>PUFA01000189.1:0-2400000 GCA_003508835.1 Eonycteris spelaea
TAGATTATTTTATTATGTATGTGTCATAATTTGTTCTGACTCCTTTTGAGTGATACTTGGGTTGTAACAATTTACACTAACCAGCAGTTATATGAGTATGCCGTTAATGCTCACTAGCATTGGACTTTATTCAACTTGATGCTTTTGCCACTTTGATATGTGGAATTTACATCTTGTTTTGGGTTTGTGTTTCTTTGGTTATGCATGAGGATAAACATTTTGTTTATGCTTATCGGATGGAGGATACTTGTAGCACAAACTTTAGATGAGTAGCTTAATTTACTCGTGACCCACGCCCACCCATCAACCCCTTACCTGAAATGGTCTGAGGGAGGTGGAACTTTGAGAGAGGTATAAGATTTTGGAGCCCAGGCACTTTGTGGGGAGCAGAACTCTGAATGGAAAGGCTGCTGTGCTGGGCTTTGAACAACCAGGGCGCAACATGAGGTTATCAAAAGCCCTTAACTTGGTGTTAACAGAAGATACATAAAGGCAGGAAGGGAGATGTGAGAGTCGGGGCCGATCGGTTTTGTGTAGTCAGCTCTGTCTCCTAGTTCTGTCTCTCCACTCGCCCCTCCCACCCCAACTGTCATTCTTATATATACTGTCATTTGGTTTGCTCCTCTTCCCTGGCAGGCTGGCAGCCTTGACCTTGGTATTTCAGTGCCTCCACAGATGAAGGATTTATCAGGGAAGCTAATTTTTCTTCAAACCAGTCAAAGGGAACAGTTCTCATTCCTAGCATCCTTTAGGTCCATTTTCGGACTTTAGTCGTTCCTCTCTACAAGTTGATACTCTTCTAGCGTGTCAGAGGCCTTCCATGCTGAACCGCACAGAAGTCTGGGGATGTTGGCATGATTACATGGGCTTTGTCCCTGTTTAATCTCTACATACTGCCCCACCCCCAGCTTCACAGTTTTTTTATGAAATGAGTTTTCCTTAGTAGGCTTGGGAGGTGATTGGTTTAAAAGGCTTTTGTCTGTCACCCCCCTCCCCTCGCCCCATGGTAACTTTGTAGAGATTATGTTAATTAGTTCGATTGTGATCTTTTCACAGTGCATACATATGTCAAAATATCAAGTTTTGCACCTTAAATATATACAATTTTTATATTTCAAAGATCTCAATAAAGCTATTTTAAAAAAAGGCTCTTGTCTGTCTCTAGTTATTATGTATACTAGTTAACATCAAATAGCTGGCCCTTTTTCATCATTACCCATAGTCTAGGCGATTGGTTCTCAAATGGTGTAATTTTGGATACCCCCTTCCCCTCAGTGCCTCTCCCAGGACATTTGGCAGTGTCTGGAGTCATTCTGGTAGTCAGAAAGAGTGGTCACTGGCATCTAGTAGATAGGGCCAGGGATATTGCTGAATACCCTACAATGTGTAGGGAAGCCCTCCAAACAAAAAATTATCTGGCCCAAAATGTCAGTAGCGCAAAGGTTCAGAAACCCTGGTCTGGGCAGAACTAGTCCAGGAAGCCTGCAGTTACCCCCAGCTCAGCTCAGTTAGGCCTGCGCACCAACTTCCATGATAGCAGCCAAGCTGTACGAATCATTCCTGCAGTCTTCTGCTCAAAATGCAAGCTTTGAAATATAACTGAGTTGTTATTTTTTTCTCTCTCTTCTGTCTCTTTGGTACTTTCCTTTTCAACTTTTGACTTCTTTCCTACCTTTATGGTGTAACATAATTAGGTCAAGGCTTTGTAGTCCTGGTTGGAGTTTGGAAGGTCATTAGCATTTAAGACTTTAATAATATTGGGGCATATTTAGCTATTCCATGTGATGCTTGATGAGTGGCGTCCCTTTCTAAGGAAGGCAGAAGAACGTGGTGGTTAAGCATAAGAGTCCAGATTACGTGGGTTTTGATCTTGTCTCCCTCATGAACTAGTTGTGTCACTGTGGGCAAATTATCTAATCTTGCCAAGACTCAATTTCTTAATCTCTGTAGTGGGGATAATAGCAGATCTCCCCCTCTCTCTCTCTCTCTCTCTCTCTCTCTCTCTCTCTCTCTCTCTCTTTAAACAGCTTTATTGAGATATAGTCCACATGCCATAATTCACTTATTGAAAGTGTACAATTCATTGTTTTTTAGTAAATTCACACGTTTGTGCAACCATCACCACAGTCTGATTGTAGAATGTTTCTGTCTCCCATAAAAGAAACCCCAAACCTGTTAGCTGTCACTTCCCATCACCCCTCAACTAGGTTATCCCCAACACTATCATTAGTGTTGGAGATAACCTAGGCCAAATGCTTACCCTAGTGCCAAATATGCAAATACTTAACAAAAACAACTATTCTAACTGGGTGCAGGGAGACTTTGTGGCAAAGTTCATTCACGTCATTTTAGAGATGGCAAAGATGGATAATTGTTGAATGGATATTTTCATGCTATACCATGCTAGGGAATTATGCTCAGAGATATAAAGGTGTAAGATATTCTTTCCATTAAGGCTGTATATCCAAGCAGGAGGAAAGATTGGTATTACAGAATACCAGTTATTTTAAAACAAGGCAGAATATAGTGCTTTCAGGAAAGTGTACACAAATCTTTGAAATTGGAAGTTTGATAAAAGATTAATCATGTTAGGCTGAGAGTGGAAGAACCATAAAAAACTTCTTGAAGGAGAGACAATTTGGCCAAGTCTTAGATAATAAAATATGAGACTTTGACTATGCTTTTTGAGGTATTGATGGTCATCATCATGCTCATGTTTTTTGCTGCCTCATGCTGCTGCCAAATGATTTCCTCTGGTAGCTTACATCCACAGTCCTTCTGGATGTTTCTAATCTGTTGTGAACTTGGGAAATTATCTAAATGTATTAAATAAATAAGCTTTTAGTGAAAGCCGATGTCGGTGAGAAAAGGATATGAGTTTGTGGCCTTACTCTGTCACTTCGAGTTAGTCGCCTTTTTAGTTTGTTCTCTGGGTTAGTTGGGTTTATAGAATAAATAGTTCCTAAATAAATTATGCTCATATAAATGTTCCTTTGTTTTCTTCTCCTAGGCTTCTACCAACAACTATAATCCTCCCCTCTCTCCTAAATTCCCTATCTTCCTTTTCCCGTGAGCTGCTGGACACAGCTGCAGGGCATTGTGTCCAGCACCGAGCTGCCGTCCTCTACCCTTTAACACTCCACTTTGGTTGAAACATAGATTTTTTTTTTCTTTTTTTTTTTGTAAGGGATGACAGATTTATTATCATCAGAAACCTGGGAGCCATCTTAATCCCTTCATCTCCTTCACTTCTTACATCATATGAGTTGCCAGATCCTGTTGAATTTGACACAGTATTTTCAAAGTATTTCTTACACTATATAGACATTAACACTTTAGAGCAAAAAGAAAAAAAGATAAACAATAAGAAGTCTCTTCTCCATGCCCCTCCCCATCTTCCTAGTTCCCAGACTCATACAATAGTTTACAAATGTTGATTTCTTATATATTTATCTGAAAATTAAAAAAAATACCATTATATAGAAATGTATTTATTTTAGCTTAGTTCTCCTACCCCTGTACGTGTTTTACACTAATGTTGGAAACTAAATGTTTTGCCTTTTACTTTTTTAACTTAGCATTATGCCCTTAAGATCTTTCCATACTAGTGTGTAAAGTGCTAGGCTGCACAGACTTTAGCAGCCAGGGAGTGTCCTTTGTAATTTATGTACCATAACTTAGTCCATCAGTGGACAGATTGTTTCTAGTTATTACTTTTTATTATAATGCTGCATTGAGCAACCTTGTATATATATCATTTTGTACAAATGCAGGTATGTCTGTAGGATAAATTCCTAGAAGTGAAATTCCTGGGTCAAAGAATGTAATAGGTGTAATTGTGATAGAATTGTTAACTTGCCCTTTTAGAAGTGGTAACACTGTGTGTGTGTGAATACTTGTTACCCCCCTTTACATTGCAGCATGGTGTATAATCATACTTTTTGGATTTTTGCCAATACGAAGTTTTAATTTAGACTTCTTATGAGTGAAGCTGAGCATCTTTTCCATATGTTTAAGAGCCATTTTTATTATTTAATTTTTCTATAAACTGATCATAATCTTTACCTATTTTCCTCTCCATTTCGGGCGGGATTTCTTAAATTCGCTTCGGTCCACGTGCCAGTGGTTGGTTTACTAAAAGTCAACATGACTTGCTTGTTCCTGTGGTCGCCTTCTGACAGGTCCTCTGCGTCCATTTGTGCTCCCTTCTATAGGCTTCTTTTCAAGTCTGCCTACTGAGAGATATTTCTGTTATTGCAAATTTGTTCATTTTCTGGCTTTCAACTATTGTTATTGGCTTCTTCGCTGCCTCTAATCCAAATGAGTGGCATTCGCATGATTACCCACCTTCCTTGCCAGCATTTCCTTTCAATTCCTCATATCTTCTCCAAACTCCGAAAACGAGCTGTTCCTAGCTCCCTGTTGCGTTAGACCCTTTGTCTCTGTGTCTGCATGTGTTATTTCTCTGCTCATAATGGTCCATTCCTGCGTGTCCACATGCCCAAGTCCCGCTTTTCATCCTGCACCTAACGGAAAAGGCTTTTTGAGACCTAACTCTTCTGTCAGTCAGTGTATGGTATTCTTTTTCCTCACAGGACCCTGTGTATACCTCTGTAATGGAGACCTCACGTTGTGTGTTGCCATTAGTTGTGTGTTTCTTTGTTCTAGATTCTTAGCTTCTTGAGGGCATGGACTTTTAGTTATTTTGGAACTCCAGAATGTGTAACACTTAGTAGATGATAAATATTTACCAAATACACATGTGTATATATACACACACACTAAATACACATGTGGACAACCCAAGACTAAACAAAGAAAAGAAAATTAATACAATGAGCTTACAAATTTATTTTTAAAATTTTTTTTATTATTTATTTATATTGAGATATAAATTAAGTACAATAAAACATATAGACCTTAGGTGTTCACTCTGATGAGGTGTGAATTACACCCAGGTAACCACAGCCAGAAGGAGGTAGAGAGCATGTTCATCATCCCCAAACAGCCCTGATTGCCTTTTCCATTTAGTTCTCTGCCCCCTCCCCCAGCACTCTGCTTTCTGATTCTTTGTTCTGTCTTCATACATACAGCATGTGCTTTTTGCATCTAACATCTCTTGCTTAACATATATTTCCAGATTTATCCATGAGATTGGATGTATCAGGTTTTTTTTTTTTAATTGCTGAGTAATATTTCATTGGATGAATATACACCAGAGTTTCTTTTCTTCTGTTGATGGATGTTTGACCAGTTTTTCACTGTTCAGAATTAAGGACTCTATGGGTCTTTTTGCCAACGTGTGTTTTCATTTCTCATGAGTAAATACTTAGGAATAATTTTTGTTCATAGGCAGATGTGTGTTTAACTGTATGTGAAACTGCCACATAGTTTTCAAAAAGTAGTTTTCTATTTTTTATTCCTACCACAAGCATATGAGAGTTCTAGTTGCTCTATATCCTTTTGGATAATCAGTCTTTATAATTTTAGCCATTTAGTGGGTATGAAATGGCTTCATTGTGGTATTTTTTTATTGTTTGTTTTTTTATTTCCCTGGTGGCTAATGATGTTGAGCCTCTTTTCATAAGGTTTTTGACAATTTGTGTATTTTCTTTTGTGGAATGCCTCTTCAAGTTTTCTGCACATTAAAAAAATTGGTTATCTTTTTATTTTTGATGTGTAAGAATTCTTAATGTACAGTTGTCCTCAGTATCCATGGGGAATTGGTTCTAGAACCTCTGTGAACCAAAATCTGCAGATGCTGAAGTCCCTTATATAAAATGTCAGAGTATTTGCATATAACCTATGCACATCTTCCTGTTCACTTTAAATCATTTCTAGATTACTTATCATAACTGATTATAATGCAAATGCTATGCAAATACTTGTTATTTGGAATTTTAAGGGAATAATGACAAGAAAAAAGTATATATGTTCAGTACAGTGGAACCATTGTAGGCCTTACTGTATAATACACATCAGCAACCAAGCAATAATATTTTTGGAATATTTTAATCCACAGTTGGTTGAATCTGGGAATGTGGATAGGAGGGCTGAATGTAGTCTGAATACAATTCTTTGCCAGATCAATGTATGGAGAGTATTTTCTCCCAGTTTGTAGTTTAATTTTTCCTAACCGTATATTTTGATGAGCTGAAATTTTTAATTTTAATGAAGTCATTTAATCAATTTTCTCTTGAATAGATTATACTTTTGGAGTTCTAAGAATCCTTTGCCTAACCAGAGGTCATGAAAATAATTGCCTGGGCTTTCTTTTAGAAGTTTCAGTCTTAACTTTTATGTATAGGGCTATGACCCACCTTGAATGAATTATTTTGTGTGTGGTGTGAAGTAGGGGGTTAAGGTTCATTTGAAAAAACACCTTTATCCAATTCTAATACCATTGTTTGAAAAAACTTTCCTTTCCTGCATTGCACTGCCATTGTGTCATTTTCCAGAATTGCTTGAACTTAAATGAATGGATTTGTTTCTGGGCTCATTCAGTTTCATCGATCTCTATAGATATATTTAGGGAAATAACCTCTGACAGTATTTGATAACCATTGATCCTTGCTCCTTGTTTTTGCATCTGACATTATATTTGTTGGTTTTGTGTTACTAGAATATGGTAAAAGTGATGGCATGTTACTTCTGAAATTAAGTTATAAAGGACACAGTGGTTTGTGTGTTGGTCTCTTTCTCTCATCACTCAATCTAGGAGAAACCAGCTGCCGTGTTGTAGAGAGGCCCACTGTCAGAACTGTGGTGGGTCTGAGATTTTACCCTACTTGCACGTCAAGAAGTTAGCTTGCTACAGTGTTATGGTTGCTGATAGAAGAAACAAGACTCCTGGGTCAGAGTCAAAGACAGTTTATTTTCACAGCTATCGTAGCAGCCAGGGTATCAGCATTTTTGCACCATTCCTCAAGCTCCAGTTCACACCAGTGATATGAAGAAGGCCGGATGACACCTGCACATGTAGTGGGTTGTGTTACAGGAGAGGAACTCTGAACACAGAGAACCTGGGTAGTTTTTAATGGGCAGTACGCTACCTGCTCTTTGCTCTGGAGGAAACTTTATCTTCCATGTCTGTTTATGGACATCTTTTTGTAAAAGGTAGTCTGGAACAAAGGGCAGTCAGAGCCTCAGTTGCAAGATGTGCAGAATTACGAAGGCCCACGGAGTATTGTCTCTGCGACATCCACGTAACGTAGAACCGAGGCCTTCTGCTAATAGCCTGGAGTGAGCTTGGAAGCAGATCCTCTAGCCTGCAGTTGACTGCAGACCTAATGAGGACCTTTAAGCCAGACTCATCAGCTAAGCTGCTCCTGGATTCCTGACCCTTAGAAACTGTGATAATTGTTTTCAACTGCTAAGTTTTTGGATAGTGAATATACAGCATGATTACTAATACAGGTGTGTACCTTTATTTAGGTCATCTTTATTTTCACATGTACTATAAACATATGTGTATATATGCAGGATCTCTACATCAACCTAAAATAGGATTTTCATACTAATATTTAGTTATGTTACTATATCAATTATATAATGTAGGTGTTAGTGTATTAACATATATAACATGAAGTAACATTTTAATGTTCTCTGCAGAGATTGTGCATATTAAATTCTGATTTTTCTTTTTCATGCTATTAGAAAGGAAATTTCCTAAATGTGATTTTTCAGTTTTTTCTGCTAGTATATAGAAATACAATAGTTGTTTTAAAATCATTGTCCTCGTGTACTTTGACCTTGCTTAAATTCATTTAGTTCCATTAGCCTTTTTGTAGATTCTTCAGGATTTTCTTTACAAAAACAATCATATCGTCTGTGATAAGACAGTTTTATTCTTTTCGATCTTAAAAGCTTTTTATTTCTTTGTCTTTATTACATTGTCTAGCATCTTCAATTCAGTGTTGAAAAGAAAGGGGAGAATGGACAGCTTGTCTAGTTTGATAAGAGAGAAGCAGTGTGTTTTTGTAGGTTAAAAGAAATCAGATGGAGGACTTTCCTTTCTGTTCTTTGTACTGAGATTTTATTTTTAAATAATGAATAGATGTTGAATTTTGTCAAATGTCCCTATTTTGTGTTTATTGAGATGATTTATGGTTTTTCCCTTTATTCTGTTACTGTATGAATTATATTTACTGATTTTTGAAAGTTAACCAATCTTGCATTCCTGGGACAACTTACTTGGTCATGACGTTATTGTCCTTTTATTTTCTGGACTTGTCTATGTTCAGAGGGATACTGCTCTAATTATCATTTCTTATAATGCCTTTTGTAGCACGATTATGCTAGCCATTTAAAACTGTTTAGGAAGTGTTTTCTGTTTTCAGAAATAGTTTGTATAAGATTGGTATTATTTCTTTAATGTTTCATAGCCATCCAGAGAATTTTTTGTGTGTGAGGGGAAAGGTTTTTGATAACAGATTTTGTTTCTTTAGTAAATATATGGTTATACAGATTTTCTGTTTGTGTTTTTCAAGCAGTTTCTGTTTCATTTAAGTTATCAAATTCTTGGTATCAAATAAAGTTTGTAATATTCCCTTGTGATCCTTTTAATGTCCATAGGATCTATAGTGATCCCTCTTTTATTCCTATGTTGGTAGTTTGTATTCTCTTTTTTCCTTGGTCATTTTCACTAGGGGTTTAGCAATTTTCTTTTCACAGCTTTTGGTTTCAGTGATTTCTTTTAATTGACTTCTACTGTTGATAATTTCCTTCGCTCTATATTCCGTTTGTTTACTTTTTTCCCAGCTTTTAATGATGGGATTTAGATATTTAAGACTTTCTTTAAAAATATAAGTACTTAAAGCTATAATTTCCCCTTTAATCATTGCTTAACTGTGCCCCACAAATTTTTATATACTGTACTTTCATTATCAGTCATTTCAAAGTATTTTCTAATTTTTTTGGTCATTTCTTCTTTGATTCATGGATTATTTAGCAGTGTGTTGCTTGATTTCTAAATAGTTTGGGTTTTCCTAGATAGGTTATTGTAATTGATTTTTAGTATAATTCTGTTCTGGTCAGAGAATATACTTTGTAAGATTTTTGTGTCGAAATTTGAGACTTATGGTGTATGTGGTTTTTTATACAATTAAGTTGGTTAATAGTGTTCAAATCTAATTGCAGGTCAGAAAACTTTTTCAGCAAAAGGCTATATAGAAAATATTTTAGATTTTGTGGATTATACAGCCTCTATTGCAGCTACTCTGTACTTGTGCAAATGCAGCTATGGCAATAGGAAAATGGTCATGACAGTGTTCTAATAAAACTTTATTTACAAAGAGGGATGGAGGGCCATGGATCTACCTTGAAGTTTTCCGACCTCTGATCTATATGCCTACAGATTGTTTTTTATCCATTACGGTTGCTGAGTATGGGGAGGGCAGATATTCAGTTGCAGAAATTATAATAGAGGGGTATTATAATCTCCAACTGTAATTTGTTCATTTCCTGTCAGCTTTTGCTTCATATATTTCTTTCATGCAGTTTTTGCCTCAATCCCTGGTATTAGTTGCATTCTCATTTAGGATTGTTATGCCTTCTGGGTAAATTTACCTTTTTACTTTTGATAATTCTCCCTTATTGAAGTTTTTTTTTTCCTGATATTAATGCATCTATACCAGTTCTCTTATGCTTACTATTTACATTCGTCATTATACTTTTAACTTGACTGTGTATATTTTTAAAGTGCATCTCCTTTGTCTTTCCCTTCCTTCCCCTCTTCTCCCCTTCCTTCTCTCCTCTTCTTCCCTCCCCTCCGCTCCCCTCCTCTTCTCCCCTTCCCACCGCTCCGTCTTTCTGACATTAGACTATCTATCTCTGCCTCTGTGTGGAGGGTTTGGTAACTTTATATTTAACGTTATTTATATAGTCGAGTTTGCCTACCATTTTGCTATGTGTTTTATATTTGCTTTATCTATTTTTCTTTTCTCACTTCCTTTATGGCCTTCTTTTATATTTTAGTATTTAATATTAAATTAAACATTTTTTAAAATTCATTTGAATTCCCTATGGGCTTTTTAAGCTGTACTGCTTTGTATTTTATTTTATTTTTTTTTAGTGGTTGCTCAAGGGATGTCAGTATTCATGATTAACTTTTAAAGTTTATTTAGCATTAATATGATGTCACTAAATGTAAAGTGAAAGAAAACTTAAAGAATACCTTTGTGTTATTGATGTGTAATTCTTTGCTTTAATACAATGTTATTTTGCTTTAAATTGTTACTTTTTAAAGAATTTAAGGGAGAAGCAGAGATAGTTTTTTGCATATTACCTACATATTTATTGTCAGGTTTTTCTTATTTTTTTGTGTAGATCTAAGTTTCATCTTGTGTCTTTATCCTTCAGCTTGAAGAACTTAAACACTGCATAGTGTACAGGTCTGGTGATAAAGTCAGCTTTCGTCTAGATGAATGCGAATATATTTTACTCTTATTTTTCAAGAATACTTTTGCTGGATATAGATTCTGGGTTGATAGTTTTTTTCTTTAGTTATTTAAAAAGATATACAGTTGACTCTTGAGCAACATGTGTTTGAACTGCATGGGTCCACTTATGTGCAGATGCGAAGGCAATATTTTTGATCTGTGATTGGAAATGTGAGTATGAGGAGGGCCAACTTAAATAATGTGTACATTTTTGACTGGGCAGGAGTCGGCTCCCCTAACCCTCTCATTGTTAAAGGGTCAAATGTATTTTTATTGTCTTCTGGTCTCCACTGTGTCTTTAATTTGATGCATTTTTTCTTAATCCTCCTCCTCTCTGCCCCCTCCCCCCTTCTTTTTCCTTGTATTCTGCTTAGTTTACTGAGCTTATTTGATTTGTAAGTTGATATATTTCACCAAATTTGTGACATTTTAATCATTATTTAAAAATTACTCTTCCCCATTCTCTCTTTTTCTGAGATCCTGGTTATTCTGCTTAAAATTGTACAGTAGGTTTGTACTCTATAGGTCTGTGCATCTCTATTAATTTTTTCAATTTTTTCCCTCAGTTCTTTGGATTGAATAAATTCCACTGATCTGTCTTCATGGTCACTCATCCTTTTTTATGTTGTTTCTGATATGCTGTTGAGCCCCTTTCTCCCCTTCATTTATGTATTTGTTTATTTTCCAGCTTTTTTGAGATAATTGACTGTAAAATTGTGTAAGTTTAAGGTAAGTTTCTTTTGCCCTGTGCTGTTGCAGACTGGGAGTGTCTTCAGGGGAAAAGCTGTATAAACTTGAATTTCCCTCGGTGTACTTTCTCCTTCTGTATGTATATGTATATATAATGAAATGATTACTACTGTAAGGTAGTTAACACATCCATCACTTCACAAAGTTAACATTTTGTATTTGTGTGTGGTGAGAATGTTTAAGATTTACTCTCTTAGCAACTTTTAACTATACAATACAGTAATGTTAGCTATAATCACCATGCTGTACATTGGTCTCAAGAATTTATTCATTTATAGTGAAAGTTTGTACTCTTTGGCAAAATCACCCCATTTTACCCCCACACCCCAGCCCTTGGGAACCACCAGTTTACTCTCTGTATGAGCTTGACTGTTTTAGATTCCACATATTAGTGAGGTCATACAGCATCTGTCTTTCTCTGTCTGCTTTTATTTCTCTTAGCATAATGCCCTCAAGCTTCATTCATGTCACAAATGGCAGGATTTTCTTCTTTCTCATGGCTGAATAACATATATGTATGTGTGTATGTGTGTGTATACATATATGATTTTATACACATACACATATCTCATTTTTTTTATCCATACATTTACTGAGGGACATTTCGGTGGTTTCTATGTCTTGGCTATTGTGACTAATGCAGCAGTGAACATGGGGGTGCAGATATCTCTAAGCCCATTTTCCAATAACGTGCCCTTTAATTCTAGTATTTTATTTATTTATTTTAAAACTATTTCCTTTTATCTTCTGAGATTCCCCATTATGACTGTGTTTCCATTACGTCTTTAAACAGATTTATAGTAGCTGCTTTAAAGTCCTTGTTTGTTAATTCCCTCACCTGAATTATTTCATGGTATTTCTGTTTTCTGTTTTTTTCCACCTTTGACAGTAGGTCATATTTTCCTGTTTCTTTGCATATCTAAAAAAGTTTTAATCGTAGAGTGGACATTGTGGATGATGTATCATCTTTAAATTCTCTTTATTTTTCTCTTATGAGTGTTGTTAAATTACTGGCTCATCATCTTGACCTAGTGAAGGCTTGGTCTTATGCTTTAAGATGGGTCTTGTAGAAGCCTGAGGCATTTTGAGTCCTTGTAAATGTCAATTCAGACTCCAGGCTCACGTCTCCGTCCTTTCAGTGGACAGCAGCAGAAATTGCTGCTGAGTTCTTTCAACTTTCCAGGTGTTTTCTGCTGGGATCCTCGGAATCGCCCCTGAGCATATGCAGTCCAGGGGCCAGTGAAGAATTTGGAGGAGTTTATATTAGTTTTCAAGACTTTCTCCACTGTGGCTCACTCCTTTCCTGAATTATCCCTCTGAATTTCCAGCCTCTCTGTGTCCATGAACTTCAGTAAAACTGCAGCTTTCTGCTCGAGTTCTATTGGCCCTGTGCTGTTGCAAACTGGGAGTGTCCTCAGAGGAAAAGCTGTATAAATTTGAATCTCTCAGTGTACTTTATTTCTTTCAGTGGTCAAATCTCCAATTTCTACTGCTCTTGGTTGTTTTCTTCTGCTTTCAAATCACTCTTAAAAGTACTTTTTTCCAGAGTTTGTAATTGTTATCTGAGGAAGGTTAGTTTAATGATTTGACAAAAGCTACTCCACTATTATTAGAACTCTTCAAGACTCATTTTAATTCATTTAAAACTGGGCCATTAAGCACAGTTGCTGACTTAACATACTGCTTGTTTTAGGGTTACACGTTTTTAGAATAAAGTAGAAATTACTATTGCTTCAGTCACATATACTGGGTCTAAACAGGTAATCATTTAGTGAAAAGCTAATAACTAAAGAGTGTTTACAAAGACTAGTGAAAGGGACAGCCATCTTTCTATTGCCATTTCTTTTCCTGTTTGTTAGTAGCAATCTAATAGAGTGCAGTGGGACACATGGTTCCAGATATTGGAAGAAAAATGTCATTTTTCAGCTGTCTTTGACCTTCTCTCGATATTTCTACTCTTTGGAAAAAGTACTAAAATGTAAATGTTTCTCTGAACTGCTTTTGTCTCAAAATTCATGTTCATGATAGGGCTGTTGGACATTTATTTAACTTTAAATGCTTAGCTAGGACCAGTTCAGGTCCAGAAGCTCCTTTAGGATCATTCTACAAAAATTTGAGTTTATGGCTCAGACTTTAGTTAAACAGATATTTTTCTTAAGTATGTTCAAGAGGGAGCTGGGCAAGTTCATTGTAGAGATGGCGCCCACATCTTCTAATTTATTGCTTTGTGCTTCTAGTACAAGGCTAAGGTTAATGTTAAGGTAGTCTAAATACACTTGTTAAGGTGTGTTGATTTTTTAATTGTTCTCTTGAATTTGGACAGTTTCCATTTTATTGTTATAATGTAAATATAACTTTGTAAAAAGATCGTTTTTAAAATTTGAGCTTGCTACTTTAGAAAGTAAATGCATTCAAAACTTAATGTTCTTCAGGTAAATCCTTGAGTAATTTTGCTGATGGAAAGAAAGTAAGGAACATATAACCCCAATTATGATATTTGACTTTTTCTCTTTAGGTAAGAGACAAGTAGATACATTCAGCCCTTCTACTGTGTTCTAACCCTAAATACATTTCTATCTCTATCATTTAGGATTTGAAGAGAAGTAAAGTTATTTTAGTGATCGATTTTCACCAATTGCAGGAACTGGTTATACATACCTGAGTCTGATGCTGGGCTTGAGGTCAGCAGGGCTAGCAGTTGGGAAAGGAAGATAGACTTGAAGTGGAAGAGAAAAAAATTAAACTGAAACCTGTAAAGATTTGGAATTTAAGAAATGAGCTAGAACCTATGATCCCTAACTCGAACCTATAGTGCTCTCACTGCTTTCACACCTGCAGCTTGGATGTAGGGACCTTCCTTGCAGTAGGTGAGGCACTCCTCACCATGGAGCTGCATAGAAACCTGCCCCAGTATTATTTGGAAAAGCAAAGAAGGAGATCTGACAGGAGCTGGAGAACTGTGTGCCCTGCTGCCTGCCTCATGTTAACGAAGGCGAGCCCAAAGATCCATGATACCATGTGAGGACTGCAGTAGCACCTGGCCTGCCTTTGGCATTACGAATGTGGCTACTTCTTCCGTTTTGTCTTCTCAGTCTCATGGAAATTTCTTTTTAAGCCAACTGTAACCCGCAACCATGCAGGGATCAGAATTTGGAGAAATGTATATGCAACCTAGCTAAGATGACAATAAACAGCCATCACAGTTCATCCTGTGTCATCATTACACTTTTCGTTGAGCGTAATGCAACTATCCATTCAAACATACAAACCCTCTCCTTAAGAGCCCTTTATCCGTAGTCGGGTTCATTTTTTCTCTACCTAAGTCACATTTTCTACTTAACATTTTGTAACTTAAATACTAAGATATGATATTAGCTTAGATACTATTAGATGATTGTGGAAAGAGATAAAAACAGTTAATATACATACAAATTTTTTATATCAAAATTATATTTAATGAGTATATCTAGTATACTCATTAAAACGTTCACTTCTGCAACTGGTCGTGTAGTTGTAGTTGTTATCTGTAATTGCCTTTTCCTGCTGTCATTCCACATTCCAGCTGTTCTCGGCAAGTGCCTCAGCTGGTCATGCTTTCTTGCCTGGTGGAGTGACCCACACCTTTATTCCTTCAGGGTCTGGATCGTTAGTCGTCTTCCCTGTATTGTTTCCACTGACTTTAATCACAGTACAGAAGGAACATGGAAGTGCTGAGTGTTGTCCCAGAGGACTCCCGCATTCCACACATATTTTTCCTTAACCCTCTGGTGTGTAGCAGCCTAGCTTCCCCTTGATAGTGAGATGAGTCACCCTAGTAAGTTCTGTAACCTCCTTTGTTGAGTCATTGCCCTGAAAACTCAGAAGTGGCTGGTGGCAGTCTCAGCTTCCAGTTTAATGGAGCCGTTGCTTGTGTGGGCATAGGTGTGTGTGGGTACCCGGGTAGCTGATGTGGTTGGTGTGTTACCTGTCAAGTGAGTGGGGAAGGAGAGTAAGTGAATCAGGAGTGAGAATGAGTTAGTACAGATTAGCACAGGTGCATTTTGCAACACTCGTGGAGTTAGTGAGGATACCCTATATGCAGGCATTTATTTACATTGAATAGGTTGTGACTATATCCAGGAAAGTACATGAAGTTCTTTTTTATATAATACTTAATACATTAAGGGACAGGTGGTTGTTAGCAGTTGAGTTCTAATTCTAGGTGTGATGTGATTTTCAATTTTTTTGTTTGCTAAAGGAGGAAACAAGAATTATATTTGCTAATTTGAACTTTTATAAATTAGTTTTAAATAATATTATCGCAAGCAACAAAAGAGGCTATGGAAGTAACACTTTGAACGCGTTTGTGCCTTTCCACATGCCTGAATTATTGAGCGGAACCTTCTCAGGTAAACCAGTCAGGGTCCTACGCAGGTTAACACGACACAGGGGAAGTGCAGGGTCCCGCGACAGAGTGAAGGGATGGAAGTCCTTAGTACCTCCAAGGTGAGCCATGTTGACTGGTGGCGCGGAAAGCTAAGCTGCCTGTCTGTCCCAAACCAGCGGCTTTGACAGCAGAAGGTCAGAGCCTTCAGCCTCGGGGCACTGTTTGTGATGCTCCTGGGTCAGGCTTGCACATCGCCGTCTCAGGTGTTCAGCTTACATGGACCTTACGAGGTGGGATCCTTGTGCTTATCAGCCCCTGCAGCCGGGGGCTTATCCACGGCAGTCGTGGCTGCAGTTTCTGTGGTTATGGCTGTTCCCATCATTATGTGCCAGATGACATTACTGTCACAGCTCCCACAGATTCATTTTGTGAAGCCTTTAAAAGTCCTCAAATCTTTATGCTCGTTTGAAATATAGAACAGTGGAAATGACTTTTTTCTTTTTCATAGAGGAAAATGCTACATAGCATTGCATGTCATGTCTATGAAACTGGAAGTTACATAATGTAGTGATTAGGAGGGTGAGCTTGGAGTCACACTGCCTGGCTCTAAACCCCAGCTCTTCTGTGAGTCTGGGCTTCTCACAGGGTGGTGGCAGGATTCTAAGAGAGGTGGTAGAAGCATGCAAGGTCTCTTGAGGTCTGCGCTTGGAACGGGCGCAGTGCCCCTTCTGCTGTGTTCTGTCGGCCAGGGCAAGGCATGAGGCCAGGGAAGATTCAAGATGAGAGGAAATGAACTTTGTATCTTGATGGGACGGGCTGCAGTGCCACATTGCAAGGGTATGGATACTAGAGAATCGGGACCATTTTATAATCATTCTGTCATCATGATCTTATCTTGCACAAGCTTCTTCATCTCTGAATCTGTTTCCTAGCCTGTAAAAACGGTAAGGAAAGTAACGATAATTTCTGAGATGGTTTTGAGGATTAGAAAAATAACCTATGTGAAGTGCTTCTGGTAGTGCCTTCATAGATGACAGGTATGAGCTCGGTAAATGTTAACTAGTGTTAGTTATATAATTACTCAGGTGTTTTATATTCATGACTAAATACTGTCATTACTTCTTAGCTGAGAAGACAGACTTTAATTGCTTAAGTTACCAGTTTGCCAAGATGTCAAGGTTGGTGGTAGACCCAACATTCGAACCAAGCTTTTGGTTTTGCTGTTTTTTACTTTGAAATCTAATGCTTACCTTTGAGAGCCAATACAGTGGTTAAAAATGTGGGCTCTGGAATGGACTGACTGTTGGAGTCTTTGCCCCACTCCTTACCAGCTGGTCCACGGGGGGCAAACTGCTTAGCCTCTTTACGTCGCTCTCTCTAGAAACAGTCTGCTCACCTCACAGGGTTGTTGGTGAGGATTAAGTGACTTAATTTACACGTTACGTGCTTAGAACTGCGAATGCTGGATTCACTGAGGCATGAATCTCACATGTAGTGGTTCGTTTCCTTCTGTTTGGTGATCTTCAAGTAGGATTTATTTGTTGTGCTTAAAACATGTGGAAAATTTGGGAGCCTGAATTGAGAAGCTTTTTTTTTTTTTTTAACTCTACAGATAAATTGTTTTTGCATTCACTGATACTTAGGGTTTGTTAAATACTATGAGTTTTCTGGGGTCCTTGCTTAAAGCAGCGGTCCCCAACCTTTTTGGCACCAGGGACCTGCTCCTTTGAGAATGATGCTTGATGATCTGAGGCAGAGCTGAGGTGGTGATGCTGGTGCTGGGGAGCAGCTGCAGATAAAGGTGAAGCTTCGCTCTCGCACCTGCCACTCACCTCCTGCTACTCACCTCCTGCTGAGTGGCCTGGGGGGGGGCGTTGGGGACCCCTGACTTAAAGAATGACTCTGAGGTCCATCTTTCCTCCTTGTAGCTGGCACAGTGGACATTTGCTTTCCTGCATTTCCATGTGCGCACTGCTCACTGCTCCAGTTTCAGTTCATCCTACTTTTGTGGGGATGGAGAGGTGGGGAGTGTGGAAGTGAAGGTGGAAATGCCCCTATTGTTTTTCCTTACTTATGAACTCAGCAATGTAATATACCATAGTTTTCTGCCAGATCTGTTGGGCCCTTCATTAAATATAACTTGTGTATCACTGGATGTGGATGTTCAATTTTTTAAGCTGTATTTTCTGGGCTCTTAACTTCTGTTGATATTCAGTTACTTTTTCCTTCCCCCCTTCCAGTTTGGATTAGTATGCTTTCAAGTCCCCAGAATTCTCGTTTTACTACTGTAACTTTTCATAGTAATTTTAGTTACTATGTATATGTCTTTTCACATTTCATTGAGAATACTAATTAAAATATCAAAAAATTATTTTGGGTCTTTCCGTATTAACGTTTTATTTTACTTAGCCTCTTTGCTTTAATTCTCAGTTTGTATACTTCTTTTGGACTCTTGAGTCTCTTGATGTGCTTGCTCATTTGCCCTTACGCAGTTATGTTTATAAATGCAACTCTAAATTAGTCATTTTTGCTAGTGGGTGTGGGCTTCTTGAGCAGTTTGTACCAATTAGGATTATTTTCTTTTGATGGTCCTCCTAAGGGAATGGGTAGCTCTAGTTCTTTCTTGAGTGGGTTATCCCTGGTATGGTAAATGAACTGAGAGAGGCTTTAAAAGTAGGAATATTTCTAGGGTATGTGCGCTGGGAGCGTACTGGCAGGGCTTGTGTCTCCCATGAACAAGACAGATGGCACAGAGAGCATCTGGGTCACAAAATCCTAACTTGATTTATCTTGCAGCTTGTGCCAGGTCAGGAAAGCTCAGGTGCAAACCCTTTGCCCATGTTAACTCTCTCTTGGTAGACTTTTAAAAGCCTGTTAGCCTTATTCTCTGAGCCATATTATTAACAGGAATTAAGAAAAGTGTTGTTTTAGAGGCAAGAGTATGCTGTTGGAGGATCTGTTTGTTAATTAAGGTGGGCCAAAGGTAGGGAACTTGAATCCTTGCTCTTCATTCCAGCCCTGCCCTCCTCCCTGCAAATTCACCTGAGTTGGTTTTCGTATTCCCGGTTTTGCTGGTGTTAACTATTAACATTGTCAGAGATCCTGTGATTTCTAACACTGCTGTCATTTATTCCTTAGTTTTATATTTCTTTGGCCATTTTAATGGTTTTAGGAAGGGGAGAGATAAATGTTATAATGTAGTTGCCCATTGTAAAGTCAAAAGTTTTATTGACAAAGATAGAAAGGTTTATTTCTTGTTTTCAGGTCAAAGGGTTTTTTTCTTGATAGAGGTAAGATTTTAATGATTTTATTTTTTACATTTGGCTCTAATTGATGCACAGTCACTCCTTTCTCCACACTTCTTTTTTTGTGTGTGTGTTTTGTTTGGTTTGGTTTTTTGATACACATGTTTAGGTTTGGGAATCTTAAGTTTTTCTTTTATTATTTGTTTTTTCCTTTCTTCTCTCCCCATCCACTTTAGTTTTTTTCCTCTAGGTTGAGAAGTCATTGAGGTAATTTTTTAGGCCAGAATTTCATAAACAGTGTTCCAGTTAAAGTAGAAAATATCAATGAATTACACACATGAAGAATATTATTTAATGAGGTTTTTCTTTTTCCCCGTGTATTTATGTACTGGGTCATATTGCAGTTGAAAAGTTGAAGGTCATTGTCCTGGCTTTGGGCTATGGATTGCAAGCTGTGCCTCCCCAGAGTAACCAGTATTCAGAAAAATCCTCTGTGAAGCTGACTGCCTTCCTTGAAGGTCAGCACCTTCCCTGCAGCGACCTTAGGCTGTTGGGTGAAGCCCGGAGTTCCGGTGATAACTGGCACAGGTGTGGTCCTCAACTCCTTCTCGCTACAGATGTGACCTCCGTGATTTAGATATTTTGTAATTTAGAGTTTGGTAGAAGTGTGGTAGAAGTGTTCGAAGGTAGGGCTCTGCTGCCGAAGTAAGTTTGAAAATCGTCGTTAGATAACCAAAGCTTTTAGACTGAATCAGTCCTCATCTTTAAATAACCCAACATAATACAGGCAACATTTGGGTATTTTTTTCTTCCTTAATTTGTTTTTATTCAACCTTTAGTTGTATCGCCTGCCTTTCTAGAATGAAATGTGATGATGGTGAGCAGCCTATCCTATTCATTTCGGGTATGTTTTCAGGCTTCACATTTAAAAATTTTTTTTGCCCTTTCATCAGGGAAGACAGGGTAAAAATACCATAACGCAGCTCGCACATGTCTCTGGGAATCCCTTGTAAACACATAGTGAGAGGTTTTCAGAAGTTTTTGATTTACAGTACCCTTAGTGTTTCATCGTTTTTTTCATAGAGCCAAAAGATAATACCTAACAATTCTGTTTTAGTTAGATACAAGTAGCTTAGTGAGTATTTATGGTCTAAGAATTACATACACATTGAAAGAAAAAACGTTTCCTTTTCATTTTTAAATAATGACAGTTTATTTGGTGATAGAATGGGATATGTTTGCTTGTTGTGCACGTGCAAAATCTCAAGTCTTAGGATCAGGTTGGACACAACCCCCCTCATTTCCTATTGTACATTGATTTTCATGCAGTACTTTTTATCACATCAACTGCTCCCAAGCCCAGTTTCTCACAGATATGATAGGAATATAGAATGGTGAAATGGAACTGCCTGCTCTAGTAGTTCACCTGGTAACTGACAGATCTTGAAGGTTCCTTTGTTTTTCCTGATAATTAAAAATATCCCCCAGCATCTGTGAGTTTGCTGTGGTGTGCGGGGCATTCAAAGATGTCTTGGTGCACAGTTTGGTAACTGCAGGTATAGTGCTTTACAATTTACACTGAGATTAAGCAAACAGTTACTCTGCATTTTACAGAAGAGAAAATGGAGCCATTGTACGAAGCTGATCTACTAAGCTGTCTGTTTGCATCTCAGAAGACATCTGTGTATTTTAAAGTGTATTTCTGATGGGTGTTTTTTGTAATGTTCATATTCTGAGCTTTTACCCTTTAGCAGAAGAAAATTTATGTTTGCCAGGGATTGAAAAGCAGTATCTTCTTAAAGGTGAAAGATATCAAAACTATTTTCTGTATTGACATTCTTTCTGTTGCTAGTTTGATTTCTTGGAAAAATGTAGGAAAAATAGATCAAACATTAATTTTTTAGTTGAATAATTGCAGTAATTGAGTAATTACATTAATGGATCTGTGAAGAACATATTTAACTGACATTGTTTTTAGCTGAATAATAAGAATTACAGACTACCAGAAGTATATGATACAATAAGATAATAGGATTGTAGTTTTGGACCTAGAAAAGAGAAGATGGGATGAGGATGGAGATGAGGAGCAGGTCATTTAATTGAATTCATCTGTACCTTTTAGGATCTCACAGTGGAAGGTGGAGGGGGAGAGTGAGGGAGGGAAGACAAGGAGAAGGAAGGGAAATGGTTGGAATGAGAGAGATTGTGATTTCATTCTTGTTAAAGGCAAAGGTGAAAGGTGTCTTTGACAGTTAAGAATGTTTGTACTCTTGGCTCCTACCACAGTATATAACCTTGACTATTGTTACTTAATTTAAAAGTTGAGTTTTAAGAAAAAAAATGTTAATGAAGAAAAAACTCAAAATATAGGCAGTCCATAATACCTGTAGAACATTGATTTGATTTCTCTCTGTAAATATTAATTTTTAAAATACTTTATTACATGTACTTTGAAATAGCAAATCTATATGAGGCTTCCATTCCAAGTTCAAAGCTTATCTAATTCCAGTTTCATTTACTTAAAATAGAAATAATTTTGAATTCTGTATTTCTCATTAATTTAGTTCTGTACGTATATTTTTCACCCTTTTTCTCTCTCTCCCCAGATATGCTTTTATTTTTGTGTAGTTGTGTGCTTATTTTTCAAAAGTGTCTTCAGTATACCCACATGTGCAGATACATTCACACACTTGAGAATAATGCTTTTCTTACTCCTCAGTATTAGTATATATGAGCTGACACTTGTTCTTTGTGATGACTGCATAATATTCCATGGGAAAGATTTACTGCACTTCATGTAGCTCTTCCCTTGTTGATGTCAGTCAGATGTTTTTCATTTTTTTTCTATAAACAGCACTGAAATAAATATTCATGTACATTTCTATGGACATTTTTATTCCTGTGAGGGTTGGAAGAGAGGATTGCCAGGTTGAAGGGAATGTGTCATTAACATTTAATAGATGTTATTGATACTTTTTTTTTTTGGAAAAGCTATAATTCATATTTTCAGCAATATGAGACATATTAATGGTTTTCAAAATTGTTCCCTGGGGACTTTCCTGACAAGAAGAGTTGGGGGCATTAGGGTACCCACCAGCCAGAGCAGCTCTTTTTTAATCTGTCCACTGTATTGGACATTGTTACAAGATTTTGGTTAGAAGAATGAATTTCACAAGTAAAATAAGTTTGGAGAATCAGTGCCCTGTGCAGTTAGATTTTTCTTTTAGATCAAACCAGACATTCAGATCACTGACTTTTTGAGCCTTAGCTCCCCATTCCCGAAGAATTGTTATTGCCGAATCATACTTTAAGTACTTTAAGTTGTACTGTGGCTTGCTTGCACTGAGGAATAAAAAGGAGTTAACTAAAACTCATTTCTGTGCACGTTCTAAGTATGTGGCAGTGCCATCCTTTACATCACTCACTGACCTAGTGAGGGTTCATTGAGGATGTAGGTGTCAGGAAAAGGTTCACTTCCCCTGAGCAACTCTTAAGTTTTAATTATTGGACAGTGTTAATGTTGTAGTTGAGACTTCTGTTTGCTTTATTCATCTTATGCTCTTTGAAGTTAGTGACTTATTAGTTATGTACTGTAATTATAATTGAACAAAAAAACCCCCAAGAAGTTAGGGGTGCTACTTTGGTTGTTTTCAGTCATATAACCACGTAAGCAGTTGTGATGTAGTTATATTTCTGTCATTCAGGAGCTTTCTGATCCTGGGCAAATCAAACTTCTTTTGACCTTGGTTTCTTCATTTGTTAAATAGGGATGGTAAAACAGTGGGAATTGATGATTTCCACAAAACATCTTTCAGTAAATTCAGTGACTGGTTTTATTGGCTTTAAAGAGGTTTCTTGTTGAAAGCAAAAAAAAAGGGGGGGGGCAGAAGGTGTAGGGAGATAGGGGGAGTTACCAAAATGCAACCCATTGAAAGTGATTATGTGGGGGCCAAGACAGATGTGGCTTATTTTTGGAGCTTTCGGATGTTGTTTAATTCCCTTAAAATATTAATGAAGTGCGCCTTAACTCTCTTTTTTGAGTCATAAACCTTGTAGATACTGTATTATAAGCTTTGGGCTTCTCCCCAGAAAAATGCACATTTTCACATATGTGCAAACTTAATGTACAGTTTTTCAGAAGACTAGATTCATAGACCTCTTAAAGCCCATTTATGGATTTCCTACATGGAACTTGAGTTTAAGAACTTACCTCAAGTAGTGGCTGTCAATCTGGGGTGATTTTGCCTTGCAGGGATATTTGGCAACCTGTGGAGACATTTTCAGTTGTCACAGTAGGGGGCGGGGTGGTGGTGGTGGTGATGATGATGGTGGTGGTGGTGGTGGTGGTGGTGTGTGCACACACACACACATGCAGTGCTAGCATTTGGTGGCCAGAGGCTAGGGGTGCTGCCAGACATCTTAGAATGCATAGGGATACCTCTATCCCCAGCTACAACAAAGAATTCTGAGCAGAAACATCAATAGTGCTGAGATTGAGAAACCCTGATCTAGAGGAAGAGGTGAATTGAATCTCTTTCAAAAATCCTTCATAAATATACCGTCTCTGGGCTTCTTTAATGCTAGTTGGGCAGTAGATAGATCAAAGTTGTAATTCCTGGGCCTTACTCTGTCTTGAATATTCTCCCCTCAGGTATTTGTTTGTGTTGTTTATTCTCTTACTCTTTTTCAGGTTTCTGCTCAAATGTCACCTTACCAGAGAGTCCTTTTCTGTCTCTGAAGTATTAAACAGCTCCCTCCCCCACTTACCCTTTATTTTTTTAGCATTTCACATTACCTGTATAACACACATACTTATCTGTTTTCTTCCACCTTTAATATAAGTTCCATGAGAGCCCAGATCTTTACCTTTCTTTATTGTTGATCTCCAGTGGCTAGGACAGTGCTGGGGTAAAATAAATGCTCAGATGTTTGTTTTTGAAATAATGAATGGCATGAATCTATTATGGCAAGTTATATTTATTTTGGTGAAGCCCTGTGTTTCAGAGATCAAGTGCACAGATCAGATTGACAAACTTTTATGAAAATTAAAGGCTCTTACCTAAGCCCTCACCTGGATGTAGAGCTAAGCCAGGATTTTTTTTTTTTTAAGTTTTTTGGCTGCTTTAGGATATGAATTGAATACCTGAAGGTGTATTTTATACTGTTTTCTAAAACTTGTTTGACTGTGGGAATTACATGAGGCATTCCTTTAAAATGCAGAATCTGAGGTCCCTCTTCAAACTTACTTAATCAAAATTTCTAGGAAGAGACCAGGATATTTTTATTAAAAGCAAACATAAAAATGATAGTCTTCAACAGATGGTACCTAGGACAGCCAGATTTTTGAGTACAAAAGAATGAATTGGACCCTTTCTCAAACAATACATAAACATTAGCTGAATGAATTGACCACTTTCTCAGAACAGTATATAAACATTAGCTCAAAGTGGATCAGTGACCTAAAGTGATAAAATCATAAACTCTTAGAAGAAAACGTAAAGGTAACATTTCATGACTTTGGGTTTAGCAATAAATTCTTAGATATGATAGCACCATGAGCAGTAAAAGAAAAAAATGTATAACTTTGTCTTCATAAAAATTAAAAACTTTTGTGCATCGAAAAACATTATCAAGAAAGTGAAAAGACAGCCTACAGAATGGAAGAAAATATTTGCAAATCAAATATCTGATAAGGATTTAATAAACATATATATAAAGAACTCCTGAAAGTCAACAAACGGACAACCTAATTTAAAAAATGGGCAAAGGACTTAGATATTTCGCCAAAGAATTCATAAAACTGTTAAGTATATACCAGAAATAATTGAAAGGGAGCCTCAAAGAGACACATGTGTACCCATGTGCATAGCAGTATTTTTTATAGTAGTTATAAGTGGAAACAACCAAGTGTCTATCAACAGACGAAATAATAAACAAAATGTGGTATATCCATACAGTGGAATATTATTCAGTCATTAAAGAATAAAGCTCTAAACAAAACAGAAACAAAGTTATAGATACAGAGAACAAACTGATGGCTGCCAGGTTTGGGTGCTAGGTAAAAAAAAGTGAAGGAATTAAGAAGTACAAATTGTCAAGTTACAAAATAGTCATGGGGATGTAAAATATAGCATAGGGAACATAGTCAATAATATTGTAATAACTATTGTGTCAGGTGGGTACAAGACTTATTGGGGGATCAATTAATAAGTTATGTAAATGTCTAACCACTATGCTGTATACTTGAAACAAATATATTATTGAATGTCTACCTGCAATTGAAAAATTAAAAAAAAAATTTTTAAATGGGCTCTCACCAGACATTGAGTCTCCTGGCATCATGTCTTGGCCTCCCGGCCTCCAGAACTCTGAGAAATAAATATTTGTTGTATAAGCAAAAAAAAAAAAAAAAAAAAAAAAAAAAAAAATTTCTGGTGTATGCTCACGCTGGATGAACCTTGAAACGATAATGTTAAGTGAAATAAGCTGGACAGAAAAGGACAAAGACTGTATGATTACACTTATTAGATAAATCCTCACTTAACGTCATTGATAGGTTCTTGGAACTATGATGAAATAATGTATAAAAAAACTAATTTTACCATAGGCTAACTAATATAAGCAAGAGTTAAGTTTCTGTGGCATCTCATCAATATTATAATGAAGTGATGTTGAGCGAAACATTATATTCAAGGACCTGCTTTACTTAAAATAGGCAAATTCATATAGATGGAAAGTAGGTTAGAGGTTATCAGGGGCTAGGGAAAGGAAAGATTGGGGGATTATTGCTTAATGGTTACAGAGTTTCTGTTTTGGATGATGAAAAAGTTTTGGAAATAGTGTTGATGGTTGCACAACATTGTGAATTAAGGCCATGGAATTGTACACTTTAAAATGGCTGAGATGGCGAATTTTATTATTACACATATTTTGCCACAGTAAACAATAGTGTATTACTATATCAAAAAACTATTGAGCTGTATGTTTTAAATAGTGACTTGTATAGTATGTGAATTATATCTCAATATAGCTGTTTAAGAAAACAAAACAAACACAAAACAAACAAAATCAAGCATCCACATTTGGGCAGCACTGCCATAGAACAAAGTTGGGTTGGTTCCAGCTAGGAAGGATATAAGTAGATAGATGCTGGCAGTTGTCCGTTATAACCCTGGGAAAGTCTTTGTCATGGTACCATGGAATGAGCAGCAGTTTCTTCACCAGGGTGATGCAGCTGCAAAGTATTCCTTAGTAGGCAAAGAAATTTGGAATTGTTGGACATCATTTAATTAAGAGTAACTGAAGAAGGTAATATTAATGAGACTAAGACTAGATTAAAACACATGTGCTACCTTCAAAATTAATACCTTCAAGAATATTTTCAGATATTTGTATACTATACTGGTTTTGGTATGTTTTCCCATTATAGGGAAATTTACTGAGAAATTTGTCAAATTTAACTTTTTGGTATGCTTAACATCCAGATTTATCTTTCAGCTCCACCCCCAATTTATTTATTACATTTCATCTACAAGGTGCATAACTTAAAAATTTTTTTAATAATATTGTGTAAGAGCAATTAACATGAAATTTACCCTTTAAAAAATTTATGTGTACAA
The DNA here is from genome assembly GCA_003508835.1 of Eonycteris spelaea. Lineage (NCBI taxonomy): Eukaryota > Metazoa > Chordata > Mammalia > Chiroptera > Pteropodidae > Eonycteris > Eonycteris spelaea. The sequence goes on from PUFA01000189.1 coordinate 26,420, forward strand.
TACAGTAAGTACATAACTTTTATTACAGATTTGTTTTTAAATGTTTGTCAGTATGGATGCTATGTTACTTTTAAGTAGAATTAATAATTGTACTTTCATTTACTTGCATACAATATAGTAGAGTACTTAAGTATCAATACAGATAGAACAATTATGCCATTTCATTGTAGTCTTAAAGAGGGCAGTGTAGTATTTTGCAAGATGTATGAGATTTTGAATTGAAAGCATAGATCTCTCTAAGTTGGCACTGTTCAAGTTACACAGCACACCTTATTACTAAACAGCAGCTCTTTGTACAGTATTTTTTCCGAATTTTCTTGGTGAGGAAAGTATCCTGCGGAGATAAATGACCATATCTGTCTGGTCTGAGAAGGGGTGAGAATAATCTCTACTCATGAGTGACGCTTGCCTGCTGCTGCTGTCTTAACCCTTTGCTCCTACTAAATCCTACTTCTCTCCTGTTTTCTCTTACATCATTCTTTTACATGTTATGTTCTCTTCCTGTTGTTCAGAGCCACCTGTTACTGCTTCTTTGAGCCCCTTCAGTCCTTTATGTATTCTTTCAGTCTTCTTATGTTCCAGTCAATATATCTGTGTCTTTGGAAATTCTAAAATACAAATCTTTTGCTCTTCATGTTCTTTAGAGAAGAAAAAGAGATGATAATTCTGTATTATGGGAAAGACCAAACCTCCCTATCAGGATTAACTATTCTCAATTTCTTGTATCATCATTTTTACAAATATTTGTACATGTTAAAGCATGTAGTAGGGATTTAATTTAGCCTGGACAGATTTGGGAATACGGCCCTGAGAAACTGACATTGAAAAGTTGGTGTTAGCCAGGCATGAGGTGAGGAGTAACAAATAGGGGAAGAGAAAGTTTTCAAGTAGAGAGAATAGCACACACTGAGATAGGAAGATACTTGGTTTGGGGCGTTTAAGGAACAGAGTGGTGACTGGAAATGTAGTGAGAAAATGGTCAGATTGGTATATTTAGAACTTAATCTAAGGGCAGTGGAAACCTATATAAGACTTTTAAGTAAGGCAGTGATATGAAGAGATCAGCATATTAAGATTATTCTGGCTACCATATGAAGAATAAATTGGAGGATGGCTTAGTTAGATTATGGTGAAGTGATGGCCAGGTGAAGGTGGATACCATTTATGTTTTGTAGGTAACATTTATAGGACTTGATGGCTTTTAAATAAATGTTGAAAGAAAATTGTCAGGGGTCACTCCCAATTTTCTGGAAGGAACAAGTCAGGGTACACTAAGGCACCATTTATAGAGAGAAGATTGAAGAAGGAGGATCTTTTTGGAAGGGGAAGAGGTTGGGGAAAAGTATTTGTTTAGTTTTGGGTATTTTATTTACATTCAAGATGCTTTTGAGAATACTGAAGTATAAATGTTAAGTAGACAGTTATATATGTGTACTGGAGTTCAAAAGAGAGCTTTTAGTGGGGTATGTATTTATAATTTTAAATCTTTAGCTTTAAGAAAGGTTGGGGCTCAAAAGGCCTTGGAAGAAAAAAAAATATAAATTAAAAAGTAAATAAAGGGCCAGAATTGAATTCTGTTATACTACTAATATTTAGAGGTTGAGTGCAGGTGAAGAAAATGGTGGAGGCAGGAGTGACCAGTAGGGAAGGATAAAAATCAGGAAAAGGTAAATTGTAGTAGGAAAAAAAAGTTTCAAGGAGGAGGCTGAAGCCAAGTGTGTGTCATACCGCTGAGATCAGTAAACAGGGTTAGAAAAGCATTTATAGGATTTGGCATCATGGAGGTTAGTGACTTTTAGTTAGCTTTTACTGCACAACAAATTACCCCGAAAGTTAATACTTAAAACAATGGGGGCCATTTATTTAGCCCCCATTTCTGCAGTTCGAGTTTGGCTTAGTTGGGCAGTTCTGCTGATCTAGGTCACCCTTAAGCTGATCTCGCTCATGCATGATCACCTGGTGTTTTACTGGGGCTGGCTTGTTCATGGTCATGGCTGGGGTCACTGGGGCTTCTTTCCATATTCTCTCTCTTTACCATTCGGAAAACTTCTGGGTTTGTGCACATGTTATGAGCAGAGTTCCAGGAGGAGAATCTGTTGCCATTTTTGAAGTCTGCCACAATGACTATGGAAGAATCATTATTGCTAGGTGATGGAGCATGTTGCAGACAAGATTGGTTTAGTGTGAAAAGGGAATGGGAACTGGAGATGTGAAGGTAGAAAGTATAGATTACTTTTTGAGAAGCTTGACTGTGCAGGTAATTTGAGAGAGAAGACAGGAGTGATAGGTGGGTTGGATAGTCATAGTCTAAGCAAGTGTGTTGTATTTTCTTTCCCTTTCTGCCACTCAAGAACATATTATGTAGTACTGACTGAAAGGATCTGTAGACGTAGAGGAAAGGGGAGATAACTAATGAAGTGCAAGTCTTTGAGACACCTGTAGAAGATGGGATATTGTGCACCTAAGAAGGGATTAGGTTTTGATGTGGTGGTTGGTGGTGGCTACGTATGTTCTGGTAACAGGAAGGAGGGAATGGGTACAGGTACAGTAGGGAGGCAAGTAGATTTAGTGATGGGACACTGAGAAGGTTCCTGTTTTACAGTCTCTGTTTTCTCAAAGAAATAGAGGCAGTTTATTGAGAGTGGGGTTTGTGCAGGAGTGTGTGCTCGAGGTTTGATGTGGATAGGGAAGTACACAATTTTACTCTCACTACTCCCACCCAGAGGGACACTGAGCTGACTGCTTACTAGAAAAATACATACCATCATTGAATAAATGAGAGATACTCCTGTCATTATTAATCTAAAAAGTATTACGCTAAAGGGATTCAGCAGAACATTTTCTGTGCTTTTAGTTAGAAACTTGTTGAGATGTTCCAGGCCCTGCGTTCTTTTTCTGTTTGAACCAGTTTAACTCTACTCCCTTGAAGCTTGAAGAACATTGTTTTTTTTTTTTTTTTTAAATGTAGGGAAGAGAATAATCATGTTTAACCTTTTATAAATAAACATTAGCAAAAATAGGAACAGAATGAGACTGCTTTCTAAAAGGACTTCCTTAAGCATTTAAAATTACTTTGTTTTACCAAAACACATAGGAATAACTTTAATAAAACTTAATTCAAGCTGAATGGTGGGTTAGTGGTATTATTGTATGTAGAAAAAGTTTTTTGTTTGACTAGTTGGAAAATATGTAAACATGATCCTTAGGTTATATACTTAGGGGAGAATAACGTAATTTGTCTTTTTTCTCTTGGAAAATAGTCCCATTAGCTTTTTAGTTGTCCCTGACCAAGAATAAGCCTAACTTATGCGGAATGACTATGTGTGGAAGGGTTATCTTTATGGAGGGCACCATCTGCTGGTTATGAGAGGTACCGGTCATGGGAAGACTGCCTTTTGCAGTTACAGACTTCACAAAATCTCGTTTTCCTTCTAATTCCACCTCAGACCTGGAGTACAGTCCCAGAGGGAAAACAACTTTTATTTATTAGTTTTTTTTTAATTTTTATTTTTTCACCTTTTCAAAATTTATACACACACACACACACACAGATACACACACACATATATATATGTGTTTTCAATTATAGTTGATGTACAGCATTAGTTTCAGGTGGACAGCACAGTGATTAGACATCTTATAACTTATGAAATGATCATCCGATAAATCCAGTACCCATGTGACACCATACATAGTTATTACAATACTAATGTAATGACTAGAAAGCAGCTTTTAATAAACGTGGCCACGTTGGGCTTCTAATAGCAGTCTAATTTGATTTTTGTGACTCTGAACCTTTCATATACTGGATTTTTAGGAAAAAATTGTTATCAAGGTGGTAGATGCTTGTCGTTATTTCTTCCCAGATCAATTTAAAAATATGATTATTGCTACGGCTCTTGCCCTTATTCTTTAATGCAGTCAGTGTCTTATTTTTTTCCTATTCACTGAAAGGATCTTAAATATTTTTACTGCAGTCTCTTTAGTTTCATCTTATGAACATTTATTTTTATTTGATACTGTAAGAGTGAGGAATGATTTTGTCCCCCTCCCCCAAGGACTATTAGTAAGATTTTTTTTTAAATGATATATTTTTTAAAATTAACAACCATTTTATTTGAACTTACTCAAAGGTTGTATAAGCTCTTTGGTATTAGAATATTTTCTTGTGTTTTACTTAGTATTCCCATGGATATAAAAATGTGGATATAACTATGCATATAATAATAATTTTTTGAAATTAACTGTTTTCTGAAAGTATTTGTTTCAAATTGCCCTTTAAAAAGCAGGGACATTCTAGATTATCATAGTTTTACTATAAATTGGTGGTAAATTAAAAACTTACATTTTTTAAAATGGAGAAATAAATTAATTGGCACACTGTTCTATAGTACATATAGTATGTAAAATGGATTCTGACACAAGTAGTTTTAGATAGATTATTTCTTAAGTACAGTTATTGTTTTTCTCATTTTCAGTGTATCTGCCCTACCTTAAATGCGAATAATTGAAATTCCACAAAGATGAAAGGAATTATGTCAAATAATTTCTTGGACACTGTTTAACCTTAGAGGGGCAGTAGTATATCAATATCTTTTTCCATTGATTTCTGATAACAGTCGAAGATTCTATTTCTTTCTCATACCCTTCCTTTCTTCCTCTGCATTGCTTCCTTCTCTCTCTTACCCCTTTCCACTTTTTTTCTCTTACCTTGTAATTTGGTATTCATTCCTATTATTCTCCAGATACTTTTTTTAAAAGGTCATCGTAACAGGTCCAAGGAAGTATCTGCTGAGGTGATTTTGTATGTTTTAGTTATAGATATTTCTGAAGTAATTAGTACTATGTACCACTCCTCCATGTTCAAACAACAACAAAAAATTTTTAAAAACCCCACTTTATTCTTATTTTTCTACCTTTCATGACTCTCTTCTGTTTTCCTTCCTGATTTCCTCCCATCCCCATATCACCATAGATATTTCCTCAGGGTTCAGTCTTGGTATCTCAGCTCACCCTACACGTTTTCTTTATTGATCTTGTAAACTCACAAAACATAAGCGATACATGGTTCTGGAATGCTTCCTGGCCGTGGCTTTTCTCTAGATTGTCAGATCTGCATCTCCAGTTGCTTTCTAGACCAAACTTAATTTTTCCCAAGAATTGAACTCATTCTGATTTTTACCTATATTTATTACAGTAAAGGCAGAGATTTTATTTATTTTACTTACTGCATTCCTAATGCCTAACATAGTGTATTGCACCAAGTAAATGCTCAGTAAATATTTAAATTGACTTGCCAGGAACAAGGGCTTTGAATGTAATTATTTTCCATTTCTCTTTTATAATCATTCATAAGTCTCTGAATCACTTTTCTTGTTCTCTAGTCATTGCTTACAGTCAGTTCCTCATTACTTCTTACTTGGGATTTTCTAGCAGTTTTCCGATTGGTCTCACTGTATTTGATGTCTCTTCTGTCTAGTTTGCACTGCCTGTGGTAGCCACCAGTTCTTAGTACAGTTCTGGTCATTACTTCAGCAAGTATTTCCTGAGCACCTATAATAAATGCTAGCATAAAATGGTATAGTATCATTGTCTTAAGGAGCTTGCAGACTAGTAGGAGAAACAGACAAAAAATACAAAGTTATTAAATATAATGTGATGAAGGCTAATTATGATTGTTCAACTATGTACTGAGCTGTAGGAGGAGGAGCCTAGCTCTGTCTGGAGAGATCAGGGAAAGTTTAAACATAGACTTGAGACTTGAAGAAGGTACATAGAGTTTGGTTAGTGGACAGGGGCTGGTGAGTATGTCTTACTCAGAGGAAACAGCCTGCATATGTTCACAGAGGAATTTTAAACCTCTGCTTACAGTATCATCACTTATAAAACTAAAGTGCAAACTAAATAATTTACTCCTTTGTTGGCTCTTTTCCTTCTTAGCTCCTTTTATTTCTGTCCACCTTTTCCTTAGGTCATACTTGTGGACCAGTAACATTCTGATCTTCTCTGAGATATATTCCAATTGTTTTTGTCCTTTTGTTATATGTATTATTACCAGTTCATCTCCATTCACGTATAGAAGTGGGCTTTCTTTCAGTCTTATTTTTTTCCAAGCTTGTTTGTTATTTTTGTTGAAGTAATTTTATCGGTAAATGTCTCCACGCTAAGAAAGCAAAACTAAGGACAACTAATCACAAACAGCCAAATGGATTTTTCCAAATAAGGCAGATGTTTAAGTTGTAGCCGATCAAATAATTTTCTTGCTTTGCTTCTGCCTGTTCTCTGTAAAAATCTTTCCTCTTGATCCTGTCAGTGGAGAAACTTCTAACTACTTCTGGTTTGGTGCTGCCTGATTTGAATTAATTTTTGCTAAAATAAACTTAAAATTTTTTTAATTTATTTGTGGTTTAATTGTTTAGGGAGATGTCTGTTTCCATTGGTAGATTTTGAGACCAAAATCTTTTTTTGGTCTCATTTTGCCCTGAAGTCACTGTAAAGAGCTCTCTACAAGTAATAGACACTTGATAAGTTTTGACTGTGTGGATGAGTCGCAGTGTCTGCATTATCTTGCGGCAGTCTGTGATTACAGCTGTGTATCTGTTGCTGTGGATGGTGAACAGCTTTGCTTCTGTTGTGGCAAGGCAGAGACTCTTCTATACCATGTTCTGTTGAAAACAGAATCTTATCACATTTATTTACCGTCCTCTGAGATAGTTTGCCCTCAGCCTTTGCTCAATGTCTTCTTTCGTTGAAGGAACACAGTTATGAGGTTGGTTCTTGCTAGATAGTTCTTGCTTTTCCTGATGTGAGGTCATGAAGTTGTTCTATATTCTAAAGTCTTCTACATTTTGCTTTTATATTTGTCATTAATTTGCCTGAAATTCATTTTGCGTATGATGTGAGGAATGAGTACAATGTCATTTTTCTCCACATCTATGTGAAAATGTTTCACCTTAAAAGGATTTTTTAAAATTAAAAAAAAAATTAAGCACCTTTATTGAGTATAATTTACGTGCCATAAAATTAATAAAATTCACTCATTTCAAGTGTACGATTCAAAAATTTTTAGTAAATTTACCGAATGTGCAATCGTCACTATAATCCTGGGAGTTTAGAACATTTCATCAACCCTCATTCCAATTATGGCAGATCTCTCAATGGAATCTTTTTAGTTTTTTGTCTTGAGATTTCTGTGCCACCCAGTACTGTTTGTCGGCCACCCCCTGTCTTGAAACTTGCTGTACCTTAATTGCTGATGCAGCTTCTATCAGGGTCTTCCATCTGCCTCTTCAGTTATTGTCACATTCTGTTGCAAGTTCTTTTTCCTCTGCCCGTTTCTTAAAGATGGACCTTCTCTCTCTCGTCCTTGGTCCTCTGCTACTCTTTCCACTTTACACGTCTTCCCAAATGCTCTCATCTGTGCCCCAGGTTTATCTGTGACTGAGTATTCCCAAATCTGTCTCTAGCTCAGACATGTCTCTGCAGATTTAACTGCCCACGGCCGTTTGGTTTGGTTTGGTTTGGTTTGGTTTGGTTTGTTTGGTTTTGTCTTCTCTCTCTTCTCTTTTCTCTTTTCTTTTTTCCTTCCCTTCCCCTTTTCCTTTTCCTTTTCTTTTCCGTTTCCTAGCACATGGGGGAAAACATGTATTTTTCAAAAGGGTGAGCTTTATTGAAGTATAATTGAAATGCCAAAAGACTGCAGGTATTTAATGTATATATTTTGATGAGTTTGGACATATGCACATACATATACCATTACCACAATCAAGATTATAAACATAGCCATCACTTCCAAAAGTTTTCTTGCTTCCCTTTTTTTTTGCGTAAGAACACTTAACATGAGATCTACACTCTTAACAAATTTTTAAGCTTGCACTACATTATCTATAGGCAGGCACTGTGTTGTACAGTGTATCTTTAGAACTTGATCATCTTTATAATTGTAATTTTATACTCATTAAATAACAACCCCCCATTTTTTCCTCTTTTCATCCCCTGGCAGCCACTATTCTATTTTCTGCTTCTATAAATTTGACTAATTTAGTTACTTCATATAAATGGAGTCATATAGTATTTGTCCTTGTGTGACTGACTTCACTTAGTATCTTCCAGGCACATCCATGTCATTGCAAGTGGTAGGATTTCCCTAATTTTTTATTGTATTCGTATGCCACTTTTTCCTTATTCACTCATCCGTTGGGTTGTTTCCATTTCTTGGCTATTGCAAATAATGCTGCAGTGAACATAGATGTGCAGATATTGCTTCAGATACCAATTTTTATTCTTTTGGATAAAATAGCCAAGCATGAGATTGCTGGACTATATGATAGTTCTATTTTTAATTTTTTTGAGGAACCTCCATCATTTTACATTCCCCCAACAGTGAACAAAGGTTCCAGTTTCTCTACATACTTGCTAATACTTATCTTTTTTTTTTTTTTTTGATAATAGCCATCCTAACTTTGTGAAGTGATACCGCATTGTAGTTTTGATTTGCATTTCTCAGTGATGAAAAATGGAAAACTTTTCCTCTAAGATCAGGAACAAGACAAGATCCCCACTCTTACCACTTCTATTCAGCATATTACTGGAAGTCCTTGCAAGAGCAATTAGGCAAGAAAAAGAAGTAAAAGACATTCAAATCAAAAAGGAAAAAGTAAAATTATCTGTTTGCAGATGACATGATGTCATATGTAGAAAACCCTAAAGATCTTACAAAAAAAACTCTGAGCACTAACAAACAAATTTAGTTAAGTTTCAGGATATAAAATCAACATGTAAAAATTAGTTATATTTCTATATACTAACAATGAACTATCTGAAAAGGAAATTAAACAATCCCTACAGAATAGCATCAAAAGAGAAAAAAAATTAGGAGTAAACTTTACCAAGGAGGTAAAAGACTTTTGTACTAAAACTATAATACATTGATGAAAGAAACAAAAGAATACACAAATAATGGAAATATATCTAGTGTTCAATTGAAAGACTTAATATTGGTAAAATATTAAGTGCTAGTCAGAACTTCTTATTTTGTTCCCTCTGTCTCTTTCTTACTGATGTGCCCTGCCACTGTTTTCATAGGGTACGTTTCATGTTGTGTGTGTCAATTTCTAGAATGTCTAATGTTTCCTGTATATCTTTTTCTGCACCAATACCACAGCTTCTAAATTACTTAAGCTTTATAATAGGTTTTAATAGCTGGTAGAACAAGTTCATTCACTGTGTTTTTCTTGAGTATGTTGCTGTTCTTGGCCTTTGCATTTATATATAATTTTTTAAATTGTAATTTTATTTAAAAATCAAAACCTGGCTTGATGAGGATTGTATTGATTCCATACTCAGTGTGGGAAGATATGCTGTCTTTGCAGTATTTGATACTTCTAAATACCCATGAGCATGGTATATCTTCATTTACTTAGGTTTTCTTTTTTTGTCAATAAAGCTTTAGGATTTTCTCTGTAAAAGTATGTCTTTTGTTAGATTAATTCCTAGGTAATTTATGCTTTGCAATGTAAATTATATTTTTAAACTTTTAGGTTGCTATTCAAATAATATAATCAATTGTTTTGCTTTGCAAAACCATTTTTATTTTGAAATAATTATAAAGTTGCAAAAATAGTACCTAGAGTCCTGTGAACCTTCACCCATTTTCTACTCATGGTGACAACTTCTCTAACTCTTGTACAATATCAAAATCAGGAAATTGACATCGGTAGGATATTGCTAGATTACAAAATTTATTCAGTTTTCTTGTTTTTGCATGATATTTTTCCTCTCCCTGTCTCTGTCCCTCTTCCTCTCCCTCCTTCTCCTGTCTCCCTCTCCCTTTCTCTTGTGTGTGTGTGAGGTTCTGTATGACTCGATCTCATGTATGGATTTATGTCACCACCACCACAATCAAGACACAGAATTATGAAGGAGTTCCCTCATGGTACTTCTTATTCTTATTCATGACCCCTGGTAACCACTAATCTGTCCTTCGAGTCTGGACTTTTGTCATTTTGAGAATGTTAACTAAGTGGAACCATACAATATGTAAGCTTTTGAAATTGGCTGTTTAAATAAACACAATGACCATAAGTTATTGCTTATATCAGTAAATCAGTTCTTTTTATTGCTGAGTAGTATTTCATTGAATGGATTGGATCTATCAGACTTTGATTAACTATTTATCTATTGAAGGACATTTGGGTCGCTTCCAATTTAGGGGTATATGGATACAGCTCCTGTAAACATTCTTGTACATATTTGTATGAAATTGGGTTTTCATTTCTCTGAGATAAATGCCCAAGAGTGCAGTTTTGGATTTGTATGGTAAATGCATATTTAGTTTTATGAGAAACTGCAAGACTTGTTTTCAGTTATAGCTATATATCCCATTATAAATTTCTACCAGCAATTTGTGATAGATCCAGTTTCTTTGCATCCTTGTCCACATTTGATGTTCTCACTTTTTTATTTTAGCCATTCTAATAGTATGTAAGGATATCTCATTGTGGTTTTAATTTATATTTCCTTAATGATTAATGATGTTGAACATCTTTTCAGTGTGCTTATTTGCCATATATATATCCTCTTCAAATGTCTGTTCATATATTTTGCCCATTTTTAAATCAGATTGTGTGAGTTTTTTATAGTGTCTTTTTTTGAAAATTCTTTATTCTAGGTATGAGTCCTTTGTCAGATATGTTTTTGCAAATATTTTCTCCAAATCTGTAGCTTATCTTTTGATTCTCTTAACATTTTGCATAATTTTAAATTAATTTTTGTATAGGGTATGAGCTGTTTAGGTCAAGGGTTTTTTTGGTCTGTGTACATCCAGTTGCTCCAGCAGCACTATAAGTAGAAAAGATTTATTATTGCTCCTTTCATTTGCTCCTGGGCACACTTCTGTGGATCTCTTTCTGGGTTGTCTGTTATGTTTTATTGAGCTGTGTCTCTGTCTCTCTGCCAGTATCACATTGTCTTTTTTATCGTAGCTATGTAGTTTTAAAGTTGTGTAGAATGATTTCTTCCCATTTCATTCTTTTCTAAAATTACTTCATCTATTCTAGTTCCTTTGTCTTTTTAAATTTTAGAATAAGCTTATCTCTACCAGTGAAAAGTCTTGCTAGGGCATTGTTAGAATCTCTAAACCTATATAGATCATTTTGGGCAAGCATTGATTATTGTGGTCAGCCTTCCGGTTTATGGACATTGCCTCTATTTATTTAGATCTTCTGGTTTCTTTTATCAGTATTTTGTAATTTTTAGCATACCAATCCTGTGTTTTGTTAGCTTTATACTGACATTTGATTAGTGGGGAGTATGATTGAAAGTTGTGTTGTGCTTTTAACTTAGGTTTCCATCTGTTCCTTGCTAGTGTGTAGAGTAAATACAATTGATTTTTGTGTGTTGATTTTTATAACCTGCAACCTTGAGAAACTAGTTTTTAGTGTTTTTCTTTTCTTTTTTCTTTTTTCCTTTTTGTACATTCCCTTGGAAACGTCTATGTAGATAAGTCCTGTCATCTGGAATTAGGGACAGTTTTAGTTCTTCTCTTTGCAATCTGTATGCCTTTTCTTTGCCTTATCATGCTGGCTAGGGCTTCCAATATTATGTTCAGTGAGAGCAGATATCCTTGTCTTGTTTCTGATCTTGAGAAAAATTATTCAGGCTTTCACCATCAAGTATTGTGTTAGCTGTAGGTAGTATTATATATTGATTTTTCTACTCTGCATCCTTGCTAAAAAACTCAGTCTTATTAATGCTGATATTTTATCTGTACATCCTTTTGAGTTTATACATTTTCGTATAATCTACAAATAATGACTGTTTCCTTCCTTTTAACTTTTTTCTTACTTTCTTTTCTTGCTCTGTTGACTAGCATCTCCATTACAGTGTTAAATAGAAGTGATGGTAGAAGGTATGCTGTTTAGGTCCTGATCACAAGTAAAAAGCTTTCAATGAAGCATCAGTAAGCATGTTATGCTGTAGGGTGTTTGTAGCACTCTACCTTTCTCAGTTCATTGTTTTTGTTTTTTTTTTATAGTCACGAATCGATGTTGAATTATATCAAACGTTTTTCTTTATTGAGATTATCACAGGATTTTTAAAAAGTCTGTTAACGTGGTGAATTTAACCTTGCATTTCTTGGGAATAAACCTAATTTTTATATGTTGCTACGTTTCGTTACCTATAATATTTTGTTTAGGAATTTTGCATCTATATCTATGGGCAAGATTGTTCCTTTCTCCTAATTTTCTCATTGAGTTTTGGTATCATGGTTATGCTAGTTAGTTGCATAAAATTAATTGGAAAGGATTTCCTTGTTTTCTAGTCCTTGGAACTATTTATGTGACAAATTACAGTTGTCTCCCATATCCTGGGTAATAACCTTTTTGCAAGACCCCCAGGGGATGGCTGAAACCACAGATGGTACTGAACCCTGTATGTACTGTTTTTATTTTTCTGTACTTAAATCCTTTACACTTGAAGCATTTTTAGCTTCTCTTTGGCATATCTGAATTACCAGCATCACTACTCTTGTACTTTGGAATCATTATTAAATAAAATAAGGGTCACTTGAACACAAGCACTGAGATATTATGACAGTCGAAAGTTTTATTTCTTGATTCTAAACTTGAGTTTTGCAATTATATTCTTTTCCCACATTGAGGGTGACATTTTGCTGTCTTTAGATTTATATTGTTGACATTAAGAAGTTACCTATTAGTTTAAATACTGTTACTGTCAAGCTAATACGTCTGCTTTAAAGTTAATTGTCTTCTGGAGTTATTGTTATAATATTGAATTTAATTCTGTTTGGCTGCTTGGTTTTGTGGCTTGGTATTTTATGATAGTCACCTCAGATAGGGGCTCCTGCTTCATTTCTCTCTTTCCGGTATTCCCATGAATCATAAGTTAAACCTCTCTGGCCTTTCTTTTTCTGTACATTCTATTATTGGTTTTCTGTGTTCTGTATTTTTAAGTAATTCTTTCTGACTGCTCTTCCAGTTCACTAATTTTAATCGCTTTTTCTAATTTGCTAATAAATTCATCCATTGAATTTTTAATTTCAATTTTATAATTTCCCATTTTTAGAAGTTCTTTTTTGTTTGTATCTTTTAGTTTACTCTTTATAATTTTTATTCCTTGTAGATATTTTAGACTTATTTTTTATATCTTTAAAATTATAAACATAGTAGTTTTGTAATCTGCTTGATAATGATAATACCTGAAGTCTTCGTGGATCTCTTCTTGGGATCTAGTATTTCTGCTGGTTCTTGCTCCTAGTGCCTTGTTTCTTTAGGTACTTGGTTATCTTTGACTTGATAATGTCATTGTCCTAAAACATCATAGTGGGAGTTCTTTAAGGCATAGAATGAAGGTGCCTTCCTCTAGGTATGACTTGGGATTATTGATATTAGGTGTTTAGGGTACTACCGGTTAGTTGGGGGTCACCGTATTCATGTCTTGAGGTTCTCTGGACTGCTTAGGTAATGTGGACTTCAATAAATGTACAGGCCCATAGCCAAAACTAAGTAGCTCATGTCCGATATTACTTTGCTCTGCTTAGTACCAGGGTGGCCTTCTGTGCTGTCCCTGGTGGGTGCTGACAAGGCAGGGTGCAGTTTGGTTTCTGGTTGGCTCTCCTTTGCAAGTGTTACCTTTGTGGCGGTGGGGGCATGTTCCACATTGATGTCAGGAGGGTTTGTAACCTGATGTTCTGCCTCGACAGGGTCAGATTTACCTCTGGTCCCCTTTCCCCATGAGACCACCAAAACCAAACTCCAGATTTGTCAGGGTTGGCATGTTGCCCTCAGGCCATAAACGGGTGTAATGCTCCAGTGCTCCATTTACTTCTCTGGGTTTCGTATTTTCTTAGATTTTTGTCTGAGCAGTTTGTGATGCTTTAAAAAAATGTGCTTGTTCTAGATATTTTTTCTATCATTTGTAGTTTTTGTAGCTGGAAGTTTAGTGCACATAAACTAGCTTGCCACTAATGGAATTGAAAATAAAAATTTGGGAAATGTTCAATAAAATGATATACATTAATTAGATAAGTGAATTGTTATAAATTTGGGGGGCAGTCTACTTTTCATGTTAATTATGAATGTTGTTTATACTTATTTTTTGGTTTGGATCTAATAGTTTTCTTGTTTTAGGGGTAAAAATTTCCATCATGGCTCATTCAAAGACCAGGACCAATGATGGAAAAATTACTTATCCTCCTGGTGTCAAGGAAATCTCAGATAAAATATCTAAAGAGGAGATGGTGAGACGGTTAAAGGTAAGTAAATTTGGGTTATGGTATTTTTACTTCTGTTCAGGTTGGGGGTCACCTGTAGAAATCACATAGGGCTGTATCTTGTTAGGGTAACTCGAAAAAGCAACTAAGAGCAGAGAATGGCAGGGAAAGGATCTCAGAGAGTGAAGTCAGTACAGGTGGTGCGGTGAATGTGAGAGCAGTTAGAAAGGAGAAGCTAGGTTTTCCAGAGCCTCCTATACTTAGGAATAAAGAACAGATCCACAAAACTCTTATATTCATTTTTGTCTATATAAAGTTGTCTCCTCCTCTCTCTCATTTATTTATAAAAACTACCATTTTTATCTGAAAAAGCCAGTTGTAAGTACTCAGACTGTATTTTACTTTCTTGTAAGTTATTTTGAGAGTAGGTTAAAGAGCTTTACTTTTAGCCTCTCTCTCTCTTCTGACACATAGTGATGAGTCAGGATTGATGATTAACTTCTGTAGATGAGGTGGTCATTCTGTGGCTAGAGGCTCTGTGTATGTGTTTGAATGATATTTCACCTTTCCCTTCAGGGCTGTGATGGTTTGTCCCAGTGATCGTTAAAGTGGCTAAAGGAGCAGAGTGGTCAAGGAGACTGTTAAGCAGATTCATCAGTTAGTTCAGATATTCTTTGTTTTTGAGTATTTTTTCCCTTATAGGTTACATCTACCTAGTCATTTATTTTGCTTGATGTATTATTTACTTGTTATTTTAAAACTGAAAAACTTGCCTTCATTTGTCATCAAAGGCCCAGGAGCTTTAAAGCAAAGTACTATTTTATAGCTTTGTGCATGGTTCATTTTTATTAAAAGGATCCTAGTACCACTGTAAATTCTGTATAAAGTCTTCGTATTATGCCTTTATGCATAAAGTATTAGGATACTAAATATTAGATATTTATTCAAAGGAAAAGATATCTTTGAGCAGATTAAATTGAACAGTATATAGATATTTTATCTAGTTAGGAACGTGTATGTATTTTATTCTTTTCTATATATGACATTTTTCATTTTCTGTGTAGCTACATCTTCTCGACTTACTGAATTTTTAGAGAAACAATTTCCTCAGATTTTTTATATTTCAGCAAAGATAGGTAAACATCCCTATTGTTTGCTAACAAACTAGTGTTAAACAGAGACTACATTTATAATAAGATGATTAGCATTTAAGTATCCTTTAGAGTAGTTATTTTCTCAGACATCTTTTTTAATTTGGAGAACACATGAGTTTTATTAACGAGTTTTGTAACCTGTTTAAGTTGTAGAGAGTAGTGAGGAACCCCATTATCTAACCTGGAGTAAACGTGGTTGTTACTCGTGAATGGTTCCCACCCTGCTCACATTTCGTGTTTGTGGTGTGCTTTCATTGTTGTGTAGACGTTTATGCCCAGCAGTATTCTGGTTGGTATACTTTATCTTCTTTAATTTTCCCGATTTACATTTCCCACTATTTTAGACCTTTTCTTAGAAAAATATAAAAAGGATTTAGTAGTGGGATGATTGTAATTTTTGACATGTATAAGTACAGATATAAGTTTTATAAATTTTAAGTTTGTTAATATGTAAGGTGTTATTGTTTCTATAATTTCTAGAGTCTCCTGTAACATTTCATTCAAAATATACTTAATCTCATTCTTTTGTGAAGATTTTCTGGAGAAAACAGTTCTCTATATGTAGATCTTTTTCTTTCTTCGTCTCTTTTCATAATCCACTAGACCATCAAAGCACACATCTTAAAAGTAATAAAATTTAGAAGTGTCATCCTGGGCATCGCACTCTTCCACTAATTGTAGTGCTAGACTGGAAGGGTCTCTCTACTGTAGGTTCTGGCATCTGACCTAACAGAACTGAGGGCCTGCTCTGTGAGGAGCACTTTTTCTCACGGCTGCTCTGAGAGTTGGTGAAGACAGGGCAGTTTATTGCGCAGAAGCCTAGCTCTCAGGCAGGGTGGAAGTCCCCACAGCACGTCTCCAGGACCAAGTCATGGGTGTCGGGACTTCGTTGCCAGCTCAATTTGTCGGTTGGTATTTGCAGCACCACCTCATGGGTGCCGGATGGGCCCCCGTTCCATGAGAGTTGTACTTAAATGTTCTGTCAAGTTAGGCAACTTTAAATCTCATATGAAGATTTTAAGTGGGAATAGTACAGATTGAGTGAGGTTCCTTGTGATTAATACTGAAATTAGAGAAAGTTCTTCACAGAATTATACCATTCCTCGCCATTCTTGTTTTCATCCCACTTCTTTTATGTTAATGTTTTTGAAAAATGAACCATTTCCTGTAGCTTCCTTTTGCCTATTCTGTCCTACAAATGAAGTATCCAAGTTGTCTTTTCTTTTACTGTGGCACAAGAAATGTTTTGTCGGGTGCTATGGTGCTCTCTGGTAGCTTTTAACGTTAGGGATGCATCTTTGTCATCCTTTCTTGAATCTGTTTATATAATCTTTTTTAGCTAAATATAACAATCCACATATCTGGAGTGTTTTATGGTTCAGATGGAAAAATAAATTGTCATCCTAGGTTTTTCCTTAGAGGTATGCTTTTTCTCTTCATAAAAGGATTAGAAAATTACAAAAAGATGCCGTTTTTAAGACGGACATACTCCTAGCCAGTTGTAATGGTGAGAACAGAAGCACTACATTAGGCTAGTTTAGACTTAAAATCTGGCTAGCAGCTATGATGGGTAAATTAAAAGTGTTTTACTTATTAGTCTTTTAAAGAAAAGTTATTTACCTTGTAGTTTTAGAAAGATCTTGTTCTCTCAGACCCTTTCAGGGGAAAATTGAAAATATATTCATTGGAAGCTAACTTTTGCAATTAATGTGGCTTTTATTTCAAATGACTATATTTTTACATGGAGGATTTCATTATTCGATTATTTTGTTTTTATGTAGATGGTTGTGAAAACTTTCATGGATATGGACCAGGACTCTGAGGAAGAAAAGGAGCTTTATTTAAACCTAGCTTTACATCTTGCTTCAGATTTTTTCCTCAAGCATCCTGATAAAGATGTTCGCTTACTGGTAGCCTGCTGCCTTGCTGATATTTTCAGGATTTATGCTCCTGAAGCTCCTTACACATCCCCTGATAAACTAAAGGCAAGTACTGATTTAAAGAACCGTCAAGACTGACTGACACTTTTATTTATCTTTCTAACCATAACCGCTGGAGTAAGAGTATTCAGATAATTTCTTTGGCTTCTTTGACTTAAGCTGCCAGCAGTGTTTTGTTACACTTCTGTTTTCTTTAGAACTTTTCTCCTCCTATCCTACCCCCAATTTAGTACTTACTTTTAGAAAGCTATTTCTAATCTTCAGGATAAGTAGTAGAGTAGTACTACAGTGTAGTCTATACTTTTTATGTCATCATTAGCTCTATTTCAGTATCACTTGGGTGGGGGATGATTCCTTTTCTCTTTTGAAAATCCATATTAAAGACCTTTTTCATTATTTAAAACACGGTATCTAAATTCATTTAATGGGAGTTGTGATGTTAATTGTTATGAAGAAAATGAACAAAATTTTAATGAACGGATAGAAAAGATACCTAAGTACTGGGTTACAGTAGTTGTAAATAAAGCCATATATGAATGCAAAATCTTTAAAAGATGAGAAAAGAAGTGGAGTAGAGTGGTTAATCTAGCTGTTAGAAAGCATGAGATAATTAGAGCTTTGCAAAAATACATAGAATAAGGCAGGTTAGGAAGAAAATTAGAAAAACCATTAACAATAAGAGGTAATTGTGGAAAATATGGTTAGAGAATGAGTCCATAGAAAGATTTCTAATTCCCAGTGTGAAAAATTGGCAGACAATTAAGGTTTATTTTATTTAACAGATATGGATGTTAATTATGTGTCAGGAACTGGATTTACGGTGGTGCTAAACAACCCAGATTTGGTTCTTGAACTCATGGAGCTGCTTCTTAATAATTGGAGAGAGAAACCTGCTCCAATCAAGTCTGCCGAAATTTCAGTGTGAAATGCCCAAACTAGTTTGGACATGCTTGTTTTATATTTTGATTGGTAAAAGAATCTCAAGATGGGAGTGGTAGGGGGCAATATTTATCATTTTAAAGTCTGTGTCAAGAATAGCTACAGATTTGTTCTGTTTATAACAAGATGGTTTATGAGAACATTGAAGAGCTGAGATTAAATTAAAGTTTTTATATTATTTCATAGCTAAAATTTTAAATTATCTTTTTCTGGTCAATTTTTTTGGGGGGGTCTTAATTGTAAATACCTATTTTTTTATTATATTAGGGTAATACTTATAAATTCATTTAAAATATTTATTGAATAGTTTTCATTCTATCTTGATTAGCAGGGGTCATATTTTTCATTGTCTACAGTTGTAATAAAAGAAAATTGTGACACTTGGTTCTTACCTTTCCACTGTCAGTTTATTGTTGTCATCAGAAAACCCTTTCCGTATGCCTGACGTCAGCAGTTCTTAGATTGTAAATGAGTGACTGTCTGTCGTCTTTCCATCTCCAGGTAGAGTCAGCATGGCGCTTAGTTCTCTCAGGCCAACCAGCAGGGCTCATTCATGGAGGACATACTTTATACAGTACTGCTATCAAAGTAACATTTGTAAAAAATGTACTTTTGATAGTATTTTCTTGAAAACCTACATAGTTATCTGCATTTATTTCCTCCCCTTTAAAAAGATGTTTATCATTTTACTTATAAGGAAAACATATTTTCTCTTTTTAGATTGATTAGCATGCTTCCTTTGCAGAATAAGCTTTTATAATTTTAATCTTTTCCATGTTTTTCCAGGACATCATCTCCATAAAATTGGACTCAAAGTAACATTGAATCTGTCTTTATCCAATTACAAAGGGGGATATCATAAAAATCAAAAGCAAGAGATAGAGATAGATTGAGAGAGAAATGGTGGGGAAAAACTGTAATTATAATGAATGAATGGGAAGCCTGACAAGTTAACTTCTAAGGGTCTTTTAAAAATTTCTAAGCTTCTGTGCTCTATTGTTTTTTCACTTGGTGATTTTATTTTGGAACTTTAAGGTGCCTAAACTGTTCTTGCTATATAATTACCATGTATAGTGCTGTTCCGGCAAACCTGGTCGACTCATCATTTCTGCCTTTTTTTATTCTGATAATAGCGTGTATCTTAGTTTATTCAGTTTTCAGGTCTATATTTTTGACTTGCTTAAGACGAAATTTTTCTTTCTGTCTTTTAAGATCACGGTAAATGAATTGCTGTTTTCCTGTGAAGGGTAATAAAATAATTGGTGTTTTTATATGATGATATGCTATTTAAAAACTTTCAGCCAAGTGCGTCTTTTTTCCTTGTTCTTTATAGTTTATCATGGTAGACACACACAAATGTAGGTTAGCTTTAGGAGTTTAGTGTATGTTTTCATTAAGCATTCATAATCGAAACAATACTTTGTCTTTTTTTTTTAAGGATATATTTATGTTTATTACAAGGCAATTGAAGGGGCTGGAAGATACAAAGAGCCCACAATTCAATAGGTATTTTTATTTACTTGAGGTAAGCAGTGTTTTATATCTTCAAATGACATTTTAAACTGACTTTTGTGTTTGTATATTTTTACTATTAAAGTGTTTGCCTTTCACCTTTTTTTACTTCTTATTTTTAGAACATTGCTTGGGTCAAGTCATATAACATATGCTTTGAGTTGGAAGATAGCAATGAAATTTTTACACAATTATACAGAACATTATTTTCAGTTATAAAGTAAGTGTATTTTACTAGGAACATAACTTTTTAAATATAAGGGATTTTTAACTTAGAAATGAATCTGTACAAACTGTTGTGTTGAATATTCAAAGGCTAAGAGTTGTAAATTAAGAACTTGTTAACATTTTTATAGGTATCTTAAAAATGACTAGAACTTAATTTTGTAATGTAAAGAATAACAAGAGTGGCATTAAGGCAGTCTATAGTCAATGTAAAAATATTTTTTTGGATTATATTATTTTTATCTTTAAATTATGTATTACTCCTTAATTCATGTACATAGTTATTTGTGTATTCTTTAAAATTACCATAATTAACTTTAGCAGAGCAATTTGATTTTCTGAATTTAAGATAAAACTAAAGTTGCATTCTATTACTTCTGATTGTGAGACTGGTTAAACTTAGGGAAAAGTAACCAAGCAACTATAATAGATTTTGGATGCTACTATAAGATTTGTGAGAAAGGGAAGCCTTAAATGAATATATAAAATTTGATTTAATTAATATTTTAGTATCGTTTTTTTTACAAAGTGTAATATTTGTCAGTACCATGTTATGATTAAATCTTATACATTTTAGTTACATTGTAAATAAAATAACATTTTGAATTTCAGCAATGGCCACAATCAGAAAGTTCATATGCATATGGTAGACCTCATGAGTTCTATTATTTGTGAAGGTGATACAGTATCTCAGGAGCTTTTGGATACAGTTTTGGTAAATTTGGTACCTGCCCATAAGGTAAGTAGCAGTATACACTGAAATATGTCTAACCTGTTAATGTTAAGGTCCTGAATTTGTATGTCTGTTCTAAATGCAATTCATCCTGCTTTAACCTTAGTTTTGGAGAATCTGTTCCATTGATTAATATTAATAATATGAATTGTGTTTAATGTTTAATAAACATACACATGTTAGGCACTAAATGAAAAGAATAATAGATTTAGTTCTTATGATAAAATATCTGTAAAAACTCAGTTTTGTATAAGATATGTTTCAACAGTGAGTTATTAACTACTTAGATGTTATTGCAAAAATTCATATGTTGGGAGATTCTGCAACCAGTTAGGGCCTCAAGTAAAAGACAGTGATGGTGTAGATGGAGAGGAAGGGTGAAAGTAAAAGAGAAGTCGCTACTGACTAGAAGATAAAGGATATGCTAATGACAGTGTTTGTTGCCCAGGTGATATTAATCAAGGGGAACTTTGTGTGTTTGTATGTTTTGTTCTTTGAAAATGACTGACTTTTGAGTAGGCAGTTGATAATATGGTTCTGTGATTCATAAGGGGTAAGGGGTCAAAGTTAAAAAGAAGAGCATAGGAATCACCAGTATAAAGATGTGTGCAAACTTAAGACCTTTCTGGCAAGATATAATCTAAGTTTACAGCTACATATCATTCACACAAATAATGCTTCAATTAAAATGACCTCATCATACAAAATTTCCAAACTCTTAAAAAATAGTCTGCCCGTGGTGGAACTTAGACACTATAAATAGCAAGGTTAGACCTAAAAATTCAGATAATATGTTTATTAGATAAAAATAGTAAAATAAATACCTTAAAGGATTAAAGATAATATGTGCTTCAAAGATTAAAGACATAAAAATAAGAAAAAAAATGCAGAAATGACATATAGTCATTGAAATTAATATCATGGATTATAAAAGATACTTAGAGAACTAGGAGATCTGAGAAAAGTTAGACAGACACAGTGAGATAAAACATAAAAGATACTAAGACATGAAAGAAAGATTGAAAAGGTACAATATGTAGAGATTTCAAAACACCAAATAGAGTGGAGAAGAGATATTTAAATAGAAATTTGCTCAGTATGTTTCAGAATTGGTGAAAAGCATGAATTTATGGGTTAGGTAGCAGAATAAATAAAAGTAAATTCCAGTCCAGGCACATCCTGGGGAAATTGTAGATTGTCAAAACAGAAATAACCTATAAAGCACGCAGAAGGAAAAGGCATAGCCTTTAACCAAGGAATAAAGGTTAAACTGACTGCTGACTTCTCAGATGCCAGAAGATAATGGAACTATGTTTCCACAGTGCTAAGATAAAATAAATGTGTGTGTATGCATATCCAGTTTGAATGAAATTAAGACATTAAATATCATTTGTCAGTAGGTCCTTCCTGAAAGAACTGCGATTCGAGTACTTGAGAATGATATGACCCTGGTGATGATCAAGAGTATAGAGCTAGTGATTAACTTTGAACTTTAATTGAAGAGTGCATGTTAAAAATGTAAGGATTACAATAAAAGGAATAATTACAATAAATGTAAATGGCCCAAATTTATTATGTAAAACAGATTATCAGATTGGATTGAAAATAACCCAGCTGGTCACTGTTAATAAATAACAATGTCACAAAAAGGTTGAAAGTAAAAAGACGGTATAAAGATTTGCCAGGTACATACTAACTGAAAAAAAACTGAAGTAGCTTGTATTAATATTAGATGTAATAGTTTTTACTGGGTAAAAAAGATTTATACTAGCGGTCGTCAACATTTTGGCACTAGGGACCAGTGCTCCTATGAAAATCTGATGTCTGATAACCTGAGGTGGAGCCGAGGCGGTGATGCTAGCACTAGGCAGCGGCTGCAAATACAGGTGAAGCTTTGCTCTCTAGCTGCCGCTCACCTCCTGTTGTGTGGCCTGTTTCCTAACAAGCCACAGACTGGTTCAAGTACGCATTCCTAGGGTTGGGGACCACTGATTTATACAATGATAACAGGTTTAGTTCTCAGGAAGATATCTAAACTTGTATGTACATAGGCTCAAAATAATATAAAGCATAAATTGAAAGAATTATGAGAAAGAAACATTCAAAATTTTGTGGGTGATTTGAACATGTTTCCCAATAATTATAAATCAATCAGACCAACAGTTCCTAAGAATGTTGAGAATGTGAAACATGAGACTAACAATTTTATAGCCATTATAATCTGTCAAAAGAATACATAATAATGACAATTAAAATGGTGTATTAAAACTTGTAGATTGCAACTTAAAATGTTTTTATTTATCTAACTTTATAGCTAAGTGTCCAATTCAAGAAGTGATGAAAATATCAGAATATATAAAGTATATAAGGAAAAAAAATTGAAGAACACAATTCAATGAAATAGAAAACACAGTGACATTTCACAGAAATGCAAAATTGGTAATTAGAAAAGTGTATTAAATAGGCAGTTGAATCAGAAAGAGGGAGATGGTATGAATGTACAGTTTTAGGATGAACTTCGGAACAACAGACACTAAAAAGATCAAAAGGCATTTCTGTGAACAATATTTTATGCTAATATGTTTGGAAACAGACAAAACAAATTTCTAGAAAGTATAACTTGCAAATTTGTTTCAAGAGAGAAAATCTTAACCTTTAGCCAATGGAAGAAATTTAATTGGTTCAAAAAAACCAAAAAAACCTTCTTTCCAGACTACAACTGTAACAGCAGTAACAGCAACAGCAGCAGAACTCAAACTCAACTACAGAATAGCTTAAAATAATCAGTATTAATCATTAGTGGCCTATAGTTCTAATATTCAGCAAACTTTTCCAGGTTATAAAACAGGAAGGAACATTCAACAGCTCACTTTATGATTTATCATTTTCATAGGAAAACTAGACAAAACCAAGCCAGAAAGGAGAATCATAAGCTAATTTAATTTAAAATATGGCAATATAAATCCAATATAAAATAACAGTAGGCGGTATCTAGAATAGTATAAAGTAATATTGATAATGAGCAAAATTGACTATTTTAGGAATATAAGGATGGATTGACATTAGAAAATATTAGCAATAGACTATTTGTATAAAGTAGCAGATCAAAGAGAAAAAATATCAGTAAATGTAAAAAAAGATAATTTAATAAAATTCAGTATAATTTAGGATACAAACTCAGCAGATTTGAAGTAGAAAGGAACTTCCTTAAACCAACATGGTTATTATGTACGATAGTGTACTCACTGTTAAAATGCTAACACATTCCCTTTGAAGTTAGGAACATTATAAAGATGTCGCTTCTACTCAGGAAAAGGGCAAGAATGCTATTCCTAATCACCGTTAACTAGAGGTCTTTAGTTAGTGAAATAAAATAAGACAAAAGATAAAAGGATTAGAAAAATGAAACAAAGATGAAATTATTTGCAGACTATGTGACTGCCTGTGCAGAAAACAGTGTACAGATAAGTTTCCAGAATAAAGAAATTCTGCAAGGTTTCTAGATATAAGATCAATTTTTAAAAATCTCAGTATAATTATAAAAATTTTCATTTGTAGCTTTAACAAAGATTTGAGCTATTTAGAAATTTAACAAAAATGTGTATGACCTTTATGTTGAAAATCATAGTCGACTGAAGAGTATGAAGGAAGGCTTAAATATGTTGCAGGACTTACCATTTATGAGACGGGAAACACAGCGTCATGCTCATGTCAGCTCTTCATGCGAATAGATAATCTAATCAAAGTGAAAACAAAATCACACTGATTCTAAAATTCACATTGAAAAGCACATGGCCAAAAATAACCAAACAGTTTTAAATAAGAATAACAAGGTGTGGACTTAAGACATTGCTTCCATATGTCACTTTGACTATAATCAGGCAGTAATAGACAAAGGGACATGTAGAAGTAATGGAGGATTTACAAATGGATGCATGGTTTTATAGAAACTTGAGTGTGGGTGTTACAGGTCATTAGAGGGAATAATGGGCTATTTAATGAATGGTTTGCAAACAATTGAATATGCACATGGAAAAAAATAGTAGATTCTTATTTTACACCATACAGGAAAATAATAGATTGAATAAAGATAGCAATCTAAAAAGAAAATTTAAAAATTTTATTTGAAAATATAAAGCATCTTAACCACAATATGTAAAAGAATTTAAGAAAGATGTAAAACACACACCAAATAGGCAGAAATTGATGTTTGATCACATTGTAATTAAAAACTGTACGCTCTAAGGCATCCTAAAAATGTGAAAAGTATAGACTAAGATATACTATGCATATAATTGACAGAAGTTTAGTGTATAGAATTTATAGAGAAACTCTACAAATAAATAAGAAGACAAAACAGCCGATGTGAAAACATGGCAAGATAGAATTTACAGAAAAATATTTTCTCATATGTACAAAGGAGGCATGCACGAGGCATGTAATTTAATGTCCGTGAATAGAATGAGTAAATAATCTGTAGCACATTTATAGTAAAATACTAAATAGCCATTACATATGAATAAAATAATACAATATAAGCATCAGTACAAATGTAAAAAGATGCTGAATATGAGTTTCAGGATGTATATATAGTATTCTCTGTAATATGTTTAAACTAGAATATATGCTGATTTCATTTTAGATCTTTGGCTTTGATTCCTTCGATGTTCGTCAGAATCAATTTAGAAACACATTTACTTAAGATATTTTTTCTTGTGCCTTTTTTCTTTTCATACTTTACTATTTGTTACATTTTGCTGTATCTGGATTTACCTGTGCGCTGAGCTGTGCTTGAGTAAATCTGTTTTCCCATAGCTGCCCAAACTCCTGTCTTTCTCCACCTGTGGGTACTGCCCACATGAGAACACGTTCATCCTCTTAAGATGTTTTAGGTCTTCTGGACCTGGAGTGGAACAGCCTGTATTTGTACTCAGCTGAACTGATTTGACTTTGGGATTTGGAATGCCTAAGTATCTCCTCTTTAATTGAATACACATTTATTGACATTTTCTATGCAGTTTACCTTGTGCTGTAAACAAGGTTTAGTAAAGACAGTATAATTACCTTTACTTGGAAGGGCTCTTATGATGTAGTAGACCAGTTATTCTTAAGAGAAGAAAGTAGCTTTGCCCTCTCTCTTTTATTCTAATTGAGTCTTAGACAGTTTTCTCATTCATTTTACTCAAGTGATTTTTCGAATACAGGTAATATTTTGTTTTTCATAGTTAGAGATACATAATTTAGATA
The DNA here is from genome assembly GCA_003508835.1 of Eonycteris spelaea. NCBI lineage: Eukaryota > Metazoa > Chordata > Mammalia > Chiroptera > Pteropodidae > Eonycteris > Eonycteris spelaea. Next base: position 52,403 of record PUFA01000189.1, read on the forward strand.
ATGTTTATGTTTTCCAGAATTTAAACAAGCAAGCATATGATTTAGCAAAGGCTTTACTGAAGAGGACAGCTCAAGCTATTGAACCGTATATTACCAACGTAAGTCTTATTTATAATTAATTGTGTGAAGGATTAGCCAAAATTTTAAAGAGTGCTAGAAGCAAAACTTGGCATGTTGTACATACTTTTAAATTTCATGTTGTTTTAATGATTAAGTAATAATGTATTTTATTCCTCATTATTTAAAATTATTCTTGGTTAATTTCTAGGTTAGCGCTCATCTTCTTTGTTCATTCATGTACTTTAAAATTGTCTAGGAACAAAAACAGCTTTGATTTTGGTTAGCAAGATATACCATTTTCTAATGTTAGGAATAGAGTTAAATGTAATTAGATCAAGCATCTGGAACTTTGGAATGATGTTGCTTATAACTTTTTGGAGATTAAATTTATTTATACAAGAGGAAGATAAGAACTAATAAGAAGACCTAAAAATTGAAGGCAAGCATGAAGGCAGTGATTAGGCAAAAGTTATCTGTCTTGCTCTCCCTGAAGTAGGTTTGCATATAAATCTACTTTTTCTGAGAAAGTGGAAGAATTGCGATGAAATGAGCCCTTTCAATTTCATCCTAAATCTATTTCTTTACGATTGACCATCTTGTATTTATTTTCAGAAGAACTGTATTTTGGCTGATAGGTTCACTGATAGCTTATTTTGAGCATACTTTTTCTCTCTACGGTTATGTTGAATTGCACAGCTCTAGATGGCACCATTCACATCATATTCCATGTGAATGGTTCCTTCTGGAACAAATCTGGAATGTGGTGCTAACATTGGCCCCTGGAGTTATGTAGCAGTTTGTCTCTCACACAACTTTCCACTTTCACCTACCTCCAAACAGGTAACGGATGTAAATCTGTCTTGAAAAAAGTGAGAAAGAAAGCTTTTTATAATTAATTATGTAATCAAGTTTCCTCAGGTTTGAAGGAGAATTTTTCTTGTACTATACAGAAATTAATTCAGTATATAAAATACATCATGAAGAGGCATACTTTGAAAAGTAACATACTTTATAAGACACACTCTTGGTAAATCCCAATCTGTTTTCTGGCTTAAAGCCTTAATTAATTTTAAACACATGATTTGCAAAAATGTATTTGATTTGTAAAGAAACTGTTTTGGAGGGTTAACTTTCAAAAGCTGGAATTAAGATAGATTGGGTAATTTATCTTAATACCTCCAAATTGGCAGGGAATTCTAAACATTGATGTCTATAAGTTTTGTGAGTCTTGGGTATTGGCTAGAGGAAATTGGCCCAACTGAGTGGATTCTGTAGACCCAGACTGAAGCATTGTTTCCGTGGCCCACTAGAGACACTAGGTGAGCTCCTCCTGCTGGTTATTCATTTAAATTGATATTGCCCAGCCAGGTGTTTTTAGGGGAACACTTAACTTTCTCTGAAGTCTTTTTCTGGCATAAAAATAAGAAAATAACACTGTAACATGTTGATGTCTTTTCAAGGATTGGGAAAACAAATATTTGGGTAATAAAAGAAAAAAGTTTCAAAACAGAATGGTGGTATTTGTTGGAGCTAGGAGATTACATTTATGTTTGTTTAAAACTATTTGTAATAAAAGTTAAAAGAAAGCTAAAAAGACCAAGGAAGGACTTTTAGTAATCTCAGATAAATCAAGGTAAAACATGTTCCTATCACTTACGCCTTATGTTCATTTCCTGCCCTGAATTCTTGCCTAAAGATGTAGAACCCTCCCCTTTTCTTGTTATATCTTCGTAACAGTGGGGTGGGGGCAAGAGGCATTAGTAGAATGGTGTTAGCACACTTTCAGTTATATATTTATTCCCTGCATTTTGTCTGTTATTTTCTTCTTTCTGTTTTCTTCAGGGTTAGGTAAGAAGTTATTTAAATTGTTGGTTTTTTTCTTTTATTCTCTTGTAAGTCATTTTATTTTTCAGCCTCAAACCTATACATGCAAAATTACTTTCTAGTGAACTTAATTATCTTGTAGTAGGAAAAAATGAGTAGTGTTAAAAATCATTCTCAGCCTTTTGGACTTAGACATGTAACAGCCATTATTCCTTTATCTTCCTTGTTAGAAAACTAGCAAAAATAGAGGTAGAACACTGAGGTGATAATAACCCCACTTCTCCTCCTTTTTAACTTGTGTCTAATGCATAGACACATTGAAGTTTGTTCTTTATAGGTAGTGATTATTACATATATAGGACTTAAGAAATCACTGTAGCATTGTAGATTATTTTTTAAAATAGAAGTTGTTATAACTTGACAACTCAGAAAACTACCTCAGTTTTTGTATCTGTAAATTGGGGTTAATAATGTTTGGGTTAATTACATTTGTAATTAAAATTGATGGCTTTAAGGTATTATTACTGACCTTTAACTTAATTCATACTCCTTTCATTAGGAGGCAGTTCTTTTAATTTGTAGTGTGAATATTAGTTATCCATTTGTAAATGAAAGACCATTGTGTACTTTAATCAGATCTGTATCCGCCTCTCCCACCAACCTTTAAGCCCTCGTGCAGGCCACAGAGTCATTTACATTTGCATCGTGAACCTGTTACATGTTACTTACTCATTTACTAAATATGTGCTTAGTACCCACTCTCTATCAGGCACTGTGCCAGTCTCTCGTGCAGTGGAGAAGGCTGACTTGGTCTTTGACTTTATGGAGTTAAATGAATGTTTTGGATGGAATTTGTAACAAGTTAATCCAGGAATTTTTTTTTTTTCACTTGCAAATGCTGTTTTTTCAGACTGGTAGAAGGACAGTTTAATCACTGTCCATATTGGCCAGATTTGAAAGGATTATTGTTTTTGTTGAGGAAAGGTAGATTTAATATTTTTACACAGGAGAAATTTTGTATCATGAAAAAGAATATGTTCCTCTTTCCCCTGCATGGCTAGGGGAGACCTAAGAAACTTTAAGAACAACCCACAAACAAAAAGTAAGCAGAAGAGACATATTTGTGTCCTTGACTTCGTATCTTCCATATAGGAAACCTTATTAAACCAAGTTGTGTGTTCACTGTCACAGAGGAGATCAGGGAAGAATTCCAACTCTTTCAAGGTGACAGAAAATGCTGCTGAGAATATGTGGTATACACTCTGGGTTCAGTTTAATGTATTTGGAAAGGAACTTGACTACTTTGCCATGTCTTTACCAGTTTCAGCAGTATTATGATCTGAATGTGGAAACTAGTTAGAGCCGGTTGCTTATAGAGAAAGAATTGTTCAAATTGGATTTTTCTTATGTTTATGTTTGTTTTTAGTTGAATTAAAACTGTAATATAATAAACATTATATGTTTATTATACATTATCAGAATATAAAAGACATCTTAGGTGGTGAACACACAATTCAATATACAAAAAAAAAAAAGGATAAAAAGGATTAGAAAGAGATTGTTTTGCATTATAAATATAAAATTACATATTTAAAAATGGAATTGGCTCCTGCTATGAAAGTGTAAGTCTTAATCTTCCATGCTATTTTCTCCCATATTTGGTAAGATGAACAAAATGGGATCACTTGCCCCTCAGAAATTTATCTGGTAGAGAAATTATGACATATACATGAATAACCGTAATACAGGATAAAATATAAGTAGGTATGGTAATGGAGAATAAAGTTTTTGATTTGCTAATTGATGAGTCAATACAAGTACCTATTTTTTATTGTGTACAAGGTGAATTCCACATTTTATCTTTTAATGTAGCCTCTACTGCTTTTCTACCTACAGTTAGTAAACATTTTGATATGCCTAATTTGACTTTGTATAAAATAATTTAATTGAATAATAAGACTTTAGAAAATTCATTTTATTTCTATTAATGATAAATTTTCTTTCTCAAGTTTTTTAATCAGGTTCTGATGCTTGGGAAAACATCCATCAGCGATTTGTCAGAGCATGTCTTTGACTTAATTTTGGAGCTCTATAATATTGACAGTCATTTGCTGCTCTCAGTTTTACCCCAGCTTGAATTTAAATTAAAGGTAACTATTCTAAAAATAATGTGCTTCTTTCAACTAAATTAGCAAAGAGCATTATTCGTGACTTTTAATTCTTAGAGTGGTTTAACCTGAATGTTGGAGATGTGGTATATTCCTCTTGTTTATTTACATATTTGTACCTCTCCTGTTTGTGTATCTCCATTGTCTACCATGGTTCCTTGCAAATAGTAGCTGCATAATGGTTAGCAGGATGGTACTTTCCTCACAATATTTTCCAGATAAAGTCTAGGTTATGACTAACTTTTGAGGCCATAGCTATACACTAAGCTTATGTTTTCAAGGCACAATTTATAGTGGTTCCTGAGACCCCTTGATTGTGCCAAACAGTTCAGAGTCTGTTATCAACACAATGTGAACTATTTCCCTTTCTGCATATTATCTGATACTTGCTTATTTCAAAAAACTCCTTTGCTTTTTGCATAATTCTCTGGGCTCTTTTGGAAGCATGTTCTCATCGCCTTGACATTAAATTATGCCATAAATTGGGTTTCACTTGGGTTTGGGGGATATTTTTTTCTTTTTCATGTTATCACAGAAAGGTTAAATAAAGCTGGTTACAATTAATCATTTTTAGTGAGCCTCAGTGTACCACCCAGAAAAGTTCTTAAATCTTTCTGTATTGTACTTTTTGTTTCTAAATATTTTGATTTGTCTTTTTCAAAACAAAACAAACAGTACGTGTTGGTAGTGTAATAATTCTTATTTTATTCTGGGGTATATTTTTGGCATATTTCTCAAGCGAGCCATTTGATTCACCTGCCTCCTTGCTCCCACCTTCCCCCTTTTTTCATGTAGTTAGCAGTTTTGATGAGGCAGGCATACCTTTAATTATTTGTGGTTTGATTTTCTCTTAATAAAAATATTGAATACTATAAGATATAAAAATAAGGAATTATATCATCCCTAATTTCAGCAAATTTAACATCTAGTATGAGAGGAAGAGGAAAAACTAATCCAGATCTAATAAGAGGCCAGATATTATAAGTGTCATAAAAGATACAAACAGCATACAATTGAAGCAAAGGAAACATCACACAGAAGCATATAGAGGTAGGAAGGTGCTGGGTGCTTTGTGCAACACAAGGAATTGTAGTTGGATGGTAGTACAAACTAAACTTAAATCATCTCTGGCTGTACATTAGAATCTTTACCTGTGTTGCCAAGAAACAAGTAGATGTCCAGGCATTAAACCAGACTGGTTGATAAGAATTTCTGGCATGGAGTCTAAGCATCAGTTGTTTTTTTGTTTGGGGGGTGTGTGTGTGCTTCTGTGCTGTTTTGTTTTTTAAAGCTTTAGAAGTCATTCTAATGTTCAGCTGGGGTTGAAAAATACTTATTTAGAGGAGTAATGAGAGATCATAGAGATGAGTTAGGTCATATTATGGGGTGCTCTTAATGCTAGGCTGAGGCATTGGTGTCAACTTTTAAAAAAATTGTACCATACTGTTCATAGCACTTTGAATATTGGTGCATTTTGATATTCCCATTGTCACATTTTATATTCAGGTCTAGTATTGGGGCTGGTTCATTGAACCATTGTGTCGTCTGGTGGAGGTACCGAGATCAACAGAAAACTTGAGTTCTGATCCTCAGGCTACCCACGGTGTGGCACGGAATGCAGGCATTTTGGTTTCTGCGCGTGCATGGCTCCATCATGTTGTTGGACTCCATTACGAGTCTGCTGTTGTGTGCCTGAGCCGATTCCCCTGCGGGGAAGCTTCAACACGTATGCATTTCTGCAAAGAGCTTAAGCTCATGACACTCATGACACTCATGAGGAGCTCGTTTACTGCAGCCTTGATCTCTATCAGTGTCTGTTCTTAAAAACCACAATAGTTTTTCAAGGGTCCTAAGTAGATTTGATTTGAGTTAGTTTTTGAATTTGGCTTTGAATAGAAATAAGACTCAATTGTTGGAGGAAACCTCTAACATTTAATTCAACTTTGGGATGTATTTTCAAGTGAGGAGTACGATTTAATGTAATTTGAGTTAATTAGAGCATTTAAGGTAACACTTAACTTTGCAAAAAGTATATTGAGCATTTTTATGTATAATGTTTCATCTGGAGTTTATGGAAGGTATTCTGTGGAATTGGAGGATAGGAAAATCATGGGAAAAATTGTTCTGACTGTTATCTACCTCATTGTTTTTAAGTTGTGGTTGTGTTTTATTTCAGAGCAATGATAATGAGGAACGTCTGCAAGTTGTTAAACTACTGGCAAAAATGTTTGGGGCAAAAGATTCAGAATTGGCTTCTCAGAACAAACCACTTTGGCAGTGTTACTTGGGCAGGTATATGATTTTGGTGTCCTGTTTAAAAGTAATGTATGTTTATATCTACATATATTATTTTAAACCACAATCCACATTTGGATTTGCTCTCTAAAATCATAAACATGAAGTTTTATATTTTGCAATTTTTGAATGCTGATAATGATTGGCCATATTTATAGTTTCCCTTTTCTTTTTCATTTTATTTTGTCCTCAGTAATTTTTAAAAGATGATACATTTTAAATACTACCTTACAAAGTATTAAAATAATGAAATTAAAATGTATTATTATCCTCTCTCTGCCTTCGACAGACTACACTCCTGTGAAATGTTACCCCTTTTTAAATAAACTTTCCCTTTGACTCTAAATAAAATAAAATAAAATATATTATTACACAGCAGTGATTAATTCCAACTGAAAATACGTCATTGTGAGAGATAGCCCCTCCACAAAAAAATTATATGTAATTAGATTACTCGGAGCTACATATTGTAAGGACATCTGCAGAATAAATAAATAAATGATTATTTGTATCCCTCCTCTTTGCTCATTCCTTCATTTATCATTTAAAGAAAGGATGAAATGATAACCTGCATTCCTTGTATGCTTTTAATGATTCACAAACTTCTAGAAATTGGTTTCAGGATTTTGTATGTGTTTGTGTGTGTCTCGTGTGTGAGGGGCTCATTTCTGCATGTTTCCGGAGGTAACCCTGACCGCAAGTACATTAAAACCACTTCCAGTGCCCTGGCTGAAGCTGTCTTTGATACTGAGGATATAGGAGGGGTTTTCCCCCCTCAAATGATCTTTATAACCAATAATGCAATTAAGGTCATAAATAAACAAATAGGGTTTAAAGACTCTTACCCTATTTTTTTATTGAAATGTATTGTGTGACTGTTTTTCTTTCCATCTCAGTACCAAACTGTCAATGAATTATGATAAATTTAATCATTTTTAATTTTATGTTTCTAATTTGTTAAATGAAGGTATAAACCTTTATAAGTGTTAAGTGCTAAATTCTTTATCTGACTTATCTCTTACACAGCTTAATAGTAATGTTTAATAAGGTGTGGTAAACTAATATTAGTCCATTGTCATTTTGAGTTTTATTTCTAGACTTTTTTCCTTAAATACAATGGAAAGTCTTCAGTAATAAGGCAAAATATTTTATCAATGTATTTATGCAACTCAATTTAAAATCTGTTTTATTTAATGTGTTAAAACAGAAATACAATTTTTACATATAAACATTCAGTGTATTTTTAAATCAGCCCTTGAATTACCCAGACTTTATTTTACAGGTTTTTCAGAAGAAAAATTCTAATTTAAATTGTTACTTTTCTATTACTTTGTAATTTTTCCTTTTCATATTAATGACAAAACTGACACATTATTACCAATTTTAAGGAGCAAAAGTATTTTTTAAAGATGTCATATTTATAATGGTTAATAAAGGTACCTGTTTAGTTGAGGAATGGCAAAGTATACAGGGATCGAGTACCTGGATTCAAAACACTCAAATTTTATATGAGATCATATGCTAGATTTTATAACTTTTTTTTTGAGTGTACGTCATAGAACTATTTTTTCCTAGAATAAGCTTTTGTTGATGATTTGGTGCGCATTTTGAAGACCTTTTTTTCTTTATGATACTAAATCTTGTTTGTTCCAGTATTAGGCAATACAGGATTTGGAAATTTTTGATCTAGATAGAATTAAGACATGAAAATATTGAGTGGAAAAATCTGGCTTCACTTTAATGTTCAATTACTTAAATTTTTTTTTTATCACTTCATAATGAACTAATAATGTATGTAGGCTTCGAACATTAGTGGTTTAGAGATAACTAGACATCATATACTTCCTGGTAGAGGAAAACAATGTCATCTATGAAATAGGCTTCCTAAAATAGTGAACCTGAATATGATCCCGTTTCTGGATCTGACTACCGATTTGCAGGATTTAGGAGAGAGGGGAGCCTGTTAAATGTCATCAGAATGATACAGTTCACAAATCGTAAATAAGGAAAAACACTGCACACAAACACACAACAGTTGCTTCACCAAATAAATTATAAGGGGGAAAAAAGATGGAAAGTATACAATTAAAAGATAATTAAATGACGTATCAACCATAGTTTAAATTTTTAGAGATACATAGTAAGGTATTTACATTTCCATGTAAAAATTGGCTTTGATATTAGTGGATATGTAGTAATTGTGTTGGTTGACTGGATAGGACTAACTTGGGCACAATTTTAGACTCATGTAAAATATTGAGTTTAGTGCAAGACCCACAAATTTGTATTTGCCCTATATTTAAGAAAGAATATTTTGAGGAAAAGTTATCTTTTCAAACACAGCATGGGATTTAGATAATGTATCTGTGAACTGTGTACACGCATATTTGCATAAACAAATATATTTGAAAGTATAGCATTTAAAAGAATAATTTTAATTCTTGTATTTAAGCCAAATAAATGTGTATTATATAAATACACTTCTTAATTGTACATAGTTTTCTTGGGAGATTGTCCTAGTTTAATATAGATGTTCCAAAGCATTTTTACGTATATAGTGTATCAGAGACTTAGGCTCCACTTTGAATTGTTCTACATAATTTTTTTCTTTTAAGTAGAGAAAAAAAATATAAGTTACGTGAAGATTAAAATCTTTATGTGATTTTAAATATCACTGTGCTATGATGTTTCATCAGGTTTAATGACATCCATGTACCAATACGCCTGGAATGTGTGAAATTTGCAAGCCACTGTCTCATGAACCATCCTGATCTAGCAAAGGACTTAACAGGTACTCTATACCCATAACAGCAAATACTCCTAGATGCTATTTTGCTGAAAAAAAATCAGTGTTATAAATGGGAGGGAAAAAACTTTTTTTGTTGTTACTGTGGTGGGTGAAAGCTTCCTCTTTGAATGCATCATCATGGAGGTTACTCTCTGACGCTAGGATTTGTACCGTCTTTGTGCCTGCTTTGGCTGGAAGCAGCTGTAGAATGTTGGTGTTACCACAGATGATACTAGTTACTTAGTTAAGGACAATTTTAAAGTATTTCAGGCATTTGGATTTGAACACATCTTGAGTTGGGATTGATTATAAGACTTTGTCTTTCAATATTTTGAGAACTTAGGTGAGAGTCAATTTGTAAACTAAGCATGCTAAAATAGAGGTAAGTTTTCTGAAATCTGTGTAATTGTAAGGCAGTTCAGAACTTTGTATTTTTGTAGTAATGAGAATATCCTGTATTTGACTATTGCTGTTCTGTTAATTTTTTTTAAATTATGAAATAGTATAGAAAATACACATGAATATGAGAGCTACTATCTCAGAAATGTTAGCATTTTTCTGTATTTGCTTGAGACATATATATATATATATATATATATATATATAGAGAGAGAGAGAGAGAGAGAGAGAGAGAGAGAGAGAGAGACTTTTAAAAAGAAAAATTGTAGATACAGTTGAAATGCCCTCACAAACTATTCTTTCTACTTCTACAGAGGGTTTGGTAGCATCCTGTTCCTATTTTTCTATCTATGCTATATGTGCATCTGTTCATCAATTATATATATAGTTTTATTACATGTTTTAAAATTTTTATTTAAATTATATTTGAATTTGATGTAGTTAAACTTACTCCTACTATCTTATTTTGTGTTTGCTATTTTCCATGCTTTTTCTTTGCTGCTTTTTTCTATTTTCTCTCTTGTGCTCAGTTGATAAATTTTCTGTTTTCAGTTTTCCTTTTTTCCCCCTGGGCTTGGAGGTTAACATTGTCTTGCGCTTTCACTCATAATTGATTAATGAAGTCTGAAGTTAATCAGAAGGCACCAGCTTCTTTATGCAGTCAAGGGCTCTTGGAAAGCTTTAACTCTGAGCATTCTTCTCGTCTTTCACGTTACTGTTTGTTATTACTTGATTATTTATACCAACTTGTACTGCGTTTTTAACTGCTTTTTTAGTATAGTATTTGCTCACAGTTGCTTTTTAAATCTTACTACTTCCTTCTGAGTTTCTTGTGCAAAAGAAAATCATAAAATAACCTTTTGTAACATTTTTAACAAGTTTGTCATAGTAATGCTTTCAGGTTTTGTCAAAATCCCATTTGTTAGATTTAAACAGCAAGTATTTATCACTTTTATCCATCTGTGGAAACCTTTGCAGAACTGATCTTAAGACAACTCATTCTCCCTCCCTCTCTTACCCTCCCCTTCCCCCTCAGAATCCTCTCCTTGTGCATGTGTGCTGCGCGCCTGCCGCGGTGCACCTGTGTCTGTCCCCCTTCTTCCTTCCTTCTTCCTCTTTTGCCCTCCATGTTTCTTTGACTGTAGCATCCTTTTCTTGTGCTAGTGTGGCAGTATTCTGAGAGAATTCATGATAGTGTTTTGGGGAAGTTTTCGTTTTTCTACAGAACGACTGTTCTAGCAAACTTGTTTTTCTCACTTTTTATTTGCTTTTGTCTCTATTCCGTGTTAGAGGCATTCCTCAACCACTTGAGAGTCTCTGGCTGTTTGCTTTTAATTAAGAATGAGGACTAAATGAAAAGCTTTTTAGAAAGCCTTGAATGTATGGGTGGGATTGTTGACTACTACAACCTAGGGTTCTTAGAATGGGTTATTCCTTGGAAAATCTTTAGTTTAGATACTTTTTCTTCAACTAGTCAGATTCCCAGAGAACATCAGGAGTCTAAAAGTCTAGTTGTAGTACCTCTGAGTCTCCTGTATTCTTACTTTTTCTTTTCTATTACTGAGTACTATTTCATTGTTAGGAATTTATCATAATTCACTTTCTTTTTTTGATGGATAGCTGAGTTATTTTCGGTTTGGAGCTATTATGACTGAGATTACTGTGAGTGTTCTCGTATATGTGTTTCTGTGGATTTATGTTTTGATTTCTCTTTGGAACTACTTGGGAGTGAAAACACTGGTCACACAGGGTAAATACATGTTTAAGTGTATAAGAAATGACTAAATTCTCCGTAGTAGTTGCACTGTTTTCTGTTTGCTCCCGAAATGTTTGCGAGTTCCACTTGTTCAGGACCATTGTCAACATTTTGCGTTGTCAGTCTTTTTGATTTCAGCCATTCTCATGGGTCTTGATGTTCTGCTGTGGTTTTAATCTGCACTTTCCTCATGGCTCATGAGATTGAGCATGTTTTATGCGCACATTGATACATTATTTTCTCTGAAGTGACTTTAAATTTTAAACCCATCTTTTTGGCTAGTTCATTATTTTTCTTGTTTTTCTTTGTAATAGTTTTATATGTATCTGGATCTTTTTTAAAGTATAAAAATTTTAAGCACTTTTTCATAGTCAGAACTTTAAAGCGAAGTTTATTATTGGCAAAATAATAGATGTTTTGATATGTTTATAGCATCTAAAATATACTTTAGATGTGAATTATTTCACAGATAATTTTTTTAGTCCTTATCATTATTTTGAACGTTTTGCTTTACCGAAAGATAGTTTGGCCATCCCTCAGTATTTGCAGGGGGTTAGTTCCAGGATACCCTCATGCCTACCCCAAGATACCAAAATCTGATGATGCTCAAGTCCCTTCTATAAAATGGTGTAGTGTTTGTGTATAACATCTATGCATATGTATGCTACACAGATCCACCCTTATACTTCAAAGTCATCTCTAAATTATTTATAATACCTAGTACAATGTAAATTCTATGCAAGTAGTTGTTTTCCTGTATTGTTTAGAGAATAATGATGGGGGATAAACCTCTACATGTTCAATACAGAAGGAGCCATCATAGGCCTAACTACACAGTACACATCAGCAACAACATAACATTTTTTTAAAAAAGTATTTTCAGTTGATGGTTAGTTGCATCCATAGATGTGAAACCAGTCTATACAGAAGGCTAGCTATATATAGCTTTATTTTTTATGAAAAATTTGTTATGTTGAATGATTTCCTAGTCTTCAGTGTCAGCACATTTTAATTTTTGTAGCTGAAAAATCTAGGGGTCTAACTTCTTTTATGCAAATTTTCAAACTTTTTTCAGCTGCAGTTCTCTTCTCTGCCTTTCTCAAGTTCTGTCCCTTGAATTTCTAAATGGTTTCCGGTTCTTCTACTCCGGAATTGACTTGTTTATTGTTTTCTGCCCCTTTTGGATTTCATCTTTTTCTTTCTCCTCTGGCATTTACCAGTCATCCATCTGCCAGAATTTTGTTGCAAATCTCTCTCGCTGTGCTCTTAGAGTTTTGGGAGTTAGCTGAGATAAATATGTATTATACACACACGTTTATCTCATTCTTTTCTTGACAGTGTGTGAAATTCATTCTTCTGTTTTTAGCCAAGTTTGAGGGACATAGCCATATTGTGAAGAACATTATTAGATGCTTTCTCATGCCAAGTAACTGTTGAGAATCTTTTTTTTTCTCTTTTCCGCTGCACAGTAAATATGTATAAGTTAATAGCTCTTGTGTATACCTATGTACTATGAATGATTCGTTTCAGAGAAATTGGGACACATCTTAAAATTGATGGTGTGTCATTGATTTTTTTCCTTTTTTAGTGCAATATATAAAGTAATATGTATTGCATTCAAAACAAGTACAGTGAAAAGTAAAACTCCTGTATTTATCTTGGCGGAGAAATGAACTCAAGATATATTTAACATAGTCCATTTGAAATTACTACTAAAAATAACTTCTTTAATGAGTTAGGTAAAATAACCTTTCCATTTCTTCAGAAGTTTTTTTAGCAACCATATGGCCGCTTTCATTTTGGGATGGTTCATGTTAGTAGAGAATGCTCAAGGTGGGTGGGCATGAATCCTGAGCAGTGGTTTTATGGGTGTTTATGTTATAATTATTTATTAAGCTGTTTTATAGAGAAGTAAATTCATTCGCAACCATAAGCACTTTTTGTGGTGTGTAAGCATGTCTATATTTATTATTCCAAATCCAAACAAGGAAATTTTATCTTACTAGTCTTATTGTAAAAGAGCTAAATATTTTATTTTTTAAACTTATATTCAGTTGTGGGGCCTCTTTCTTAAGCCTAATACATTATTACTAAAGATTCTTAATTTTTCTTTCAGCATTCTCAGTGCCAGATCTGAACTCTGATGTTTTGACTTTAAGATCCTCCTCCAGGCATTCACAATTTTTAAATGTTTCATTTCTTCCATCTTCCCTTTGGCCTTTCTTAGTTCAGTTAAATGAAATTGCCTCTGGCCTTTTCTGTAATCCTTGGTTACTTGGTTACTTCCCTGTCAGTTTTATTCTCTGAATGACCTCACTCAGGGTTTCCCTAGTTAAAGAATGGAAACTTGAATTCTCTGGCCTTTCCCAGTAGGACCACTTGACTTAACCATTTAAACAAAATCGAAAGGTGAAATATTTAATGTCGATACTTGTCTTGGTTCATTGATATGGTTTGTTTAATGAAAGGTTAGGAACTCCGTCATCAACTCACAGGCAAACTAAAAGGGGAGTTGGGTTTCTGTGCTGTGTGTAAACCGCTGTGTGTTGCTGAAAGGCTGACGCTCCTTCCTTTCCCTCCTCCCTGTCACCCTCACCTGTTCCTGATCATCTTGAAACATTGAGCCTTCTATTTCGTTGTGGTTTACTTTCAAAGATCTTATCCACATTTTAAAAACATTTTAATTGTTAAAGTTCCATTTTGATCAAATAAAATTTTATCTTTCAGAGTATCTTAAAGTGAGGTCGCATGACCCTGAGGAAGCTATTAGACATGATGTTATTGTGTCTATAGTTACAGCTGCTAAAAAGGATATTCTTCTGGTCAATGATCACTTACTTAATTTTGTGAGAGAGAGAACATTAGACAAACGGGTAAGTAGGAGTAATAATTATTAGTTGGTTTTCATTTCGAATACCTGAAGTTTAATAGTAGTATTTCATATGAAAATATTGAGGTTTAAATGTAATAAGGTCTTTTGGGGGGGACATTTTTTATTTAAAATAATGTTTATGAAAAGGTTTTACTTTTTGTTCATTAAATTTTATTAGTTTTTCTTTCTTAAGATTATTTGTTCTTATCCTAAAAATGAGATGGCTTTCTGCAGTAGTCACATGTTTAGTTGAACACTAGTTTTAATAAGTGACTTTTATAAAGGGCGTTAGGCACAGCTTTTCATATTGTTGGCTCCCCCCCCCCAATATGGGTATCAGTTAGTAGTCTTCCAGCTAGTTGTATTATAATTTCCATAGAATAGAAAAAGAAAAAAGATGTCTTTAACTTGACAAAGCTAAACCCAGAGTGCTACTAGCCTGTGTTCTATGGCCTCAAACATTCCGTCTTGAGTGAGCATCCACTAGCTCCACTTACTAATCAGTGGCTTCTGAAGAGAGGCCCTTGCCTTGTTATGTTCGTATTCCACATTGCTTGGAGGCTTAATTAGCAAAGAAAGTGGGAGGCCTGTCGTTAGCTGTGAATAGCTTTGACTAGGTAAGCACAGCATTTTGATAGTTGCTTATGAGGTTGGTTATGCTATATCCATCATTTCATTCTCTCTGATAATGCTGGTTGTGGGTGCAGAATAGATAGCATTTCATGGTTTCCCCCCAAACCTATGGGTATTCAGAACAACATATTTTAACTGATAAGTTTAAACTCATCTTTACTACCATTTCATTGGGATATTAAACAATGAAAAGGCCAGGTGTCATAAAGGAGAAGGAGATTTGCATCATGGTAGGATAACAGCCTTTTAAGTATTTAAGTAATCTTAGACTTGGAATTTGAGCTGTTTTTCTATGTTGTTGGGATCATAATCCACTATTTTTATCATCTGTTGTGTTCATTTTAGGGCTGCTTGGTTCATTCATATAAATATTAATTGAGTACCAAAAGCAATTGAATATATTTTTGTTTTTTGGTAGTATTAGAATATACTTTAAATTCTCCTTAAAGCAGCATTTTGGGGAATTAGAGTTAGAGATAAGATAGGGAATTAGGGATAGAGTTTTTACAACCACATTGAATTCTTATTTCCTGAATAAGGCTTCTGAAGTTGTTTATATCATTCAGTATACATGTGGTAGATGGGTAAGGACTATTCTTAAACTACTGTAATTAATTAAAAGAAAAACCAAGGGGAGGGTATTACTATGAATGACAAACTGCAAAGGAAAAAGGAATAATCTGTGCAGGTTCATGAAATTCTAAATATTACTAACATCCCACTGATTATAATGTTGTGTTTATGTAAAATTAAAGAATAAACTCATTCCAAAATAATTAAGCAGTGTTAGAGGTACTATAACAGATATATATTTAGTTAAAAAAATCATTCAGTACATTCCTCTTACACTTGGACTTAATTCCCACATACATAAAATGAAACACTTACATGTCTTTATCCAGCATTTGATAAAGCCAGTATCATATATACCTTTAATATAAGTATGCTTAAATACACCATAATTTGGGGGAAAATTATAAGGAATAAGTCACAGTTTACCCAGTTAACTCTGTCATTGCCTTTTAATATTTGATAGCATCCTTTCCCTCACCAATTCAAGTGACTTTATGTAGATTATGATTGACTTATTTTTAGGGGTAAGTGACGTGTTTAAGATATGAGAGCATTAAAATTCTTTATGCATGTCGATATATCTGTACTTTACATAGTAGATGTGTTAATAGTTGTGTTTTCTCATCTAGTCATTATATATTGATATCTAAGAATTTAGATTTGATTGATTGAAAATATATTGTATAAAGTAAATTAAAAATTAGACAACCAGACTTTTCTGAATTACTACAGTAGAAGCATTTTTAAATAAGAAAACATTTTTGTTTTTATTTTAAGTGGCGAGTACGCAAAGAAGCCATGATGGGACTTGCTCAGATTTATAAGAAATATGCTTTACAGTCAGCAGCTGGAAAAGATGCTGCAAAACAGATTTCATGGATCAAAGACAAATTGCTACATATATATTATCAAAATAGTATTGATGATCGGTAAGTTAAGGGCACTGTATAAAATACAAAATATTTGGTGCTTTTGATGTTATATAACTATCATTGATCTGTTGTTTTAGGGAAACGATTTTTTTTTATATGTAATTTTAAACGCCCTCCTTAGTTTTGATTGCAAGTCGTAGGGAATGACTAGTTTTCTTGCCACCAAAGTTGTAAGTGAAGCAGTAATTTGCATATAACTTTAGGGAGGATACAGCTTTTGTATTCATTTTCATATACTATTTTAGAAAAGAATAATATTTAATAATAGGAATGGTTAATTATAATTTAAATTTTGTTTCATAGGTAATTGTTATAAAGAACACAATTACTTTTTCAAATAAGATTCAAATGAAAATCCTTTAAATTACAGACATTTTAAATAAAAATAATTCCTACTCAGAGCTAAAAACACAGTTTATCAGTGTATATAAAAATACCAGAATGTAATCTTTGTATTTTTATATTCCATTATAAGGTTAGAGCTCTGTATAATATCTTAACCACTGAATAGTTAATAGGTCTGTAAATCTTGCTTATAATCTGAATCGGTTTGACAAATTGTTAATGGGCTCCAAATGATTTTGCCTATAACAGGTCAGAATAAGAATCAAGAATCAATAGGCTATCTTACAATGTTAAGATATAAATCTAGCAGCTAAGTATCTGAGGTTAACATCTAAGAAACTTCGTAGTTATTATTTTTATAAATGAAGTTTTTAGACTTTTTGAGTATGGAGCATCAGTGCCACGGACATTTGCATTATGATTTGATAGCTCTTTTTGTATTTTTAGCTGGGTCTTTTTTTCATCATGATCACCACAAAAACTCAAAGACTCTTAAAAATTTCTTCCTAGTTTTAACTTATAGATATTTAGAATTTATCACTTTGAAGGACCTAATATCATTTTATTTGTAACTCTTTTTTATTCAGATGAGGAAATTGAGTCCTTGATATATAACTTGCCCAAGGTCATGTAGAAGTAATCTTGGCTGGATATAGGGCTATTTCTAATACAGCCAACTAAATTCTTTTTTGGCCCTTATTCTTACAGAAAGAAATCTTTGGTTTAGAATTCTCATCTCTGCTCAGAAAGCAGAAATTTATTGTTTGTTTGTTTTAGAATTTTATATACAAATTTAATCCACTTAAAGAATCAATATAGCACCTTCTGTGTGTTCTCTCGTAGATTGCTTGTTGAAAGAATCTTTGCTCAATACATGGTTCCCCATAATCTGGAGACTACGGAACGAATGAAGTGTTTGTATTACTTGTACACCACACTGGATTTAAATGCTGTGAAGTATGTTTCAAGCATCAAACTGTTCCTTTTGTACTGTACTGGATTTTATGGAGAAAAAAATAACTGTATTTTTAAATTTTAGCAATTTATGTAATGTAAACATTGGTCAAATAGATAATAAAATAGGCAGCTTTTCTTTTTTTCAGAAAGTACTGCCATCAACATGAGATTAACGAGGATTTTTGTTAAGCAATTAAAAAATAGAGGTGATTGGCATGGAATCTTTTAAGATATGACTTTTCTTCAGATTTTCACATTGTCGTCTTAAGAAATATTGGTGTACTTTTTGTTATTGTCGTTCTTTTGGTTTTTGTTTTTTCATTAAGGCATCAGAGAGGTCCATATTGTGAAAATTTTTATTTCTACTTGATACTGACCTGTGTTATGGTATAGTGCAGCAGAGCACGTGCTTTTGTGCTCCATAGCCTCAGTACGGTGTTGTCATTTGGCATGAGGGTAAACACAAATATATTTTTATGACCGTTTTTTTAAAAAGTACTTTTGGGTTCCTTTGTTGGGCATTGGTATTTTGGACATGGAAGAGACATTGCTAACTGAATCATACTGAAGGTTAGGAAATTGAGGCCTCAAGATCGATTTGCTCTAGGTTTTAGAAAATGTAGATCCTTAGTATTCCAGCACCTGTAATACAACTGCTGGAGATTAAATGTTCAGAAATTGGAACTGAGGAGCTGTACATAATTTTCATTCCTACTGCTGCTTATTTAGACTTTTGACTTCACTTCCCCCATGGAAATTATTGTATGTGCTATTTATATCTTTCACAGAAACATTGAGGAAAAGTTGTAGAGAGGCGAAATGTACATTTCTTGACACCTGCTGTATTTCAGGCACAGGATTATGTATCATCTGTGGCTGCATTTGTGTGACAACGGCAGAGTTGAGTAGTTTCAACAGAAACCACACAGCCCACAACGCTTAAAATATTTCCTGTCCGACCTTTTATATAGGAAAAGCTTGCCAGCCCCTATTAAAAGTGACATTTTTCTTGTTTTACATTTGATGAACTGAATCGCACAGAGGTCAATTAACTTGCACAAGTTACAAAAGTAGTAAGAGACAAAATGAGGATTTCAACTCAGTTTGACCTGGTTCCAAAGCTCAGTCTTTTTCCACTGCATATAGTAAAACATGTTACTTCTGTATTTAAGTGATTTTAAAACAAAATTTTCATATGCTGACATGTCTGTAATTGGAATGAATTCTTCATGGTGCAATTGATGGCCTCTTGGAACAAATTAGATATGATACATATCCAATTTGAAACAACCTGTTGGAAATCATAGTCAATCTAGACTTCTTGATTTAGTGCAACTGTCATTCAGTAATAAAAATGAAATAAAGACACTTTCAAGCAAAAAATGAGAGTTCACCACTCATTGATCCTACTTGAAAAAATTACTAAGGAATAATACTTTCTTTTGGTGAAAAAGGAAATTAAATCCAGAAGGAAGGAATAGGATGCAAGAAGCAACAACATTTTCAAACAATTTTGCAGATCTAAATAATTAACATGTACAAAAATAACTACAACAAAATAATAAATAATAATAATAAAGATTTTTTTACATGGGGCGAGGGTGTAGATTAAAAAGTAGGGTAGCATCTAGGCTGATATTTATAGCCAGCACATGCTCAGAAGTATGCGAGTCGCTGGGATCCACCCCCCCACCCTCCCCCACCTTACCCCCTCCCCGCCTGGGCATAGCAGGAGGGCCTCTAGGACCTTGTTCTACTGCCAGCCATTCAGATTGGTTGGTGCTTCACCTTTGTGAAAATTTTTGAGCACTAGGTGACCCTATCAGATAACAACATATAAGATGGCAGGTAAAGCGTTCTTTGGGTTCTTTTATTATATAAGCGTGAAGACAGACATGTCGATTAATTAGACTATAAATCAAGTGTGTGTATGAAAAACCAAGTCACCCTAAAGGAATAAAATGAGAATATATAGCTTCCAAATCCATAGGAGCAAAAAAGAATTAGTGAAAAAAAATTAATACCAGAAATGGAAAAGAAAAGAGAAATAATTGTAAATAGAAAACACAAAAATAATTATAAAATGAAATATGTCAAATATCATCGTCGCTTGAATAACAAGTATGTTTGATTGAATTAAAAAGTAAAAGTGTTAATCATAAGAGATACACTGAAAAATAATGCCATGGAAAAATTGAAAGTAAATTCCAGTCTGTGGGCCAGTCTATTTTACAGAAATAGTTGGTGAGTAATGGATATTTATCTGTTTTAAGTTAAAATACGTAGGATATGTACATGTCATTTTTGAAATGAGTTTTTATTTTAACCAAGTTTTTAGAATTAACTGACCAACTGTAAGTCTAATAATACTTAGGAAGACTTTGTTACATATTTAACTACATTTATCTGTGATTGTTGTCTCCAAAAGTCTTTACATTTATTTTGAAATATTTAACACACACAAAGGAATATCACATGAGTTTCAAAGCATAGTAATAAAATAACAATATCTATGAATCTGCTACCCAGTTTGTGAACTCTTCTTCCTTTTATTTTCCTGTCCTCCAGAGGAAATAACTACCCTTAATTTTGTATTTCTTGTTTCCTTTTTAAAAATAGTTTTATCTTATGTATGTATACACATATGTATGTATGTATGTATCCTTCAGTATTACTTATTTTGCTTGTTTTTAACTTTATGAAAATGCAGTAATTTTGGATATAGTCTTCTGTGACTTTTTCTCCCCACTGTATTATGTTCCCAAGATTTCATCCATAATATATTTAGCTTGTGCGTCATTCATTTTCACTGTAGTATCAAATTACATTATGTCATTATTCTACAATTTTATTTCATTATCTTGACATTGGAAATTTGAGTAAGTGGAAAGAATTTGTGCTGCTTCTATTTTTTTGCTAATACAAATAGTGCTATTATGAACTTTTTAAAATTCAGTATACACATGCAAGGGCTTCTCAAGTTATGGTTTTGAATGGTTCTCAAATTTGGCTACATACTGGAATCACTTAGAGAGGTTTAAACAGTACTGATGACTGAATCTCACCTTTAGAGATTCTCATTTAATATTTGTCTGGAGTGTAGTCTGGGCAGTGGTGTTTTTTGAAGAAGCGTTTCTAGAGATCTAAGAGCAGCCAAGGTTTGGAATCTCTAATATATAGCTAGGAGTTGAATTGCTGAGCATATACGTTTTCTGCATTACAAACTAGTGTCCAATATGATTATACTAATACTTCAACCAATGGTTTGTGAGTTTCTACATCCTCCTAAACATTATCAAACATCTTAATTTTTGACAAATTTTTGGGTATCAAATTTTATGTCATTTTTCACCTTCCTGAATACTAATTAAATTGATAGTTTCATTAATGGTTCTAATTGCAGTCCAGTCCTTACCACTCTGTATTGTAACGTTTCCTACTTCATTTACATTACTGTTCTAGCCCAGAAGTTATTTGAATTTGTGGCCTCTAATGAGTTTGGAAGGGACTTAAAAATAGCTGCTTGGCAGGGAGGTTCCTGGTGAGAACTTGTTTGGTAAGGATACTTTCTTATTTGCTGAAAGAGGCATATACTTTATTCTATAACTATATTCTTTTGGTGAAGACAAAATACTTCCCATATTTTAGACTTTTGAGGTATACCAGCTTTTGCTGGTAAGCCCCCAAAGTTAATGAAACATATCAATTATTGAAAAAGAGACTAGAGGCAGTCTTGAGTACTCACTGTTCATGATGTATGTTTCCACCCCCCCCCCCCCCAATTTCCTGAGACAGCTGTAGGCGACAAGAGTAAGCAGTGCTGTCAGGTGTTCTGGTTCTTGTTGTGGTCTTCGTGGGGTGGGCTCTCACCTAGACAGTTCTGTACTGAATCTGATAGGGCATTTGCCCATCAGAAGGCTGGAGAAGAGGTTCTTGTCAGCGTTTGGACAGCAGGTTCTAAGTGCAGCCCAGTGGTCTCTTTCTTTTTCTTTGAGTTGCAGCAAACTCTTGTGTTGGTGCAAACAAAGAGAAGCCCGAGTCGAACTAGTCCACTTAAAATGTCAGCTAGCACGTGTGAGAGTATGCAGGCTCTAACTTGGTGTTTACCATTTATTTAATGACAGAACTGGAATTCAAGTTAATATTAAACAAATAGATATTTGTTTTCCTGTTGCACTAATGTTGCTTTTATGAATAAACTTTTTTTCCTTTTTTTAAGAAGGACTATTTAGAAAGGTGAAGACAGAACAAATTGTCTTTGTTGCTTAATATAACTTTATTAAAATTCTTGAGAGGGTAGTCCCCCCCAAATATGCTATAATATGAATTCTTAGCCAGTGATGATCACTTTTTGGTTAAGCTATAGCGATAATAGTTTATAATGAGCTTTAAAATTGCATATGATTTCATCTTTAAAAATAACTATAATAGGTAGAATAATTTCTGCTTTATTTAAAGTGAAGGCAGTTTTCTAAATCCAGGCCTTTGAGAAGTTTTAAGTAGTGATAAGGTGAATAATGAGAGGGAGAATTCACAGACTTTGGAGCTTGAAAGTATTTACAGATAACTACTCTGTTTGACAATTAATATTTTAATTACATAACTTTTAGCTGTTAGATTTTCAGTCTTCTGGATATGGTCATTTTTCTTTTGAAGTTTGCATTGTTAATGTGTGCTAGTTAAACTTTATGGAACTTTAGTAAATTGAAACAGTAAAGTATAACTGTCTTAAATTTAACTTCTAAGATTGAAAATACTTCAATACTGTTGCTTCCTTAGTACCCTTTTGAGGTGACTACTATATGGGAATTTAAATATCCAAATTTAAACTAACTTATCTTCTTTAAAAACTCAAGGGTATATTTAAAATATTGTTAAGGAGAATGACAATATCAAACAATTTTTAGCTGTCTTGTCTATCAAAAGAAAAAGAATGGTTTATGTGCTTCTGTATTATATTACTGTTTTTTGGCAGTGCTTCATATATGTGATAATGGAGGTTAATGGAAGTGTAGATAATTGAAAACAAAGTAAGAAGGTATTATTTGGTTTTGGAAAGTTTCCTTTCTAAATTTTAAAATATGTGTGGTCCTGATAGTATATAACTTAATATTTCAGTAACATTAACTGCTTTCTATGATTTACAGGTATTTTCTTGAGTATCTGTATAATTTCTTTTAGATTTAAATTTCTGCCTGAGAACAATTAAAGTATTAAGGACATTAATATTTTTGCCATGTAAAAAGAATATTCACTTACATAGGATATTATATAAATATATAATATATAAGTATTAAAATATATAAAATATAAAAATATATAAAAATACATAATTATATATAACATGTATTATATAAAATTATAATATTTCTGTTTTAGGAAAGAACATTCCCATTCTCTCAGGGTTAACTCTTTTCTGTGCCTCTGATTCCTTTTCATTCTGCCCATCGCAGGAATATCCATCAAATATTCCTTTATTTCTCAGGTTTATAATCTCTGCAGTTAATTTCTACTCCCTGGCCTACAAACATATTGTAGTTGATAGCTCTTCCCTCTCTTTATACAAAAGAGAAAACCACCACCACTAATCCCTTTATTTTGATGTAGCTATCTCCTCAAATGTTGCCTGTTATTTTTGACTCCTTTCTTTCCCTCCATACATCGTCAGTTGCTTAGTCCTGTGATTTTTACCTCATCTCTGTCATCTTTTGTAATTTGAACTTTAAAAAAAAAAAGTAACATAGGATATTCTGGAAGGGCTTCTATTCTTTGTTTAAATTTATGTGTTTGTGTTTTCAGAGCATTGAATGAAATGTGGAAATGCCAAAATCTGCTCCGACATCAAGTAAAAGATTTACTTGACTTAATTAAGCAACCCAAAGTAAGTTAAATTTAATGACGAGTTTTCCTTTGATGTTACGTTTTGTAAAACACGTTATTTGGGTTACTCTTTACTGCTGCTGCTGTGTCTTAAACAGCTGTTTCTGTGCGGCACAGTTCTGCCTAGAACCTGTGATCTCTAACTTAGAAAACTGGAATTTTAAGGAAACTTCCTGCATGGAAAAATGGGGGTGCACTGTGTCAGCGAAAGGGGGTGCCCAGCAGGAAAGAGAATGTGCTTCTGTGTGCTCTGACCTTCTGAGGTTGCTCTGGAGTTAAAAAACAAACCCTGAAACAATAGTTCAGCATCATTGAAAACATAGATAGTAGAGTAAAATTATACTTTTATCTGCCACACTGCAATGCTCCTATCATCTTTGTATAGGCTTGTGATTTTAAAAAGTTTAAATATCTAATTAAAGTATCTTGATATTTTTACTTACAATTAATATTATAATATAATGTCCTACTTGGTCTTATAACTATAATTTAATTGCAGTATTCATCCCATCGATGTATCATATTTTACTTTTTGGACATTTAGAATAATGGTTTTTTGTCTTTTTCCTCTAGAATATTGTTTGAGAACGGTGTATGTATGCCTATAAAAAGTATAATTCACCTAAAAAGCAGTGTGCCTGTGTGCCTGGTCATTTTAAACTGCATCCAGGGAACACAATATAGTGTTATATTTTTTCTTTTTCATTCTATAGGGGAAGCCCTCAGCCCACTTCCCCCTCGTACACCCTGTGTTTATAGGACAGAGGTCCGCAGAGCAGACTTCTTTTATCTGAGGGGCAGAATTTCCAGTTTTTCTAGGTATAAATTTGGCCTTTTGTCCTAAAAATCAGTGAGCTTACACTGTTTGACCTTCTCTATAAATACAAGAATTACTTAATATGCACTTTATACCAAGAGTTAGAGTAGACATAGAAAAAATACAAAGCTGTGTTAACTTTTGAGTGTTTATATTTCCTTCTATTTTACCAAGAAGACTCTTAGATACTTAATAATCCGTATGGGTTTTTTTGCCTTCTTCATTATTCAGTCTGATTAAGATAGTTTTGATTCTTGCATAGCTTAGTACTGTAGTCAGTCCTGCTTTATTAACTAAATTGATTTGCTCAGTGTCACTCAAAGTGACTTTGTAATTTCCAGCATTTTACTTTTGTTGATGCCATTTCTTTTTCATGTGGATCAACTTCTTGAAAGCTCAGTGCCACCTCTTTTCTCCCAAATCAGACTAAATCTTAACATGTTTCTTGACAGATCTGTTCAAATACTGTACATTCCAAATATTTGGTGTTATCTCTTACACTCCTGTCATGCTTTGTGTCTCATGTCCCCTAATAAGGGTGATGGTGTTTGTTTGATTTGTTCCCTTCACCTCCAATGTTTTTTTAGCTATATATTTTACACAGAGTTGCTCAATGACTTTTTTTTTTTTTAGTAACACTAACCTGATACAGCAAATAAGCTGTACTCTTAGAAACACCTTTATACACGTGACTGTACAGAGTTTATCACATGCAGTACGGTGTGGTGAACACATTCATTCACTGAAATGATAATTCATGCCCTGAGGTTGCAAATAACCAGCACTCTTGGAAAATTGTACATGTCAGTGGCATCTTTTTACATTGCTTTTATCCAGAGCCTTCCCATAAACTTCATGACTATGTCTTATTATCCTCAGGTTTAAAAAATTTTAGGGCTGCCTTAAGTCAATCAGAATTGTATACTTAATTTTCAACTTTTTTTTTTTTTTGAGATAAGACTAAAACCTTGAAAACCAGCACTTCCAGGTTATTTTGTTCCTTTTCTAAACCCAGTTGCCCTATTCTTTTAGTAATAACAAAAAACAAAGTATCTTCCTGTCCCAAAGCGGGGGTGGGGAGGGGTGTGTGTGTGTGTGTGTGTGTGGGAGGCTGACATATCAGGGTCAGGGAAGAGGTGGACTGCAGCGCAGCACGTGAGTTCATGTCCACCTTTCATCGAGTCCGTCTGGAGTGCGTACGCAGGTAGAGAAGGAGCACGCACTGGTGGTCAGGGCGTGGGCCTGGAGCATTGATATGTTGTGCTTGTCTAACTTCCTGAAAAGTATAAGGAAAATTATTGTTAGAAAATTTTAATTTTGCCTTTTTGTGTGTGATTTACAGACAGATGCCAGTGTCAAGGCCATATTTTCAAAAGTAATGGTTATTACAAGTAAGTTATTTCAAATATTATATGTGAAATTTAAAGTTTAGTTGAAACATTCCTATCTGATAAAGTTTTTCATGGAGTTCCATTTTAGGCTGTGATAATATAGCAAAAGATTAAAATGTTTTTGATTGAATTTTTTGTAACAATTTAGCCTCAGCTTTCCTTTTTCTCTGATTTTTATTTACATTGCATACTCTGCAGAATTTTTCTTTTTCTTTTGTGTTGAAAGGAGCAAGAGTTGTGTAAAGGCATTACATAAATTTATTTTGGAGAATTAATGGAATTTATTATATAAGCTTACTGTTAAAACTGAACCTGTGCTTTGGTGTGTGGCTTGCTCTGATGTGAATCTGTCTGAATCTAATTTTATTTTGAGCCATAATTTAGAGTGAAGGATATACCTAATAATTATAAAAGAGCTTCTTTGAAAAAAAAATATTAATTCGCTTTTTTGCTTTCAGTGATTTCAATTAGTGTTACTTAATTGCATTTCACAGTAAATCCAGAAGGCTTGTGCAGTGCAGCCTGTCTCCTTTGTTCGGTACAGGGAGAGTAGCTGTTTTCGCAGGGCATTCGTTGCTGCTCAGAGATCACTGTGGATGGCAGAGGGGCAGAGTGGGGCATAGGTGCACCAGGAGGAGGAATGCATCTGCCGAGCTTCCCCGCGGTAGTAATGAAGAGAGCAAGATAGATTGCTGAGATGTTAACAAATACTCCAAGATATGTATAGAAGTAATGCTGAGACCCCGAAGAGAACAGGAACCCAATTCACTGGGTTTTAGACTAAGTGATAGGATGCTTTAAGACTCAAATATACCTTTGTTGTGGGCAGTTAAACATAAATTCGTTTTCAGTGTCTTGGGATAACTTAAAGCAA
Source organism: Eonycteris spelaea (assembly GCA_003508835.1). Lineage (NCBI taxonomy): Eukaryota > Metazoa > Chordata > Mammalia > Chiroptera > Pteropodidae > Eonycteris > Eonycteris spelaea. Next base: position 78,967 of record PUFA01000189.1, read on the forward strand.
GTGATACTGTGCTGTTGCTTTTTTATAACTCTCTCCCTCAGTAGTTTGGGTGTGGACAGTATCCCTAAAGGAGATCATTTCCTATATTCTTTTGTTCCCCACCCTCACCCCCCATCCATTTTCTTCCACCAATTTCAGTATTTCCCAGATTCTGTTATGAGGAATGCTAGTGTCCTATAAATGTTAATAGTGTTGTTAGAAAAAAGGGTTCGGTCAAGTACATTTGTGCAATGCTGAATTAAAGGGTTTTTTGATGCTGCTGTTCTTTTCCTCCCTCCTTTGTTCCTCCTCTTCTTGTTTCCCTTCCTCTTTTCCTCATTTCCCCTCTCTGTACCCCCCTCTCTTTTTGATTTGTTTCTTAAATGGTAGGCCTATTGTAAGCTTTACTGTGATGTCTATCCATTAGGGAAGCACTGTGAAGTGTTGTCTTCCAAAATTATTTGAAAACAATACAACAGATATCTTTAGAAACATGAAAAGGTTGTACAGTCAAATATTTAGGGGGGAAATTTGTTCTTACTACATTTAGTGATCTAGCCAAGAATTAAAGTAGAATTTCAAAGTTGTATATGAACTTGAAGACTGCATTTACTATATTTATATTTTAAGATTCAGTTGAATTTCTACTATTTTTGTTACAGTCCGTAGTTCTGTATTATAATTTCTGTTAGAAGTATCCTTTCTGGTTCCGTATAACAGTTGTGAATAGCCAGAAAAAAGATGGTAGGGTCAGCATTTTATTAGCTGTCATAAGTGTTTTGATACATGGACATATTAGGAGAGCACCATAAAAATCATCTTTGATTCTGCAAGGACTCATCCTTTCTCATGCAATAATCACTAACACCTGGAACATGTTGCTCAGCATAAGTCGCTGCCAGAGAGCAATAAGCAAATCAATACAAGAAAGTAGTTTCTCAAAGGTAAAACTTACTGATTTTTTGTTGTGACTTATAAGAGAACAATGTATGCTACAAGTTCAAGGGAATAATAAAATTAGTATTATTCATGTTGACATTTAATGCCCTTAAATATTACAAGGAGTTATTTGTAAATAGTTCAGTTTTTCTCTGCACGGATGTAAGTTAGGATTATTAATCAGAGTAATAAAAACAATGAAAAATGTTGATCTTTTACTATTTTGAGCAATTTCTAAAATTGTAATTGAATTTTAATTGAAAGGAAATTTGCCAGATCCTGGTAAGGCTCAGGATTTCATGAAGAAATTCACACAGGTGCTGGAAGATGATGAGAAAATAAGAAAACAGTTGGAAGTACTCGTTAGTCCCACATGCTCCTGCAAGCAGGCTGAAGGCTGTGTGGTAAGGAGAGAAATTTAAAAGAGCTGGTGTTTGAAGAAGCCCCCCAAATCTTTTTCCTTTGGTCCCTTTTAAGAAAATAATTTATATTCATCATGTAAAATGTTGAAATACCGCAAAAGAACAATATAGATAAATTATAATCCTTCTATAGACAATTGCTGTTAATATTATGGTATATATTCCTCCAAAATAAGTGTCTTATATATATATAGCTTTGTACGTTTTACTTATTTTCATTAGTCTCTTACAATATTATATTTATTAAAACAGTAACATACCATTGAATATATGTACCATAATTTATTCAACAGTGTGCTTGTGCTGCACGTGTAGGTTTTTTATTACCCAGGTTTTGATTTAAAAAGTCTTAATATCTTTATAGCTAAATATTATACAGTCTTGATTATTTCTTTATGATAAGTTCAATATTGACCAGTTCACTGTTGGAAACAAACAAAACTCAAACAAACCAGAACATAGTTATTTTAACAGGATTTGTATTTCTTCGTTGCTGGTCATTTGACCACTTTTCTCCTTGGGTATATTAGCCATACATATTTATTTTTTACATTGTGTGTTTTTAATCTTCGCCTTTTTATCCAGAATAATATTTGTCTTTATCTTACTGGTTTGTTAGTTTGTCATGGCACTGTATTTTCATTAAGACACAGTAATTTCCTGTCAATTGTAGTTTGCCCTTTCATTTTGCTTATGCTGTCCATACTGTAGTTTTATTTTTATCTGCCTGTGGCTGTCTGTCAGCAGTCTCCTCAAGGTTCTTTGCCTTTGGTGTCCTGCTTATGAAACTCCATTCCGTTAAAAGTCAGTGAAAATATTTACTAATATCACTCTTTCTCAATCTGTTGCTCCTCATGTATCTTTCAAGAGGCTTTTTAAAAAAAGGTGATTCTTGGCTTCATCCCAGATTGACTAAATGTAATCTTCACAGTGAGGTTTATGATTCTGTAGTTTAACAAGCTCCCCTGATAGTTTTGCTAAAGTTTGTGTATCCACTGACCCTGGGTTTTATTCTTTTGTATTCATTTTTATGCTTTGAGAATATTTTGTGGTATAAGGTATGAGATAAGGATCTAACTCTGTTTTTATTCTGTTTGTCCCAGTTTTATAAATGCAATATACTGAATAATCTACCTTTCTTACTTATTTTAAATGTTACCTTCCTCGTATACTAAATTCTTAATCTAGTCTATTTTCTTGGACTCGTTCAAGTCCTATTGATTTGTTTATGCTAGCACCAATACTGCATGGTTTTAATTATTGTAGCTTCTTAAAATTTTAATGTAATATTTAAACATACTTTTATAATTTTAAAAATCTACAGCGTGAAATAACTAAGAAGTTGGGCAACCCCAAACAGCCTACAAATCCTTTCCTAGAAATGATCAAGTTTCTCTTGGAGAGGATAGCACCTGTGCACATAGATACTGAATCTATCAGGTATTTGTATATAAAAATGTTAAATTTTCATTTCTGTACATTCATCCATGCTTCAGTTGGGCAATCACTACTGAGTACCTACTGTATAAAAGGCACTGATCTGTATAGATTTATGTTTATACATATTGGCTGTATACCCATCAGTATTTCTCTGTGTGTATATTCATATATTTGTGTATGTATACACACTCATCTGTATATATTTAGTTTTTCTTATTATTTATTTTAATTTTAAATATTTCTTTAATTCGGGTGAGAAATTATCAACCTAAGCCTAGTTTTTATCTAGTACCAGAATGCTGGGAATTCCTGTAGTAAGCCTGCATGTATTAGGTATTATAAATAACAAATACCATTAGTGTGAATGATTATTTTAAATAATTGATAATGTGTTTACACATGTCTATTTTAAGATATTTTAGAAGAAACATCTCAAAACATTCTATTTCCCTTTTGATCTGTTCTAATGTTCTAGTGAAGTTTTATTGTACGTCTGTTACCTAGATGTTTTTATACCTTTCAGGAACAGGCGTGTGTACGTCTGGCTCTTAAACAACAGTGCCTGACATGCAGTGATAGTTGGTTAATGATTCGAAAGTACTTAATATGTTGCCATTTACCCATTATTTCAGTATTTACTTGTTGGAGCAACAATAAATTTTATTGTTAATTAGTATAGGTAATTAGAAAACATCCATCATTCTTGTGTTTGGGCATAGACCTTCCATGGAAAATATAGATGGCATTAATAAACAGCAAATCAAATAATATTTTGACCTCATTTGAATGGACAAAAGAAGATGCATTTTTGAAAAGAAACATCTCAAAATATTATAGTTTTTTATTTTGTAATAATGTTTGGGAAACTGCTGTATCCAATTTGTATGTTTTGGATGTAGGCTGTACAGAAAATACTCAGGATGATTTTTCTTAGACATTGCTAATGAAGGGCAGTTACCAAATGGCTTTTTTTTTTTTTTCTGGTCATACTTTAGTGCTCTTATTAAGCAAGTGAATAAATCAATAGATGGAACAGCAGATGATGAAGATGAAGGTGTTCCAACTGATCAAGCCATCAGGGCAGGTCTTGAACTGCTTAAGGTAAATATATTTAAGGTAAAATTAAGTGGCTAGTTAGATAACTGTTTAATATATAGTTTATATTTTTTATTTTTGAGATTTGCATAAGTTTATAGAATCTAAGGTAAAATTTTCTCAATCATTTTAGCTCATTTAGAAATTTCATATTCATGTAAGCTAAAAATTTTCAGTTTAAATCATATATCATAGTCTTGTATTATATTAAAATAGTGGGTTATAATTTGAAGGTTTCATTAGAAGCAAAGAAGGAGCTAGCCCTATCTATCACTGAAGGAGCGAAATTCTTCCTTAAACTGTATCTTTTATTTTGTAAGCTAAAATATATTACTGCCTTATACTGATTATAAAAATGTCAGTTAATTGCTGACAATTTAGAATATAAAATTTTATAAAAAAAAATTCATTAGCTAATCATTAGTTTCTTGTTTCCTCTTACTCTTTAAAAAATGCACATTTTTATATAGTTGAGATCAGACTGAATATACAGTTTTGTATCTTGACTATTTTCCCTTATTATAAGCATTTTTCTTAGTGTTTTTTAAGACAGATCGGCTTTTTGGCTGTCATTTAGTAGATATTTGTTTTGGGCAAGTTAATTTGCTTCCATTTCCTTTGTGGTAATGGATGGAGAACATAACAGTACTTATCTCACAGAGGACTAAATTAAATCATGAACCTAAATTTTTTAGCATAGAGTCTGGCTCATAGTAAAATTAATAATAAACATTATTTTTCGAGATGTCATGGTGTTTCAAAATAGTTTCCTATTGCTGGATATTTAGATAATTTAGTCTTATTGTTACTAAGTAATTATATATTTAAGATCCCTTGCCAGTGGTTTTTTTTTTTATTTTATTTTTTTTTATTTGAATACTAGAAGAGCATCACCAGGTAAAGAGAATTACTTTTTTCAAAATTCCTAGACAGACAATCAAGTTTCTTTACAGAGAAATTTTTTTCCATAAATAATCCAGCAACAGTGTATGAAAGTGCCTATCTCCTATCTTCACAAACAGGGAATGTTGTAAATTTTTAAGAGATTTGCTAATCCAATAAGCAAAAATAATCTTTTAATTTTCATAATTATTATGAGTGAGGAATACCTTCTTCCATATGTTAATTATTAGTGTTTTCCCTGTGGCAAATTCTTTATTTTTATCTTGTGTTCATTTTCTACTGACATCTCAATTTTTTATTTTTTTTAAACCTATTTTAGTGAGCCTTTTTATTTCCTTTGCTGTTTTATAGTACACATTTGATATATATATAAATGTATTCTTTTTAAGTATAAAGTTAGAAAGTATAGTAATAGAATGAATACTACTGAAGAATAAATAGAATGCTAACTCAAATAGAGTTTAACAATACTGTTGAAGTTCCCTGAGTTTTTTTCCCCACTCACATTCCCCATGTGTAATTGTCCTGAATTTTGTGTTTATTATTCTCTTACTTTTCTTTATAATTTTACCATTGTGTGTGTGTGTGTGTATCTCCCTCTCTCTAAATAACCACTTATTTTGCTTGTTTCTTAATCTTATAAATATGCATTATGCATAAAGTATTTTTCTACTGCTTGCTTGTTTTTATGTTCCACAATTGATTCCAGTTTAAGATTTTAAAAATTCCACAATGTTTAGAGAGTTATTTGTCCTGTTTTTTAAAGCTGAAACATAACCTATCTGAAATTTATTTTGAAAGTATTTATTTGGGGGGAGGGTCTAATTCAATATTCCTTTAAATAGCTACTTAGTTTTATCAGGACTATTTACTAAAAATCCCATCCATTCTCATTTATTTTCTGTTGCCTTCTCTGTAATTACATTCTTTATAGTCCTAGTTCTTTCATATGCTAGGGTCTATTTATTGCTTTCCCTTTTCTGTTTCTTCTAATATTAGTACCATGTTGATTTAATGACTGTTATCCTACAATATCTTTTACTATCAGGTATTTTACTCCCTTCCCTAGGTTACTTTTTTCTAAAAATGTTGTTAGCTGGTCTCATAATGACCTTTTACTTAGAATAGAGATATTTTGTTAAATTCTCTTTTCTTTTCTCCTTTTATCCTACTCACTTCCCCTCCCCTCGCCAGGAACACTCAAACCTTAGCAGAAATTCAGATTATTTTGAGTAGAATTATATTATGAACATGTAATTTAATTTTGAAAGAAAATGAGTTTAGAGCACACAGTCTTCCTATACAAGAACATTTCTGTTATATATTTGAGTAATTTTTAGATTTTCTTAAGTACTCTCATTTACTCTTTAGCATAATTATTTTTGTATTTGATTCGCAATGTTCCTAATACATAATGTTTTGGATTTATCTTGTAGTGATGAAAAGGATTTACACATTATTTATATTATGACTCATTTCTTAGGTACTCTCATTTACACATCCCATTTCGTTTCATTCTGCTGAAACATTCGAATCTCTCCTGGCTTGTCTGAAAATGGATGATGAAAAAGTAGCAGAAGCCGCACTCCAAATTTTTAAAAATACAGGAAGCAAAATTGAGGAGGATTTCCCACATATAAGATCGTGAGTTAATTCTGATATATATTCTGGCAGATAGGAAAATGATTTATGGTTTCTTGAATTATGTAATAATTGGAATATTTTAAGCTTTGAGGAAATAATGTCTAGGTTATTTTAAATCTATACTTAACATTCTCGTATACTTTAGATTCTCACTTTCTGGGAGAAAGCATCGATTGGTATTTTAAAAGATTCGTGAAAATATGGGGTGAACGTGTCATTCTTTTTCTGAAGCGTTAAGTGAAAACACTTTTATAATAAAGCAGTGTCTTGTTATATTGTGGCATAGACTAAACAGTTCCCATGAATTTAAGGTCCACTGGGCAATGTAAAGGAATTTTAGCAGGACTTTTGTCGTTCTCTCCACTTTCCTCCGTGATTAAGAGTATTGGAGTGACAGTTTTTGGATGCAGTGCTTCATTTGACAGAGGGAAGCATGGAGAAATCACTGTAACAGCAGTGTGTGTTTTTTGTGCATTCCAGTATTTCTAAGAACTGGAAATTGCCCTCTTATCTAGTGATCACTAATAATAGTTGACTGTTCATCAAGATTGTGTAATAGCTCAAAAGAATAAGTCTGCATTCTTTATGGATCCCTGCTTGCTTTATATGCATCTCTCCTCCCTGTTCCTGGAGAGTGTATCTGATAGTTGGTCCCCATATTGTTACAGTCACTGATAGCCGATTTTACCTCTACCCCATTACTTCTGGTTTAGCCACTATCTAGTTAGGTAGTTGGAGTTGGGGTAGCACACTTCTTCATTGCCTATGGCCCTTTTCCTCGGAAAGAGACTGAGGTACACATTTGTTATTCCTTTGTGTTTATGTGAACTTAATTTTAGAAATTATCAATAAACAGGACAAAGGCATTATTTAAAATAATTGTAACATACCAGAAATCTGTAATAGGATTCTTTTTGGCAAGAGTAAGAAATTTTATTGTTTAGAACTGGTCTCTTATTTTTAAGGGAGCCCAGAACGTGAACTTCCATTTGGAATGGTGCTGTCGCTCTTCTCTCCAGATCAGAGATCAGGGCAGGGAGAGGGAGGGGGAGGGGGAGGGAGAGGGACACGCGTGCGTGCACTCACTATATATAAACTATAACTCTGTGATTTAATGAATGCTCACTTATTATACTGTCTTATTTAAACCTTGTAACACTTCATTAAAGTATAGGCATTAGCTTCCTAACCTTCCAGGTGAGGAGTCTCGTGTTCAGGTGTGGTAAATGGTTCTAGATCATGTAGCTAGCAGGTAGCAGAGTGAAGATTTAAACTTAGGCCTGTGATGTCTGCAGTCCTGCAGTACCGTATGTATTATGACATATTTCCTTTCTTAGAGCTTTGAACAAATTTTTATTTGATTTATTCACTGGAGGTTTTTATTTTCATTCTAGACAATCTTTCCTAATACCTTTTATATTTAAAAAATTGTTCGATATATTTGTAGAAGAACTATAAGGGCAGGGTTAAAAGGTGGACATTTTAGAATGTGCAAGGACATTTTAAAACATACGCTGCTATAATATAGAACTGAAGAAAAGTCATTTGATTTAAATGCTGAGTATATTTCAAATGTGTTTCTTGAAGAGAATTAATTCAACTGATATTGAATATCTGCTATGTGCGTACACTGTTCTCGGTGGAGTAACAACATAATATGTCTTCCAGTAGCTAAAATATGTATGCAGATTTTGTTTTAAATTATTAAAGTCAGTAAGTTGATTTTGAGGAAAAATGATGAGTTAAGTGAGTGTTTATTAAGTTATTTTCCCTTGAATTCACCAAAATAATTTAAAAGAACCAACAGAAAAATGCTTCTAAGTAGAAGTGACCACAGACTAGACAGATTGTTTAGACTGAATTGAATGTGAGAACGAAGTTGTTCTGTCATTTGCTTAAATTTAGAGGGAGGAGATTTGAAGGCTGGCTTTGAAAGAAATAAGGGTTGCCTAGTTCGGCTGTAACAGCTAAAGGGGAGCCTTTGCGGGCACAACTATTTTCCTCTGGGCTGACCTTTCCTGAACAGAGGGGCAAAATGTTAGAATAGAAAAAATTATGTTCTGACTCGCTGAACAAATGAATGATGTGAGTTACGGGTTTTCCTTCCGACTCAGCTCATCTCTTAAGAGTCTGGCTCTCCCCCAGGGAGGCAGATGTGTCAAATCCGAGCGCCCCTCGTAGCAGAGGATAGAACCGTGGTCCAGTGCGGCTGGTCTCATCAACTGGGAGAGTTTCAGCAGACTTGGACTCACTACCTATTAGTCTCAAGCTGCCTCCTCTGTGCTACTTAGCCAGCTGGTGAAGCAAGTATAGCCTGACTTGGGTACTTTGATGCTAATTTCTTAAGAGAAATGTTCAATCTCTAGTCATCAGGGGGACACTGCCTGCATTTTTGTTTAAATGGCAGAGCCAGAGAGAATTTTTCTTATTCAAAAATGAATTAACAAGAATACAAATAAACAAACAAACATGAAACTTATGTAAATGTTTTAGCATTCAAAAGTAGCTGATAAGCACTATTTGGAAGAATTTAATTTTTCTACGAAAAAAAATTTTAGACAGTCGTTCTAAACTGCCAAGGAAGTTAAACAGCACATGCCATCTGGGAGGAAAGAAGAGAACAAAAATACGATATTATATAACAACAGAGGTGGCAAAGCCTAAGTATAAAGAAGAGCAGAAACAATTTACATTATAGAATACAATTTATTATAAGCAGCAAGGAGTAAACAATAGAGAAAATGTAATCAGCTAGAGATTGAGCTTGAAGAAATTTCTTAGAATGTGGAGATAGTGGGCAAAGAAATAAAGGCAGCTGATGAGAATTAGCAGATAGTGAACAGCTATAATTGGTTTCCGAGGAACTGCAAAATATTCAAAAAATAATAATAGTAAACTTGTTTCGGATGAATGAAACTGAATCTGGAGATCAGGAAAGGCTCACGTTTTAAGAAAATATCCTGAATTTTCAGAGATCACAGAAGTGATTTCACAAACATCAAAGAAAAAGTAATGAAAAAATGTAAAAAGTTATGAAAGCTAACATTTCTTGTCAACCACATAAGATTTATCAAGTTAATAATTCAATAGATAAGGAGTTCTGATGTAGAAAAGTAATGTAACTAAAGAATTTCCTAACTAGCCAAGTTGTGTTTAAGAGAAAATAAAGGTTATTCTTTAGGATACAAGAAATCAGAAAATGTATTACCCTCCACCCCCTTTTTTTTTTTTGTGAGGTCACTCTTTTTACTAGATTTTATGCTTTTTTCCTTTTGCATTCAGTGTTGCTTATGCCCTTAAATCCAACTTTTATTTTCTTGTTTGCATATCTCTGATATCTTTTCTCATCATTTCATTCTCAGTATTTAAGTTTTAGATGTCACTATATCTATGTTTTAGATAATTGAAATATGGATTTTTTTAAAGGATGATGTAATAAAATTGGCTCAAGAAGAGGGAAGAAAAATATAATAGGCTATAATTATGAACAAGAAATTAGGAAAATTACCCTCTAATAAAAAGTAAAGGTTGTGTGTTAAAGAAAGTATTTTAAATCTATAAGGAACCAGGAATTTTAATTATCTTTTAATTGTTGAGAGCATAAGAAAAAAAGAAACATTCAAATTACTTCTTATAAAGTCAAGATAACTAGGAGGAATACTTAAAACCTCATAAAAGATATCCCCCCAAAAGAAAATTAAGACAAATCTTACTAATGTTGATGCAGAAATTATAAGTAAAATATTAACAAAAAGAGAGTTTATTATATAATACAACAAGAATATACTATAGCCAAACGTGGTTAATTCCAGGAATATAGGAGGGATGATATTAGTAAGCTTAATATTCATGTTATAATTTATTATATAAGCGAGTGAAAGGGAAAGGGCACAAATATATCATTTTGGTTGATACTAAAAGGGCTCTGATAAAAAAATTAGTCTATTTATAATTAAACAAAAAATTGGATTAAATGCCTTTTTAATGTAATATCTTTCAAAGCAGTAGGCATCATCATACAGTAAAACACTAGAGGCATTCCCAGTGAAGTCAGGAATGAGATGGGGCATATAGTATTGATACCATGGTTTAACATTGTTTTGGAAGAGGTTTAGGTGTTGGAAAGGAGGGAAACCAAGTTGCCATATTTCTTGGAAAAATCCAAGAAAATCAACTGAAAAACAACCGAAAACAAGATAGCCAAAACAAGTACATAAAAATCCTAAGCTGTCCTTATATATCACTAACATCCATAGAAAATATTGTAGGAGTAAAAATCAGAAGACCTGTAAGTGAAGTATATAAGAATTTGCAACCTTATCATGGTGAGTGAAGGACTATAATATTTTACAAAGAAATTGGTCAGGAAAAGCCAGATTACCCCATAAATAACCGGCAGGCTGTTTTGAAAAAAAAAATTAATGTAGACTACTTGTCTCGATTTTATGTATATTCCAGATGATTCAAAGATGAACTATCTAAGATTTTAAATATATAAAATGAATTAATAAAAGTATTAGTAACCAGTACATTTCTGTAACTCCTTTTTTTGGAATGGGGGAAGGAACACTAATGATAAGTCATAAAGGAAATATTGATGGATCGGCTTTTCAAAAATCCATTTGCTGAAAATATTTTTAAAGCCTTCACTGTGTATAAGGTACTGAGGGTGTTGAAGGGAACAGGGCAGGTTAAGTCTCTGGCCTTATATTTTAGTTAGAATGCTATTTAGACAAAAGTCATGAAATACATGGTATGCTGGGAAACTGTTTTCAATAATATGACTTGGAAAAAGTTAATATCGTACTACATAAAGACTCCAGAAGGAACAACAGATAAGTTTCACAGTAGTATAGTAGCAAAGGGAACAAACAGGAAATTCTTCCAGCCCCCCAAATCATGAAAAGACATTTATGCCTACTAATAGTAATTGAGGAAAATACAAATAAAAATACTCATGTGCTGTAACCAGTGTTAACTGGCATTCTAGTGATGCTCACTTGGTTGGAGTCTAAATCTCTGGCTTGGTAATACATTCCGACTTAAAATGAGTGTAGTCTTTAACACCACAGTTTCACTTGTAAGAATTTATCCCAGAGATAATTGCAAAAGATGCCCACATAATGATTGTATGGTTCCGGGTCCAGTCAGAAAAACAGAAACCATACCAGGTATTTTAAACAAATGAATGAATGAATACAGGTGTTTGAAGTAACACCCGGGAAGAAGTGTTGAGGCCTGCCCACTGGGTGGACAAGCCCTGTGGGCATCACCCAGCTGTCAGCACAGGGTCCTGGCTGTTGCTGAGGGGTAGGGAAGCTACTGCACCGCATGCCTTCAGAAGCTCGAGTGTCTTATTGGAAGAACCTAAGAGGAAGCTGGCTCTTGAGGGAGTGTGGGAAATGCGATTTATAGATTTACAGCTCGGGGATCTCAAAGCAGATTACAGAATAAGCTTAAAGTCAGAGGTAGTAGGTAAGAAACTAGCACAGGGATGTTCGTGGTTTTACTGTTATGATTTAAGTAAAACTAAGACCATCAGTAGGAGATTGGTTAGGTCACTTGTGGTCTAGCCATCCATTCAAGAGCTGTGTGACCATTAAAAAGAATTATGTTTAGCAATACTTGACATAGGAGTTCTCTACAACATTGTTGGGTGAAAAAATATTTCCAAATAGTATTTTCATCCTCATTTAATACATGTATATGTAAGTATGTATAAAGAAGTTTTAGAAGTATATTCACCAGAAGGTTAAAAGTAATTATTTCAGGGTGGTGGAATTTTGAGTTTTTTCTTTACTGTATTTTAATGTATTTTTTAGTTTTGTTTGCATTTTCTTCATGTTTATGATTATCATGAGGAGAAGGACTTGAATTTGAAAAAAGAAAGTAAATTTGAGGGATTAAAAGATTCTTTTTAATATAAACATATTAATAGAAAAAGTGGTCAGAAGGTGGTTGCTTCATTTATATTTCACTAACTTCTAAGGCTGCCTAGTACTTCAGAATTCAGAAATTGTTTTTTTTTTCCTTTGTGTATTGTTTTGATTTATTTCTATTTTCTGTTTAAATGAGAAAACACTGGATGAGCTTAAAATTTCTATGCTTTTTTAAAAGCATAGTTGGTATACAGTGTTATATTAGTTTCAAGTGTACAACATAGTGATTAGACATTTATGTACCTTATCATGTGCTCACCACACTGAGTCTAGTTACCATCTGTCACCATGCCAAGTTATCACACTATTACTGACTGTATTCTCTTTTACCATTTTTTACCCATCCCTCCACTCTCCCTCCCCTCTCTGGCAACCATCAGTTTGTTCTTTGTTTCTAAGTCAGTTTTTATACCTTTTGATTTTTTTAAAATTTCACACTTAAGTGAAATCCTATGGTGTCTTAATTTCTGACTTCACATAGCTTAATACTCTCTAGGTCCATCCATGTTGTTACAAATGGCAGTATTGTTCTTTTTAATGCTGAGTAATATTCCTCTTTGTGCATGTGATGTGTGTATACACACCATATCATCTTTATCCATTTTATCTAGGTAGCTTCCATATCTTGGCTATTATAAATAATATCTATTTAATGAAATTATAGGTTTTTTTTTGTTGTTCAGCTAAATATCCAGGATGGAATTTCTGCATCATATGGTAGACTATTTTTAGTTTTTTGAGTAAATCTCCATGCTGTTTTCCATAGTGCTGTGCCAGTTTACATTCCCACCAACAGTACGTAGGGTCCCCTTTACTCCACATCCTCGCCAGTATTTGTTATTTGTTAACTTTTTGATAACAGCCATTCTGAAGGTGAGAGGTGATATCTCATTGTGGTTCCATTTGCTTTCCCTGATGATTAGTGATGTTGAGCATCTTTTCATATGTCTGATGGCCACTTGTATGTCTCTTCACGTCCTCTGCCCATTTTTTGACCAGAGCATTTTAGTCATTGTTAATGAGTTATGTTAATTCTTTATCTCATGCTATCTTAAAAAAATCCCAACTGGAGTTGCTTCTTATTTGTGTGTGACCTGTAATTTTTCTCTTGATTGCTAAGAAAAGAGATTATGGATGTTTGTATTGTAAAATCTGATTTATGAGAAGACGGGTCTTATCTAGGGAGGTTAGTTACTGAAGTAACCAGAAATTAATTTTTTTTTTTCATTTTACAAAGAAGCTGTAAACCTTAGATTTTCTTTGTTATCTGATATGACAAGATGTTCCAGGCCCATCTTGTACATGTCCTGCCCCAGAGCTGGAATTAGTTATTTCTCGAAGGATACCTGGTTCTTTTTAATGGGAATGGAATAAAGAAATCAGAGTGTGAATCATTGCTAATGTATAGGTCATTTTTCTAGGAAGACGCAGTAGACATAGCTAAAGAAGCTTTTTAGTAAAATGCATTGAGTGTTTTTATTGATTATTCCAGTTCAAATTCAGGACTATAGGGTTTTTATTGAACCTCTGCAATTTTACATCTGTATCTCTTTTACCCCATGCTGAGATAGTACAGGATGATGAAACTATAATATTACATAATGACTCACTTGAATTATCCATAATAAATACGTAACAGTCTCAGAATAGCAGTAGCACCACCAGTGTTACTCCTTAAAACAGTTGTTTGTTTATTTGTTTAGGTGATTCTCTTTTGTATTCATGGTATATCCCATGAGGTATTACAGTCATATTTTTTGTTTTAAAGTTGCTTGGAATGATTCTTCTTCATGTAATTATGCCACCAAATGGATACACATTTTCGTTTCGTTTTACTTTTTAAGAGGATACTCTTAAAATTTAATTTTCTTAATTATATGAACTATTCATTCCATGTGACCATTAGGTTCTATTTGGCCACTTCTTTCTGTAGTGTAGTCTAGAAACTCCCTCTGTACAGTAAGTGGGAGCAGAAATAGAGCTCTTCTAGTTTGTTTCCCATCTTCCAGAGGTTATGGTACCATGCCTCCTCTTGTCCAGGTTCTGAAATCTTTAGCATATTTAGCTGTTTTCTACTTGTTTAAGGTTTAGAGTAAATCCAGTCTCATATATACTGCCCTAGTCTGAAGCAGAAGTCTTTTCAGTGTAGTTTAATTTGTAATATTTTCAAATACGTGAAGGTAGACATCTTTTCACACATCACAGAGTAATTCGTATAAGAGCTTTCTACTCTTTTATGTCCAACCCATTTTTCCATGATATTGTTGGTACTCTATTTGTAGAAGGTCTTTACATATTAGGAGTATTAACCCTGTCTCTCTAATATGAAATGCACAATTTCCCCTCAATGTCATGTGTCTTTTTACTATGTATTGTTATTGATATCTTTTGTGAGACAATTATTGTGATGCATTGTTGTGTCTCTAAATTCTTACATAGTACTGGAGCACTAGGTTGGTGTTAGGCAAAGAGGAGGATTCAAAGTTCTTTCACTGTGGTATTTGGATAATAGGTGAGATAAGAGGTTCCATTTCATTCAGTAATCATTTTACGTTCTCCTGTATGTTCATGAATGTTCTTCCAGATAGCGACATGTCTCACTCTCTAACTCCCTCAGCACTCTGCTCAAATGTTTCTTTACCAGAGAGGTCTTCTGTCACTACCCTATTTAAAATTGTAACACTCTTACACACCCTTCCCCATCCTTATCCCTCTGTCCTTTTTTTTTTCCTCTTTTTCTTTATTTTCCTCTACAGTTTATCACGATTTGACAGAATACATATTTTGCTAATTTATGTATTATTATTTGTCTACCCCTAATATGCTGCTAGCATGAAAGACAAAGACTTGGGAATTTTAATAGTGCCTGACACATAGCGAGCACTCAGTTTGTGGTGGTTAAATAATCAGATTTCCCTTTATATAGGTTGTTCTGGTACAAAGTGAAAAGTAAATCATAGAGGAAGAGAAACTTGAGAAAGAAGGAACAATTAGGTCCTTTTACAGTGTTTTTATGTGTAAGAGGACAGAAGATTAGCTGGAGTGATAGCATTGAGGATAAGAGAGAAAAGGCTAATGGGAATCACGTTAAAAAGAAGAAATGGGTCACCATTCTTGTTTGTATTTATAATTGTTAAGTAAAATGGAAGGAAAAACTTGTATTTGGATTATATATTTTTAAAATTATTTTGTATATATATTTTTTTATTGTGGTGACATTGGTTAACGAAATCCAGTAAGTTTCAAATGCACAATTCAGGAGTAAGGCATATATATATATTGCATTGTGTGATCACCACACATTTGACCCCATCTACTTTCCCTCTATATTTTTAACGTAGATATTTATTAAACAAAATTATAAATGATTTAAAATGAATATGATTAGATGTGACTTTTTTGTTCTTAGAGACCTTTACTTTAAAAACACAAGCATTAAAGAAAGTATCTAGTGGAAATCATGTTGATTTTTCTGATTTATTGTTTTTTTTCAGAGCTTTGCTTCCTGTTTTACATCACAAATCTAAAAAAGGACCCCCTCGTCAAGCCAAATATGCTATTCATTGTATTCATGCAATATTTTCTAGTAAAGAGACCCAGTTTGCACAGATATTTGAGGTAAAGAAAAAGATTTTTTGTTTCATATATTATAGTTAAAAAACAAATAATGATTTTACAGAATGTTCACATCTGGTGATGCATCATTTTATAGTATACAGGAAATCCTCACTTAACTTTGTTAATAGGTTCTGCAATTTTAAGTGAAATGATGTATAACAAAAACAGTTTTACTATGAGCTAATTGATGTAAACAACAGTTAAGTTCCTATGACATGTCAACGAAACATTATTTTAGGACTTGCTTTGTTTTCAGAATTTGAATCAGTATAATTAATATTGATGAATGGTTGCAATATGAAAATATCCGATTAGTCCAATGTTTATGCTAACTCAAATTTAGAAATCAAACAATTGTATTATGTTTTTGACATTTATTTATGTCTATACGTTATACATTATAGCTTATACATTGTATCTATACAGTTACAATTAGGAAACTTTTCTTAATGAGTAATTACATATAAAATCATACTTGTTGATAGTAGGTAATAGATAATTATTCTGTGAATTTACAGGTTTGAAAATTAGATTTCTGTTTATGTAGTATAGGATTTTGTAAGTCAGTACCAAATGGTAATATAAAGTAAATAATGACTGACTTAATTTTATGACAGATTAAAGCGTATCTTTTTAATATATTTTTATTATTTTTTTCTACACTTTTAAATTACTATTACCCTTTCTAAGCATTGCAGATTTGTTGCAGTCTGTTTTAATCAGGGACTATTTTTACCATTCTTATTTTAATAGAAGAAGCAGAAAATCTGTAAAATTCTAACATAATTTTAGTTTATGAGCCTTGAATGAAGTCAGAACAATTTGGAAATTATGCTGAAGGCTACTGACCTTTAATACTTTGACTTGTGACCTTTATCTTAGAAACATTTACTCTAATTTTGTCATATTTTTAGGTATTATGTTAAAGACCTAAAGGAGGAAGAAAAGTCATTTTCTTTATCTGTCAGACAGCATGTTTGCTATAGATAGCAAATAATTTATTTCAAATTTTGTGTATTTTGGGGTGCAGTTTTTATCTGTAGTAAGTTTTTCTATAAAACTTTAGTGAATTCATGTTGATTTATGGGAAACTTGTATTTCTTAATCTTTTCTTTTTGATGATGAGGACAGTAAGATAACAACTTGAATTTGTAGGATATTTTGATTTTGATTTTGGTATTATGTCTATTATTTTATTTCATCTTTACGAGAACCTAACTTATAATCCTTTTATAACATACAAGGTTGGCTGGCTCTCTGAGAAAGCGTTTCATAGAGATATCTGGTCTTTATGAGGTTGCTATTAATCCAGGCTCTGGCCATTAATTTTGCTTTTTCAGAAACGATTTTATTATTTTATTGTCAAATATTGTCACACTTGTTATAGTAAACTATCTGAAAAAAAAAAGTATGTGTACTCTATCGTATTTTAGTTTATAATGTAAACAAGCTAGCACATGTGCAGTGAAAATGATTGAGAAGTTATCAAGAATAGCAAGAAGTAAATTCATTTAAATATGCTTTGATTATATTGGGGAAGTCTTATATTGCCTAATATGTTGGGAAAGAACAGTTTTGTATTATTTTTTTCAAGTCTAGATTTCTTGGTGTTCAGTATGGGAGAACAGAGCATCAATTCATCATTAAAATGTGTCATTAAAAGTTCTAATAGCTAATAAATCCATTTGCTTCAAAATCAAAAAATGCAACGCAAATATCCAAAGAGGAAAATAATAAATAGTTTTCCTCACCCAACCTGGGTATCCCTAGACAACCAGTTCACTTTCTCAGAGGCACCCAGTGTTACCAGTTTCTGGAGAGATTTTTTTTTTCATATGTAAGTAATGTAAACACACAAATTTTGTCCCCTTCACCTATGCCAGTGATAGCATACAGTAGTCTTTCCTCTGATTTTCCGATTTTAAAAATTTAACAATATGTTTTAGATATTCTGTGAGTATATGAGGAGCGTCATTCTTTTGTCATGGCAAAATGCATATCAATGGTTAGGTTTCCTATCAGATTAATAAAATAATTTTATTAGTTATGGTATTTAATATTAGATGCTATAAAAATCCATCAAAAAATGCATGTGCATTTGGATCACATTCCAGTCAGTGGCTTAGGCACACACACTTCTTTTGACTAGTGGCTTTTCTTTAAGTCCCACTGGACCCTTGGTGTTAAGCTAGCCAGTGAGTAAGGAGAAGGAATGTGGAGAAGACACGCAGATCACACCTACTGCTGCCTCAGTGCAGGCGGGCCACACCTTACTTTTACTCACATTCTGTTGACCAGATACCTTTATTTAACTGCAGAGGAAGCTGCCCATGTAGGCATTGTCATGCCCAGGAAGTAGAACCAAGATACATATTGGGGACTCCTAGCAGTCCTTCACATGTACGTATGTGTGGTCATAAAATACACGATTCTCTGTGCTGAAGTGCTTCTTTACCTACTTCTAAACTATGACTTGGGTAAAACAATATATGTAAACATGACACCTTTTAGTCATAAATAACCCGTAGAAATTTAAATGTAAGCTTGAGTTACTATTTATATCATGTATATGAATTGAAATTTTTGTGTTTTTTTAATTTGAAGATGAAATGTGTCAGCAGTTTATTTGCTTATTTGTAGTATTGATTATATCTTCCTTTTCTCATTTTCAGCCTCTGCATAAGAGCCTGGATCCCAGCAACCTGGAGCATCTCATAACGCCGTTGGTCACCATTGGCCACATTGCTCTCCTTGCGCCAGATCAGTTTGCTGCTCCTTTGAAGTCTTTGGTAGCTACTTTCATTGTGAAAGATCTTCTCATGAATGATCGGGTAATTTGTATTTTTTAGACTTGTTTTCCTCATAATGTTCTCTTCTAAAATTTTATACAACAAAGAGAAGTGAAATGACATAAATAACGCTTCCATTTGCCTGCCTTATTTTAGGTTTTCCTATCTTTTTAACATACTCTCTTTCCATCATAAGTAAAACAACATTGAAACATCACTTTACTTGGGCCAGAGCGTGACTTGAAATACATTCCTTTATTGATACAAAATACCACCTGATTCTGTTTATTGTAGCTTTAAAAAAGTTTAATTTTTGTAATGACATTTGTTCTTAAAAATGTGAAGATTGACAAGCTTGTTTATACTATGGTTGTCATGACAGTAGAGAATTAAGAGCCCCAGGAGAAAACTGGGATGAAAGTAATAGTTTTATTTGTCTTCAGTTTGTGAGTACAGTAGTCCCCTCATCCATAGTTCTGCTTGCCATGGTTTCAGTTACCCACAGTCACTGTGGTCTGAAAATATTAAATGGAAAATTCCAGAAATAAAAAATTGTGCACCCATTGTGAGTAGCGTGGTGAACTATTGTTCCATCCTGCATCCTGCCTGGGATGTGAATCACCCCTTTGTCCAGTGTCTCCACACTGTATGTATAGTACAGTGAAATATTTTGGGAGATTGAGAGACTGCATTCACATAACTTTTATTACAGTACATTGCTTTAATTGTTCTATTTTTATTAATTATTATTAATATCTTAATGTGCCTAATATATAAAGTAAATTTTATCGTAGGTATGTATGTATAGGAATGAAAGATAGTATATATAATTTTCAATACTATCTCTGGTTTGACAGTATTATCTTTGGCATTCACTGGGGGGTCTTGAAATATATACTCTGTGGATAAGTTGGGGAATTACTATATTTGGGACAAGGCATGTTTGGGTCTGGGAAAATTGACCCCTTATGATCACGTGGAGTTTTATGCACATGTGTAGATTTTTATATATACACAATTGCAAACACATATGAAACCATCAATATCGTGTCCACTGTATGCTCAGCATTGTACTGGGTTCTTTGTAGAATTAAAAGAAATGAGGTAAAGTCTTTCATAAAATATAGTTGCAGTTCTTGAAATGTGTAGCTGAATTACCATGCTTCATATCCATTTTTATTCTTCTATTAATGCATTTTAATATTATTAGTACTTTTAAATTCATTGGTTATGGAAAAATAGTTTGTGGGGATAATAGTCATGGTCATTTTATATATTAGACCTCTCATGGTTTGTGGCCGTTGAACTTTAGTTGACTAGAGCCTTGTATTACCATTATGTACGAGTTCCGCTGTGTTCTTCAGCTGTATGTCTCACTTTTTCTTCCCCTATGTATAGTATTTCATATATATTCTTTAGGTCATGTTTGCTAATCATGTGTTTTTATATCTTTACTGTTTTGTTTTCTTTTAATGAGAAAATTTTATTAAGAGATAGAACATCAGAAAGGGTATGGTTCATTAAATTATCACAGAATTAACATTTTTGACCAACTATGCAGGTAAAGAAATAGAATATTACCAGCGCCCCAAAAGCTCCCTGTGTCTCTTTTCTGTTACCCCCTCCCTATCCATGAAAATAACTGTTATTCTGACTTCCAGCCCCAGAGATTAGTTTTACCTTGTATAAATGGAGTCATGCAAAGTAAATCCTTTATGTCTAGTTTCCTTCATTCAATATTATGTTTGTGAGATTAATCCATCTAGTTGCGTATAGCAGTAGTTTGTTCCTTTTCATTGCTGTATAGTATTCTAGTGTTTGCATATACCATGATGTATCTAATACAGTTCTGTTGTGAGACAGGTTATTTCCAGGGTTAAATAAGTAATGCTGTTATGAGTATTCTTTTATGTATCATTTTGGGCACTATGTATGCATTTCTTTTGTTAGTGTAACTGTTGTGTCCTAGGGTATGCATAAGTTCAGTTTTAGTAGATTTTGTCAAATTGGTTTTCAAAGTGATTATACCAATTAACATTTCTTTTTGTGCCGAATGAGGGTTCTGCTTATACCGTTGCTTATCTGTACTAGGTATGCCAGTCTTTAACGTTTTAGCCACTGTGTGAATGTGTAATGAATAATATGCTCTTGGACTGCATTCTCAACCTGTTTGGCACCAGGAACCGGTGCTCCTATGAGACTCTGATGCCTGATGATCTGAGGTGGAGCTGAGGCAGCGATGCCTGCGCTGGGGAGCGGCTGCAAATACAGAGGAAGCTTCACTCGCTGGCCTGCCGCTCACCACCTGCTGTGCAGCCCATTTCCTAACAGGCCATGGACCGGTGCTAGTCCAAGGCCCAGGGGTTGAGGACCCCTGCTCTTGGACGCTTTTTCATTTTGGCTGTCCTCTTTTGTGAAGTCCCTGCTCAAGCCTCTTTCACATTTTTCTGTTAAATTGGATATGCCTCTAGATTTCCTTATATATCCTCTTGACAGTACATTTTGCAAATTTTTCTTCCTACTTTGTAACTTGCCTTTTCACTATCTTGATGGCGTTTTTTGATGAACAGAAGTTCATAATTTAAATAAAACCCATTTTATGAGTTCTTTTCTTTTTGGTTAGCATTTATTAATATATTTTATACTTCAAGGCTTTTTTGCCTACCCCAAGGCCATGAATGTATTCCCTATATTGTTTTCTGTAAATGCTAAAATACTAACCGCTAGGCATATAAATATCGAAATAAATTTTAAGTTTAAATATAAATTTATTCACACATTTCAAGTGCTAAGTAGCTGCATATGACTAATATTGGACAACACAGAATGTTTCCACCATCTCAGAGAGTTCTTTTGGAGAGTGTTGCTCTAGAAGCTTTTTTAATTTTTGCATTTAGCTCTATAATCTACTTGGAATTGATTTGTATATCGTATGCTATAGATGTCAAGATTCATTTTTATTTCCATCTGACTCAGCACCATTTATTGAAAAGACTGTCTTCCCTGCTGCTTTAAAAAGAATTGACTTAAAATTCGCATAACAAAATTATTTTAAAGTGTACAGTTCAAGTAGCATTTAATGCATTCACATTTTGTACATCCACCACCTTTATCTAGTTCCAGATCATTTTCATTAAGCAGTCATTCTCCAGGTAGTTCCCTTAGCAACCACCAGTGTTCTTTCTATCTCAGTGGATTTCCCTGCTCTCATATTTCCTATAAATGAAATCATATGACCTTCTGTGCCTAGTTTCTTTCATTTAGCATAATGTTTTCGAGGTTCATCTTCATTATAACATATTTCAGTATTTCATTTCATGGCTGAATAATATTCTAGTGTATGTATTTCTCACAGTTTGTTTATTCATGTGGGTTGTTTTTACCTTTTGAATATTGTGAATATTTTGTGTCTGAATATTTGAGTACCTACTTTTAGTATATGCCTAGGGTATATACCTAGGAGTAAATATGCTGGATTATATGGTAATTCTATGTTTTCGAGGAACTGCCAAACTGTTTTTCACAGCGTTTGCAACATTGCACCTTCTCACTGGCAATGTATGAAATTTCCAGTTTCTTTACATCCTTGCCAACTTGTTAATTTTCTATTAATTTGATGAAAGCCATCCTCATGAATGTGAAGTGGTATTTCATTGTGGTTTTGATTTGTGTTTCTAAGGACTAATGAAGTTGGGCATCTAATGTGCTTATTAGCTCTTTCTAATCTTTTTTGGAGCAATGACTATTCAAGTCCTTTGCCCATTTTTTTATTAGATTGTCTTTTAGTTGAGTTATTTATATAGTTAGAAATAAGTCTCCTATCAGATACATGATTTGCAAATATTTTTTCTCATTGTGTAGGTTACCTTTTCACTTTTTAAAAAGACTTTTTTAAAATCAGATACAATTGACTTAGTTTCAGATGTACAGTATAATGATTCAATATTTGTATGTATTGTGAAATGATAAGTCTAATTAATATCCATCACCAGTTATAGATTTATCATCCTGTGATGAGAACTCATAAGGTCTACTCTCTTAGCAACTTCAGATATACAGTACACTATTAACTACAGCCACCATGCCATACATTACATTCCATGACTTACTTTGTAAATGGAAGTTTGTACCTTTTGACCCTTTTCATCCATTTCACTCATTCTCCCATTCCCTTCTCTGGTAACAACCAATCTTTTCTCTGTATCTGTGAGTTTGGGGGTTTTTTTGTTGTAGTTTGTGGGTTTTAGTTTTTTTTTTTTTTTCATTTATTTTTTAGGTTCCACATGTGAAAGATCATTTGTATTTGTCTTTCTCTGTCTCAGTTATTGCACTTAGCATCATAAGACCCTCAAGTTTATCCATGCTGTAGCAAATGGCAAGATTTCCTTCTTTTTATGGCTGAGTAATACTCCATTGGATTGGATATATACCACTTATTTATCCATTTATCTGTGGGTGAACATATAGGTTGTTTCCATATCTTGGCTATTGTAAGTGATACTGCAGTGAACATGGGGGTGTAGATACCTTTTCTCCTTAGTGTTTACGTTTCCTTCAGGGAGTACCCAGAAGTGGAATTGCTATACCCTACGCTTGTTCTTTTTTTATTTTTGAGGAACCTCCAAACTGTTTTCCATAGTGGCCGCACCAATTTACATTCCCAATAGTACATGTGTTCCCTTTTCTCTACATTTTCACCAGCACTTGTTATTTCCTGGTTCTTTGTTTGTTTGGTTTTTTAATAATAGTCATTAACAAGAGTAGGATAGCTCAGTGCGGTTTTGATTTGCATTGCCCTGATCCTTAGTGATGGTGTGCTCTTTTTCTTGTATATGTTGGCCATCCATTTGTCTTCTTTGAAAAATATCTGTTCAGATCCTCTGCCCATTTTTTAATCTGATTGTTCTTCCCCTTATCAGATACATGGTTTGCAAGTATTTTTATTTTTTTAATGGTTTCACTTTCTTAATAATATCCTTTCATGCACAAAAGCTTTAATTTCAATGGCATCTGATTTATATATTTTTTTCTTTTGTTGCTTGTGCTTTTGATTTCACATCTAAAATTGCATTACCAAATTCAAGTTATGAAGATTCCACAATGCTCTTTGCTATTACTTTTGCTCTGAATCATATGTACATATTCTACTTTATTATGTTGTCTTAATTATTATAACAAGTTTCAATAACTGGTACCTTAAGTCTTCCAAATGTTCTTAATGCAACAGCTGCTGCTGCTATCCCTGCTGCACCTCCTAGTACTTCATCATCATCATCATCATCATCATCATCATCATTTTCAGTATTGTTTTGGCTTTTCTTAGCCTTTACATTTCCATTTAAACTCTAGAATCAGCTTGTCAGATCTTCACCCCAACAGATACAAAACCAGCTAGAATTTTGATAGTGATTGTATTGAATTATAAATTTAGAGAGAATATTCATCATTTTAATACCATCTTCCATTTCATGAAGATGGTATATGTCCTAGATAGTATTTAATTTCACAGGGTAATGTTTCTTAAATTTTTGTGTAGAGATCTTGCTTAGGTATATTCCCAGGCGTTTTATTTTTCAGTGCTATTAGAAATAATACAATTTTTATTTATGTTCTAATTGCTTATCATTGGTGCATATATTGTTATCATTGGCGCGTAAATTGTTAAAAGTTTTTTATCCTGTTAATTTGCACATTCTTTTGAGTTTTCTTCTTTTACAATCATTTGTCCATAATGACAGCTTTGTTTCCATTCTTAATGCTTTTTTTATTTCTTTTTCTTCCTCTTCCATTGACCAGGACCTTCAAACAATCGACGTGGTATTAGCAAACATTTTTCTTATTCCCAGCCTCAGGGGAAAGATGGACTAATAGTAACCAACAGAAGACTCGCATTATTTAAATGGCCCGTAGGACAATACCCTGAACCCATTTCTGACACGCATTGTGTCAACTTCGTCTTTTCATTAAAATAGTTTGTTTACATGTAATGTTAATAGTGATTTGGATTAATTTGCCATCTGATTTTATTTTCATTTTTTTCTCTTAGTTTCATATTCATTTTCCTCTTGCTTTCTGTTTGATTATTTTTTCCCCATTTCCCTTTTACAGTCTCCTCCTCATTTTGTAGTTGCCCTAGAGATAGCATTGTGCTCTGTGGACTCATTGGAGGTCAGTGTCAGTATTAGTGTTTTAAACTTTCAGGACGGCCGGTACAGTGTTCCAGGGAACCTAGAGAATACTTTAATTCCCTTTATTCCCTGAGGCTTTTGTGTTCCTGGTCACGCAGGACCATTACCATTGTTATTTTAACAGTTAATATTTATTTAGGTTTACCAACACATTTTTCCCCTTTCTCTTGTTTTTTATTTATTTATGTTTTTTGTCTGTGTGATGATTTTCTATCTTCTCAAAGAATTCAAGTAGTATTTCTTTTAATGTGGATTACGGCTAATGAATTCTTTATTTTGTTTGCCTGAAAATTTCTTTATTTTGCCTTTATTTTACAAATGATATTTTCTCCAGGTTTAGAATTCTCATTTCCTCCCCCTGAATAATTTGAAGATGTGATATCATTATCTTCCATTTTTTTTATCTTTTCTCTTGAAGTCAGCCAACAGTCTTGTTCCTTTAAGGTTTTCTGTCTTCTTGCTATGAGTGCTTTTCATCTTTTCTGTTTTTCATTGGTTTTACTATGATGTGTCTGGATGTGCTTTTCTTTGTATTTATCCTAACTTGGGGCTTAAGGCCCTTTTTGAATATAGCTTTTTTGTCTTTCATAAATTTTGAATAATTTTCAGTCATTATCTCTTCAAATACTATTTGTTTCATATTCTGTTTTCTCTTACTGCATTTCTACTTACACATTCCAAGCATACAATTTTTTTGTTGTTGTGACCCAGCTGTCTGACACAGTTTTTCTGTACTTTTCTACCTGCTCATGTTTGTTTTGTTGTCTTCTGATCTGTCTTTGAGTTCACTAATTCTCTTCAGATTTGTCTAATCTTAAGCCCATGCATTGAATTCTTAATTGCACTTGTATCTTTCAATGCTGTAACTTCCTTATAGTTTTTAATATAGCTTTCAGTTCCCTGCCAGGATTCTTCACCTTGTTATTTAATCCTTGACCATCTTTAATTGCGTTATGCATCTTTCGCCTCAGTATCTGGATTAGCTGTGGCGTTTTTCTCTTGATATTTGGTTGTCTTGTCTTGCAGATGTTATTTTTTGTTGAGTGGCAGACTGTGTGTACCAAAAATTGTAGAGATAAAATGAAGCTCTAGATGATTTTATTACTTCCATAGAGGATGAATTTTTGCCTCTGACAGGCAGTTGAGCTGTTGTCAGATCGCCTTCATCCAATCAAGAATGCAATAGTTGGAAGCTGGGCTTCAGTTTTTCACAGGCTCATTCTGTTTTTAGTCACCTCTATATCTAGGGTGTATTTGGGTCCATCCAAAGGTTTAGGGAGTCTAACTGGGACTCTGCTCTCTTGGGCCCAGAATTCCCTTTTTCCCCTTCCAGCTCTGTGACAGGGATGATAGCGTTGTTCAGTCTCTCAGCTTCTTTCACTTTCATCACGTGTATGAGAAAAATAATCCTCGTGCCACTCTCAAATCTCTTGATTTCTCTCATCTTTTGAAATTTTGCCCTGTACATTCCCACTGCCTTGGTAGCTTCTTCCTGTTGCCTTCCGACTGCTTGTTTTTAAGTATTCTGTCCAGCCTTTCCATTCGTTCCAGTGGGAACATAGGTCTAAGACAACCTAGTCAGCTCTTGGCAGAAACAACTCCCTTTCACCTCTTTTAACCCATTAATTTCCTGTTTTATATCATAATTAATATTTAAAATGGAGAGTATATATATATATATATGTTATATTTGTATAACTTGTTTTTTAAATAATACAATGAACATTTGTGAACCGTTAGCTCCTGATTTTATTATTCGCCAAATCTTTCTTTCTGTTTTTTCCTGCCTTAGGTAACCACTGTGTTGAATTTCGGGCTTATTATTCCCTAACTAAAGCAAAACACCACTTACCACATGCGTCTCTGTAAACAGCATACTTTAGTTTTGCTTATTTTTGAGGTTTATAAGAGTTATGTCATATACATTCTTGGCTGATTTGCTTTTGTTATTACCATTTATTTCTTTGAATAATCATTGTTATTAAGTCTAACTGTAGTTCATTCGTTCATTACTCTGTATTATATCATAAATAAATTATGAGTTATTTCGAACAATGCTCTGTTCTTATAGAGGCCTCCTTGTGAAATTGATGAAACACAGTATAAACAGATGTAACTTTTAATTTTATTGTGAAATTATTTTTCAAAATGATTGTTTAAATTTATCTTCCTGTCAGCAGTGTATAATACCAATTATTGTTAAATTTCTTAATTTTTCTCCCATGTAATTGATATAAAATGATGTGTTATTATAGTTTGAATTTGCATTTCCCTGACTGCTAATTAAGTTTTTATATCTAGTCACTATTCATGTTGCCTCGTTTCTGAAATTCCTTTTGATGTCTTTTTTTGTCTGGATATCTTTTTTGTAGAGGTAATCTTTACACTCATTAATACCTTTTCAGGTATGTGTTGCAATATCTTCATAAAATGCATAAAATTCATTTATGGTGTGTCTTTTTACTCCCTTTTTGGTATCCTTTGATCAAAAATTATTAATTTTAATGTAGCTAAATTTATCATTTTTTGAGTTAATGCTTTTTCCTACTCCGATGTAATAAAAATAGTCTCCCATATGTTCTTCTTTTCACACATAAAAAATTTAATCTGCTTGGAATTTATTTGTTTTTTTGTATGCTGTGATTTAAGGATTCCTTTTCTTTTCACTCTCCATTAGGATAGCACAGTTGATTGGATAATCTCTCCTTTTAGTCATTTGCGGTGTGCCCACTTATGTATCACCTCCGTTCTTTTCCATTGCTTTGTTTGCTTATCTACAAGATATCTTTCATTAAAGTTTTATAATTTTCTCTGTAAAGAAAATATAAACACTTCTACGTACAATATTTTTAGTTATTTTGGTTATTAAAATTATGCTTTTTTGTTTGATTTGGAGAATTATTTTGATCTTATATCCATCTTTCTTAACTCTTTATTTATAATCATATCTATGAAGAATGCCAGTTTTAATTATTTTCTAATCCAGGAATATTTTATTTATGTATGTTCCTTATATTTCTGCATGTTTCCTACGGTTCCTTTTTTCATTTCAACCTCATTTGTCAGCTTTTGAATGAGGTATATTCAAACTTGAACATTTTTTTATCTTTTTCCAAAAATCATTTTTGTTTTGGTTTATTTTGATATTATTCTTCTAGTGTATAAATGCTCATGAATTTTATATCTTATTTAAGACTTTTTAAGTACATCTGTATCCTGTTTACATCAATATCCAAGTTAATCCATATTTCATCTTGACTGATAGATTTTCCATCTTTTTATTTTTTAGATATTATCTGTCATTGGTTTCGTCACATCTGTTGTGGTTTTGTTTTATTATTTTTGAACGTATTTAACAGTCTATTAGGATAACTTTTGTATTTATAATAACTTATGCAGATGGAATTTTTTCTTGTGAATTAAATATTTTAGTGGAGTATATCTTTGAGTAATTCTTTCAGAATGGCTTGTAACTTGGAAACTTTGTCTTGGATTTCTGAAAAATTTTCCCCCCTCATTCTTAAATACTAGAATTCTGTGTCTCCAGTCACTTGGCTACAGAAAATTCGTAACATTGTTTTTTGGACTCTAGTCTTGCAGCTGAGGAAGCTGAAGTTGATGTGAATGTTGCTTCTCTTTTGGTGCTTTGCCCCATGGAAGCTTTGGGGAGCTTTTTGCCATCCTTAGTTCAGAAATTCCTTCAGAATGTTTCTGTTGCGATTCCTTGTTCATTATTTTCACTTTATTCTTTGAAGGCACTTCTCAACTAGAGAATTGCATCACAAGCTACGTGGAACTCTTTCCGCTCTGTGTTCTTAGGATATTTGCTTTCCAAATGTTGGAGGTACCTGTCCTATTGCCAGAGGGTTGCCTGAGGTGTTTCTGGATTTCTCTTTTCCTAGGCGGAAATCACACATATCAGCTAGGGATGAAAATGGGATCTTAGTTTTCCAAGATTGGGTTTAGCTTTTTTGTCAACTTACTTTAATTTCCTGGCTGCCACCATAAATTCACATTTTTCATACTTGCAGTTTATCATTTCAGGATTATTCTGTAATTGTGCTGGCCAAAAAAAAAAAAAAACAACTTTTTTTGGAAGGTGTTTCCTTCCTGTGCCTTTATGAAGATATAAGCTCTCTAGCTCTGTTATTTCGTGGTTTTCAAATTTTTCCTAAGATTCTGGCCTTTTTTTGGACCCCTTTTGTTTTCCAGCCCTGCTAACTCAGTTGGTGTATGAGTTGCCATTTTGGTGGGATTTAGGTAGGCAGATATTAATGTATATTTCTATTACTTGTTTTTGACTACAAACCTTTCTAATTTTTTTCCCTGCTCAAGATTTGTTTGTATATACCTTTCCTTTTATTTAAGAACTACACTTTTTTGGCTCCATTGATTTTTGTCCTAGACCTTGCTAGCTGCCGTAAATAATTGAATCATTAGTTTCAAAAGGGTAGCTAGATATGAGAGTATATGTAAGAGGTTACAGTCAGTCCTGGTTCACTCCTAGGAAGAACCAGCTGGTGCGGACGTGTGAAGCTGTATGTGGCGCTAGTGAAGTTCATGCCTATCAGCCTTTTTGAGTAATAGGGTTAGATAAAGTATTTTACTCATATATAATAACTGTCAAACAGAAGGTACAGATTTTATCCATTCAGTAAGTATTAATTAACATGAGAAGTCACATTCACATTTTAAAGCCCTTAATTTTTGTTTAGCTTCCAGGAAAAAAGACAACCAAGCTTTGGGTTCCAGATGAAGAAGTTTCTCCTGAGACAATGGTCAAAGTGAGTAATATGCATAGCTTTGTCTATTTTAATATTTAATGTGTGATAGTCTTAGTATAGGTGTTAAAATTTCTATTCCTGTTATAGAGATATGGTTGTTAGAATCATTCCATTCTCCGTGTTTATTGTATGACATTAGCCCATGTGCTGTGAGAGTCTAGAGCAGTGAGAAGCCAGAGCTCCTTGAGGGCAGCAGCTCATGATCTAATTTGAGAAAAAACGAGTTTGAAAACTGCCCCCATGTTGCCTTTTAGTGGCAAAAGACACTGCTGGTGTTGTTAAGTGTGTTCTTCCAGTCAGTAAAGATTTTTAAGACTGTTCATCTTTTCTGTGGGATTTGATAAAACTTTATTTTGATTTTTTAGAAATTCAACCTATAATTCCTTGAATGAGGAGGTATACATAAAAGGGTCATTGCTGGTATATAGAGAGAATATTGATTTACTGAAACCATCGATAGTCTGTAATTGTAGCCCTCATCTCATTGCACTGCACATAGTGTGGTGTAAGGTCCAGAAACAAATATATTAAAATATTCATTTTTCTAAATTCTAAATGCTTTCGAGGTTGTGTGTGTGTGTGTGTGTGTGTGTGTGTGTGTGTGTGTGTGTGTATTTCAAGTTATGAACTACTTCATCACAGTATTCCAGCTTCAGATTCTGTTACAGTTTCTGTGGACCTGTAGAACAGCCCTTTCTTCAGGATTTAATTTAAGGTCCAGTATAAACCTGTTTTCTCAGCACTGGACTGGAAGGCAGGCCACCTGCACTTATGTTACACGCTTACCAAATGGCCCAGGGGAGGGATCTTAAGACTGTCAGCCACATGCCACTGTTCAAGGCCCACAGAGCCCCTCATACTTGAATCTGTAAAAAGCTAAGATAATATGTGAAAAAGAGGTAATATGCATGCCTTCAGAAATGGTTGTTGCAGACATTAAAAGTTGTAAATTACTTAGGAGCTTCACAATTACAAAATGCAGTACAAATGTGAGATGGTATCTCTCAGACACAAAAGACTGAATGTAATTTTTAATTGGGAACTTAACTTTTCTGCCTAGGGAAGTTGGTATATTTTTACTGTGCATTCTAAAGGGTAGGGTGTACGTTGAGGAAACATTTAAAAGAAAAACAGTTTTTTGTCAAGTCATTCATTTGTCAATTACCTAGGGAGTGAGGCATCTTTAAAACATTCATTATCTTTATATATGCAGAAAAGAATAATTATTTTTCCTCTCCTTTTGTTTTCCTTAAAAAACACTCATTAAACATTTTAGTTTTTTGAAGATTAATATAGAATTTCTTTAAAATGTGGCAGTGCTTTATTGTCAATTTGTCTTTTAAATAGATTCAGGCTATTAAAATGATGGTTCGATGGCTACTTGGAATGAAAAATAATCACAGTAAATCAGGAACTTCTACCCTAAGATTGCTAACAACAATATTGCATAGTGATGGAGACTTGACAGAACAGGGGAAAATTAGGTATGTAATCACTATTTCACATTTCTTTGGATTGCACAGTATTTCACATCTGGTGTAATTGTTGAATGGTGCAGTTTCTTTTTTAAAAAAAATAATCAGTATAGCTCTGTAAGTATGCATGTATTTTTATTGTAATATGGTTTTGTACAGCGATTATTTCAGAATGGCAGTCACATGTCTGGTGCAGGGTACATTGTAATTATTTTAAACATTAGATGTTAACTTACTTAAATGTCTAACGTGAAGAGGTTAGTGTGCCAAGAAGTAACTGACGATTTATGTTCTTATTAATGTCTAAGGGAAAAAAGCACAAACTGGGTAGAAGAGAACTTCTTGAATCTGTTTCCAGAATTATAAATATATGTAAATTTTAAAAATGTACTTCATGACATTATTTAAAACACACAACTATTTTGGTTCGGTTCGGTTTGGTTCGAAACATGTATAGTATAGTGATTGGAAACAGAGTTTGGAGCCTGGATTCAAATTGTGGCACCACCACTTACTGGCAAAGTGACCTTCAGGAAGTTACTTTAACCTCTCTGTACCTCACTTTCCTCATAGAAAATGATTATAACCCATCTCATCTAGCTGTTATGATAATTAAGTAAGCTAGTATATTTATAGTATTTAAAACACTACTTAGTGCATAGTAATTAGAAATATTGATGGTGGTGGTGGTTATTACGTCAGGGTTAGCTAAAATTTAGAAATTTGTCTTCTGTGAAACCACACATGCGTTTATTGCCTCTTATTGGTAATAAAACAAAAGAGAATAACTTTCCCCTCCTTAATATATGAAGCTTAAAGGTTGTAAGGACAAAGTATGAAGAGGTAACTGCCCCCAGCTACTTTCTCCCTTTTGTCTTCATTTCTGCTCTTGTATGTTTTACTCCTGGTGTACTTTTTGCATAAAATATTAACAGAAGCACATTCTTAAACAAACCAAATAAAAATATAACTTGGTAAACAGTTTCACATGTGCCACTCATCTTCTTTCAGTCTAATTAATTGTTTTCACCTCAGTGCTCTTAAAATTAATATATGCCAATGTTCAGGATTTACATAATAACTAGAGAAAAAAAAATCCCTAGTATGAATACATTTTTGTCTTGGAAATTTATTAATTAAATTATTTATGTGCATAGTTAGATCTCATCTCACCTGTTTTTTTTATTCATGGTATTCCTTAACAAAATCAAATGCGTACTTTAATTCTGCAAATGTATGTGAATTACCTTGGTTCTGCATTTTTAAACAAGGCTTTTATATAGAAACCTGGTCTTCAAAAACTTAATTGTATTTAATTAGAACTATTTATTTCTTTTTATACTAAATAAACTAAACAAGAAAAACAAACTTGCCTTTAGCAGTGGTTAATTGGTTCACCTCATAATAGCTCTTAGAATATTGCTGTAGATGAACTGAAAACCACCTCTGGGACTTGTTTATTACCTGTCATGCATTCCAGTCAGTATTTTTACATAATCCTTAGAAAGATAAAGGAAGGGGCTTAAACCAACTAGATCATTAGATCTTGGAAGGCCAGTTCCAGCTTTCCCTCCTAACTCCAAGATCCTGTAATTAAGCTAATATATCACTATATTAGGAAGGATTGTTTTGATGTATTTACTTATCAAGAATTTACTAATCTTTGAAGTGTGTCCCATTTAGCAATTTTCTTTCCTTAAACTTAAAAAGAACCTTTGGGTAATACTAGAAAAGTTGAACTCTGGCTAAAAATAGTGACATTTTGTGTACTGCACTTGCTTTTTTATTCTACTTCTTTTGTACTTAGCACAGTCGTTGACTTGATTAGCAAGTTAGGGCATTTTTATGCCTGACCTGTAAGTAAACACAAATCCAGAAATAATCCACAAGAGAAGATTTAAAACCTAACAACTACACATACAAATAGAATTTTTTCTAGGCTTGGCTAAAAGCTCTTTTTGTAGGATGAGAGAATTAAATGACTTTAGCATATTCTTTTATTCTAGGGAAGTACTTTATAGTAATAAACACAAATTTCCAAAGTTAAGTAAGCATAATATGGTGTTTAGAATCACTGAATTGTTTTCTGCCCCTTTTTGCGTGGCCAGAGGACTTTTCATAAAGTTAGATACACAAAATAGGCATATTTTTGTGCAGACATTTGGAAATCCAATTTACATTTTCATGCCTTTTTTTTTTTTTTTTTTTTCCCAGTAAACCTGATATGTCGCGTCTGAGACTTGCTGCTGGGAGTGCTATTGTGAAGCTGGCACAAGAACCCTGTTATCATGAAATCATCACATTAGAACAATATCAGCTCTGCGCCTTAGCTATCAATGTAAGGAAAATGGCTGTACAGAACATGACTTTGCATGGTCTTTGACTTCGGAAAGAAAAATGCCCACTGTGATATAGAGATAGAAGTCTTGACTATTTGTTTCCTCTTGAAAATTTTATGCATGAGAAACATTCCATAATTTTGAAACTGTCATTTGAGTTTTGGGTTGCTAACATAGTACAGTTTATTCTTGTTATTTGCAGTAGTAGTTCTGTTCTACTAAGTCAATCCAAGCACCAAATGAGCAGATACCGGACCATTGTTCATAGGGTAAAGATGGGTGATTCCTGCAAGCCTTTAGTCAACGTTTTTATCAATCAATACGTGACCTTGTTTTGTGTGTGTGTGTTTAAAGACGCCTTATTTAATATACAGTTGTTTCATGAATATTGAACTCATGTCCAACAGCACTGTAACTCATGCTTGAGTGAAGCGTATCTAACACACATTTTCTCCATACGGCATGTCCCAGCCTTCTCGCTCTTGGGAACACTAAACAGCACTTTAGCACTATGCTTGGAAGCTATTTTAAACAACAAAGCAACAAAAAGTATAAAAATGTGAAAAATGTGGCACTAAAGAGACCACCAAAGGGACACTTGTTTGTTGTTCAGCCTCAGCTGGACATGAGTCAGGCAACTCACACTTTTTGCTGCTCAGTGCACTACCCAGGAATGACCATGAAAATGTTGCAAGTATTGATTCTAAGGTTAGAAGTAAATTTTAGTAGATAAATTCACAGGTGCAGAATGTATGAATATTGAAGATTGAGCGTAGTTTTTAAAAGAAAGAAAAATAGAAATTTATAGTTTATAAAGATTAATTTTAGGTCGGAAGCATTTCTTTATTACTCAGTTAAAAAATCTAATTATTAATAGTAATATTAATGGTTTTATATTCCAGTCTTATGGATTTCATATTAGAGTAACATAATATTTGAACTATATAACTTTAGAAATTTTTAACATTGTTGAGAAAATTAAAAAGGGTTTCCATAATAGTAAATTTGATATTCTAATGTGATATTCTAATTTGATATTCTATTGTAATATTTCATTCATAATTTGGTT
Organism: Eonycteris spelaea; assembly: GCA_003508835.1. Taxonomy (NCBI): domain Eukaryota; kingdom Metazoa; phylum Chordata; class Mammalia; order Chiroptera; family Pteropodidae; genus Eonycteris; species Eonycteris spelaea. The sequence goes on from PUFA01000189.1 coordinate 113,590, forward strand.
ATTTTAACACTTAGTTTTGCTGTTCTTTTCCAAATAGTCTTACGTGGAAGAATTTGGTGTTTATTTCAGAAATGATTGTAATTTTTCTTTCTACCTCCCTTCCTTATGCTGCTTATTTAAAAATTGCAACTTCTCTTTGACCGCTACACATAAACAATTATCTATTTTTTAAATTATTACCATATTGTCAATTTCTGGTATTTCAGTCCTTTAAAGTTATTCCAAATCCTGTTTGTAATTTTAGTTTGTGGTGTCGTTATTCAGATATTAAACTAAACCATTTGAGAAATGAAATTTTGAGGAGCCCATAATTTTCTGGTTTGGTGTTCCACATTTAATTTTAAAGATAATCTTATTTTGTAAGAGAGTGAAAATTGTTCAAAAAGCATAAAATTTTTTAGAAGAAAACAGCCTATTTTTTAAAATTGGTAATACATGAATTCTGTTGACTTACCAGGTTCTTTGTCTGATATTTCTTTGGGTATTGGCGCCATAGTAGTGAAGTAAAAATTTTTTTTAAACCAAGAAAATATGGAAATATATAAAAAGAGTGTTTTTTTTAAGCTTACTGTGGATAATAAATATGCGCAAACCATTTGTTAAATGTCCACTGTGTGCAAAAATCACTCACACTTCCTAACTGCTTGAGACTTTCTTTTCCAGCACAGTCTGTTGTATGTGACTGAGTCACCAAATTCTCAAGGCAGAAGTGCAGAGTGCCCAAGTTATGCTATTGCTTGCTTTGGAATTCAGTTCACTGGAACATTTATTAATGGCTAGAAGTTAATTATCAGCATATTCTCACAATTTACAAACATATGAGGTTACCTTATTTTATTCTTAAACCAAACTTTTCCCTAGTCTTTTAAACCACATGCCTGTCTCTCCTTTTCAAACCTCCAGACCTCGAGTCATCTGTACCTTTGTCTCACACCCTCTTAGCCTCTCACTCCTCACTGCTCATTTGCCTTCACTGTTTTACAAAAATGCTCTTTTGAAGTGCCCAAATCCAGTGACATTGGTCTTCATTGTACATGTCCTTTTTACATCATTCGACACGGCCACTGTGCCTTTGTTCTTGAAAACCTCTGGTTCTGTCTCCTGATTTTTGTCGCACTTTCTCTGCCTGCACTTCCTGGCCCCCGCTTTTTTTTTTTAAATGCGTGTGTTTTATGAGGCTCTGCCCATGACTTACATATTCTTTGGCCATCTTATCATCTATGTAGTGCTTCCTCTACTGACAACATTAACCTTTTTTTTTAAGTCTCTGGTCTCACTTCTAATGAAAAACAAAATTTTCAGACTTTCATTTTCTGTGAATGTAGGACTAAATTCATAGTCTTTCCCAAATCTATTTTTTTTTTGACATGTTGAGCTTCATTCAGTAAGCATTAAATAAACCTGAATGACATTTCTTAGACCTACAAGCATGATTTATATTTGCCTATTTATTTGTCCTTGCACTTCATTGCAGAAATTCAGAGAATTCTGTCCTATCTATATCTTTTTTTTTTTTCAGCCCTTTTTAACCATTGTTGTTGCTGTAACCATCATTAGCTCTCACCTAGATTATTGTGAGACTTTTTCTATTGGTTGGGTTTCCCTATCAGTTCTGAACATGTTATTCCCCCAGTCAGAACTATTTAGAGGCTTACAGACATTAAAAAAAGAAAGTCACATATACTTTATAACTTGCCATTCAATCCCTTTTAATATTTGGACTCAGATAACGCATTTAAAAATCTTGTTTCGCGTACTATCCTTTATACACTCATTTCAGTGAAATTGAACGTTTTTTTATGTGCCTCTAGTTTGCTGCTAATTTCCTTTTCACCCTCACACTTCTACAAAACCAAATCCAGGCCTTTTTGTAAATAAAGGCTCAGACAGAACCTTTCCCACAAAATTTGGTTCTGATTCTTAGGTCTGGTCTCCTTTTAATCCCCTATAGGTTTGTCTGCAGTCCTGTGATATACACGTGTCTTGTGCATTTGTCATTTGTGTACCTGTGGTTTATTTCTCTTACTTGTCTTGAACTCTTTAAAAGAAGGAATGCATCTCAGCGACCCTTGTCATGTATTAGAATGGAAAGTAAACCTCGAGGAATAGAAATTCAGTAATATGAACCTAACATTGTCGAATAATTATTAAGGTATTTTAGAATTTGAATGCAGTTCAAATTTACTGTGTACACCTATGTGCTATACACTGTTCTATGTTCTATAAATACAAAGATGAGTAAGTCATGACTATAGCCCTCAAGAAGATAACCTCTTAATAAAACAGAGAATACAAGTAAATGTTGAGAACATACAATATACAAAGTAATCAAACTATTTTACAAGATACTAGAAGTAATCCTGAGGATAATTTATACCAGAAAAGGCCACTAAAAGTGAATTTACTTAAGATGCAGACTACTTACGATTCAGACTATTCATAGTAATGAAAAAAAGCTTTGATTGGAAAATTATATTGGGGAAAATATTTTGTAGTATTAAACAAAAATACTGAATCAGTTATTGGTTCTAACCATAACCATGAGGGTATTGTTTGATTTTTTCAGAGTGTATTTTTTCTGATAAAAATTACATTCTATTTTTTATATTTAACTTTTATAACAGTGAAAAGGATAATTATCTTTGCAAAAAACAAAAACAAAACAAACATATGAAGACTTCCTCAGTGCCCAGGAGCACATCTTTCAAATCTTTATTCAGATAATTCTCTTTTGATGTATTTTTTGTATCATCCTTGTCAAATCTCTCATCTTCCGTTGTGAACTGTCAGCTGCCCTGCATGTGATTTGACAGTTCTTCTCTAACATCACTTTAATGACGTTTTGGAATTCTTCTACTTTTGCCAAATGAATCACAGATTGATTTTGTAATTAATTTGCATTACATCATTGGATCCTGAATGATTAATGAGAGAATGACAAAAACATTATCTTGGTCGGGAATGCATCTAAGTAGAGGGGAGGGATGCTTGAGTGGAGATTAATTTTTTAATGAGTAGTCTGTTCATTTGTGAATGTAATTGTGATGTGCTCAATTATACAGTTTGTAATTTGGTATTTTTGTAATATATAATTGATAATGAAGATTCCTCTCCTCCATGGGAATGGTACTGGGGAAGGAGTGAGTTAAGTCTAACTTTGTTTTGTTGAGTGCAAGAGTGGATAATAGACAGTATTTCTGTGAAAGCTAGACTACTTTTTAAAAGTAGATGCTTGGTATTATAAGAAATTGAAGTTTATATTAAATGAAAGATGATACACAAAGGATTTAAAAACAAAGGCAAAATGTTATGACCTAGGTTTAGAAGAAAAACAAAATGAACATTCTATGATAGAAGAAATACTGTACATAAAGTTGCAAAAATATGAAACACTCCGCACCTTGACTTAATTGGTAGAGGGTAAGGTATAATTATGAAGGTCTTTGTGTGACATAGAGGGTCTCTGTGTGTTTCATATATGAGTCAGAAGTCATATGGAGCTTTTCCCTGTAGTTTAGGAAAAATTCTGGTAACCTATGTACCAGATACCGTGCTAGGTTTAGAGGCACTGAAGCGAGTAGAGAAGTGTTTCTTGTCTTCAAGGAGTGAGCTGCAGGTAGGACAGACATGAACTAATCATTGCAGTGCCAGGTACTGCATCCTGTGCTGGAGATCCGCACAGACAGCTCAGAGCGCGGAAGGGTGCAGGGTGAGGAGCTCACGGGCACTCTGCAGGACGCGGGCAGTGTCCCAGAGATGAGACGACCAGTTCAGGGCGGTGTCGTGTGTGCAGGAAGCAGGTGCTGCTGTGATGGATTGGTTCCTGTGTAAAACAAACAGTAATTCAATGTTTCTGAAATTAATTAGCAACTCTTCCCTTCAGAGTTGTGCTTTTTAAGTCGAGTGGTTTTTTAAATGATAGAACTAAAATAAATCGGGTATTTTATCTTTCTCAATAAATGAAAAAGCTAAATGTGAGATAGTGCTTAAACTTTATTTTTTTTATGCTTCATTTGTTTAAGATAGGATGGATTTATACTTAAGAGTGTTATCTGTGTTAAAAGTACATGCAGTCTTTTCTGACACATGGACCTGGTAGTTACTGGGGTCCAGGTAAACACTCCAGAGTGGGTATTAACTTGCCACAACATCTGAGTTGTGAACTCATGCCATCCACCCTTCTGGTGACGTGCTGCCGCAAGCTTTGTATCTGAAGTTGTCACTTAGCCTTTGCCGCCATGCGCATAACGTGGGATAATTATGTCTTCACAGGATGAGTGCTACCAGGTGAGACAAGTGTTTGCTCAGAAACTTCACAAAAAGGTCTCTCCGGTTACGGCTGCCACTGGAGTACATGGCCCATGCTGCGCGCTGTGCCGCCAAAAGACCCGGTCAAGGAGAGGCGCGCCCACGCCCGGCAGTGTCTGCTCAAGAACATCAACGTGCGGCGGGAGTACCTGAAGCAGCACGCGGCTGTCAGCGGTAAGCGGCTGCGCCCCGCCCGCCGGCCCCTGGGTGTTCCTTAGTTAACTGAGAAGTTCTTACTATTTTTCAGTAACAGCTTTTTCTTTAAAAAAATGCATTTTTAAAATATAAACACGTGAGTGTTTAAATATCAACCCGAATGTCTCTTTATGTCACCGACAAAATGGCCAAGGGAAATAAGCAGTGACATTGAATGGAGATACTTTTAATAGAATAGTGAAATATGTAAATTGATAGAGATTGTCTGAGTGCCATTTTTAGTTTAAAAAAGAAGTACAGGACTTTGATCTTTGTTGATCATTCTCACCTGTAGCTGACATTAATATTGGATGTTTCTGTGCCTGTTTTTAATCTGCTTACTTTACGCCACCCACGTTATTGGTTATATGTTTCTGTGCCTTTTACGGCTTGTTTAACAGCATTAAAATATGCCCAGTTACCCAAGTCAGAAATCAGAGGCATTCTTAATACCGTTTTTTCCCTCTTGTTGATCACCACATCCTTAATTCTTTCTCTGGATGCCATGAATGTTTCTCTTCAGCTCTCCTGCCCTGCTCTGTTTCTCTGGGACTGGTGTATTCACTTCTAATGATCCCCTAGCCCCCTGCTTCTGAGCGACCTCCAGCCCTGTCGCACAGCTATCAGAATCATCTTTCCAAAACAGTTCGGATCACATTACCAGTTCGCTTGGAATCATATGGGTTCTTCATTCCTCCCAGGATCAGGTCGAAACTTGTTAACATGGCCCATTATGGTTTACCTTCAGCCTGAGTTTCAAACTTTCTCTTTAACCACACCCAACTGTAAATTTTATGCTCCTTATACTCTGGGTTATTTGAAATTTGTGCAGCTATCGATCTTCTTTGTTGTCAGCTCAATCTGGAAATTGCCTCCCCCTTCCATTCAGACAAAGAAAACCAAGGAGCGTTGTTTGCACCTTTTGAATCTTTAAAATATAGTTTTGGTGTTACTGCATCACTGGGACCCTCTGTCTTTTTCTTCCTTCCTCACCTTGGGGAAAACGAGTGCTCTGGAGTCAGATCCCACCTCTGCCATTTACCAGTTGTGTTTCCTTTTTCGTAAAATTGGTATAAGTATACTCATTTCTTATGATTGTATGAAGATTAAAAAGTTACATATATAAAAGCACCTGGCATAATGCATGGTCCAAAGAAGTAGTTGCTTAGTTGTTAGCTATTCTTATCTTAGGGCACCTTCCACATTGACGTATGGCTTCCGTCTCTGTTTTTGCTTTATCTAGTGAGGACTTTGTCTAGTCTTATTCATCGTTATATTTAAAATAGTAAGCTTGAAAAATTGTAAGCACTCAATCAGTATTTAATAGAGTTTAATTTGAATTTCACTGAATTTTGAACCTTGGTACTTTTTTCTTCTATATGTGCCTTGAATGATATCACACACAGACTATTCTTTTTGAATAAAGCAATAGAACTTGGTGCCTTATTGGTACATGTGTTATTGCACTCCAGGTTGAACATCTACTTTAAAATTTTATTTTGAAGATAGAAAATATAAAATAAAAGGAAATGTTCAGAATGTGTATCTTGGTCTTTTTTCATGTAACCTTTAATAAGACACGTAAGGATTACCATTCTGACCTATAATGGAATATGCTGATCTCAAAGTATAAAAATATTTTCATTTAAACTGAAAAAATGTTTCTTTGTTATTTAAAGTGTCCTAGAAACTCTTATTTAAGTTCATTCCTTTTTTTCTGTTCTTCTGTTATAGATAGTATCAAACAGTTTTTTTTACTTTGATACTACAAATAGTATCAAAAACCTTTATTCTCTACTTTTGTGCCGTACTGACTCTGAAAGATATACTAGTTTTTCATTTTGCTCAGCAGCTTACAAGGGAATGTTGAACATAGGGTTGCTCATAATAACAAGAAAAATAGATCTTAGGGCTTTTAGTCTTAGATATAGCTTGTTCGGGTCACTTTTTTCCATATGCACTTGAAAACTGAAGTAATTGTCTTTGTGACCTCAGCATTTGGTGCATCTAATATGCATTTCACTATTGGACATGATGGATGGATAAACTTTAATTTGCGATGTACCTCAACACTGGATGTATCAATACATTTTTCTTCTAGCCACATTGTGGTACTATTGGGATGCAGGAAATACAGTATCAAAGAGTACGAAGGAGTGAGTAAGAGTTGGTTTTCTAACCTGGATGTTTTTGTTATGTTTTTTCTTTTTTTTTTTTTCTTTTTCAGAAAAACTATTGTCTCTTCTACCAGAGTATGTTGTTCCATATACAATTCATTTTGGCACATGACCCAGATTATGTCAAAGTACAGGATATTGAACAACTTAAAGATGTTAAAGAGTAAGACTTTCCATCCCATTTTCATATTTTCTGAAAGTTTTATCCCTTTCCTGATGATAATGGAATCTCAATTATAATTAGTTTATTAAATTTATTTCATTTCTTAGGAATTTAAATTTCTTTCCCTTATTCTCTTATTTCTCTTTTTTCATACCATCTCTTTATATTTTATTTCTAACATAACTTTTCAAAACTTAGTTTAGCATAATTACTGTACACTGTCATATTTCTCTACCAGTCTGGAATTTTTTTCCCCATTGAAACAATCCATTAAAACTTTCCATTCTAATTCTTATCTTTTCCTACTTTCTTCTGAAGCTCTGAATAGATTTTCATGGAGTGAAGTAATGCTCTCCTTGTGCACATAGTAAGCACATTTTCTTGGCAGTAACTCTTTTCCTCCATAAGGAAGGGAGAATGGTCTCTTTTAATAACAGGCCAACCTGATAACCAGGGACCACTCCCACTTACTACTCCATTGGTGATTTTTGTTAATAAAGTTTATGACTGTTGTAATTTTTTCAATTATTGTTAAGAGACCAAAAGACTGTATATGCGTGGGTGTACACCGAGGGGATATAATGGTATTTAGTGAAGTCTTTATAAGATCAGCATAGTCCTTTAGATAAGTTTGAGACCATGGGCCTCTTTCTGTTATAATAAAGGATGACCTTGTGATTTTGAATGGATAAATTTATTATGCTTTTAGCTTTCTATTAAAGGAAAATAATTCTTGATTTCTTAGTTCATAGAAATATTTTAAAGTTAAATATTTGAGATGCGTCAAGAAAATAAAATCAAATTACTAGTAAGTTTGCAAGGGAAAAAGCTATTACCCTCTTTTTTGCCATAGTTTCTGTTTTTTAAAAAAAGCAGTTAGTTCTCCCCCAATGAGTTTAATATTAGGATAATTATAACTAATGAAAACGTCTAGCCACCCCTCTTCCTCAGAGACCACTGATTTTTGAAATGGATAAAATACTCTGGAATTTACTAAACATTTTTGGTATATCTCTAAATTGCCCCAGTACAGCCACAAGTAATCTTCAGACTGTGAGAGAGCCACTACAGCCGAATTTATTCCGTACCTGGGATCCTAAAGGTCTTTTCCTTTTCTGGCATGATACTTGCTTTACATTTCTTTCCTTTTCCCGTTACTTTTTTTTTTCTCTGTGCTATAACTGTCCCTTTTTGTCTGTGTAATACAGAGACAAAGCACTTTTGTTTTATTAAGTAGAATTTTTTGTAATTAACTCTAAAAATGAGCCTTCTTTTAATTTTTCCCTCTTTAAGCAAAGACAGTATGAGTACTTATCAGCTGCGACTTTTTCCCTCTCAATTTACTGATCAAGATTCTTAATTCTGAGTAAGGTACTTGTGTTTTCACAAAGATTTCCAGTTGGAATCAAAGTCAGCATTGAGTTTTGGGGACTTCACTTTATTCATGGCCAGGTTTTTCCTTCAGGTAGTCCTCCCTTCCTGTCACAGCTAGAGGTTAAGATCACTTCATTCTTTCCACTGTTTATTTCTTTTTTACCTGCTTCCCTGGGAAAATTGGTGAGACTTTGAGAAGGGCTCTTATGAACATAAACCTACATTGCTGATATGTTGTGATGTATCTTTTTTCTGTTGACTTAGAGATGTTTCTTTTAAATTTTTTCCACTCCCAGAATTCATTATATTTATATTTAGAATTATTATATCTATGTTTAACAACCAGTTTTTCTTTCTTGTTTGTCTTTCCTGTTTTTTTTTTTTAGATGTCTTTGGTTTGTTCTAGAAATATTAATGGCTAAAAATGAAAATAACAGCCATGCATTTATCAGAAAGATGGTAGAAAATATTAAACAAACAAAAGATGCCCAAGGACCAGATGACACAAAAATGAATGAAGTATGTAATTTTTTGTAAATAATTATGATTCCATGTTGATTTAATCATTCGAGTGTAGGATATGGAACTTCTGTAGTATTTGTAGGCAACATCAAATAGTCTCTTCTATTAGTAGTAAATAATTAGTAGTATTTCTGTTAGTAATTAGACTTAATAATATAGAAGTACTAGTATAGCATTTATAGTAATGCTGTTACTAGTAAACTAATGAAAACAATAGGCAGTGTAAGCATTTTAACTTACACTATTATACAGAAAACTATACTAAAATGCATGTTTTAGAATTACTATAGAGCCTAGGGTACCATTTAAATACTTGCTTTTAATACCATTTCAGAAACTGTATACTGTGTGCGACGTTGCTATGAACATCATCATGTCAAAGAGCACCACATACAGCTTGGAGTCTCCCAAAGACCCAGTTTTACCAGCTCGTTTTTTCACCCAGCCTGACAAGGTAGTTACTTTAGAATTTGTTTGTGTAAGTTGAAATAAAATGTCTTCTCAGCACTTATTGTGGGAAGATCCCAAAGGATGAGTGTTAAGAGCTGACCCACTACCAACATCATGGAAAGGTCGCCTTGGGTCTTAATAATGAGCCAAACTGGAGGGCAGTTACGGTTCACAGAATGGTTATGAGGATCTAGAGTTTGTGTTCAGAGTTTTATGCCATCTGAGGGCATAGGCCCAAATTGATCAAAGCATGTCAATCTGTGAGTTGTGGCCATCTATCCAGAATGGGAAGGGAATGCTGATGGAGATACAGTCTGAAGGTATAAGCCTTTGAATGAGATTTATAACTGGGATGAGGATACAGACAGAGAACAGACAATGGAACAGGCCCAAGACCCTGGGAACACTACAGGAGTGTTCCCACAGTCATAAACTCAAGAAGGTGTGCGGTGTAAAAAGTATTTTCCAGATTCTCTTAGAGGTTCTTAATGCACTGAGCCTATTGAGTAAATGAGTGTAGAAACCACACTGCCTTCTTTTCTAAATACCAGTGCAGGTCTTATTAGCATACAGAGTTTTGGAACAACCTTGTAGTTCATTCACCCAGTAGCTACAAGCGACTGCTTTCACGCGTTCACTGTGGTGTAAAGTAACAGGACACGTGGTCTCTTTTGGAGAGTATTATAACAGGAGCATGTGTTGCCGATGCATCCTTAGAGATCGAGCATGCTAGAGCTTGCATATGTGTTGTTAATCTTGGAGATAGTCCGAGGTTAGTTTAAGCTTATAGGATTTAAAATGAGTGACTGAAAATTTACGTTTCAGCTGATGGGTTTAAGTAAATATGTATTTTATTATGTACTTTAAAAGAAAAGCCACTCTGTGTTTTGTTGGCTTTTGAACCACCTTACAAACATACAGTGTTTCAGTGTTTACTGACTACATCTTTTTTTCTCGCTTGTAGAACTTCAGTAACACCAAAAATTATCTGCCTCCAGAAATGAAATCGTTTTTCACTCCTGGAAAAGTACGTGTTGACTATCTTTCTAATTCTCATGTGGTAGTTTATTTTATTGTGATTATTGGCATAATTATGTTATTTTGTATTTCTTTTAAAATTGGTGTACCTTAAGTTAGAAAATATAATTTAGGTGTCTTTTATTTACTAGTAAGAAGTAGTTATATTTTAGATGCGAGTTCAGATGTATGAACTTTTTCTTCAGCTTTTTATAATAAAGCCCCGAAGTTTGATCCTTAAATGTTTTATCCTATAATATCAAGATAAAAATCTTAAAGTGAAATTGCATCTTATGTCCTTCCATTGCAAGTCTAATGATCTGTTTTCATTGTTTACTAAACAGTTCATTTTTTCTCACTTTCTATGTAAGCCTTTTCCTCCAAATAAGAAACTTGACTATTATGCTGTCTATTATAGTTTTTTTTTAATCTGTTTAAGTGATATTCACTTTATAATCTTTATTTTGCTTAAGATTAGGCACATTTTTCATGATTTATGTATTAATACTTTGACAGATGTTATTTATGGTTCTTTACATGTAAATTTATTTGGGCTTTAATCAAATAGAAAGCGATAATGCATTTTTCATTTCAGCCTAAAACAACCAATGTTCTAGGAGCTGTTAATAAGCCGCTTTCGTCAGCAGGCAAACAATCTCAAACAAAATCATCACGAATGGAAACTGTAAGCAATGCAAGTAGCAGCTCAAATCCGAGCTCTCCAGGAAGAATAAAAGGGAGGTAAGTACATACGAAACATCATACTTTACGTTTGAGGATTCCAACAAGACTGTGAGATCTAAAATAGTGTAACCCAAAACAGTTAATGTCGGGGAGTGGAAATCTTTGCATATCGTTGTACATATTGTTGTTCAAGTTCAAGATTACTTGCTAGCTCATTTAGGTAGGCATTCCTTCTTAGCCTTTATCATATTCTAGCTTGTCGGGGTGATCTGTGTTAGTGAACGTAGGCCAGTTTCCAATTATCCAGCAGTTGGAAAACTGTTACTGTATAGGACACACAGTCATTAAATGGTGAGGTAGGAACTAATATGAAGAGTTTCCACAATACGTTCGTGAATGAAAAGGTAAAGAATAGAATAGTGTTATAGTGTTTTCGAGTTTTTGAAAAAGATTTGTATTTACATTTGCTTGTATATGCATAGAAAGTTTTTGTAAGAATACACCATATCTTAATAGTGTTTGTGTAATATAGGATAGGAGGGAAATCATTTTATATTCTTTGGTATGTATGGTTTAAATTTATTTTTATCATGTACATGTATATACTTTTTTGATTGTTTAAAATAGTTAAATCATGCTCTATAGGAGACTGTTTTTCTTTTTAAGAAAGGAAAAAAACCACATTTTACACTTTCCCTGCTTTGGGCATAGTGTGTAGTGCATCATCTGTCAGTAGCAGAGTCTGTACAGGGCTGAAATGCCGCTGTTTATTGGTTTTGCTAAGTTATTGTGAAAGACTGCATGCCGTCTTTTGCATTGTTCATAACTGGTTAGTAACGAAGGGAGGAGACATTCTAAAATAACTTACCAATTTCCTCATAATGAGGAATTGTTAAATGATATATGTGTGTATATGTATATGTACATATATATGTGTGTAACAATAGAAATAGAACAAAAATTGTATCTGTGGCTCTCATTTTTCTAGATTCCCATATGAATGCATATTTGTGGTTGATACCTAAGTGACTCTTCACCCATATCATTTGGACATTTCTTAGTGGATATCCTCATACTTGACGTAACCAAAACATTTCCAGCAACTCATTTTCTGAATTATTGATTTTTCTCCTTGAATTCCTAGTTATGATTCACCCAGTCATCTAGGCTAAGAGCTTCAGAATTATCTTTGACTCTTCTCTCATGCTAACATCTGCCAATTATTTTTTACAGTGTTTTATACTTCTCTTTTATGTTATCATTTCATTTATTTCCTTTCTTTAATTATTGTAGTATTTGCCTGTTGCTCATCCTTATTCCTCTGGCTATGTAGATCATATCACTGCTAGATAATCTTTTTTAAATGCTGCTGGTTTCAGGTTATTTCATTGCCCAGAAATCTTAATAGGTTTCCCTTGTTTGCTTTCAAGACAATTAATGTTTTACCCTTTCTTCATCTCCCATTGTTTTTCAAAACAAATGATTCCTAGTTACCCTGCTTGGTGAAACCTCCTAGGTGTCCTGAAGAGAGAGACCAGCCTCGCTGGAGAGTTGGCATGAGAGAGTAACTGCAGAGATGATGTGGGGAGGTAGCCAGGTTATGTTTGGACTTGTTGAGTAATATAAAGAATTTGGATTTGATTTTTAAGTACAACTGGAAAATATTGTGGAGTCTAGTGATCTAATTTGTGCTTTTAAAAGGTTGCCCTGACTCTTTGTGGACCATAGAAGAGCTAGGATTGAGGGTCAAAAAAAAAACCAAAACAAAATAGTAGGAGTCAGCTAACAGTGATCTAGGGAAGAGGTGAAGAGGGAGGAAGATGGTAAATAGGGAAATTTGGGATTTATTTTCTTGGTAGGTCCAAATGGTCTTGCTAATGGATTAGATGTGAACAGTTAGGGAAAAGGAGAATTTAAGGATGTGTTCTGTTCTAGGGTTTTTGGCCTGAATACTTCTATAGATGGTGGTGCCATGTACTGAGCTGTAGAATCCTTGAGGAGGAACAGACCGAATGTGTGTGCATGTGTGCCTCTGTGTGTGTGTGTGTGTGTGTGTGTGTGTGTGTGTGTGTGTGTGTGTGTGTGTGTGTGTGTGGAGGAGGAAGGGAAAGAGGAGTGTCTGAATAACTTCTGCTTCTATTAAAGTTGAGATGCCTGTTAGAATTCAGGTGAGTGGGCAACTGGGGTACCTGAGGCTAGAGCTCAGGGTAGCCTCTCAGCCAGAGACTGAAAGTCAGGGTTCAGTAATATTCAGAAGGTTTTTAAAACCAAACAAGGAATGAGATAACCCCGGACAGGAGATGGAACCTTTATACCAGAGCATGAGAGTATGTGCTGTTTATCCATTTAGCAGATATTTGTTGGGTGTCTATCCCATTCCGGGCACTGATCCAAATTCTTTAGTGCACATCAGTAAGTAATATTGACAAAAGATCAGTGCTTTCTTTGTAGCAGGCCAAGGTAGTCAGTAGATAATAAACAGTAACTTTAATGTGTTAAAGGGTGTTAAGTGTAAGAAGAAACAGTTGAATGGGGGTAAGCGAGAGGGAGGGGATAGGGCACACTGTGACGTAGACCAGTCCAACTTCCCAACAAGAAAAGTTTTACTTTGCTTTATGTTCCCGCTACAAGACAGAATTTCATTTTTAAAAGACTTAGGAAAAAAACTAAACTTGTGGTTATTAAATATGCTTCATTGCTTGATTTGGTGCTAAATATGGTAGAATAAAACCAATACTTTTCAAATAGAATGAACCTTTTTTTCATAAAGCTATAAAGCTACACTAGGGAACAGAGAAAGCTCTTAAGGTTCTATGATTATAATAACTGCTAATGTCTATATTAAAAGGCTTGATAGTTCTGAAATGGATCACAGTGAAAATGAAGATTACACAATGTCTTCACCTTTACCGGGGAAAAAAAGTGACAAGAGAGACGACTCTGATCTTGTAAGGGTGAGCTATTTGGTTTGGTTTTCTAATTATAATAATTATTATTTTACCATACAAATAATAATTTTTACAATTAAACCAGTTAACATTACTCTCGACTTTAACATACGATTTTATTTTAATGGTTTTAATCACATTTGAGTTTATAATTATCCTCTACCAAGTAATTTAAGCATTTTGAATTTCTTGTGGTTATTTTTGTTTGGTCATGCTAATAAGTAGTCTTTATTCTTTAGGTCTTTGGAATCAAACATACCAGTTCTATACTCAGAACTGCTTTTTTTCTGGGTCATGGGTTTTGTTTTTGTTTTTGTTTTACATAATAACTTTAAACTCATCCTTTGAGAAAGGAAATAGAATGAGGAATCCTTAAAGGCTTCCTTATTTTAGTTGATTTCTTGAGCCTGTAATTATTAAATAAGCTTTTATTCTAGTAAAAATACGAAATGGCTACAGTTTTCATGAAGTCCTTGTTTCATTTTTAAATCTTAATAGCAGCAATAGCTTGTATGGTAGACACAACTTGTAAATGTCATTTGAAGACATATTTGGTAGTTTTGGTGCAGATGCAGAAGACAGTTATGTACTCCAGCACAGCCTGATGGCCTTAATAATTGGGCACACTTTGACTTTTTAGATTAGCTCTAAATGTTTCTTGATTTGGCTCTCCGATCAGTTTCTTTATCTGTGAAATGTGGATACTTAGCTGCTAAGGTTTATCAGAATAAACAGTTTAGCCCAAATGAATTGTCGTTATTGCTGTTTTATTGTTAAAAAGATATTCTTTTTTTATTAATGATTACCATAATAATTTGTTTAAAGCTACCCAGTTAATAGAGATGGGAGATTATTAATGAAGTAATTATGTTCTTTCGCTTTTCGCTTTCTCTGAAATATCAGTGTCCTCCTTGTCTTCCACTGGCCCAGCATTACACAGCCCAAGGAGTTTGTTGTCAGGTGTTTTCAAGTGTCTCCAGTAATTTATTTTACCAGATTGTTTGTCTTTCCACTTAAAAATTATAATTCTAAAATTCTTATTAAATCCTTACTATCTGTACTATAATTCTAATTTTTATTGGTTATTTAAAAATTTCACTCGAGCAGAATTAAAAATTGATTGCTTAGCCAGAAAGGAATCCTGTTATCTGTATTTAGAGAAGAGAATCCTTGAATTGGAAAAAGTATTTATGTCTTCTAGTCCTACTTCTCAAAAATGGCTTCATTGCCATTGATGAGAGTCAGTCACCACGTACTTGGGAATGCCTTAAGTGGACAGCTTGTTGTGTCTCTTGCTGTTGGAAACATCACCTAGGCCCCACACCCACATGCTGCCCACATTTAGAAAATGTGGTTTTGGTTAATTCTTAATATTTTGTTATCCTATAAAGTCCATATCTAGTTTTACCTTATGGAGCAATGCAGAACACAGTTTCTGTTTTTCATAGAACAGTTTTGAATTTCTGAGCCTTTGAGCATTATTTGTGTAATTGGCCGTCCTTTGTGTAACATCGCATTTATTTTCAGAAGTACTAGTAGAACCTTATTAATCTAGTTTCCACTGAAATATCCTCAAAGAGGTGAACATTATGAGGCACAAGTTTAAAGACCAATAATTATAGTGAAAAACGCCATCCGTTATAACGAAAGGGTACCATACCTTTGCCTACTACCAGCTTCACACTGAAATTTCACTGCAAAGCAGTTATTCTCCATACACATTTACATTTAAATTTTAGTTTTATAGGTAACATATTTTCTCCATTTCCTGCTCCTACCCCAGTTTTATACTCCCTCTCATCTTAAAACAATGCAGCACAAAATGAAAAATTACAGAATGTAGTGCTTTAGGAAAGTAGATTATTTAATAGCATTTTCAAGAAAGCAGGCATTGGTTTTATGTTTCCCATCCACCTCTTCCAGAACATGAAGGAAATCAGCCAAGCTTCCAGATCTGTGGACATCAAAATGAATTACATTTACAATCGAAGAGGACGCTTTAAATTTAGTTTTAATTTAATGTTTTTTTTACCTCCCATCTCTGAGTAATAAGTTACTTTTTAATTTATGTGCAAAACTTTAAATAATAGTAAATTAAAACCAATGATTTATAGGTCTTTTTTTCCTGGAATGAAAGGATAATTTAATGCTATAAAATCTTTTAATACATTATAGCATATCAATGTACCAAATAAAAATATTAACAAGATATTCTCAGATCATGCTAAAGAAGAGGTAAATATTCAAATACAAACTTGTAATACCAGAAGATACATCCTAGTATGCTGAAAGTTTTGTCTGTTTAAGTTAGTAATGATTTAGTCAGTTATTCTTCTTAAAGATAAAATACCTGAAGCATTCTTATTAAAAATCAGGAACAAAACAAGCAGCCCGCCATCACCACTAATTTTTAAAATTTTTATAGAATGTTTGACCATTTCAAGAAGACATGAAATAGTCAAAGGTATGACAATGAGAAAGGAGAGACAGATTTGTTTTTATTTTTGTACTCTTGGAAAAATGAGAGAAGCAGTTGAAAAACTAAGAATTTAGCATGGTAGCCATATATCTGTATATATGTGTATATGTAACTAGCTTTAATCCAGTTTTAATTTATATCAGGTATACAGCTGGGGGAAAGGGGATTGACTTTGTAATAACCACTGCAACAACAAACTTAGATACATTATTAGCTAGCTGTAGGTAGGTAGGTAGATAGGTAGGTTGATAGGAAGGAAGGAAACATACAGATATAGATACAGATATTTCTAAACATAACCTTAAAAAGAAGTAGTGGGAACCTATGTGGAGAGAATATCAAAACTGAGAATTATGGAAGACTTGGAGAGAGGACACACCATGTTCCTTCATGGAAAAAATGAATATAAGAGATAACAGGTCTTTTCTAAATGACTATATAATTAGAAAATTCCAGTGTGATTTTTTTAAGTCCATGTGGAAGAATAAATGAATACAAAAAAAGAGGATTAATAAGTTTAGCCCAACCAGATACAAACATACTTAGTTATAATTAGTAAAATATTGCGCTGCTGTGATAATAGTCCATAAACATTATTTTTTAAAACATAATACAGAATGAAGGAAGCATTACAAATCAGCAGTTTTGAAATAGTTAAATGTCTCTTTGGGGGTGGGAGTAGAGAAAAACAGTTTAGAACCTCATCTCACATCCTATTCTAAAACAAATAATACTGTAGTCCTCAGGCTGCCATAACAAAATACCATAGGCTGGGTGGCTAAAGCACCAAATTAAATTTCTCACATTTCTGGAGGTTGGGAAATTCAAGATCAAAGTGCCAACTGATTCAGTTCTTGGTAAGAACTGTTTCTGGTTATCAGATGGCCATGTGCTCACATGTGTGGAAAGGGGGAGACAGAAATCTTTCTGGTGTCTGTCTCTTCCTGAAGAGCCCTAATCCCACATTAGGGGGAGTAGTTTTAACCTATTAATTTTGTGGAGACATAATTCAATCTATAACAAATAGAAATAAAATGTAAAAGTATAAAAGCGTAGAAGAATGTAGATTAAAACACTAAGTCTCCAATAAATAAATGGACAGAGGGCATAATACCAATGACATAATTAGGCAGTTCACAGACAGGAAATGCAAATGACTTATCAAACCTATTAAAAAATTACTGGCACTCAGATAATTTTTGTTTTCACTGATATTTAAGAATGTAAATTGGTACAAACTTTTTAGAAGTTAACTTACACATTTAGGTATTGGTGAGTTTTAAGTATGTATGTGTGTGGACAGCATCATATGTGTTCATACATACTGTTCTTAGTTTCTTTGAAAAATTTCCTCAATCTCCATCTGCTGGTAAATCATAAATACTCTGAATGTAGACTAGGATTTTATTTTAAATTTCAAAGTCACTGATTTTTAAGTTATTTTTGTTGTTAAGTAGCTGTACCTGAGAAGAAGCAGTATCTAAGATTCAGAATGCATTCAAAACTTATAATAAATGATGAATGTGTATTTTGCAGCATTCATTCATAAAATAAAAAGTTCTTGTATGATGTGTAAAGCATGATTATAACGTAGTTAATATTTTATGTCATATACTGTGGTAAAATGAGAGAGAAACTGAATGTCAAAACATTCATTATATTTAGTATAGTTGTCTACTATTCAAGCATTGAATTTAGAATTTTTTTTTTTTTGAAATAGCTCTTCACTGAAGTTTATGATTTAATAAACTACTGATTTTGAGAGGCTTCCATTTGAGGTTCTCTAGCTTAAGTATGCATAAATAATTACCTTCTTACCCCAGATAATTTTTTTAAACTAAAAAACTACTCATAAAAGCAAGTAAGTAGTTATTGTTCTGACGTATTGAGGAACACTAACTTCATTTAGGTGTATTTTTATGACAAAGGTGGGTAATAGATTTTTTGTTTGTTTCTTCGAAATACGCATATTGACAATTTTATATTTGCAATTGTGGTTTTTATTCCTAGTCTGAATTGGACAAACCTAGAAGCCGGAAAAAAGCACCTGCTACAGATTCTGAAGAGAAATTAGGTATGGACGACCTGACTAAGCTGGTACAGGAGCAGAAGCCGAAAGGCAGTCAGCGAGGACGGAAGAGAGGCCACACGGCCTCAGAGTCAGATGAGCAGCAGTGGCCTGAGGAAAAGAGGCTCAAAGAAGATTTATTAGAAAATGAGGATGAACAGAACAGTCCACCAAAAAAGGGTAAAAGAGGCCGACCACCGAAACCTCTCGGCAGCGGAGGGACACCGAAAGAAGAGCCCACAGTAAAAACTTCTAAAAAAGGAAGTAAAAAAAAATCCGCACCTACAGTAGCAGAGGAAGAGGAAGAAGAAGAGAGACAAGGCGGAAACACAGAGCAGAAGTCACAGAGCAGACAGCACCGGCCGTCCCGGAGAGCACAGCAGAGGTGAGCACGTGTGACTAAGCGCATGTATTTGTCACTCTGTTGCGAGTCATAATTTGACGCTGTCCACATTTGGGTCTTCCCCAAAGCAGAGCAGAATCTCCTGAGACTAGTGCAGTTGATCCCACACAGTCCATCCCACAGAAAGGACGAGGAAGACCATCAAAAACGCCACCACCATCACAACCAAAAAAAAATGTGTAAGTTGTAAACAATGTTAAATTTCAAACCAATTTCAAATTATTTTGCAGAAGTTTATAAATTTTTAAATATATAAAAGGCTGCATATAAATCTCATATGTTTAGCCCCCATTACACTAGGTAAGGTAAAGTTTTTATTAACTTACCTAGGTGATTGATAATCCTCTGGTAACATTTATACAGGTTTTAGGCAAATCTTCTTTTAATGAGTACCAAATAGTTCATTTCCAAATCAGACTTTACGGTACCTAAGATGATAGGTATTTTTAGATAATCACTGCATGTTGACCAGGCTGCCTTGTCATTCATTCCACACTGCAGTTTTTCTTCATATCTCTCCTAAGCAACTTTAAAAAAAAAAAATAGCTTTTATACTTTCACTTTTATTCTTTGAACTGTGTAGCAAAGTAAAATGAATCATTTTTCTTAAATTACATCCATAGAAATTGTCACATGCCGATCTTAAGTTTTCGATGTCTTGATTTGGTTTGTTTTCTAATGAAATTAGCACATCTCTGTCCACATACAGGTAGTTTTGGATGGTCACACAATCACATGTTTATAAGAGAGTTACATTAAGGAATCTGTATCCAAAATTATGGAAGTGACAGGAGTATCAATGCTGTAATTTGTAAATTTGGAACTTTTTCTCAGTTACTTAAGTGGAAATAGAATGGCATGTCTTCTGTTAGTCAGAAATTCTGCAGTTTTTCTGGGAGTAATACCATTACGTAATTACATCAGAGGCTTGATTTTTCAGAGTTACCAACACACCTTGGTCCAAGTACTTAGTTACCCTAGAAGTGTTTCCTATTCTTGTGTAATATACAGGAAGAGGAGAAGTTGTCTGGGTGTCTAGATGGTATTTCATACCTTCTTCATTTAATTTTTCCCTCAGGTGAAAAGTAAAGGTAAGTCCATTTTCATGGCAGCTGCATAAATGCATTTGGAAGCAACCATGGAAAATCACTGGTTTTGGAAAAAAAAAAAATTAAGAAATGTTAAATTCCCATGATTGATTTTATAACAAGGAAATAACAGAGGATAGATGTCTTTCAGGCCCATAACTTTAATTTGTTTATATTTGAGCATCATAAAATTAAGAGCTTAAATCATTATTATGTTATCTCCTAAAATTACCCGAGTCCTCATGTGAACGTTCTAAACCAATCATTTAAAAAAAAAAAATACAGAAAGAGACTCTGTATTCTGTCATTAACAGTCTCTCTTCCCCTCACTGGGAAGCTCTTTAGAGGTTGTAAAATAGCATGTTATATTTGCCTATTTTTCTTGTTCTCACCGCAGTGAGATTGAGAACCACTGTATTATTTTCTATGTAATTTCTGTATTTTCTTCTGTTAATTCTGAAAACCTAAATCAAATAAAAAAAAATTATTGGTTTGAGCATGAATTAAACAATCTAATAAATAAATATTTGTCAACAGGGAAACATTTGATTAAATGGTGTTGGTATCTGTCACATATTTTTGATTGCTGGCTCTATTTCGGAGCGCATGCTCGGGAATACAGTGGTACAAAACAGATGTGATTCTTGTCCTCATGGGACTTAGCACCTAACTGGACATGTAGTCATAAACTAATCACACATCATTATGGAATTCTAAATGGTGGTATGTTCCCTGAAGGAAAAATTTAGGCGACTATAAGAGCATGTCAGGGCAGGGCTGAGGAATTGGGGGAGTTTTCTCTTGGGAAAGTGACAAGTTGATTTCTTGAGAAAAGAAGGAGTTGGACTTTTATACATGGTTGGAGAGGAACGTTTCAAGTGGAGGGAACGCTATATTTGAAGGTTCTGAAGTGGGAACTAGCTCTACAAATTCAGAGAGCTCCGGAAAGCAGGATTTGCTGGATCGCAGTGGGGAACCGTGGCAAGAAAGACATGTGAAGGGACAGGTAGGCAAGGGCCCTGTATACTGTGTTAAGAGGTTACAAAATGACTCTCAGTATAGCAGGGAATTATTGACAGGGAATGCCATCAGCTGTTTTTGTATTTTAAAAGATTACTTTGTAGAGAGAAGAAGCAAGAGGTGAGGATGATTTGGAAGTATGTCATAGCGATGGAGGTGGAGCAGAATGATGGATGTGAGGTTTCTTTGTAAATAGAATCTATAAGGCCAGATAAAGAGCAGTATACTGTTAAGAAAGACTCCGCATGTTCTGCTTTGAGCACCTCAGTAAGTATTAAATGCCTTTCACTAATTGAGAAGGATAAATGAGCAGAGTTTGGGTTACATTTTGAAATCCTTTATGGTACTGGTCTCAGTCACACCACTTTTGTTAACTTGGTACATCTTCATAAGTGAGATTCTAGGAATAAACCCTGGTTTAAAGTTCAGAATATAAGAAAAATATTTCTTATTAGGTAATTCAGGATAAAATGATGATGAGACTTTATGAAACACTTAAAGCGTTTCCTCTGATAAGTTGCAGTCCACTACTTAAAGCTCAGAACGTTCATGCTGTTTCACATGTGTTTCCCTCTAGCCGTGGAGGACGCTCCAAACCAGCAGCGACTAAAGAAAATGACTCGAGCGAGGAAGTGGACGTGTTTCAGGGTGGCTCTCCTGTCCATGACGATATTCCACAGGAAGAAGCAGAAGAGGAGGAAGTCTCTACGGTAAACGTACGTGTTTATTAACAGGCCACTTATGATAGTGTGGAATGTAGAAATAGAGTTTGTAAATATTTGATCACAGCCATTCAGCAGTTGCTATTACTTATAATTCTAAATATTTGTATCTTTTTCTTAATCACTTTGTAGCGTTGTTTCACCTGCCAGTTTGGATAATGGAGAAAATGTCTTTTATGGAAACCTGAAACTAAGTGAGAATGATAGAGGTAGCCTAGTGAAAGTGTAAATGTCAGGTTTAAAACTGAGTGAAGAGGAGGACAAGGGGCAATATGACACTGACACTTGTACCTTGATTTTAGGGCTCTGGTATCTGTTAAATACACTGTCCTTTGTGTTTTATAACGTTTTGTTTGAGTTTCACAGTAAGAACTAGAAGTTAATCATATAGAATAAAATCATGCCTTTAACTACAATCAGCCTTTGGAATTCAGAAAATTGGCAATAGACACTTTTTCCTCAAAAAGTGAGATGCTTTTTTTATTTTTCTTGAGATGCATTTTTTTCCTTTTTAAGTAATGAATGGCTTTGCAAGTAAACACATCTCAGATATTTCTCTTTGGAGGAAGTTTAATTAAACATTTAAGTAGGAGCTGTTCTCTTGATAATACTAATGGTAAATCTTTGCATCAGCTCAGCCAGCCATCCTATTTGAGAAACCTGTGATCAGGTCCCTATTCCTGTTTGGTATAACCAGCACTTCTGTCTGCACCAGGATTCATTTATGTGAATGAGTTAAGACCACAGAAAAATACACCAGAATGTGGTCTCCAACTAGCCGGGTTTTTTTCTTAAAGGGTTTTGGAGGGACATAAAAATAAGGCCAGAGAGTCCACAGTTGATATCTTCATCAAAGAAAAACTGTACCATAACCTAATTAAATTAAAATTCACTTGTTGGTATTCCTCTTGTTAATATTGATCTTTTGGGCCCTAAGGTTTGATGTTTTCATTAGCGCTTGTCAGTAAATGGTAATATGTCTGAAATTCTGCTGATTTAAATGTATTCAATAGCTGTTAGGATCCAAACTCATTAACTGTAAATTAGAAAAACACCTGTAAGCCTAAATTCATAAGTATCAAATGTTTTCTTTTACCACAGAAACATAAGTAAAAAGGTGATATTTGCAGTTTTTCTTATTGTAGACATGGATTCTGTTCATTTCTTTTTAAAATTACTAAATATAAAAGTAAAATAGTTTTCTCCTGCTACTCAGGAAAGGCTGTTTATGGTCATCTAAGTATTAATATAGGCCTAAAATAAGTAATGCCAGGGCAGCAAGTTAAAATAAGAGATTTCAGGGAAAGAAAAGCAAAGAAAATCAGGAACAAATAGGAATAGCAGTTGGTTTAAAAAATAATAATTACTGTTGTGTCTAAGAAACGTACCCATTTTAATTAAGCATCTGGTGACTTCTTTTAAGGTACGGCGGCGAAGTTCTAAGAGAGAAAGACGATGAGAGCGTGTGATTAATAACTTTTGGTGTGAACACTTCGAAAAACTCATTTTTTGTCAAGCTCAAGGCAGAGTTAAGCCTTTGGTGCACAAGGTGGGACTGCTGAAGAGTGTTCAGTTGGACCTTACTCTGGTGACCTCACATATTGTGGTCCTGTGCGTCAGCCATGCACATGGTGATAACATCGACTGCGGAGTCTTGTGAAAGTGTCATGTGCGATGGCTATGTAGACATAAACGAAAGAAGAACCCTGTAAATATATTTTTCTTTTCTTTTTTTTAATGTTTCTGACTTCTAAAGTGCTTGTATAGCTTTTATCTGTGGCTTTAAACTGACAGTACCCAACTGTTTATTGGATCTATTGATTTGAAAAGAGTTTGTTAGAATAGATCTTAAGCAGTCATCTGTCAGTGTTTGTATTTGTATACTCTGCAATTTTACTGTGAAAAAAACATTTTCAACAAATGGTGTTGTCATTTTCTTGATGTCACTATTTGTTGGAGAGTTACATGGTCCCTCTCCTTGTGTATCTTAACTCCGTGTTTACTCCTGGGCACCCATACCCTTCGGAGGTGCTAAATTGTCTGTCATTTACACCTGAACCATGCCTCCGATGTGAGGACACCATGCAAATTGTGAAGTTGTTTGATTATTTTACACCTCAGTATTGGTCCCAGAATTTGCTGGCCTTTCATGGCAATGAAAATTTTAAGAAGAGAGAGATTTAAAATATTTTAATTTTAAAGAACATGTTATAAAATAATGTACTGAATTCTTTATCCCATTTTATCATCCCTTTTCAGTTTTTATTAATCTACTGTATCAATAAAATTCTGTAATTTGAATTAGTTTTTAATAGTCTAGAATGTTATTGTGTATAGATATTTCTTCTTGAACATTATGTTCAGAAAATGCAAATTATTACATTATAATATAAAATCTGATATATACACATTAGAAAAGTTCCAGTTCTCCATAACAATGTAAAGGTAATCAGAAAGAAAAAAATTTTATTGATGCAGTGTGTCTTTATAAAGCTGTTCTTGAAAGCAAGTGTTTTGTATTTTATAGTGAGTTGCATGTTTATGAAAAAAAGTGCTGAAAATGGGATGTGCTCTTTTCTGTAAATTCATATTTAGTCATAGTATATGATAGATCGCCCCATAACATAGTTTTTCATCAAGAGTTTATTGTACTTTATTTTGGAGCCAAAAAAATTGTGTTTTTGGGGGGGGGTGGGTGGTAGGGGAGGCGGGTAGGGACGGGGCGGGAGTGATATATTCGACTATACGAGCTACTGTAGGTATCACAGACAAACGTTAAGTGAAATTCCACTTTGTCCTGATTGGGAGCAGTGGAAATCTATTTGGTTTGAGAGCAGAGTTTTTTTTCTTTCCTTGTTGTAATCTTCAAAATTATAGAAACAAACAAAAAAATTATAGAAACAAATTAAGGCAGTATACTTTTACAGTTTTATAAACTGTATTTTGAACCAAAACATATACATTACTACTTATTAATGCTTAGCTAAATCCATTTTAGTATTTCAGGTGCTGTTCTTTTTTTTTCATGGTTAACATCAGAAAAGAAAATCATATTCTAACTTATTAAATTTATCACATTGAATAATGGAGCATTTTCATATACTACACCATTATGTTTAAGGTATATTTCCAAGATTGGTTATAATAGATGGGGGATATAATAAAGAAACTACTATTTTGGAAAATGACATTTTACTATTTTCCAGTGTGTATCACAGTTGATGTGATTATTTTTCTTTAGAGATTTCTTCATGTTTATGAAACTGCCTTTTATTTTTTGAAAAATGTTTTGAATTGTGTCTTAATCTTTCAATATTTCACTATTCTTCATTTACAACAGTACTAACACCAGTGATTATGGGAGGCTGCTGTATATCAAGGCAGCTAATGTTGGACCAAGATGTATTATTGGTTGTTAAATGTTTCATTAGCTCAGTTCTCCCAACCACGCTATTTCTATTTCAGCAGTACAAAGGCATGTTTTTAAGTCTATAAAATAAAGAATAAGGGATAGCTTTGTATTTTTGTCGTTGACTAAATTGCACCAGAAATGTTTATGGCAGTATATCTCTAAGACCATTTTATAAAACATAATGAAAAAATGACTGGGGCGGGGGCGGGATTTTTTTTGCATGATCATAGTTAAGCAAATTTCATTGCACATTCAATTCTGTACATCAGTTCACAAATGTTCATCGTTGATTTTGTTCAATGCCAATGAGTCTGATTTTCTAACATGTTTGTTCACTTTTTGGGAGGATTATGATGTAAATTTTCCATTTTTCTGTAGAAAAATAGGTGCAATAATGATCAAAGTTTTGATGTCCTGAGTTTTATTATGTTTAAACTTAACATTTCACATACTAACATTTTGGAGAGCCACATACTATAAAGTAAAATTAGGTATGTATAAAACA
The DNA here is from genome assembly GCA_003508835.1 of Eonycteris spelaea. Classification (NCBI taxonomy): domain Eukaryota; kingdom Metazoa; phylum Chordata; class Mammalia; order Chiroptera; family Pteropodidae; genus Eonycteris; species Eonycteris spelaea. The sequence goes on from PUFA01000189.1 coordinate 139,125, forward strand.
TTAATCGCTAACAGTGGTTGTTAGCAAACTCTTCAGTGACAGTATTCATTTTGAAAACATGTACTGTATAAAATTAAGAAAATACTTAACTCACTGTAACAAGTTCCATTATGAAAATCTCATGATTCTTCAGTGAGGTTACCTTGCTGCACGCTGTGGCAAATCCATTCACTCTGCGTCACAATAAAATTCTTGCTGCAGTGCAACAAGAAGCTCTTTCAGTGATGTCCACTGTATATGTAAATGCCAAACGCGGCAGTGGAATGGGTTCTGGGATTAAAGGTTGCATTACTTTCTGTATCTGCTTACAACCTGTAAGTTTGATTTTTCAGATTTCCTTTTGGCCCATTTGCAGAATATCAGGAATTTAAGGATTTGTTTAACGTAGACTTATCTCCCCTACCATATAGTATTGTGTCACCATGATGAACAATTGGTATTTAGATAAATAACCAACTTTCAGACACATTTTTGGATTTTCTGTGAAGTTGAATAAACACGAAAGCTAATATATAATTGTATTATTTTATTTATGTGAACCGATATGTATTTTCAAATGTGTTTACTAAATGGAGAAAGGCACATTTTCAAGATTTTTAATTTTGAAGCCTTTGTTTTATGAAGAGAAAATGTATTTCCCAGTAACATTTTTCAAACTTTCCATTTACACTTCTCATGCAGAATCTTGGCTGACAGAGATTTATTAAGTACTGTTTAAAGGATTGCATAACTGAAGAAAATTAATATAAACTTTAAAAGTAAGCACTAAGAGAATAAGTCACTAGTGGCAGTTTTATTAAATTTACTCAGCAAAAATACATTGAGTGCCTACTATGTACCAAGCTAGTTATGGAGGATAAGGTGTCATCAAGACAGGATAAGTCCCTGCCCTTATAGAGCTTGTATTGTTGTCCACAGGAGGTGGGAGAATGAAGAAACAATAAATATATGATATCAGGTTGTGAAAAGTGATAGAGAGTAGAAATGATTGGAGGAGAATCTATTTATGTACTTTGAAGCGATGTTTTTCAGTACATACAGTTTAAGATTGTAGTGTTTTTATGGTGAAGTAACACTTATAATTTTAAAATGTTAGTATCTCTATGAATATTTCATACCTACTCTGGTAATAACAAAGCCATACTGGTTTTGTTTTAGCTGTTTGCATGGCAAAACCTTTTCTGTCCTTTTATTTTCAACAAATGTTTGTTCTTGTATTTAAAGTATATGTTGTGTAAACATTTTATACTTGTATCTTGTTCTTTTATCCGACCTTAGAATCTTCGTTTTTTAATTAGTATTTAGACCATTCATTTTTGGTGTTATTACTGATATAGAAACTTCTAAGTTTATCATCTTGCTATTTCTTTTTTTCCAGTCTTTATTCATATATTTTCTCTTTTTCCCACTTTCTTTTGGGTCAATAAAATACTTCTTACTATTCTGTTTCATCACTTTTGTTATCTTTTTAGTTATGCCTGATTGTATTTTTTCCGGTGGTTACCCTATATTTGGCTTATTATAGTGTGTATTATATTAATGCTTTTATCACTTCCTGAACAATGCAAGAATTTTAAAACATTTCAACTTCATTTGTTGCCTTTCTACTCTTTGTGATATAGTTATATATTTTGTGAATATAAATGTCACAATATTGTTGCTTTGTTCGGTGTTCTTTTTTGTTTCCTGTACAGTTTCTCTTTTCTTTGCTCTTTTTTTTTTTTAATAGTTTTTTGCTTACATTTTAATTTATTTTCCTTCACAGTAAAGAACTTCTTTTGTAGTACTTCCAGTGCAGGTCTTATGGCAGGTAAGTCGGGTTTTGTTTGTTTGAAAGGTCTTTATCACTCCTTAATTTTTGAAGGGTATTTTCATTGGCTGCAAAATTCTAGGTTGCCAGTTTTATTTACCTGGCAATTTAAAGGTAGACAGTCCATCATCATCCAGCTTTTATATTTTCTGTGTATTTGCTATTTGTAGATAATGTGTCCTTTTTTCCTTTGTTTTCAGCAGTTTGACTATGATGAACCTACTTATAGTTCATTTCCTTTACCTTGCTTGGAGTTTACTGAGCTCTTGAATCTTGGAGTTGATGTATTCCACAGTTTTGGCATTATCATTTCACATATTACTGCTACTCTATTATTGCTTCTCTTAGACTTCATTTGTAAAAATGTAGTTTGTGTCCCATGTGCTTTTTATTTTTTCCACTCTTCTACATTCTAACTTTCAACACCTGAATCATCTATAGACCTGATTCTATTGCCTGATTCTGTTATTTCTTGATTATCAATTTTTTTCATCATTCATATTTTTCTCCATATTTATAGGGCTTGTAATTTTTTTTCTTTTATGCAGGACTGTGATTATGTATAAAAGAACTGAAGTCTTAAAGTCAATATGCTTTTCCCTCAAGAGAGGAGTTGCCTTATTTTCTGTTAGGAATTACAGGAATTGATCCTGGAGTTGGACTTGAGTCGCAGGCTTAGTTGGACTTGGTCCACACAGAGTAAGGCTTGTATTATGTGACAGGCAGACTTTTAGCAAAGCAAGACTATAGAGGTTTCATTCAGCCTTTCTAACCCAGCCTCAGCAGGAAGGCTATTTTATATAGGATAGTTGAAGAAGGTTCTTTGACAAGCTAACATCTGAGAATGGATGTTCATTAAGTGGGAGATCTAGCTATGTGAATACCTGGAGAAAAATAAATTATAGGCTCAGGGAAGAACAAGTACAAAAGTCCTTACAGAAGAATGAACTTTGAGTGCATCAGGGGTTTCAAGAAGACAGATGTTTCTGGAGCACAGGCGACTACAGGACAAAGGGGTAAGAAAGAGAGTCAGAAGTTAGCGAAGAGCCTGAATGTTCCTGTGTGCCTCTTGGGAGTTTCGTTCAAAGTTTGTTGGAATCCGTTGTAGGACTTTGAGTAAGAGAGTGGCAAAACCTGACTTCTTTAATTTTTAAGAACACTTTGGCCTCAACATGTCCAAAAGTGAATGCATAACTTTTCCTTCCCAAATCTGGTCATCTTCATATATCCAAAAATAGAATCAGTACTATAAGTCAGAGACCTGAGAATTGCCAAGGCTCTTCCCCTCTCCCCAGAGCTACCCTGTCATCAGCTTCTGTTGACTTAACCACCTGCCTATCCCTGGAAGTTTCCTGCTCATTTTTACCAGTGTGATCTTTATTTTCAAGTTCACATCATTTCTTTGCCTCCAAACTGGTCGTCTGGCATTTGCTTGACCTCAAACTCATGTTCACAGTGTAGCTAGGCTATCCACCCCACAGCAGCAGCAACAAACAATGTGAGCCCGACAACTGTTAGCAATTTACCATTGCATTTGGTAAATGCAATGGTAAATGCAATTGTAAAGCTCTGCATGTTTGGTCACTCCTGTCCAGTCTTGTCTCCATAGTCCGTGTCAGCCACACTATTCTTTTAGTCCCTTGTACCTAGTTTCCAGAGGTGTGAACTAATAAGGTGCGTATAAATGTATATAGACATTCAAAAGATAAAGCCTCTTGTATAACCTATGCCTGGAGCACTCTTCTGCAGTCTAGTTTCCTACTCTCTCTCAGAATTTTCCCCAAGGAAACATTTTTTGATTTCTGTGAACAGGACAAGTCCCACTGTTACGTGCCCCTTAGCTTAGCTCTCTGTGGCACTTGGTACAGCCCCACTACTTCCAACGTGGTAAACTGCATGAAGACATGGGATTTGTTCATGTTTAGTACTTCAGCACTCAGCACAATGCCTACGGCATATAGCGAGTACTTAAAAACGTTTGTTGAATAAATCCAAATTAACTTTTATTAAAATATAAATAATAAACCTTAAGAATTGTTTAAGATGAAGGAACATGGTAATTTATTGTACAAGACCCCTTCCTAAAAGCTGTCCCTACGTCGTCATATCATACGGTCCTGACTATGGCCCTGGGTGTGATGCGCAGTGTGCCCCCTGGTCAGTGAGGGGACCGAGAACCAGACTGTGGTGTACACAGTGTTCCTCACCTCTGACGTGCGGCTGAAGATCTGTTGAAACCTGTTTTATTCCAAAGCCATGCTCTTCTGCACTCCCCTCAAATAATCAAGTCGGCCTTGATTGACTAAATCATGCATTTCAAGGAAGCGATGATCCTCAAATTGTGTTGGGATTTCCTAGCCAAGAAATGAACATAACATTGGCCACATTTTATTGGATGCTTTGTTACCTGTTTCCCTGTATTATCTCTTCATTCTGAGAAACGTGCATTGTCAACATTCTACAAATAATCCTAGATTTGCCCAAAGGTCACAGAGTAGAGCCAGAGTTGATAATTCACACTACTAATTTGGACTAGAATTCATATCATTTAAAACTGCTTTCTATGACAGATCTTAGAAAGTAACGGATAAAAATGTAAATGTCATTTATTTTGGAAAATCTAAATTCTTGAGCATTTAATGAGTTTAACTGGGTTCAGTGTATAGTATGCATTAAGCCCTGTGGGTGCCCATACTTAACGGATAAACTCCTGGGGAGTCAGCATCTTCGGTTGAGGTGCGACTGGGGGCTGGGTGCAGACTAGATTCATTCACTTGGGAACAGGGAACAAGCTTGGCTGAAGTGGAGAACTTTCTGAGTCGCGATTGGGTAATGAGATCACCTTGCACAAGTAGTTCAGGAAAACAGGTTTTTTTGTTTTGTTTTTTAACACAGCTTTTTGGAGCAAAAGAATGAAGATATGAAACTGTTACAGCTTTTAACATGATGGCTTTAGAAGAGTGTGTAATACAGTTAAAGGACTGTAAACAGCAAGTCTGGTTAACTATAATACAAGATTAACTTCATTTGCTGTGAAGAAGCAGTTACCTTCTCTTCAAGCCTAAACGAGCAGCGTTCACATTAAGTAACAGCCAGTTAAACTTATTTAATTTAAAAATCTACACAGGCACTTCTCTATTCCCATAGGTAGATAAAACAGAAGGGTGGTTACCAGAGGGGAAAAGGATCGGGGGAGGAGGGAGGCAGAGGAGCTTAAACCTACGGCCACCAGGCCTGGGGCAGCCACAAGCAGTGCAGTACAGATGCTGAACTATCTATCATCTTGTACACCGGAAGATTATACAGTGTTATGAACCAGTGTTACCCCAATTTAATTAAAAAAAAAAAAAAAAACGGGTAGAAACAACACATATTGAGAGCAAAGTGTGAAAATCAGTTTGTGCCACTAAATAAGCATTTTCGTCTGTTCCTTTTCACTCTTATACACATGCATTGTTTTCATGTAAGTGGGATCATACTTGACTTTTCGACAACTTTCTCCTGTACCGATTAATGTTCCTACACAGCAGTCAGCACGTGGCTTCATCTCACCCTCTTAACAAATGCAGAGTAGCCTTTGTACAGGTTGTGCCGTGATTGGTTGAATCGCTGTTCGGTGGTTGGGCATTTGGGTTATATTACATTTTTCACTTTTACAAATGATGTAGAAAATGCTCAATCCCCCATATATGTCTTCGAGCCGAAGTGCTAGATTTCCTATGAGAAATAGCTTCCTATGCAGAGAACTGTAGAGTTCCTTTAACTTAGAGATTCTGCCAAATCGCTTTCCAAAAAGTCCACCAATTAATACTGTTTTAATTTTTGTCAATCCAGTGATTGCACAATTATTTTTTTCATTTGCATTTCTCCAGTTACCAATGAAACAGCATCGTTGCATGTTTTCATTTTGATTGCCTATTTCTAGTCTATGAATTATTTGTTCATATTCTTTGCCCATTTTCCTCTTTAGTTCTTATTTCCTCTTTAGTTCTTACTCTCTGAGTAAAAAGATGGTTATGGACTTCACACATTTTATTTCTTACAAAAAGGTACTACAGTTGGCTAGTGTATGTCCTAACGGTGGATTTGCGGCCTTTCTGTGAATGCTTTACATATTCTTGCATCATTCTCATGCTTGTTAAATGTGTGGAAGATACCTTCTAGTGATATATTTTTTTAATGGTTATCCTGTGTTACAGACAGAAGTTTCTTTCTCTTCATGAGCTCAAATCTCAGTATTTTTTCACGATGGCTTCTGAGTTTTGTGCTTGCTACAAGATTTTGAAAATATTTTCATTTTCTTCTAATACTTTTTTTTTTTTTTTTTGCATTAACTCATGTAATCCATCTGGGGATAATTTTTGTATTTTGTGTGTGATGGTGGTCTAACTTAATTTTTTCCTAAGTGTATAGTTAACTTTTATTAATGCATTTTGGGGGGGTATAGTTTCTCTTATTTTCACTGGTTTGAAATGCCACAGGTATCATGTACTAAATATGTTTATCTACCTGGATCTGTGTTTGGACTCATATTTCACTGATCTTTTCATCTATGCCTATACCGACATCTAATGTAATCACTAGGCCTAAATAATTTGCTTTTGTATTTGGTCTGAAAATTTTCCCTAAGTGGTAATTTTAACAATGTCTTGTCATTCTTGGCCATTCTTGTTATTTTCTCTTACTCAAATATCAACATCTTTACAATATTGAGTCTGCCCACTGAGATAGATTTTTTTGAAGGCCTACCCTTCAATATTGTTTTTTACTTTCTTCGTAGGAATAGGCTTTGCATCTTTTAAAAAATACTTGTGGATTATTATTATTACTAACATTGGTATTATCATGTCATCATTTTTTAACTGATTATACCTGCTATAGTATGTTTTCAGCCTCTTTGCTGAGTGTTTATTGTAATAGTTTTTCCATTAATTATCTTGGATTTGTCAGATAACACACTGAGGATCATTTTGTCAGTATTATTTCAAATTGCTCAGACACATATATCGTGTTTCCCCGGTCTGAGTGTGACCGTTGGCGACACCGGGGTGTGTTAAGTACAAAGCATCCCACCTTTGTCCAGTTGACGCCAGTTTCTATTTCTGTCTAATCAGGGTCATTAAAAAAATAAAATCTGAAATGCGTGTTGAATTCCCATGTTTTCATAGCAGTTTATGGGTTTGTGTGTGTGTGTGTGTGTGTGTGTGTGTGTGGTGTGTGTGTGTGTGTGTGTTAAGCAGTTTAATGAATTATATTAAAAGCTTTTAGTTATAGACCCATCTTTGCTTTGGTTGGATAAACCGGGCTTGGTCGTGCTAGTAGATGGAGCATTCTAACATTTTACTCCGAAGCTTTGTATTCATGCTGAGTAGTAAGACTGGCTTAACGTTTTTTGTTGTTGTTGTGTTATCCTTATCCCTGTATTGGTATAAGTTTTGCTAGCCTTCTAGAATGAGTTGGAAAACTGTTCGTATTTTTTTTTATGAAACAGTTTATGTAATGTAAGAGTTATTTACCTCCTGAAATCTTGATAGAGCTCATTTTAAATCGCACATGGTGCCTTTTTCAATGTGATTTTGTAAAACGTTCAGGTAAAAAGTATTTCAGACATCTAGGAAATAATAGAGCATCACATCTCATTCTCTAGCTTAAAAAGATGTTAACATTTCACCATGTTTTATTTACATTCTCACTAACTCTGCACACCTTTCTCCACCCCCACTCTCCCTGGGAGTGAGCAGGAAAATCTCTCAGGAATGTTTAGCAAACGATTTTTTCTTTTTGTTGTGTTTTAGGAATAAACATTCCGTACTTGTGACACAGGTGCTCTGGGGTGATTAAATTTGCAATTGTCCCTTTGTGGAGAGGATAAGCTGACTTTTACTATAAATGCTATATAAAAGCTAATCCCTTTTTGTTTTTAACAAAATGTTAAAAGAGGTATGGCTAATGCTTATACCTTCTTTTCATTCCTCCCCCTGCTTTTTTCTAAGATATAACTATCCTGATATGCACATAATTTCCATGCATGTTTCCATCCTCATTTTACATGAATATTTAAAAACAAAAATACACAGGACTATTTTGTGTGTTTCTAAATTTCATGAGGAAAAACTCCATTGTCCTATAGATTTTCAAACCTATTTTTCACCCAATACTGTGTCTGAGATACAGTCCTGTTGATATATTTTTTTCACAATATAACATCTTTGAAATTGGGTTGCTTCTTAAATCAGTGATGTCTTAAAATTGTCAGCATTTTCTTTCCTAATGACAAAATAATGGTGTGCCTTATAACTGATGTTCAGCTTAGATTTGATTAAATCCCGTAGTTAATTCCTCTTAATTGCTTTTATAAAGCCTTCTATTGTTTGAATATGCCACAGTTAATCCATTTTCATACCATAGTTAATGTTTTTCTTATTGATGGCTAATCAGACTCTTTGCTCTTTAACTGTGACAAACCAGTGTCAAAGTGAACATCCTTTCTGTCTCATAGTTTATTCCGAACAGAATGTCGAATTTAATGAATATAGGTATTGTACTTTCTAGGTATTGCCAAATTGCATTCCAAAGTAATTGTATTACTTTATACTCCCACCAGCAATGCGTAAGAGCTTTTGTTTGCTTTTCATTTTTAAACTCGGCATTCATTTAACATTAACTGTGTGTGCTGTCGGTTAGGGGTCTTATTTTATCTTCAAATGCGTAGTCATTCACCTCAGCGCTATTGCTTATTGAATAGTTTATTCTTTCTACTTTGATTTCAAAGCCTTTATATATTGAGAACATAATAAGAATGATAGTTTTACTTTTGTATGTATTTTATAATATCTGTCATGTTTCCAGGCTCTCTGGTGTGCTTCATTCGTTCATGATGTACTTCTCAACCATTTTCATTACTGTGCTTTTATTCATGTTCTTCAAAATTCTCTTGGCTATTCTTGTCTTTTACACTTCCACATGAATTTTTAAGTCAGGTTGCCAAATTTTGGGAAAAAAAGTTCTTAGGCTTTTTATTGGAATTGCATTTAATTAAAAAATAAAGTAGGGGGAGGCGTGAATGATCGTCTTTATGATATTCAGTCTTCCCATCTATGAATATAGTGGGTCAGTTAGTGACTATTTTTTATATCCATTCTAGTCAAGTTTTACAGTTTCCTTCATAACAGTCTTGCAAACCATACCTTTCTTTAAAATGACTTATTTTAATCGTTTGTCACTTCTGGAGAAGAACACTAACGAGCTTAGTCTGCCCTTACTCCTTTGGGGTCTAAAAGCTTTTTTAGGAGTTGAAGCTTTTGTTATCTTACATCTTATCTTCTGGTTAGTTAATACAAATTTTTCATGAAGTAGAATTTTGGTCCCTCGTGTTTTCCTTAGAAATAGTGTGTGTCTAGATTTTAAAATTTGTTAGTTTCACAGTCTATTTTATTTTATAAATCTCTTCCACAGCATCTCTATTTATTTTTCCTTGATTCAAAAAATTGTCTTACCTCTTTTTTTCTTCTATCACTGGATTTTATTGAAATTTTCTAAGAACCAGCTTTTGGTTTTATTGACTGAGCATTTTTTATTGTTGCCTGTTATTTCTGTAATTCTACAATGATCTTCATTCCTTATTTCAACTTTATTTGAATCTCTGACTTCTTTTTTAGCCTCTCGGGCTATATACTTAGCTCATTTACCTTGAATCTTTCTTGGTTTTTGATACATGCATTTATTTCTCTTCTAAGTACTGCTGGATTCATTCCAAAGATTTTGTTTTGTATTGTTCCCCTTATTACTCATTTCTAAATAGCTTATAATTTATAATTTTATTTTTGAGTCATAAGCTGACGGATTTTTTATTCCCAGAAGACTTTTAAAAATTCTTAATAGAAGATTTAAAGTGTGGGGGTGTTTTTTATTTTATTATGTTTTTGTGATTTATTTCCAATTTAACTAAATGTGGGCCAAAAATGTCAGTTGTATAATTTTGCTTCTTGGTGTGCGTTGAGAGAGATTTTTTCGCACAGTTTCCACATGTGTCTGAAAAGAAGGTTTATTCACAGCGTTTTGGGTACCAAATTTTGCAGATGCATGTGTTTTGTTCTTTTTGCTTGGGGGATGAAAGTTTCCTGATCTTATATTTAATCCATCATATTGAAGCTTCCTGAACTACTTAAAAAGCCACAAACCTAATTATCTTTAGTATGTCTAATTATGCTACTGCTGATCGTCCTTGTAAGTTGGAGTCACTTGAGTTCCCCAGAGCTTGTGCTATCCGGCCCAAAGCAACTCAGAGTTATCCCTGGGGATTACCAGTGACGAAATCCAGGCCTTTCTTTTCAGTCTTCTTTCTTCATGACTTCTGTATTTCACTTGCTTTTTGACTTATGACACTTAGACTAGGGCTTTCTTCCTACCTTTGCGAACATGTCTTATTTTCGCTGATGATTTTTCTTCCTTCAACCAATCTTTAATTGGCTGTAACTTAATATCAGCTATCAACTTCTTGTCCTCTCTTAAAGGCCAAAAACAATTTTACTGACTTCTGCACAGTACAAATTGTAGTCTTAGTATCCATTGATTGAGAGAATTTATTTCTGTACATACAAGTAGAGCCATAATACTTAAGTAGAGCCACACCATAAATATATCTAACTTACACACTGAGCATTTACTGCTAGTATTCACCTTCGGTGGCTTTCAAATCCCTCACCTCTGCCTACTGCCCAACTTATACATCATTTTGCCCTTTGGTTCTTTTCTTCCCTCCCCCCCCTTTTATTATTATTATTATTATTGTGCTACAATACATACAACAAAATTTACCATCTTGACCATTTTTAAGTATACAGTTTCATGGTATTAAATGCATTCATAACTTGTAACCATCACTACCATCCATCTCCAGAACTCTTATTACAAAGCTGGAATTGACCACATTAAAAAACACTAGCTTCCCAGCCCCTGGCAACCACCATTCCACGTTGTCTCTTCGATTTGACTAAGTACTTCATGTAAGGGGAATCACAGTATTTATCTTTTTGCAATATCTTGTTTCTCCTTGCTTAATGTCCTCGTTATTCATCTATGTCGTATAGCCTTTGTCAGGATTTTCTTCTTTAAGACCGAATTAGATTCCATTGTATCTATATACCACATTTTGCTTATCCATTCATCTGTCAGTGAATACTTGGGTTGCTTCCAGGTGTTAGCTATTTTGAGTAATACTTCCAGGAACATGGGTGTTGCAAGTATCTCTTGGAGACCTTGGTTTCAGGTCTTTTGGCTACATGCCCAGAAGTAGAATTGCTGGATCATGTGGTAATACTTTTTAAAATTTTTGAGGAACTTCCTACTGTCTTCCACAGCGGCTGCTATTTTGCATTCATGCCAACTGTTCCAAGGGGTCCAGTTTCTCCAAAGCATGGATCCCGTTTTGTTTTCTTTAATCATGTCTTAGTCCACAATCCTAACCAAACCTGAATCTGACTAAGCCTGGTTTCTTCTTGCCTTACCTTCTGTTTATGACCTGTTAAACTTTGGCTTATCTTTTTAAATGTCCCAACTTAATTACACGTAGCAATATCACTGTTTTTGTAAATACCTAGAATATAGACCTTCATGGACTCTTTTTTATCATAACTTCTAAAACCAAAAGACACTTTTCTTTCCATACCATTGCAAACAAAAAGATTGAAATATGTAGATTTCATATTCAGTTGAGCAAACAGCCACAAGTCTATACCACAAATTATGAAGAATATCTGCCAAATATTTTTGGACCAAAGGTGTATTCCACGGGCATCAAGAAAGAATTCGCTGAAGGAAAGTGTCACCCCCCTGAAAAGTCCACTTAAGATCCTCTGGGAGGAGTGGCCAGATGACCAAGTGTTAAACATGGGGGGATTCAGTCCACATGAGAAAGGACACGGAAATGGTGAGAAATTTCATGGAACCGCTGCCTTTGCTGCCTTGCAGATGGAGACAGACTTGATCTGGAAGTGAGAAATGGCCGAGGAGAAAGGACAGCCACACAGCTCTCTGCCGGCCACCGAACTCAGCAGCTAGATCACCAGGGACCCCGTGACGAAGGCTTTGCTGCGAGGCATCCTGCCCCTTGCTGCTCCGCAGGAGGCGATGTGAAATCTGAGTGTGGACGTGCTCCCTCCTCCCCACCCGCTGGTGACACCCAAAGCGAGGTGCCGGCTGCTTCAGCCAGCAATTTCCCTTCTGGTGGGCATGGGCAGAAAGGAGCCAACGGAGGAGCTGGCTGGTTACCACCACCTGTCTGTGCCCTTTCTATCCCTATATCCCCTCACTCCCCCCAAAAAAAGAATAAGAGAAAGGTGGTGAAGAAGGTATGTCAAAAGAATTTCCCAGGAAAGGTGTCAGCCATTCTCCATACTCTCAAAAGAAAATGAGAGAGAAGTTGAACTCAGAAAAAAACAACAACAAAAAACAAAACCTCAAAGAAGCAATGAGATTGAGATCAGAACTAGCCTGCAAATAGTTATAGTTTAAAGTATAAGAGGGATCGAAGTAAGGCAGACCTAATGAGTACGTGTAAGCTCCTGTGTCCTTGAAACAGAGTATACCTTCCAAGCAGCCCCGGGTCACTTAAGAAATTGGCTGTCATGCCACAAAGACTCTCAAATTCCAGAATTAAAAATGAAAACCAAAAACAAAATATTTCATTACCTGGAGGGTTTTTTTTTTTTTTTTTCCGTACTCTCAGGTGAAGGGTAAAAAAATAGATGACTAGAAAATAACTATGATGAATTTACTGTATATCAAAGGCAATATATACGATGTGGTTGAGAATGTCTCTACAGCCAGACCCTGACTGGGGTTTTTCCCAGTTTTGCTGCTTATCAGATAGGTGTGTAACCTTGAGCAAGTTGTATAATCTTCAAGGTCCCTGTTTCAATGGATTAAATGAACTTGACACACGTTAAGTGCCCCCCAAAATATTACCTATTGTTACTGTTTGCTGAGGTGGCCAGTGTTTTTAGAATGGAGTAGACAGAGAGCTGTGAACAGCAGAGCCAGACTCGAGGGACACAGAGGTATGGCTTGCAGGCTGTTGTGAAGACTATGTCTTTAACTCCTAGATGACATGGGAGGCCATGCGAGGTTTTGAACAGAGGAGTTGTGCATGGATTTTGATTTTAAAAGGATCTTCTGCTTACATGATGAGGACAGACGGAGAGGGGAGGGCTGAGGCAGAAAGGCTAGTTAAGGAGACCATTGCCTTAATCCGGGTGCCTTGTGATGCACGACCACGTGCACATGGGGTGGTTGTAATGGATGCAGTGAGAAGCAGCATCGGATGTATAATGAAGGTAGAGCCAACAGAATTTGGTGATGTATTGGAAAAAACTGGCCCACACAGTTGCTGTTAACTGAGGGGTGTCCATTATTGCTGAAGAAGAAAACTAAGCAATAGCAAGAAAATAAATATCCTTGTGTAAATATGGGATGGACTCTGACGTCCCCCAGAAATCAGGAGCTATGCTGAGTTCACAGCTGACCTCTACGGGATGGCCCTGCTCCCAGATCCCAGGGGTGGTGGGGGGGGGAGCAGACACTCAGGGGCTAACACCTGTTACTTTCATGGAACCAGAGCCCCTTTCCCTCAGGAGCCTGTAGTGACTGGACAGAGGACAGTGACAAACATCTGGCAGAAGGTGCTGGAAGAAACCAAGGCATGCCCTTTTCTCCTGTGGTAAGGGTGTGGGATGAGAAGGCCCCTTTGCAAGATAGTCACTCAAGCTTGGACAACGCTGGGCCTCCAGACTCTGGGAGTCCACTGGCCGCAAGCTTTGGGAGATGGGCCAGGAGCCGTGCCTGCTGAGACGGAGAGGAACGTGAGAAAGGGAGACGTGTGAGGAGACATGGACCCGATGCAATTATGTCCTCGTTTCTGCCTCGTTAGAATTCGCGGCCGCCAGGTGACATGGGTTACACTTGGGCACACTGGTGAGGAAACCAAGTCCTCTGTATTAACTGACACGAGACAGAACCAGAGCCACAGAGACAGTGGCGTTACTGTTGTGGGACTTGGTGATGTGGGAAGTCCCAGGGCTTTGTCACAGAGCAGTGACGGGCACTGTTGGGCGGGGGTAGGGAGGCAGGAGCCAGCCGAGCAGATGGAAAGTCAGGAAATGGTGACGGAGTGATCTGGAGAAGTTTGAGTGAGAAGGAAGGAGAGGACTATTTTTTTTTTCAAGGGTAAATTAAACAACCAATTTTGTGTCCATTAGACATATGCATTTGTGGAACCTGCCCTCAGCCTTTTGGAGGACTCTGCTCAGCCCACAGGCCCCGAGTCACATGATCTCATCCTCCCCCAAGTCCGCCTGACCGGGCAGTGGCAGCCTGTGCACCAGGGACCTATGCGTGGTGTGACCTGTCTCAGAAGGTAAGCCAAGCCCATCTGAATTTTCCTCTGGAAATCTGAATTAAAAGGCAGACACCAGCTTCCAGTTAGCCGAGGATAGATGAATGCAAAACCCGCGGGCTGCTGGGGCCCACGCACGTGCCGGAGGAAGCGAACCCCTTCGAGAGACGCTGGCCCGCGACGGACCCAGTCGCTCGCTTTTTAGCGACACAGCCTTACAATGTCCTGTGACTCCGCCGAGGGGAAGGCGTCAGTATGCCCAGGGCGGAGGACCCTGGCCAGAGCGGCCTTCCCTGGGGCTCCTCCCCTCCGTCCCCACCCGCTCTGCTGTGTCGAGCAGGCAGACACGCGGGGAGTGTCCGGCAAGCGCTGTCTTCACCATATTGCTGACCAGGTCCCGGCCGCCGGCACCCTGCCCGCGGGCCCCGCACAGCCGGCCGGGGTGTGGCCTCACCCTCCCTGCGCTGGTTCGCACCTCTCACCCCAAAAACCGCACAGGGACGCTTTTATGCCGAAGTCACACCATCCTACATGCCTGGGAGCCAGTGTGGCCTGTGGCTTGTGAGAAGCTTGGGCTCTCAGGCCCTGCTCCTGACCTCTACTCGACCCGCATTTAATAAGATCCCCGGCCACTGGAGTCCACGTTACGGTGCGAGAAGCGAGAAGCGTCGGTCTCCACCGTCTGTATAATCTCCCTCCTGCTTCAGGTTCCAGCCTAGGGGTCACCCATCCTGCCGAAGCTTCCTTCCCTGTCACCATGGCGATGGCTGCCTCGCCCCGAATTCCTATAGCCCTCAGAAACCAGCAGTAGCTTCACTGAGTACTTGCTGGCGACCGTGGGTATCACCTGTTTTCCCGCACGATTCTGAAAGGTATCATTATCTTCACTGCACAGATAAAGGAGCCAAGACTCCGAGTGGCTGGCCAGGTCGAAGCAGCCGGCGTCAGAGCCAGAATCTGAGCATATGAACCCAATGAGCACACTTCAGAGTATTGACTGCAATGATTTGACATTAGCATCTTGCAAGCGATGACTATGAAATGGTCTATACCGGAAGTCAGCAATCCGGCGGTGAAACTCTGATTACTTCATAGACAAATCGTACCTACACAGCCTGTGACACTTCATTGGTACTTGATGTGCTTAACTTTCTAATATCGAAGATCCTATCCGTGTAATCTGTAGTACCAGCTTCTAGAAAATAGACTTTTTAAATTTTAAAATATCTTCCACTGAAAAATGACTCAGTGCTTTGTGCATAGTAAACAAACACACATGAAGTCCTGTAATTCATTTGATCCTCACAATAGCTGTGTCACAGTCGTCCCTAGTTGGTTCTCTAATAACACGTCCAAAATGGGATTCCTGGTCTCTCCACCCACGTCCACCTCTCAGAAACCTGCTGCAGACCCAGCGTTCCTCATCGCAGGCTGCGGCAATTTCGTCCTTTTAGTTATTCAGGCCCAAAACCTAAGGTCAACTTCGAGTCTTCAGTTTCTTTCTCACACTGCTTCCAATTGGTCAGCAAGTCCTACAGACTTAAATAAGTCCAGAATCTACCCCGCTCTGCTGCTGTGGCTGCGGTCCAACCCACTACTCACCGTACCTCATGAACCAGTGTCCTTGGGCTGCTACAACTGGGTGCCACAAACCAGGCGGCTTAAGCAACAGAAATTTGTGCTCTCACCCTTCTGGAGGCTGGACGTTCACGGTCAAGGTGTTGACAGGGTTGGTCCCTTCTGAAAGCTGGTAGGGATGGATGGGTTTCAGGCCCCTCTCCTTGGCTCGCAGATGGCCATCTGCTTTGTGCACTTCTTCACATCATCTTCCTTCTGCATGTATCTCTCTGATCAAATTCTCTTGTTTATTGAGACACTGGTCCTATTGGATGAGGGAAACCTGAGTGCCATTGCCTTAACTTAATCACCTCTGTAAAGACCCTCTCTCAAATTAAGTTACCTTCTGAGGTACCGGGGGGGTTAGGACTTCAACATCTGAATTTGGGGGTGGGGGATACACAATTCGACCCATGCCATCAGGATTACTGCAGAAGCTGCTTCTTACCTGATCTCTCTACTTCTTCTCTCATTTCCTAAAGCTCATTCTCCGCACAGCAGCCAGTTATCTTTTGTTTAAATTCAAGCGAGATCCTATCCTTCTGCTTAAAATCCCCCAGCAATTCATCACTGGAGGAAGAGCCAAAGTTCTTACAGTGGCCTGTGTACGAGTCCCTCTGATCTGGCTCCCATTACATCTCTGACTTCATCGCCCCCTTTCTCCCACACTCTGCTTCAGCCCCAGGGGCTCCCTTGCGAAGGCAAGATCCCCTGCCGTAGTATTTATGCACAGTACTCCCTCTGGATAGTCTGCCCCCAGATACTGGCGCATCTCGTCCTCATCCCCTTCAGGTCCATTCTAATGTTTCTGACTCAGCAAGAACCTTCCCGGACTTCCTTATGTCAAATCGCATCCCCCGCCCCAGCACTCATTATTGTCCTTGTATGCTCTGTTTTTCTCCGTGGCACTCATCACCTTCTGGT
Source organism: Eonycteris spelaea (assembly GCA_003508835.1). Classification (NCBI taxonomy): domain Eukaryota; kingdom Metazoa; phylum Chordata; class Mammalia; order Chiroptera; family Pteropodidae; genus Eonycteris; species Eonycteris spelaea. The sequence goes on from PUFA01000189.1 coordinate 155,867, forward strand.
ATACTGTACGATGTACCCTTACATCCTATTTCTGGTCTGGCCCCTTCATGAGAATGTGGCTCAGTGAGGTTTGTTCTCTGTTCTCTACATCCCCAGGGTCTAGAACAGTGTCTGTTGGCACGCAGTCAATACATGTGTATCGTATGAATAATAGCATTCTCCTTTTACGAACGCTGAAACTAAAAAGCAGAGAAGTTATGCACGTTTCTGGGTCACACGGCGAGTTGGCAGAGGTTGGATTAGGGCCCAGGCAGCCTCCTCGTTCAAAGTTCTCTGCACCATCACCAGACCATGGGTATTGTCTTTTGTTACAATGCGCTCAATATATGTGCCACTGAAAGCTTAAAATACAGATCTTGTTTTCATTTTTAAGCCTATCTTCTGCGTGGAAAGGTTATGTCTATCCTAATAGCCAATTTAGATGACCGCATTGTTCTTCTAATGAAGTCTAACCCTAACCTGCATAGCAAGTACCATTAGTGCGGCCCCCAAACACAAATCCTTTCTCGGTTGACTTGGTGGCCGCATCTGGGCCATTAATAATAATGGTAAATAAGTAATAATAATACCAGTATTTTAAGGTAATTTTTAATTTTTATAAGTAATACACAGACACGGTTGAAAAAAATCAAATATGAAAGAGCCTGCAATGAAATGTCCCAAACTCTCGGGCCGTCTCTTGAATGCCACCCTCCACCCCCACCCCCTGCTTCCCCTAAACCTCTCTCTGGGAGCTTTTTGTCTTTGTAAGCAGCTCTCATTCTGAGTCTTTCCTTCTCCTGGGTGGAATCTATTCCCTAGATCTCATGTCTTCCTCTTAGATTATCTCCTAATTTTGCTAAAACTCATCTTTAAGTAAATCCTTTAAAAAAGGGTCTTGAGAAGTAAACTCAAATGTCTGAAAATATGTTTATTCTACAGTCACTTGGCCAGAGCACAGGCCCCGCCTCTCTGTGGAGAAGTATCACGGGCCCTGCGAGACTAGCACTCGGAGTGACATACGCTGATGCGGTTCTCTGGAAAGTCCAGTCGGCCCAGAGAGCTCCTGCCTCGGTAGTGGGCGGGCCTCCCTTAGCTCCTCCTTCCTCCCTCGCGTAACCCCTGACCCCAACCCTATTTCTCCTGAGAGCCTCTGTAGCCTTTGCAAATGCCGGTTTCCATCCCCTTGGCTTTTTCTTTTCTTTTCTTTTCTTTATTTTATTTATTTATTTATTATTTATTTATTTATTTATCTATCTATCTATTATTTATTTATTTAATTTACTTTTTGCATTTCACTGCTGCCCTCAGTTCACCCCACGTGTCGTTGACTCTTCGATTGATATGTCTGCGGATCTTATAAAGGAGCGATAGTGCTTGCAATTACAGCAATCTGATCCAAAGGACACGTATAAGAGAAGTAATCAATCCCTCTTCGCCTGTAGTGTTTTATATTTTCCCTTTCCCCTACTCCAGTCTGCAATAACCTGAAGCGACAGCATTTAAACTCAGGGAACAACTAGTGTAAAAAAAAAAAAAATGGTTTGTGCTCGAAGAGGTTTATTTTCTTGGCGGAAGGATTATTTCAAATCGGGAGCTTCCTTGGATGGTCGATGTGTTTAGAGGTCAGTGAATAAGGGTCAGAGCTCTTTAGAGCTCAAGGGTGTGCAGCCACAAGCAGAAGACGACGAGAGGCCACCCCAGCGAGGTGTCACTGTGAGTGGGAAAGTATGTTTGGGGGATGGCTGGAAAACACATGGAGGCTTACATGTAAGGGAAGGTGCAGAATAGCTGAATGCACGGCGAGGGAGAGAGGATCTCTTGGGGAAAGAGCTGTGCTGTGAGGCCCCCGTTCCCCGCCACCCCCAACACACGAGTCGCGAGGATACCACTTGCTGGGTATCCTGGCGCTGGCGCCCGGCCTGGGCGAGGGACCCCTGAAGGGGCCTGAGGCGGTCGAGGAGAGGCTACGCGGGGCAGTGCATGTGGAGTGATGCTCCTCCCCAGATGGCCTGGTTGGCCCATGGCGTGGACTGCTGGCCCCCAGGTGTGGAACCTGGGTAAGGGATCGGCTTTGGGGTCATTTAAAAGAGATCTTATCCAGGTAAGTGTCCCACCTAGGCAAAGACTGCTCAGCGGAAGGGTTGTGGGGATCGCGAAGGCCAAAGGTGAGGCGGGGACTCGATGAAAGAGAGGCGCCCTGAAGGAGGGGGAGTTCCTACGAAGGAAAGGATCTTCTAGAAGCATCCGCCAAGCCCAGGGAGATGGCCCGCCACGATGTCAGGTAAGAGGTTTCTCTCCCTTTGGGAGTCAATAAAAACTGCGGTCAGCAGGTAGTGGGGGCACTAGACAGGTGAGAAGAAGCTGCTCACCTGGGGGCCGCCTTAGCTTGGTGAGGGAGGGGAGAGGCGAGGGAGGTGACAGAAGTGTTCATTAATATATGGGACCAAGCACTCCACGTTTGAATTTGAGATGTATGTCTTAAAGTAACCAGAAGGTTCGTCCACTCAGCAGCAGGCACAGAGGCGTGGCTAGCCCTAATTTTTATCCCCACTGTCTAAGTTACAATGTAGAACCCAGAGTTCTGGGCTTGTACCCCCACTGCGGTTCTTAGCAAAGCCGCAGAAGGTGGAAGGAAGCAGAGAGTAGGGCCAGTCCCATGATCTATGCAGTGGAGGGCTGGGCCACCGGTGGCCGCGGACTCTTGGTATGGCAAATGACAAGCTGTGTGGGTCACCAAAAGGTTCCTTAGCACCTAAGGAAACATCTGTGACACATAAACTCTGACCGCGACACATTAATTTATTTCAAATCTCATTAATTGATTTTAAATGGCATAATTCAAGGTAGAACCCAATAGAAAATGACGAAAACAGCCTAGATATATTAGAAGAGGGGGTTGGACTGAGTATATCAGAGATAACTCACATGATAGCATAGTCTGTAGTCATTAAAAATCATGTTTTTGAAGACTATTTGATACAAAAAAATGCATTTGTCCTAACATAAAATTGCTGTTTCTGTACAACAGATGGTTGAATATCAACGATTTCATATGGTTTAATCTAAAAAAGAAAAAAACTGCAGGATACAAACTTTCTAAAGCACAATACCATTTTTTTTTTGGTGGGGTGGGGGAAGAAACTAAGAAATACCTATAGAGAATCTTATACGTACATGCTAAGTACTTCACTATCCCTTTGAATCCTGTCAGAAACCCTACAGGACAGCCGTGATTGTCATCTCCGTTTTATAGATGACAAAACTGAGCCTCGGGGCTCTAAGGAACAAATGTGATAGGCTTTTACCACCCCTGGCGGCGGCACCCTGGGACATGGGGACCCCAAGCCACAAAGGAAGGCCAACTGACCCCATTGGGCCCAGCCTTCACTCCTCCTCCCCAAGTGACCACAGAGGCTCTTTCTGGCCTTCAGAGCCATTCCAGGCACCTCTATCTGGTAGGGACACCAATGAGCTATATCATGGTGCTGATGTAGCTGATCTCACCACCCCCTCCCACTGACTGGCAGCACAGTCAATGGGGAGCAGCCCAGGGTGGGCGCTTCCTGCCTTCTGGCGGGGGGCGGGGCACCCCTGTTTATTCTGCTGTGGAGCCTTAGATAAAATTCCAGTATGACCAGGAGAAATGTGTTTCACAGCCCACTAACCTCGGGAGGGCCACACACAAAATGCAAGGCTGGACCTGCCTTTAGCTCTCCTGGCTCCCTAATCCGATCCGTCTCTGTTTTGCAGATACACGCATTCTATGTGCATATAATGCATGCGCGTGGCGTAAAGATGAAGAGGAAGTTTATCAAAATGTTACTGGTAGGAAACTCTGGATGATACTATTATCGATAATTTTTAATTTATTAAGCAGAAAAGAAGCAAAGTCCTTTAAATGATGAAATTGTCATATGACAGGTCTATGGAAAATGGTTAAAGCAAAGGTCAAGATAATGGGAATATCTGGCTTAGGAGGTCATGCACGTGGGTTGGCCTCAGATCGTGTTTTGCTGAATGGGCTATGGACCTGCCGAGGTCCCAGGTCGATTCCTGTGTTACTTTAACATCATTTGACGTTTAAAACCAGCGCGAACATCTATACATTAGAAGAGGAAACGGAGAATTTGAACTGACTTCTTTTAAAAAAAATTAAAGCTAAACTTTTATTATTCGTTTAAACGTTTAAAAAGTTTATTTCTTCCCTAATATCAGAGTGAAATGCATGCTTTAAGAAATACTGTGCCCTGGATAGGTTGAAAGTTAAAGGGTGGAGAAAACATCGGGCCTATTGAAACTACATAAAAGGTGAGAGCGGTGTATGAGGATTAGGCACCTTGAGACAAAAAGCGCTATCAGCACATTTTACTGGGAACATGTAATTATTCTAAATTCGTGCACCGGTAAGAGCCTCAACTTATATGGAAAAAAAGAAAAAGGAAAGATCCATTATCATAATAGGTAAGTTCATTCTCAACTATTAAGTTAAACAAACAAAAAATAGTAACGATACAGAATACTTGAACAAAATATTAATGTGATGGACAACAAACTTTGATAATGCAGATTTTTCTCAAGCACGCATATTATCCTTTAAAAAATTGCCCTCATGGACAATGAATTATTAGCCTTATGGCTAATTCTCAACAAACTTTAAAGAACTGATGTGATGTAGATGATGTTTTGTTTTCTGACCACAATACCATAAAGATAATTTAAAAGTTTCATATATCTGAAGTTTGAAAGAATATATCACAAAGCAAATTTTAAAATACTGGAAACGAATCGTGAAAATAATACATATTAATAGTTATGAGTGGAGAGAGGGAGGAGGTAGACAAGGTAAAGGGATCAAATATTTGGTGATGGAAAGAAATCTATGGGTGGTAGACACAATGCAGTATGACTTACTGATAAATCGTACACTTGAAACTTCCTGGAGTTTGTTGCTCAGCATCACCCCAATAATAATAATTTAAAAAAGAGAACAGCTGTGAGTAAAAGCGGTACTTGGAGAGAGTTTTATAGCATCAAATCCTGATATCAGAAGAGAAACAAGGCTGAAACTTAACAGCTAAGCACTAAATTAAGATATTAGAAAACAAAAATAAGATAATTCTTTAAAAAGTAGAAAAGAGATAAGAAATTAAAGAAATAGAAAGCAAATCTTCAATAGACAGACATAAAACCAAGAGTTAATTCTTTAAAAAAAATCTATTGATTTTATTAGAAATATCTTTAAAGAGAAGGATCAAGAAAAAAAGCACAGAGAAAACATAAATAAGGTTCGGATTGCAAAGGGGACTAAGTACAGATACAGATGATCATCTTATTAAAAAGATAAGAGAATATTATTAACAACTTCATTATAATTAATTTGAAAATTTAGATGAAATTGACAAATTTCTAAAAATAAAACATTGAAACTGAGAGAAGAAGAAAGTAAAACTTGAGTATTAAAAGATATTTCTAAAAATAAAATACTGGACCCAAATTATTTTATAGGCAAGTTATATCTAAGTTTTAAGAGACCATAGCAAAGAGAAAAAAGAGGATATTCCCTAAATAACATAAACTATGACCCTGCTACAAGTTGTATATCAAAACAGGACAAAACAGTATGGAAAAATGTCCAGGCCAATTAAATTCATGAACATAGGTAAATAATTCTAAATAAATATTAACTAAATGAATTCAGCTGTTTATTTAAAAAAAGAAAAAAGAAAGAAGAAAAAAAATGTAGTGAATTTTTAAATTATATTTATCTAGGAATGAAAGTCAGATGGATGTTACCACTTTAACAGATTAAAAGAAAGAAGGATCATCTCAATCGATGCAGAAAAAGCATTTGGTAAAATTAAACACCCATTCTAAATAAAACTCTTAGTGAAATAGAAATAGAACTGCCATACTCTGACAAAGAATATCTCCCAACAGCACATGTGATTTTCCATGGAGAACTGTTAGAAGCACAACCTTTAAAAGTAGGAATGAGACGGGATGCTCGTTACTATTGCTTTCTTCGACATTGTTTCTCGTAGGTCCAACCTAGTGAAGCAAGACAACACAATGAAAACGAAAACGAAAGTATAGATTTGAAACGGAAGACACAAAACATTATGTACAGATGAGATGATTGTCTACATGGAAAACATGCTTCTATTCTACTTCTTAAGAGTGGTTTAATAATGGGCATGTATTATCATGCTGTGTGACACATTATGCACAGTGTTGTTTATGCAGTAAGTGCATAAAACAAGATGCAGAGGCGAAACACAGGGCACATGCGTGTCCTAACTCTGGGCTCAGGCGTATCTGCGTGCAGGGCGCAGCCCACAAGAGCCTAGCACATTAGACTGGGGTCCCTCCACCCAAGGAAGAAGGAGCCAGCCCCTCCCCAGCACCAGAAGGACTTGGTTCCCAGAAGGAAAGAGGCAGTCCAAGTCTGTCTTGTATTTTCCCTCACTTGGCCCACGTCCCTGTGCTGGAGAGAGAGGTCGGAGTTAAAAGCGGCATCGCTCTCACCGAGAACCCTGCAAGTCCTGATAGAAGAACTGCGGGATTTGGAACGCCTCCGCCTGCTGCCACTCCCCAAAAGAAGGAGCCATCGCCACTTCCTCGCAGGGCTCTGAGCGCCCTGTGAGGGCTCGGAGGAGGACGATGGCAGCCAGGAGGGCGCAGGCCTTGGGGGGTGGCCTCGCGCCCCTTCCACACGGCAGCGCCGCTCGGTGCCCGCGGATCGTGCTGGGCGGAAGCCCAGTGCCCGGTGCCCGGGGACCGCGGCGCGAGGGTGGACCTGGGTGTCCTTGGGAGCAAACGCCTTTGCAGTTCTTGGTGACGGTTATTCCTCTGACCTCATCTGTATCCACGACCCAGATGATAGTTCTGTTTTAGAGAACGGGATGTGTCAACGCTGGATTTTCGGTTCTTGGAACACAGCGTCGGCTTCAGTCGTGTCTCTCTGCCTCCTTCTCTGTCCCCGTGCCTGGTTCTCTCTGTGTCTGTGTCTCTCTCTGCTTCCGCCCTTCCCACCTCCCTCCATCCTTCTAATCGGCATTTTGTGGAGCTCTAACCACTTAATACTATTTGCTGTTTCAGAGGTTCTTAAATATTTTCCCAGAAACAAAGGGTAAAGTTTCCCTGGAGAGGTTCAAATGCACACGGCCTTGTTTCGGGGTGGCCTGTCTCCCCGCCCTCCCTGTCTGGCAGTGTGATTCACTTCTGTGGGTGTGTGCGCGGCTGCACTGCTTTGTTTGCAGAGCTGGGATGTGAGTAAGACGACATTCGTGCTTTAATTTTGCCCTTTCCCTGGCATAGTGCTTCTTAACTCGAAACATTCTAAACAAATCTCTTAAGAATCCGTACATAATTATCAATGTTTCATGTGTAAATGCCAAGGTTGACAAACCGCCCTGAGAGATTTAATTAAAAACCGAGTAAGCTTATTTGGAAATTGAGAAGTGGTATTTTATTTGCTCCTAACTATGTTTGCACATAAAGAGAATACAATATGATGCTGGAGCTCAAGAGATATTGAGCACATATTGATTCTTATGGCAAGGGCTTAAGTGTTTCATTCCATTCACATAATACAGATCCGATCTAACTTAACAATGCAATGTCTCTACATAGCTAATAGCTGTCAAGCCCTGACAATAGGCGTGCAAGCGATTGTCTAAATATGAAGTTTTGAAACATTTCTTAGAGATTGTTGTAAATGGATTGTCCTATAAGAATTCACGACTGTCTCCAACAGGCAACATAGCTTCTCAGTTAGTTTTTTGTAGATCGACTTGAAATGCGATTGCCAGGTAAATAATATATGGAAACATTGAAATGGCAGTCTTGCCATTCGCACAATTATAGCTGGGCATATAAAACTGGCATTTTGTAAGGTCAAGTTCTTACCGTCAGAAGTCTGTAAGCATCCTTAGGTTTTAGTGGCAAGCAACAGCTTCATTAATTACGTGAGCTCTGTTGGGCTATTTATCAGAACATGATTTGGCTTGCATCAACATTTTATAAACATTGATTGCTGTCTAATCTAACACATTCATGCTCTGATCATCAATAATGCAGGTATGGTTAGAACAACTCTGATGTTAATAAAAGTAATTGCTGTGATTGAAACTTTTGGACCTTCTAAAATCTGTTTTGAATGACCTCAGCATTAGGAGAGGGTAGCAAAGACAATGCGCATTTCATCATGATAATACCTTCTGTTAGGTTTAGCGTCTTTGTGGTTATTTATCAGGGTTTTTATTCTTTGCCCACCACTGAACTAAAACAAACGAGAAGAATCTGGAAACCAAGTCAGTTCCCAGTGGGTTGGAAATAGAGTCGTTAGCATCTTAGAATATAAAATCAAATTAAAAATAACAGTGACAAGATGAATTGCTGGCAGAATGAGTATCATTAAGTTTATTGGGAATAAGAGTGCATTTTGGTGATTGAAAAGATCTCGGTTCTAGTGCTGGGCTCAAGATCCTGAAAAAGTCGCAAGACCTGTTTGAGCCTTAGTTTCCTTGTATGTGAAATGGGTGATTAGACAGATAATCTTAAATGTATCTTTCCAGTAAGAAACGTTATTTCTCGAAACGAAAAGAGAAAGGATTGATTATGTACAAATACAGAATTGCAAGGGCTCCGGATGGTAAATGAAGCACATCGTATGAAACGAGATCGTCTGTGCGTTGAGACGGAACCTTGGTGTGGCCGCGGATGAGACACCCACTCCACCCTTCTCACCGCAGTGCGTGAAAACCCAGGCACTGCTCGGCACCCCTAGACTTCACGTTCTTGGGCTGTGGAGCGCCCCGTGCTGTGGTGGCGCAAGGAACTGCCGTCTCGAGTCACTGATGACCTTGGCTCCGTTTCCAGCACCACACGTTTCTGAAGATGCTTCTCCACGTCACGACTTTTCTCCTCAGAAGTTGTCCTTGGGATCACTTGTTAGTTCACGTCACCTCTTTTCTGTTTCTTGGGGATGTCGGGATCTTTCTACCTGGATCCAGGGGCTTCCTTTCAGCCCCACTATTTTAATATCACGGACGTGCCCTGCAACACTCGCTCCTACTATTTATATCCATATCTCCTATTGCAGAATCTCCAAGGTCAAGTATAACATCCGGGACACTTTACATTGTTAGTACTGTTTACTTGGTTTCATTAATCTGAGCAGCAGAATCTCAATGGTAATAGGAGAGTTAACGGGGATCGTTAATAGTCTGGTTTGGGCTACAAGAAAAAGAAATTCCCCAGTTCCATGGACTTAAACAAAAAAGAAAATGTATCACATAGAACAAAAAGTCTGGATCAAGAACCCCAGTGAGGATCAGGTGAGGGTCCAAGTTCATGCTGTTTGTTCTCAAGGTTGCAAAATGGCTGCGGCGGTTCCAGCCATCACACCCGGCTGCGATGCTCCCTGCAGGAGCAGGGGGATTGCCTGTGGCTCTTTTTGTTAGCAAAGATGATCTTTTCCACACTGCCCGGCCGGCCTCCCACCTGCCAGATTTTCACGAGTATGTCATTGACCAGAAGGTATCAATACTCGTGTCTTCACCAATTGTTTGGTAAGACATAAAACCGTCACGCTTTTTATTTAATTGCTCTCTTATTTCACCAGTTAATTTGTATAGCGTAATGAGAGGTGTTAAATACCACATAAATAGCTTCTTTTTGTATGTAACAAAGCTAGAGCCACGTGATGTTAAAGCTTTAGAATTAACTTTTGTCTGCAAGGTTTGTAAAGCCTTTAGAGTTATAAATTACTCTTAGGAGGAAGAGGATTTTACTCTTGTTATCGGTGTCATTTTCTCTAAATTCTCATGTTTGTTAATATCCCTGGCCTGCCAGGAAATGAAATTCTTTACTGTCTTTATGTTGGAATATCATAAGTCATGGAATAGATGGGTTTTCCTGGGAAGACCTTGTAGATGTCATTCCCACATATAAAATGTAGTCTTTCCTCCTTAATTGAGGTTTGTCACATCTAATTAAGTGGCATTTTTGGCATAGGCAATATTTAGTTATATTCTGGTGAGAAAAGAACATGGTCGTCAATCATAATGCCCTCCTGAGGTGGATGAGCCATAAAGATTTTGTTTAAATTTTAAAAATCTATAAATTAGATAATTTGGCTGTAAAAAATAAGGAATTAGTAAAAGAACTTTCCATATTATTTAATCTTTGTTATTGTTTTGTAGTCAAGGCCAATCAGTACATGTCACTACAATCCAAAAAATTGTTATTTTAAAATTGTCTTGCCATTTGATATCTTAGCTTATAATTTATATCTTAAGAGACAAGATATCTCATAGAATTTCTTTCCTTTCTTTTTTCTTTTGAATTTTGACAGTTCATTTGGGACAAAATGTCATGTTAAGAGAGCTTCATCCCAGTGTATGAGTAGGTATAACCTGTTAAATAAAGGGTGAGAGCTACATTAAATTAAACACTTTTTCTAATGCAGATTTAAATAAAATATTAATCATAATGAAATCAGCATTCACAAACCTTTTGGAATACATGCACCTTCATTATAGCTCACCTTTCAATTTTTTAAAATATTGAATTATTAAATTTATTTACTAACTAAAAGTAAAAGTTCTTTACAGCATGCATGTGTGTGTGTGTGTTACCTTCAGAATCCAAAGACAACTCTGTTACCATTTTTGATTCTCAATTTTCTCTTTATTTCTAGATACATTCCCAGCAGGATCTTAACGTTGTTAAATTAGCTTACAATGGCCTAAGGGAGAAAATGTCCTCCCAGATAGCATATTGTAATGCCCCCTCTGAGGAAAGAATTACAGCAAAAGTTGGACCTAATTGTAAAAACATTAAATGTATAAAAGCATGAAATTGCATCTTAGGGTGTACACGAATTAATGTCCTCTGTACAGTGGTTTTTCCACATACATCACTCAGGCTCAATGACGCACACATGTGCTTTTGCACCACTGAGGATTGCATTGCAAAGCTGTATCGTCTGCTGGGGGGGGGGCGGGGGGGAGGCACACAAGGAAAAGAAGCGAAATGCCCGCAAGTAGTTTGGGCTGCTCCAGGAGTGAAGGATGCTCTGAAGGTTGCCTTTCTTCCGCATCCCTCCCCCTCTGCTCTGGCCTGAATGGGGCTCGGCCAGTTCCGACTGTAGACTGAGACCTCTGTGCGGCTGTGGGGCTGGCCTGTCGTGGTCTCCTGGTCCTGGGAAGCCACGCTTTTACTTCCAGAGGACCAGAGCGGGGCCAGATGGCCCAATATCACGCGGAAAACCACCTCGCTGCCACTTAAACCCAACCGCTGTGCCCATTTGTTTGCAAAGGACTAACCAGCACTGGAACGCCAAGCAACACAGCTCTGAGCTCAGCAGAAAGCATCTCTGACCTGGGGATCCGAGCACGTCTCCTTGATGATGTGGGAAGCCAGAGGGAGGAGGACTAGCGCCTGCCTGTACCGCGGTCGTTTATTCTTTTGACTCAATAAGAGTGACACTGTTTTGGCCCGCTGTTAGAAAATGACCTTCTCTAGAAAAAGGTCCTCTAGCGTTTGTGCAAATGGACAGTACCATCTGCGCTTGGGGTATTAGCAAGGAGCGCCATCTTCCAAAGCCAGTGGAAAGGCTCTGGAGTCAGAAAGAGCAGGTTTCTAATTTCAGCTCGGTGATCGTGAGCCAATTTCAGTCGATTCTCGTTTTTCATGGTAGTTATATTCTATAACGTTGCTGAGAACACTGAGTTAGCGAATATTGAACCATTGCTACAAGAGGAAGTAAATATACGGTCAGTTCCTGCAAGCCTCTAATCTCAGCATTTTCATCAACTCATCATACATAACCTTGTTTGATATGTATCTCGATTTAATATATTTTGTTGATTTAATATATTTTGTTGATTCACTAACTTTGAACTCCCAGCCAAGAGACTGTACATGAACAAAGCTTATTTAACACATATTTTCTCTATAAAGCAGGGGTCCCAACCCCCTGGTCTGTGGCCGGTACTGGTCTGTGGCCTGTTAGGAACCGGGCCACACAGCAGGAGGTGAGCAGCAGGGAAGCAAGTGAAGCTTCATCCATATCTGCAGCCGCTCCCCAGCGCCAGCATCACCGCCTCAGCTCCGCCTCAGATCCTCAGGCATCAGATTCTCATAGGAGCACGTCCCTGGTGCCAAACAGGTTGGGGACCGTTGCTATAAAGCACGTTCCGGCCTTCCTGCTTTTAGGAATAATAGACAGCACTGCACTTTGGGGCCATTTTAAACGATGAAATCACCAACAAAAAGCACAAGAATGCTAAAACGTGGCACTAAATAGATGGTGAAAAGGATACAAATTATGAGCTAAAACAAGAAGGCAAAGTGTTGCCTTGTTTGACCTCAGCTACAATACATCAGGTGACTCAAATTTTTTGCGGCTCTGAACATGTCCACAAATGACCACGGCCAGTGCATTAAGACTTGGTTTGGGGTGCAAAGTAATGCTAGCCATCAGGGAATGCCTGAACCCGGACTCCGCCGTGCTTAACCTCCGTGCACTTCGGTTTCCTCACCCATGACTTAGAGGTTTTACCGTTGACTCCAGGAGGTTGCTGGGACGGCAAGACGAGGAGGCGTTCTTAGCTTGTGGCACCTATTAGGTGCTTGTTGCTTTCTCCTTTTGTCCCTTCCCCCAGTCTTCCCAGCCTTGTCTTAGGACGAGCCTGCTCCCGCCTGCCTTGGTCCTGCCCACATTATACCTCTCCAGGCTCCATCCTGCATCCTGTTAAACCATATCCACCTCCCTTGAGACTGGGTGAAGACTCAGCTTTGCCAAGCTTGCCAGATAATCTTGTTCCACACCGCTTGTCCACGTCTGTTGGGGTGGTAGGTAGCTCTTCGTGTGAATCTGGTTTTTGAGTCTGTGGCCAGGGACCAAGCTTTCGACCTTTCCTCCCTCACAGCATAGACACCACAGCCGTGGGCGTCGAGGACACTCTGTAATTAATGTTGGAATAAATCAATGAATACGTGGGAGAAAGAAAGAAATGCACCAACCGACCAGCCCGGGCTCTCCACACAGCATGCACTTGCCCATTTCGACCTCAGCCCGCGACTACCTTGTGTCATCTCGTTAAGACGTCCTCGTGATGGACTTGATCGGCAGCCGGGCAGTGTGGTTTGAGGGCCACATAGTGCAGCTCTTCACCGGGCCAACTTGTCGGAGTCGAGACACATCTCCCCAGGGGACCTGGCAAGGAGGACAGAAGCCGCACGGACGAGTCAATACTGGCCCTCACTTTCACCCTCACGAATGCAGGATCAAGGTATTGCGGACTGAGTTACAGACATTCCACACTCTGACCCAGTTCTCCGACTGACTCATTTTCCTTCTCTCTATTTCTTGTACCTGTGTAGACAAACCTTGTGTGAAGTGACCCTACGCGTCTGATAGCTTTCTGGGTACTGGGCCTGGAATCAGCCATTTCCTCAAGAGGCCCAGGCAGCTTTTAGAGAGAAGGAATCATTTCAGGGCTGCCTTAAGTATGGCCATTTTGTTTCTGGCCCTGTTCCATTAACAGGGCCAAAGGAAAAAGGGTATATAGAAAATACCTCATGATTTTATATTCCAATTAAAATTTGAGACCAAAGCTTTTACTTACCCTTTTCTCTATTGCATCATGATCTCTTTTCTTCTATATCAAGAATGCTATTTCTCAAGAACATAAGGAATTAGAATAAACCATAATTACTTATTTTTTAAGCCCCATAATCACACACCACAGTCTCAGAATAACAATACTATAAACCAGTATGACCACTGAAAACAAAAAATTTTGCATGTGCTCCCCCATTCTTCCCCTATTAAAAAAAGTAGTTACATTAACTCTGTATTGTCAAAACACATACACTCCCTCTCTTTTAAAAATTATTATATTTATTTATTTTAGCTGAGGTCTAATTGACATACAGCATTGTATTAGTTTCAGGGGTACGACACAGTGATTCTGTATTTGTATACACAGTGAAACGATCACCAGGACAAACCCAGTTAACCTCCATTGCCTTACATAGTCACAAAACTTTTTTGTTCTTGTGAGAAGAACCTTTACGATCGACTGTCTTAGCAGCTTCCAGACATGCAATAGCGCGTTATTAACGCGTCACCATGCCGTACAGTGCACCCCTACCCTCTCTTTCTGAACCCTCACCTAGTTTAGTTCCACAGCGTACCCTGTATTGATTGCTCCCCTCCTCTGTCTCCTGCTCCTCTAGTTGCTTTGGTTTCTGAAGCTCATTCTCCAGTAGATTTCTTAGGAAGGGCTCCTGGAAACAACATTTCTTGAGTTCTCGCATATTGATACGAGAGTCTTGATATACAAAACCAGTGACTTGCATTTTCTTTCTTTAAGGTTGCTAAATATGTTATTCTACTTTCTTTTGGCATAAATGTTTTTTTTTTTTTTGAAGTTTGATGACAATCCAACCTTCTTTCCTTGTGAGTTATGTGTTGTTTTTTTATTAGATGCCAAAATATCCCTCCTGCCCTCCCTCTCTGTTTACCTCATTCTTTCCTTCCTTCCCTCCAATAATTTTACTAGATGATCTCTTGGTCGTACTGCTTGATATTCTCAGGTACAAAATGTACTCTTTCAATATGTGGTTTCGACTCCTTTTTTTATTTCAGGAAAGTTTTCCCAACTGATAGTTTTAGAATTCACTCCATTCTCTTGCTTTGATTTTCTTCTTCAGGAACTTGTGTTATCTGCATTTTCAGTGTTTAGTATTTGTTACTTTCTCTCAAATCCACCTTTTTCTCTCTCTTCATTTCCTTTTGTTTTGTTCAATTTTTCTTTATTGTTCATATCTCTGAAGGCAATATTTCTTATGTTTATTCATTCTCGTGTTTTTTTTTTCTAGTTCAGTCTAATTCTACAATGATTTTTTAAATTGGTTCCTTCTTGAGTTCTACAACCTTGTTTCTGAGTTTTTCTAATTCTGATTTATGTTTTCTTTCACGTCATATACTTTTCTTAATGTCTTCTATCAGTTTAAATAGTAAGTTGGTTCCGATCTGCATTGTGGGCATATCTTTCTACTGTGTTTTAATTGTCTGCAGGCATATTGTTCAGCTCCTTATTCTTTTTTCCTCTTATGATAAATCTGTATAGGATTTGACCTTGAAATTTTCTGCCAGCCTTTTCATGAACTTAGTTTTCCTGAAATCTTGGAATAAAATGGGACTTAAGAAAGTTTTTCTAACTCAAAGAGTTCCCACATCTGTCATTTTTGTGAAGTTTTTAAAATTTGGCAACTTGCTTTCTGAAATTTCCTGCATCTATTTCCTCCCCGCTTTGACCTAAACCCTTTCTTTAAAAGTACAAACAATGATTCACGAATGTGCATGACATTTTTGCACAGGGGCCGTGCTAATCTCTGTATTGTTCCAATTTTAGTTTATGTGCTGCCAAAACAAGCACAACCAAAACCTTTAAAGATGTTTCAGTGCTTTGACAGTAAATTCTTCCCATGGAAATTAATATTTAAAAATGCAAATCTGAATATGTCACCACCCCCCATTCTGTCTCCTCAGTGGCTTCTCACTACACGTGAGATAAAATCCAAACTCCCGCCATGGCCTAAAGGGTCTGCGTGACCTGGCCCTTGCCTACCTCTTGGATCTCGTCCTGTACCCGTGTTCCCTGCCCCCGACTCTAGTCAGAGTTCTCGCTGTTGAGAACGCCGAGCTAATTCTGCCTCGGGGCCTTTGCACTCACCATTCCCTTTCTTTGGAACTGTGTTCAGCTCTCCATTTGCCTGGCTCTTGCTCATTCTTTAAGTATCAGTTCACCTGTAATCTTTACGGAAGTAATTCTTGACCACCTTGTTGAAAGTGGTCCTACATCTCCAGTCTCAGCTGCTGTCCATCACATCTTTTATTTCCATCTTGGCTCTTGTGACATTCAGAAAGTCTCTTAAGCTATCATTTACTTGCTTATTGTAAACTCCCCTGCCTTGTTTTCTGCTGTGTCTCCAATGCCTTCGACAGTCCTGACACACAGTCAGTGTTCAATATTTGTGGAAAGGATGAATGGATTTGGCTCAGCTATCGTATATCTTCTTTTTAAAGTCATCACTGACTGGCCTACCCCCCTACTCACATTTGCACAGCTAGATACTTCCCGCCACATGTAGATGACTTTCTTAGGCCTTTTGCCATTCATTCATTTACTCAGTTACCCACTCACGATTGTATCTGCTTACTTCTCTCCTGTGGACTCCTTTAGGATAGAGAGTGAATGTTATTCATCTTTATGTCCCCAGCACATAGTGGAGATGCAATAAATCTTTCTTTCTTTCCTTCCTCTAGAGAGTGGAGGTGATAGAACAGTTCATAACGTACCCAGCGAGTGAACTGGGAGATGAGGAGACAAAAGTATTTTTAAAAATTTAGTATTATGTTCTGTGGCATTAAGTCTGCTTCCTGTATAATTCTTTATTTGATCCTCACGAAATCCTACAAAGTGGAGTAGGTGTTACTATTCCCATCGAGAGATGAAGACACAGAAAGAAGCCTTGTGTGTCTAGTTCTGAATTTACGAAGGCGGTAGGTAATGAATCGAAGATAAAAAGCCAGGTCGTTTGACTCTGAGCCCAGTGCTTTTAAAACCGAGGGGAGTGTGCCTCTGCTACGACACAATGAGACAAGTGTTCTTTCATGGATCATAAATGTTCGAAGGCGAAAGCCGCAGAGGAGAGCCGACGCGGCTTTAGGCCCACGCAGCATCGCTGGAAAGAGCGCATACTCTCGGAAGAGCTATGGTAGATAGAATCCATCCGGCTTTGCCAAGCCTGGTGTGCTTGGACAAGACATGAGTCTCGCTTTCGGTCTTGTCTAGAGCAGGAGCTGAGGCACAAATGAAGGTGGGCTCGTGGATGGCTCAGGGTGAAGTGGGAGCAAAGAAAAGATTGGCGGGGGTCTCGTGGCAAACTGTGGGACTGTGGAGGGCAGGGAGCCGTGTGCCCTCTAACGTGAGGATCGAGGTAGGGAGTCACGGGGCGTGCCTCTGGCTGAGGTGGAGGAACCACGTGAATGCCAGGAGCCAGTCTCCGAGGTGCCTTGGCCAGGGAACCCTCGGAAGCGAGCCTTCACAGTGGGGCTCGTTTGCACTCCCTGTGGCCTCCTCCATGCCTTCTGCACTTCAGACTCTCCCTTCGAGCTGCTGACATATTGTCTAGACTGGGTCCTGGGAGAAAAATGCCATGAAGTTGCCGGCTTCATTCTTCAACCCTCTAGAAGGGGCTCCTGCTCTCTTCTCTGTGAGTCCTCATGGATGATGGCCGCAGGCCACTGAGGACCTGAGGGGGAGTCTCTCTGGGCCCCCCGGGGGTGTTCTGAGCAGTGGCAGGCTGTCCCCTCCCGTGAGGCTCACTCAGTGTTTGTGGCATTTTCTGAGCACCCACAGCCACTGCCTCAGATTGAAAGGCACGTGTCAGTGGGTATGAGACCTGGTGGCTTTGCCTGTCCTCCCCTGCATCACTGTCTCTCCCTTGTCCCCCATCCCCTCAGCTTCTCCATCCTCGGCCACATGCTTGGCCCTCGGCCTCCCCTGTCAGGCGAGCCAGGTCAAGGCATCAATGTTTTCGCTTGAGAGAAGCCCGCTCTGGGACATCGCCTCAGCCAGAACGCTGGCCACATTGGTTGCTAAAGTCTCACTGAGTTCAGACAGCCCTCAGCTGCAGTGCTGGGCCTCGGAGCCCAGAGCCCGGAGCCCATCCCACTCTCCCTCCTCCTTTCCTTCCCTCCGCCTCACAAAAGGCCCCTGGGAATTACGCTGCCATACCCTTGAGGCACTGGTTCTCACACCTGTTTGGAAAACGGTGGCATTTTATTTTATTTTTAAGGTCTAAATATTAAATTTTGAGCTAAAACCAACTCTTAGCGCATGCTAATCGATTGTGCTAGAGGCAAAAAGATACATAGGAAAAACATATTGGGGAAAACTTTAAATTAAGAGAATTCTATCTACGAACACAGTTCCTCCCTTCCCTAAAAGAAGACGGGGTGGAGGGGTAGGGTGGGAGGGTGGGGAGTGGGGGGTTATGAGGTCTGACAGCAGAGCCCCCCTGTGCTGTTTTGATGAGGCCTGACGTTAAGGAGGGAATGGACAGGGCAGAGGAAAGCCGTGCATTGAATACTGCTGTGCATCAATGCTGGGAACTTTAGGTTAAATTTAGGGTCCTTGAGAGTGGGCCCAGAGGACCCGAAAGCCATTAAAAAATGGCCAACGCATTCCTAGCAGCTCCATGACAGCATTTTTGCCCTGGAGGAAAACCGTAAAGAGGTTGGGAAAGATAATAATAGCTAACCCTTATAATAATGTCTACGCCACATCCAGCACTGTTTTTTTTTTAAACTACTTTATTGGTATATGATTGACATACAAAAAGCTGTACATAATTAATGTAACTACTCGAAGAGTTTGGAGATAAATATACACCCATAAAACTGTCACTATACCCAGTACCATAAATATATCCATCACTTCCAGAAGTTTCTTCCTGCACTTGCTTGCTCTCTCTCCTCCCTCCCTCCATCTCTTTCTCTCTCTCTCATGCTCCCTCTCTTATCTATTTGTCCCAGCTCTGTTTTAAGTCCTTTACATATATTAACATAGGGAATGTGTACAGGCTCCTTAGGAGGTAGGTGTCCTGGTTTTATCTCCATTTTACAGATAGGAAAAGTGAGGCACAGAGAAGCAGTTGCCCAAGATGACGTCTGTGGAGGCGGGATTTGCAGATTCCGTGCTTTTGACTCCTGCCTTGCACAGTGTTGCTGGCAAACCACCAGGCGGTATTCTCCCCTCATTCCATATTGCCTCACTAAGTCGTGTGTGTGTGTGTGTGTGTGTGTGTGTGTGCGTGTGTGCGCGCATGCACAGGGGTCAGGCCTCGGCTCCAGCGGTGCTGAGACAGTGGGCTCATTACCGCGTCCTCGGCACCTAGCACAGCGCTCAGGAAGTGTCCGCTGACTCAACGAAGAGATAAACTGGGATTTTTCTGAGCACTGGACAGTGATTTTTGTGGCCTTCGTTATAATCCAATTTTCTTTTTTCATTTGGGTGAAAAATGATTTTGGCATTTAAATGGCGTGACGTCATCATTAATTTTTAAAATCTGCCCCCGCCATCAAATTCCCTTTTTGGTGTTTTGTTACTCCTGCTATATTTAGTAATGTCAGTCTTCATAGTCTTTTTCTTCTTTCTTTCAAATCTATAATGCATTTAACAGAGAGTATTCCGTGTATGCAAAGTAGTTGTATTTTTATCTTAGTTTATCCCTTTGCTCCATAATGGAGGTTATGAATATGCCCTTTAGATAACAAAGAATTTTCTTACTACCTTTTTGATCGAATAGGCAAAGAAAACACCATAATGGTGTGAAATGGTCTGATTTAGAAACCAATTATAAGGAACATAATTATCTACTAGTGAAAACAAAAGTGAAAGCCAAGCATTTCTAGATTATGTCTGAAACATATCATGACAGCCAACATCTCAGAATCAGAAATAACATCTATTTTTCTCTTGCAACGGTGTCACCATCTCTGTGTGTGTGTGTGTGTGTGTATGCATGCGCGTGCATGTGCGTGCACACACAGGAACCCACGTGTTGGAAAGACAGTGCTGACTCCGAAAGGGTGTTTTCTGACCTGAAATTAAGGTGCACGCTCCCCCTGTCTGTTACTGCTGATCACCAAAAATCAATCTATAGGTGTCTCTAGAACTCTAAGGTTCTTTTTTTACCCTGAGGATGCAAAAGGACAAAAAGCCCCGCCCTGGATCCCTTAGGCAATGCATCATTAAGAGACATGCTACTGCTCACCTCAATTTTCATAAGCTGTGCACTGTTGGGAGGGAGCTGAACACACTGATGCTCTTTCTCGAAGTGCATCAGGAGGGCGGGGGCTGGGAGGAAACAGCTGGCCATGCTTCTGAGCTCCCCTCCCTCCCTCCCTTCTGTGCAGGGGTGTTTGTGAGAAGGTTGCTGTAGTTGGGGCTGCAAGGGGAGGCGGGGTCCAGCTGCACAGTGGAGCTGGGCAGCAGTGACATTCTGCCCTGGCTCTAAATGCCTGAGGGCAGGATGCTGGGATCTGAGGGCACAGAAGGGGCGCGTGGCCGCAGACGTGCGCCTCACTCATTCCTGTGATATCAGAGCTAATTCTCTTTACCCTGTGGCCAACCAAGCACCCGTTATCACATTATCCGGTGCACGTCCTTCTCCCCGCTGTTCTGCTTCAATCTCTCCTCTTACTGTATTTCATCAGTCCTAAGACTTGCTTTTTAGCGATGCATTTTAACATCTTTGAAATCAGGATGCATCTCTTTGTCAGTGGTTTGTTACAGCTTCGTCGGCGGCATTGGGGCGTGAAGGAATGGTGTGCTTTATAACCTAGGTTGTCTTCGCTTTGATGAAGCCTCATCAGGAATAGCAAATCTCTGGGATTTGCCGAACTCTCTCCCTTTCCAGCTTTGTCATCTGCCACCAATTCGCCACTAGCCCTGTCCTGTGGTGTCCTGCGGAGGACCTGTGGTGAAAAGTGTGTGGTCTGGAAACACAGGCTGCACCTTCTTGCCGGGCCATCTTTGCTCCTGGGTCTTCTGCCATCTCTGTCTGTGGGGACCTGTCCTCTCCCGCAGGGCCCACCTGGAACCCTGCCTGATTCCGCCAGCCCGGAACCCTTGCTTCCTTCCCTAAAATGGATCCGTTCCTCCTTCCTTGTGGCACTGAGAACACTTTTACAACTGGAAAACAAATGATTTTTCCATATTAAATTATTATTTTTTCTTAGTATTCGTAAACAAAGAGAAATTTTAGCCCTCAAACGTTTGCTTTATTATGGGCAATTTGGTAAGGAATAGTTGGCAAAACTCTAAGTCAGAGGTCATGTCTGCTATCAATTTTATGTAAAATCTATTTAAGGATCAATTGGAGAATATGAAAATATGAGTCATTAAGACTATTCTTGACATGTTATTATTTATTCTAAAAATTCCATATATATATATATATTTTTTTTCAAATTAAAAATAGTGCAAGGAAAGTAGAAAATAAGAATGTTTAAAATTTTTATCCTTCCAAATATTCCTCCCCCCTCTCCCATCTGTTTTAGGATTGATGGAGAGAAAGTAGGGTAAGTAATGAGCCCATGCTATGGGGGTTTGTCTTAAATGCAGAGTGAGAATGTGGATTTAACTCTACTGAGCGATGAGAAGCGTTTCGGAAAGTTCTGAAGCAAGGTAGAGAATTTTTCCTGTCATGGCGCACAGAGCGGGAGGAAGGGCACCGCGGACGCTCGCAGCGGGTCGCCTGTCGCAGAGCGTCTGTGGCCGATGTCCAGAGGGGCAGCTCCTTCCCAATGTCGCCAAGTATCACCGAAGCCGCACGGAGAAAAAGGCGGAGGGCAGGCCTGCTCAGCCCGCCGGGTGACCTGAGAAACTGAGCTCCGCCGCGGCACCTGCTCATGGGAGGGCCTGCGATGGCGCGCCGCTGCCACCTGTGCTCGGGGCTCGGACACTTCGTTCCCAGCACGGCCCTAGCAGCCACAGAACCATGAGTGTGGGGTGCGGCCCTCGTCACTGCAACATCTTCCCCAATGCCCCTCCCCCCCCCCTCCCCAGTCCTGTCGCACCCAGTGATGCTGTCCACAAAGGTGGAGTGTCACAGGAGGGTCTGAGTGAGAAAGCGGCTTTCTGGGGTTTCTCCTGCAGACGTGAAACTTAATGTTGCTCCAAAGGCACGGGGTCCCGATTATCCGGCAAACCGGTGACCCGATGTGTTCTCACTCCCTGTCACTGAAGATTCGTCCCTGCAGGAAACCGTCAACTAAACAGAAGCAGCGTTTCCTTACTTCTTAGGCTCTAGCAATACTGGATCTGGCTTCTCACGGTTGGTGTTTTCCAAGTGGGAGCAGGATGCGTGGCCCAACCACAGATCTTAAGAACCTTGTCTTGCTTTTCAGGGCGCAGTAGAAAACGGTCGTGTGGATATACTGGTCACAGACACTTGTGCTGTCTTCCCACCGAGGGGTTTGCTGACAATGCGACTGCCTTGTTCAGCTCCAAAGCAATGAGATATTCCTGAGCATCTAAGCTGGGCACAGGGTATACAAAGATGAAAGGATCCATTCTCTCCTGTAAGTTTCATTCATTCATTCACTCGACAAATCTTTGTTCTAGATACTGGTGATACCACAATGAGCAGAATACAGCTCATATGACAGTGGGGGCAGGAAACAAATCATATGATAAAATATATTTATCATAATATAATATATACTATAAATAAGTAATATAATAAATGACAGCAGGTCTGGGGAAGAAAGATGAAGCAGGTAATCAGTGTGCTCAGAAAGATGGCTCTGAAGAGATGGCAAATGGCCAGAATTCTGAGTAAATCAGGGACTGAGCCTGCGTTACCTAGGGGAGGAACACACCTGACAGACAGGAGCAAGGACAGAGGCCCTGGGTGGGACCTGGCTTGGTGTATCTGAGCTAAGCGCGCAGCTGCTGGACGTCAGAGAGCCAGGCCAGACAGTGCCGGGCTCGGGGTCACCTATGGCCTTGGATTTTACACTGTTTAATTTTCATTTTTGCATTTGGATTTTTTTTTTAACATACAAGACTTAAAAAGAGTTTTTAGTGAAGCATCATGAACATACAGATTTGTACAAAAATTCCAGCTGATTTTGAACTTCATATAAATGAAATCATGTAGTATATACTCTTTTTTAAATTTAAATTTAAAGTTTTTCAAATACAGCTGACATTTAATATTATATTAGTTTCAGGTGTAGTCTATCAGCATAGCGGTTAGACATTTATATAACTTATGAAGCAATCGCCCCCGTTAGTCTAATACCCACCTGACACCACACATAGTTATTGCAATATCATTGACTATATTACCTATGCTGAACTTTTCGGCACTGTGACTATCTTGTAACTGCCAGTTTGTACTTCTTAATTTCTTCACCTTTTCACCCAGCAGCCCAACCTCCCTCTCACCTGGAAGCCATCAAAACATTCTCTGTATCTATAAGACAGATTGGTTTTTTTGTTCATTTCTTTTGTTTTTTAGACTCTACAAATCGTACGGTATTTTTCTTTCTCTGTCTGACTTATTTTACTTAACACAATACTCTCTAGGTCCATCCATGTTGTTGCAAATGGTAAGAGTTCATTATTTTTTTTATTGCTGAGCATTATTCCATTGTATATGTGTACTACCTCCTTTCTATCTTGTATATCGATGGTCTTTTAGGCGGCTTTCATGTCTTCGCTATTGTAAATAATGCTGCAGTGAACACTTATGTTCACTGCATATATCTTCTCAAATCAGTGTTTTGCATTTCTTTAGATAAATATCCAGAAGTGGAATTGCTGGGTCATATGGTAGTTCTAGTTTTAATTTTTTGAGGAATCTCCATACTGCTTTCCATAGTGGCTGTACCAGTTTGCAATCCTACCAACAGTGCATAAAGGCTCCCTTTTCCCCACATCCTCCCGACACTTCTGGTTTGTTGACCTATTGTTTGATAACAGCCAATCTGACAGGTGTGAGGTGATACTTCATTGTGGTTTTAAGTTGCATTTCTCTCATAATTAATGACATTGAGCATCTTTTCATATGTTTATGGGTCATTAGGGTATCTTCTGTGAGGTACCAGTTTAAAACTTTTGTCCATGTTTTTCTGTTAATTGACTATCTTTTTAGGTAGCTTTTTTTTTTTTTTTTTTTTTTTTTTTTTTTTTTTAAATATATATTCTGGACACAGAGCTGTGATTAGGTATTTCTATTGCAAATGTTATCTCTCACTTTGTGATTTGCTTTTTTCATTCTCCTAATAGTGTTTTTTTCCCCCCCTTTGGAGGAAAATTTCTTAATATTAACATAGCTCTTTTATTGTTAGTGGCTTTGTGTGTGTGTGTGTGTGTGTGTGTGTGTGTGTGTGTGTGTGTGTGTTCTGTTTAAGACATTTTTTCCTATTTGAAACTAATGAAAATCTCTTATGTTTTTGTTTTGGAACTTTACAATTTTATGTTTCACATTTATGTTTACAAATCGTCTGGACTTCACTTCCTTGTATGGTGTGAGGTAGGGGTCAAGCTTCCATTTTAAAGATATGGATAGCCATTTGGCCCAGCACCATTAGAAAGATCTTTTTTTTTTCCCCATTGTATTTAATTTTAAGTGCAATGAGAAGTGATTAGAGTCTATCCACCAAGGCAATGGCATGATCCACTCTGTGTTTTGAGAGGATTGCTCTGGCTGTGCTGTGAGGACAGCTGGTGAGAGGCAGGAGTGAAAGCAGAGAGCCCAATTAAGAGGCTGTCATAATAGGTCAGATGAGAGATGATAAATGCTTAGACTAGGGTGGTAACGGTGGAGATGAAGAGGTAGATTTTGAAGATCTTACTTCGCAAGGCCAGCTCACAAATTGGATACAGGGTGTGACTAAAAAACAGAAGTCAAATGTGATTCCAAAGTTTTTGGCCTGGGCAATTTAGCAAATGATGGAGAACTACTAAAGAGGATCTGAGCTCTTCGACAGCCATGACAAAAATTCTTGCTATCAGACCTGTGTTCAAATTGAAGCTGCAAAATAAAAATACTGGATTTTCCAGCCTCCCTTGAAGCTATCAATGGCCACATGACAAAATTCTTGTCAACAAGGCACAGGAAAAGGTCTGTTAGTGCCCAGAGGAGTGCCTGGCACATGGTAGGTGCTATAATATTTGTCCAGTGAAAAAATGAAAAGTATGATTGATGTGATCAAAGATATAAAAGGTAGAGGAGATATTTTTTAGAATAAGCTCAAGGAAAAGAAGAGGAAAGGGATTGAGAGCCTAGGGTGAACAGTTGACTTTGGGAAAAGAGAAGGACGATTTTTTTCTCTGAGACCATGTCATCAATTGTCTTGATAATCACTAAATCCAATGACTTTTTCTTCTTCTTGACTTGAACTCTGTTGTGTTAATGTTGTTGACTACCCTCTCTTTGAATTTTTCACTTTTATCCTCTCTTCTAGTTCTTTTATTTCTCTGGTCACTTTTTTGTTTTACAAATAATTTTATTCACATTCCACATAGTCCATCCATTTAGTGTCTAATTCAGTGGGTTTTTTTTTTTAATATAATCACAGATAGGTGAAACCTTTACTTCAGAAAAATATCTGGTACCCTTTAGTTGGCATACCCTTTGTTCTAAATATTACTCCCCAGTCCTAAGCGATCACTAATTCAATGACTTTATTCTTCCTTTCTAATTGGGACCTTCTTATTTCTCAATTTTGTCTAATTGCCCTGGCTAGCATCACCCATAAAATGTTGAATAGACATGGTGAGAAACAAAAATGAATATCTTTGTCTTGTTCTTTTTTGATCTTGTTCTTGATCTAGGTGGAAATTATCCAGTCTTTCACCATTAAGTATAATGTTAGTTGTGAGTTTTTAAAAGATGCCCTTTATCAGGTCAAAGAAGTTTCCTTCCATTCCTAACTCAAGTATTTCTTTTAGTCATGAAAGCATGTTGGATTTTGTCAAATGCGATTACTGTGTTCATTGAGATCTTCCTATAATTTTTTTTTTTATTCTATTACTATGATCTATTCCATTCATTGATTTTTTTTTTTTAGATATTCAATCAGTCGACATTTCTAGGACAAATCCCGCCTGGTTAATGGTGTATAACTCAGTTTATATATTGCCGAATTTGGTTTGCTAGTATTTTGCTGCGGATTTTTGTGTCCAGAGCCATAAGCGACATTGGTCTACAGCTTTCTTGTGACGGCTTTGGTTTTGATGTCATGGCAACAAATGACTGCATGTGTGAGTTGGGAAGCGTTCTCCCTTTTGGAAGAGTAAAGAGTTAGTATTAATTCTTTAAATGTTGGTGGAATAAAGTAGTGACGCCAACTAGACCTATTGTGAGTAGTTGTCATAAATCCCTTCAGATTTTTTATTTTATTTCGAGTTAGTTTCAGTCATTTGTGTCTTTCTAGAAATTTGCCCATTTCATCTAAGGTATCTAATTTATTAGCATGCAATTGTTCATAATATTCTTTTAAAATCTTTTTTTTTTTATTTTTGTAAGGTTGGTAGTAATATTCTCTCTTTCATTTCTGATTCTAGTAACCTTTTTTGGGTCAACTGCCTAAGTATTTGTTAATTTTGTTCATCTTTCCAAAGACCCAGGTTTTGGGTTTCATTGATTTTGTTTATTATTTTTCTATCCTCCAGTTCATTAATTTCTGCTCTGATCTTTATTATTGCCTTCTTTTTGCTTGCTTTTGGCTTATTTTGGTCATTTTGCTAGTGTTTTAAGATGGAACTTTAGATTATTGATTTGAGATATTTTTTCTTTCCTAATATAGGCATTTATAGCTATAAATTTCCCTTTAACCAGTGCTTTTATGCATCCCGTAAGTTTTGGTATATTTTGTCTTTACTTTTATTTATTTTCAGAGTATTTTCTGATTTCCCTTTTGATTTCTTCTTGTACCCAGTGGTTATTTAGAGTTGTGGTATGTCATTTCCACATATTCGTGTGTGTTTCCAAATTTTCTGTTGTTGATTTCTAATTTTATTTCATCATGGTTAAAAGAACGTACTTTGTATTATTTCTATCCTTTTATATTTATTGATATTTGTTTAATGGCTTACCTAGCACATGATCTATACTGAAGAATGTACACTTGAGGAGAACACTATTGTTGCAAAGAATTGGTTTTATAACATTCAAGTTTCTTTTGTTATGTTGATTTCCTGCCTAGTTGTTCTATTTTTTGAAAGTGGTGGTGTTGAAGTCCCCAACTGTTTTTGTTGAGTTGTCTATTTCTCCCTTCATTTGTGTCAGTTTTTCTTCATGTTCTTCAAAGTGCCGTTATTAGGTACATATGTGTTTATAATTGTCATAGCTGTTTGATGGATTGAACCTTCTAATGTTATAAAGTATCTCTCTATCTCCAGTAACATTTTTAAAAAAATCTGTTTTGTTTGTTATTACTATAGTCAACTCAGCTTTCTCATACTTGCTATTTGCATGATGTATCTTTTTCCATGAAATCTATTTTTATCTTTTAATCTAAAGTATGTCTCTGATAAACAGCATGTAGTTTTTTTCTTAAATCCAATTGGACAATCTCTGCCTTTTGATTGCATTATTTACTTCATTCACATTTTATACTACAATTGATATAGTTAGATTTACATCTGCTATTATACTTTTTGTGTTCATGTGTCTCATGTCTTATATTCTTCTATTACTCCTTTACTGCTTTCTTTTGCATTACATATTTTCCAATGAAGTATTTAAGTTTCTTTCATCACTTTTTCAGAATTAAAAAACTTTTTAGTGGCTGCTCTAAGGTTTAGCATATATGTCTTAATTTATCAGAATTAGCTTCAGATTTATACTAGCTTAATTCCAGTGAGATATAGAAACATACTCTTGTGGAGTTTTGTTCCCTTTTTCTCTTGTTTGTGGTATTATTTTTATACATATTACATTGATTAATGTTACAAAGCCAACAGCACATTGCTATTATTATCACTTTGCCATCTGTAGTCATTCCTTTAGCCCAATACAGGTTTGCTTCCATCTACACCTTCTGTGCTATAGTTTTGGCAAATATATTACACGCGTGTTACATTTCTATATGTTATGGCCCAACATTATATACATGTTACTTTATATAGCTGCTTTAAAATTAGTTAAAAGAAGAGAGAGAAAATGCATTTATGCTATCTTTAATAATTGCATAATTACCTTAACTGTTGCTTTTTGTTTTCTTCTTGTGGATTCCAATTACCATATGGGGTCACCTTAATCTATAAACTCTTTTTTGGTGTCTTTTACTGGTTGATTCTCCTCTGCCAACCTAGAGTTCATATTCTCTGGTATTTAGCCTTTGGCTTTCTCCTTTAGTCTTAAGCAAAACCTTGCTTTCCCCTAGCATTGGCTTCCACATAGTTGACAGGGACTAAATTTGTGTGATAACCCACGGCATTGATTTATCTTTTGACCCCTCTCTCCACTGACTCACTTACCATCTCCCCCAGTATGTTCCTCTTCATATGCCCCTAAAACTGAAATGTCAAACTACATTCATTACCTTTCCTAATTTTTTAAAAAAATTTTTGTCCAGACTACATATCTATATTCGTCCATTCATTGTTTCTCTTCCTTGGCTTCCTCCAGAGCCAGTCATCACTATGTCTTCTGCAACATTGCTCTTTTTCCAAAATTCCTGTTCATCCTTATTTTTTTATAGCCTGTGATTTCTCATTAATCTTTATCTTTTCCAACTTTATGAGATGTAATTGACATGTAGTGCTGTGTAAGTTTTAAGGCGTACACCGTGATGATTTGATATACCTATATATTGTGAAATGATTGCTACAATAAGATGAGTTTTCTGTCACTTTGCAGGGTACCTTTTTCTTTTCTTTTTCTTTCTTTCTTTCTTTCTTTCTTTCTTTCTTTCTTCTTCTTCTTTCTCTTTCTTTCTTTCTTTCTTTCTTTCTTTCTTCTTCTTCTTTTTTTTTTTTTGTTGTGCAAACATTTTAGATGGGCATATACCCCAAAGTGGGATTGCTGGGTCATAAGGTAGTTCTATGTTTAATTTTTTGAGGAACTTCCATACTTTTAAAAAATTTTTGTTTCTTTCTTTCTTTTTTTTTTTTTTTTTACCAAAGTGGCTGCATGGATTGATATTCCTAGCAACAGTACACAGGATTACTGTTTTTCTGAATTCTCATCAATACTTATTATCTCTTGTCTTTTTGTTAATAGCCAATCCAATATGTGTGAGGTTTCATTTGCATTTCCCTGATGATTAGTGATGTTGAGCACTTTTCATGTATCTGTTGGCCATTTGTATGACTTTTTTGGGAAAAACCTGCTCAGGTCCTTTGCCTGTTTTTTAAATTGGATGATTTGTTCTTTTGCTATGAAGTGAATGAGTTTCTTATCTACGTTGGCTATTAACCCTTTATGAGTTACATAGTCTGTGAATATTTTCTTCTGTAGGTTGCCTATTCATTTTTTGATTGTTTCTTTTGCTGTGCATAACAGTTCATTTTTTAATACTCATCTTTCTGTCCTGATTCTCTCCCCTTGTTTTCTTTTTTGTTTTTTTTTTAGCCATTTATGTAATCTTTTAATACAGTGGCCCCCAACTGGGGACATCTGGCAATGTCTGGAGATTTTGGTTGTCACAAATGGGGAGGGGAGGGAGAAGAGCTACTGGCACCTAGTGAATAGAGGCCAGGGATACTTCTGGACATCCCGTGATGCGCGAGTCACCCCTACAATAAGGAAGTAGTGCCAAGATGGAGAAGCCGTGTTTTAATGCAAAAAGGGACAAATCCAGGTTTGATACTATCTAAAGCTAATGCAATTTGGGGGCCTACTTTAAGAAAAAATATAAAATCACAAATAAAAAATTAGCTAAGAATGCACATATTAATCCAGCATAAGAAATGAAATCACAACAAATTATTGGCGTTTTAGAGATTCAGATCTCTTTCTCGGAAATAGTTTTAGACACATTTCCAAAAATGCTTCTGACTCCTGCTTCCTACCTGGACCAACCCAGGAACTCTGAGGCCAGTGCAGGTAAGAAGCCCCAATGCTTAAGCTTCATTAGCTTCATGATAAATCTGCCTCTGACTATATCACTTATCATTTTTGCATTGTAGTTGTCTGCAGCAGGAAGGGGAAGATGAAAAACCAAACTCCATTTCCTTCCTCCTAGAGAGCGTACTTGTGCATATGTGCATGTGTGTGTTAAGCTTGCGTTAATGTGTAGGTATGTATACATGTGAGCACGTGTGTGTTTATGATGACTGTGTGTGAGAGTGTATGTCTGTGTGTGCATGTGTGAGCGTATAGATAAGTATGGGTAAATGAGCGTGCATGAGTGTTTGTAGGCGTATGTGTCGTGAGCCAAAGTGTGAATAAGATAAATCTCTACTGCATCCTCTGCCTGAGAATTCAGTTCTGTTAAAAGACTATAATTTTTGCTGCGCAAACCCAAGTCCTCTGCTGGTTGTATCTTGGTTAGCAGTCAACCGAATGAGCTTTCAGATTTATGAGGGAAGGTCTGGAGAGAGACAGGGGCAGGGAAAGGGCGCTTCGTGATAATGTGAGAGAAGGTCAAGTGTTTCTGCAGAGGCAGAGGGGAAGCCAGGCGGGGTGCCCTGGGAGTGGCACAGGCGGTGAGGCACAGGGTGCAAAGAGGGGCTAGCTCACAAGAGATGGGGAGGGGGAGCAATGGAGGGAGAGAATTCAGCAGGTGATGAAACTTACAGCCAAAGATGAGTAGTAGGCAAAACGGAAGTTTTGAGAAGAGAGGAGGCCAAGCTGGGGAAGGCCACCTCTGTTTATTAAAAAAAAAAAAAAAAAATGACTTCCCAATACCGATGATGTCATTGACACCTAGGCAGTCTGAGTTGCCCTGTGTGGGAAGTGACCTTCTCCTCACTCCTTGGAGACACCCACACAGCCTAGGGCCTGGGTGTTGAATTACCTGCTGGGTAAGTAATGAATAAGGAAGGGACAGAAGGAAGGGACTAGAGCTAGATCAGGCCTGACAGGTTTGCGTGACCAAGGAAAGGACTTGATAAGAAACCAGCAAGATGGGATTCAGTGAGACTTCCTGTGAGGGCAGGTGGGGTTTTAGCCGTGGGCTCCAACACCCTTGATCCCTGCCAGGTGTGAGCAGTGCAGGTCCAGTGGGCTGGGCTGTGGCTGGGAGGCAGAGCAGAAGCCATTCCCCTGGCTGGGGACTGTATTGTCCGCCATTTTATTAAAGGCCACCACTGACGATTTACCTTCTTATAAGAAGTGGTGCTTGAGTGACTGTGCTGTATTTGGATAACACTAAACAAAACGGTAATTTGCGGGCAAGTGTTGCCAGCAGTCACCACCCCCCTGCTCCAGCCCTGGACAGGCAAGATAATATTGTATAGTCTCTGTAACGGCCACTCTTCAGAGTTCATTACCCTTCTTGTGGCTGTCGTTGAAAAAAGTTACATTTGCTTAAACTAAATGTGCTTACTGAACTGTCTTCATTTTAGGGGGGGGGAAATGGATATGGTGACAGAAATCCCTCGAGCACTGTGGAGATTAGACTCAGGGCGGGGGAGGGGCGTGTGGATTATGTCTTGGGGGATGGGACAATTGGGGGACAAGTGAAAGTCAACAGGCCCGCTGGCAGAGCACAAGCCCGGGAAGTGGCCGTCAGTCTCTCTCCCAGGCATTCCAGTGTGCCCCAGCCTGAGGCCCTTCTGTGTTTGCTTATTTGTTCAGCAAAGGGAAATGTCCCCAGCCTAGCAGCCTTCACGAACTGTTTGCCTGGAGAGAATCACAGTAATTGAGCCAAAGGGCAGGCAGGAAATAGGCCTCTGACACTAGGCTATTTTTTTTAAGGGTATTTTAAAACGGGCTATATAATGTTCCTTCTGAAAAAACGAACCCTATTTTTAGGGCTTGATCTGTTTTGTCACTCCTGCTTCCTCAGTGTCACAGATTGGCATCAGTAAACTCCACGTCTGCACATTTGGTTGGTTTCCAGCCTTTGTGGCGTCCTGTGGCAAGCAGGTGCCTACAGGTGCCTACACGCTGTGCCCTGCGTCTCCCGGCTTCCTCTACATAAGTTCTTATGAATGAAATTACTGGTGCGGAGTGGGGCTTCTCAGGGCACGTGGGAATCACCTGCAGGGGCTTGTTAAAATGCTGAATCTGATTCCAGGGATCTCGGGGGGAGGGGGCCTGACAGTGCATTTTAATAAGCGCCGGTTGTGGGTCATGCGGATGCTGCTGGTCCAGGGGCCACACTTGGAGACCTGAGGCCGTAGACAAGCCGCGGGCAGAGCCAGTCAGCGCAGCCTGTCGCCGCTGAGAGTCAGGTCTGAGCGCCCAGGCCTTCGGGTATTAGGAGAAGAGAGAAAACTGACTTTTGGTCCCCAGAGCCAGTCCCCAGACTGTCCAGGCTGAATTTTGGCTCCCTCCTCATGAAATGTCAGAAAGGGTACAGAAACCACAATGGTGACTTTTGTGATCCATTTGGAGTCAAACAGGTGCCCTAGGAGCCCAGAGAAACGACCGATGAGCTCACAGAGGATGCTGGCAACTTGCCAGTTCTCGTTAGTGTCCCTCGGGCCACACGGCGGGATGGGGCTCCTTTGAATGGTCAGCTCAGAGGCCGCCTTCACGGGAAGACAGTCCTACTCAGTCACGATGGCCATCTTCCCGACCGCGTCCGACTGAGAGCAAACAGCCCCTCTCTCCTGCCTCTGCCGGGGGCTGTGAGGTCTCACTCCTGCATCTCCATGGGGTTCGAGGGATGTTTGCCTCCACTCGGCTCTGAGTCAGCAAGAACCTTTTGCTCAGAAGAAATGTGGCCCTCCGCGCCTGTTTTCCTTTTGGCCAGGTTTACTCTTTCTGTTTAGTTCCAAGAACTGTCTGTCCCCTTCAGAGCAACGCCTGTGGGGTCGGGGGGGGGGGGGGTGGGGCGAAGCCAGAGAAGGAAAAGGTGAGCGTGTGGCCCCCTGAAGAGCTCGGCTCCCGGAGATTGACAGAGGGAGTCTGAGCTGCGCCTGCGCGGTGGTTGACCTCCAGCGGCAGTTTGAAAAGCTGCAGTGGTTTTATCTGGTCTTATTGATGGTTTCATTTGGAGAGATTGGCCCCCGAGGTGATTTTGTGAAATGCAATCTAAACATCAAGTAAAGAAATGACTCACCAGCAGCATCTACTGCAGGCGGAGAGAAGACATACCTTCTGTGAGGCCTTGTCTGCTAAGAACTAAAGGACTTGAAAATTCTGCAAGCCTTTTTCAAATACCGCAGTTATGCTCAGGGGTCAGCCGTGTCCTGTGTTTTTGCTCCTTGGATCACAGGAGAGGTACTTTTGTCTTTGGCAGACAGTTCCGGAGAACTGACCAGCGCTGGACACCATCTGGGCCCCACAGGCGTGCAGGAAAGGTCTAGAAAGGGTGGACTCTGCTTTCGGCTCAGCGGCATAACCCAGCTGGGGACACGAAGGGACACAAACCAGAGGCACATGAACGGTCCTGGGCCTCAGCCCTAAAGGCGCACATTAGCGAGAGGAAATCAGTACAGCCCAGCGCGACACACGGAGGTCTAATCTGCCGGTGGGAGGCCGCCTCTCCCGCCGCAGTTCTGTGTCTCTCCTCCCTTGTGTGGGCCATTCTCCTGCCACGATCGCCTTTCGTCTTGAACAAAAGTTATTTATGAATTTATCTCAACGTTCTCATTTGTAAGCGTCGTGGAACCTCGTTCGCTCTCGCTCGACTTGGCAGCTTTTGTACATAACGGACTCCGGTCTCTTATGAGCGAATGACTTGTAGACGCGCAGACAGAGCCAGATCACTCTAAGAGGGCTTCCTGGAGGAGGCTTCCCCCCCGGGTTTTGAAGAAAGTGATGATCTTAGATTTGGTGAAATTATCCTCTTGATATTCCTTTTCTCCATTTTCTAGGTTTCTCTATCATCCTAATCTTATTTTTAAATGAAAGCCCTGCCATATATGCAGTATACATGTAATATCTATATCTAATCTATATCTATCATCTATCTATATCTATCTATATCAAATACTCTTTCCTTTGATGACCTCAATCCTCATCTGCATTTAGATGACTTCTCTCTTGCCCCAAACTCCAGTCCCACACTTCCAAACATGCTGTGGCGAGAAGCGGCTGAGACAGGCCCCACGGGCCCCTGCCTCCTGCGTTCACGGCCTGTATTATCCTCCCTTCAAGTAACTTGGTGTAGCCAATAGAATACCGCTCTGTTGAGTGATGTCACTCCTGCGATCAGGTTATAAAAGGGTGTGACCTCTACCTCACTGCAGACTCTGTCTTGCCTTCCTGGCTTGCATGCTTTTTGATGAAGAGGCCACGTTGGCGAGACCCGCATGGCAGGGAACTGAGAGTGGCCTCGGCCCACAGCCAGTGAGGAATAGGGGCCTCGGCTTCACAGCCCATGATAAATTGAATGCTGATCCCAACGCATGAGTGAGCTCAGAAGTGGACCCATCCCCAGCGGAGCCTTCAGACGAATGCCAGTGTCAGCTGACACTTGATTGGAGCCTTGTGAAAGGCCCTGAGAGAAAGGCTCAGCTAATCTGTGCTCAATCCTCGCCCACAGAAATTGTGAGATAATAAATGCATGTTGTTTAACTATGCTTTTGGGCAATTTATTACAAGGTAATAGATAACTAATACCTACCCAGCAACTCATGTCACTGGAGTAACAGGACTAGACCTATCACCTGCTCCATCGTTCACCCAGCCCAGCTCCTCCTACCTCAGTTACTGCCCTCTCAGTCCTGATTTTTCCACCTTTAGACTTGGAGGCCCCTTTCCATTCTTCCTGCCCATCATCTGTTATTTCTTCAGGGAGCACGAGGCCTCCTCCCGGGTCACAGGCCAGGCTCCTCTGTGGGCAGCGGGGTCATCCCCACTCACGTGATTGCGCTTGTTGACAAATGCGTGTGCCCATTCTGCCCATCCTCCTTTACCACCTCGAATCTCAGGAGGTGGTTTTACTGATGACCTGCCTCTTTTTGCAATTCCTTCATTGAGCTGTTGATTCACAGGTTTCTCACAGCCTTTTACTGAGTGTAGCTCAAATCATCTATGACTTTGTTTCTATGAATTAGATTCACAGCTCCGGGGAATAGGTGCTGTGGCCTCACAGAGTGGGCGGGAAATGTCCACGCCTCTTGCTTGTGGGAGGAAATCGGATCCAAATTTACCTACGCCTGAGTCGGACCCAGGAACTAACTTGTCACTTTAGCGGCTAATCGAAGGAGACCTACGGGAACGTCTGATTTATTTTCTTTCGAGACTCTTGGACCCCACCATATACGGAGCAAGGGGTCGGCTCATGAATCAGTGATTTGAGATGAAATATTTATTGAGCACTTAGCACAGGCACAGGGCTGTGAGAGCTAAGAATCACAAGGAAGGGGATAGGGACACGGGTGAGGTTCCTTTGTTCTAATTTAATCTTACTCCTGGGCCTTACAGGCAGGTCTCTGGGCAGCAAGAGACACCAGTTAACCTCTGATGCCAGGACAGAGGCCAGTCCAGCTCTGCTCTCTCCTGGGCTTCTGGCTGTTCCGAAACTCTCTGGGGGCAGAGCCGGAGGCAGGAGTTGAAGCAGAGCCTTCTAGAAAAACCCCAACATAATGGAAACGGCATGGAGAGAGAAGGAGAATGTCAGATTTCATGGTTGCATTTGGTGCACATTTTATGATGCAAGTAAGTGTGGCATCATTAGGCGAGCATGAGGTAACGGAGAAGCCCAGTACCTAACTGCCCAGTGGTACTCGGCGGGGAGCAGGGGGGCACTGAGCGAAGCACTCAGGGTCTCGCAATCCCAACTCAATAGCCGGGTGAGGCTGTAATTAAACGCTGTCTCCCCGGACCAATGCAGCCTCTTCCTTCTCTGCCCTCTGCCTCTCCTCTTCGGCACCAGGCCTGCCTCAGTCCCCGACAGCGGCACAGGGCGTGTACTGGTTGTGTAACGTGTGAGTCACGGAACCGTTGCCCAACTAAACGGGCTCACCGCGACGACTCGTTTGCTTCTCTCTAGTGCCTCTTACCTCGTGTTTGTTTTTTCCCAGCTTCTGGAAATACAAATGAGAACAGAACCCTTTGGAAAGTTCCCTGGTTGTCAGTCTCTTCCAGCTGAGATTAGTTGTGTGTAGTGTGT
Organism: Eonycteris spelaea; assembly: GCA_003508835.1. Classification (NCBI taxonomy): domain Eukaryota; kingdom Metazoa; phylum Chordata; class Mammalia; order Chiroptera; family Pteropodidae; genus Eonycteris; species Eonycteris spelaea. Next base: position 191,631 of record PUFA01000189.1, read on the forward strand.
GTGTTTGCGCGCGCGCGCGGTGTGTGTGTGTGCAAGGGAGAGGGAACACTGAGCTGGTCTTTTTAACGTTTATGCCTCGAGTGTCACCAGAACTAACCGTCAAGTTAAGCACCACAAAAGCGGCCTCTTTATTTGCGAACCGAACAAGAGCAAAGGTTTGCCGCGTTTTCTCTCTCGGCAGCTTCTAACAGCCGTGGAGGATGTCGTGCCCTGGGGTGAACTGATGAGACGGGTGTGCCGACACCCCATCTTCTAATAACTAGTCTCTTATTCATCGTGCCTTTAAAAACCTGCCGAAATGACGGCAGATTTCGCTGTTAGTGGTGTCCGGCGTCTCTACTTGTACGCAGCAGCCGGAATGCGTGCACAGGGAAGCTGGGATTTGGGTGCAGAACGAGGCTGGTTGGCGTCTGGCACCCGGTCTGCAGCCGGCTGGGCGCAAAGCCAGGGCTGCGTCGCCCACGCAAGGCAGGAAGTCCAGGCCGAGTCTGCGGTGCCGTCCCTCAGCTCAGCCCCGACATAATATTTGTAGGTGGCACAAAAATAGTGACTCTTTCTTCCTGGATAGTCTTTGAATCAATAAAGTAGATAAATTTGTCATATGAGGGAGTATGCACTTCGCACCAGGGGAGAAAAACACAACCCTTAAGTATTTTTATCTTCCCAAGTTGGCCCTTACACAAAAAGGTTGCTTCCCTCTGCCATGAGTTTGTTTTCTAGGAACTTTCCAGAAGCCCTCGATTTGAATTTCAAACAGCTTTCTCAAGGGTCCAGAACGGTTATGTGTAAGTCTGGAAGCATTGGGGACAGAATAGAGCATGTCAGGATTACTTTTTAATCCTCTGTACAAATAATGTCTCTTTTTTTCCATCTTTATTGAAGTGTAATTGAAAAGGAAAACCGGTGTGTATTTAAGGTGTATAATGTGATGTTTCGATATGCATATGCATGGCGAAATGCTTGCCACAGGCTGATGAACACATCCATTCCCTCATAATTACTTTTTTTTTTTCTTTTTTGGTGAGAGTAAGATTTACTCTCTTTGTGAATTTCAAGTATACAATACAGTACTGCTAACTACCTACGCAAATAATTTTTAAAGTCTCCAGTGGGTCAGGGTCGTGGCCAAGGCTGAAAACGGAATGAGTCCTACACTCGGGCTTAGATCACCCCCCAGGAGCGCTGTGCACTGAAGCTTCTGCTGTCGGAGTCCAGGGAGACCAGGGTGGGGCTGGGGAGGCAGCCTGAGCCTCAGGAGAAAGTGACTCATGCGTTCACCTACACCTTCATCACCAGACCTTTTTAGATTGAGCATCTTGAATGCGCCGGGGATGCGCTGGCTCCATGGGGATGACGGTGGGCAGAGTGACTCAGTGCTTCTCGCCTGGGTCTCAGTCTGGCTGGGGCGTAGAGCGAGGACACCAAGTCTGAACGCATGGGATGCTGTATTGTGACAGCGGTTTCATGAAGCGCTCTGGGAGACCAGAGGCAGGAGAGAGTAATGTTGTCGAGGCCGGAGGGAGGCTTTGTGAGGAGGAGGAGCAGGAGGAGACTGTCACCCAAGCCCATGTGCCCCCGAGAGACCCAGGGAGCAGAGCGTTTTTTGCTATGTGTCAGCATCTGGAGGTAAATGCAGGATACTGTTGGCATTTGGAGACTGCTACGAACTACAAATAGAGAGTAGAAAAGATACACAGAATATGTTCTGAATATAGAGAAGGTCCATAAACTTTCCTGCCTTCGAGACATGTTCTATTAGACCTGGGGCAGTGAGCAGAATGCATTAGATGATGACTTTCCTTTCACAAGGAGGCGAATGAGCTCAAAAGCCCAGGAGTGCTCAGTGCTCGTCCTCATTGCTCAGTGCTCAGAACTTAGTCCTCAGTACTCGGTGCTCAGAGCTCAGTTCTTAACGCTCAGTGCTCAGTGCTCAGAGCTCAGTGCTCAGTTCGGAGTCCAGTGCTCAGAATTCTGCCTTCACGTGGCTGTGTGGTGAGCAGAGGTCACCCTGAGGACAGAAGTTGCTCTGAGATATATTACTCTATGAAGTTCACTGGCTTCTTAGTAGCTTAAAAATGTTTGAAAATGCTTCTTTATGACTTATACTCTTTGTATAGGAAAATCCAAAAAAAAAAAAAACCCAATTCTTTGGGCTATCAGTGCTTTCTGCATTTTCCAGAAAAAGACATTCTAGTGCGAAAGAAGCGGATGAAGTTTCTGACCCTGGTTCCTCTGTGGCCTCAGTCTCCTCATCTGTACCAGGAGGGAGGAGGGAGTGGATAGCAGAGCATGGACGTTCCTGCCTGCCGGACATTTCCTCAGTCTGAGCTGCGTGCAGACTGGAAGCTATTTGCAATTACTTAGCCGGGCAATCAGAGGCTGTCTCTCCCCACCGTGTTGCTGCATCTGCCAAACTCAGTTCTTTTGGAGGCCACATATGTTCTTATTTCCCGTGTGATATTGTCTCGGTTGACCACAAAAATAATTGCATACATATTCTGAAGTAATCAGCTGATCTAAATCCTTTTTGGCGGATAACAGGTCCCACTGGGAATAGTGACGTCTTAAGAAGAGGGCTCCTCCAGAGTGCCACAAATCAGGGAGCCGACCAGGGCCCTTGTCTCTGGGGGCTGCGGGAGAGGCAGAGATGGCTCTGCCATTTGGAGCCAGGCGAGACTTGAAATGTCATCCTTCGCTCCCTTCCTGCCGTTCCGGGCTTCGGGGCTGAGCTGTGGGAGTGAGGTGTGGGAGGTTTGCCCACAAACTGGAGGCCAACTCTAATATCAAGTTTATGGTAGTGAAGGCAAAAGCAGCAGAGGATTTTATTACAGCCAAGAGTAATACAATGAACCATATCCTACTTTCTTTGATAGATACCTAAGAGGCATAAAGTAAGCCAGTAGTAAAAAACAAAACGAAACGAAAATAAATACTGTGCTTGCCACAGAACCATCTCTTTTTGAACCCCTTGCACTTAGCTTGATTAGAGGGTTTAAATCAAGGGGTGAGAATATGAGTAATCACTTTGGGGAAATGAGTGAAGATTCACAGAGCAGAAAAGAATACTGAAAATGCAGACTAGGTGTTAGATCTCGGATGACCTTGAATGACAGGCTGAGGCTTTGTACTGCATTTTATGGCAAGTCATTGGGGGGATTTGAACATTCGGTTTAATTGGATCTCACATCTTTTTTACCTTGGGCTGTTACCCTCTGAGGGGAGGGAGCACAATGCCCCATCTACCCCTAGGATGCAGTGTGCTGAGTCTGCACGCTCCCCTCTCCTTCCTCAAACGATGGTCTTGCATGAATGCTTTCCAGGAAACCGAAACTTTTTAGAGCCCGAGGGACGGCTAAAGCTATTAAAAGCAAAAACTAAGAGACTGATCTGTGTTCACTGATTCATTTAACTAACACACTTAACACTTACTATGTGATGGATACTACGCTAGGTTCTGGGGTAAAATGAGTAAATCACAGTCCCAGACCTCAAGGGTCTTACAATGACACTAAAAGATACATTCCTTATAATAGAATGAGATGGACCCATGGGATCTTACAGAAGTTTCAAGGAAGTCTTCTTAGAGAAGATGAACTATGCCCTGCTGGTTAATGGACAGCTAAGAGTTAAGGAATCAGGTCAAGAGGGGTCGGGGGCATTTCAGGTAGAGGGATCAGTTTGTTGGGTGCAGTTGGCATTCCGGGGACAGTTTTGGTTGGGAATTGAATGGAAAGGGAGGAAGTGGAGGCGGGAGTGAACAATCTGTTTCAATAACCGTGCTGGTTCTAGAAAGATGTAGACTGGATAATCTCAAATTCTTCTCCAAATACCCAGAAATTCTGGGCAAAATATAGCAAAGACTCTTCTGAATGACAAGCTGGCTTTGAGAGAGAGGAAACCCCCTCATTCTAGCTGATATTATCTACATACGCAGAACTCTGCACCCACCATTAATATACATACACACACAGATCCTGTGCAACACTCCTTCAACCATTGCAAGGAGAATAAAGCCCTGGCCGATGGTGGCATGTGTATTGGAGGGAACCTGGAGACCTGAATGACTGTGTGGAAGAGAGCTCTTCTGCCAATCTGTCTCACTAGCCCAGAAGCCCAGGTCGCATTTAGCTGTTTTCCTTCTCCTATCTTTGAGTTTCTCAGCCTTCTTTTCCTCTTCACGGCCTTGGCATTGTTGAAAAGTATCGATCAATTATTTTGCAGAATGCCCTGTAATTTGGGCTTTTCAGATCTTTTCTTATGGTTAGATTGAGGTTATGATTTTGGACAAGAGTGCTATGGAAATTATATTGTGACTTTCTTATAATGCATCATATCAGAGGCACATGTTGTTGACATGTCTTTTTACTGGTGATGTTAATTTTGTCATTTTTTTAAGGTGATGTCTGCTAAGTTTCTCTACTATTGGGTTACTATTTCCCCCTTGTAATTAAGAAATATCTTACGGGGAGATACATTTAGACTACGTAGATGCCTTGTTTTTCCATATACTTTTGCCCACAGATCAGCATCTGTATATAATTTTTGTTTTTAGGGGGGGGTTTTCCTCCTGGGCGGTGTCTATACGGTGCTTACCCACTCTCCCTAGCTGAGAACCAAGGGAACTAGCCCTTGTCCTGGTTAGCTGGGTGAGTGGAGGACAACGATCAGAGTAGCCAAACCCAGAGGGGAGACGTGACCAGCAGAGTTGTAATCTGCTTGAGGACAAAGACCAAGTGTGTCCCCTTCATGGTTGTAACCCCAGGCTCAGCACAATGCCAGACATGGTAATGCTTGTAATTTGGGCTGAATCATGTCCCTCCCTTTCCCCCTAAATTCGTATGTTGAAGCCTTAACCCCCAGGACCTCAGAATGTGACTATATTTGAGGATAGGGCATTGAAAGGGTGATTGAGTTAAATGAGGCAGTTAGGGTGGGCCTTATTCCAATCTGCCCGGTGTCATTATGAGAAGAAGGAATTAGGACACAGAATGGCACCTGGGGCATGCACACACACAGGAAAGACCACGTGAACACACAGCAAGCAGGTGGCCACCTGGAAGCCAGGGAGAAACCAAACCTGCTGACACCTTGATCTTGAACTTCTAGCCTCCAGAATTGTGAGGAATTAAGTTTCTGTCATTTAAGCCTATCTGTGGCATTTTGTTACGGCAGCTCTAGCAAACTTATGCATAGCTGCAGAGATGTCTTCTGAGTAACTCAAGGAATACAAAGGCTATTGACATGTGACTCAGAGATCAAGGGTGAGCTTCCTAACGTAGCGCTTCTCACCCTTGGAGCACATGCAGACCACCTGGGCCTCTTGCTAGAATGTAGATTCTGACTCTCAAGTTCTGGTATGGAACCTGAGAATCTGCACATCTAACAAGATGCCAAGGGAAGAGCAGGTCCAAGGACAACATTTTGTGAGGAGAAAGGCTTTGGACTGCCTTACGGTCCTGGAGTCCTTGTCTTTGAACTGGACAGTCTTTGGGGATTTGAGAGGAAGAGGGGAACGTATTTGAGTTCAATTCAGCAACTACTCTGAGCACTTACCAGATGCAAGACCTTGCTCCAGACTGTGGCGAAGCCCTCAGGTGGGTCAACCAGCCACAGCTCATCCAGGATGAAGCGGAGGCAACACAAGACAAGAGCCGTCCAAACTGCCAGCCCTCTTTTGTCTGGAGAGAGGCCATGTTATTCTGCTGCTGTATAAAGATGAAGCTTGCCTGTCAGTCATGCAGAGCTGCTAGGAAGACAATGCTTTTGTCAAAGCTTAAGAAAAACTAGATTCGTTTTTGAAAAGAGTGGGAGGCAGCCAAGAGTTGCTTGTTGATGTCAGTGACTTTGGAAATTCTAAATGACTTTCTCTTTCATTTTCCTGCCCTTAGGTTGGGCTCCTTCTGAGGAGGTACCATTCTCATGCCTGAGAGGACAGCCAGCCCACCATCTGTGGTCAAAGTCAAGTGTGGTCCCCCCCACCCCCAGCGGAACAGTTTTTAGTGTTCACATAAATAAACAACCTCTTCTTCAAGGGGCTCTTTTTCCAAAGCTCCAGGAAAACAATTTGCAATGGAGATTAGATATGAGCCATTGCTGAGAATTACAAAATGGTGGGATTGTTATTATTATTCATGAGTTAACTTAAAATTGACCTCAAAAAAAAAAAAAAAAAAGAGAGAGAGAGAGAGAGAAGTCCAGGTGGCTTGGCCTGTGAGGGATGACACTGAGCTCTGTTTGATCTGAGCAGTGGCCTCATCTGCAGAGCAGGCGGCCCGGGTGGGGGTGGGGGGTGGTATGAGCCAGGAGGGGAGTGGGGTGGGGGCTGCCGGATGGCATGTGGGGTGGATGGCACTGAGAAGCTGGTTTGGGTGGAATTCCATAAGAATTATTACCAAGGGTATCGGCTCTATGGAGTTTTGTTCCTTTCGTTCAGTAGGAAGGACCCACACCCATGATTTTTGCCTTTCTCCTGTTCCTTCGATGGCGGGATGCCGTTTTCACAGGAGCTGAGCAGGTGGGAGGCTGGCTTCTCATCTCACTCATGCCGGAGCCACACACAGGGGTCCCAGCATTAGGAACCTAAGTGTTCGCTGTCCTCTGCCTCCTGACCCTTAAAGGAGCAGCTCCGGGCAGAGCCAGGGCGGGTGTGAGGCTGCCCCCTGCAGCCTGAAGGCCCTGGGACCCTGCGTCTGACATCACAGGGTGTGGTGCCTCTGTTGCCACTGCTTTATTTTATTTTTTATTTTATTTTATTTGCTTAACTCTTACAGCACCTGGTATTCCTAGGTGGTCTCCCATCCAAGCACTAACCAGGCCCGACCCTGCCTGCTTAGCTTCCGAGATCAGAGGGCATGGCTGTAGACTTACTTTTTATTTTCCACCTTTATTGAGATTTAATTGACATTGATACACTTATAGATTGCAAAATGTTTAGCACCACAGCATTAGCTGACCCCTCCTCTGGTCACATAATTACCGTTTCTTTTCTGTGAGAACATTTAAGATTTACTCACTTAGTACTTTCAAATATATAATAGGTATTATCAGCTATAAGCGCCATGCTGTACATTAGATCCCCAGAACCTATTAATCTTATAACTGGAAGTTTGTACCCTCTGATCAACGTCTTCCCATTTTCTCCACCTCCAGTCTCTGGGAACCACTGCTGTCTCATTTTTCTCTGGGTTTGTTTTTTTTTAGATTTCATTATAAGTGAGATCATGCTGTATTTGTGTTTCCCAGACTTATTTCACTTAGCATAATTCATCCAAGGCCTCGAGGTTCATCCAAGCTGTCCCAGACGGCAGGGCTTCCGTCTTTCTCATGGCTGAATATTATTCCATTATGTATACAATGCTGCAGTGAATATGGGGTGCAGGTATCCTTTGAGATCTGTTTTCATTTCCTTTGGATAAATGCCCAGAAGTGAGATCGCTGAATCGCATCGTAGTTCTACTTTACATTTTTTGAAGACGCTTCATTCTGTTTTCCAGAGAGGCTGCACCAATTTACATTCCCACCTGCGGTGCACAAATGTCCTTTTTTCTACACATCCTCGCCAACACTTGCTCTCTCTTGTCTTTCTGATGATAGCCGTTCTAACAGGTGTGAGGCGATATTTCACTGTGGTTTTGATTGTGGTAGGGAGGACATTTTCATGTACCTGTTGGCCATTTGTATGCTTTCTTTGGAAAAATGTCTCTTCAGTTTCTCTGGCCATTTTAGAATCTGTTGTTGTGGTTGCTGTTGTCGCTGTTGTTGTTGTGTTTTGTTGTTGTTGTTATTGAGTTGTATGAGTTTTTTATTTTGGATCTTAACCCCTCAGCAGAAATTGGTTTGCAAATATTTTCTCCCATCCTGTAGGTTGTCTTTAGATTTTTTTGATCATTTCTTCTGCTATGTGGAAGCTTTTTAGTTTAATGTGGTCCCACTCATGTATTTTTGCTTTTGCTACTTTTTTTTTTTTTTGGTTAATGGCTAAGTTTAAACATGATCTCCACAGCTACTAGGTTAAAAAATAATAGTTTTTGACCTTGTGTCCCTTTTTCTTCTTGGATTTAGTTGTCCTTGGACCAACTGAGGAGTGGGGAGTGCAGAAGTTGGACGAGAAAGGTCATCTGTGGCCAAGGCCGATGTCAAGGAGCTTTTTCTCTATGTTTTTTTTTTTTTCTAATAGTCTCATGGTTTTAAATCTTCGTCTAAGTTTTTGATACATTTTGAGTTCACTTTTTAGTGAGTCACGTAAGCTGGGGTCCAGTTTCATTCTTCTGCATGTGGTTATGTGGTTTTCCCATCCTCTTTTGTTGAAGAGACTATTCTTTTTCCCTTGAGTATTCCTGGATCCCTTGAACAGATTAGTTGCCCGTGTATGTGAGGGTTTACTCCTGGGCTCTGGATTCTGTGCGTGGCTTTACGTATCTGTTTTTATGCCCGCACCACACTGCTTGATTCCTACCGCTTTGTAGAGCGTTTGAAATCAGAACGCACGGTGTCTCCAGCTTTGTTCTTCTTTCTTAGGATGGCTTCGGCTATTTGGGGTCTTTTGTGGTCGTGGTTTAATGCCAATCTTGGGATCGTTTGCTCTATTTCTGTGAACAATGCCATTGGAATTTTGATAGGGATTGCATTGACTTGCATGGATGGCTTTGGGTAACATGAACATTTTAACAGTATTCATTCTTTGGATCTATAAACATGGACATCTTTCTATTTGTGTCTTCTTCAATTTCTTTCTTCAAAATCGAGTAGTTTTCAGTGTGTAGATCATTCATCTCCTTGGTTAAATTTGTTCCTAATGGTTTTACTGCTTTTGATGCTAGTGTGAATGGGATTATTTTCTTTATTTCTTTTTCAGAAGTTTTGTTGTATGTATAGAAACAGCTCTTCTGCATGTTGAGTTCATATCCTGCAACTTTACTATATTCATCAATTAGTTATAGCAGTTTTTTGGTGGAGTCCTTAAGATTTTCTATATATAAGATCATATCATCTGCAAATAAAGGCTTTTTTACTTCTTCCTTTCCTACTGAGATGCCTTTCATTTCCTTTTCTTATCTAATTGCTCTGGCTAGGACTTCCAATGCTATGCTGAATAGAAGTGGTGAGTGGGGACCTTTGTCTTATTCCTGATCTTAAAGGAAAAGCTTTTAGCCTTTTACCAGGGAATATATTGGCTGTGGGTTTGTAATACGTGTCCTTTATCTCATTAAGGCGTGTTTATTTTATATCCAATTTTTTGATTATTTTTTATCACAAGAGGATGTTCTAATTTGTCAAATGCTTTTTCTGCATCTGTTGTGATGATCATATGATTTTTATCTTTCATTTTATCTTTCATTATCTTTCATTAATTGATTTACATATCTTGAACCATCCTTGCACCCAGGGATGAATCCCACTCGATCATGGTGAATGATCCTTTTGATGTGCTGTGGAATTAATTCTGCTTATATTTTGTTGAGAATTTTTACATCTTTATTCATCAGGGATATTGGTCTTTAATTCTTCTCGTAGTGTCCTTATGTGGCTTTAGCATCAGGGCAATGCTGGCCTCTTAAAATGAATTTATCAGTTTTCCCTCCTCTTCATTTTTTTGAAAAAGTTTGAAAAGGATAGGCATTAATTCTTTTTTAAATGGTAGAATTCACTGGTGAAACCATCTGGTCCTAGGCTTTTCTCTGTAGGGAAGTTTTTGATGACTGACTCAATCTCCTTATTCAGTATTGGTCTGTTCAGAGTTTCCATTTCTTCATGATTCAGTCTTGGTCGGTTGTGTGTTCCTAGAATTTTGTCCATTTTTTTAGGTTGTCCATATAATTTTGTTGGCATATAATTGTGTATAGTTATCTTTCATGATCCTTTATATTTCTGTAGTATTAATTGTAGTGTTTCCTCTTTCATTTCTGATTTTATTTGAGTCTTTTTAAATTTAGTTTAGCTAAAGCTTTGTTAATTTTGTTTGCCTTTTCAAAATACCAGCTCTTAGTTTTAGTTTCGTCAATGTTTGTTTGTTTGTTTGTTTTTCCAGTAGAAAAGAAAAGTTTGATTAGAAGGGAAAGTACACTTCCAGAAGTGGAAGGGCCTGAGCAAGAGAAACGTGGCTCAAAAGGCCCCCCATTCGATCTTCTCTATTGTGTTTCTGGACTCTATTTCACTGAATTTTGCTCTGCTTTTTGTTATTTCTGTTAGTATTTGCTTAGTATATTTAGTTGTTCTGAAATTGGGTGCATATATACTTATGATTATTATATCTTCTTGATAAATTGGCCCCCTTATCATTGTATAATGACCATCATTATCTCTTGTTACTATTTTTGGCTTAAAGTTTTACTTTGACCAACATAATACAGCTTCCATTTTCACCATGACTTCCAGTCACCCACTTAGCACTTGTGCTCCGAGACCCCGTAACTTTAGGCACAGCTGGCTTTGAGGTCTTGGTTGCAGGGAAGGATGAAGGATGTAATAAGGGTCTGACTAAAACTAAAGTTATGGCTGCCACCTGGTACTTTGGTTTCTCATTTAAGTAGACCAGCAGGCAAAGCAAAAGGTCGCCATACTAACAGTGGTAATTGGCTCTGGTTATATGGAAGGGATAAGGTTTTCCTTCATAATGGGGGCAGGGAAGTATGTCTGGAATTCACTGGGGGCATTTCTCAATGCTTCCATTACAAAACAATAACTATAAATGGGCAGATAAAGCAGCTACAGCCTGATAAAGGCATGATGCCTTAGAGATGAAGGTCTGGGTTACATTATTAGGTAAACAACCTAACCAGCTAAACCAGTAGAGTTGCCTGAAGGTGAGGAGAATCTGGAGTGGATTCTGGACGTGGAGATGATAAATGTCAGTTGTAACCTTGGGACCAGCTGCAGCAGCAGGGGTGAAGCTTCCTGTCGTGAGCCTTTCCTTTAAGCAGTTGTGACCAGTCATCACCTTGAAGAAGCACCGACCAGACAGAGTGAACTTAAAAAGCAATACGAGTGGATGTGAGGGATGGAAGGGCCAGCGGCATAGCAGACTGAGTCAGTGCCCTGCCCACACGCCTGACACTACCGCTTCAGTGTGTTCTGCATGACTTTCAACTCCCAGTACCTACTGGGCGGGAGGACATTGTTTGCAAGTACCGCCTACTTGCCCAGCAAGCTGGAAGCCCTGGAGAGTTAACGGAGTTAACAGTCCCCCCCACCCCCCAGGGAGCCACATTTACTAATGACAGTGGGGGCTGCTGTGTAAATACCCAGCTTCCTCACCTGTTGGGTGTGTGCTTTGCAGTTTCTTCAATTTCCTGTGGGGCTGAGCTCTAGCTACCCACTGCTGCAGCTGGTTTAATATGCACGCGTCATGTTCGCTGCCTTCCTCTCTCCACGTCACTTTCCTACGTCTCTGTGATTTTTGCTGACTCCCAAATAAGCCACTTATACCAAATTCATGTGGCAGAGTCTGTCTCTGGCAGAACCTGAGCTAAGGCCGTTTCATTTAATGTTTCTCCCTTTATTTTCCTTTTGCAAGGGCATCTCACCTATACTTCTCACTTGCTCTCGTATGTCTCCATTCGGACTGTTTTCTCAGGGCAACAGACTCCCGCAGTTCCTTCTCCCTCATTAAAAGGAAATTCAGTCCATGTTACCTTTAGGCTCCAGGGCAGGAGAACAAAAATAATCTGGCGACAACTGAAAAAAAGAAACCTCAAGTAACCAAGGTAGCAGAAACAAAGGCCACATAGCATCAGTAGTAGAACTGGAAACAGAATAGTTTTCTCAATAGACTGTGTTTTTCTCAAAGACAACAGGGACCTTGGTGTCACCTGACCAGCCTAGAAGTACAAATGATAATCTCAGACCTTTATCTTGCCAGTGGGAACTTACCATCCATTAAATAGTGGTCCAGCTATTTCTGAGGGACTCCAAGTTGGCATTTCAGAATTTGCTCACAGGTCATCTCTCATGTTCCTCTGCTCCCTCTCTGGCTCCTCCAGTCAATGTCTACAGCCCTGGTGCTGGCCACGGAGTTCCCACCGAGACCGCCAGCGTCTTTGCCAAAGGGGCCACCTCCCAGGCTCCCAGAGCAGCCCGCCCGCCTCTGCAACGCAGAGCACAGCTCTATTCCAGATCCCTGAAGCTGTGTCACGGGTGCTTCTGAGCTTTTCGATTGATTCTCTTCAGAGCATCTCCCAGACACTCAGGCCCAAATTTCCCGACAGCCCCGATCAAACAAAAACACACATATTCTCCCAAGAACAGAGAGCAGTTTTCCTGCAGAAAGATGTCTCAAACCCTTCTTAAAATGAAAATTGCTAGAAAATCTCTGAAAGGCAAGTAACTGTGAGAATAGAAAGTGTACTTTGCCTGTAAACAATTTGTTTGTTTGTTTGTTTGTTTGTTTGTTTTTTTTTTGTGATCACACAAAGCATTTCAGGCCCAAGAACCACGGCCGTGTCTCAAAAGCCTCTTTCTCCAATTATGGTCTCAGTTTTTCTTTTCATACCCAGATGGCCCATTCGAGTGGTTTTCCTGGAACGAGGGGTCTTCACCTCTTTACAGCCTAAATTACTTAGAAATGGTGACATTCCCCTCCATCACACTCAGACGTCTTTCACTCCTATCCCGTGTTCAGAGACCTGAGAATGAGATTTCGAGGGACCAGTGGTGGCTACAGGAGACTGTCTCTCAGGCAAGCAGCCTTGGAACAGGTCACTTCCCCTGTAGTGACAGCAGTGGAAGTCTGGTCGCTGGGCGCTGGTCTGGGCTCTTCACCTCATTTGCACCAACTCGTCATCAGCTTTCAGGCTCAGTCCCAGGTCAGGCTCAGCATCCCAGCTTTCTGGCCGCTACTGCGATACAGTCCCCCGATGCCTCTTAGAAAAGGGGTTGGGACTTTGAGAATGGCAGGGCCACCTCACAGGGGCCCTGTGGAGCCCGCGGCAGGTCTTGCCAACCACTCCAGCTGGAAAGCGATCATCACGAGCTCTGTTTCGACAGACCTGCTGACCACTAGAAAGTTGGCCGGACCATACGAGGACAACCAAATGAATTCCTCATTTTCAATATGAATTTTAAAGTCTTCCCCGAGTCCCTCTGCCAAGCCAGACCCAGGCAACAGGAGGAGCTCCAGGGGAAGCTGACTCACCCTGCTCTGCCTCCTGCGCAGTCATAAATTGCTGCACAGTCTGTGCTCGGTAAATCGGCATTAAGAGTTATTAAAGGAACGAGGTGGCAGTTTAGAAAATGCGCCTTCGCGGCGGGCGTCAGCTGTGCTGTGGAAGAGCCGGGGCAGGGCACGGCGACGTGGCGACTCACGGCGCCAGGCCTCGCAGCTCCGGAAGCTGGAAGAGGCCCCTGTGCTCACGGAGCCCGGCGTGTCCCCTAAGGAGGCCGCCCTGAAGGAGCCCAGTGGTGACTCAGCGTTGCCTTGTCTGTGATACCGGGTTTAATGGTTTGGGGATTTATGAGATTATTTGGGTTTTGCCTAGAGATTGATGTATTTATATCTTCCTTTAAAAATCATTGTTTTTATTTTTGGCAGCCTGGTGGCAATCAGTCTGGGTGGGGTCCCTCCCATCTGGATGCTGGCAGCTCTTGCTTCCTGTCTTCAGTGAACCCCAGAACCCCACACCCTGAAGGGATGCTTGCCCCTCAGTATTGTCCAACAGAGCCCACCAAGCCTGGAGCTCCTTAACTCTTGCCTGGCCACCGAAGTGTTTGTGCGTGGTGTGTTTTCCCTCCCAGACCGTGACCTCTGGTGGGCAAACGTCTGTCCGTCGCTCCTGCACTGTGCAGACGGTAGGGGTCCATCAAAGTGGGCAGTGTGAGTGGCCGTGGAGCCGGAGGGCATTTGTTCACCTGTGGCTGGTAGTCTCCTGCACAAGGTGACCGGACATAGTGGCACGATTTATCAGCTGAGGCTCATCTGTGACTTAAGTGGCCAGGCTGTGGTGCCCAGGTTTATAGGAGGCTTACTTGGGTGTTTTTCCAGATGGCCATAGTGGCCAGGTGAGTGACCTCTTGTGGTGACAGTTAATGTTTAATTTCATGTTTGCCGTTTGCCAGAGAAGTTTCTACAGGCTGTCTGTGCATTAACTCGCTCAATCCTCACAGCAATGGTTTGAGCTAAGTTCCCTTACTATGCCTATTTTACACATGGGGAAACTGAGGCACAGAACAGGCATTAAGTGCCCTGCCTAGGATCACACAGTCAGCAACTTACAAAGCTGGGATCTAAACTTAGACATTCTGGTTTCAGGGACTGCTCTAGAGCAGGTAAACATTGATATACCTACCTTCTACCCATTCGCCTTTCCATCAAAGATTTACATCTTTTTTGAAATACCTTATATGTAAGAACTATGCCTTTAAGAAATCCATTCGGTCTATTCCACCCTCTTCCCAAGCCCCTTCTTGGCTCTCGGACTTGGTCGAGACCATGTGCAGCGAATAGAACCTCTGTCCAGGATTTCGCAAGCAATAACAAACGCTGGGAACGGTGACAGTTTTCCCTGGAGGGATCGAGATAAAAATTGGCTGGAAATTGCATGATACGTGAGATGTATGGAGAGGTCTAGGGACTCTACTGTCTCGTGGCACTCACGTCGAGCAGCGTTCGAGGGGAGACTTCACATGTTTTCTTCATTATGTTCTAAATGTCAACTCATGCTTTTGTATTCCGTTCCCCTGAACGCTCTGAAGGATATTTTTTTTGTCCATCGGGGTTTAACGAGGCATCTGCTTCTCCTGTAAATCTGCCTTCATGATTTGCAGATGTAACTTTGGTCTGACTGCACCACCACAGTAACAACCTGGGTCTAAATCTGGTTACTGAGCAGCCACTAATGGCGTTAGGACTCAGCTTCCCCATCTGTAAGGCGATGGAAGGAATGAGGTACCTTCCAACATCTGTCCATGATTCTCCTCTTAGCCACATTTCCAGAAGGCTAACCTTTCCACACTTATTTCTTACATGGGCACCAAAACCTGTCATCCCTGGCACCGGTTTTTGGCATAACAGCATCTTCAGAGAAGACATCTTATCTCGGAAAATAACATCCAGAAAAAACAGGATGATTTAATTTTTTCACAATAGACAAGTTAAAACATACTTTTTTTTTTTTCCTGCTCTTACAAGTCATTTTCTCTTTATTCCATTTCTAGCAATTGAGGGAAGCTGCCTGGTCCTTGAACACAGAAGACCGAACTCTGGCTGCTTCTAGAAGCTGCTCACAGGGATCACTTTGTACATTAGCAGGTCTTTTAGTAGGGCCAGAATGCTAGGGTTGCCGCTGGTCTGTTGGCACATATCCTGCAATTTGCTAATTATTGCATTCATGTTCTGCATTTGGGTCTTCGGTCCCTGTTACCGCAACACCTCTTTGCTGTTAAAGAAGGTCAATGCCAGTGAAAGACAAAAACTAGATGTCAGAACAGAAACAACTTAGTGACTTGAGTAACAATAATAGTTGCTATCACTGAAGACAGTGTTTTTCAGGCACTGTTTTAAAAGCGTTATATACATGGCCTCGTGTGGTTTTCTTTGAGGTAGATATTACTATTTTACAGTTCCTCAGCTGAAGTACAGAGAAGTGAAGTAACTTGACCAAAACCACACATAGTAGTTTTCTGAACTTTGGCTTTTAATGCTGGGTGTAGGGTAGGGGTGGCCAGAATTCTGCTAAAAGATAAAATCATCTTTTATGGGAAGATTGAGAAGACTGTATTTGGAGGGAGATTTGCCAACTGGATTCTAACAGCTTTAAATTAACATTTAGTGGGGAGAAATACATGGAAAATACTTCTAATACTGGATGCATCAGCATGGAAGGCATAAATGACACTTTCACTCATTCATCTGTTATGAAAATATTCACACTGTATTACGAAGTACCAGGAGGCTGCTAGGTGCTTTAGAAGAAAGACAGGAAATGCCCATGCTTCCAGTTATAGAAAATGAGCCAAATGATTAGGAATTAAAATTTGTTTCTGGTCTCAGATTTTATACAAATGCACAGAGTATGAAAAAATGGTAAAACCTTGTGGATTTAGAAACAACTAGACAAATATTATCTCATCTATAAGACCAAGATGGTACGGGCTGTGATGGACAAGTAGAATGGTAGCTTCAAAAGAAACATCTGGTCGGAGGCAAATAGCGTTTATCAGAATATCAAGGGAAGTGATCATGTTAGTGAGAGGAGAAAGCTGGTGATGTTGGTGATGGTAGTTAGCTGTTAGGAAACCATCTTTTTACACGTGAGAAAGAGTCGCAGAATAACTGATGGGATTCAGGGGCCAGAGATGTTCAAGGGAAGAGTTGAAGATGAAGGAAAGCCTCGAATACACAATCAAACTCCAATTAATCCTTTGGGGACAATCAAACCCCAATAATCCATGAAGAAAAGTTTTGCAGACAGGGAACCAAACTGGAGTGGCACAGGAAGCTTAGCTTATTGTCAAAGATCTTGGCTGGGTTTTTTTTGTAAAGGACCTGGTGAGTGCTCTAACCTAATCTGAATATCCAAAGCTAAAGCCCAGAATAGCTAAGTGAAAATAGAAAGCAAAAATATTCATTTTAACTATAATTGTAGTAAGAAGAACATGAAGGACGTGCGGTTTCCACAGCGTTCAGTAGGTGATAAAAATAGAAACTGATAAAATCACTTAGGTGGAGTCTCAGGTAGTATCAATAAACAGATTGAAAAACCAAGGAAGGTCTTTAAACATACCCTTTGTGGCTCCATTCTCAGCCCTGCATCATGCAACATTTTTAATGCAAACTTTAAAGAAAAAATGTACAATACACATCAGAGGGAAAAACTGTATAGTAAACCCCCATATACCCAGCACCCAGATTCTATGCTTATCTTAATTGTGCTGCACTAGCTTTGTTTATCTATCGTATTTTGTTTGCTTAGAGAGAGATATATATTTTTTTAATGCCTGCAGCACCTGGTCTATCCTAGGTGGTCTCCCATCCAAGTACTAACCAGGCCTGACCCTGCTTAGCTTCTGAGATCAGACATCAGGCTTGTTCAGTGTGACATGGCTGTAGACCATGAACTGTGGCCTCACTGGGCTATAAACCCAGGACCTTCTGTGTGTAAAGCAGACGTGCTAACCGTGACACGGCTAAGGTGTTTTAAAGCAAATCTCAGAAAGCATGTTATTTCATCACTATGCAGTTCAGTGGGAATTTGTAAAAACTGAACATTTCTTTCATAACTCGATAACACTATCACACCAAAGGTAAAAATAATAATTCCATCTCAATTGTTTCAAAAAAATTTTTTTAGTCGTTTAAATCCTTCAAACCAGGATCTAAACGAGGTCTGACGTCGTATTTGCTAGTACGTCTCCCAAGTCTCTTTCACTCAAGAGCAGCTCCCCTGTCCCCTCTTCCTTTTATTTATTTAGGGCCACTTACTCTTTGAAGAAACCAGGTTGCGTGTCCCGTAGAACATATTCTGGGTTTGTCTGTTTGCTTTCTTGTGCTGTCGGTGAACGTGGCATCGCGTTTCTTGGAACCACCCGTTAGCTCGCTTAGAGTCAGGTTAATTTTGTATTTTTAACAGCAATATTTCGTCAGTGGGATTGCATCACTCGATAGGCATGCAGTGTTTGCCTGTCCCTCTCCTGATGTGGATACGAGGGTTCAGCTGAGGACAGCCAGCACGGAGCTCCCCATCGCCGGGGTGATGATCGCAAAGTTCCTGCATCAGTTCCCGTATGTGATTGTCTGCTAGTATCCCAATTGCTTTATCGTTTGTTACTGCTTTTTCATTTTTAACTAAAATATTATTATCAATGAACATATTAAAATAAGCCAAGAGGGTGTTGGTAGACCTCCAGCTTCTACCATACTCTAGAAGTTTGCGATGCACACATGCAGTGAACAAAATTCTCATTTCAGCAGGCCGCTAATCTGACAGGTGACTAGCAAGAAGTCATATCCTGATGTTCTCTCTAACAAGCAGTTCTCTTCGAGGACGTACTTGTAGGGTGTTTGTTGATGAAAAAAAGTTCGCTCAGATACAGCTAGCCAGGGACAGCTAACACCATCCAGTTTCAGACGGCAGTGGGAGATTTATCCAGGCATAGCGGGTAGCGAGCTGCCATACAGTGGTTTATGTCATGGCCTGCAAGATGTGTGAAGCCACCAACCAGGCTGTCAGTCAGTGTGGTCATTGGGAAATATAAATATGAAATATGGGATAGGCATACATAAATGTGTAGGAAGTGAGGGCTGAGCTGTCCTTTCATGGGGACCGTAGGAAGGAGTCTGAAAGCTCTTATTACACATCATATGATTAAATGGCTATGGCCATTTGTTTTTGATAAACTCGTTTGTTAGCAAAAATCTACAAAATGTGACAGTCTACATTTAATGCAAAATTTAGTAATGAAATTCTGCTTCTTAACAAAGTTGGTGATGACTGTGTAACCTGCCCCCAAATGTTTGTTAACATTTATCACCGATATGGGCCTACTGTAGAGTACGCAGTAATATTCCTAATATTGAACATAATATACAAATCCCACGAAGAAGCATCGGCATTTGCTTCAAAAAGCAGTAGCTGTTTTAAGAAGACCATGCCCAAGGGTGATGGACGACGACCTAACACCCACAGTGGTAGAAGGTGCTTTTACATATTGCTCTGTCAATTACAACTTTTCGTTTAGATTAAATAGCTATTATTCCAAGTTAATTTTGCTCATTTTAAATCTCAAATTTTCTTATTTACTTCCGAAAAGTAAAATGCTGGCTACTCGTATGTTGACGTCATTTTCAGAAGAACCTCACAAACGGTTAAGTGATGATAGATTCATATCAATATCATCGGGGCCTTCAAATAGAAGTCGGTGAATTCCAACGTTTGTGTTTTCTCATTTGCTTCATGGAATCATAACGAAGCTTTTACAAGCTCACGTTTTAAAATTTCAACTTATTATTGTAAATGTTATAAATTCAGATGTAATTTAACATCAGAGATAAAATTATTTTTATGGTGGTATTTATTAATAAGTGGAAATTTAGGTGGAGCCAAGTACTGTAAAAACAATGTTTTACTAAATTAAGAAACTGTGGAGCATAAATACAGTGTGATTGATTGTGATGCACACATAATTTATAGTTTCATCCAAACAAATTGCAATATTTTACTAATCAAAACTATTTTACTAAACAAAACAGGAGCTGTAGTCACAAAAATTTACAAATATTTATACATTATTAGAGTTGTCATTAACCAACAACCTTTTCGTGAAGTATTTTTGTATTCATCAAAAAATGATGAATTTGATAAATATGAAAAATTATTTCAGACGGTAGAACACATTTCCTTTCTTTGATGCTATCTATGAGCCTTTGAAGAGTGAACGTGTCAATCAACCTACGTGCTGAACTTTCTATAAGTGAGTCTGATAAATTTTGGTTATATTTTGTTCAAAATCAGTAGGACATTTTAGATTAGCATGGTCAGAGGCTAAAACACCATAAACTTCAGCTTTTAAAGCTTCGGGTGAATTTTAATTATTGGAAATAAGTAGGCATTAAAAATTATCTCTATAAAAAGCAAGAGGAAACAGAACATATTAAACAATGAGAACTCAATACTTTAATTTTGAATTATTATAATCGTGCCTTTCAATTTATAGTGGGACATTGCTGTGCATATTCAATCTGATGGTTTGGTGGATTTAATTCATAATAGATATTTAATATCTGATCAGACGGGTTGCATAGTAAACTTGATATCCCCTTGATAAGGGGTGAAGTCTGTACCAGGGACCAGTCGCTTGCCATCGGCTGCTTTTGGAGTGGAGGACATTTGTCAGCAGGAGCTTGTTACGGGGCTAACACAGCAGTGGGATCCAGTGACACGCTTCATACCTTTGGGTGTGTTGGTGATGAGCTTTAAGTGGCAAGGCAGCTTACACCACAGCCAGAACAGGCTGCGGAACCCTTTTCTGATTTCTGTCCCACTTAAAACTAGCAGCCCGTGGGTTCCTTGGTAAATGAACTACAGCAGCCATACCTACATCTGACATATGTTGCTTCCAAAAAAAAAGAGGACCACCAAACATTATATTTCATTCTTTGTGGTAAGTGGGACTGGATGTGGTCACTTGGTTCTTACTTTAGAGGAAAATGCTCACACACTCCACTCCATTGAACTCCTGGAAACTCAACATTCCAGGCCCACATAACCTTCATGGGATCATCTCCTAAGCTCTGGCATGCAGACACCCTACCTAGGCATCTAGAGGAGTTGGTACCACCTACTTGCAAGATCAATTAGCATAAATGAGCATACTGTCATCAATATAATGGATCATCATGGTGTTCTGTGAGATATGAAAATTATCACAATCCTTCCAATATCTTTTGGACCCTTCTTGATATATAAGGGGTGGGGTAGAGGTAAGTTTTGACCCTGCCCGCAAAGATAATACAAATGGAACTACAGCTATGATTGTCATTATCATACATTACCATCATCTGATTCTGTTTGCAAGAATTTATAATCATGCATCATCACCCATCTGTCCTTTGCTCTAGCCGAAAGTACAAGTAGCTAGGGCTGTGATAGGAATCGCCACCCCTTTATCTCCCAAGCCTTTGACGGTAGCACTAGTCTCTGCAATCCCTCTAGGGTCCTAGTTGGCTTTTGATTCACTGTCTTGACTGAGAGTGAGTTTGGGGGATGGAAGGATAGTTCCTGGGTTTCCACTTGGCTCTCCTGCCAAAACAGGCTTCACTCCACGACCAGGACTAGGAAACTAGTGGAGAGTTTTTGCTGGTTACTCTGTACATCTGTTTCCATAGTTGCTCTGTACACCTGTTTCCATAGTTGCTCTGTACACCTGTTTCCATAGTTGCTCTGTACACCTGTTTCCATAGTTGCTCTGTACACCTGTTCCCATTGTACGATACATCTGAATCTAAAGATAGAGCCACCGAATGTGTCCGCAGTCCCTCTGGCCCTGCTGTTAGGTGGACTCAGGCCACAACTGCTTCTAACACTGATCTCCCTGAGGCCCTGCTCTAACTGGAGGCCCACAGTGTGGTCAGTGCACATGTGGCAGGCAACTCTGCGTGAGGTCTAGGGATTGTACCAGCACCAATTTCCTGGCTCTGGTATTGTACTAGAGTTGTATAAGATGTTAGTGTTGGGTGGCAGTGAGGGCGGGTGTTTGGAACTTCCCTGTAAATTTCTCTGTAACCTTCTATGAATCTATAATTATTTCCAAATTAAAATGAAAATAAGTAATTGTAAAATTTTTCACTCTCTCAGGCTGTTGAAAGGATAGAGAAAACTAGTTTAGTGTGTCACAGAGTAGGTTTTTAATCCACGATCTTCATGCAAACGCAGATATATACACGTACCTGCCTTTGTAATATTCTTAGTCTCCTTCCAGTGAGACGCAGGCTTCGAGTTGTTTGTCTATGAAATGTGATATGTATGCTTCACCCTGGATTCTTATTTCCCTTTGACCCTGGGCACCACTGATAAAACAGCCACTGGGAATGCAACTTCAACCTTGGCCCCTAACCAAAGGAGCTCCCTGGTCACCTTTTTAATGTGACAATAGATCCATTCCATGCCACCTGAGATGTGTGCGTTCCCATGAGGCAATGACATTAGTGGTGGTAGAAGATGGTGGTAATGGTGGTGACAGGGGAAGGAGGGTTGAAGAATAGAGGACAGGATGCTGGGAAGAAGGCCAAGGGCGGTGATGGGAGACTTCACCCCTGGACAGACATCAAAGAGCTGTGTCTCTGGCCCACCCATGGATAGTCTGCCATGAAAGACGAGGCTGATGTTCGTCTTCCTACTAATGCATGTTTAAGAGCCAGGCATGATGTCTAAATATATAATTAAAGTTAATCTTGTTGCCATTACCTTATTCATTATAGCGATTTTCTGGTTGCTTTTACGGATCATTGCATAACTAGTTTTGAATGAAATAATGTATCTTCACTTATTCCATCTTAATTTCTAAGAGCACCGATACTCTTCAGTTGCTAAGTAACACGCCCATAATGTGTTATCACAGTGGTTCTGTCTGAATAATTTCTGTAATCACCGAGGAGAGTGCTTTAATAGTACATCACCTTAACTAGTGAGAAAGGACTACTTCTAGGTTGTTTGGAGAAAACTGACTGAAGTATTTCCTAACAGGCAGGGGGCTCGTCGGCCAAGACACATAGAGAAGAGCATGCGATACATGCCCAACTCACTGTGGCTGACATACTCTCTGGGAACTATCTGAAGTTTCAAAGAGCCCAAGCTTGTGGAAGGGGAGATTTTTACAGAGAAGAATGTTTTATGTAGGGGAATAGTTTTCTCTACTGACATGAACAGTTGCATTTGTCCCGACCCCAGGTGGAGTGTGAGGCTGAGGTCAGGCTGAGTGGCTTTCGTTCTGTCGGGCGGAAGCTCACGCACAGCTGGAATGTGGAAACGCTCCATTGTCCTGGTAGAGGGGAATGTCTGATCGAAGACGTCATGACCAGTGTGACTGCAGATGACTCCCCCCAACGTCAGGTCTTCCTCTGCCTCTTACATGAGGATCCTGGCACTGATGGCCAAGAGCTCAGAAATGTGTTCCTCGGAGCCGGGGATCGAAAGGATGAGGCTGTGAAAACAGCTTTAATCAACACAGGCTATATCCGGCTTCTTGTCAGAAGAGATGTCTCCTTTAACCTCTCCTTCCCTTCCATCGACTGCCCAGTTGCCTTCGTTTATCACCGGACTTTGAGAAAGGCCAGCGCTGCCCTTGCCGTCTGCACCGTATCACCCTTTATTCCCTCTTCACTCCTTTGTAATCGTGACGTCCCACACACCAGGTCCCCTCCTGTCTTCAGCCCTCCACCTGAAGGCCCTGCCTGCTGTGTCTGACATGGGGTACTGTCTCTTTCTCAGAGCCCACTTCCCCGAATGCCCTGGCCCCTGGGTCCTCTCCTTGGTCCGCCAGCCGCGTCGCCTGGTTCTTCTGCTTCTCTCCCTGCTTCTTCCTGGTCCCCTTCGCTGACTTCTCTTTGCTCTGTAACCATTGCTGTTCTGGAGGGTTCCTTCCTTTGCCCTTCCTTCTTTACCTCTTTCCTGGACACCCCTCTTCCTCCCTCCAGCCCCCAAGTCCAGAGCCACCTTCTCCATTCCACTTTGTGCCAGGCCCTGTGCCTGTGCTGGAAACAGAGATGGATGAGACGCGATCCCCAGCTGCACTGTGAACGCGAGAGTCCAGAGGGAGCGACAGAAGAGGAAACATCAGTTTCCCATGGTACAGGTTAGGACAGGGTATGGCTGGGGCAAAATCAACTCTACATGATGGGGAGGGTCATCATGCGTCGCACTGAGTTCTCACCATGTTGCATAATCATTAGAAGTGGAAGATTGTCGAGCCCAAGTCAGGGGGCTTTTCGTAAGAAAGTGTGTTTGTGTGTGTGTGTGTGTGTGTGTGTGTGTGTGTGTGTGTGTGTGTGTGTGAGAGATATGTGTGCCCAGAAACTTGAGCAGTGGAGGAACAATATGGATAGACCTGAATCCATTCTAAGAAGATGACCTTGAGACATGGTTCCATAGTGTAGCGGTTATCACATCTGCTTTTCACGCAGAAGGTCCTGGGTTCGCACCCCAGTGGAGCCATAGTCCATGGTCTATGGCCATGCACCCTGAACAAGCCTGATGTCTGATCTCAGAAGCTAAGCAGGGTCAGGCCTGGTTAGTACTTGGATGGGAGACCACCTAGGCAGATCAGATGCTGTAGGCATAAATGATGATGATAATGATGATGATGATAATAATAATATAATATAATAATAAAATAGAAGGGGACTATATCTTAGCAGGGCAGTGTTCCAAGTGTTGGGCTATCAGAGATGAATTGGGGGCAGCTGGCTTTGCCCCACCTGCAAATGAGTCATCGATTCTTCCTATTCCTTCTTTGAACTTTACATTCAAGGCACCACATTATTTTGGTGCTCCAAAGGTGTCTTAAAAAAATATTTAACAAAGACATCAATACGGGTCAATCGGAATGATTGAGAATGATTCTGGATATCCTTCTCTGTGCTGCAAGGTCAATCCTTTAGTTCTTGGTCATGGGTGTGTGTGTGTGGGGGGGAGGGGGAATGTCCTGAGGAAGTGCTAGGGAAACTGAGGCAGAAAGGAGGGAACATTTGGGCCTTGGGGGCCGTGTAATTTCCCATCCAGAGGCGGTGCTGGCTTCCTCCTGAAAGTGCAGGGTGAAACCTTCCTGTGACCCTGGCTCTCACCGTGGGTCCCTGCTTATAGTGTGATTGATAAATGCTTGCTGACCGGAGTGGAATGACTGGTTTAGTAAAACCCTTTTACCTCTACTCAGAAAAGCCAAAGAATGTATCGGCGAATGTGTCATATAGCCCAAGTTTTGCTGTGATTGCAATCCCCCAAATCTTAGTGGCTTATGACACAAGGTTAATTTCTTGTGTGTACAACTTGTCCATGGCAGGTCATCTGCCCTCTGGGATCCAGCCTCATGAGGTGACCACTGTCAGAAATGGGGGGTCGCTGTGCAGAAGGGAAAAAAGAGAAAGTGACGAGTCGTGAACTGACTCTTCAAGCTTATGCCAGAAAACGACTTGTTACTTCTGCTTGTAATTCCCTGGCCAAAGCAAGCCTCACTGGATGCCAACCACCTTCTTTTAAGAAAGACAGTCTTTAAGACAGTGTAATATGATCATTGATTCTGGGCCCCACATTGTGCTAGGATGTGCTCGGGAAAGAGAGAGATAAGTAGCATCCCTGCTCTGGAGAGATACGTAAACAGACATACTATAGGGAGCCTCGAAGGGAATTGGGATTTTTCTGGACTGAGAACAGGGCCTCTTCTAAAACTTCCCTGAGTGGTTTCAGTCCACTGCCAGCTCCTGATATTAATAGAACATATTAATAGCCTGTGAACTCTGTATTCTATAGGTATTTTTCCATTTGCAACAATCGAGCTTTGCTGGGATTCTTAGTTTGGCTTCTGTGTCTCCTCCCACTTTCCAAGTAAGTAGAGAACAAAGACCTTGAGACAAACAGACATGATTCTGTTAAGCAGGACTTTGTCTTATTGATCTTTGTCTTCATGATGCTAGGTGTTTGCTTGGCACAAAGTGAGAGGATGAGAGGCCGGACGAATCAATGGCCAGCCCAACGCTCCGCGCCACTCCTGTGAGCCTCTCACACCCGCTCTTCCTCAAGAGCCTCGTCCTCATCCCTCAACTCCAGGGTCCCCGTGCCCTGATTTGGACGTCCATTTCACTGACTCTCATTCCACTTACTCTCTGCTACTCTTCTTAGCACATGGCTTCTGACAAACGGCAATAATTTCAACCTTTGTCCGTGGTCCAGTGTTTCTCCACCCCCTATGCTACCTGGTCCCCTCTTGAATGGGGCTTGATTCACACAGTGACGTTTGTTCTGAGGAGCGTGTGGCAGGTGGAGATGAGGTGTGTGTGTGTTTATTGTTGGTATTCATACCGGATTGAACAATGTCTCCCCCACATTAATGTCCACCCCAAAGCTCAGAGCGTAACCTTGTTTGGAAGCAGGGTCTTTGAAGATGCACTTGGTTAAATCGAGATGAGGTCACAGTGAATGTGTGTGGCCCTATGCTGGTGCCTTTAAGAGAAGGGGAAGCAGAGACACAGAGACACACACATAGGGAGAATGCACATGATGACCGAGGCCCCACCGGAAGCCATGAGGGAACAAGGAAGTATCCCACCTGGAGCTGCTGGGGAGAGCACGGCCCTGCTGATACCTCGATTGTGGACTTCTGTGTCCTAGAACTCTGAGAGAATGTATTTCTGTTGGATGCCACTTGCCGAAATTAGCATTTATTCATCTGCTGTTCAAGGCACTCATCCCATCAAATGAACGTAAACTTCATCACTCAGGACCTCGTCTGTCACCCTTTCTCAATGCTCTTGAGCTACCCTGAGATGTCCCCAAATAGTGCCAGCCATCAGAAGAAACTGGTGATGGATTTTACTGACAGATCTGCCGGAAAGACTGTCTCAGAATCTCTTGACTACGTGTAGACTTTATTATGCTTTCTCCACAAAAGAGTAAAAGGAGTCACGACAGGTACAACCAGGTGTGCAGAGCAGTATTTATTTAGTCCCTCAAGCAGGAGCGTTGCTCCTTGGATCTGCACTGCTAAACTTTATAAAGCAAATGCATCTGTGGCTCAGCCGCCCTGTCAACCACGTGAGAAACAAGTGTTGAGGGTTTCTCCATGGTGGCAAGTCCACATAACGATGAAGAGACAAAGGCTCGGAGAGGGCAAGTGACACGCTCAAGGTGTCACGGCCACTTACAGAAGGAGCTGGGGCCCAGTCTTCGGATCCTGACAGCTCTTCCTCAGGATCTCTAGTCGAACAGCTGTCAGTCACCCCTGGCCACCAAAGGGAAGTGGACAGAAGGGGTCCCAGATTGTCCCGGTGTGTGTGTGTGTGCTCCTCGTGGAGTCGTGGGGTGGGAGCCGGCCTGAGTTTCGGGCTTGTGAAGGGCCAGAGGACCGTGTTCCCTTCAGTAGCTGCGAACACGAGGTCGTGGCAGGAAAACCTCAGCAGAACGCAGAAAGAAGACGTGGACCGGGCCGGGGTCCCCAGTTCAGTTGGAAGCCGGCGAGCTGCCCTGAGATGCCCACTGAACCATGAGGCCCTCGCTTAAGGTCTGCCTCAGGAAATCCCCACCATTTCCGTGGAAAACGCAGACACACGATGAATGTATTCATTAGAGAATAAACTTTAAAAAATTTGCAAGTAAGCAAGAGGAGAGGAGGTTGCGTTCAGTAGTGGTTTGTTTTTGAAAAGCAGACGTGCGAACCTAGTAAAAGACGCCTTCCTCGGGGGCGTTCTCCTCGTTCGCAGTGCGCGGTGAGAAGGGCGGGGTGCGGATTGCGTCTGCAGCGTGGGTGACGGTTCCGGGCTGTGGGACAGCAGCACGGCCAGGGCGCCCCAACACGAACAAGGACGGGCTGGAAACGCCTCCTGTGTCCCTGTGCAGCCAGGTACAGTCACGTGACGGTCCTGAGGCCTCTGGCAGGTGCTGCTGTGCAAACGCCGGAAAAATCGGAGCAGTTCCAAACCTGGCAAGAGCTGGGCCTGGAGGTCAGGCTTCTCCTCCCCCTCACACCTCCCCGCCGTCTGGGGAGGCAGAGCCACTGCCAGGCTGTGGTGCTGCTCCTGGCTGCTCCGGCCTCTGAACTTCCGAACACCCCACTTACTGCTGATAGCACCCCACACCCATCCGGTTCCCCCCAAGGATTTCCATGGTCACCCACTTGTGAACACAGATATGAGGAAAAAAATGGCAAAATAGGTGGTGAGAGGGCAGGCTAGCCTGTCGGGGCCGCTCCCACAGAATGCCAGAGACTAGGTGACTTATAAACAGCAAATGTTTTTTTGCACAGTTCTGGATGCTGGGAAGTCCAAGGTCAAGGTGCCGGCAGGTTTGGCGTCTGGTGAGGGTCCACTTCCTGGTTCATAGACAGGCTTCTCCTTGCTGTGTCCTCTCACGGTAGAAGGGGCAAGGAAACTCTGGGTCTCTATGACAAGGGCACTAATCTCATTCATGAGGGCTCCATCCTCATGATTTAATTACCTTCCAAAGTCCACACCTCCAAATCCCACCACATGGGGGGTGGGTTTCAACAGATGCGTTTGAGGGGACACAAGCGTTCAGTCTGCAGCAGAGGGGGTAGAGAAGGCAGTGTGAGGGAAGCACGTTATGTGGCTCTCGGGGAGGGTGGCTCAGGAGTGAATGATGAAGGGGTGTCTCACAATGGGAGTTGCTCACTCCGCTTGCACTCTTGTGCCTCAGCCCTTGCCGTGAGAATATTCTTCAGTGGCCTGCCAGTTCCAGGAGAGACAAGCGGGTCAGAGCCTAGATCAGTCTGGACCTCCCAACACTCCATAATTTCTTGAACGAATTCCTCTGAGATCATCAGAACCACTCAACTGAGCCCAGCTGGGTCAGCTGACCTCTAGACACATGAGAAATAATAACAAAAGTTTGCTGTTTTAAGCCACTGAGTTTTAGAGTTTTTGTTGCACATTAATAGTTAACTGATATACCTACCTAAAAGCCACAACCCTTTCTTCCTTGTTCTGGAATCCTGATTTTGTGTAATTCACTCGCTTCTCCATGCTGCGATTTCTTTTCCTGAGAGAAAAAAGCATCTAACTAGACAATTTTTAAAATTTTCGTAGTTGAGCATTGACTCTGAACATGTTGGTCAAGTCTCTGGGTGCTACAGAGGCAAATATTCACAGAGGATTTTGGAGAACTATTAATTAGCTCCCCCCCCCCCGCCCCAAATATATTGAGAAAGTCATTCTATAGCAAATGCTTAGCTCTGGGCTTGTAACAAGAGTTTCTTTTTCGTTCCAGAGTTTGAGTCTAACATATCCTGTCTGCTCTAGGGGACTTTCATCAAACACTCATTAGATGCCTTGTTTATAAAAAATGATTTGCATGCAAGGAACAAATGCTTGCTTTTCAGGAGCAGGTGTTGTGGTAAAGAGAAGAATGCTGGCTAACGCCTTGTCATCCAAACTCACAGGGATTTCTGGTGTCCTGGGCAGGTTTGACATCATTCTGGGGAGAGAACTAAGGCGACGCGTCTTTTGAATAAATGAGTTTATTTATTCCTTTTCTGGTTGCAGAGAGAGCTTTGACGGGACCCCAGGCAAGCAGCAGCAGGGGGGAAATCACCTTATTTTCTGCTTTGGCCAATAGCATTTTCCAGCCCAGACTCTGTGAAACCGGCTTAGCTGCGAGG
Organism: Eonycteris spelaea; assembly: GCA_003508835.1. Taxonomy (NCBI): domain Eukaryota; kingdom Metazoa; phylum Chordata; class Mammalia; order Chiroptera; family Pteropodidae; genus Eonycteris; species Eonycteris spelaea. The sequence goes on from PUFA01000189.1 coordinate 220,440, forward strand.
CTCCTGCAGCTGCTGACGCTCCTCTCTGGCCTTCTGGTGGCATATGTCCCGGTTCAATCAGATTTCCTTGGTTCTGTTATTTTTTCCCCAAACCATTCGTTTTTTCATTTATCTTTGCTCTTCACCTCAGCGATATCCATTCAGGGTTTGCCTTTTCTTCCAATTCGTCCCCCCTTCTCTTATCTCTCTAGACCTTCATCGTCTCCTCCTTTCTTCATCTATTTCTATGTTCTGAAAGGCGTCTTTTGAGCAACAAGGTCCCTAAGTTCTACCAAGAACCTGGGGTCACGACAGTCAGACATAATCACACAGGAGCATCTTACTCGCTACTATTTGCTAGTTAAGCAGAATTGCCAGGTGGGGTCCTCCTGCTCTATTTTCCTTATAGCATTCTGCAGCATGATTTTCAGCTCTATAAACACATTGGATAAAGGTGGCATATGGGAAGAAGAACAAATTCTAAGGCATAACTGAGTGGAGCAGTGAAGACCACCTGAGCACATGAAGGTCATTGATTTGTACGCGCATCTTTATCGAAGATGACTGTGACATTCTAGAGCACTGAGCTGAGGACTGTAAGGGAAGAAGACACAGTATCGTGTACACGTATATGTCGTAGACGCGGCATCCATGCAGGAGAAGCAGGTGGGAGTTGTAGAAGGAAAAATTTCCATGTATAGCAGCGCATGCCCTAGGACTGTGGTCCTCAACCTGTTTGGCACCAGGGCCCGGCGCTCCTATGAGAATCTAACGCCTGAGGATCTGAGGCGGAGCTGAGGCGGTGATGTTGGCACTGGGGACATAAAGATGAGGCTTCACTCATTCCCCTGCCGCTCCCATTCTGCTGTGCGGCCCAGTTCCTAATTGGCCTGGACCGGGATTGGGGATCCTTCTCCTAGGAGATGTCAAGATTAAAGGTGGTGTTTCTAACCAGCTGAAGTTGACCCAAACACCATGCCCCAACTGGACCCAACTGGATCCAACTGGAGACTCTTTCCTGATACTGAACAATTGGATTTGTTCAAACCCTGGATCGATGTGGGGAGTGCTGCTTGTCCAGGCTGAATCCCAGTGAATTCTTTTTCTAGATCAAATATCCCCTGACTCCCCCCGCCCCCAACCCCCCAGCAAATTTCTTCCCTGGTGTGTGTTTCCTTGCGTGGCAAGTCAATAAACTGGCTTTGTGGGTTTTATTTATTTTGTGGCTCTAGTAGCCTTTGCTTTATTACCTTTCAGAATACGGGCTGTAGGGGAGCGGCCCAACGTTTAATATCAGGCAGCAGCACATAAAAGCTTCTGGGTGTCAAACACAACTAAAAGAAAGACGACCAAACCAAACCAAATGACACACGCTTAACAACAGCCGTAACATAATAACAGCAAGTCTCACTCACAGCGTGGGGCCTGGCTGTGCAACGCGACCTGCAATGACTTCCCAGGGCAGGTCACTTCTCACCAGGAGTTGGGTTTCACCTGGACTCAGCCAGTTTCAGCAGGGCTGCCTTCTAGGTCTGGCCGCTGCTGCTGGACGTTTTGGTGGCCTCTTTGCTTTGACATTCAAAGTTTCGCGGGCTGGTAGGGAACACAGGCCATAATTTTAACAAAAATCACCTGTCTTTTTGAATGCTCACCAGACACTGCTGTGAAGTTTGGTTCGTCTGGGCAGGATCGTGTGCTCCTTTGACTCCTGACCCGGTACCTGGACTTTCTCCCCCAACTCGAGTTCATTTTGTTTCGGGGTGGTACTGAAGAAGCTCAGCCGATTTTCAGCTCCAAGCGACACTTCTGGGGCACAGCTCTGAAACTCTGGGACTTTTTGATCCTTCCTCCTTGGAGGGAACATACAGCACTTATGCCACAAGGGCACTCTCCTCCCACGTCAAGATGCTCTTGTGATTTGCTTCCCCCTCTTGGTGATTACTAATGTACTACGCATTTGTGAAAGGAACTTACCAAAAATGTAGCAGCATTTATTTGATGTACTCCTTGCTCTAGCCTTAAAGTATTATAAACCGATCATGTTTCTGCTTCTGGTCATCCCTGTCTTTTAGGATTTTGGGTCTGTAATATGAAGTACATAATGCTTTGCTTGTCCTAAATAAGATTGGGACCCAGTGTCTTTTGTGGAGACCTTTCCTATTCCTCCCTTATTGTCATCTTTAAGTAAATGTTTGCTCAGTGCCTACTACCCAGGGCTTTATCTTGGGTGCTACAAAATGCTGTTTGGATCTATTCCCTCTGCCTTCTGGGAACTCAAGTTAAGCCATCTTCCACCCTCCCTCCCTCAAACACTTGGTACCAGGCAGAAGAATGCACGTAAGAGAGATCCTTTGATGATAAGAGAGGAGCAAAGACCCCACCCAAGAGTAAATGTTTAATGGTGCATTTCCAGAATGTAGAGAGCAGACCAATGTAAGCTGGAGGTGGGAGTAGATCAGAGGTAAGAGGAAAAAATCATGGTTATTTCTCTTCCTTTTGTAGAAATCTTCCCATAGACATGATTTCTTGGAGGATGTATTGGTTGTCAATTGCTACATAACAAAGCTCCCCAAAGCTTAGTGGCTGAAAGCAGCAATGATTTCTGATCTCTCATAATTCTTAGGCCCAGTGGTGCAAGAGTTTGGGGCTAAAGGGTCTAAGACAACCTCACTCACTGTCGGCAGCTGATGCTGGCTGTCAGCTGAGGCACCTGGATTCTCTGTGTCATGACCTCTGATCCTTCAGTAGACTAGAGTGGGCTTTTTTTTTTCACAGCAGGGCAGTGAAAAAGTCTCAGGGGCTTAAGGCCTGGGCTCCAGAACTTTTTCATTGCTACTTCTGCCACATTCTCCTGGTCCAAGCAGGTCCTGAGGACATTCCAGATTTGAGAGGTGGAGAAATGGACTTCACCTTTTATGGGAGGGCCAAAAGAGCTAAGGAGACGTGATCCACTGGGGACCTATGCCAGCAATCATTCACAGTGGGAGTGGGCCGGGAGAAGGGGAACAAGGCTAGGGCTGGGACATAGGAGGAGATGATTTAAGAAGTGAAGATGAAGACTTCCCTTGGAATCCATGGTCTCGTTTTCAATTAAGGAATTTTGTGTGTCACCAAAGGGTCAGTAATTTTGTTTCTGTAAATACAGACTCAAGGTGATGTATTAGTGAAGGAAAAATGATGGATGCCTGAAATTTTATTTGTTTGGCATTTAGGGGATAACACATAAAATGGAAAAGCAGAAAAATTAGAATACCAAAGAGATAAGGGTCAACAGAAGATTTTATCAGGAAATTATCTATGTATTCCAGATTATATGTACATATTTGAGCACATATATGAAATACTTTCTGCTGTAAGATACCTTTAATTTTATGGTCGAAGCTTTTAAAGATGGTTTTCTTTTCGAGCCCTGCAATTCAGATAGGCTGTCACCAAGTGATGGGTGCATGCTTTAACTCAGAACCATGTAGGTCCTTTAATTCAGATCTCTTACAATCTTAATCTTGAATTGCCTATGTATAATGAGGAAACATGTGACTCTTCATTAAAAGATTTGAACCCAAAAGGCCATTTTCAACTAATTTTCAAATTTTGGAAATAATTCTCTAGCATAATTTTGTACTTTTTCATCAATCTTTAATCTTCTCTTTATTTATTTCTTCAGAATTTAAAATCAACAGTTTTTCCAAGTCGTTCCTCTTTTAGTAGTTATTGTCACCTTTCTGGTATAGCCATAGGAACACTGAAAAAAAGGCAGCTCTTCAAGCTTTCTTCGTCTGCATGCAGAAGGGGTGAAACATAGAATAAAGCATAGAGGTGAGATGCCACAGACATCATAATCATGTCTTTATTCACTGCTAGCTCACCTCCAAGTGTTTATTTTTGTAGAACTTCTTCATGTTTCTCTCCTCCTAATTAACTTCTTTAACTGCAAAACTAGTGTGACCTGAATGAAACAGAGGAGTTCACACTCTGTCACCATAACCAGTGACCACTTCCTTGTAACCGGCTGTAATTTCAGGCTGCTGGAGAAACTTTCCTGGTAGAAACGCCAACAGGTTTTTATGTTTGAAAACTAATCCTCATTGGTTTGGAATAGTGGCTTAAACCACTAGTATTATATAAATGCCATCTTTCTTTCCTGAGCCAAGACAACTCAGGCCAATAAGAAAGTAAACAAGAAAATAAAAATCCCTCACTTAGAGATGGTCACTCTTAATTATGTGCCAAGGTGAGGCATGTTTTTGAGAAGTACTCCAGCTGGTTCTCAATGAGCCTACCTAGTTCTCATCCCGTGACCCTCCCTTCAAATTGCTCCTCACCTGTCAACCAAAGGCAACAGTGCTCTCCACCCGGAGGTGCTCTGTGGTGGGTCGGCATTGGTGGGGAGTTTTTCTCCAGCACCCTGCGTGTGAGTGTTGAGAATGCTTCTTATCCCCAGTTCTCTGGGGGTAGTTGGCTTTCGCTGAATCTTAAGACAAGAATACAAGATCACAATGAAGAATTTGCTCAATCATGAGTTACTGAAGCTGGATGGAAGTGAAGTCATTCACAGATGCAACCGCTGGTCTTCCGGTCCTAGGCCACAAGCAGAATGTCACAGTCTCTGAAGCTTAATTTTATCATTTCATGTAGCAGCTTATATTTTTCACAGCCTGAACTGAGTTAATTTCCAGAGCTTAGTGTGAAGGTGAAGATGGAAATGCCACACATTTCTGCAATAGTTGTAATATCTTGTCATTGGTCAATTACTTGCAAAAACACCAAAACTTTGCCAGCAATTACAGGAGCGGGGGGATCTCCTGAAGTGTCTCTGGTCTGCAGGACCCCTATTTTTGACTGTCGTTGTTTCAGCTGGCCATTTGGAAGACATTGCAGAACAAACTATGCATGGTGGAGGCTGAGAGCATGTGCATATGTGGTAGAATTACCTTTGATGCACCGGAAAAGCAGCTCTAGACAGCAAGCATGTAGACGACACCCCCTGGTGTTGATGAGGATGGAGCACCAGGCACACACTTGCACTGCTGCTGGGGCTGTGAGCTAGAACGGTGCTCCTCAGAACACTCAGCAACACGGTATCCGTGTGGTTATGAATCAGTATTTTAATTGACTGTTCAGAGTTTCATTGTATGGATATGCTATAACTTATTTAACCGATGTTTAAGTTGTTTCCAATTTTCCCCTATTACCAACAGTGCTTAAAAAAACATTCTTCTACATATTTGTCTGTGAATTTGACCCATTATGTTCTTAGAATACATTCTCATGAAGAGAATTGCTGGGTCAAGCTTTAAAATGTGGTTATAGTGTCATGGGACCACCAAAAAAGTTGCATACCAAGATCGTAAATCAATTACTTATGTGTTCGTTCAGTATTTTAATGAAAATGGGTATTTTTGCATTTACATATCTGTTCCATCTGAAATTAATGTTGGTTGTGGAGCTTTGTCATCTCTCTTCCTCCAAATGACTAAGTCAGGTTTCCCAACTCATTTCGTTGTTCAATGATTCATCTTTATCATGCATCAAATTCTCATTCATCTATAATCTGTTTCTGGATTCTGTACCATTGAGCTTTCTGTTAATTATCATATAATATGTCTTAATATTGAGTAGGACAAATACTCCCTCATTATTTTCCCTTGTTATTTATTTGTGCTTATTCTTTCAGAAGAACTTTGAAATCATTTTTTTTTCTGTAAAAAAGAAAAAGAAACCCTAAATTTTTAAATTGGGATTTACATTGGATTTATAGTTTGATTTCAGGAGAGTTGTTATATTTTTACAATATGGAGGAGATATTTAAAAAGAAAATTTATCTTCCCATTTATTCATATATCTGATGTCCTTCAGTAGAATTGTGTTGTTTCTTCACATAGGTCCTGCACATGTCTGTTCAGTTTTATTCCTAGGAATTAGATTTTTTTTTTTTTCAATTGCCAAGGGACATCCCCCTCGTATAGCTATCTTCCTTGTTCACTGAAGACAGCCAATCCACTTCCTGTCATCTTGCAGTATCCGTGGAGGGCTTGGTCTGGGACCTCTGCTGGGACCAAAATCCTCAGATGCTTAAGTCTCTTATAGAAAATGGTGTCCTATTTGCATATAACAAACGCACATTCTATATTTTAAATCAGGGGTCCCCAACCCCCAGTCCATGGTCCGTTAGGAACTGGGCCACACAGCAGGAGGTGAGCGGCGGGCAAGCGAGTGAAGCTTCATCTGTATCTGCAGCCGCTCCCCAGCGCCAGCATCACCGCCTCAGCTCTGCCTCAGATCATCAGGCATCAGATTCTCATAGGAGCACCGGTCCCTGGTGGCAAAAATGTTAGAGACCACTGCTTTAAATCATCTGTAGATCACTTAGAATACTAATACTGCGTATATAGTCATTATATTGAACTCTTCAGGGAATGACAAGGAAAAAGGAGCCTTTAGATGTTCCATGCAGACACGCCATCCTAGTTGGTCCCTACCTAACTGTGTAGGACATGTCAGCAACAAGGTAATGCGTTTTTTTTTTCCCCGCAGATATTTTCCATCTGTATGTTCACTGCATCTGCGAATGCAGAACCAACCATGAACACAGACCATTCACTGTAGCTCCGACCTGCACAGGCACCTGGGAGCTTCGGGAATCTCCCAATACCTGCAGGGAGCAGAAGTGTGGAGCCTTCGCCCCTGCTTTCTCCATCTCTCGCTTTGTTCCCTGCTGCCTCGGCCCAGGTGTGCAGACCCAGTTGTCCAAGTACATAAGGGAGAATCAACCAACCTCTCAAAATCCCCCAGAAGTGACCAGCAATGAAAAGTATGAACTTATTTCGCGTTGCCCTGCACCCTGTACTTCCATAGTCTGTGGCTGAGGGTCCGTGCTTTTGGCCTGGGGTGGGCAGCAGTGCTGGGCCCTCACCTGGCCATGACCCCGCCCTGAGGCCTGGAGCCTGGGCATCAGTCTGGCGTGTCCTGTGGGGAGTAATCCAGACTTCCGGGAACTCACCTCTGCCAGGGTGAGTGAAGGGGAGGCCTCTCAGGGGGAACGGCAGCCTCAGCTTTCCCAAGGACCCGGGAAACCTCCCTGGGGTCCTGGCTTGCAGAGAGAACAACTTCTAGGAAACAGGGGAGCTCAGTGCCTTTTTTGTTGTTCTTCCAATTTTTATCTCAGTCCTTCAAAACTGAGCTTTAAAAATCAGACCACACCCATTCTGTAGGTCTTATAATTATGTAATAATTATCACTGGGGCTTGAAGTGATTAATAATGGAAAGTTTTTGTTTAAATATTAAACATTAATGGTTTTGTTCCACTCCTGGGAACCAGGGGCAGTTGGAAGTGGCTCACGACATGCTCTGCCCCTGGGGTCTGGGCTGACCCTTGAGAGATGGTGCTTTAATCAAAGGACCTTCTGTCCATGCCTGGGGCTGGGCTGCACCCGCGCTGGGCAACGTGGGACCTCACGAAAGCTTTTCGCACTTTTGTTTTCCCAGACGACCAATGCATGTGTCAGGGAGGAATTGATTGCCAATTGTTTCTTTCCTTTGATGCCACATCACTACTCTGAGGCTTGGGAGGCCAAGTCCCTCATTATTCTATTTAAAGTTTATAAGTGCCCTAAGGAACAGGGAATATTATTCTTATTTTAAATACAAGGACATCGAGGCTTAGAAATGTTACTTAACCTTCCAAGGATACTTACCTGGAAAGGGGTAGAAGTTAGATTTGGAATTGATTTGTATCTGATTCCAAATAAAGCATTTCCATCACCCTGTCACCTGCCTAAGGAACAACGAAGAACCTGTGCAGCGTGCTGAAGACGTGACCACCTCCTGGACCCTAGCCCGGCCCCTGTCCTTTTTGAAGTAAGTGCTGTGTCCGGATGATTTCTCAGCGTGAGCTGCATAAATATGTTGGAAAACACTTACTGGGTTTTACCATGAGCCAGACACTGTTCTAAGGACTTTGTAGGTATCGCCTCACCGATCCCTCACAATAACCCCAAGGTGTGGCGATTTTCACCCCTCCCCCCTACAGGTAAGTCACAGAGATGCTAAACAACTTGTCTAGTATCACATAACCAGCAAGTGGCCAAGCAAAGACCCAGGCAGGCTGGCTCTGGAGTCCTGTGCTCTCAACCGTTCACACAGGGTCTCTTTAAGATGGGGGAGGTGAGGGAGGAGCAGAGCTTTGGGGGTGGGGGGAGGGTGGTGCTATCAACAATTCTGTTCGAGCACATTATAGCTGAGGCAGACGCTATGCATCCCCGGGGAGCTAGCAGGAAGGCATTTGGATACCAAATGAGCATCATCGACACATAGGTGGTGTGTAAAGCACAAGATAAGATGATGTCATGTCTAGAAAATGTACAGGTGGAGAAGAGGAGAGGCCCATGGCACTTTCAACGCCCTGAGGGAGGAGGGCAGGCAAAGGGCCCAAGCAGCTTCCCTTTTCTCTGACAGCCCATCAGCCAGCCTTTGGCAGGACCGTGACTTCCCTCCATCCTTTCCATTGCCTTAGAATAAGCTACCAACGTGGCTCACTCCTGCAGTCTGGAGTCTCCTGTGGCAGACCGCTGGGGTCACCCCGACCTCCTCACTGAGCTCTTGCCGCATGGCCTTCTTATCTCCAACGTATGGGCATGCTCGCCTCGGGACTTGTACCTGCTTCTCCCGGGGGTCCACCCATTGCCTGGTTCCCATCCCTGCTTGGATGCCACCTCCCTGTGGGGGCCTTTCCAGACCAGTCTATCCAAGGGAACACCCCCCTGTGCTCTCTCTCCCAGACCCGCTTTAGTTTTCTTCACAGCTCTTACCACTGTATGATGGCTCCTGTCTGTAACGGCAAACTCCGGGAGAGAGGGGGCCCTGTGTTTATTCAGTCTGTGTTCCCAGTGCCCAGAAGACTGCCTGGCCCCAGGCGAGACATAGGGCAAATGTTGGTGAATGGATGAGGGATCGATTGGAAAGACACTGAGCAGTCGTGGTTGGAGGCAGAAGGAGGAGCTTGCAGTCACAGCGGCCAAGTGAAGACAGTGTTTGGAGAAGGTGACATGTTCATCCGTCGCTGATGCTGATGCTGGTCAAGGGGTTGCGGACGCAGCACTGACTTTGGCTTTGGATGCCGATGTTCTTCCCACTTCAAGGAATTATGATTACTGGTGTTACAGAGGCTCATTTGCAAGATGTTCATTGCAACATTGTAGGAAACAGCAAAACACTGAAACAAATGAGGATAAACAGGCATCATTACCTTAATGGTTGCCTATATTATTATATTCATACTATGGAACATTATGCTGTTACCCAAATGACTGGGAGTCCTATAACATTTTCTGGAAAGATATCCAGACATATTAATAAAGAAAGTAAGTTGGACTTCAATTTATTCTATGATTCCTTTTTGTTCATTTGTTTGTTAGAAAAGGTATATGTCTTCAAAGGAAAAATCAGGATGAATAAACAATACATTTTTTTAGGGAAATTTATTTTTCTCTTTGAAGCTTGCCAATAATTTCCAAATAATTTAAAAAAGAAAATAGATAAATAGGATGAATCTCTCTCTCTATATATTATATGTATATTTAAATAAACAGTTGGAAATAACTGAGGATGGAGCTTAGAGGCTCTGGGTTGGATGTGAGCAGAGCACAGAAGTCTGACCCTGTTCTGGATATACGAGAGGCCCTATGCATCTGGGCCGTTGAGAGCTTGCTGGGCTTGAGCTGGTGACTTCGTCTCTTCCTCTGGGAGAAACTTCTGGTATGTCAGAGACTGAGTTGGCCCAGAGGTCTGCGAGGGCTGCTCTAAGTTATGCCAAAACTCAGCCGCTGGCACCATCACTTATTTAATTTTACTCTTTTTTCTTCCCAAGACACCCAGAGCCTGGGAAATGCACTCTGATGAGAATGTGGCGCGTGGACCCAGTTCTCCTCTCTTCTAGAAGCATCGTTTGTCTAGCCTCCTTTGACAGCTGTGAGCTGTGGGGCATACGTGGCTTGCATCCCTGAGATTTTATAGTGGAGTAAATTTTGTTTTTATTGAGTAAGTAAGTAAGAGTCAAGGTCATCATCCTCGACAATAGATTCTCTTGCAAAATGAAAATTGGCAATTTACCCCATGGATTATATTTTTTAAAATTAAATTCTACTTCAATAATGAGACTTGATAAAGGATGCTGATGTTCTTTCCTTTCTCTTAAAGACTCAGGATCAAGGCCAGCTGCGTGGGGAGGAGAGTCGGCAAAATCTCTCTCTATTCTTTCCCAGTCAAACTTCTTAAGAGAAGAGTCCATGTTGGCTGTTCTCTCCTCCCTTCTTGATCTTTTCCCAGCCCTCTGCATTATGTCTTTCTCCCCCTGGCTTCTCATTGCTTGTCTCCATCCACTCTCATTCTTTTGTCTGTCGCCCACGTGCCAGGAGATTGTCTTGTGGCCCAGCACAGCCCAGGCCCTGATGTGGAACAACCCCCTGCACAGCACACCCTGGGGCCCCACAAATGCTCTCTGCCTTTGCTCTGGCCACCCCCTCTGCCCGGCATGCCTTTCCCTCATTTTTCTACCCAACACACTCACCTTCATGACCAGCTCAACTTGTCCCTTCCTTGGAGAATCTTCACTGGCGACTCCTCCCCACCCCTAAGAAGAACTGGGTCTTCTCCTCTCTGAGTTCCCATGCTGGGAGCAGACGGCTGCAGGTACAGAGCTTACCTGAGGTCACTGTGGCTTTGCCCTTAGACCACACACTTCTGCATTCTTAGCATCTAACACAGAGCTCGGGGCAGAGTGGTTACCCAGCCCGTATGGCTGAATGCATGAATGATTCCCAGTGGCGATATGAAAGGCAAAATCCACAATTTTGCTGGGAACTTGTCATCCTGACAACAGGAACATGGAAGAACCACATACCCGCAATCTCTTCGCCCAGGTGCCACCCTGACCCTCTTCTTCCTCGTCTACACAGGGGTAGACCAGGAGTTTTGAATCCCCTTCCCAATTCTGTTTTTGACTCACTCTCGCCCTCTAAATTACTCACTTCCTGTCTATGATGATGGCGTTTGCTCATTTATAAAGCAAGGTGACCCTGGAGGGATGATAACAACTGAGAGCTTATGAAAAATTTCAGAGGACCACGAACTGAGTAAATGCTACTATTGCTATGAATCAGTCAAGTGAGTGAGTGATTGGGAACTGTGAAGTTCTCCCCTGGATTACTAACTATTGCACTTGTCAAATTAAAAAAGTACTAAAACCACCTCAAGGGGGAGAGTCTTGATATTCATTCTGCCTCATGAGTAATTTCTTATGAAGAATAACAAATGAAAAGAAGCCGGAATTCCGGTGATGGGGGCAGGGGGCCGTCTCTCCTGCTTTAATCCCCTTTTGGTGCATTTCAGTGAGTATCTGCAAACAATGATGCGGACATTATTTGTACCCAAAGGCAGTTCCTGTGAAAGGAAGAGGATTTATAAACGTTGCAGCAACGTTTTCCTTCAGAGGGATCTGAGTCAATGAGAGGTCATCATGGATATTTACCCATATTTCCCTGCTGGGGAGGGAGTATCAACTTCAGCGCCTCAGAAATACCTTGAGGGTATAGGGGGTCCTTACGTTGTCTTCCAGTCAAGCCAGTAAGTGCTGTTGGACCCCTGGCCTCCCCTACAACCACTGCCTCAGAGATCACAAATAGTTAGCTGATTCATTCCAAGGTCAGAAGACTGAGGCAATGCCGAACGCCCATTAGCTTGGCATATAAACACGGAGCTTCCTGACGTCAGGTTCAATGTTAATACAAGGACTAAAAAATAACAGGTAGGCTAGGGAGTAGGTTCCTTATTTAGAACGTGATTGGCTTCAGGTCAAAAATAAAGGACCTTAATGTGTTGACTTTCCTGATGTGCTTTGCTGATAATACACTGTGCATTACCTAATATTGTGAGTTTTAGTTAAGGCTCTTATCTTTCCAGTTGTGGGAGAAGGGGGAATGGCAGAGTGGGGATGGGACATTCTTGTGTCTGTCAGTCTTAGAGATGCGGATGGTGGACTACTCCTATCACCCTGTTGGGTGTTCAGAGCTCCCCTGGGCCCTTATAAGTGTCCCGATGGCCCTGTTTGCTGAAGTCTATGTGGGTGGCGGGACAGGGTGGACCGATGGCTCATCCCACGGGCATTGCTTACAGAGCAGGAGGGAGAGATGGTCAACAGCTGCATGTCTGGGGCCTGGGCTACGTGCAGTTTTTGTTCAGAAGAAAGACCAGCCTCACCCTCAGGTTGGGCCAAATGTGTCCTTCCAATGCTGAAAAGATGAAAAAAAAGCTGTATTCCGACATTTCTGAAAAGCCTCACATATTCGTATAAAACTACCTAATATAAAATATGCATACATAGTGTATAACTCTAATATGTGTATGTGTGTGTTAGAATTTTACAAATACATATATATATATATATATATACTCATATTATATATACACATTGCATACATATACAGTTATGTAATATGTGTGTGTTGTTTTCTTATATTCTCAAGGTATTAACGTATTTTGAGAAACCCCTTCTCTAAACATGTTTTTTCTGGCCAGCATAAGAATTATCCCTTAGTGTTTGCTTTTAGAGACTATCAAATGGGGAGAAAAGCAATTCTTTCCAGGTTAGAGCAGCACATATGAAATTAAAACTGGAATAGGCCACTTGAGATTTTTATTCAATTTATATTTAATTTTAAAACTTGAAAATTATCTTGATAACACCCTTCAGTATATAGAATTGAGAATGCCTGAGTTCGGTCCCTGGTCCCTGTATTGTGCACTTTGGGAGGTGTCTATGGACATCTGAAGTGGGTTGGGAGCCGGGGCAGTCAGATACTAAAGGACCCCAAGAAACCCTTGACCCTCTTGTATCCAGGGCTAAGTGCCATCTTCTGTAGATTCCATATTTACCATGACATCCCAGAACATGCTATAAGTAGACAGCCCCTCCCTGACAAATACTGCACAAAGAGAAAACAAGCTGAAGCTCAGCGAAGCACTATAGGAAGATGTCCTATCTTTAGAATGTTTAGGAACCTCTAGGATTGGTGGCTTCACAGCATTGCCAATATATTTACCTTTTATGCTTGTCAACCTTTAGACACAATATGCCTGCTGAGAAGGGCTCCTTTCGGTTAATGGGGCCCAAATTCGGAGCCAGCGTCTAGTGGCCATTGTTGACAGAGGCCTCTCTCCAGAGAAAAGCCCCAGGCTGAGCCAGCAGCCTGTACACGGGGCTCCTGCTGGCTGAGCTGACCCTTACAAAGAAGCTTTTCATATTGTATTTTGACTAATGGGACTGAGACCTCCCCTCAGTCCATTTGGAGTGCTCAGCTATATCCTCATTTGCATCTTAGGCCAATCAGAGGGCTCAGCTATATCCTCATTTGCATCTCCAACCAATCAGAGCAACTCCATCATGATTAATCAAAATACATGAAGCTGACCAATCAGGACCGTGCAATTTGGGGCCAATCAAACTGCGTGAATGTGGAGTCCTCATTTACATAAAATTGGACCAATCAGGAACCTCGAGTGGGAACTTCTCTTTATATGTGCCAGCCTCCCCTCATCTTGGTGAACATTTTGGCCACACTTCCCCGTCTTGAGCTGTCACGTTGGAGTTGTAACACTTCAGTTTAACTCGAGTTGTTTCATCGGATGGTCACCTTTCACCACATCCTCAACATGAGGAGGACTCCTGTTGGCATTGGATTGGTGGTAGTGAACTGAGGAAGGAAAACAGAGAAGAGTCATATTTATATTTCTTGAGAAATTTGCCTCAATCTGATTAGTCAGCAAATAATTTTTTTTTAAGTTGTTTAGTTCACGAGGCCATAAATTTGGCTTCCTTACCACACAGTCTATGGGCGCAGTCCCAGAAGGATGGTCCCAAAATGTAATCTGTCCCCATGTCTTAAAGTGCAACTCTTTGCTCTACAAGGATATGGGCTTCTTAGTTTCTTAAGTATTCCATCCCAAATTATAATGGTTTCCTTATTGATAACCATTAAGCTTCTCAGAGTAATAGTTTACATGCCAAGTAAGGTGCTTGGACCTTGATGTTAGATGCACAAGCACATTATGCTTTGAATAACCTTTGAACAAATATGTTAGGAATTGCTTATAATTGTGGTAGCTTAGGACATTGTCTTAGAGTCTGTAGACAGAAACTGGTTATGAGCTAGGCAGAAGAGCTCAGTAGAAGCCCCTGCTATTGAGTGTACCGAATAACTTTTGAATATATTTCTACAGAACCTGTTCCTAGGGACTGATTGTTCAGCTGGGCTGCCTTTTGATAGGTCAGGTAACAATTTTTAGTGAGGGGAGAAGGAGACGTACCCTCACTCCTCCTTGAATTTACAGTTTAAAGACTTAGAGATGCACACGTGCACACACACGTATATCAGGGATGGCAAATAAGCTTTGTAGGTATAACTCTTTGTGAAATGCCAATTGATTGGTAGAGACCACCCTGAGTACTTATTGAGAAAAATTTGAAGCGGTCAATGGAGAAATAAATATGTAGCCGTGTATTAAAGACATCCTCTAAGGTCAGGGGAGTGGCAGGGTTTGAGGGTAATTTGTTGAACAAATACGAGGGCTCTTCTTGAAAGAGGAAGCTGAGGTAGAGCAGATGAATCAAATATCAGGTTAACTTAGGTTTCCAATCTGTCGGGTGCATTTTTATTTGTTTCGAGCTTGTTAAAATTACTGCAGCCGGCATTCAATACATAGTAATAGCCACCTGAAAACATCAACAGTTCAGCTAGAATTTGTGTAGTGAATGTAAAACAACTGACTCAATTTAAGACAGGAAATGAGAAAGAAAATTGCTAAGTTTATTTTAAGCTTGTTATGTACGAAACAATTCACATTAAGTTCAACTTATATATCATCCCTAAACCTACATTAGCCATATTTCATGATTTTCTACTATTAACTTAAACATGTTTCAGAAAACTTAACCTTCGTAAACACAGAAAGTATACATTTTAACTGGGAAAGACATACTTTGTAGTAAAATAATTTTATAAGAGGCCGCTTATCTTTTTGCATTTGAAAGCAGGAAATCTATGACTGGTGAAGGAAAACAGAGAAGACTCAAATTTATATTTCTTGAGACCTTTGCTTCAATCTGATTAGTTAGCAAATAGTTTTTTTTTCTTTTTAATTGTTTAGTTCACTAGGCCATAAATTTGGCTTCCTTATCAGCACAGAGCAAGGCATTTTATTGCACAGCATCTGGAATAAACAAAAGCACTTCAAGCCCAAGTGATTTGCTTTATAGTTCGCCTTTAATTAAAGCTGACTCTCTTCTTAAATAGAGGTTCATGTTTCTGATTTCGTATTTCCCTTTATTAGAGAAGGGCTTGTATTATTCTATTTGTCCACAGGAAAACTAATAACAGGATGCTTTCAGACAGTGATTGTATCATTTAGAAATTTCATTTGGCGCCAGTCACAGAAACCTGATTGCAGTGACTTAAGTAAATTAGGTTATTTCCTCTGTCATGAAGGAAGGATGGACGTCGGCACGTGTGCACTGGCTCTGCGCATCGTCAAAGACCCAGGTTCCTTATCGCTTCATCTTTGGTACGTGGCTTCTATCCTCAAACTTGCCTCTATTCCAGGGAGGAAGTAGAATGACGAAGGGTCTGAGTAGCTTTTAAGAAATCTCCCCAGAGGTCACACCCATCAGACCACATTCCAGAGAACTCTCAGCCTCGCCTGTCTCTGTGGCCCTCAGCCACTGGATCGACTTTGTACACTCTGGCGCAGTCTGACAGAGCCTCGCCTCCTGCTCGCATGCTGCATTCTTGTCTCAAGGCTTCGCATGGCCTCCCACGCCCCAGGAGCCTCAAAGGCCACATGACACCCGCATATGCGTGATCTGTCCGGTGCAGGAGGGTTAGGCCTCCACGGGTGAGCTTTGGCTAAGGGAACATGAGAACTGTCAGATCAACTCTTTTCTCTTCCTGTCTCTGCCTTCGGATGCCCTCAGGTGCATAGCTCATTTGAACTTTGGGAAAATGTCCCTGTGAAATTGATTAATCGGTCGTGCTAGGTGCCCAGTGATGTCCCACTTAGTCTCACGCCCACGTATCAGCTGTCTCTCCTTTCCTGCCCCCTTTCTCTTTCGCCTCACCCCTACTTCTCTGGGATGCTTTCTAGAGAAGAAGGTCTTAGGGGCTCTTGGCCACCGCTAATTGTGAAATGATTCAAGAGGCTGCAGAGCTGCCCCCGAAGGTCTGTTACTTTTCATAAAACCATGGAAGGTGGGAGATGGGGCTGATCAAGTGAAGTAAGGCGTGGGGCTGGATGAAAGCTGAAGTTAAGGATCCAGTGGGACCCGAGACCGAAAAAGATGTTACTTGCATGGGGCAGAGCTGCGGCACGAGAACACTGCAGGCCAAGAAGAAACCAAATTAGTTCAAGTTGGAGAAACAAAACGGCGTTCCAGAGGCTTTTAGAGGTGGACAAGGAGAATAGGCCCTGGGAGCTGAGCTGTGTGAAGTTCTCCTTGGTTACTCATACAGGGGGTGGCACCTCAAGGAGCTGGAGGGGGTGGGTCCCCAACTGGAACGGCTTGATTCTTTGGGGTTCAGCCGTTTATTTACCCCCTAATTTTAGACATGACATTTAAAATAAAAATCTTTGGGAAATGCTGCCCCTTTAATGTATTGCCGATGAGTTAATACCTAAACGGGAATGAAGTGATAACTCCTGACAACTGTAGGACAAAGGCTTATGGGGTGTGGAGAATATGGGATGGGCGTGTGGACAGAGCTCCCTGGGGCTTGGAATGAGAAAAAGATGGCAGCCACAGCAGAGGGGCTGGCTCAGGTGTGCAGGGTTTCGTTTCCTTGCCCAAGCAGCTCAGCAAAACTCCAGGATGTTAGAAAAACCTGCAAATCTCTACAAACGGTGCCAATTCTACCACAGAGCATTAGTTCAAAACCCCTGTGCAACCCTGGTGGGCTCCACAGATGAATAAAGCCTGGCCAGAGTGTTTAAAGCGTGATTTCACACCTAATAAAATATTTCTCCAAGTTCAGAGATAAAGGGTGAAACCAGATAGGATGCTTTGGGCTGCAAGTAACAGAAAATCCAGCTTCAGTGTCCTTGAATAATGTGGCCGGTTTCAGGGCTGGTTATTCAGAAGGTCACAGCATCTTCAGGATCCCAGTATTTTCATTTCAGCTCTGCCACTTCAGTTTGCCAGCTGGCCTCTCCTCCTGGTCCCAAAACAGCTGCCAGGAATCGGGACATGGAATGAAGACACAACGTCCAGTGGAAGAAGTGTTTCTTCTCAGGTTGTGACCGTGTCGTCAAGGAAACCTTCTCCAAAGGCCCTCCAGCCAACTTCCTCTCGGGTCTCATTGGCCAGAGCTGCCCCCACCCAAGCCACACACAGGAGGAGGAAAGGAGCTTCTCGGGGTGGCTTAACCCCACCGAGATGGCACTATGGAAGGCCGGGACTGGGGCCCATTTCCTCCAAAGCGCTTGCTCACGTGGCCAACTCACAAACCTTTCTGCGACTCAGTTCATCTGTGAAATTCACAGGCTGATTGTGATGGAGAGATAAGGTAATGGGCGTGGAGCGTCCACTACATGTCAAGCGGTAAGTGGCCACTGTGAGTACGGGAGGTTTTCCATCCCTAGCTTCAGTTCCAGAACGTGGGTGACGCTCCACCGGGGACAGAGCCGGAGTGGCAGGGCCTGGCGCTCAGGGCCGACGTCCCTTCCGTGTTCAATGCTGGAGCTCTTGTCCCGGCTCCCATGTCGGAGCTCTGGTCTGTCTCTCTCCCTGCGTGAACTCAGGGCCCTTTCGTGACGCCCTATTCTCCCCTTCTCAGCTTCTGTACGGCAGAGGACAGACACGCAGGCCGCAGAATCTGGACAGTGAGGCAACGGAGGATTCAATGCACAGGCCTCAATGGCTGTGACTGGGGCTCCTGATGAGCTGGCCTGGCAGACAAAGGACCTTCCCTGTTCCGACTGCATTCAGGGGAGGCCCTGGGGCCACAGGCCTGCAGCCACCCAGTGCTTGCTCCATTGTCACTGTCAGGCTTCCTCTCATCAGAGTGGAGGGTGGTCTGGCTGGTGGCAGGGACTTTAGAGTCAGACAGACCCATCTGCATGTGAACCTGGCTCAGGCCCTCACTGTGTGACTGTGTAGAAGTCACCAAATGTCTCCGTAGCTCAGTTTGTTTATTCATTTTTTATCTGGAAAGTTGGTTTTATGAAGGAACGTGTGTGCCCTCCTCAAATTCATATTCTGAAATTTTAATCCCAGCACGATGGTATTTGCAGAAGGGGCCTGCTGTGGACTGAATGCGTCTCCTCAAATTCATATATTGAAATCCTAATCCCAGCGTGATAACATTTGGAGGTGGGGCCTTTAGGAGGTGATTAAGGCCTTTAACAAAGGAATGCAGAGAGCCCCCCCTCCGCTTCTGCCCGAAGGCTGCCAATCTGGAAGCTGACCCCCCCCTCCGAATCCCCACCCACAGCTTTGATCTCGGACTTCCCAGCCTCCAGGATGGACTAAGAAAGGGCCTTTGGGAGGTAATTGGGTCGTGAGGATGAAGCCCTAAAATGGGATTCATGTCCTTTTAAGAAGAAGGGGCCAAAGCCCTCTCTTTCTGGGCCATGAGGGGACATGATGAGCAGACAGCTGTCTGTGGACCAGGAGGCAGCCCCTCACAGACACGGCATCCACCGGCACCTTCCTCTCCAGCCTCCAGAGCTGTGAGAAATGTTTGCTGTCTATGCCATCCAGCTTATGGGATTTTGATAGAGCAGCCTGAGCAAACTAAGACAGTAGGCTTAAAACCCACCTTTTAAAGTTGCGAGGTTACAGAAAAATGCATGTAAGGGGGCTATCCCAGAATGTACGTTTGATAACAATGATAACTACAACTATTAGTAAACTGGATTCATCTTAGTGTACATGTGCACATGCATATATGTTTTTAGTAGGTTTATTGAGGTTTAATTTGTGTACAATGGAATTCATTCATTTCGTGTACGATCTGAGTCTTGACATGTGTATATCATGCAATCACCACCCTAATCACGACATAAAACATTTTTTTTGCAGCAACCCCCAACTTTCTTTGTGCTGCTTCTCAGTCAGTCCCTGAGCCTCATCACTGCCCTCAGGTGATCACTGATTTGCTTTCTGTCATTATAACCTTTACCTTTTCTAGATTACACACAAATGAAATGCACTCTAGTCTTTGGCATCTGGCTTATTTCTCCTTGCATAAAGTTTTTGAGATTTATCCATATCGTGTATATATTAGTAGTTTTTAAATTGCTGAATAAAATTCTATTTATCAATTGATGGACATTTTGGATAGTTCCCGTTCGGGTGCTATAATTAATAATACTATGGATGTCATGTGCACCTGTGCTTTAATTTCTCTTATGTCAGTGGCTAGGACTGGGATTGTAAGGCCACTTGGTAGGTTTAATTCGATAAGAAACTCCCAGCTCTCTTCCAAAGTGATGACGCCACTTTACATTTCCGCCAACAATGCATGAGGAGTTGCTTTAACTCCTCATCAGCACGTGGCGTATCTCCACTTCAGCTGTTCCAAAGTGCAGACGGAGATATCGAATTGTGGTTTGAATTTTTACTTCTCTGATAACGAGTGATACTGAGCATCTTTTCATCTGCCCGTGGACCATTACGGTATCTTTTTTGTGTGTGTGTGAAACGCCCAATCTTTTGCCCATTTTAAAATTGTATTTATTGTTTGTTTCCTGATTATCAGGTGATAGAGTTCTTGAAGTATTCTGAATTCAAGGCCTTTGTCAGATAACATGTTTTACAGAAATTCTCTCCCACTTTGTGGCTTACATTTTCATTTTCTTAGTGGTATCATTCACAAAGCCTTATTTTTTTTTAAATTTTGGCAAAGTCCGGTGTATCAAATTTTTCTTTTCTGATTTATATTTCTCTGTGTGTGTCCTATCTAAGTAGTTTTTGCCTCTCGAGCTAACAGAGATTTTCTCCCACTCTAGTTTTCACATTTAGATTAACGGTTCAGTTCAAATTAATTTTATGTATGGTCTGTGGTAAAGATCAAGGTCCTTTTTCCCCCCCCATATGGATATCCAATTGCTCCAGCACCATAAGTTAAAAAGACTATTGTTTCCCTATTGAATTACCTTGACATCTTTATTTTTAAAAAATCTACTGACTACATAAACATAAGTCTATTCTTGAATTCTATTCTCTTCCATTGATTTACGTGTCTCTCCTTCTGCCAACACCATACTGTCTTGATTAATATAGCTTTATAATAAGTTTGAGATCAGACAGTATAATTCTTCTAACTGTCCTTTCAGAAAATATTTTGGCTATTCTAGGTCCTTTGCATTCCCAAATAGATTTTAAAATTGGCTTGTGATTTTCTATAAAAGTCTGCTAGTATTATTTTCTTTCTTCTACTTATTTTGAGCTTTTAACTATTCTTTTTAGAGCTACTTAAGAGGAATTTTAGATAATTGATTTAGGCTTTTCTTTACTCTTATCATAACCATTTGAAACTATGAATTTTCCTATAGGCATTTCTTAGCTAAATTTTATAAGTTTTGGCATCTTGTGTTTTCAGTTTCAGTTAGTTTAGGATATCTTCTAATTTGCTTTCTGATGTATTTCTCTGATCCAGGGGTTATTTAGAAATATATTGCTTAATTTCTAAATATGGATATATTCCAGACATATTTCTGTTCTTGAGTTCAAAACTTATTCTGTCGTGGATCAGAAAACACATACTATATAAGTTCAATTATTTTACATTTACTGAGATTACTGTTTTGGTCTGGCTTAGTAAATGTTCCATACGCACTTGAAAATTCTGCTATTAGGTGGAGTGTTAATATTGTATTCAGTGCTTGCTCTAGGGATTACAACATGCATCTTTTATTTATCACAATTTACTTAATGTTATTATACGATCCACACATACTTGTATTTTAATACTCTTTTTAGGTCCCCCACCCCTGACTACTTCCCCCATCCCTCTGCCCCCTACTCTTTGGTAACCACTAGTCCATTGTCCGTGTTCATGAGTCTCTGTTTGTTTGTCCTGTTTGTTTGCTGTTTTTAGATTTATATCCCACATATAAGTGATGCCATGTGATTTTCAACTTTTTCTGTCTGGCTTATTTCTCTTAGCATGATTATTTGAGGTCCATTCGTATTGCGCAAGTGGCAATATTTCATCTCTTCTTATGGCTGAGTAATATTCCATTGTATATATGTACCACAGCTTCTTTAGCCAATCATCTATCTTAGGACACTTTGGTTGCTTTCATGTCCTGGCCACTGTGAATAACGCTGCTATGAACATCGGTGTGCAAATATCTTTTTGGATATGGGTTTTCAAGTCTTTGGGGTAATACCCAGTAGAGGAATTGCTGGGTCATATGGTAGATCAATTCTTAGTTTTTTGAGGAACCTCCATACTGTTTCCATAGTGGCTGTACCAATTTGCAGTCCCCCAGCAGTGTAAGAGGTTCCTTTTTCTCTGCATCCTCTTCAGCATTTGTTATTACTTGTCCTGTTAATTATAGCTATTCTAACAGGTGTGAGATGGTATCTCATTGTGGTTTTGATTTGCATTTCCCTAATAGCTTGCAATGTTGAGCATCTTTTCATATATTTGTTGGCCATTTGTATGTCCTCTAGGGAGAAGTGTCTGTTCAGGTCCTCTGCCCATTTTTTGATTGGATCATTTGTTTTTTGTTGTTGTTATTGAGTCATATGAGTTCTTCGTATATTTTGGATATTAGGCCCTTATCAGAGGCATTGCTTGCAAATATATTTTCCCATTCAGATGGTTGCTTTTTTGGTTTTTATTTGGTGAAATTTTACTAATTTTTTGGACATAGGTTAGTTGCATAACAGAATAAAGAGGTTGACCTCTTTTTAATGTGAACTTACTGAGACAGAAGAATGAGGGGGAGGGGCATGTGCTGTGACATCACACATATGGATTATAAAGGGGACAAGCTTCAGAGAGGTGTGGCTATTGGAGAATGGGACAGAAAAACGTTGCACAAGGGATGAGATGTCTGAAGTTCATCTGTGAGTGAGTGATGGCTTCAGAAAAACAAGGATAATTGGAAGGTGGGTGGTAGGTAAAATTTGGAAACTCAGTTGAGTCACTTTTTTTATTATTGTGTTAGTATGTAAAAGTATATTTTCCTGGGATCTTATACCCAGAGGTAATCTGAGCTATAGAAAATCTAATAGCAAAAATGCTTGGAGATATTTATAGAGAGAAATAGAATAAAATGCAATAAATAAACAAAAAAGGGTGACTGGAACCAGAATGTTCCTACTACCAGAAATTTAGTTATTAACTTCACTTTACAGATGAGAAAAATGATTGTATTTTTGCATAGTATGTAATTCAGGGTGAATTAACAAGTTCTTGCTTTGTTATAATTTTTTCCCCTTGGAAACCACTAGCAAATGAATTCTGCTCCACCCTGGTTTTTTGTTGTTGTTGTTGTTGTTCCTGAGAAAAGTTGTAACTTTTGCACCTATTCTCCTCAATAAAGCATCTTGAATCACCTGACAGATGTGCCAGTGGCCAAGGAAAGCAGACCTGAGCAGCTCATTGGATGAACCCTAAGAAAGAAGTGATTACATTCAATCCTCAGGCCCTCTCATATTTCTCTTTAAAGGGTTTATTGCAGTATAGTTCTAATGAACTAGAGGTGTCTTACCTTTTGATATTTCACCTTGTCCTTTCATGTGGCCAAGGTATTTAAAGAGTAAAAATTATGTGGATTAAGATGATGAAAAATGTTTTAACCACTCTAAATCATTTAAATCATTTACCATCGGAGATAAATTCAGGAGGATGAAATCAATAAAGAAGCCCAGGTGTGCTGCCACATGGTCGAGATGGGACATGGTGGCATTCCAAAATTTAATGGTTGACAACTGAGTGTAATCAGCTGCCTCAGGTAGCCCAGAACCCCAAGACTCGACAACCAGTGACACTGACGCGGCGTAGCAACATCACACATGTATTTCTGAATGAGCCTTCTCCTAAGTTTGCCATGTGTCCCTTTTCTTCTGTCAGGCCTGGCATTCGTGTGTGGGTGGTGAGCGGGTCGTCGTCATCCATGCTCTGTTATGCTCCGAGTCTCGGTAAACCGAGGCCTGCCCATCCCCTCCACGTGTGAATAAAGGCTGTAAGAAACGGTTCTTTTATGTCCCTTGCAGACCCTCTCCTTGGGGTGCGATCCAGGAGGATGGATATGGGAGAGTCTATAAGACCCATCCTGCTGTATTCTAGGGAGCTCTCCTCATCTGTTCCTGACGTCTGATTACTTGGCCAAGTGAAATATATCTGGCTTCTTGGGCCCTTGAGGGAGTTTTCTACAGAGTTAGGCTCTCTGCTCTAGGAAGGCAGAGGCCAAAGGGGTCTTGTGCGACTCTGCAGCGCCACCACTGGGCACACGGGGACGACTTGCTATCTCTCTGCCTGGGGCTCTTAAGTCTTTCAGCAAAGAATTCTTTGGGGGCTGCCTCACAGTTTTGGCGGAGTTGCCTAATTTCGTTCTTAGGTATTAGATAGAACCCGCACTGCATTTAATATGTCTCGTAAAACATCATAGTTACTTTAGGCTAAATTGCTTTATTTCTAAAGAGCTTAGACGATGTGGCAGAAAAGTTCATTGCCTGTCATGTTACCCGATCAACTCAGGCATCTCTTGATTTCCATCATTTTGTTTTTGTTTTAAACATAGACTCACTTGGGCATCTCGGCAATTTAATCATGATGAAATAATTGCCCCTTGCTTTGCCACTAACAAACCATGTCGGGCTAGAGTCGCCAGAGAAAACACAAGACACTTAGTTAACATGTAATTTCTGGTAAGTATAATGAATGTGTTTTTAGTATTATTAAGTTCCCTGAATTTTGGCAATGGATCAAAGTCCTAACTTTATGCTAAAAAATTCTTGTTTATCTGAAATTCAGATTTAATTGGTTGTTCTCTTTTTCTTCTTTTTTTTCCTGGATAAATCATTTTTCTTTTCTGTGTTTCAGCTTCTTCATCGATAAAATGGAGTATCATCCTTGCAAATTTCATTATCTAAAGCTCGAATGACACAAGTACATGAATATTCTTTGAAAAGTAAAAATTTGCCATAAAACAAGTGAGACATTACTAGACATTCAACAAATGTTTGTTGAGTACCTACTATGTGTTCTGTCTGATGTTAGCGCATAGTTGCTACAGTGAATTCAAAACAAGCAGAAAACAGGTTTTGCTTTTAAGGAGCTTTCTAGATAGCTGTGAAGATGAGCTCCATTGTCTTTTAAGCACGGCAGAACATAAACAAGTGTGGGCAACGTAGGAAGAACTCCGGTGTGACATCCTGGAGGATGCTGAGGACTTAGTGGATCATGACTCCTTACTCGGCATCCTCGGCAAGCCTGAGACTGCCCCCCGTTGAATGCCAGAAACAAAGGAAGCACAAAGGCCGGAAAACAGGCTTTGGAACAATGAGGGACTTGCTCCCTTCCACTCGCACCCCCCGAACCTCATAGCATAATTTCAGATTTGGGTTCCAAGTTCCAACCTGAGTTAACCTCTTCCCATTTTTTTTTTTAAATTTGAGCTTAAATAATACCTTTGAAAAGCAAAGTGCCCTAATGTTCTTTGCAAATGAAGAAAGTCCCTAGTATCCCACATAATCTATCTCTTAAGTACATATCCAAAGTGTAAGATTATGTTGGTTTCTTCATTCATTCATTCATTCATGCTTTACTCAATAAACAGGTATCAAGCATCTGCTATATGACAGGCAGTGTGCTAGATATATATGGTATCTACAGATAAAAAAGAGACCATCTCGTTGAGGTGTTCACCTCACATGCTTCTGTAAATGGACCCTAAGATCTTATTTAGAGATCCTATTTAGAGACTCTTGTAGGACTGATAAGCTTTGAGTGTGCCCTTGACCTAGGAACACTCTCTTCCTGTGGGAAGACTATCTTTTCTCAGTGAACCGATATTTAGTTAGGATCCCATGATCCAGATCAGCTGGCCCACTTTGGGTTCCCCAAGTCAACATAATTTTTGAAGAGGAGAATAATTCCATATCAAGGCTCCCAATCTTATGAATCTTCCATCTGCCTGTTCCCAACTGGGACTGAAGAGAAGCAGCTTAGACTCAGGGGGGTTGTCTTTGAGGGACCATGTTTTCTACTTGCTATTTTGGTTCAGCAACATCTAAGAGTCAGCCTCGGACCTGGCCAGTGCACAGAGGGGTTTTGCATCCTCCTCTTATGTTGTCTCCCTTGAGGTAAACAGTCAAGGCAGAGGATTTAAGTGGCTTGATCTGTGTGAGGAGTTAATATTCCTGGACAACACCTCTTAAGCAGGAGAGGAGAAGGGATCCTGTGGAACTAAAGGAAGCCTTAGTCCTCTGAAGACTGTCACACCAGAACTCCCACTGCGTCTACATCTCCAGCCGCATCTCCTAGTGCACCCTCTCTCTCCCAACACATACTATGAAGTTAAAGATGGTGCCATGACCTCAGGAGGAATTCACAGAGCTGCAAAAGAGAAACATGCTTCAAACACATTTTGTCTTTGCGCATGCTATCCCTCTTGCTTGGAGTATCATTTGCCCCAGTAGCTTCAGAAAACCTCCCATTCATCCCTCAAAACCCTCCTCCAATGTTATCTCTTCTGTAAAGTTTTCTTCAACATCACAAAGCATGTCAGTCAATTATTTCTCTGGGTTCTAACAGACCATATGAGGAGAGGGAAAGAGGGCTCCAGGAAGAGGTAATAAATGCGAAGGCCCTAGAGGAGGGTGAACATGGCAGGTTCAGAGACTGAAAGGAGTCCGTGTGGCTGGAAAATGGGGAGTGGGTGAGAGAGAGGAGGGAGATGAAATTACAGAGGTAGGCATCAGGCAGACCATGTTGTCCCTCCAGGTCTAGGCCATGGTAAAAGAGTTGGCAACTTATGATAACCATAATGGGAACCCTTTAGAAGATTTTTAAGCAGAAGAGTGACATGATCTTATAGGGATAATAAAGGAAAGACTAGGGGATGGTGAAGATGGGCTGTTACAGAAATCCAGGTGAGAGAGAGAGAGTGGGTATCAGGTTAGGGTTATGCCAATAAAGATGGTGAGAAGTGGTCATATGTAGCTTCTATTTTGCAAGGACTGAAGAACATATTAGCAGATTAGATATTGAGTATGAGACAAGGAGAAGAATCAAGGATAATTCCTCAGGTTTTGGATTGATCAAATAGATAAAAGTGGTGCCATTTTTTCAAGGTGGAAAAGGCTTAAGTGGGTAAGATAGCAGATGTGGGGGAGACAATAGTGTCATTTTGATCAAGTTATTTTGAGTTATCTATTGGACATCTAAGTCAAGAAGTTAATAGGCGGTTGGATATACAAATTTGGATCTGTTGAAAGAGTTCTGGGCTGGAAATACACATTCAAGAGCCAGCAGAATATAGATGATCTTTCAAGCTGTGGGACTGGATGAGATAACGCATGGGGAAAGTATAGATGGTGAAGGAGGCCAAGACCGCAGACCTAGAGTCTCACCAATATCTCAAGTTTCGACATAAGAGGCTGAAACAGCAGAGGAGATGAAGAATTGGTTTGCTCCGAGGTGGAGGAGAACCAGGGGAGTGTGTGTTACGGGAGCCTAGAAAAGGCCGTGCTCAAGGAGGGTGTGGCCAGCCTTGTTGGATGCTGCCGAAGGGATAAGTAAAAACCGAGAACTGGCCTATGGCTCGGGCAGGATGTAGGTCCTAGGTGTCCCCAGGGAGAGTTCGTGGTAGGGATGACGCATCACTGCAGTAGGATGAAGGAAAAGTCCTTTGTCCCCAATTCTGTGTTTAACTTGCAAAACTGAAACTCTGTCCCCATTCAACCACAACTCCCCACGCCCACCTCCCCAGCTCCTAGCAACCACCATTCTACGCTCTGTTTCTATGAATTGGACTGCTTTAGATACTCATATAAATGGAATCACATAGTATTTTTCTTTATTGGCTAGCTTATTTCACTTAGCATTGGGGCCTCAAGATTTACCCATGTCGTAGCCACATGTCAGAATTTGCACCTTTTCAAGGCCAAATATATGTTTTAGACTTTTAATGTATGTTTTATTTTTTTCCCCACACAGTCTCAGACAGTTGTACCCTTGGTAATTGCTTAGGAATTTTTGCAAGACTTAAAACAAAAAAAGAACAGTTGAAACAAATTGTTTCTGTATTTTTTTGAAATCTAAGCCATGGAAGACAGCTGGAGATTGGTGGAGGTGGGGCAAGGAGGGGGCAGTCAGAATGAAGGGATTTGTTGTAGCCAAGGAGAGACGGTTCCTCAGGACAGGCAGGGGTGGAGAGAATGGGGTGGAGTGTGGGCTTAGAGGCCATGGCTGGTGGAAGCCCGAGGCCTCTGGGCTCCAGGACTTGGTGAAGAGTTCGTGCCTCCGCTGTGGGATGGAAGCAAGAGCTTCAAGGGACCACATGGTTTTGAGAATCCCACGGCAACGACCATGGATTGGAGGCAAAGGGCCTTTGCTCCTTTTCCAGGTGCTTTCTAAGCCTCCTGGATTCTCAGGCAATAATGACTGATATTGAATTTCTTCCAATCCATCCGGGTGGGCCTCCATTCAGAGTTACGTGGAGCTAAAGTGATATTTCCTTTGCACCTGAGCTTGTGGCCTGAAATGTCTCCCCACTATGCTCTGCAGTTTCCTTCAATATTTTTCTCTCCTAAATGAAAGGCGCTGTAGTTAACTTATGTACATCAGAATATTGGGATTTATTGAACAGTGGGATAATAGATGTGAAAACATTTTGAAAAACTAAACTGTAAACACCAAATAAATGGAAAGGGAGAAATAGCAATGCCCTGCTTAGGATGCAAACCATCTCATGAACCCAGAAATCTCCAATAAACCCGAGACCTGGCTAAACCAGAGGGAGAAGATCCTTTTAATGTGCTTTATCAAGAATATTATCTTGAATATGTTAATATCTTTTGTCATCAGAAGTCACCTGGAGAGCAGGAAGGAGTATGGAGCCCAACTAAATAGGTCACCACTTCCGTGTTACAATTTTTGTTTAACAGAAAGTAAGGGAGGGAAGGAAGGAGGACAAAAGATTGCTTTCTCTATCTCCTTCCTGAAACTCTTCCTTGCCTCCTAACAACGTGAATACTCCCGAGAAGAGTAGACTAGGTTAAGAGTAGCTGGTGTCAGTCATTTATGGTTACTCTGGGCTCTTTCGCAGGACCTGAGTAGATTTGCTGGAGAGAGTGAACCCTGTGAGCAGTTAGAGGAAGCCCCTCTGCTGGGGAATAGCTCTCCCCTATCCCCAGATAATTTGGGCTGATGAGAATACACTTGGGCCATTTCGCAATTTGGCTCAGGGCATTTCAACCAGTCCTAGACGCATGTGCCTTTGATGCAGATGGTAATTAGACCATTTCTACGAGAAATGGTTCGAATTCGCATCCTACCTTCCAAAGTTCGGGCTTCAGTCTCTGTTATGGTTGAATTTTTTGCAGGTTAATTGTTTTCTGCTGGGAGGCAATCTTTAGGTTGGTGGCGGGGCTCACCTGAGCACAGGTGTCCTGCACGTCGCACTGCTCCACACAACCGCAACAAAGCTGGAGGAATCATTAATCAGGTGTGAGTCTTACCGATGAGAACACTGTGCGGGGCCGTGGGGAAGCCGGCGAGCAGCATCTGTCTAGTGTTTGCTGGATCATCAAGCTCAGGAGGATGGGTTGCCTAGCAGCTCCCAGCTACTTCAGGCCAGCGCTAGGCAACAGAACGCAATCTGTCAGCCGCGGCCCATGCGCGTTCTCTCCTGGTTTTTTGAAGACACGTAAGTATTTCAGAAGCATCTAATTAGCTTCGATCTCATTCACTCCACCATCTGCATCAGGTATCCTAGCACAGTTTCTCCCTACCCCGCCTGCCCCTGATGTTCAAATGCTCTTCTCACATGGGAGTGGGAGGGGTGGGCAGACACCTACCCCTTGGAGGAAAATTTCCTGCATTTCAGAGAACAGGAAAATGAGGATTTGTCCCTTTGCTTACATTAAGCATGTCCCACTTTTCATTAAGCTGGCTCTCTGTGGTCATTTTCAAGGCTTCTTACTTATGTGAAATGTTAGATGCACAAAGATAAATTCACTGATGGATGCTAAGGAAACCATGGCCCCTGTTTTATTAGAGCAGCTGTCCTGCTGCCTTTTTGCTCCCCCATGGAAAGGAGGGCAGGGGGTGTGATGATTTAGGGCTCACCCGATTTCTGTGGCCAAGCAATCAGTAGTCTTGCTGTGCACTTTCTATGAGTTCATCCTTTTTTGCTTTTTTTTTCACAGTTGAGGACACAGAGGCTCCCAATTCCAAGTCTCCAAAACACATAGCTCTTTAGTGGCTGTAAGTGGCATCTGGTGGCTCCCTGAAGGCCTTGGGCTCACTGGGAAAATCTAATCTAGCTGAGAAATCTGGAATGATTCTGAAATTGTGTTTCGTTGTTGTTTCAATCCAAGACAACGTGTAATTTAGAGGGATTCAACAACGGGAAAGTCGGTGGCGGGGCATCTTGTAGGGTATGAGCCTAGAAAGGGGCTCAACAGTTGAGGGGGGCGGATTGCGTATACTCTTGAGACCCCCTCCAGTGAAACCACTGAAAAGCAGTGGCTTCGTTCAGTTCTGCAGGCCAGTCTTTAATTTTCAGAAGGCAGCGCAAAAACTGGAAGCAAAGGTGAACCTAGATTGTACTCTGCCCTCGATTCTGGTTGAACTTCAGCTGTCACAGTTCACAAGCCCTGATGTGTCTGTGTTTACCTCACACCCTCCTCTGCATACAGGACACAGCTGCTAAGCAAGCACTCATCTGTCCAGAAACTGGACTGAAAATGAGATAAATATTAATCCTTCCTGGCACTGTAGTACCCAATTCCCCAAGTCAGAACTAGAGGACAAACAGGCGACATCAAGTGACCCAGAGAGCAGAAAGGGGAAATAAAAAAGGATCAAGAAGCTTGATTCAAGGTCAAAGTGAGGAAGGTGACAACTTGTAAATGTCCGTGCTATCTCTTCATTTGTGGAATAGCCCTCTTACAAGTTCATTGCTTCACCGATGTTCCTAGCAGCATTATTCACAGTGGCCAGGACATGGAAGCAAACGAAGTGCCCTATGATAGATGATTAGATAAAGAAGTTATGGTTCACATATACAATGGAATATTACTCAGCCTCAAGAAGAGATGAAATACTGCTATTTGTAACAACATGGATAGAGCTTGAGATAATCATGCTAAGTGAAATAAGCTAGACAGGAAAAGTTGAAAACCACATTGTATCACTTATATGTGGGATGTAACCTAAAAGCAACAAATGAACAAGACAGAGACTCATGGACATGGACAATAGCCTAGTGATTACCAGAGGGTAGTGGGGAGGAGGGAGGAGGATGTAGATGGGTGCAAAAGGGGTCAAATATATGGTGACAGAAAGAAATTTAACCATGGGAGGTGAACACACAGTGTAAAATATATATGCTTTACTGTTACAATGTACAGCTGGAAGTTATTGGATTTCATTAAATAAGCCACCATTAAATTAATTAATTAATTAATTAATTAATTAATTAATTAATTAAAATAACAGGTTCATTGCTTTGGAAAGGGGTTTTATAACATTTGAATGCTCTACTGCCTGGGTGCTACTACCCTACACACACACACACACACACACACACACACACATACACATATCCCCAAGGCTTTGCTAAGCTATCGATTCTCAGACCACCTATGAAAGGTACTATGTAAGGCAATGATTCTTAAAATTTGATATGCATATAAATCATCTGTCAAAATTCTGACTCCTGTGTTCAGTGGGTAGATTGAGGCTGGGACCCCCGGTTCTGCATTTCTAACAAGCTCCCAGGAGATACCAATGCTGCTGGTCAAGAACCTTCCAGAATTTGAAGAGCAAGGTTTTTCATGCTTCCTGATGAGAATAAGAAACTGGGCTGAAGTTCCACAGGTCCTTCTCAGATTTAAGGAGCTATCTGAGATCAAAATGTGGTTTGAAGTCAAACCATCAAACATACAAAAATTGGAAGACTCATTAAATTTCACTTTCTTTGTTATCTGGAAAATTCCTTATCAACATAATTTATTTTTTCCCCTTGGCAGCAGAGAGGTTTGAAGTGATACTTGACACCTTGGTACAAATCACTGTGATCCCTCACCACAGTTCTTTGAGGTAGCTCTTCTTCCTCTTCCTCCTCCTCCTCCTCTTCCTCTTCCTCCTCCTCTTCCTCTTCTTCTTCCTCTTCCTCCTCCCTTCCCCCTCCCTTCCCCTCCCCCTCCTCCTCCTCCTCCTCCTCCTCCTCCTCCTCCCTCCTCCTCCTCCTCCTCCTCCTCCTCCTCCTCCTCCTCCTCTCTCCTCTTCTTCTTCTTCTTCTTCTTCTTCTTCTTCTTCTTCTTCTTCTTCTTCTTCTTCTTCTTCTTCTTCTTCTTCTTCAAAAATTGATAGTGCCAAAGTCGGGACTGGAGCCCGGATTATTGACCTTCGAGTTCTAGATGGTACCTCTACTTACATATGAACACCTGACAGGTCCTAGAAAACGGGAGGGGTGGCAAGTGTTTATAAATTCAGACCTGATCAATCTCCTGGGGCTCTGACAGATTTGGAGAGGCTGGGGGTGGGGTTTGTAGGGAGCAGCAGCGTTAGCTGAGCCAGCTCTGGGGAAAAAGGAAAATGCTAAGACTGAGTTCATTGTGACCGTACCCAGCTGTGTCTCCTCTGTTCTTTCCTATCACTTCACTGCCACTCCCTACACAGCCACGCACACAGACATGCCTCTCTCAGCCACTGTGGACTGTCCTCTCTCAGCCACTGTGGACTGGCCTGGCCAGCCCAGGGGAATCAGACTGGAATTCACTCAAAATGAGATGTATTTTACTTGTTAATTTCCTCATTCCAGAAGGAAGTTAAAGACATTCATAACATACACACTTTCTGGATTATCCTTTCCAGGGTAGCTTCCCCTTTCCAGGGAAGTCTAACTTCTACGACAGAATTTCTAACGGTGGAATTTGAGAGATTTTGCTTTTGTACATGTGGCAGTGGGGTTTGGTGATGGAGGGTGTTGCAGAGGGAACATCTCTGCATGCAGATGCTCAAACGCATCCCCAGGCTGGGGGCAGAGGCCAGGGGCCCGCTCAGCAGCACTTCATACCATGGCTTTTAAAAGGTGCTTGACGCCATTAAGGAAAGAGAGTCATATTAGGTGAGTTTATTCAAATGCATTCAGAAATGGCCATGAAATCTGAGCACAGCCTCTGGAGAAGTAAACAGTGATTAATAGCAATATCGCTGGGCTGCTCGAGGAGTCTTTATTACATTTTATCTCACAGCCTCATTAATGGTCTAGGAGAGAAAGCTGCTAACGGAACTTTAATTAAATTCACAGTGGATATTAAATTGGAAGTGATCGTGAATCTCAGAGAGGACAGAAAGGCAACCTGAGTAGGTGAAAAATAGCAGATAAAATAAAATTCAGCACTAATGGGTGAAGAGAAATGCTCTCGAAATGACTTGCATGGAAATAATAAGGGGCTTGAAGACAGGTGTGTCGTGTGCCACACATCAGCCTTTGCTTTGGGGGCGTGAGCTCGTTTGTTCTTTCCAGTAACACGATGTTATAATTCTCATTTCGCAGGTACGGAGACTGAGGTGGGAAGAGGTGAAATAGCTCGCATAAAGCACTCAGGTTAAAAAGTGGCCTAGAATTTTTATTTTTTAAAACTCCCTTGAATATTTCTGTCTTGGGTTTCTTTTCCTCTAGAGTTATAAGACAGTCGTAAAAGCATGCTTTAAAAATGTTCCTGGTTATTTGGTTTTAGTGGAAATGTGTATTTTTGCGTGTTAGCCTAAGGATCACCTACTCTAAGAAATGCTTTTCAGAGAAAGATGTTCACAGTAGCCATTTCTCTGTCACCATGATCTGGGCGCACAGTCAGCCCATTCTGGGAGGGACCCCAGCATGAGCATCACTTGGAAAGATGCTGTGCCCACAGCATCTGCTCTACTTTGTTCACGGCTGCGTTACCCAGATCTTAGGAGAGAGCCGGGGACACAGCAGACATTCAGAAATAATTACTAAATGTGCTTCTATCAGGCCACATTGATTTTACTCAGGTTCCATTTGGAAGAGAGAAAACGCTAGGCAGTGGTTCCAATGGCAGAGACAGGCTGCGGGTGCCAAGCAATGACATATTTCTGCTCTGTGCGCTTAGAGGTTCGAGTTGCGACACAACTGTCATTTCTAATGTGTAACCCGGATGAGGAACTTAACTACGGTTTCCTTGCCGATGATGAGGGGTCATGGCTGGGCCCTCTCTCCTGCCTTCACAGGGTTGGGAGATTGAAATAAGAGGTCTGAGAAGGTATCTGTCAACTCCAGGGCAGAGCACGAATGTTAGTTGTTATCATATAGTTAGAAGCCCCCGCTGTGTTTACTAAACTTGATGTCACCCTCAGGCCGCTGTTTGGAAAACAATTAAGCGCTTTAAGCATCAAGTAAATTGACTATAGTACTAAGATAG
The DNA here is from genome assembly GCA_003508835.1 of Eonycteris spelaea. Taxonomy (NCBI): domain Eukaryota; kingdom Metazoa; phylum Chordata; class Mammalia; order Chiroptera; family Pteropodidae; genus Eonycteris; species Eonycteris spelaea. Next base: position 254,099 of record PUFA01000189.1, read on the forward strand.
TCCCAGGTACTGCGGTGCATCACTGGGGAACAGATGGCAGCAGACTGTGCTTTGGGGGTGGGGCCTAGGGATGTTATCAAAATAGTTCCATGTGACTGTGATATTCTACCAGGCTTGAGAATAAAGACAAGTTCAGGAGAAGGAGTAGGCTGGGAGAACAGATGGCCAGAAGGCAAGGAAATGGCCAAAGGATGGCAAAGGCTGGGGAATCCTGGGGAACCTTGAGTGTTGGTGGGGAAGAGATCATACTACATGGTGTCAAAGTCAGGGTCAGAGACCGTGCCTTTCCCAGTGAATGCAGGGCTCCCGTTGCCCAGCTGAGGGCTGGTCTGGGTGTTCCGTGTCTGTTGGGAAAGAAAGCAGAATCAGTCATTACTGGTTCTGATAAGTGACGATTGGTCTTGCAAATAGAGGCAGTTGTTTCTAGGGTCAGTGTTCATGCTCTTGGCTGAACTTTCTCCTATACCCAGAGCTATTAATCAGCTCTGCTTTCTGTTGTACCCTCTGACCCATCCATTTTCCCCAAGTCCATCAGTGGATGTAAATTGTGGTCATTCATTGATTCAATAATTAATGGTTGAGCATCTGCTAGATGCCAGACCCTCTGTGAAGCCCTGGGAACAGGACAGGGAGCAAAACAGACATGGTCCCTGCCCTCTTAGAGGTAGGTAGGATGAAGTGGGGGAGAGGGGCATGAATGAAATAAATAAGTGCATAGGCAATTTTTTTTAAAGTCTGAGCATGCCATGAGGAGATGTTTGGGGTCTGTCAGAGTTTACAGAAGGGTCTGCCTCGGTGAAAGTGTCTGGATGGTATTCCCTAGGAAGTGATGCTTGAACTAGTGTTGGAAACTAATGGGGTGAGTAGTGGATGAAAGAGTGTTCTGGGCAGGGAAAAACTGTTCGAAAGCGCTCAGGAGTGAGGGGTATGCCACGGGAAGAACAGAGATGAAGGTGCTTTTCCCAAGATCTTTCTCCTTGGCTTGAGGGTGGCTGTCTTCTCCCTACATCCTTCCTCTGTGTGTGCCTGTGTCCGCATCGTATCAGGATGCCAGTCGTAGTGGATTAGGGCTCACCCTGATGGCCTCATTTTAAATTAATTACCCCGTTAAGGCCCTGATTTCAAATATGATCACATTCTGACTTGGATGTTAGGCATTCAACAGAGGCATTTGGGGAGGGAGGACACAATTCGGCCTATAACAGAAGGTGTAAGCAGGTTTATGTTTTAAAGGCTTCTTTGACTCCTGGACGGAGATGAAGGGGAGGGATGAGACTGACAGCCAGCGGCCCAGCTGTACTTCCTGTCACAGACCAGGCGTGGCTTATGCCGCACCCTATGTATCACCTGTTCCAGATGGGGTTCCACTGTCTGTTCCATCTCCTACTATGACTTTATTTTCATGCAGAATGTTCTAATGCCGTTACAATCTAAACACTGCTGTATAAGCTATACTTTTTTAAATAATCAAATGAGACGCTAGACAATTTTACGATTGAGCAGTATTTCCAGGTTTGAGCTTCAAACAAACGTGCCAACAAACAAACAGATCCCCTCGTCACCCAAAGGCAAAAAAGGAATGATTTTTTTTGTAACTTAATTATGAAAACTCCAGAAAAATAAAATTTTCATTATTGTGGGGTTTTTTTGCTGAAATATCATTTGAAATACAGGTAAATGAACAGATAGTGTCTATAAAAATATGCTTCTCTGACTTGTCAGGGTTTTTTAGAGCATGAAAGAGGAAGGAAAATACTTTCCAGCTATTGCATGTGCATTTTATTCGTTCTAGTGCGTGATGATATGAGAAAATCTGGAATGGCGATTCAGCACCAATCCGAATCACCCCTCAATGCAAATAATAATAATCACCAACACGTATCCCTCATACGGAGGTGCTTCCTAAAGCTTTAAGGGGCAGTAATATTGAAGAAGCACACGCAGATGATAAGCTGTACCTAGAATGGAGGAAAGGACAGATGTCCAGACCATTGGTCATTCAACAGCGTCCATCTGCACACCGCGCAGGACGGCAGATCTCAAGGACGGGCGGTGGCAATCAGCTAGGAAATCGATCACAAATGCGAAGCTGGGGTTCTGCCATCCTGGACCAGATCCAAATATATGGACTAAAGACCCAGGAGGCGACCGCCCTCAGCCGGCAGAAATCGCTGCAGGCACGTCTAAGGCCGAGCGAAGTCTGGGGACCGCGGTCAGAGCCTAGTGCGTGCTGCGCGGCGTGGGCGGGAAGGAGGGAAGTGGGTGGGAAGTGTCCGCCTTGAGGGTTTATTATCTGGGAAGAAGTCTGCGTGAAGCATGAAATCATAAGGAAATGCATCACAGCGTAGAATTTCTCCACCTCTAGAGCCCACCGCTGTCCTTTTGCCCGATCCTTGCATTTTGCAATGAGTGACTTACACAGAGAAGGCTGACTATCCCAGGTCACAGGCATTGGGGACAGGCTGGGATTCGAATCCAGGCCTCTGGCTCAGCATTTGGTCCACTCCGTGGTGACACGGTGACCGTCACCCTTGCATTGCCTCGGATACATTCAGATAGACACTCAGTACGTGGTTCTTACAAAGAGAGCGTCTAGTTTTCCACTTAAGATGCTTGGTTTTGTTTCTTAAGGGGACACATAATCCTTGCTCTTTTCCAAGTTTGAAATCATTAGACCCCGTCAGCACTCTGCAAAGCACGGCCCTGGGAAAATTCGCCATCTGTGCTGGTCGCTGACTAGAGCAGTGACTGGAAAAAACACAAGGTCACCAGGCATGTGGCCTGTTGAGCTTCACTGATTCCTGGAATTCTGGAAGTCATTTCTGGAATTAATTTTTAACTTCTCTGGGTATGTTTCTTGCAATAAAATTTTGATCTTGCTTGGGGGAAAAAAAAAAAAAACCGAAGGGATCAGAGATTATTTTGTCCTAAAACACTGTCTTAGAATGCAAAGCGTTTTATGTACGTTAGAACAGAGGGTTAATTATTCTACATGGTGAGGATTCAGGCTGTAAAGAAGGTAACAGCTGCTGAGATGAAAGCATCACCATCAACTCGTCCAATGGAGTTTGAAGACGAATGCAGTTAGTCTTGCATTTTCTTGGATTTTCTCATCCAAGGCCATCGCTTTGAGCAGCCTCTACATTCTAAACCTAATCCTCTGCCCCTACCACATGGAGGAGGCGTAAGGCATCCAAAGTTCCCTGGAAGATAAAATGGAAAGTTCGAAGGGACTCTCTCTGTGTCTACCAGTGGATTAACTCTCAGAGTTCAGAGATGCAGGGATGAGAAACAGAACCTTCCCACGTGGGGATGAGTGTGGCGATCCCTGCTCCTATCCCTTTGTTCCTGAACCTACGTATTTTTCCTCCTGGGGACAAAGCACTTTATACTGGTCACTGGTTTAGCATGTGTCCTGTGTCCTGCAAGATACACCCGCTCTATGAAGGTCGTCCCAGCCTAACTGGCACCTCAGCTGCACCTTGAGCAGACAAGCTGTCCTTCTGTCAGGCCGGCAGCTTCCGGGTGGTGTTATGTGTGAGAGACCAGTGGGTTGTGTTCCTGCTGCCACGTCTCCCGTGCTGTGGGGCTCTTGATGTCACGTGGCCTGCAGTGTTACAGGGGCTGTGAGAATGTGCTCCAAATGCTCCAGAGCCTTCAGATTGCAGTGCTGGCCGAGGCCCTAGGAGCAAGAGAGGTGGACGCATAGGAGGGCATCGTCAGTTCTGACAGAAGGCGTCACACCTGTGGAAGGGTCCCGTAGAGCTGTCTTCCCAGTAGGGACTGCTGGGTCTCAGGGGCCCGGTACTGGTTTGTTGTGCTGGCAGGGTTTCCTTCAGTGGGGTTAGAAGCCAGGCCAGCATTGGGGAGAGGTGGCCATGCTGCTGGCCCCATGCACGGCCTCCATCTCTGTTCCATGGCTACTCTGATCATATAATATCTGATCAATAAATACATAAATATCAGAAATTTCCTCAGTTTAAATTTCAAAAATGGCAAATATTTATAGGTACAACTCATAATCAAAAGCTCTTGGCGGTCTTCCATAATTTTTAAGTGTCTAAATGGTCTCAGGACTGAAATGTGTGAGAAGCACGGTTTTAGACCAATCACTGTGCCTCTGATCGGTCAGAACGACTGTGCCGCGCGCCTGCCCCCACCCGTGTGCTGAGGTGGGAACGCTGTCAGCCTGCCTTGAAACCGTGCACCGTGAGCGGGGGACAAGTGGCTCACCAAGAGGAAGTCTAGGACCAATTGTCAGCTGAAGGGAGGATGCACGCTGTGCCCCAAACCAACCAAACAAACCACAGAAGCGAACCACGGGTGTCTGCACAGTAAGGGTCTTGGTTTCATTGCGTTTGAACCCTCAGGCATAACACCACGTAGAACAGATGCTGTTTGCTCAGTGACTAAATGAATGAATGAGCAAACAAATGACTGAGTGAATGAATGAATGAATGAACAAAGGCTGGAGAATGACCCAGATAACCTCTTGAAGTCCTCCCAATCCCATGACTATTTCTCCGGTGGAATTATGTTCTAAAGTCTGTATCTATGTGTGTGTGTGTGTGTGTGTGTGTGTGTGTGTGTGTGTGTGTGTGTATTTGTACATTGAGCGGTGAAAGGATGGTGCCCGTGACTTGGGATGTGGCACTTTCAAAGCCCCCACAGCCAAAAGTTCAGACCAGGAGCTACCAGGGAACCTAACACAGGCTGGAAGGTGGGGCGGGGGCAGCTGCAGCTTGTTCACATCCTCCCCACGCCCCATCCAGGCACAGACATAACCCATCAGAAAGCCAGAATACTGCGGGAAAAGCCAAGCCACCTGAGGCAGCTCTGAAGAGGAGGCCCACGAGTTCGCAGGTCAAGGGCAGGGTTGCATAGGGTACTTAAAGATGGCATGGCAGGTCCACGAGACAGAGAGCTAACGCTAGGCATCTGGGGCTGTTGCCTTTCCGAGGTGATCAGGAACGCTGTCTGTGCATCGTGTATAAAACATGCACATTTAGGGAACTCGGAAAAGAGAGCAACTGATGGAGAACCCTGCGGGACATGGCGGGCTGCCAAACAGCTCTGGGGCGGGCGCAGGGCGATAGAAAGCTTTTAACAAATAATTACGCCGTGGGTGCCCGGGGCTGGGAGACTGCTGAAGCGACAGAATGGGGCCAGGAAGGTTGAGATGAGGCCGCTGATCACATCCCAGACTCCAAGCCACGTGCTGTTTGCTGTCTGGGCCTGCGCTGCTGCTGGGACCGTCGGTCACTCAGCACCATGTGTGGACGGACTTTCTTCCCTTCTGTGAGGGGAGGGCCAGGGACTTCTTGTTTTCCAAAGGCCTAAAACGGAAATGTGTGAAATTGGGTACTGCTAGCAAACTTACTGAAGCCTGGCAGAGATGGGCGGCTCTGATGGAGTGGCTCGCACCCCTGGACCCGGAGGAGGCCTGGACGTCTCGAGGATCGGGCTCTGGGAGAACTCAGTGTCTGCAGCAGGCGCGGCCTCACGGTCTTGGAGCTCGATGCCTGGGCTGCGCAGTGAGACGAAGATGAAACTCCTCACCTGGATCTGTCCTCGCAGCAGAAGTGTTCACCACTTGAGATGATGAGGAAATATATAGAAATATACAGGTTCACCAATGAAAGCCACCTGGGAGACCTGGGAAGACAACCGTGTGGAGGACAAGGTCTCGGAAGAAGAATTTAGACTTCAAAACTAGGATTCACTTATTCTCAAGTTAGCTGTCCAAAAACCAACCAACCAACAAACAAAAAACAAAACAAACAAACAAAAAAAACCCCCAAAACCAAAAGGGACTTTTCTTTAGTATGATGAGTGGATACCTTTCTTTATGTGGACACACACACACACACACACACACACACACACACGCACACATAATTTATTACATTTTTAATTGTGATTCACAATGGTTTTATCCCATTCTGTTGTCTTTTCATTTTGTTGATTGTTTCCTTTGTTGTGCAGAAGCTTTTTAGTTTAATGTAGTCTCTCTTGTTTATTTTAGCTTTTGTCGCTTTTGCTTTTGGTATCAGATTTTAAAAATCATGTCAAGGAGCTCAGTGCCTGGGTTTATTTCTGGGATCTCTATTCTCTTCCATTAATACATGTGTCTGTTCATGTGCCATGACTATACTGTTTTAACTACTACAGCTTTGTAATATAGTTTGAAATCAGGTTGTGTGATGCCTCCAATTTTGTTCTTTTTTCTCATATTGCTGTGGCTATTTGAGGCTTTTTGTGGTTCTATACAAATTGTAGAGTTGTTCTATTTTTGTGAAAAATACTATTGGAGTTTGAATAGGCATCACATTGAATTTGTATATCACTTTGGGTAATATGGATATTTTAACAATATTAGTTCTTCCAGTCCATGAGCACAGAATATCTTTCCATTTATTTGTGTCTTCTTTAATTTCTTTTGTTAATGTCTTATATTTTTCAATATACAAGTCTTTGATGAAATTTATCCTAGGTATTTTATTTTTTCTGAGACAATTGTAAATGAGATTTTTTAAAATTTCTCTTTCTGATAGTTTATTATTAGTATAAAGAAATGCAACAGAATTTGCACATTGATTTTGTATTCTGCAACTTTGCTGAATTCATTTATTAGTTCTAATAGTTGTTTTTTTTTTGATGTAGTCTTTAGAGTTTTCTACATATAATATCATGTCAATCATAAGTAGCAACAGTTTTATGTCTTTCTTTCCAGTTTGGATGAATTTTTTTCCTTGCCTAATTGCTCTGACTAGGACTTCCCACACTATGTTGAATAAAAGTGGCGAGAGTAGGCATCCTTGTCTTGTTCCTGATTTTGGAGGAAAAGTTTTCAGCTTTTTACCATTGTGATATTAGCTGTGGGCTTCATGTTCCCTCTAGCCCTGCTTTGCTGAAAGTTTTTATTATTAATGAATATTACATTCTGTCAAATGCTTTTTCTACATCTATTGAGATGATCATAGAAGTTTTAACATTTATTTTGTTAATGTGGTCTATCACATTGACTGATTTGCAGATGTTGAACCATCCTTACATACCTGGAATAAAATCCCACTTGGTCATGATGTATGATCCTTTTAATGTATTGTTGAATTTGATTTGCTAACATTTTGTTGTGGATTTTTGCATCAATGTTCATCAGGGATATTGGCATATAATTTTCTTTTCTTGTGACATCTTTTCCTGGTTTTGATTTCAGGGTGATGTTGGCCTTATAAATGTGTTTGGAAGAATTCCCGCCACTTTTATTCTTTTTAAAAGAGATTGAGAAGTTTCGGTATTAATTCTTGGTCCTGGACTTTTGCTTGTTGGGAGGTTTTTGATTACTGATTAAATTTTCATGCTAGTAATCAGTCTACTTAGATTTCTATTTTATTGTGATTGAATCTTATTCGCTTGTATGTTCCTAGGAATGTATCCATTTCTTATAGATTTTTCAATTTGTTGGAGTATAATTGGCCATAATAGTCTCTTATGATCCTTTGGATTTCTGTGATTTCAGCTGTAACATCTCTTTCATTTCTGATTTTATTTATTTGAGTCCTTTTCTCTCAGTGACTCTAAAGTTTTGTCAATTTTGCTTATCTTTAAAAACAACAGCTCTATTTTCATTGATCTTTTCTATTGTCTTTTTAGTCTCTATTTCACTTATTTCTGTTCTAATCTTTGCTATCACCTTCCTTCTACTGACTTTGGATTTTATTTGTTCATCTTTTTCTAGTTCTCTGAAGTATAAAGTTAGGTTGTTTATATGAGACTTTTCTTGTTTCTTGAAGTAGGCATTTATCACTATGAACTTCTATCTTAGAGCTGCTTTTGCTGCCTCTCATACATTTTAGGTATATTACATTTCCATTTTTATTTTTCTTAAGAAATATTTTGTTTTTTTTAATAACCAATATGGCCAGCAGCCTCCTCTGCCGCCATCATCCTCATCAACACTTGTCAATAGCACTTTCAGAACAGTTATTTACAGTTACTTGGGAGCAAAAGAAAGTCGTCAGTGCTAAGGATGTGTGGGGTGCCTTACTGTATTTGCTGGCATTTTCAGATAATCCGCAAATGCTTGTTCTGCCACCAAAATCTAGCTAAGGGAGTGGAGACCCAGGTAAGGAGATAACTATAAAATATAAGGCAGTATGTGGTAAATGCCAGATGCAAGGTTTAAGTGATGGGTTCTTGCAGGAACCCACATATGCAGACTTCCAGACACAGGGAGTCTACACAGAAAGATACTTTATAAAACAGATTTGGTTGTAGATTAAAGCATAAATGAAGGGAGGAGAGACTTGGGTCAGGGATATAAATTGGGAGATGACTGCTAATCTATCAGATTGAAGGCAAAGAGGGGCTGGGCTATCTTCTAGTGGTGACAATGGAGTTGAAAATTAAGAAACAATTGGAAGAATCCACAGAACATGTTGGGTAATTAGATGTGGAGATCAAGACAGAAGGAGTAACCAAAGGTGGCTCCAAGCCTGGGAGACAGAGAGAACAATGTTCTTGGCAACAAAAGATGATAGTTTTGAAAAGAAGGTAGTGAACTTGAGATGTGATGAGTTTGAGGTGACAGGAGGTATTCCTAGAGGAATTTCTGGAATACATGGTGGTAGGTTTGGTTATCATTCAGAGCTGAATGATGACATGGGGTTATCGCACACAGGTTATTGTAACTGAAAAACAGTGAATATGCTCCCTGAGGGAGGAAGTTTGCAGAGAAAGAAGACTAAGGAGAATATTTGAAGGGTATGCCTACAGAAAGTCTACAAGAGAAAGAAGGAGGATCCACAAATAAAAACAAAGAAGGTGCAGTAAGAGGGTGAGGTAGAGAATTGGGATGGTTGGTGTGTTACAAAAAGCCCAGGTACAGAGAGGTTCGAGGAGGAATGGGTGGGAGATGTGAATTGCTGTAAAGAGGCCCAAAGAATCAAGACAAAATATTTCATAACCTTCTGGTTACAAATAGAGGATTTGCTATATTTCTTATACCTTATTTTTATAAACTTTATTTTTAGAGCAGTTTCAGGTTCACAGAAAAATTAAGAACAAAGTACAGAGTTCCTGCATCCCCTCTGCCCCATGAATGCACAGCACCCCATCATCAGCATCCCCCACCAGAGTGGTGCATTTGTTGCAACTGGTGAAGCTACCTTGACATGTCATTATCACCCATAGTTTGTAATTTAATTAGAGTCCACTCCTGGTGCTGTACATTCTATGGGTTTGATAAATGTCTAATGACTGGTATCCACCATTATAGTGTCATACAGAATAGTTGCATTGCCCTAAAAGTCCTCTATTCTTCACCTATTCATCCCTACCTGTCCCCTTACCCTATCAACCACTGATCTTTTTACTGTCTCCATTATTTTGCTTTTTCTGGTGCATCATGTAGTTGGAATCACAAAGCATATAGCCTTTCTAGACTGGCTTTTTCACAGTAATATGCATGTAAGGTTGCTTTCTGCCTTTTTCATGGCTTAATGCTTATTTCCTTTTAGCGCTGAATTGCATTCCTTCATCTGGATGGATCAGTTTGTTTATCCATTCATTTATTGAAGGAGATCTTGGGTACTTCCAAGTTATGGCAATTAAGAATGAAGCTGTTATCAATGTGTGAGTTTTATTTATTTTTTTGTTTGTTTTTTGATTGTGTCCAAATACATTTAACATGGAATTTACCATCTTAACCATTTTTAAATGTGCAGTTCAGTGGTGTTAAATACATAATGTGCAAACATTATCACAATTCATCTTCAAAACTCTTTTCGTCTGGCAAAACTGAAACTCTACACCCATTAAATGGTAAATTCCCATGCCACTCCCCCAGGCCACTTTTTGTCTCTATGATTTCGAGTATTCTATGTACCTCTTATAAGTGGAATCATACAGTATTTGTCCTTTAGTGTCTGGTTTATTTCCTTAGCATAATGTTTTCAGGGTTTCTCCATGTTGTAGCATGTGTCAGAATTTCCTTCCTTTTTAAGGTTGAAAAATATTCCATTGCATGTATATACCACATTTTGTTTATCCATTCATCCTTCAATGGACACTTGGGTTGCTTCCATATTTTAGCTATTGTGAACAATGCTGTTATAAACATGGATATATATATATATATCTTCAATTCTGTTGGGTATATACCAAGAAGGGGAATTGCTGGATCATATGTTGATTTCCTATGCAGGTTTTTGTGTGGCCACATGTTTTTAACTAACTTGGGTAAATACGAAGGAACACGATTGTTCCATCATATGCTAAGAGTATGATTCAGTTTTGTAAGAGACTGCCAAACTGTCTTCAAAAGTGACATTTTGCATTCTTACCTACAAAGTACATTTAACATTCTGATCAGCAGTGTATGAGACCTCCTGTTGCTCTACATCCTCACCATCATTTGGTGTTGTCAGTGTTTTGGATTTTTGCCATTTTAATAGGTGTATAGTTCCCTAATGACACATGATGTGGAACATCTTTTAATATGCTTATTACCATTTTTTTTTGGTAAGGTGTCTTTCAGTTCTTTTGTCTGTTTTTAAATCAGGCTGTTTGTTTTCTTATTGTTGAATTTTAGGAGTTCTTCACATATTTGGGGCACAAGTCTTTCATCAGATGTATCTTTTACAAATATTTTCTCCTAGTCTATAACTTGTCTTCTTCAGGCATTTTGGAATTTTCCATTTTAACTTCTAGTTTAATTCTATTGTGGTCTGAAAGCAGGAATTGTATAATTTCTATTCTTTTAGATTTGGTAAGGTACGTTTTATGGTCCAGAATGTAATCTGTCTTGGTGAATGCTCCATGTGAACTTGAGAAGAATGTCTATTCTGTTGTTGATGGATGAAGTAGTCTATATATGTCAATTATAGCCAATTGATTGATGGTGTTGTTGAGTTCAACTATGTCCTTACTGATTTTCTGCCTGCTGGGTCTGTGCTTCTGAGAGAGGTTTTGAAGTCTCCAACTATATTAGTGGATTCCCTTGTGTGTTTTTTTCTTGTAGTTCTATCAGTTTTTGCCTTATGTCATTTGACACTGTTAGATGCATACACATTAAAGATTATGTTTTCCTGAAGTATTGACCCTTTTATCACATGTAATGCTGCTCTTTAATGCTGATAACCTTCCTGGTTGTGAAGTCTGCACTGTCTGTAATTACTATAGCTGCTCCAGCTTTATAGGCTATATTCTGCAATCATTTATTTTTAATGTATATATGTTTTCATATTTAAAATGGATTTCTTTTAGACAAGTTATGATTGAGTCTTGTTTATTGATGCATTCTGGCAACCTCTGTGTTTTAATTGGTATATTTAGACCACTGATGTTTAAATATTATTGGATTAATATCATCCATATTTTTACTGGTTTCTATTTGTTGCCCTTGTTCTTTGTTTCTATCTTTGTTTTCCACCCCTTTTATGCCATTTGTGTTTTTAATTGAGTATTTTAGATGATTCCATTTCCTCTCATTTAGTTGATATTGATTAGTGCTTTTTGTACTTTTAAAATGATTCCCTAGAGTTTGCAATGTACATTTACAACTACTCCTAATCTACTTTTAAATAACACTCTACTGCTTCACAGGTAGTACACGTATATTATAATAACAATATAGTCCTAATTTCTCCCTCTAGTCTTTTGTATCATTGCTGCCATTTATTTTACTTGTATATAAGTTATAATCATCAAATACATTATTACTATTATTACTTTGAACAATTATCTTTTAGATTAAGAGTAAGAAAAATAAATTTTTATTTATTTTCCACTTATTTCTTCTCTATCATTCTTTCTTTCTTTATGTAGATCTGAGCATCTGACCTATATAATTTTACTTCTCTCTAAAGAACTTTGAGTATCTCTTATAAGGCAGGTCTACTGGTGACAATCTCAATTTTTTGTTTTTCTGAAAAAGTCTTTATTTCTTCTTCTTTAAAAGATTATTTCATGTGATGCAGAATCTTATTCCCTCTCAATACTTCAAATATTTCATTCACTCCATTCTCTTCTTTCTTGAATGGTTTCTGAGGAGAAGTCAGATGTAATTCTTATTTGCTCTGTATGGGTAAGGTGTTCTTATCCCATGGCTCTTTAAAGACATTTTCTTTATCTTTGATTTTTTACAGTATAAATATGGCATGCCTAGGTGTAGTTTATGGACATTTATACAGCTTAGTATTCTTGTCTGAGCTTCCTGGGTCTGTGGTTTGTTGTCTGATATTAATTCGTAAAAATTCTCAATCATCATTGCTTTAAATATTCTTTCTGTTTCATTCTCTCTTTCTTTTACTTCTGGTATTACCATTATGGGTATGTTATACCTTTTGTAGTTGTCCCACAGTTCTTGGATATTCTGTGCCTTTATTTTTAGTCTTTGTTCTCTTTGCTTTTCAGTTTTGGAAGTTTTTACTGACATATCTTCAAGCTCAGAGAATCTTTCTTCAGTCATTTCCAGTCTACTATTGAGCTCATGGAAAGTATTCTTCATTTTTGTTATAGTGTTTTTGATCTCTAGCATTTCTTTTTTATTCTTTCCTAGAATTTCCACCTCTGTTCTTACATTACCTATCTGTTTTTGCATGTTGTCTACCTTTTCCATTAGAGTCTTTAGCATATTAATCATAGTTGTTTTAAATTCCTGGTCTGATATTGCCAACATTTTTGCCATATCTGAGTCTGGTTATGATGCTTGCCCTGTTCCTTTAAACTCTTGTCAGGCTTTTAGTATGCCTTGTAATTTTTTGTTGAAAGCCAGACATGATGTTCTGGATAAAAGGAACTCCTGTAAATAGACTTTTGGTAATGTGGTGGTAAGGTGTGGGGATCGGAGAAGCATTCTATAGTCTATAATTATGTTTGTCTTTTAGTGAGCCTGAGCCTCTGGACTGTGAACTTCGGAACTGCTTTTCCATCCCTCCCCCCCTGCCCCGCTAATGCACACGACTTTAGGTGGCACAGGATGACTAATGCGGACTGGAGTTGGGTGTTTTCTTTCCTGAAAGTCAGTTAGGCTTTGATAAAACTTCAGTAGATTAGGCTCAGGTAAAATAGTTTCTCCTGCGGGCAGGCCGTGTTAAGAAAAGAATGCTCTGGTTATTTCAAAGTGGTTACTCCACACCGCCATCGCGCAACCTCCGCCCCTGAAGCTCCAGGGCTCTTTTCTCCAATATTCACAATGAGGATCTGGAGAGCTCCTGGAGTTAAAACTCACAAAAATGTGGATACCCTCTAAAACTGCCCCCCACTCCCGAGTTTGTACCTCTTTGGCTTGTCCACTCTGAGCCTCTAGCAACTGTCAATTTCAGTTCCTGCTTCCCTACTCCGGTACTGGTTCCCAGGGAGAGCTCCTTGAGTGGGTTTCTGCTTCCGGTAAGTTACGATTCTCTGTATCTACCTGCCTCTTTCCAATCTGGGGACAATACTTTGTCTCATGACCTCAATTTTATGACATTTTTAAAGTTTGTTTCTTGTTCAGCTTATTTCTTGTTAAGATAATGTGATGACTTTCAAGCTCCTTACATGTTGGGCTGGAAATTAGAAGTAATCTTTTCATAACTTTATTTAGATGTATTTTTTTTAGCATTTTATTTATTTTATTTTATTTATTTTATTATTAGTTTCAAGTATACACTACACTGGTGTATACACTATCCCTATCCGTATACATCTGTATACTCTACCGTCATTACTTTGCAACACTTGGAGAATATTAACTAATAGTGCTCAGTCTTCAACCAGCATAAGTAACAATGAAGAAGTATTTAAGGTAACAGCTTTGAGACAGTGGGGGACATAGGAATCACTATATTCTTAGAGAGGATTGTGGGTGCTCTGCCCATCTGTCTGGATGGTATTCCCTGCCAGGAGCCCAAGGGGGAAGGAACAACAGAGAAAAGAACCATAAAAGGAAGGTACAGCAAAAGTCTTAAGAAATGCTGACAACCAAAAAACTGTAGTTTACCAGATGGCCAGTTCGCAGTGCACTAGGAATAATGAAAGAAGCATTTTTAATTCATCGGTATTTTTTCTTTCATTGTAGAAGAATGGCTCACGTAGGAACATTTAGAAATTATTCCTCCAATAACAAACTTTGGATGATATCTACTGGTGCTCAAAGTGAGGCATCACAGTTTTACAATTTAAGCATATGGCATTTGTCTGCGTGTTATAAACATAAAGTAGACTTTTTGGCATATTTTGATGCATAGGCAATAATTTAAATTTTAAGTATAGGTAATAATGATGTTTCTTGATGAAAATGGAGAAATGGCATCACAATTTTTCTCAAGTGGACATCAGCATTCTCCAGAGAGGGATCAGACTTTTCTCCGGGGCTGGAAAGCGCTCCATGGCACCGCTTCTCGACCTTGCTCCTTCTCGGTGCCATCCTCAGTATTTGACCCCCTTTCCGCTCTGTTCGGCGCTATCACTTGCCTTTTATTACAGCTGGTCTTTGGTCCATCCTCCCAGGTAGTTTAGGCAAGGGAGGATGATGATGAGAGAGAGATGCAGGGCCGGGAACAGTGATTAGAAAGGGTAGCTCCTCTTCCCCTCGTTGAAATTAGCCAGTCCCTCTTTCTCCTCTTATTGAGTTTGTAATTTTGTTTACAATACTTATTATTTCTCTCTCCCTATCTTATTAGGTAGTGAGGTTTAGGAGCACGACGTTCTGTCCAATTTACCTTCTCATTTTCTACAGGGCTCAACACATGCCTATTACATACCAGGTGTTCCAGAAACATTTCATGGAAAATAATCGTAATGAAATGCATTAAACTGAATTATGCCAGAAGGTTGTCCAAGGTCTGTAGCAGCACAACATAATGGTTCGGGGCATAGGCTTTCCAGTAAGACCAATGAAGCCTCCAGAACTTTCAAACCGGATAGTTAAAAAGTGGCTGGCTCTTTGGAAGAGAAGATAAGGCTGGTTTGTGATGAAGCTGCACTTGCATAGAAATCACCTGGTTTTAACTAAATCAAGTAGCCTGCTCAAATCAATTCATAGTACTACTTTTGCTACAGACAGATATGGCTTAAAATAATTTGTCCAAGCCACAGTTCCCTCATATGTAAAATGGGATAATAGTAATAACTATAATTCTGACCTTAACAGACTGTTGTGAAAATTACCAAGAGAATTTGTGTTACGTGTTTAAGTGAGGCCTGGCATAGAGTAAGCACTTGATAAAAAGCTAACTAGTATTATTATTACTGTATCTTAAGTTGGTCATATTAATGTTAGAGCTGGAAGGCAGTGCAGAAACAGCAAACATAGAGACTTTGGGGTCCAGAGACCTAAGCAGAAACCCCATCTGTGCTCCCTCCCAGCAGTATGACCTTGGGCAAATTACTCACCCGGCAAAACCTCAGTATGTGAGAATCACCTAGATTTGTTAAAATTCAGATTCCAAGGTCCCTCCTCAGATCTTCTGATTAAATAGTTTTGTGGTGGGGCCCAGGCATCTGCATTTTATAAGATATCAGGTGATTCGGATCCATCAGGTGACTCTGGACCATAGTGTGTGAAATGTTGGCTTAATCTCTTGGAAACTCAGGCCTTTCTCCCCATACTGTAGGGCAGTGATACCTGCCTCATGGTTTGTGCATGAAGAACATCCGGTCTCAAATCTGGTTTATTGTCGGTGTTCAGAAATGTTGGCTCCCTTCCCTCTAGATAGTCTATCTTACCAACCATGTCTATCCAGGGCCAGAGAGAGACCACAATCTCTAGAATGTGCTAGCAGTTGACAGAAATCAGCCAACAAATTAAAGAGCATCAAACAGTAAAGGGCAAAAGAGTCTGGGAAATACATTAGACTTATTTTGAAAAATATAGGCCAGTCACAGAATGGATTCCCACTCCTCCCCACAATTTAACCATGTATGGAAATCAAAAATTCCTCTCTGATGAGCTCATTTCCCTGCTTCCAAGCGCCAGGAGCCATGTGAGCGGGGAGCAAGGACCTGGCCCGTTACCACTGGCAGCGAGCAGTTTCAAAATGAGCTTTGGAAAATTGACTTTTTGCCGGCCTCTGATTCATTAATGTGACATTAGAAGAAAATTAACAGGGTCTGATGACCTCAGAGGACGTTTGGGGAGAAGGCCAAGTCCATGCTGAACTGAGCCCGCTACAAAGAAGAGGAAACTTGAGTCTGCCCACAAGTTCTCCTTGGCTCTCTCGCACCCCACCCACCGCCTTAGCTGATGGTCGCTCCTGCTGTTGCTATAGATTGGCAACTCGGAAGCCTGGTGTCTATAATAAGCTGGATGAGCTCATCCGTTAATGCTTGTCCTTCCTGCTGTACTCTTCAGAATGTTAAGCTGCTACTTAACTCTGAATCGTCATAATCTGTGGCATCAGATAATGATATTTCTTTGCTGTATAATTGGTAAAGAACTTGGTGAATGCAAAAAAAAAAAAAATTTCCATCAGCCGTCCCAAAACACGAGGGGAAAAAACATTCAGGCTTCTTTGCTTCTTTTCCTTTTATGCAAAGAAATACTTAAACTTAACTTTCCCTCTTTTCATCTGCTGCTTGTTGACACAGGATGTATAGCAGCAGGGAGGGGAAAAGAAAAAATCTATCAAAAGCTGGTTCTGTTGAACAGATTAAATTCAAGTCTGTTTTTCAAGAGAAAGAGCCGTAATATATTTTTTTTCAGGTTCAGCAATGGCAATACCATGAGAATAGAAGCCTGCCTTAAGGAAAGAATTTTGTGATTATAAATGCCTAAATAAAGTTTTGAAACAGAATCTGATTTGTCTCTAGGTAGCTGTTTTTATTTTGTCTTAATTTATTCATGCATTTGTTCCGTCACTCACCAAACAGAGGCTGCTGCCATCCGTGTTAGACAGTGGCAGGGGGAGGGGGAGGATCTGGTGGCCTCGGGAAGTACCGATCCCCTCTCAAAGCTGCTAACATCCAGTCCTCTGTGTGCTCCATCACGTCGTGCTCAATATTTCATTGAAACCACTGGTTGAACAAATACTTGTTGAGTATTTCCTCTGCGTGTGGTGTGGGGCTATACAATCCTTGCCTACCCTAGGGGGCTGGTGTGGGGCGTCACGTGGGTTCACGCAGATGAAGAGTCCAGCACTTGCAGCCTAGAAAGTGTTTACTAGATGTCTCAGGAACGACTAATTTCATGCCCGGGGGAAACCATTGCTGAGAAAAGACTGACAGTGACTCGCGGTAGTGAACGCTAGAAGGATGAGATGGTGGGGAAGGTGAGGCTTCTGGCACCTTCTGGCAGCAGGATCCGCCTCTCTCTGGCAGTCACACTTTTTGACATTCTGGTCCACTTACCTTTGCTTGGGATTCTCTCTTTGGCTTCAGCTACTCTGTGACTCCCTCCCTCCGTCCTTGCTCCCGCCCTCTCTCCTTCCCTCCCTCCTTCTCCCCTCCTCCCTTCTTTCCACCCTAGGTTTCTCTCATATTCATCTGTACAAATTACCAATACATACTAGCAATGCTTTACCAGATTTATTCGAGGTGATACAGAGTAGCCATCAGGGGCCGAGGCTGCCAGGATGCCCAGGCATCAAGCGGCTGGCCTGTGTGAGTTAGGATAGGGGGACAGCCTCAACCCCCACAGGCTGGCCAACCTGAAGGGGGTATGATGTTCCTATTAGAGTTTAAAATATCTGGATGCACACACATATATTGCTATATACACCTTCATATAACTTATTTAGAGGAGGTTTTAAGATTCTGAATCATGAAACAGAAATGCTGATTTTCCAAAAGGAAGTGTGGAACCTAGCATGACAAACGGGGGTATTTAAAATGAAAGGAATGAAGGGTTATTTATTCTTGTGAAAAAATAAAACTTGAAGAGTTCAGGGATCATTTCCTCAGCATCCATTTAGATATTTTTTAATCATACAGGGTCATAGATCAAAGAAATTATGTACCTTCTATACTTTGAAAAAATATTTAACGAAGAAAGGACCCTGTGTATTGTCTTCCGAAGACTCGGTCCTTAACCATGTCTTTTGCTCCCCATGAGGGCAGCGTCTCTCCTTTGGGTCTATAAGTCCCCAAGGGCAGAGCCACCTGTACTTTTTGTCCCCACCCCCATAAACCCCCAGAGTCTCGTGTGGTGCCTGGTGCCCCAAATGCTCAATACACGTCTACTGATGTATTTTGAAATGCTACATTTTAAAGCACAAATACTCTAAACAGGATTCTTGACCAAATGACAAATTAAAAAGCCTAAGAGAGCATAGCAAACCAGAACACGATGTTAAAGGGTAGTTCTGCTAATGCGATTTTAAATCATTGATATGAGTTCCAGTAACAGATTCTGTTTGTAGGTAATAATTATTTCAGGAACTCAGTGCCAACAGGATGACACCCACACTCTACAGAGAATTCATGGTGGGGGCCCAAAACTGTAATGATCTAGATGTTCATCGTATAAGTGGGTTCCAGTCTTCAGATTGGGGGAGGAATGATTTAGAAGGGATACATGAAAAAACAAAACAAACAACTCTGACTTCAGCTTACCGAGAATGATTTTCTAGCTTTAATATCAGCAAATTAAATGACATGGCTAAGCTGTTTGAGTAAACCTCGAATATGTCTAAACCAAATAAGTAAGCAGGGTTAGTTTACTGACTGACTTGGGTCACTATCTAGTCTGCGTAATTAATGAGGTGGCTATTGGTTTTAAATCAGATCGAAATATGCTCATCTAAGATGTAGTCAAATGATAAGGATGACAAAGAGATTTAATTAAGTCTAAAAGATATCAAGATATGAAAAAGTAAAATAATAGACACAACTAGAAAATAAAATCTTAAATTTGTACCTGTTAATGAATATTGAATTATTGAAAGTATTTTTCACTATATTATGTTATTAATAGAGGATTCTAAACCATAACTAACCATCTGCTGCTTCCTGAGTTAAGGGTAATGACTGCATCTAGCAGGAAAGTTACTTTTAGGGAACGACAGAGTGTAAATGGGAAGCTGAATTGAACACAATGGAAAGATTTGGTTCTCAAATTTGCTATATAGCTCATTAAGATAGTATTTGGAGCAGAGAGGTCATTATTTCTTGGATCCTGGTGCTTGCAGAGTTGCAGAAACAGGCCACAGAGAAATGAAACAACCAAATCTCTTCCTCGCATCTGCTTAACCATGCATGTATTCACATGGCTATTGTCCTTGGTGTTAGTGAACCCAGCACAGGAATGTTCTTTCTAAATCTTGCCAATATCCTTCAACTGCTTATGAAAGTGAACTATATGAGGTAGTTTTGTTTTAAGTCTTTTTTTTTTTCAGTGTTAATTCCTAGTGATTTTTTTTTTTTTTTTTTTTTTGGCTACTTACCGTTGAAGTGTACGGTATTCACAGACTGACTAACTGTGTCTAGGACACCTTTCTCTAAAGAATGCAACTCTGACTGTCAAAGGTGTGTCCTTGCCTGAAACAGCCGTGAGAGCTGACCTGGTCCCCATCTCTTCCCCTGACAAAACTGGAAGGGTCATTACCTGCGATTTTAGGAGGACCACAATGGAATTAGTTGAGAACGATTAAAACTGTACTTTGAAAAGAATGAAAACTATATGCAGTTTACGAATAACTTAAGTATGGTCATGACATGGGACTATTCAATGAGTGACCTTACAGAGCCCAATTTATAATTTAAAAATATTTTTTGAGGTAAAGCCACCACGGTTTCTCCATATGTACAGGAATAGAGGTCACCTTGGAGCATATATATACACATATACATATATACATATATACATATATGTGTGTGTATAGTGTTTATATAAATATATATATATATTTATTGTGGTAAAAAAATAAGTAACTTTTTATTATTTTTAAGTGTACGGTTCAGTTATATTAAGTACAATCACAATGTTGTGTAACCATCACTACTATTTCCAGCACTTTTTCATCTTCTCAAACTGAAATTCTGCACCAATTAAACAATAACTCTCCCCCTTTCTCCCAGCCTTTGGCACCAACCATTCTACTTCCTGTCTTTATGAACCGACTATTCTAGGTACCTCATGCAAATGCAGTCATACAGTATTTGTCCTTTTGTGTCTGGCTTATTTCACTTAGCATAATATTTCAAGGTTTATCCATGTTGTGACATATGTCGGAATTTCCTTCCTTTTCAAGGCTGAATAATATTCCGTAGTATGGATAGGCCATGCATTTTTTTTTACCCATTTATCATCCATTGATGGACACTTAGGTTGTTTCTACCTTTAGTCTACTGTGAAAAATGCTTCTTCTGTGAATGTGTGTGTTCAAATATCTCTTCAAGACCCTGATTTCAAGTTTTGGGAGTTGTATACCCAGAAGTGGAATTGCGAGATTTCACGGTGATTCTATTTTGAATTTTTTGAAGCACCGCCATTCTATTTTTTACAGAAGCTGCTTTGTTTGATACAACGTCTTTTTGATATGTAAATAGAAGGCAAGCGACCCTCTGCCCTGAGGAGGAGCTGTCCCTGGACTTTTGTTGTTGTGGTTGTGGTTGAACTCAGGCGTGACTCTTCCCTTGGTGTGCAGCACAAGGGAGAAAGACTTGAACAGTGGCCTTATGGATGCAAAGAGGCCTATATGTCAGTCCCTTTACTGTCTGTGTTATCCATTTGTGTTTTCACAGATTCTGAGCTGGAGAGAAAGGGGGCATCATGACCCTTCGTGTGCTACACCATTAAACACTCATTCTGGCAATAGAATCTCATGGAGTAACTATTTAATTTTCCTGCCTACTGCTCTGTGGGCTCTGGAATTAAAAAAGCTGGCAGGCCACAAAATTAACATTTTTTTTTGATAAAAAATAGCATGACAATGTTAAGTTCCATATCAATGAGAGAGGAATGCTTTGCAACTCATTGGAACAGTGCTTTGGGTCTAGAAAATGACACAAGGAATTGAGCTGCATTGTGAAGTCCTACTTAAAAAAAAAAAAAACCATCATTTCATTTGTCTGAGTGAGACTAACACTGTGGAAAAAGCATTAGAAAAGAAATTTCTATTCATATTTAGGTTCTTCTTTTAAAATTGAACAATTTTGTCTCTTTTAAATGAAGATTTTCATCCTCCCATACACACACACCCTGGAGCCTCATAAAAGTTTTCCTGCGTGAGTGAGTAGCTTCTTTATCTACACAGATTTTGTGGGAATTGTCATTTTGTGCCGATGAAATGAAAGAGAATTTGATTCAAAAGATGGAAACCACATTGTTGCCCACTCTAATTACAAAGATTAAAAGCATTGGGTCTCAGCTCAACAATGAACTTAGAGAATAAAATATAGGCTTGTCCAGATGTTTAGTGAGCTCTAGAGAACACATTTCACTTGTCTAAGCCTCAGAAATGAGTGTGCTGGGCACGGACTCCCATGTGTCACACCCGGGAGCAGACTAGTGTGTGTGGAGGACAATGATGCTTAACTCCAGGATGAGGGCCTTCTGACTCTCAAGAAGCACTGGTCTTGAACTGTTTGAATGGCACAAATAATAAGTATTAAAATGTTTTTTTGGTGTGTGTTTATATTTGTGCCTCAATGCACTGGGGAGAATGAGAAAACACTTCTTTTCCACATGTTCGAGTAAATGAAATGATAAAACAAAAATCCCACATATGTTCAAAGGCAGAAGAAACTGCTAACTAAATTTAAGCTGCTATATGTATAATAAAACTAAAAATAGTTTTTAATTGATCCAACTACTTCCTGGTCATTGAAGATCTTTTTATAGTTTTTCGATTATCTAGGTTCCTGTGATGGCTAATTTTACGTGTCTACTTGGAGGGTGTGTTAGGATGAGATTAACATTTAAATCAGTGGACTTAGGTATAGCAGATTGTCATCCACACGGTGGGTGGGCCTCATCCAATCAGTGGAAGGCCTGAGTAGAACAAAAAGAATGATCTCTCCAACCAAGAGGGAATTCTCCCACTGATTGCCTTCAGACTTCATATGCTTCATCTCTTTTGTCTCTAGTTTGCTCACAATGCAGTCTTTGGACTTACCAGCTCCTGTAATCATGTAAGCCATTTCCTTATGGTCTCTCTCTCTCTCTCTCTCTCTCTCTCTCTCTCTCTCCTCTCCTCTCCTCTCCTCTCCTCTCCTCTCTCCATCTTTCCTATTAGACAACCCTGACTAATACAATTCTTTTCTCATATTTACATTTTCTTACTGTCCCTGAATTTCTACATTTTGTAAGGTAAGCTCAGATCAGTATTCCATGCTTTTCTTTCTTTTAGTGGGAAATGAAGATAATTATCTCTCTTTCTTTAAAAACTAAATGTAGGAACATACAGGAATAAATGGGGAAATATCAGGTAGGAGTCCAGCAAGAAATAGATTTCCCCTTGAAAGAATTTAACCAAAAAGCGACTGTTCACAGAAGTGTAGACAGAAGTAAGGGAATCAATAAGGCATAATGAGGCCCTCAAGGAGCTAACATCAGCAGAAAGGGGTGACCACCCACCTTTCTGAAGGGGCAAGAAGGAATTGTGCTCCCGGAGCCCAGGAAGGCAGGGCACCTGGAGGGACCACCTACCTGGGGGTGCTGTAGCAGAAGGAGCGAGCCCCGGTCAGACTCTGAAGCTAGGAGCAGAGGAAGCAATACCCTGATCTTTCTCTCATCCCCACTCTGATCTCCCGCCAGTGCCTCCAGCTGACCCATCCCAAAGGCTAAGACCTGGGAGATGCAGTCCAGGGAGGCCGGCTCCTCGGACACACAGCAGGGGAGAGGGAATGGGTCTGGGGAAGCAAATGGAATAGGTAGCACCCCTTGAGATTAGTCCAAAAGTTTTTGCTACGGACTAGAGAACAATCACCCTTGCCTCCAATGGATCTTCCAACTCCTATGACCATGTGGACACAGACTGGAACACTCACTGTCCTGCCCACTTGGATCGGGCCCAAATGTCACTTGCTCCACTGCTAACCCCAAGCAGAGCAGATGGATGGCCGCCACCCTTCTCAGATTGCTCCTGGCCTGCCCTCTATCCCTGCGGGTTGCTCTGGTCACCCCGGGGAGGCTCCTCTATCCTCTTCTGTGGCCTCAGCCAGCCCCCCAAACTAGTGGTGTCTCTTATGACCATCGCAGATGATGTGACCCCTTGGAATCTTTTTATTTGTCATTTACTTCAAGTTGGTGACATATATAGCCATGTGGGAATAAAAGCCTGTCTAAATGATTTTGAAGGACGCAGGACTCAATCAAATTTTTCTAAAGTTTTTGGATATAATACATATATGTATAATTCTGAATCTTCTCCCTTACTTAACAAAATAATCTCCCGGTGCAGCTATGTAGTGTTTTAAAATGATTTACATCAGAATTACCCACCAGGTCTGCAACTGGATCAGTTGGAAACTTAACTTTAAGAGAATAGAACAGATAAAAGGGGCAAAGAGAAGACATGGTGTTAGCCGAGCCCATGAGAGCTGGGGCCACTGGGCGAGGCCAGTGGCATATGAAATATAAAGAGGTGCTCGGACTCAGGACACTGTGGGAGCAGAGTCGGCACTGGGCATGGTGCCTTCTCACATTTGCACGTGTGTGCCTCCCTCGCCTCAGCCGAGGCTGGCCCTGCTGGGCTGTCCATTTGCTCTCCCAAGGAAGAAAGCACTGCCAGGCACTGCACACTTGCTTATTCTTTCTGGGAAGTTGACCTTTTATAGAAGAGTCAATATGATTTCACTCACTGGATGTAAGAGGAAAGTTTATAAACCACGAAAGAACATTCTGGAACAGCCATGGGTGATTGGACTGGATCGAATAGGCCCAGGAGGAGCTAGAGGAATTCCAAAGCTGAGTCTGATCCCGAGGCTCCAAGCATTTCACTGCAAACACAGCCAGCAGCCAGCGAGCGTAAGCAAAATCAAGATAATTTATTCTATTTAACTATAAAGTAAGTAAGGGAATACCGATTGCCTACAAAGATGCTCCAGTATCCAAAATTCGACCATTCGGCCATTCCTTTGGGCAAAAGCGTCTCACTTTTAAAAGCGGACACTCCTATTTGAGTTACAAGAGGGCGTCTGGTAGACTGAGGGTGTCACCTCTGTCTTATGAATTCATCGTTGAGATCATTCCCCACAAGAGGGGAGGTTGCAAATGATGATATTCTCACAATATTTTTTCCTAAGGTCAGCCCAAGATTCCCAGAGGCTTCAATCAGCTGAAGAGACTCTTTTGGCTTTGTTTGCTTCTCAGTGTGAAACTCCACGTGCAGAGCAAGAGAAAGTAGCCCAAGAAATCTTGAATGAAAAGTTACGTTAAATACCGAATGTATTCAGTTCCCCTTGTTTTTACCAATCACATGTGTCTTACTCAGCTCAGGCTGCTTTACCAAAATACCAGAGATTAGGTGCCTAAACAAACAGACATTTATATCTCACAGTTCTGGAGGCTGGAAAGTTCAAGATCTAGGTGCCTGCAGGTTTGGTTCTAGGTGAAGGCCGGCTTCCTGGCTTGCACAAGGCAACCTCCTTTCTGTGTTCTTACCCGGTGGAGAGAGTGAGCTCTGGTCTCTCTCTTCTTGTAAAGACATTAATCCCATCCTGGAGGCTCCACTCTCTTGACCCCATCTCACCTAATCACCTCTCAAAGGCCCCACCTCCAAATACCATTACATTAGGGGGTTAGGGCTTTGACATGTGTATTTTAGGCAGCCACAAACATTCAGTCATAACAACACGGTACAAATAACATACCGAGATGTTTGTGAAAACACCGCTAAGAGAATCATTAAAATGTTAGCTTTTTGATCAGTTTGACTTTGATCCATTACTCTAGTTTTTTAGATGGTTGGTTTGACACACATGAGGGTTACGTGTATTGCATCCTACTTCACTTGCAAAGAAAATATGTGGTCCTCACAGCCCAGCGACAGATGGCCAAAGTTTATGAAACCACTAAAAAAACATACTTGATGCATTAAAACAAAGTTCACTACTAACGTTGAACCATTTCTCTCATGTTTTGATTCATAGGGTAACAGCCCTCTAATCTAGGGGGGAAAAAACACGCTGAACGTTGTTTGAAAAACACCAACACCCCAATTAGTTGTTCAGAAGCCAGTTTCTTTTCTTTCTTTCTTTCTTCTTTCTTTCTTTCTTTTTTCTTTCTTTCTTTCTTTCTTTCTTTCTTTCTTCTTTCTTTCTTTCTTTTCTTTCTTTCTTTCTTTCTTTTTTTCTTTCTTTCTTTCTTCTTCTTTCTTTCTTTCTTTCTTTCTTTCTTTCTTTCTTTCTTCTTTTTTCTTTTTTGGATGAAAATGTCCTAAGTAAAAGACTTCTAAGGGAATGGTTACATGTGACAAAATTGAGGTGAAAAACACGGATGTGAATGCATCCCACTGCATTCACTGTGATGGAAAGAGAATTATCTTCCTCATAATATTTTCGGTCTGAAAATTTGCTAGGGAATATGGTGATGGTGAAACATCTAAAAGAGAATTAGAAAATAATCATTGTTTACTTGAAAGCTATTCAACCATGTATGCAAGGAAATTTCTCAACTCCAATAAGACCTCATTCTTCAAATGTAAAGGGAAAATGTATACTTGAATGTCTGTTGCCTGCATATGTCTATATCTTACACATATTATTTATGGTTAATCAGAATATCTCAGGAATTGGAGAAATAGGAAGTCTAGGTAGAAAATAGCTTTCTGATATTACAATCAATTAATTTGTTTATGTTGAATTTATTGAAATAAAATTTTGACAAATATTTAAAAGAAACCCACTTATTCTGAGTCTGCAATAAGATGATCAGAAGCTCTGGGTGAGATTATCCTGCTGTGTCATGTACAACCACCCGCACGCGTCTATAATTCTCTTTGTACATCATCTCACCTGCTGTCACAACTGCAGGTGTTTTGATCATGATAGAGAGGGTGGACAGTAAGGGCACTAAGTTAAGTCAGGAGTCGTGACCCCCAGGTAAGGGTGCAGCTCTATAGCAGGGCCTAAAGGTCCTTAGAAGGAGATGAAAGAGGCAACTTTTCTTGGAGAGACTTCGGTTCTTCGTGGAAGGCTGTGTTTCCAGAAATTAAATTCTGACATTTATCTGGGGAGTTTAAGAGAAGGAAAGAATCACATCACGTGTGAGCTTTTTATTTTTTTATTTTTTTATTTTTTATGAAAGTGACTCTCAATAACTGGAATAAAGAAATAAGGGGTCACTATAAGGTGACACAGGGGTGGAGAATTAGGGAGAGAACAGCAATGAAACAGATAGGCTGAAATTATGCCACAGGGTATACAGTCGTTCTTGAAATTTTAAAGATACTATATTTTCTGTGGTCTGTGTAACCCTCGAATCTCTAAAGATGATACACAAGTCAAAATAATGCACTGTCTCTCTTATTTTTTTCTTATCTAATATTGTTAAAAAAGTAAACCATTTTGCTGATAAAAAAAATAACAGTGATCTCAATTTTTAATAATTCGAATGTATCCTAACGCAATTATGCTAGTTAGGTCACATGAGACAATTTCATATGAGGAACATATATTTAAATGAAATGTAGCAATGATGACAATGATAAGCATTGAATATTTAACATATTACAGGTTGTTCTAAGTGTGTCACTTGTATCAAGTAATTTAATTAAAGAGAGGAACAGCATTAAGGAAAATGTTATTTTTATTGTTATTTTTAAAATTTGGAATTACTGAATATAATAAGGTGAAAGGAAATATTTGTGGTCCAGCACATCATAGGTTACTCAAAGAGATAAGAGATCTGTAATGTCTAAATCTGACAAAGGATTAACATCTAGAATATATAAGGAATTTTTGTACATCAACAACAAAAAATTCCAGTAGAAAAATGGGCAAAATATGGAAAAGACAGCTTACAGAAGAGGAAACTCTTTGAGCTAATAAACATATGGAAAGATGCTCAAATGTTAATAATAAAAGAAATGCAAATGAATAATGGAATATCACTTTGTGCCCATGAACTAGGCAATAATCAGAGAGTTGGATGGTGTCTACTGTTGGTGAGGATGTGAGGTTAGGAATGAGTGTGGAGGTGGAGACCGAGGCAGGCATCTAAGAGGCGGTGACACTCCTTCTTCCAGCTAAGTTGACATCCAAGGGTGTTGATTGCAGGTTGCCTGGTGGCAGGTGGTAGAGGCAATCTAATTTCCTTCATCAGGAGTGGATGAGGGCGAACACCCATGGAGGACTGTGCCAAACTGAGAAGCAACAGATTCAATTTCATATAGAAGCATAAATAAATCTTAAAACTATAGCACTGAGTATTTAAAAAGTAAGAAACAGAAGGAGATATATAATACAACTCTATTTGCATACATTAAAGATATATCCTAAAACTATAAAATTCTTTAAAAAAAACACAAGAGAAAGCCTCATGATTTAGATTTGGCAATAATTTCTTGGATAGGACATGAAAAGCACAGGTAATAAAAGAAAAAAATAAATCAGACCTCATCAAAATTTGTATGTATCAAAGGATACTATCAAGGAAGTGAAAAAGCAACATATGGAATGGGCGAAAACATTCGCAAGCCTATATCCTATAAGGTATGAATACCCAGAATACATAAAGAACTCCCACACTCAACAACAAAAACGAACAACCTAATTAAAAAGGGGCAAAAGACACGAATAGACGTTTCTCCAAAGAGGATATACGAATGGCCAATAAATACACAAAAATGCTCAATGTCATTAATCATCAGGGAAATACGTATTCAAATCACAAGAATATGCCACGTCAAACCTATTTGAATAACTATTATTAAAAGAAAAAAAAACAGAAAATAATGTTGGCAAAGATATGAAGACTTGGAATCCTGCGCATTGCTGGTGAAATGTAAAATGGTGGAGCCTCTGTGCAAAACAGTATGTGTGGTTTCTCAAAAAATTAAACACAGAATTACCAATATGATCCAGCAACACCATTTCTAGGTATACACCCCAAAGAAGTGAAAGTAGAAACCTGGACATTCAAAGCAGCATTATTCGCAATGGCCAAACAGTGGAAACAACCCAAGTGTCCATCAGCAGACAAATGGATGTGTGTATACATACAATGGAATATGATTCAGCTTTTTTTAAAAAAGAAAAAAATCCTGACACAGGCTATGAATGAATCTCAGAGATATCAAGAGAAATAAGCCCATCCCAAAGAATGGATATTGTGTGATTTTCCTTAAATGAGGTACCTAGGGTAGTCGATGCAGAAGGGTGGTTGCCATGATTTGGAGAGAGGGAGAATAGGGAGTTAATATTTAACAAGTACGGAGTTTCAGTTTGGGATAATGAAGAAGTTCAGGAGATAGATGGTAGTGAGAGCTGCAGAACAATGTGAACGTACTTAATGCAGTTGAACTCTACACATACAATGCTAAAATGATAAATTTTATGTTATATGTATTTTACTGCAGTTTTAAAGATAAATTGAAAAAGAAGAAAGAGATTGTGATTTTGATAGTTCTGAGATAGTTCTCCTTCTTTTGTAAAGAAGGAGAAGAGAATACATTTATGTCTTTTCCATATATGAAACAATCAGAACAAGTAGACATTTCCAGATATTTGCAAAACACTAGAATCTTTGACAGGCGGGGAGATTGGGTTGACTACAAGGATTAAAGGGAATGAACAAGTAAATGGAACAGGATAAGGGAAAAATGCTGGTGATCTCTTAACTTAATTCAGTTTAATAAAAATTTATTAAGGCTCTACTTTTCCCAGACACTTTATTTGTATTTGCTCTTTCTGATAGCATCTGAGCCTAAATATGATTTATGAACATGAGATAATGAGACTTTATTAATTTCAGTTAGAGAATTGCATATGTCACAAGAACAGAGAGAAAAATAAAAATTTATTACTGCAAAAAGTATCTTCTAAGATACTTTATCTTGCTTATGTGGTAAGATAAACTGACATATAAGAAATGAGATTCTATCTTCAATGCAGCTTTTATCTCATGATGCTATTAAATCATTACAATCCAAGAACTATAATTAAAAATAAGCTATAACATAAAACAATGTGATAGATTTGGAGAAGATTAGATGCTATTTTAATTATTTGTATATTACTCTTTTTATGAAAAATAAAAGCTTAGACATATGTTTAGATATTTCTAAAACCAAAGTGATTACGAACTCAATATGTCCTAATAAAAACTAATCTTTAGTAACCCCCAAGAATTCATTAATTCAACAAATATTTACACAGTCCTTACCATTTGCCAGATACTGAGGCTCAGATTCATTTTATACCGCAATTTTTAAATTTATTTCTCTACCTTAGACTTCTCAGAATTCCAAACCCTTAGCACAGCCTTCATTGCATTTCTGCATGAATGTCTCAAAGGTACTTCAAACCCAATATGTCCCCAAATACCTTGATTTATCCCCAAGAATTGTTGTTGTTTTTCTTCCCTCAAAGAATGGCTCTACCTTCCATCTAAATAGCACAAGCCAGACCCTAAGCGACCATCGTTGATACCTCCCCTCTGTCACTCGTTTTATTTATCCAGTCACTTCACCAAGATCTGTTGATTTCATCTTTTAAACATTTCTCAAAGCCAGCCACTTTCTTCCACCTTCCGCTCTCATCACAGCCCAAGCTATTGTTAATATCTCTTTTCTTGACAGGACTCTTGGCCTCAAATATGCCTAGCCTTCCACCTCACTCTCCACACTGAAGCCAAGTCTGGTCATGTTACTTTCTAACTTTCCCCGCCTTAAAAATCTGTCTCGTAAGTTGAAGAACAAAACATTTAAGATGGCCAGTGATGCATTTGTGCTATGCTCTTACCTCTCTCTATCCTCATCTCATCCATCTCATCCCATCTCATCTCATCATGCTTCCTCCTGCCATAGCATCTTCATACACGCTGTTCTCATAGGATTGGAATGCCTCACCCATTAGTCTGTAAGGTTTCTTTAGGACAGAGACAAGTCTGCTTTCACTCTTCACAGTACCCTCGGGCCCAACGCAGTGCCAGGTGCATAGAAAATCCTTGATCTAGTAAACACGTATTGATTGAATAAAATGTAATAGAACATGGTCACTTGACTAAGGCTAGTTCAAGTACAGAAGGTGGATGAAAGAACAAATGATACATCAGAGGGATGATGGGAACTCAGAAGTACATACCGAAAACTGGGGGACACATAAAGTCCCTCATTTTACTCTTTGTTTTTTAAAATGGGGAGACTACACTTTTATATGCTAAAGGTTAATGGCCAGAGGAGAGAGAAAAAAGCCACGAGAAGGAAAGGCACTGATGGGGGTAACTTTTCTGGAGAGAGGCAGGGGGGGAGTGGAGGGGAGGCAGGGCTGGGGGACAACGTGCCTGCTAGTGACAGCTGGAGCTCTGTCTGGTGGTTTCTGAGCCCTTTAAAAGTGGCCAGTCGAAGAATGTGGACAAGTGCGGAATATACATCACATTTTGAAGACTTAGTGTAAACGATAATAATTTTACATGAATTACCTGTTGAAAATGGCGTAGTCAATTCTCATTCTCCGTGGTAGTTGTCGTGTGACGTGGCTGTGAACACTGAGTTATCCGACCCCCAACCACTGCTCTCGGAGGGTACACAGGTTGGGGTCCTGAACGGAGCCTCTGCTTGCGTTTTCACCGACTCACAAGCTGTGACCTTGTCTTATGCGTGTTTCTGTTTAAAGACGTCTATTTGATATCCATTGTCCCATTCACATTGAGCTCATGGCCACAGCACTGCACCTCGTGCGCCGAAGGTCACGTGTCCAGCACATGGGTCCTCGCTAAGGCACATCCAGCCTCCTTGTCTCGGAACACCAGACCGCACTTCGGCTCTATGCCTGGGGGCCATTTTAAACAGCAAACTCACCAACAGAAAGCACAAACGTGCAAAAAGAAAGTGGCACTAAATAATCATCAAAAGGACACTTGTAGTATGAGATGCAGTAGGAAGGCAGAGTGCGGCCTCGTTCAGTCCCAGCCGATGCATCAGGTGACTCAGACGTCCCCTCTCTGAGCATGCTCGCGCATGACCAGGAGCGTGCTCCAGCTTTGATTTGGGGTTACAAATAAATTTTAGGGAGTGGGCGATTTCGCGAATGCAGAATCATTGGACAATGAGTGTCCACTGGATCTTGGATATTTAGGTTAAATAGAAGATAATTGCTCAGATTAATTACAGCTGCTTCGCTTTACTTTTCCGGTATGGCTGCTGGAAACTTGAGACTGCGTGTGGCTCCTGTTCCATCGTGCTGGGTGGCACTGGGCTTGATCACCAGCCGAGAGAAGGCATCGGAAGCAGGTCGTGGCTTCGGAGGAGCGGGCGATGATGGGGCCCCTGGCGGCTACACCTCGTATGCTTTGGAGCGTCTTCTCTGAAATGCTCTGAGGTCCCACTGAGGCCCCAATGCTCTGAGCTGCATCCCAGAGCACCAATCAGGACCCCATGGACCCCAATCTCTGGGTCACCCCTTTGGGGTGATCGTGAACCTCCACCCTCTACCACACCGTGGAACTGACCAGATGACCGAGGAACTCTGAGCCCGGTGCCCGTGGGGCTGTCTAGGGGTACTGCAGAGGAACAGCAGCCCTCAGGTGATGCCACTGTCTGCAGATCACGTGAGATTGGGCCGTTAGAATGGTGTTGACACACTGATTTGAGGTGCCTCTTACTCATGACTGACCCAGGACCAAGAATCATCACCTGCACTGATTGGGCAATAAAACAAGCACAATAAATAAGCACCTCTTCTCTCCCCATTGTTCTAAGTCTTCATCAATAGATCACTATACCTCACATGAGCCTGTGAATTTGATAATGCATTTAAAAATCATGTTGTTTTAAATAGGCAAGCTCCCCCCCCCCACCCCCCCCACCCCCCCAAAAAAAAAAACACATCAATTGCCTGCTAGGGAAGCCTTGGGTGAGGGCATGGAATGGCCATGGTGGGAGATGGGGCTGCAAACAAGGTGAAGTTTAGGGGCCCAAAGCTGAGGGTTCTACTGCAGGTTTGGGCTGAACTTACAAAGCTTCAGAACAAAGTTAGGGAAGAATGTCAGAGGAAAAGTACTTCTCTTATCCTTCAAACTGTTTATCTTCTAAACTTCAAGTTCGTCAAGAATGATTAATAACTGACTCTGAGTCTGACTCTCCCAGCTGGGCTCCCAAATCCTCCAGGCTCCTCTGGGAGAGGGCTGGGGGCCTGGGGACTGGGGTCCGTGCTGCTCACCTGCCTCTCAGGTGTGTTCCTGGCGGTTCAGGAATTATTGACTACATAAGGCTTTTTTTACAGAATGGGATTCTGCTGCAAGAATCAAGTTGACAGACGGTTGTCTTAGATTCTGCAAGAGAAAGTGGAAGCAGCTGGGAGGGGAGGGGCTCCCAGGAGCACTGGGGGCTGGCGGTGGTAGCACGTGGCACCGGGGTCAGCAGCCTGCCTCTCCTCCTGGGCGCGATGGCCTCAAATGGGAATGAACCTTGCATTAGGTGACTAAGTGAAGTATTTCCTATGTGGAAAGCACTTTAGATATAAAGTATTCCTGAAAATACTTTGATGCGTCTTCAGTCAGCATTAGATACTCTAGAACGGATTTAATGAAAGTTCCAAGTAGATTATCACCAAAATTTAATTCTTGGTTCCCCTGAATGTTGCTAGAGGCATATCCTACAGACGTGAGATGACCTTATACAGAAGATGGTATTTATCTTGGATTTAATGAGCAGAAAAGAAAATCACAAAATGAGATTCACTGTTTGTTTTTTGGTTTTGGCTTTTTTTTTTTTTTTTTTTTTGCACGCCGCTTTAAATACTCTTGTATGGCTGCCTTAGCAGGTCAGTACACTCTTCCAAACTCCCCAAGTTTTTCCTTCCTTTGGTCCCAACCCAGGTCTGTTCTGCCTTACTCCATTTCCTTTCAGTTTGCAATATAGCACAATATAACATTTAAGAAACTTACTTGGGATCTAAGATTCCAAAAATTTGGGGTATACAGAATCGTCACGATTTTTATTCTTCCTTGTGTATTTGCAGAAAACTATTCTCATTAAAACAAGTTTTAAATTTCATTATATTTTTATTTCTGTAAGTGGCTTTCCATAACAATATCCCAAATAGTGACTCTAACAAATGGTAGACTCTAAAAAATGATTCATTTCTTATCAGGTTTAAAGTAACATCCCAATTGTCTCATTAGATGCTATTGTATTCTTGCACTGTGGGAAAAGTCTTTCTCTACTGCACATAATTTTATGTACATGCATTTTTACAAACTTTCATTCTATACTTTTTAAAGCAAATTTACTGTATTCTTGCTGAATTATTATTTAATACATACATCACTGCCTTGATTTCTTGGTGCTTGGTGATTTCTTGGAGACACAAAACAGATCCAACCCACACTCTCCTTATTTGAACAGATAAGAATCATCTTTAATTTAAAAGTAACTTTAAAGTTTGCCTTGCCCTTTTTTTTTTTTCACGAACTCTGTTATTATTTTAAAAACCAATTTACCTCCTTATGCCTTTGATGCTGCAGTCAGTCCCTGCTTATTAATGCGCACAACACTGGTACTTTTCCCAAAGCAGCTCTCCATATTCTCTCTGTGACGTGGTCTGATGTCTTATTAAGTTTCTGGCCAATTTGGCAGATGTTTTCATTAAGCTGCCTGTGACCACATAGCTGTCCCTATGAGACTTCAGTTCATGCCAAAGCTATTGGTACACTTGAATGGCTTATAATTTTTTTTTTTTCCCTAAAACAAACTCCCTTGCCTTTTCTCATCAGGCGACATGCCAACCAGATGGCAGTTTTGCTGTGTGCTCTTCGCTCTTGATGGAGTAAAATGATGGTGGGGTCCCAGCTGATCCTGACCGCCTGGAACATCTGAATGCCTGGCAGCATATTAGGCGAGCGACCCTGAACACCAACCCAGACATGCTTTTCAGCGGCTTCTTCACTTGCCCTCTGACTGCTGCTGGCGCCGTTCACGAGAGCAGCTCCCTGGCTGTCTTGCAAACTTGATGCAGATGTTTTTAATCAACATTTTTTTTTCCTGATTATAAAACCGATAATCTAGAAATTTGGAAAATATTAAAACACGCAGAAAATAAATTAGATTAATTGTAACCTCACCACACAGAGGGAACTAGTGTTAATATTTTGGTGCATTGCCTTCTAGTTTTTTGCCTGAAAGACACCCCCATATGTAAATATACTCATACATGTAACAGGGTGTCATGTATGAGTGGAACCCAACTAGTCCTTTTGAGTTTAACTGTTTGGAAATCGATTGGGCTGATGACCCCTCCAGGCATGACTGTATGTTTGATATGCTTTGATATATAGCTCTCTGGAGGGTGTGTGTTTTGGTAGAGAAACCTGCAGGATTTTTTGCTATGTTTCTGGGCCCGAGTGAAGGTAGGGAACAGAGGCAGTGCAGAGAAAGGCGTGATGTCTCATTCCACCTGCCGCTCCTGATCAGGTAGCCGCTGCTAGAGAGACAGGAGTTGGAAGAGCAGCCGAGTGACTGGTTTTCATCGATTTTTGAGTTTACAGACACAGTGTGGATTTGGGGCCTGGACAACAACGTGTGGAGCTGGTGACAAGGCCATTCTCCCCACTACTGTGATTCCTGGCACCCCCGTGATGCTTCCAATGACTGAGCCCACCTCGGGCAGACGTTGGCGTTTCCCACTGGGCATTATCAGCCCTTGGCGTGGCTTCGCCAGCAGCGGATGACACCTGGGGAGCAGGAGCTAGTTGCCAGGTAGCGACAGCGCCGGAGCGTCAGACATGAGTCTGTGTGAGATCCCTTTTGGTGGTGGTGGTTGGCGGGGGGTGGGGGTGGGGGAGGGAGGGGAGGGGAGAGCTTTTAAAGTGAAGTCCCAGGTTCTGCTGTGCAGCTGGGAGCAGGAACAGGAACTGCCACAAAAACACTACTGTGACAGCCTTTGTACCTGTAGGCTGGCGATGTTCGAGATGGCCAATTATGTATGTTTCATCTCTCTCATGTTCTCTATTAAAATTGGAATATATTCTGTGTATGCTATTTTATATCCTGCCTTTTCCCCTTAATGGTGTAATTTTCCCAAGTCATTAAATACTTTTTTCTTTTTTTTTTAAAAAAGGCTTAAACTTATAAGCAAGAATCAGAAAAAGAGAGGCATCTCTGCCAGCAACCTCTCCAGATATAAATACCTTGCCCCACCCCAATATTTAGTGTATAGGGAGGGCAATATAGGAAGAGGCTTATTTGAAAAGCAATCGGCATTCGTAGTCAATGAGCACACACTGAGTCCTGACTCCATAGGCGCTGGTGTAAGGCAAGCAACTAAGGGAAGAGCAGACTTTGTCTTAAGAAACTTCACATCTAGTTTGAAAAACATTGTTCAAACTTATGAAAAATTAAGTATTACAGGAGTTAAATAACATTAAATAGTAATGTGAA
This sequence comes from Eonycteris spelaea, assembly GCA_003508835.1. Classification (NCBI taxonomy): domain Eukaryota; kingdom Metazoa; phylum Chordata; class Mammalia; order Chiroptera; family Pteropodidae; genus Eonycteris; species Eonycteris spelaea. Next base: position 289,561 of record PUFA01000189.1, read on the forward strand.
ATATTTCACAGGGAAGCACATACTGATACACGGCGCAGACGATGCTAAGTCATGATGTAATCACCACTGGGAAGAACCTTTACAATCATGTCACCCAGACTTCTCACCTCCCTAACCTGGCACCCACTACATATTTGGTAATTGTTTGTCTCTCCCCATGTTGGTGACCTCCCCCACCCAAACCCTTGAGAATAAGGGCTTGGCCTGGGCCATAGCTTCTTAACACAGGGAAAAACTCATTTTCAACACTCCATCAAGTTTGTGGAAACAAATTGAATTGAACATGCCACGTGCATCTGTGTACCCCACAGTGCCTTATGATACGTGATCACTGAACGAAGTGGGAACCTTGACAGGTGCCATGGAAGAAGGGAACAGCATGAGCTCTCAAGTTCAAATCGCGTTCATCGTGTATTGATTGCATTTGCCTGGGAAAATTAGCAAATGTCTGTGAGTCTTTCTAGTGAGTGCATAAATCTAGCCAGTATATATTTCCCGCTTTGTTATACAGCCTTACGTATGTATGGCAGCCCTAGTTTTGGACCCATTTATTTTTAAATACTACCTTTTCTTTTATCTTTTGGTTTAATTCATCATTCAATTAAATTTATGCCATCGGTAGATTTTTTAACATTTCGGAGATGTTTTGAACTAGGGCGACCGTGAGAATAGAGATGACAGTGATGGAAGCAGGGATACAAGAGGATCAACTAGCTTTGCAGGAAGGTCACGACCTGCACCTGTGCCAGTCTGCGCGGCTGCGGTAACCAGGACCGGCTTTCTCGTCCTGCTTTCTCGGCCCCCTGACTCTTCATTTTTCTTCCCTCTCTCGAGGCGCATGCTTTGTCAGTACGTGCTTGCGTTCGCTCAGTGTCCTGTTTAGGGCATAGGTGGCTTCCTGGAGCAGATGACAAGATATTTGTGTTTTTTCTCATTTTCGAACCTCTTTTCTAGCCCTCAGAGGACACCCTGGAGCACTGTAAGTGCTCATGCTGTTCCCTCCTTCCACGGCGCCTGTCATGGCTTCCTCTTCACGCAGTGATCACATATTATTATAAAGCACTGTGGATTACGCAGGTGCACATGACATGTCTCGCCAAATGAGTGTGGGAAGGTGCCCCCAGCTTGGCCCTCCCCACAGTCAATGGCGAGAAACGAGAGGACCACTGTGGTTCACTGGCCACGCTTTCTGAGGGGGGCTTTTGCAGCTGGAGTGGGAGGTCCGCTGATGGAAGGGGCTCCACTCCCCCATCTTGGACAGTATGAGCAAAGGCTGTCACTGGCAATAGGACCAAGAACAATACCTATAACGGCGTTAGCCTAAGGAGCAGGGAATGTCTGGTGGAGGCTGAGAATGTCCTGCCCTCCAGGGACCTTTCAGGCTGCGGTTGACTTGGGTGGGGCAGACCACCGCAGGGGGATGTGGTGGGTGCTGAAGCTGCTCTAAAGGACTTGGGGCTCTTCGGGGGCACCCAGGAGCCTAACGGCTGACATACCAACTCCAGGCCCCACCGTGGACACCCTGGCTGCACTGGCCTGAGCTAGCTCTGTGCTCTGAGCTAGGTCCACCTAAGGCCATGAAACTCCTCTCTAGTCACAGTGTTGATTTCTCATGGACAGCCCCGATGTCCTAGAGACACGAAACTTGGGTACAGAATGAAAGGCCATTGTTTCATCAGCAGTTCACGATACCGCACTTTTAGCTTATTATATGTTCTCCTCTTAGTTCCGTTAGGCTTCCTTTTACCCAACAATTTCATACTGCTCAGCAGCAATTAATCTTCATGTGGTATGTACTTCCTTAGAACTGGTATCTCACAAGTGGTGACTGTGTACTTGCAGAAATATGGTGAGACTTTTGAAGACGTGGACCAGGAAGCTTTGATTATGCTGACACAGAGACTGGTTCTGGTTTCCTGCACCATTCGTTCCACAGATACTTAGGTGCCTACTAGTGCCTGGTGCCAGTGAGGCCAGGGCATCGGCACTAAGCAGTTCAAAGTCCCTGTTCTCGTGGAACCAAAGTCTAGCAAGATGAGACAGACAACACACAAACAGCCAAATGAACATACAATGAAATATCAGGTGTAACACGTCGAAAAGAAAATCAAGAGAGTACCGAGATGAGGGATGCTGTTTGAGATTATGTGGTCGGGGAAAAAGCTCTTTGGAGATGACAGTTAAGTAAAGACTTGAGTTGTAGTGAGGACACAAGCTGTGAAGATATTTAGGGGTGAACATTCTGGGCAGAAAAATCAGCAAATGCAAATGACCCGAGTCAGGGTGTGCGAAACGTGACGGCCCGTGAGGCGAGAGGGAAGAAGAGCAGGAATGAGGTCTAAGAAGATGGTGGGGTCCTGATTATAGAGAACTTTATAAGCCACATCAAGAATTCAAGAATTCAGTATTTTATTGTGGGAAGCCTCTGGGGAATATTGAATGGAAAAATGATTAACTCAACATTTAAACAAAATCTCTCTGGCTATTGTTTGAGGAATGTCAGTAAAGAGAAGGTGATTACAGTAATTCAGAATAAAATAATGTTACGTGGGAACAGGGTGATAGTGGCAATGCTGGTGAGCACCAGTCAGGTTTGGGATAATTTGTGAAAGTAGAGTCAACTGAGTTTGCTGATGGATTGAATAAGGGCTCTGAGAGGTTAGAAATCAAGAATGATTTCAAACAATAATAATAATAATAAAAACTGGCACTTAACTTCCAAAAAAAGAAGGAAGGGGGAGGGGGAGAGGGGAGAGGGGGGAGGAGGGGGGAGGAGGGGAAGGAGAAGAAGGGGAGGAAGAGGAGGAGGAGGAGGAGGAGAGGAAGGAGGAAGGGAAGGGGAAGGAGGAGGAGGAGGAGGAGGAGGAGAGGAGGAGGAAGAGGAAGAAGAAGAAGAAGAAGAAGAAGAAGAAGAAGAAGAAGAAGAAGAAGAAGAAGAAAGAAGAAGAAGAAGAAAAAGAAGAAGAAGAAGAAGAAGAAGAAGAAAGAAAAGAAAGAAAGGATTTCAAGGCTTTTGGCTTCAAATATGTTTCCCCCCCCCCCCCAAAAGGAGAGAGTAGCTGGCTATGTTAAATGCTGCCGAAAGATTAAGCAAACTGAGGACTACAAATTAACCATTGGATTTAAAAGCAGAAAGATCGTTTGTGATCTCCACAGTAGTGACTTTTGTGAGTTGACTAAATGCATGGTTGGAATGGTGTCGAAAGGGAATGGACTGTCTGCTTGGGAGACAGGCCAATCAGATGAAGGAGGACCTCACAGTGCAAACTGAAGTCATTGCTAATCTTTCAAATCTCTGGTGGGGCGATAGGTTTGTGGAATCATTAGGTTACCATGTGTTATACCTTACATATATAATTCATATATTCTTTACTATGAATCAAAGATCACATTTTTAAATACTTTAAATTTAATAGAGCTGGGTATAATATGCACTGATAACAGCTCCCACTTAATTACCTATCTTTGCCTTTTGGGCCTTTCAATCCTCAAATACCTTGTGGCCTGTGACACAATATCACCCTCTCAGGATTCATCGTCAATCTCCTCTAACCCCGTCCCCAGGTCATGCTTCCCACAAGGATGATAGGCAGCCTCTCTCTGCCTTCCACACCACGGAGAGCCTGGCTGGGTGTCGGTGCTTCAGTGCCCATTAATTGGAAAGAGGGGGAATCGGAAGAATGCGTTTTCTAAGAAGCCTTAATCACCAGCTCAGTCACATTGTCGTCACTGCAGCACCTAGGCAGAGATGTAAACTCCTGTTCACTTGTTTATTCATTCCACCAGTGTTTACTGAACACTTTGCAGGGTACGGAGGCACCGACTTTGCCCTTGAGAATTTCACTGTGGATAAAGCGTCACAGGAACATAGATCAGAGTGAGGGATTGACACGTGCTTCCTCCAAACCACAAGGAATGCAGCCGTAAACTAGACGTTCTGTGTGGCTCCTGGGGACAGAACTAAGAGCCTCCGGTAGAGGGTACAACGAGGCAGGTTCTATGGAAGGAATGAGACTTGATTTGCTTTAAGTGTCCAGCAATGGTGCAGTGCAGACGCTTCCAGGTAGCGATTTCCTGTCATAGGAAACGTTTAGGCAGGGACGTGAAGGGATTAAGAAGACTCCTGCGTGGGTGGACATTTAGGTCATATGACTCTTAAGTTTCCTTCCAAGTCCAAGGTTCTGGTTTTGATTAGGTTGGGACACCACGTTGACAAAGCCCTATGATTAGTTATATATATATTATTTATACATATATATTTATATTATTAGTAAATATATTATTATAGAAATGTATTATATAAATATATTATTATATACTTACTAATATGTTATTAATATATTTATATTTTATATACATAATGTAAATATATTAGTAAATGTAGATATTTATTTTTTTGCATTGTTATTAGTTTCAGGTATACAGCACATTAATAATTTAAGAAGTGATGGGCTATTACTGAGTCACCTCTCCGGCTCTACACACAGCCATCACATACTAGTGACTATAAATAACCTTATGCTGTATTTTACATCCTGGTGACTATTTTTTCACTCCAACTTTGTATTTCTTCAACCCTTCCGTTTCTCTCAGGCCCCCAACCCCGCTCCCCTCTGACAGATATGGAAGCACCGGAAACGCCCATCAACAGAAGATTGGATAAAGAAGTTACGCATATAATGGAATATTACTCGACCATATAAAAAAAAAAAAAAGAAAAAAAGAAAAAGAAATCCTACCATTAGGGCAGACGTGATTAGTGGCATATTCTTCGCTGTCAGCTGCCAATGACAGAACCTACTCTGGCTGGTTTAAGCAGAAAAGGAATTTGTTTATTGAAGGCTATTAAGTCGCTCACACAATGGGATGGTTTTCAAAACACGACGGAGGCGGAGCTTCCAGGAACAGGAAACCACTTCCATGCCATTGTTGCCAAGCGCCGGGGCCCGCGTCGCGCGGAGGGACTCGGCCCGACTGATTGCCGAGGCCTGGCTCTCTGCGCTGCCTTCCTTCGCGGCTCCTGCGCGGCTTGCATCCGCGCCTCGGCCTCCGTCCCTCTTCACTGATGTTACCGACATAAGATTACGGGTTCCATGTTTGGAATTCCCCCCTTCACATCGTACAGGACCTTTTCTCTGGCAGGATAAATAGGATTGGAAAGAAGAGTCCGTGAAAAGAAAACAGGGAGATCAGTGACTTTCCATTCATACAGCACCGATCTTTGTTGGCGACTACCTGCCTGCACTGCAAGACTGAGTTAATCCTAATGTGATTATTTAGCACATGAATTTCCTTTTTCCTCTTCATTCCCCCTGCCCCCCTTCTTGGAGGTAAAGGATAAAGAGAAATTATTTGTAAACTAAAGATAAAAGGGAAAAATTCCCTCCTCCAATTCCATGCTCAGAGGTAAACATTTGGCATATCTTCAACCAGGAATTTTTTTTAAAAAAAATCTAGTCTAATGGCCATGCCACCCTGATAAGCCGATCCTGTCTGGTCTCAGAAGCTAAGCCCAGAAGCTAAGCAGGGTCCGGCCTGGTTAGTACTTGGTTGGGAGAGCACCTAGGAAGACCAGGTGCTGTAGGTATAAAAAATAATAAAAAATAAGGGATTGTAATCTGGCAAAGACCTTGCAATCTGTGAGGTCAACCAAGGATTGCTCCCCTAAGAAAGAAAAAAAAAAAACGTGAGTAACAGAATTTCTGTAACTTCCTGTATTGACAGGCAGTGGGGACTTCCCTGTTGTCTGTTACGCACAGCTACACTGAGCATCTGTGCACATTTCTCTTGGTGTTTGTTGCTGCTGTCACTGTAGGATACAGTATTTGCAGTGGAATTCTGGGTCATCAGGCATGAGCATGCATATTTTTACAGTAATAACACATCACCCTCCTCCAAAGTTGTGATATTTACACTTTCATCAGTGGTGTATAAATGCACATTTTCCTATACGCTGACACTGAATGTTAAGTTTTTCCCATTTTCAGGTGAAAAGTGGTGTCTCTCGCTTTATAGATTTTTCTTTCACTTTCTGTTTGGTAGTTCTTGTTTACTGACATATTGAAAATTTAAATATTTTTCCTTTATGACTTCTGTTTTCATATCCTTTGATGATTTTTACACCGAGTGGATTGTCTTTATTGTTTCTCGGTGGGCAAGTCTTTCTTCTCAAGATTACAAAAATATTTTCTGTATTTTTCTAGTATTTTTATACATTTTTTCACTTTGCTATTTAACCCATTAGGAATATTTTGTTAGTATGACATGCATTCGAAATCTTAAATTTTTTTCCAAATGAATGGCCATATACTCTTTAAGAAACTTACTTTCCCCACGTTTTAGCTTATGTTAAATTACTACTTCTATCTTTCATATCTATTTATCCATCCATCCACCCAGAGTTATTTTATAACATTTATATATGTTTTATTGCTTTTTCACTATTCCCATTCCAGTCATACATTACTTTGATTATATTAGTGTAAATTATTCTCTTAGTTTTCCTTTTGCAATCTTCTTAACTACTCTTGTATCATTTACGTTTCTTCTATTAAAAACGATATTGAATATTTTTCACGTTTTTACTGAATCTGCATTGTTTCTCACATTAATTCTTTGTGTTTGTGTGCTTTGCCAATTTAAGCACATTGACTTTGGGATGGAAGCATGACATTTCCCTGTGGAAGAGCCAGGCAGGCGCTGAAGGTGTGACATGAGAGGGCGGGAGGGGGGTAGAGGGGAGGTCATGGCGGAGGGATTGGACTTCATGAACCACTCTCAGAGCTAAAAGCAGGGAGCAGTCTAGCTCTCAGAGGGAGGATGTCCGGAGACATGCATAGAGGGCCGAGGACTAAGAGACAGGGAAAGGAAGCAAGGGGACTAGGAACTAAGCTAGAATCACAGAAATCACTCAAGAAAGCAAGCTATAAAGATTGAAACATTGGGGCCACATAGGAGGCTCTTGATGAAAATAAAAAGTAAGATCTGCAGGCTTTCTGTTTAGAGAGAGACGACTGGAACCTTGCACGCATAACATCAACGGTGTTGGTCCGAGGATTTGTGGCAACTCTGATGTCACCAAGGTCAAGGGCTCAGACCCTACCCCGGAAATTTTATCAGGCACACATGGAAAGTGGTGCTTTTTGTGTCATTTTTCTATGCTGGCCATATATTCCAACTAATTAATTCACTTTCTGCTTCAAACTATGTCCTGATGGCTCTGGAGACCAATATGGAGCCTGCGACCAGGAGCAGGGTGGCAGTCGGTGAGAGTGGCCAGAGGAATGCTAACTGAGCTCTCCAGGCTCTGAACTGTTGACTTTGGTTCTAATCAACAAAAGAGACTGACCGTATTCACAGAAACAGCAAGCCTAATTGTGTATTACATAACAGTACAACCGTGTTGTTATCTCAGTGAGAAATAGGTCACAAAGTTGTGTATTTTAAACACAGGCATATAAACAACCTGAAAGACTGCAGAGTGTTTGACATACATGTGGTCTATAATAGATACTTTAACAAGACATGTGGCGTATCTTCAATCTTGCTGTTCAGCGATGTTTTAAGCACCTTTTGTTGACTCTCCAGGAAATTCACTACAGTGGTTCTTTTTACGTTTTCACACTCACCCAGTTTGCTCACTCTCGGCAGTTGATTTAAACTTCTATTCTACTAGAAGGTATAAGTCATTAGTTTTAAGTTTTATGTTATTCCCCTGACGCTTGTCAGCCTTTCACTCCAAAATATATTTGTCCACACCTTCATCTCTTCTTCCAAATGTCTCTGTAGCCCCACCCACCTCTCTCTCTCCGCTCAACAATACACAATCCTTTCTCACTTTGGACCAAAATTTACTGACATGTACTTCTTTATTTGCACACAAATTAAAAAGTCAAATAATGTTGAATGGTTTTATTCAAAAATTATCAGTCTCATGATTTTGTTCCTTTCAATTCTTTCAGCTGTTTTTTCTCTGATATTTCACCTCTGCATTTAAAATTAATATGCATGTACACCTCTTTCTCTTGAATCACTTACACGTTGCCCAGTATAGTTATAATCATAATCCTTTATTACATTCACATTAAGTGTGAATTTGTAAAGTTCGTTCACAACAGCCAAGCCAAGTAGTACACTATGCGAACATTTGTGTTACTATACAACTCTTTCCACTCCCCCAGTCTTCCCCAGAGAAGTGATCACTCCATTTTTCTTTCTTTGAGTCTGGTTCTAATGCTCAATTTGTCTCTTCAGACTGTTTGTTTGTTTGTTTGTTTGTTTTATCATGCTCTGTAATTTTTGTTGAAAGCTAGAGGTGATGTATCAGGTCAAAGGAACTGAGGTGAACGGCCTTTATTGTGAGGTGCTATGTCTATCTGGTTAGGAGTTAGGCTGTGTTTAGTGGTTGTTACAGCCATGGTATTAGAGGCTAAAATCTCCTCTAATGTTCTTGTTTCTTGTCTCTCCTGTTGTCTTCAGATTTCCCTAGAGACCTCTTCTTCAATGGGGTCTGCAGCTTGCAGTTCTTTGAGCCGCAACCCCATTGTTACACAGGTGCCCTCTCGATGTGATGGTGTGTGGGGAAGGGACATCATTCTGTAGTCCCGCGACTGCGTCTCAGTCTGTCAGTGAACCTGAGTGGGGTATCTCTCTTCTTCCACCCGGAGTTGGGTATTTCCTGTTCTCTGGATGGGTTAGGGTTAAGTTTTAGTAAAAACCCAGTTGGTCAGGCTCTGGTACGACAGTTTCCGCTGATGGAACAGGGAGCTTCTTAGGAGAACAGAGCGCTATGGGCATATTTCAGAATGGTTACTTTTCTCTCTCTCCTGCCAGGATGACAGGGGGCTTTTTTCCCCGCCTTCAATGCGAGAATCTGGCAGGGCTCATGGAAGTAAAATTCACAAATGTGCGGGTGCCCCCTCAGCTGGACCCCCTCATTTTTAACTCTCAGGCTCATCCACGCTGAATCTCCAGCTGTGGGCTTCTGCGCCAGATAAACTATGCTTCTCTGTGCTCCTCTGCCTGTCTTTTCAGTTTTGGGTCCAGCAATTTGCCCTGTGACTTCTCCTCTTTGACAAAGCTAAGAAGTTTTGATTTGCAGTTTGTTCAATTTATTCTGGTTGTGAGGATGCAAGTGAGGACGGGAAACCTGAAATGCCTCACTTTGAATCTGTAGCTAAGCTTTCTTACTACTAAAGTCCTGTAAAATCTCCCTCAGTGGAGTCGATGGGATATCTACCTGCTCCTTCCGTGTGTGTGTGTGTGTGTGTGTGTGTGTGTGTGTGTGTGTGTGTGTTTTGTTGCCTGGAGACATCACTCCAGAAGCCCTGTCTCCTCCTGTCCCATCTGGAACACTCATGCTCTCAATTGGCTGCATCCTGAGGCTTCCTTTTGCTACGATGCCGTGAATTCCCTTTATATTTCTTCTGCCTCTATCCTCCATTTTATGCAACCCACGTTTTATCTTTTTTTGTTTGTTTGTTTATGTCCTCTTTTTCGTGGCACGCATTTTTTTTATAGCTTCAGAAAAAGTGCACGGAAATCATTTAAAAAAAAATCTTTAATATCTGAAAATGTCTAGTTTACTATCGCACTTAACTGTTCGATGGAATACAGAATTCTGGGTTGAAAATAAGTTTCCGTCAGAATATTAAAGGCAATGTTCCACTGTTCTCTAATTTTCGATGTTACTTTCGAGAAGCTCAGTGCTACTTTGGTTCTTGTTTTTGGGGAGGGGTTAATTTTTTTTTTCCTTCTGGAAGCTTTAGAATTTTATCTTTATATGTGAGATTCTGAAATTGACAATGATGTGCCTTACTTTGGGTCTTTTATCATTATTGTGCTACTTAGATCTAGTTATCTGGAAATGCATGTCCTTCAATTGTGAATTTTCTTTCCCTCCCTCTCTTGAATCCCTATGAATTAGATATTTAATCTCCTGAATTTTTCTTAACCTTTATCTCCTATTATTTAATGCTTTATTTTTTCTTACTAGTTTCTAACATTTTTTCTTATTTTCCAATACTTTCACCATTTCAAAAATAGTTTATTTGTTATCATACCCTTGATTTCCAAGAGTTCTTTTTTGGCTCTGTATTGTTCCTACTTTTATTCTCATCCTATTCTTGTATTTTAGATGCGATACCATCTTTTACTTGAAAATATAAAGACAGTTTTTGTACTCTTTCATGAAGAGGTTCCCTTCATATATTTCGTGCTCCTTGGCTGCTCCTTTATATTTAAGAATGTCACTAAAAAGCTGTCTGGAGGCCTCACGTGCGCAGACACGGCTCGAGTCAGAGGGGCTCACTGCCAGGTACTCTGGTGCAGTCCCCGCTAGCCTGGGGGAGAGTTGGGGGTCCCACTGCTTGCTTTGTGCAATTTTATTTTCTCTCCCAATTTTTAGTCCCTGACTCACCCATGTTCTTCTCCACCTCTGCTGTCCCCAAAGCTCCAGAGAGAAGAGATTCCCCATGGAGCCAGGGGCAGGTAGCTCCAGACTGCACTGAAGGCAGATGATTGAGATGCAACCGCACCTGTGTTCAGGCCTCCAGCCGCCTCTCCCTTTTCTCTGTATCTCAGATCGTGAGCCTTTCTGGAGTGATGCCAGGCAAAACATCTTGCTTCTCCGTGCCTATCTCCCTCCGCCAACTCTCCAGTCAGTCCTTCATCTTCCTTTCCTTTCTGTGTACTAACCTCTCTCAGTTTCATTGCGAATAGATGTGGCTCTTGTTCTCCTTGCTGTATTGGTGATAGTTTTGAAAGAAAAGGGAGCAGAGGCATCTTGACCCCAGCAGATCGTGCTGGGCCCCTGACAGAGAGCTCGCCACTCCTGGATGTGAGCCTCTCTAGTCAGCGCGCAGGTCTGCCTCGGGCCATGGAGGCGGCAGTGATCTGAAGGAAGACACTGCGAGGGCTGAGAGGGGCAGGGTCCAAGCCCTCAGGGTCCAGAGCTCAGTGGGGCTGAAGCTTCCTAAGAAACCATTTGCCGTTGTCTCGAAGGCTTTCAGGACCTCCCGTTGGTCACTTTTCTAGTAGCTTTTGTCCACCACCCCAAAGTGCTTGCTTTGCTCTCTTCCTCCTCATTATGGCTTTCCAGCTGCATGCCCTTTGTTTTTCTGGTCTTACTTTCTCCATGTTTAATATGCTGGGACTTAAATGTCTCCAGTCATCTGGTGCTGTGTGCCATTTTGCTTCATAGTTTCCCTGAAACTCCCAATTCTCCTTCTTTCCCTGAGCACAAGTATGTGCAGGGTTCCTTGTCTTGAAACATTTTCTCTGAACTGGGCTAACCCATCAGATGACCATCCCTTTTCATTCCTTCTCCTGGCCAACTTCTCAGAAGAGTATACAGTGGGCTGCATTTCCTCACCTCCCACAGACTCTCATTAGCATCTTCCTTCTACTGTAATCTGGATTAAGCCCCTATTACAGTTTAAAAAGATCTATCTCCAAAGTCAGCAGTTGATCTAATTTCCAGACCAGTTGTCTTTTCTCATCGTTTGATCAGTCCTCCTTTTCAAAATACTTAATCTTTGTCTTGAAGAACACGTTATCCTGGGCTCATGGCACTCCCTCGCTTGAGGGGTCTTTTCTTTCTTTTCTTTTGTGCCTCCCTTCCACCTGACCTCCCCCAGAGACGGAGACATAAGCAAGGCTCGGCCCTTGGCTTTAGTTGTCTGTTTTTGAATGCCCTCATCTTATCTATTGTCCTTATCCACTATTTCTCCTTCTGAGCTTCAAAACTATATGTCCAATTATTTGCTTAATAGTCTCACTTTCATCTTTGATGGGCATTTCCAGTTGAACATATATAGTGCCGAATTCATCTTTCATCAAAAATTAGTTACCCTCCTGATGTACTTAGGTCTGTCGAGGCGCTATCATTTTTATATAGCATTTGTATATTATCATCTATTGTCCTTTATTTAATCGCATTTAAACTCACTTAGTTTTCCCTCTCACTTACCTCCCATGTTTAACCAGTCTTTTTAGTCCTGCCTCGCATTGTTCCCTTGTTTTTCTTTCCATTTTTCCTTAACTAATTATCCAGGTTCCTATAGTTGCTTTGAAAGAACTCTTCCAGCCAAGTTCCATGATCTGCCCCTTCGTTTGTGTTCCTGAGAAATGAATTGATTGGTTGATTAATATGGCTCCTTTCTTAAAACAAGTGAAGGCAGTCTGTTGTTCGCCCTTGTGACTCCACTACTCAAAAACTTTCAGAGTCCCCCTGAGTTGGGCTGGACCACAAAGGCCCTTATAGATTTGAAGGGCAACTCTGAGATTATGAATCACCCCCTCCCCGCCCCCCGCCCCCCATCTCCCTCCACTTTTTTTTTTTTTTTTTTTTTTTTTGCTGGCAGCTAAGCAGAACAAGGATACCAGCGGGGGGGGGTGGGGGGCGGGGAATGAATCCTTGCCGCCTTCGTAATTTTTCATGAGGGTGCACCTGATATTTAGTGGCTCTGAAAACTTCTGTGGAATGAAGACTTTGCTAGGTCAGAGAAGTGCCAAACCCTAATGTCACTGCCTTTTCAATCTTTTCAGGCTTGTCAGGTGTGTGGTAGGTGTACCAGGGGAAGAGGGGCGTGTCTGCACTTAAACGCAGTGACATAGTTTTGTGTTCTATTTCTTGTTGTAGCTTCAGACCTACCTGAGGTTTGAGCAGAGTAGGCGTGGGACATGGCTGCCGTAGCACATATGCAGGATGTCAAATAAGGCACTACTGTGACCACTTCTCTTTCTTGTGCTCAGGGAAGATACTACTAATGAATCATAGCCTCCTTTAGAAGTTAGGATGTGACTTCACAGTTCTCAACAACGTGCTTTGGCCATTTTTTACCATTTCATTCATTCATTCATTCATTCCACAAATATGTGTGGAACACTTACAATATGCAGGCACCATTCTAGGTGTCAGAGATACTGCAAAGAAAAAGCCAGATGCCTGTTCTCATGGAACTTACATTCTGCTGTGGGTAAAGGAAGTAAATAAGTAAACAAATAGGATAAGCTGAGACAGCCATAAGGCTTGTGTGGAAAATAATTGAGTGACTGGGGGTAACCACTTTGGATTGAGAGGTGAAAGGATGCTGTTTTCAGAATGTGGTTTTTGCTCTGAGACCTGACTGAGGAGAAGCAGGTGGTCTTGGAAAGAGCATTCCAGGGGAGGGCAAACAGCCAGTTAAAGGCACGGAGGCTGGGAGCCAGTTGGGCTTTTTCCAAGGATGACCAGGAGGCAGTGTGGCTGGAGCAAAGAGTGGAAAATGGTATAAGAGGAGGCTAGGGGTCCTTCGTCTACGTCGTTAAACAGCTGCCTTCACAGTGCCTAGATAGTGCTAATGAGTAAATGAAGGTAGAGGCTCTGATACAATATGATGATAAAACCTATTAAAGACTCTGTATGTCTGATCCCTAGCTACCTTTTCAGTCCACTATGTCTTTGCACGAGTAGACTTTTATTTAATTATTTGCCACAGAAACACTGCAAACATTTTTTTCTTCCATGTTTTGCTTCTCTATTATCCTTGCCTCCAGGTCCCCTTGCAACTTGTAGTCTTTAAACGCCAGATATTGTCACATCTTCTCCATGAAACTTTTCCAACCCACTGAAGACAAGATGATCTCTCCTTGCCCAGAGTTCTTCTCACAGCTAGCACGTGTCATTTGTTAATGTTTAATATAATACACTAAAAAACCTTATTTATTGTCAACTTTCTTTATCCGTTTTGCGACTCCAGTGCTGTCTTTGAAGGCTGCCATCTGTTTTGAAGTCTTAAGCGCCTCGGGGTTGTTTTGCCCGTGGTTGTTGCTCGGAGCATTGCTGGTGACGCCAGTGAGACTGAATTGTACATGATTGGTGAGCTGAATGCCTGTGAGGTTGGGGTTGTGTTCGAGCCCAGGTGGGTCAGGAAGCCTCGTTCTGTTGTCTTGGCCAGGGAGACCTGTGCAGGTTACACACTGGTCAGAAGAGCATGTGTCAAGCAAGGGTCAGCTTGATGACCAAATTTAGGTTGTTGAAAATCCTCACCATGACAAAAGGCAGTAAGTTAAAAAATTTCCTTCTCTTTAAAGCACCAATAACTTCATATTCAAAGCACAACAAATAATAAAACTCCTATGTGTGAGAGAACAAAGCATTGAATGAGACCCACATTTTAGATGTTTGAAGGTGGCTGTGAAACGTAAGAATAAACCCAGACAAATGAGAAGCAGCAGTGGCAGTTAGTCACAATTCAAGAATCCAGATCATAATAATCAAACAGAACCTTGAAAAACATCGAGTTCTGGAAAGAAAGTTTAATTATCTTGAAATCTTTATCATTGATTGAGCTGAATTAACTATCACCTCGGAACATGTCTGCAAATGCTGAAAGCTTTGATGTCCAACTTAGGGCATATATGTCCCCTTCAGAGAGAGATGAACTTCAAATGTGAAGCATTTAGTCAGCTTGGTCTTCCTTTTTCATCCATAACAATAACAACAAAAACGTGAATTTTTTTTTTTTTACTGTTGATTAAATATAAGTAGCAATAGCTACAATCTGCCCTAAGCGAACAGACCATAGTGAACACTTGGCCTGAGCTATTTTCCATGAGGCCCATGAAGCATTTCTAATTGAAACTTAACAAGCTACAAGGCAGCAAGCCTCCAATCTCTGGCTTTAGAAGGGAAATGTGATCCTGCATGCAGACACCGGAGCTTTTTAATTTAGCTTGAAGAAGGTGTGACTATGCAGTTGTGTGGTATAATTTTTTTAATTGCTCAAGTGTCATTGTTTTTTTATTTCACAATTATGAAAAATGTAAATGCCACATGTGACAGAATAGCAATAAGTCTTGTTCTGGTCTGATGGCTTAGTCTTGCTAATCATGATAATATATGCTAGCTGGAGTTGGGAATATTTAAAAAGTCTGGAATACATTTGTCATGCTTACATTTTAAAGGGATTAATAAAAGTACCTTCATCTGTAACATTTAAAACTTTATTGATTTTAAATTTGTAAGAAACAGCCACGCTGGTCACTCGATGAGAATGGATGCACCTCTGTGAGCATTCGGCATTCAACACGAGGGCAGGTGTGCCGGGGCTCAGGCACACGTACTGGAAAGGGAGGAAAAGATATTAGCAACCGCTTACATTTGTGCTTTTCAGGTGTGAGTCATCTGCGTGCACATCTTTCCATTCGAGCTTCACAAGCCTCTGAGGTGGCAGAGCAGACAGGCATCTGCATATGCTGCGTGAGGATCCAGGGCTTGTCCACTGATCACAGCAGTGGAGCGCAGGCTTCGTCGTGTGTGCGCACATTCAGATGGTCACCGTCCCCCCACGACTTCTGTCGAAAGGGCTCTGGCAACTGGAGAAACGCCATGACTCTATTGTGTTGCAAAGGAAGTGGTTGCCTGGGCTAAATCCCTCCTCCCCTTTCCCTTCACAGCCTAGGGGACATTGGTGGGACTCTGGGACCGCTGCCTCCAGCACAGCTGCGTGCGCAACTTTGCACAGATAAGTTACTTGCTAAGCCAGAATCGACAGCTAAAACGTGTGGTTATTCCTAAAACGGATGAAAAAGGATAATAAATGTGAATGACATTTACTTCAAGTGGAAACCTTGATCTTTTTTCTTTTTTCCTCTCTCTCTCTCTCTCTCTCTCTCTCTCTCTCTCTCTCTCTCTCTCTCTCTCTCCCCCCCCTTCCTCCCTCTCTCTCATCTCTCAAAAGAACAATCAACAACTGCCATTTGAAGCTCACCACTTAATCCTGCAAGATTTAATTAAAGAACAGGCATGGTTTCCAACGGTTAAGAGGTAACACTAAGAGGTAGAGTAAGAAGGTCCCAAGGCAACCCTCACATCTCCTTGAAGACACTGGCTGGGGTCCGGGACGGCCGTCCCGCCGGTGCGCGTAGGGCGCTCTGCGCGAGCATCTTACCTGAAGACTTGGAGGACGGTCCGCCCCGAGTCCTCGGGCAACGAAGTCGCGACCCAGCTCTCCCCACCTTGCCCTCCCAATACGACCCCAGCCAGTTCCTGCTCGGCTCTGGTCACGTCAGTCGAACGCTTCCCTCGACCTCCGAGGGCGAGAGGAGAGAGAGCAGGTGCTCACGGCCCGCGGGCCCGCCAGACCCGGCACCGACCCCGCTCCGGACCCGGGGCCGCGGTGGCCCGCGGACCAGAAGCGCGCGCGGATGGGCAAGCGAAGGCGGCACGCGGACCTCGCGTCGCCGGGGCACCCTCCGCGGCCCCCGGCGCCGCGAGGAGCAGGTGCCTTGCGTCCGACGCCCCTCGCCCGCCGCGCGGCCCCCGCCCCGGGCGCCGCTCGCCCTTCGCGCCCCGGCTCGCGGCTCCCGGCGGGGGAGGCGCGGGCTCGCGGGTAATCATTGCCAGCCGGGGCCGCCGGCGAAGCGGGGGTGGGCGCGCGGCGGGGGGCGGGCGCGGGCATAAAGGGGCGGCGCGGGGCCCCGGCGCCCCGCTCCCGCGCAGCATGCCCGCCCGCGCCGCGGCCCGTCGCCCGCGGCCGCCGCTGCTGCCGCTGCTGCTGCTGTGGGCCCTGGGCGGCCGCCGCCTGCGCGCCGAGCCCGGCGACGGCGCCCAGACCTGGGCCCGCTTCGCGCGACCTCCGGCCCCCGAGGCCGCGGGCCTCCTCCACGACACCTTCCCCGACGGCTTCCTCTGGGCGGTGGGCACCGCCGCCTACCAGACGGAGGGCGGCTGGCGGCAGCACGGCAAGGGCGCGTCCATCTGGGACGCGTTCACCCACCTGCCCCCCGCGCCCCCGAGGACCCCCCGGGGGCCGGCCCGCCGTCGGGGTTTCCGCCGCGCTCCCGCCCGCGACTGGGGACGTGGCCAGCGACAGCTACAACAATGTCTTGCGCGACACGGAGGGGCTGCGCGAGCTCGGGGTCACCCACTACCGCTTCTCCATCTCGTGGGCGCGGGTGCTCCCCAATGGCAGCGCGGGCGCCCCCAACCGCGAAGGGCTGCGCTACTACGGACACCTGCTGCAGCGGCTGCGGGAGCTGGGCGTGGAGCCCGTGGTCACCCTGTACCACTGGGACCTGCCCCAGCGCCTGCAGGACGGCTACGGCGGCTGGGCCAACCGCGCCTTGGCCGACCACTTCAGGGACTACGCCGAGCTCTGCTTCCGCCACTTCGGCGGCCAGGTCAAGTACTGGATCACCATCGACAACCCCTACGTGGTGGCCTGGCACGGCTACGCCACCGGGCGCCTGGCCCCCGGCGTCCGGGGCGGCGCGCGGCTCGGCTACCTGGTGGCGCACAATCTCCTCCTGGTGAGTTCGCGGGGCCAGGCGGAGGGCCAGCCGGGGACAGGGCGCCGGGGACAGGGCCTCCGGAGACGCCGCGGGCAAGAGGGGTGCCTGAGCCTCAGGCTCAGACGAGGCTCCATTTGAAGCCATTTGTGAAGTCCCTTAGGACAGGGGTCGTGGCGGGTACGGAGCAGCCTGGGCTTCACTCGGAGGGTGTGGAGTTGGGAAGGGGAGCGAACCGAACTCCCGCAGTGGGCGGGCGAGTGAGCGCCTCGGAGCGCGTTTGTCAGAAGGAGATTGGAATCCGTTCTCCGGTGAGAAAGGGGGGCTCCTTTCTCGGGTGCAGAGGAGACCCCGGAGGTAAGGCTGAGGGAGTCACTAGTAGCTACGGGAGATTGAGGAGGGTGGATGAAAGAAACAAGTTGGTGGGGAAGCCGCGCAGACAGCGCTCCTGTCTGCGGGAGTTAGTGGAGATGACAGGAGATCGATGTTAAGCCAATAAGATCTGTCTTGCTGTGGCTCAAGTTCACACTGCAGCAAATGCAAAGGCGTCAAAACCACATCTACTGGCGAGCAGGTTGAACCTGCCGTTGGGAGTTCTTTCTGTGCAACCTACTTAATTGTCAGAGGTCTGAACCCCTAAAATAATCTCCAGCAAAGCTAACCGTAAAAATCCATGAACAACGACAGCGTGAGATAGATTGTGTTAATAAGTGCATTTCTACGATACTCTCTCCACTTGGAAGGATTCCTCAGGGAAGACATTCGTAGCCTGACCCTTGAAAAAAAAAAAAAAAAAAAAAAAAGCTGAACACACTTTGACAGCAGGAAGTGTGCTAGGCCATGATGAAATTGTCTCCCAAATAATTCTTCCTCCTCGTTCTCCTTGATTTAGTGTTGGAGATTAGGTCCCATTGACCGGAGAGCTCATTTATAGTGATGGTAATTGTTGTACACTTTGTACAGTGTTGTATCACAGAATGTTTTATGTACATGTGTAAACATTTTAATAAAAGCATTTAAATGTATAAATTTTAATATTGTATTCTGGCGACTTGTGGGCCCACTGGAAGACCTATTTTTAAATTTAGAATTAAGCCACATATTTTGAACAACTTTAAGACAGAGAGCACTTCTGCATACGTTTTAATCGAAGCCACAGATAACTGAGGTGGAACAGTATTGGATTATTGAGTTGACTTAGTGCTCTGAGCTGCTAGTGATGTAATAGTGGCTAGGTAGATTGAATGTCAGCTCCACAAAACCTGTTTGCTACCACAGATCCTAAAAGCATGTTGGATTCGTTTGAAAAAAAATTTTAGTGGTTTCATATTTATATATACCTGATCATTAAGCTACTTTAGAGCAACAGTAATAACTTTTTCAGCCTGCAGTCGTTTTAAGGAATGAAAAGACCCTGAGCACCACCTATTTATGGTTGGTGAAGAAAAAAAAAAAAAACAAAAAACTGTGTGAAGAACTGGGCCCTCTTTTGAAGAAAACACGAGCAAATTTCAGTTCAGACAGGAAAAAAAATTTTTCACAGGCCAGCTGAAAGACCTAATAGACGCTTCTGAAAAATCTCTACTTCGAATTTTGCATGGAATACACTACGTATACAAAAGTCATCAGCTGCTATTTTAGCAACTGACATGGTCATTTCATTTCAAAGATGAGAAATTGGGGCAGCAAGGGTGTCCTAGTACTCTGCTGCTTTAAAGAGTTCACATGCTTTGATTCTTGTGCCCACTCTCAGCCCTCCGATTAACTTTTTGGTTACATTTTTCTATCTTTACACAAAAAAAATTTGCCAAACACTCACCATTCTGCCCAGAAATGCAGTGGACTTTGTATTCATAAGAAATTATTGACAGGCAGACCCTTGGTTTTGCTGAGGCTGCAAAGTGCTAGTTGCTGTAAAATATTAATTTTGCTTTCAGATGTCTTTGGTTTGGAATTTAGTGATTTTTGTATCTTATGAAGTAAGTTGTCATTATCAAAGATAGTATCTTAATTTTTTCATGAGATATTTTCATTCTGTTTTCAATGTTCTTGGTGTATGCATTGTGGGGAGGGGGATAGGGAAGCTTTGATCTTATTGGAAAAGATAGACATTCTGCAGGTTTTGTTAATAAAACATTTCAGCTAGGGCTTAGATATTGCTGTTAGGGGCCACTGAGACCCTCTTGCACATTCACTTGCATGTGGGATCTGATGCTGGTGAAGGAGAAAGCTGGCCAGCGCCCCCTCCCCTGCCAGGAGGGAGACCACCTGGGGACACTGGAAATTTGAACCACCCCAGAGGTTTACGGAGCATTTTCTGATGGCCTGGAGGACAAGAGGCATGCCAGGCAAACTGCAGGATGAATAATGGGGGCTCTGCTCAGAATGGGGGTCTCCGTGTTCTTTTGTGGGTTGCCGGTACTGGGATAACCTTTGACAAAAATAGCGTGTGTGAGATTGTGTATGTGTGTGTGTGTGCGTGCATGCGCAAGCATATGCTTACGCACCATAGAGAGAGAGAAAGAGGCTTTTCCCGCAGAGCCCTGGGAGGCTGGGCTGCTTTGCTCACCTAAGTATAACCTAGAAGGAGAACATACCTTCTCTCTCTGACTAAAAGAGGGACTGCTGTGCCTTCACAGCTCTTGAAAGATGGTTCTTGATATCCCCTGAAAAACCAGCATTGAGGCTGGTTGTTGGGGGTCCAGCCCAGTGGTGCCTCTGAGTGTGTGTTCTGCCCATGGGTTTCCCAGGGACCAGGACTGAGTTGAAGATGCAGTGGACCTCCCAAGGAGTCTCAAACAGTGGTTCTGTGGGGAGCCTGTGGGAAAAGACAACTCTCTCACTCAAGGAGGCAGGGCCAGGAGACACACTTTGGACACTGGTGTATAGCACAGACGTGACTGGTGCTGGGCTGGCCACACGGTAACATCCTCGCTCACATCCAGCTGTTCTTCGCTGTCTTAACACACCTCCTCAGCTTAGCTTCCAGGACCCCACCATCTCTTGCTCCTCCAGTCAGCTCACTGGCTAGTCCTTCTCAGTCCCCTTTGCTTATTTCTCCTCACCTTGCCTCTAAATATTGGTGCCGGGGCTTCATCCTGGAGCCTCTTCTGTAGATTCACTCCAAGTGATCTCTTTGAATACTCTCTATATCCTGATGACTCCAAATTTCGAGTCTCCAACCAGACAGACGACTGCCTAGTCCATGTAGACGTCCAGTGGGCATGTCACATTTAACACCCAAAAGCAAACTCCGTCTTTCCCATCTCTGTTATGGCAACTTTGCTCTTTTGGTTGGTTGAGCCCAAACCTTAATTCCCCTTTTCCTCTCACATCTTAGTTTCACTCCATCAATAAATCCTACAGCTCCACCTACCTTCAAAAGGTATCTAGAACCCAACCACTTCTCCCCCTCTCTACAGCTACAGCTCCAAGCCCCCAACAGAGTCTGCATGGATAATTGGAAGAGCTTCCTAGCCGACAGCCTTGCCTCTCCCCTCGCTTCCTTCAGTGTGCCACGATGAATAGTCTCAACGTTATGTTGCTATGTGAACAAGATAAAGTCCGTTGTCCATTAAAATCCCACCTTTTCTTCAACGACCAGCTAATTTGCTCCTTTAGCCCCACACCTGCGAGCCATCTCTTCCTTCTATGGAGCCCCACAATGCTTCCTTCTGATGACCTTTACCACACTCTTCCTTTATGTAACTACTTGCCATCTTGCAACCACTCCACTTGCGAGGTGATTACTTGAGTGAGGAAGCCATGTTTACTTCATCTATCCCACATGCCATCTTGTCCTTGGTAGGTGCTCATTAAATGGCTTCTGGCTATTTAATAGCCTGACTCTGCCTTTATAAACAGATGCTCCTAGGATTTGCTCTCTTTGCCAATCTTTCTAGCCACTTTCTTATGGGACAGAAAATAACCAAATCCTAACTAGATAGGAAGATCAGTAAACACGATGGGACAGAATCTGACATTTAGGGTAAAAAAAAATGTAAGATTCATCATCCAATTTATGACTCCATTGTAAAAATTTCCAAATTATTAATAACTATATGGTTTCTATGCAACACTGAAGTAGTTTTCAGATGAAGGTAGGGGATGGTCCTGCTGGCTTTAGGAGCAGGTGTTAGAAATGACTTTGTTCATGGGTTGAATTTTTGTGCCCAAAGTGATCATGCAGGCAATGTATTTACTAGATGCATGCTCAAATTATATATGCTATGTGTACCAGCTTTCTTCTCACTAAAACATATTTGGTACTTGATGGAATAATAAACTGGGCTGCAAGTTAATGTATTTTATAGAATACTATTGAATTCAATTATGTGTTTAATCAGAAATAGTCAAAATATCTCCCAAAGAGCCTGACTCACTCCTCCTTGAATATCTGTTTGAACACAGTGTTGTTTTTTTTTTTTCTGAAGGTTACAGTCAAGTCCAAGAAAAAGAATAGAAAAAGAACTAATAAAATTATTTTAAAATCATAACAATGTTTAACAATGCCATTTATTTTGAGTTGTAGAAAAGAGGGAACATACAGACCACTAAGCATTCAAATAATGTCAATGTGCACTATTTAAGTACAAAATGAGTGAAGGCACAACTGTGTCAGCTGGATATGTAGTCAGTCAGTCATGGCTTTGCACATAGATGTCTTCTGAGTTATCTTAAATTTTCAAACAATGTGATTGCTCTAAGCCAGAATTTTATTAAATCAATTTGTATAAAAGGTGCCTTTCTTTCAATAAATGTTATTTTTTAAGACACAATGGAGATTTTAACTGTAGGAGGAGAATAGAATGCATATCTATTGGGAAGACAAGAAATAAAGAGTAAACGAATAAAAATACACACTGTCACTAAATAAGATCAAATCTCAGGAGACTCCAGAGTTACACTTGGAGTCTATACTTAAATGGATAAACATAACCTACCTTTTATATACTCCGTCTTGATATGTTATGGGTCAGGAGTTAATCGGAAGGATTACTAGACCTCTTTCTTTCCTCTGTCTTGGGATAAACTTTTATTTATCCTCCAAAGACTTGACTCGAATATTCCATTTTGTGATAACAACAGGCAGAGTGGATCACTTACTCATTTGTGACTCCTTGAGGTCAGAGACTATATATCATATTTATTTACAAATTTTTTGTGCTTATTTCAGCCCTCAGAGCAGAGGAAATGTTCAATACGATTTTTGATGAAAGAATATAGACATAGAATAACCTCTGCTTGTTTCAGTAATGCCCTTTTCCTTTCTTCTAAATTGGATACTTACGGTCTACTTTGTCACACAATATCTGGGAAGGAGTTTTAAAGAGTGAGGAAGAATGGGGAAAAAATTCCTGCCTACGTAGGTATATGGCCTTTGTGCATTTCCTGGCAAATAATATCCCAATCTCATCCAGTGCACAGGGAAAGGGGAAGGAGAAGAACATGGCCTGGTACATACCTGACCTGGAGGCTGCCCTATCCCTTCTACTCGCATCCTGTTGGCAAAGCTCGGTCACATGGTATAAGGAGCTTGGGAAAAATTCTGTTACGTTAAAATCAGGTAGGAAAGATCATTCAGGACAACCAGTGGTCTCTGCCACACTACTCTATATTGTGAGACTTAAAACAAAATCACATATGGCAACACGTTTTGAAAAATGTAGAGAGCTCTACAAAGGTGAGATGTGAATTTACTGTTAAATAATAATAACAGCAAAAGTATTTGAGAAGTGGTCCTTTTGAGAAGAAAGGAATTAGACACATGCTTTAGAAATTGTTGGCTCATTTAACTTCTTATTTGCAACCTGCAGCATTAATGGAATGAAGACTGCAATTATTTTAGCAGCTTTGACCAATGTTTTAAAATTATTTTGAAATAACCTATTTTACATAAAACATAGTGTTACCAAGTAACTTTTCTGGCCACAGCTTGATGTTTAAAAGTGTACTCAAGTGGCCCACTTGATTTGATCTTTTATGTTAAAGGGAAACCTGCCTGACCCCTGGCTGTCTCTTTGTCTTCTAAATCTCAAAGAATAAAATGAATTGCTTTTTTATGAGACGGCTTTCAAATATCTGAAGAGGCCACCGCAGTCTTCAGGTGTGCTGTTGAATGGTGAGAAAGCAGCTGTGACCCTTGAAAAGCCTCTTTGTCTTCTGACGCTTGAGGACAAGGTAGGGAAAGAGAGACGGAGAACTTGACCTCTCTCTCTTCTTGGTACGGCAGGTCATACTTTACCCAGCCACCAAGCGGCCTCAGGTTGGCGGTGGGATCTACTTTTGTCCCATCATTCTTAACAAGGGCTGCAGGTTGCTGTAGATGACTGAGGATGAGGGGCCCCAGTTTCTGGGCTCTGGACCCTGCACAGAATTGGGGCTCCAGGCTTCTAAAGAGCATTTGGAGGTTCTTTCTGGAGGGTCCAGGGGGTGGTTGCATAGCCACAGAGAGGGGGGGGAATGGGAAGTGCAAAGTGTTGGGGGGGAGCCCTCCCCTTCCATAACTCCCGTGCTCTCTGTATTCTCATCACATGGGCACACTTCCTGCTGCCAGTTCTTCTGAGGTGTCAGTGTCATCAGGCCTTCCTGCTGGCTCTGCAAAGGTGGGGGCAGTGGGCGGCGGTGGGGGGGGGGGGTCTGTCACTCTGGCCCAGGTACATTCTCCTTGATGTTGTCTGAGGTCAAACATAACTCACGGCATGGTTATTTCCTCACTAAAAGCACACTATTTGGGCTTCATGAGAGATTCAGCGTCATCCTGTTTTCCCCGCATGCCCAGTCCCTGGCCCTTCTCTCCCCTCTCTGACCAGGTTACACTGCAAAGCTACCAGGACAGACACAGGAAGACAACCGAATTGTCGGGCCTTGCATAGCTCTGGGGGGCTGGGGTAGGGAGGGTATGGAGGTGTCTGCCGTTTAGGATCTCATGTTGCCACAAAAGGAGAGATAAGTTTAGACCCCTGTCCTCAGGTTACTAGAGATCAGTAGGAGAGAGAGAGACTCAAACAGTTGACATTAAAATGTGTAAATGTCTTAAGAGAAATAAGTTTCAAGTCCATTGAGGACCCAGGAAAAGAGGGGTGGGTTAGAGTTTGGGGGTAGTGGGGGTAGGGGAGCAGTCAGGGAGACCATGCTTTTTACAGGGCTAACAAACTTTCTGCAGACAGCTAAGTTTTAGGCTCCCTGGGTCATACGATGTTAGTTGTAACTGCCCAGTTTTGTGGGTGCAGTGAGAAAGCAGCCACAGGTGTCCCGTGAATGCGTGGCCAGGGCTCTGTGCCAGTAAAACTTCATTCACAGAAACTGGCGGTGGGCGGTGCCGTTGGGCTGGTGAGCAGGCACCCACTGTGGGAAGGGTGTCACGCAGTTCCAGGAGACAGTGGTGCCAAGCTGGGGCTGGGGAACCACGTGGCAGTTCCCACTGCCAGGTCAGTACTTGGACCACTGAAGCACCAGGAGGCGCACGTAGGGAAAGGACAAGAGGCCACAGATGTAAGCTTGGAATTTTGCAAGGCATCTCTTAAAACCTGATGTGCAGAGAACATTTTCGCCGCCCCAGATGTTGGGCGCACATTTCTTGCTGGATGCTGACTTATGTGAATGCCATCCAAGACTGTGGAAGCCACCTCGGCTGTCACCTCCCCGCGGACTTGGGTTGGTCGCAGTCAGCTAAAACTTCTCGAGCTTTTTACCTTCTCTCCATGTGAACGGCTGTTAAGCCCGACTTCCCCACTCGTCGTCTTTTGTCATTTATTTTTGAATTTTTAATCTTACAGATTTCATCTTCAGTGTGCCAAGAGTGCACACAGATGGTGGGTGATGCTTAAAAATGGGAAATAACCTAAATATATTAAGGGGGTCAGTTAAAGAGCAGTGAGTACATACGTACAGTGGAATAGTATTTGGCTTTAAAAATGTTGATGTGCGGTGATTGCAAAGTTGCACATTAGTATGCTGTTAAGAGAAAGACCATTTACATTAAGCTTCTTCTGTAGCTCTGCTGCGGGAATCAGTATGAATAGTGGTCATCACTTTACTGTCCTCCTGCTGTGCTGGGCTCTCTCTACCCACTGTCCCCGCCCCCAAGACCCATTTTCTGACACACCGTGTCTAGGTTTGATATTTCTGCTTTCTGCTCCCGAAAAATCCCATCTGACCCTTCTTAGCACATTTTCTGAAATGATTAGTTTGTCCTCAGCCAGCGGCCCTTAGCTTTGAGATGCTAGGAGCCAGCTTGTCTTGCTTTCCATTCTATATCCAGAGCCTTCGAGGGCGGAGAGAGGGAGCACGCAGGTATTTTTTTTTTCTGCATGAATGAAAGAATATGCACACCATCTTCCCCTCCCGCCTCCCCCCACACCCTGAGGTAAAAGAGAAACAGAAAATGTTAAGAGTGAATTATTTCTGGATGGTGGGATTAAAGGTGTTTTTTTTCTTCCTGTTTATCTGGGTTTTCTATTTTTTTTTTTAATAAGCAGAATGTGCTCTTTTTGCAATGGGATATAGTAATTAGCGTTTCTGAGAAAAGATGGCAGATTGATATGCATCTAATTTTTTTCTCTCTTGAACCCCGTTAAACTGTGGCAAAGAAATTGTTAAAATGAAGAGAGAAAGAGGGAGGAGGAAGGGAAGGAAAGAGAAAAGAAAGGAAGGGGACAGAGGAAAGAGCCATAAAGATGGGGAGCAGAGCAACAGCAACTTTCGGAAGCTGAAATGCAGATGGCGAGTTATTGACTTCGCAGACCCAAGAAAGCCGGGTGCCAAGACACAGAAGGAGAAGCCACAAACCATCCTACGACTGCAGGATCTTCAAGAGGCTCAGAGAGTAGCAAGACCTGGAACTAGGGGGGAGGGGAGTGAGTGTAAAATGAGGAGGATCCGTTGACAGCTGTTTAAGAAACAACTAGATTCCTGGATCCCTTCCCCCAATCCTCACTGCCGGGCCTCTGCCCCTCTCCACTCAGAGAGAACACTCGAAGTTAATTTTGTGGAAGGCGTTTAGACTGAGGGACACCTCTTGGATCAGCGAGCATGAGCACATATTGAAAATAAGGATTAAAGAAAAAGGTGTAACTGAAAGCTGAGGAGCCCTTCCTGCTTCCTGAACCCGCACCAGCCCTCTCCAACTGCCAGGGTTTCAGAATGGGGGCAGCGCGACATTTACTCTCCAGGCCGGGATCAGAAGAGCCTTCCCCAGGGAATGTTGCTGGGCTCTGGACGAAAGACCTAAGAGGCCCATGCTGGAGGCTGCACAACAAATAGCCCAAACGGATCACTCTCCAGCGAAGCTCAAAGTCACTTCTCATTCTTAAATGTGAGGAGATAGTCAAGGCTCAACAGGCATCTGATGAATGCCTCTGACATGGAGGATTGAGACCCACACAAAGAAACCACAGAATGCAACTTACAGGAAACAGAAATTATGCAGGGAGAAAAATAAGCTGGAAAAAAAAAAAAGAAAAAAGCTAACCCAGTCAAAAGGTACAAATTTCTAGTTATAAAATAAATAAGCCATGCAATGTAATATACAGCATGGTGACACAGTTAATAATTTCGTAATGCGTAATAGAAAATTGCTAAAAGAGTAAATCGTAACAGTTCTCATCATGAGAAAAAACATTCATAGCTATGGTGGTGGATGCTAATTAGATGTATGGTGGTGATCATTTCACAATATATACAAATATGAATCATCATGCTGTATACCCCAAACTAATGTAATGTTGTATATCCATATATCAGCAAAAATAATTATAAAAACCTAGTAAATGTTTAAAGAGATAAGAAAAGATACTGCATCTAGAAAGTAAGAATAGGGTAATATAACAAATGGGGAGAACACTTGGAGTTTAAATACATTATAGCAGAAATAAAATAATAGAAGTTTTGGAAAATAAGGCGATAAAATCTAATAGTGCATGAAGGCAAAGAGATGGAAAAGAGTGATAAAACAAGGCTAGAAAACGGGGTGGACCAGCCAAGGCACCAACGTTCAAATAACGGGGAGTTCCAGAACAAGAGAACAGGGGGGTGCAGCAGAGTCTATGCCAGCGGCCCCCCTTGAACCATACCTCTCAGTGTTCATGCCCCATGCACCTGCGTCCCATGCAAACTGTGGGCTTGACCATATGACCTGTTTAGTTCCATGGGACAGCAGCAAGTACGATGCAAGCAAAAGCTAGATAAGTCCGTTCACATTGGGACGTTCTTTCTAGATCACACCTTCTTAAAAGCCAGCTTCAGTCCCTGGGCTAGACTCCTGAAAGAGGAGGCCCTATGGAGAGAGGTTTCAGAGGTTCGAAGAGTGTCTTGGACATTCTTGCCCCCCAGCTGAATGCAGCCATCCGAGTGACCTCTTTGGAAGTACGTGGCGTAGACAAACTGCCCGGCTAAGCCCAGATAACCCACAAAGTCAAGAGAAATAATAAATCCTTGTTATTTGAGTCTCCTAATTGGGATGGTTAGTTTCACAGCGATAGAAAGCTGAAATAGAAAGGGAATAAAGAAGGAATTCAAAGCCACGTTCTAGAAATGGGGGGCATGAATGCAATGTACTGGGAGAAACGAATACAGGACAAACCGTAGGGTCCCTCCTCCTGTGGACGCAGCCCCTCTTTGGCCGTCTAGAACTTCTTTGGGTTACAGGTCTGAAAACTGGCTCCGTGGGAACTGAGCAAGGGGGTTGCAACTTTTTATTTTGGCTCACTCTCTCTGTCTGTCTTAGTAGCCCATCTGACTACCTTTCAGGCATGAGAACTCTTTAGCTTAGGGAAGTGCTGTCCCTTACCAGGGAAGACATGGCCACCTCTCTAAGCCCCAAGGGTTCTCAGGGGTCTGAAGGGCCCGCCCTCAGGGCAACTACCTCCCGGTTTCCCAGCCAGGACCCTGACTTCGGCACAACAGACCTATCTGGCTGAGTGCCAGACATCTGTGGAGCTCTGTGGCTCTATCCGGTCCTAGGTCGGACGCTAAGCCGTGTCCACACTGCCACTGTGGGAAATGAGGGCCTCTCTGGGAGCTACCAGCGACCTCCTCTGGCTCTCATCTGACCACTCGTTCAAGGCCCTCGGTTTCTCACATCTCTCCCTAGGGTCTCACCACAATATGGTGGGAAGCGGGTCATGCCCCTCTTCTTGTGGGCATTGGGATGACTAATCATTTCACCACTGGTGAAAAATTTGAGCAGTCGGGGCCCCATCTGTGTCAGGGGACTCTGTGACCTAAATATCACTCAGAATGGTATTCTCTTTGCCTTCCAGGAAGCGGAACCTCACTTGCGTTTCTTTGGGCCTCCTGAGAAGTAAATATCAAGGCATTATTAGGCGTGTGGGACATTAATTGAGGGAAATGACTGTGAAGGGTAAAGGTGAAGGAGCCAGAGAAGCAGATGAGCCTTTAGACCACAAAGCATGTGGGACACCTGCGGAGGACAGGTGCAGGAAGGAGGGCTGGGTGAGGAGAGGGTCACCGGCAGTGCAGGCCCAGGAAAGATCCGGGCCAGTGAGGACTCCTTGAGCCCATGTTGCCCATGGGAAGGTTCCACGGCTCGCAGGAAGGGTCTGCACTGGTACCCATGCCCTGTTCAGTCATAGGGGAGTAGCCCAGGAGAAGCTTGGCCTCAGGGGGTCCCAAGGGGTGGCAACTGATACCATCCGTCAATTATGCTCCTTATAGCGGGAGAAATGAGTGGCGGGCGCGTTTTCCACAGAGACATGAGAAATGCCGTTCAGAAGAAGGGAATGAAACGGATTTCCAACCGGAACTTGATATTTATCATTAATGAGGACAGAATGATGAGAGTTTAAGATAGTCAAAGTCTCAGAAAAGAAATCTTTTAAGAACGCTTTATCAGGAAGTCATTGGGAGATAAACTCCACTGAACGTGATGGAGATAAGCAGGAGGAAGACGCGGAATAGCCAGCCACGTCCGTGGCTCCAGCTCAGGAACGCGACGGCGAACTGCAGACCCAGGAAGCCAGCTGTGCAGCAGGCCTAAAAGCGCGTTCCAGAAGCGCGTCTCCAGGAAAAACACTGGACGCTGATGTGACCTTGTAGAAGCTTGTGCTGAGAGGTCGTCGGAAAATGTGGGAAGAATTAGCCGCGGCATAAAGAAAACTGTGGAAAGGAAAAAGCAGTGCAATGATTAACTTCAAGGAAAACAAAAATAAGACTAAAAACATAGTCTTAATTACCACATTATAATGCCCAGCTGAGAGTAATAGTCGTGTGGCAGAACAGTGTCAGTACTGAATATTAGTTATTCGAACCAAATCCCGTTGTGTAAGTAAATTAACTGTAAGAGCGCTAAAGCCTCATCTATCATAACAGGTGGCCAATGGATACTGTTCAAAGTACGGCGGTATGCAAGTGTGGAATTTCAAAGAAAAAGTCATAAGGATCCAAGGTTATTGCCTCTGGGGAGAGGATCTGGGGAGAGAAGAGCATGGAACTGTCATTTTTGTTATTGCATAAACATAAAAAATATATTTTTATCAATACATTAAAACTTAATTTTACAACTTGGAGCACATATTTATATCATTTCAGCCCGCAGAACTCTTTTTGAGCCAAGCTGGGGAGCATTTCCAAATTTTCACATTAATGCCTTGTGAGTTTTCATTCTTTTGATGATAAAGGAAATAAATGGTGGGATATTGTAAGTTACTTGTTCTCAAGTGGATGCTTTTCTTTAATCAATGTTTCAAACATTCATCAGTGTTTGACACTTAATAAGCAAACAGTAAATTTTTGTTTAATCAACGAATAATCTAAAAATACAGTCCTTTAGCATCAATTATTCAAGTCCCAATAATACAGTTTCCTATATATCCTACTTTTCTTCTTCTTGACCTAAAGAGCATCACGAGAACATCTGTCAATTGTCAAAATATTCCATACAGAGCTATGTCTACTGTGTTCCCAAGTAAGCTATGCAATATTATAAAAAAACTATTTGGGGCTTTTTGGCAGACTTATTTTATTAATCCATTGCCTCCTCATTATCTCCTCTTCCTCAATACTGGTGTAATTATCAAGCCATTATATGATTAGTTCATGGGTTATTATTGCACTTTATTTTCTATGATCCCTGATCATAACCGCATGATCATATCTGCAAATGACATTAACTGCACCTTCTTTGGCCGGGCCTGCTTGGAGATTAACTTGGACTGGTGTGCAGACTCCTGATGTACTTTCCTCCTCCAAGGTTAAGGGTGTAGCATGAGGACAGATCCTCAGGGAGGGCAAGAGGAAATGGAATCAAAATGCTGGTGACAGTAGTTGAAATGATGCCTCAGATAGAGAATCCGAGAAAAGCCTGCAAATGCTGGATGTTTTTCAGGAGACCCAACAGGGTAGTGGATTAAGCGAGTCAGAGAATTGAAACAACCAGCATTTATGACCTCAGAAGCAACGTGGACATTCAAATCTGTGATGTTGGCTCACAAACTGATTTTAGAAATACCTTTCTTTTATATAAATAAATTTGATCAATCAAATATTCTCGAGTGCCTGTACCTATGACACAAGTACCACACTGTATACAGTTTGTAATCCTGGATTTTATTTAAGTGGACAGGTCTGCTGACGAAGCTGAGAGTTAACACGTGGTTAACATCTTCTTGATAAATTTGCGATCTGCTGGGTGACTTGCTACGAGACGAAGCTTAGCAGAGGCAAACATCTTTCGTTTGAACTGAGTGAAGTGGCGGGGGAACGGGGAGTGTGGCCTTTGATGAGCTTCCGCCCCCAAATAACTCCCTGTCAGAAAAGATGAGGTGTGATTCTCTGATTTCAAAAGAAGCTAGAAACTCAGAATTTCGTGTGACATTTCTGATTCTTAATGATTATCTGTAAAATGTTTTAAGTATGATAAAGGCCAAACACATCTTCTCTATGGATTTTGAGTTTACAACCCCCGACCTCCCGCCTCTGGCTCATCTGACAGCAGCTTGACTCCAAACTGTCCAGTGTGCCTTGTCTGTCATGATCTGTCTGAGGTTCAAGGCCAAGGCTGTGGCCTTCTTCTGGCGTCACCTCCCGCATGAGTGGTGCATATAGACAAAGGAGCTTCCCCCAATCGAATGGTGATACATGTTGGAGGATGTGGAATTTTGAGCATACATCTCCTTAACGTCTGGATCAAGTGGTGCCAGGTGTTCGACCCTGCACTGTTACATACATCATGGATATTCATTTAGACTCTTTTTATTGGATGGGATAAACAGGCCTATGTCGAATCATTAGATGGTCTACTTAATTATAGGGAATGTCACACCCTGCCCGCACTCCCAGGCCTGAGACTGGAGGTTTTTTTTCAGGAGGAATTCAAAGAGAGGGAAGTGCAATTTTGGGGTGCCGCATAGACAGAAGGGCAAGGGATGAGACACAGGGGTTCAGGTGGAATTGTACTTACAAACTTTTCATCACCCCTACAGAGCCTTGTCACTCTGTAAGCAGATAGCGTCTATCTCTCTGGTAAGAAAAGGGAAGATTTTCTTTTCCTGTCTGAAGACCTTAAATGGCTCCAAAGTAAAGATGTCACCCACAGATGTCTGGAGATGGATCTCCCAATGAAATGACAGGCTTCCTGGCTAATCGACACAGGGCGAGCTTGCTCTCTGTAAGGTATCCTCATGCCTATAACTTTTGACCAGTTTTTATGTTCTTTTAAGTATGAGTGGATGGGAAAACTCCTCAGTCTATTTAAGGAAAGTGCTCAACATAAACCAGAGAAAATAAAATAAACAGAAAAGCGAACCAGAAAAATAGATCATGCAGAAAATTAATCACATGCAAACTGAAAAGGGAACAATCAGAAAATATTAAACTGTCTGGAATATTAACACTATGATTGTTGAAATAAAATGTTTAGCAAAAAGGTTGAAAAGTAAAGAAATGCTCCCAGAGTAGTACAAAATAACAAAGAAATGGAAACATTAAAAAAAGATTGAAAAGATCAAGCACAAAAGTCCAAATTGGAAGAATAGGAGTTCTGGAAAGAAAATAAGGAAATGGAGGACAGACAATTATTAAAGAAATAACACAAGAGAATGTCCCAGCACTGAAGAAAACAAGCCTTCAGCTGTAGTATTTTCCCGAGCTCAGAGCACAATGAAAGCAGTTACGTAGGGACTGAGAAACCTTCCCTTCAATGTCATCCTTCCGAGGACACTAATGGAAGGTACACACCAGCAAATAAAGAGGAGGAAGTGAGACCTGGAAAAGTGTGGCTCCAATTTATAAGAAATAAAGCAAAATCTAGGATGAGAGCAGCTCCGGACAGCAGCTAGTCCGGATGGAACCGGAGGGTGGAAGGTTCTGGAGGGGAAGAGAGAGCACTAGAGTGAAAAAAGCAGACTTGGCAGAGTAGATGAAGGGTAGTAAATATGATCGGGAATCATGAAGCATAAAAACACAGGCAGACTATGATGCAAGTGGAACAAGGCAATTAAATAAAAAAAGAGGGGAAACATTATAGTGCCCTATTTGTCTCTGTAATGAATAATATTTATATCAGAACCTCGGTGTAAATGCTGATTAATGATTTAAATAAGAACAGACAGGTGAGAGGATAAAGGAAGAAAATTTGGGGGATGTGAAAGAGGTAACTTTATTTCATGATAAATAATTAAATTTTAGAATAAGCCTTATTTCAGAACACGATGGTAAGTACTAGAAGAAACAGGTAAGAGCTGATTGTGGTTGTCTGCAGGGAGCAGAGCGGGGGTTTGCGAGGGGTGGGCAGATGCTGACTGATGAGCCTTTGGTGCTATTTGATTTTAAGCTATATGAATGGACTTGTTTAATTCAAATAATTTTAAAAAATCCATGCCACCAACTAATGCTTCATAGTTTTCGAAGTGCATTTGTGTACTGAGGTAGGGGGCAGACAGTTAGTTGAGAGGATCAGAGTTTCGGTGATGTTCCTACAGCTGCCAAGGGCTGGAACTGGGACAAGAGCCAGGTTGTCCTATGCCTGTCCCCAATGCACATCCCGTCACTCGCTGCTGCCTCCAGCAGAGCCCAGCTTGCGTCTGGAGGTGTGCTGGTGAATGTCTAGGCCAAGAGTAAGTTCCCCCCTTGTCCGCATGTTAGCCTTCTGAAACCGAGGAGACCGGGTCCCACCTTGTCACCAGCGTCTTTAACCTTTGTCCACATCTAGAGACTCATCATGACTAACTTTTGAAAAACCACGAACCCACCTACGTACCTCTGTTCTGCTTACTATTGCTAAGTCATATCCACAGACTCGGTGATTTAAATAACCGTTTTATTTTGCTTGCACGTTATGGGTCAGAGTTGGGACTGGCCAGCCCCGGGCAGTTTTCCCTCAGGCTGCAATCGATTCAGCTTCTGTGGGGCTGGGTGTCCGAGATGGCGCCATGTACATGATTGGCAGATGGTGCTGGATGTTGACCAGACGGTCGTGAGCCTCCCAACACGGTGGTCTCACGCTCGCCAGACTCCTTACGTGGAAGCCATCTCCTCCCCAGCAAGCATGCCAGAAGAACTAGGAAAGAGTGGTGGAGACTTTGGACTTAGCCTCCATGTCACGTGGCTTCCTTTGTGCCAGAGCTGTCACAACCCCGGACTCGAGGGGAGGAGGAGTGGCAGGGTCACATGATAGAGGACCGCGGGGGGATGTGCTGTCTTTGGAAAATACGTTGTGCCCTGATGTCTCAGGCTCTATGGCCTGGGACGCCTTCTTCCATCTCCCCGGAACGTCTCCATCTTTCAATACAGTTGAGAAGCTACTTCCTGCGTGAAGATTTCCCTCAGCAAGAGAGAATCTTTCCTTTCTCTGAATCTCCGTTGTGTTTTTTAAAAAATCCTTCCTACGGCACTTTCGCTTGCAACCTGTGTCGTCATGATCTGTGCTTTCATCCCTCACTATCCCCTGCATAATAATTTGCCTATTGAGTGAATATTTGCTCAGCGAGCTGATTACACAATAACTCAAACAATAGTCATGAAAACGTGCATTCCAATTCAGATCTTTTATTTTTATTTCTCCCCTCGCAATTCTTATTTCTGAAAATGAAAGAAACCAGACAATGTCTTGCCAGGAGTTCCGGCAGAAACTGCATGTGGCTGTTTAATGTGTGTGTGTGTGTGTGTGTGTGTGTGTGTGTGTGTTTGCCACTTTGTGAGGAAGAAAGGACATGGGGGAGTGACTGAAAACCAATTCATTTATGATTTGACTAAAAAGTTTTTTTCTTCTCTAGTTTAAGCCCTGCGGTTTTAACTTTTGCCTGCAGTCATGGGGCAGACAGAGCAAGCAGGCCCCGGACTGTCTCTGCCTCCTGCGCCCTCACTCACTGCCCTCCAGCCCTGCCATCCTGCTATTGGGCCTTGAGGTCTTTTCGTCTGACTTTTCCCTCAGTCTGGAATGTTCTCCTCACCCTACCCTTCCACCAAACCCACACGACCAGCTCCCTCACACATTTAAGCCTAAGCTCAGAAGCCACCTTCTCAAATGAGGCACCTCCACCTCCCCTGCCCCCACCACCCCACTTCACATTTCTGCTCCCAGCCAGCAGGCCTTACGGGGCACACAGAGGACTGCTTCTTGTTCGAGAGCACTTCCTGGGGCCTGGAGGAGAGAGGACTTCTCTAAATGTGTAGGTACTGCAGAGGAAACGTGTAAAGATGTATTTCTTGAGTTTGGTTTGTAGCTTCAGAACAGAAGACGCTGTGAGAGCGATTGAAAAACGAAACAAAACAATAACAAACAAGTAAAACTCTCTGGCATAGTAGTGGCTGTTGAAAATGCAATCGGCCAGGCCGCATGCAATCCCCAGACAGAAGCCAGATCTTTGGATTTGGGGGTGCTCATTACCTGAGGGCCAAGGGCTTATATGTGTTAACACCCCCGGATGAACTTTTGTAAATGAATCCTACCAAAGCTTTTGTGTGCGTGTGTGTGACAAAGAATAATCTTTGGAGATATCGTACGTTCCCAAAGGGAGGCTGTCTGGGACAGTTTCCTGGACTTGGAAACAGCCGTTCTCTGATTCTGATTCTGGCGGGGAAGGGATGTGTCTTTGTTCGACTTGCTATTTGCGGTGGATTAGGGTATTTTATATTCCGTAAGGGTAGATGTTAACAGACATGATTCTTGCCTAATAAAAACACATATTTGTTTTGTCCAAACATCTCCACAGAAATGTGAGATAAAAAGATTGAAACCACAAATTATTTCCTGAAAGAAATAAAGATTATTGTGAGTGCCAAACAAAAAGAAAAAAATGCCTCTCCTCGCCTTGGTACCCAGGCCTCCCTTATTTTGTTCTATATTTTCCACGACTTATCGCCTAATATTCTTTAGAACTAACGTTTATTACGTGTGCTGTTTATTCCTCTCTCCCTGCTAAAATGGAATCTCCCAGGGGGCAGAGATTATGTCTGATGCTTTCGCTGCCGTGTCCCAAAGTTCTAGCACTGTACCAGGCACGTAGGAGTCGTCTAATAAATCCTCGTAGAATGAAAATATCTCTCCATGTGGATCAGCGACTTTCAAACATCTTTGACCTTGGCGCACAGCAAGAAAGACATTTCATGTCGACACAGCCACAATTGAAACCAAAGTTTCACAAAGCAATACTTACCCACACTACATGCAGGGACTC
Source organism: Eonycteris spelaea (assembly GCA_003508835.1). Taxonomy (NCBI): domain Eukaryota; kingdom Metazoa; phylum Chordata; class Mammalia; order Chiroptera; family Pteropodidae; genus Eonycteris; species Eonycteris spelaea. The sequence continues at coordinate 325,467 of PUFA01000189.1, forward strand.
TGCTGTTTTCTAATCAGTTCTATTTTATTTTGATTTCTAAATGGCCGTGGCTCCGCATAACTCAATTTCACCATTGGAACCTGTAGAATGAAAAACTTTGACTTAAGGTCATGCAGCAACTATTACCACAAAAAAGGTAAAAGGAAAAGAGAAGGGAGAAAGGGCAGGCAGATTACTTCCTGCTATCGGCTACTCCATTAAACATATTTCACATTCCTGTAATCTTATCCCGCCTGGTAATGTAGAAACCCTCGCATGTGCCCATGTCACTTTTTCTTCAGGTGAAAAGTGTTCTCCACTGTAAGGGGAATTGAGTGATTTCAAAAGCAAAGACCTATAAATGGGCTCGTGAACTCACAAGTGATCTCAGAGTTTCAGCATCTGCTGCTAATACAAAGCAGGAGGATTAGGTGAGCAGGCAAGGTAAAACATTTAGAAAGTAAAGGTGACTAATATGGAAGGAAAACATTTTTCTCAATTTTGTGGAAATCAGAAAGTAGCTGTTTCATGAGGGTATTACAGAATTACTCTGGTGATTATAATACTAGATGTTTACTGAAAAGGCCCCAGTTGACTAATGAGCCACTGGATGCTTTTGCTGACCTGGCGAATGTCTCTGTGATCTGAATCCTTTATCTTTTTGTCTCTTTTTCTCATCTAGCCTGATGTCTCCCTGTTCCTTTACAGTTCTCATTTTGCGGCTATTAGAAAAGCGGATGCAAAAACCAGGAATTGAAACTCCTCTGTGTCTCTGATAACGTTGTGATCAGTGGACTAGAAAGATTCTGGTCATGGGCTGGATGTTTTGTGGACAACCTAAATCAATGATTTGAAAGGATTTTGGTAGCAGCGTGATTTAGTATTAAATGGAATGATTTAACTAATGTTGATTAGTTCTATACAGGTAAATTAACAAGGCAAGAAACTTAATCTCTGATACATTGACATACTATCCAAAGTGAGTTATAAAATGATTTTTACTTCATTCGAAGGAAGTTTCTCTTTAAAAACAAATGAATAGGCTTTTTTTTTTTAATGTAACCTACTTTGAAAAAATCCAGACAAAATGATCCTAAGTAAAAAAATCTCTAATATTATTCCATATTTTTAAAAATCTACCTTGGCCTTTATCTTGCCTAGTTGTAAAAGTATGCCTTTTAACTAAGTGCGTTCTTATTGGAATTTCAATTGTGGTTATATGTGTATTAAGACATTCTATATTCGCAAATGGCCAACCCCAACTAATTAAGGAGTAAAAGACCTTTATTAGAAGGACACAAGAGTCTATGACCATGCTATCCTGAACAAGCCCTATTCCGTCTGATCTCAAAAGCTAAGCAGGGTTGGGCCTGGTTAGTACTTGGATGGGAGACCACTTAGGAAGACCAGGTTCTGTAGGCGTAAAAAATAAAAAATAAATAAGAGATTGTAAACTGACAAGGTCCTTGTGATCTGTGAGGTCAACCAAGGGTTGCTTTGCCTAAACAATGAATGAATGAATTAATTAATTAATTAAAAGAAGGACACTGGGATAATTTATTGAATTGGGTAAAAGCTCTATGGACTTTAGGAATTGGACTTGCAAGTAATCATTACCATTAAGGAGGGCAGTCTTTCCCACTCACTGGGTGCACATGCACACACACACACACACACACACACACACACGTGCGTGCAAGTGTTCGGGTCAGTGGCAGAGGGTCTCTTCCCACGTAAACAACTCTACATGCACTTTCTTCTACTCCAGCTTAGAAGAGAGCCTTGCCTTCACTCCAGCAGAACAATCTCAGGGAAGATGTCTCATTGGCCTGGCTTGGGACATTCAACTTTAAGTAGAAGAAGAGAAACCAGTGTACTTTTATTTTGATAGCTTTCCTATAAATACAATGGATAGCTAAAAATCTCTTGGGAGCAGGTATTATACTTTATTCATGTCCTGTGTTTCCAGAACTTAGTATGATAGCACAAAGCAGATGCTTAATACACCAGTTACCAAATTGTACACTTAAAAATGGTTAAAAGTGTAAATTTTATGTTGTATATATTTTACCAATAAAAAAAAATCATTACCTAACTTATTGTCTATTTCTCAAAACCAGAATATACTATAGTTTCTTGTGATTTCTAGAGGGGCTCTAACTCAAACTTAGGACAGAATAATGAAGAGTTTTTAATAATCGTGTGCAACAGTCGGTTTTACTGTGAAGATCTTAATAAGGTATGAAATCAAAATGTTATGACATGGAACATACCAATATATTGGATCTGGGTGGAAAGGTCTGAATATCAGGATCCTATATTTTCTTTTTGAATGTCTTTTAGGGTACATGGAGGTCAGTTTTTTGCGTTATGTATGCAGTAAGTAATGGCAAACATCTAAGCCTGGGATTTTGTTCATTCCTGTATTCACAGCACTTATGTGTCTAACATATAGTAGGTGTTCGATAATATTTTTTGAGTAAATGAGTTTAAATTTCTTGGCATGGGAATTAAGACATCTATCAAACCAGTCACTTTTAGAAATCAATAAAGATTTTTGGACCTATAGATCCAGCAAATGTCTTCACCTCTTGAGGTCGACTCATTTTTTTTAGTCTAACTTTCTACTACACATGAGCTGTGATCTTTAACACTTTCTTTTTTGTTATCTAGAGCTAGTCATTACAATATGACGCAGACCGATTGAATTAAAGGCCCGGATGTTATCATCTCTTCATTCTACCCATGTCCTTTGCCGTGTAACGTTGTGGTGTTTTCTACTCTGTGTTTGCATTCAGTGCCATCCTGGACACTGGGCTTCGCTTTATGGCTCACCGTAGACAATGGGATGTTAGCAGTGATAATATTGAGAACGCGCTTGTGATTTTCTGCTTGGTCTCTGGCGCCTCCGCAATTGCCACGAGAAAACGCACAGGCTGGTCCACGGGAGGGTGGGACATGTGGAGAAGAGCCAAGATGTCCCAGTTGTCCCAGCCAACACTATCCCCGGTCACCAGATGAGACCGGGAGAAATGTTCAGTACAGCTCAACCCAGCTCAAGAGCTCACATGAGTGTGAGTGATGCGTGATTCATATACCACGCTCTTTCCATTCGGCCCTCACAAATATTTCTCCGAGCTTCCTTTTTCTTTGCTTTCCTGTAGTCATCACCTTTGTCCAGGACCTAAATCACATTTACATTTTGTCAGTGTCATTCCAACTTTCAGCAGCCAGCTGTTTACATTTTAATCCATTCTGCAATTAATGATTTTGATCAAAGCCTCAGCAATTTATGCTAACCAGTTATCATCTATAAAATACAAATAATTTTACATTCAAAATTTGTCGTATTTTGGTCCCATATTATTGTAAACTTATTTTCCCAAAGCCACAAACTATGAACACTTTTCTCTGATTAGCTGGTAGCATTGTTTTCACATCATTGAGTAAATTGTTACAACCGTGTCTTTAAACATCATTTCCATGCTTAGATACTCCATTGGTCTCCACAAGTACCAACCACATTCCACTCTGAAGGGTGTCTTAAAGGCTCTTTGCTCCCTACCCCATCTACCCCAGGTGTGGCACAGGCTAGAAAAGAGATCTCAACTGTTTGGCTTAATACATGGATTTATAATGTTTGTTTGTGTTTGTGTTGTTGTGTTTGTTTTGAGAGGTCCAGATGACTTGATGAAATGCAACTTAGTTAAAAACGTTTTGGTGGAGAATAATTTTGTCAGCTAGACCATTTGGTTAAAAAATCAATCTCAGTTACTAGACTTTCAATGTTAATAATTTTGGTTTTCCAGGAGTCTTTTAAGTAGTTCTAACATTATGTTCAGAAATTATCAAGTTAAAATATAAGAAACTATTCTTTCTTATTTGAGAAATTTTGAAGCAACTGAAATGTGTAACAATAGGAGATTAGTAAATCAGTAAATAATTTTTGAATAGTGAGGGACTGAATTAGTTGGAACAATCTGTGTCATCCACCCTTGTGCAAAAGGTGAAAAATAGCTAAACAAGCATGGTAAATGTCATCAGCTTAGAAAAATAATGTAGTAAATAATTTGAAGTAGAAAATTCCTCAAACTTGATAATTCCAGTTACTTTTATTTATTAGTTATTTTTTCTTATTATAAAAGCAATGCATGCTTATTACATAAGAGACAATCAGAGCTGTGGAACAACATAAAAAATGTCCACAGTCCCACTCAGTAGAGACAAGTACTGTTATCCTTTTGGTACAAATTCTTCAAAAGCCTGTCCTATGTATATTTATTTTATACATATATAGGTATAAAATATATATATATATATATATATTATATATATATATATATATATATATACACACACATATATATACATACACACATAGGATTCCATATATTTGGTAATACTGCCCATGATTATCTGTAACTAACTATAATTTATTAAAGTGATTGATGATCATTGTAACTAGTGATTTTTTCCATTTAATCCCTTATTCCTGAGTTATTTCAACTAATACCTGTAGTTGGCCTTTTAGATTATTTCAACAAATCTAAGAACCAGGACTGGTACATAGTAGCTACTCAAAAATTTTTTGCCTAAAAGAATAAATAAATGAATAAGCTCAGATTGTTTATATTCATCTCTGTCATTGATGGAGAGTGTACAGTATTGGTGAAAAACCACCAATTTACGAAGAACTATGAAGAAGTATGACATCCACCCCCCACCCTACATATGTGCACAGAATGTCTAAATGTGTCTGGGGAGCCAAACAAAGCTTCGCAGGGGAGATTAGAATTGAGCTGAATTTAAAAGGAGTGACATTTCTCAGTGAATAACTGGGGGAAATAGCGTCAAGAGTAAGTGAGGTTACTTAGGGACTGCTTCTTGGAGGAGACAGGTCCAAAATGGCAGAGAGCATTGTCGATAACAGAGGCAGAGCAGAATGCTATTTCGGGATAGATAGGTTGTCATCCAAGGTTGGTACCATCTTGTGAGGGATAATGAGAAATTGTCCTGGTTGTAACAACAGGGCTGGGCTGGGCAGTGATGAGATAGACATCGATGTGAAAGTGTACTTGTCCTTCCTGTTAATTCGTGGGAGGCCGCATGACTTGGCACAAGAGCTAAAAATCATTCTACTGATTTCACTTGCTAAGAACAGCAAAGGTAGGCAGGCCCTGGTGCTGCCTATTTCCATCTATATATGGCAAGGCATCGGGGACTGTAGACATGAGGCCGGGCACAGGGTAGCTCCTGGGTCACAATGGCAGGTCCCAAGCAAGCTTTAAGGAACTGCACACAGAAAGTAGTGGTCATTTTTGTGGATAGAAGTTATAGATGGCTATTTTGGGGAAATCATCATGTGCTCTATTAGATGGTTATTTTGTGTAAGGCTGCCTGAAATCCTATCTGGAGGAACTGCGGTGTATAATCCATGAATATATGCTGATAGAAATAATAGGAATAATTTGGGCTTCGAACACAGGTAATTAGACTAGTTGGAACAGTTGGCTGACAACAGTGACTTTTAAGGAAGTCCTTAGACATGTAATTGTGGTACTGTTCTTGAACTTGTAACGGGATGCCAAGAAGAGAATGAAAAAGCAATTCTCCAGTGCTCTCTGGAATTTGTCTAGTACTGTGACCTTTATTGAAATAGTGCAAATAGTGAAATAGAACTAAAACAACATCTCGGGGACGCTTCTTGGCTAGGGAGTATATGCAAATGAGTTGTTGAATTATTTTCTGTTTATGGGCTGTATTTCATTTGTTTAATCATTGGTCTCAGTCAATTTAATTAAGATTATTTGTAGGATTAAATTAATCCTTTAAGAATTATTCCATTTCGATTTTTAAAAAATCCAAGAAATGATAGCAAAAAACAACCCTTTCAGTATTACCTCTGAAATTTATTTTAATGGTGAACACCATTCACGTATTCTCCAACTTTAGAATCCTATGCCCAGCTGCAGACTAGGCATCTTCATAGAGATATCAAACTCATGATGACCTAAACATAATTTGATCTTGTTTCTTCCCTAATCCCTTACTTTGTACTTTCTCTGTTGTCCTCGATTGTTTCCACCCTCCTCCTCACAAATCTGTCACCATGAAATGATTTTTGAACTTTACGTAAATGTAATCATGCAACTCTATGCATGCATTCTTTGTGTGTGTGTGTGTCTTGGTTCTTTTGCTCTACGTGATATTTTAGAGGTTAGTTCATTTCGTTATGTGAAACACTAGTTTGTTCTTTTTATTGAGGAGTACTATTACGTCATACACACAGACCGCAGTGTTTATACATACTCCTGTTGATGAACATTTGTGTTGTTTTCAGTGTTTTGCTATTGTAAATAAAGCTGCTCAAAGCATCCTTGAGCAAATCATTTTTTTTAAGTTTTCATCTTGATGTCATACAAGTCTTTTTGTGGACTTACCTTGCCGTTTCTCTTGTGTGTGGATTGCTGAGAAGTAGAGAAGGCCTCTGTTTAGTTTGTAAGAAACTGCCAGCAAGTTTTCCTAAGTGGTTTATACTCCCACCAGCAACATATAGAGTTCCAGTTGCTTTTCCTCCATGTCAGATTTTGCCATCGGTCTTTTTAATTGTAGGCATTCTAGTGGATGTGATGGCTCCTTGTGGTTTTCATTGGCATTTCCCTGACAATGTCGATGTTTGATGTTGGTGTAGATGCTTTTATGAAAAATCTATTTGAATCTTTTGTTTGAGGCAGGGAGGGGTGTTGTTTCTCATTTATTATTGATTGGTAGGATTACTGTATTTATTTTTAATATAATCCTTTTGTCAGATACACATATTTTTAATATTCCCTCAGTGATTTGTCTTTCTCATATTGTTAACTTTTGAAGAGCAGATTTTAATTTTGATGAAGTCTAATTGATCATTTTTTCTTTTACAATTAGTGTTTTCTGTGACTTGAGAAATCTTCCTACTCTAAAATCAAGAGGCTATGTTCCGTTCTACAAGCTTTGTAGTTTTTGCTTTATGTTTGGATATGCATTCTGTCTCAAATGAATTTTTATGCAAGGTGTAAGGAGGGGTTCATTTTTTTCTTATACATTTTCCAAATGCAAGACTATTTTTTGAGAAAGCTTTCCTTTTGCCATATAGATGCCCTGGTGCATTTTTTGAAAATCATTGATCATGAGTTTATTTTTGAATTCTTTATTCTTTCCTTTTAATCTATTTTTCTATCATTATGCCAATATCACATTATATTATTATAGCTTTATAGTAAGTCTTGAAATAAGGTAGTATGAATTCTTCGACTTTGTTCTTCCCTTTTCAAGTTATTTTAGCTGTTCTATGTCCTTTGAATGGTCATATCCATTTTAGAATCAACCTGCCAATTTCTACAGAAAAAAAAATTTGTCGGGATGTTGGATGGGATGTTGTTGAATCTATAGATTAATTTGGGGAGAACGAATAACATAATGCTATTGAGTCTTCCAATCCAAAAAATGGTATCTTTCTTCATCTATTTAGGTTTTCTTTAATTTTTCTTAGTAATGATATGTAGATGTCATTAGCAGTCTTGCACAAATTTTGTTACTTTTGTTAAATTATTCCTAGGTATTTTATGATTTTGGTGTAATTTTAACTGGTATTACATTTAAATTTTGTTTTCCAAATGTTTATCGCTCATATATAAAAGTACAGTGATTTTTGCATCTTGACATTGTATTCTATTAACTAAATTCATTTATTAGTTCCAATAATTTATTTTTAGATTCTTTAGGACTACTATATGGACAATTCTGTTTTCTGGAATAATAAATAGAGTTATTTTTTTCCTTTCCAATCAACATGCCTGACTACACTGGCTAGGATCTCCAGTATAATGTAAATAAAAGTTGTGAGAGTGGTTAAATTTATTCTTAAGTATTTTATTTTTTGTTGAACCTATTATAAGTGGAAATAGTTTCTTAATTTTCTTTTTGGATTGTTCATTACTATTGTATGAAATACAATGAGTTTTTGAGTTTTGATATTGTACCTGGCAATTTTTCTGTATTTATTAGCTGTAATAGTTTTTTTGGTAGAGATTCTTTAGCATTTTTCTTATGTAAAATCATATCATCTGTAAATATAGGTAATTTGACTTCTTTCGCAACTCAGGTGTCTTTTCTTTTCTTTCCTGCTTCATCTGGTTGAGCATCCAGTGTACTGAGGAAGAACAACAGTGAAAGCAGCATCCCTAGCTTAATCCTTATCTTAGAGGGAAAAGCATTCAGGCTTTCACCATTGAGTATGATTTAGCTATGGGTTTTTTTAAAAAAATGTCTCTTGTTGTGTTAGGGAAGTTTCCTTCTACTCCTAGTTTTTCTTTTCTTTTCTTTTCTTTTTTTTTTCTTTTAGAATTTTTGTCATGAAAGACTTTTAGACCCTGTCAAATGCTTTTTCCGCATTAATTCTGATGATCATGCATGGTTTTGCCCCTTCATTTTATTAATGTGACTGTGGGATAATAGAAACTATATAGATTGGTCTCTTCCCCCAGTTCCTCACCAGAGTTCCTGAAACTCTTGCAATTCCCTAAACAATAACAACACTAGGAGCGTCTCTTGTTCTAATATTTGTCTTTGACCCCCATCCCTGGCACAGGACTCTTAAAACTCATAAATTCCTAAGTGACAAGGACACTGGGAGCGCCTTTTGTTCTAATGAAGTCACTCTGGGTGGGCATCTGGTTGGGGGCTTGTTACCACAAAGACCAAGCCATAATTAGAAGCTTGGAACTGGCATCTCATTGTGGTTTTGATTTGCATTTCCCTAAAAGCTAGTGATGTTGAGCATCTTTTCACATATTTGTTGGCCATTTGTATGTCCTTTAGGGAGAAGTGTTCATTCAGGTCCTCTGCCTATTTTTGATTGGATTATTTGTTTTGTTGTTGTTGTTGTTATTGAGTTGTATGAGTTCTTTGTATATTTTGGATATTAGGCTGTCATGGGAGTCGTTGCTTGCAAATATATTTTCCCATTCAGATGGTTGTCTCTTTACCTTGCTGATAGTTTCTTTTGCTGAGCAGAAGCTTTTTAGTTTGATGTAGTTCCATTCATTTATTTTAGCTTTTACTTCCCTTGCTTTTTTGGTCAAATTCATAAAATCCTCTTTAAGTCCAAGGTCCTTGAGTTTAGTTCTTATGTTTTCTTCCATGCATTTTATTGTTTCAGGTCTCATCTTCAGGTCCTTAATCCATTTTGAGTTAATTTTGGTGTGTGGTGATAGACAAGAACAACAACAAATATTAAAAAAAAAGAAGAAGAAGAAGAAGAAGCTTGGAACTTTCAGCCTCACATTCCCATCATCCAGAGAGAGGAGAGGGTCTGGAAATGGAGTTAATAACTAATCATGACTACAAGAGGAAGCCTCCATAAAACCTGAAAGTAGGGGCTTAGGGGAGTTCCTAGGCTGATGAACACTGGGAGAGTGCCACACCCCAACTGGGGACAGAAGCTCTTGTGCTTAAGGCCTCATCCTGTGTATCTCTTCATTTGACTGTTCATCTGTGTCCTTCATCACATACATCTTTAATAAACTGATAAGTGCAAGTGAGCGTTTCCTTTAGTTCTGTGAGCTGCTCTAGCAAATGAGGTGAACCTGAGGAGGGTCATGGGAACCTCTGTCTGTAGCTTGTTGGTCAGAAGCACAGGTGATAACCTGGGCTTGTGACTGGCATCTAGGGTGTGTGTGTGTGTGTGTGTGTGTGTGTGTGTGTGTGTGTGGGAAAAAAATCTTACGGGACTGAGACCTTAATCTGTTGGATCTGATGCTAACTCTTAGTAGACAGTGTCAGAATTGAGTTAAGTTGTAGGACACCCAGCCGGTGTCACATGAATTGCTTGGTGTGGGAAAAACTTCCACACATTTGGTGACCTGAAAGGTCAGATGTAAAGTGTTTGTGGGAGTAGTAAGACCTCATGGGGAAGAAATACATGGTAGGGGAGAACTGGGTTTTTCTTTACACAGTAAGAAAAACTCGGAATTTTTCTTTTATAGTGATGTATTACATCGATTGATTTTTCATATGTTGAACCACCCTTTCATCCCTGGGGTAAATCCCACCTGATTGTGGTATATAATCTAGCAGTTTAATATACTGCTAGATTCGTTTCATTAGTATTTTTGGAGGTTTTTTGTGTGTCTGTATTTATAAGAGATATTAGTCTGCAGCTTTGTGTGAGAGAGATTGGTGTTAACTCTTCTTTGCTTGTTTGGGATAATTTATTATTAAGGCCGCTTACCCTGGGTTTTTCTTATTTGGGGAGGATTTTTCATTACTGATTCAATCTCTTGAAATTAATTTTATGCTCCAGGATGTGGTTTATATTCATAAACATTTCATGTACAACTTGAGAGTATTGTTTAGTGTAGCGTTGACCTAAATGTAATTAGGTCAACTTGGTCTATAGAATTTGTCAATTTATATACTTAGTAATTTTTTTTTCTTTTTTCTTTTTTGCTATTTTTTAAGTCAGTTACTGGGAGGGGAGTTACAATCTCCAACTTGAATTGTCAGTGTGTCCACTTTTTAAAAATTCTATAAATTTTTGCTTTATGTATTTTAAAGTTCTGATATCATTATATTTAGAATATGTCTTCTTGATGACTTGGCCCTCTTATCATTAAGAATTATCCATCTTTACCTCTGGTAACACTTCTTGTTTTGAAGTCTATTTTGTTATTAATATGCCCATGCCAACTTTTTTATGCTTATCACATGTCTGATCTATTTCTTTCCATCTTTTTTCTTCAGTCTAGCGAGATTTTATGTTGAAAGTGTATTTCATGTACACAGAATGTAATCGAAGCTTACTTTCAAAATCTAGTTTGAGAGTATCTATCTTTTACCTAGAGCATTTAGTGCATTTTTATTTGAGTAATTATTGATATAATTGGGTTTATGTTTACCATCTTGCTATTTGTTTTCTATTTGTCCTATCAGTTTTTTGTTTCTTTATGGATCTTTTTAGTGAATCAAATATTTCTTAGTATTTTATTTTTATTATTTTGCTGGCTTTTTAAATATAACTTTTACTATATTTTTATGGCTTCTTTAGAGATTTTATTATTTATTCTTATCATATATTCTGCATAGAATTAATATAGTTAATCCCATTCAATAAAATTTTCATTTTATATATTTTACTTTTCAGTTCTATAATTTTCATGTATTCTTTCATTTCCCTTTCTCTGTTGTTATTTCCCATATGTTCACTCTTTATATCTATCTTTTCCTTGAAGTCCTCGAACATATTTGTGAAAACTATCTTAAAATCCTAAGTCATCTTAGCTTTGGTTTCTGTTTCTTTAGAATGCTATTTTTTATTTTAAATTAAGGTTTTCATTTTTCTTCTTTTATATATAGAAAACAATGTGTATTTTTCATTTCCTTCCTTTTCAATGTCTAGCAATATTTTTTTTTATTATCCCCTGGACAATATAAATGACACATGATAGGGAGTCTGGTTTATGTTGTTTTCCTTTAAAGGATATATTATTTTGTTCTGCCAGGCAGTTTAATTACCAGAGGATTCTTTTAAACATGCCAGACTTGAATCTAGTCTTTGTTAGAGCTGGTCTATTTCAGTTTTGTCCTTCCTTTTCAGGTGCGACCTTCTTGGGTTTCAGCTGAATATCTGAAGTGCTCAACCGCGCATGTTTCTCTACTGTGGCTATCCTAAATTGCAATGTTTCCCAGCCCTGCAAAACCTTTGGTTTTCATCTCAGACCTGTGGCAGGTGCTCTTTGTTAAACCTCAAAGAGTCTCACCTTGTGCCTATTTAGCCAATGACCCTCAGGAAATCCCCATGCAGAGTTCTGGGCCCTTCCTTCACACAGCTGTCTTCTCTTCAAGTTGTTGACATGCTTCAGCTCTTCTGACTCTGCCATAGCTCAGCCATACTGCTGTAGGCTGTTTGGGCTTCGTTTCCCTTACGCAGGTCTTAAACGTGGGCCACGCAGAAAGCCAAAACAGACATGGAGCTCGCTTTGCTGTTTTTAAATGCCTTATTTGTGAGAAACTTTGTGTCGGCTCTGGGAAGTATACAAATAGGTAAATGAGATGGAGCTTACAATTTGGACAGAATGAAAATGGGCTATGAAATTCAGACTATTTTACCTGACTTCTAAAATTTGGTGATACCAGCTGATTGGTAGAAAGAAATATAAGACCCATATATTTTTTTAGACTTTTCAGATTCTAGATTTCAAAATCTGCATTGAGGCTGCAAAGGAAGTGAGGAAAATATAATGGACCAGAGTGTCTTATGCCCCAAACTGGATCATTAGTGTATTTTGAGGAAACACACTATTATTCTCAGAGGCCAATCATGCTTAATTCCTTCTAATTAATTTTTTTAATGATGTGTGCCTGAAAGTTCTCTGTTTAAGGTCTCATAAATGAAATACAACCAGAGAGAGTTTTGCTGCTCTATCTCAGAAAACTGCTTCTATATCTGACTTTCTGATATGATTCTTAATGGCAGCCTGCACTCCTCCATATCTGCTTACTGAATACTTACTCTGCCCCCAGACACTTTGCTGGAATCTGAGAAGAGGGAGAGAAAAGTCCTAGTCAATGCCTTCAAAACATCTGCAATCTAGACAAATAAATGCAATATAATATAGTTAAGGTCTTTGATAGAGGCCAGCAGTAGAGACACATGAAACAAGATATTTAAGTGTGGAGAGAGGGAAGATGTCAGGGAAGACTTCCTGAAGGCAGTGATGTCTGAGCTGAGTTTTGAAGGGGGTAAGGCTGGGTGAAACATGAGAGAGCCACACCTGTGAAAGTATGGCAGCTTCGAAGATCTCAGCACTTCACGTAGCGTTCACTGTGCCTAGGAGTCAGGATTTGAGGTGGAGACTGTAGGGCAGGTTAGAGGACAGTCTGGCAGGGATTAATTAGATCACAGTTTTCAAATAACCATCACGGACAGGTCAAGCAGGGCCTGGCATCCAACTCATACGAGCTATTTTTCTGTTTTGAATTTTAAGTGTTTTTCTTCTAAAGCAATACATGTGTATGGTAGAAAACGAAAAAAATATAGAGAGAGATAAGTAAAATGAAGAGAATTATGTCACTTGCAATCTTACAAAACCTCTTTTAGCAGGTGGGGGTGAGGAGACCTGCTGGAGAATGGAATGACCTCCATCGGGGGCCACCGTAGATAGATCCAGTGCAGGGTCTGGAGTAGGGCGAGTGGTTAAGCCAAACATTAACTAAGATTTTCTATATTAGTCAGTGTTCTCCAGAGAAACAGAACCAATAGGATAACTATAGATAAATAGAAAGAGGCTTATTATGAGGTATTGGCTCATGTGGTTATGGAGACCAAGAAGTCCCATGAGCTGCTGTCTGCAAGCTGGAGGTCCAGGAAAGCTGCTGGTGTAGTTCTTGTCTACACCCGAAGGCCCAAAGACCAGGAAAGCCAGTGGTATAAGTCTGGGTTTGAGTTAAAAGGCCAGAGAACCAGGAGTGCCAGTGTCCAGAGACACAGAAGATGGGTGTCCCAGCCCAGTCAGAGAGCATTTTCTGTTCTATTCAGGTCCTTGCTTTGAAGATGCCCACCCACCCCCTGGAGGGTGATCTTTAGTCTACCAATTCAAATGCAAATCTTTTCCAGGAACACCCTTATAGACACACCCAGAAATCACTGCCCTGGTTTTGTTAAATTAGCATTTGTTGAATGAAGCACAGGGTGCTGCACTGAGCTTGGGTTTAATAGACCGCAAGAGAAATTGAAATGGAGAAGTTAGTCACTCATAGGTTCTAGAGGAAGTACATGACATGTCTCATGGGGCCAAAAAACTGGATGTCAAAGCAGAGACAGACAGAGGACAGGACCTGGGACGTGGGCCTTTATTAGGGTCTGTGGATAGAGTGCTTTGAGGTTCCTGGGTTGGGCTGAATTGGTCAATTCAAACAAAGATAGGAGTTTTGGGCGAACCCCACGAGGGTCTTATCTAAAGGGTGCATAAGGGATACAGGTGCTGGGAGGCAGGGGTGGCTGTTGATGACAGGGCTGTTGGGAAAGTCGCATCAGGAACTTGCATTTGCTTATGACTCTGCAGGCTGCTATCTAGGGCACCCACTTGCATGGGGACTAGTGGCGGTTTAAGGTCCCTACTGGCTACTTGGCCAGGCAAAATGGATTCTGGGGCAGCACCACCATGAAGCAGCTTAGCTGAACTCTGGACAAATGTTTTACCAGCTATCTGTGGTTCCCTTAGCTCACTCAAGTTGACACATAAAATTAACCTTACTTTCCAATGCTGCAAATTTATACGTCTCTAAAATAATCAACAACTTGATAGATGCTTTTGCTTGCATTATGTCTTTTAATCCCTGCAACATCCTTATAGGAGAATAGATGTTATTCCCACTTGTACATAGAAATAATTGAGGCTATCCTAATAATGGATGGAAGATTTGGGACCCAAACTCATCTCTTGTAATCTAAACCCCAGGTCATATCACTACATCACATTATTGCTATGGGCTGAATTCCTTATGGGGGTCTTTCCTTACCGGCAACGTCTTCCTTTGCTGTCTGCTCCTCCCTTAGTAGGGTCAGAAGGAATAAACATTAATGGAGAGCCTACCATATACAAACTCTGTGTTAGGTGTTTTACATAAATTATCTCATTTAATCCTCATGACAGCCCTGTGAGAGACACAAGAAGTCTTACCTGCCCGGGTTAAGTAATGTGGTCAAAGGCACACAACTAAAAATTATGGGCCAGGAATTTTATCTGATATCAAAGATCATGTGTGCATTTCCCTATCGACCAGGCCATTCACTTCCTTGCCCAACCTTCTCTCAGCCATGTTGACACTCTCAAACTCAAGGTTAAAAGAGTAGTACGTGATTGTAGACAATTCTATCGTATGACTCGGATTTCAAAACTAACCCAGATTATGAAGTTCTCAGTTGCTGCTGCTCCTGCTTGCTCCCTCCCCTTACCCATCACAGAACTTGTCCGTAGGGGGTGTGTCTATTAGATTTAGGACATGACTGTCCTAGGCTTCCACTGGGCCAAATTAGGAAAGTCCTCTGGTCTGGCGTCCTGAGTCCCAGCATGAACTGCTCCTTTCTTTTCTGTTAAATGACAGGATGATATTTCTTGTCAGTTGAGATTGGGAAGATGTGGGGTGGCAAAGGAAAGGAAGACAGAGAAGGGTGGGAGACATCACAAAGCCAGTGGAGTCACATGATTCGGCCCCAATTTCTTATTTGCTTGGGCAGATGTCACTATTCTTCAGATCAACATTTTATTCTCCATTTCCTTGTTAGCATATAGATAACTGTTTTAGGTCATGAAAAAAATGCATTTGGTGAAATTAAACATAATAGATATTTACTAAGGAACGAAAATTTAAACATCAACTATTTTATTCTGTTGAAATGTTTGGCTGAACTCATAAGAATAATGATGAGGCCATTCTTGGACAAATACACTAAAATGAACCACGAGAACAATATTTAGGAAAAATTAAGAGTACATTAGGCATACTGAGTGAAAGAGCTTCTTCTGGCCCAGGGAGTGGAGTGGAAATTGGCATGATCATTTTGGAGAAGATGAGTCAAACAGAGAATTAGAACCAAGTCTTTAAAGAGAATATATGAAGGGAGTAAAAGGCTAATAAAAACAGCACTTGCATTCTCAGAAAAATGGAGAGAAAAAATCAAGGAATTCAAAAGTAAAGAGAAACCTAATTCATTAAGGGAGGAAAAACCCTGCCATCCTCACTTTTCTTTGTAAACAAAAGGGAAACATGAAAATAAAATATCAGAAATCAGTAAGATTTTACAGGACCGTAACGTTGGTTTTCTGGAAGCAAAGCCCATTTCATTGCTGTAGAAAACTCTGGACTGAGTGCTGACTAAGTGTGGATATCAGATCTCCTTAAAGCTGTATTCAGGTTTTTTTTTTTTTTTTCTCTTGGCTTGTACCTTGAATCCTGGGTCCTGTGAGAAGTCAGCTCTGTCCCAAAGTTCTGGAGGGTGGGCCATGGTTAGATATTGGAGTTAGTCCTTTAATTTATTGCAGATTCTTCTTAGGGACGAACAAAGATTGTGAAACCATGAGTTAGAATATTAACTATGAGAGATGAATACAAAATATTAAATTGACTCTCAAGAACTTGAGTCAACTTGAAAACTCCCAGTCTCTTAGGATAAAAAATATATAATCCTATTTCAAAGTTCCTGGTGTGATCACATATTCGGGATTGGTTCTTTTCATTAATTAAAAAGTACACAATCCAAAGTCAATTAAGTAGTAAAATAGTATAACAAATTCTTATTTCATTAATTTTTCAAAGTATGAATAATAACTACACGTTCAATGCCAGAAATCTCAAGTTTTTCACTGGCTGCTGAAAAACGATGGAAATAATTCCAGTCATGGTAGCAGCTTGCTTGGGGCTGACCTACCTCTGAAATAATTTATTGGTTCCAGGTGACTTTTACATTGTGGGGTTAGTCATTAGGGTAGGTTTGATGAGAACGAGGTACAACTAGGGTTGGGAATTCAAATATGTATTATATTTCTCCTCACAATCAGAAATAAATTTGCCATGTTTTTTCCTCTTTATAGGCTCATGCCAAAACCTGGCATCTATACAATACTTCTTTCCGTGCAACTCAGGGGGGCCAGGTGTCCATCTCCCTAAGTTCCCACTGGGTCAGTCCTCGAAGAATGACAAACCACAGCGTCAAAGAATGTCAGAAATCTCTCGACTTTGTACTAGGCTGGTTTGCCAAACCCATATTCATTGATGGTGACTACCCAGAGAGCATGAAGAATAATCTTTCATCTCTTCTACCTACTTTTACTGACTCTGAGAAAAAGTTCATCAAGGGAACAGCGGACTTTTTTGCTCTTTCCTTTGGCCCAATCTTGAGTTTTCAACTATTGGACCCTCGCATGAAGTTCCGCCAATTAGAATCTTCTAGCCTGAGGCAACTGCTTTCCTGGATTGACCTGGAATATAACCACCCTCAAATATTTATTGTGGAAAACGGCTGGTTTGTCTCAGAGACCACGAAGACAGATGATGCTAAATATATGTATTACCTCAAAAGATTCATAATGGAAACTTTAAAAGGTAGGATTGGGGATAAAATTCTAATTTCCTGCCTAAATCTGCTGGTAAAACAATCTTTAAGATGATCTGTAACAAACTATGTAAATTTATAGTTTTCAATCGTAATGTAGAATTTCATTTCTGCAACGGTAGGAATGCATTTATGAACACCTTTCTCATTTGGGGACTTGAGCAACTTAAATTAATTTTTAAACTCATTTTGTAAATGAAAAACTGGGTTATAATGTGTGAAATTACTTGAGTTTCAGAATTATTACTCAAGATTTTTAGATTACATTAAGGACTAAGTAAATCCCAGGATAGCTCGTTTTCTGTACTTGTTTTTGGATTCTTATTACTTGTACTGAATGAATAATTTTAAAGAAAAATGTATATCAACCTTTTCACAGAAAATAGTAAGTAGTTCATGCTTTTGAAGACTTTATTCATTTATTGCATCAGGCACAATGTCAGGAGCCTAGGATAGAAAGTGGAGCATCGTCCCCCACCTGAAGAATACCCACTGGAAATAAGAAAAATCTAAATAAAAACATATAGAAGATAAGCATATTTGGGAAGACATTTATCTGTAGAGTTATCTAAGGTCGATTAGAGCCATTTGTAAATAAGAAAGGCCATCGGTTTGCCAAACAATAAGCATACGACTTAATTCATTTCCTTAAGTAGTAAAACCCTCAAATGCTCGTGAATCTTGAGGCGAGTGTCCAGTGACGGGCCACTTTGCTCCTGTCCTCTCTTCCCTTTGCAGCCATCAGGCTGGACGGGGTGGATGTCATCGGGTACACAGTGTGGTCCCTCATGGACGGCTTTGAGTGGCACAGAGGCTACAGCATCAGGCGCGGACTCTTCTACGTGGACTTTCTAAGCCCGGATAAGAAGTTGTTGCCGAAGTCTTCAGCCTTGTTCTACCAACAGCTGATAGAGAAAAATGGCTTCCCTCCTTTACCTGAAAATCAGCCCCTAGAAGGGACATTTCCCTGTGCCTTTGCTTGGGGAATTGTTGACAACTACATTCAAGTAAGTCAGCTGACAAACCCAATCAGCAGTCTCACCAAGCCCTGTCACTAGTAAGTAGCGCTTCCTTCTTAGGCTGCCGTGACACGTGGTCACCGTGGCTGGCCAAACACTGTCCCTTAAGGGTGTCATTTGGAATGCTGTGCCTTTCTCTCCCAGACTCTTCCTAGCTTCACCTTGCACTTTAAACCAGCTCCCAAAGGAGAACAAATTAAAAACATATGAATATTTAAGATCTGATCAGATAAAATACTCTTTCAATACAGTGGTTTTCAAGCAAGCTTTTTTTTTTTTTTTAAAGCAGTTGAGTTCTTCCATAAATGAGATATAACTCAGAAGTCCAGATTATCTGAGACTTCAGTACAGCTGCTGAGATTGAGACAGGGCTTTAGGCAGAGCCCTCCTGAGACATAGCTGTGGACCCCCGAGCTTGCCGGAATACGCGGAGGATGAAAACCCTCGCTCCAGTGGGTCACTGATCAGAATGCCATTACTAGCCACAGCCACTGAGCTGGTAAGGAAGTTCTTCTAAAGAATCGTCCGATATTTATCGAGCACCTGCTATGTGGTTAGGCCTCAATATTATTTTAAATTTAATTGTAAAATGAGAATGTAATTATTTAAAATTTAATATTGCTAATTTCATTTTCATGAAGTTAAAGGAATTTGTTTTCTAGGGTTTGATTGGAGATTTTAGTAAATATTTTCCTTCCCCCTCAGCCCACTGCTGTGTGGAACCTCCCATCCTAATTTCTCTCCTGCAAGTGGGTACACAGTGAGGTTCAAGTAGGACCCAAAGGGGCAGGAGAGATGCTGGGAGGAGGAGAGAGGGAGAGCGATAAGGGAGGAAGACCTCTACAGTCCCTCCCTCTCCTGTCCCTTCGATGAGGTTGGGGTGGGATGGTCCCTGGTCCTCGTTCCAGCTCTTGGCCTTGCGCTACCCCATTCCTGCGGGGCCTGGTGCCCCTTGTTGTTGCGGGCTCATCTTCTGCCCTGACCTCTGACCGCAGCCTGAGCCTGCGCAGGTGATTCCCAGTTTGGTCCTTTGTGAAGGGAGACCCCTGCCAGCATCTCTGCAGACAGTGTGACCCCAGGGCAGAGTGAGATGTTGAAGGAAGTCCTTTCCCTCTGCCCTGGTCAGCCCCCCCCAGGCCCGTGCTTGCCTTGGGGACTGTTAAGACTAAGACAGTCTTAAAGACACATTCTATTTCCTCAAGGGAGAAGAGGAACTCTGGTGGGATGCAGCAGCCAAAACAGTGAAGAGGAAGGGAGATGGGGACAGAATCGCTTTTTCTACTCCTCAGAAGCAATTGCTTTAGAATTTGATCTAATGGCAGCCACTCATCAGCCCGGGCCTTCCCTCTCAGGCTGCCCTCCCTTTCCGGTCATCAGCTCAGGGTCCCAGCCCCCCACCCCCACCCCCGTGTCTCCTATGCAGAACCAGCCAAACACAAAACGAAGCACGCTCCACAGACGCTGGACTTGAACTTCTCCAGAAGCTCTCTAGTGGGAAAAGGCTGCAATTACTGTTTGTCTTTCTGCTTTCATTGTGAGCTATGTATTATTTTGGTAGTGTACTTCCCGAGCTGACTTCCTAATTGAAAAAGTCAAAACAAGTGTTTGTTTGTTTGTTTGCTTGTTTTTAGGGCAGTTCTGAGAAGTGTGCACATACGTTTTCATTTATAAAACAGTACTCTATACTTTTATTACATTATATTAAAATTCTGAGAAGTGACTTTTAAACCATTGAAATTTATCTTTTCCCTCCTGGAAAATATTAATGAGGCATGCATCTTACTGAAAATCTTCAAAAATAATATCCCATTAAGCACACAATGAATCTGAAATCTGACCTTGGGCTTCTTCACATGGATTGTCACTGAACTTGGACCTAATTTCCCAGCAGACAGTGTTTCTCCATAATCACTAATGCTCATAGTGAATTGGGTCCAGCACCTGCTACATACTGGGACGTAGGTTTCTTTAACATCGGTCATGTGAGGAGAAAGTTTCTTCCATACACACTAAATACATTCTTTATACCCATTCTTTCTGATTCAGCTTTATTATTTTACTTTTTTATTAACAAGTCGACCAATTGATGGAGATTAGATAGAATTTTGCCTCAACACTCATTTCTAAATGTCCTGTACTTTTTAAGAAATAGATTCTCCCCCTCCCCCAGAAATTATACCTAGTCTCTCACGTTTGTTTTCACGTGGACTAAATTATGCTACACAAGTTAGGGATTTAGTCAACTCAGAGTTCTATAAAAATAATCTAAAAAATTCCTTCAAGCTATGGACACTCACACTTCAAAAGAGCATGCAAATATTTTCTCTCGCAAAGCTGCAAACACGCGATCTGTGGGTGCATCACGGTGGAAAAACACTTTATGGCATTCCCTCAGTATTAGAAGAAATGCATTGGAGGGTGACCTACAAGGGACGATCCTCCAGAAAAGGCGATTTCCCTCTGACACGCTGTGGTTTATTACTTTCCTTGAGGAACACAGCACTGGCCCCACCGGAGGGTCAAGAGCTTGCTGTCAGCAGGCAGGTAAAACTGGGGCTTGTCAGACCCCTGCTTTTATAGAGGGTCAACCCACGTCGCCTGCTCTGAGGCAGTGGCTCCTGGGGTGGCCTTTCAGTTTGCTCCTCCTGGCTTGCAAGCGGATGGAGGATTTTGTCCACTTTACCTAAAGACCTATGTTCATTTTGGAAACTTCTGTGTCAGATGTTGAGACCATATTGTCCTGATCGTCACAGAAAACTTATTAGGGGAAATTTTTAAATCCCGTTATCAGTGGATGACAATATTGCTCCCGAGTTCTCTGTCACTTTCCATCATCAGTCAGACTGACTTGTTAAGCTCAGTACAGGCTAATAAAAGGCCAGTTAGGCATATTTAGTTCCTTCTCAACCTAGAGCAAACCCCGGTGCCAAATGGGGTTTTAAGAAGCACAGTTTAATTTTATGATTTCGAGAAGCACAATTTAATTTTAAACACCATTTAGTTTTCTGATTCTCACTCGGGCTTTAAGTATTATCTTTGTCTAGTTTTTTTTTTTTTTTTTAATTTGAAAGTTTCATTTCATTAGTGATTTCTTATAATAAAAAAAAAAAGTCCAAAAATACTCTGCTTACCAAACAGACAGGAGATGTGTGAGAATCGCTAATGTTTCCCATCCGAAGCCAGGGGAAAAAAAAAATTCAGATTTTTTTTTCAACATTAAATGAAGTAACACTTCAAGGGTCAGACAGAAGTACAGGTAAAACAAATACGCAAAGAAGTGGCATGTTTTCTTCTTCGCGAGCTCGCTATTCACGAAAAACTGTTTCCATTTTCAGCTAGGGCGGTTTCTGGTTTTGCTCGGCCTGCTCACTAGCTGTCGAATTGCACTGAATTACTTTTCCAGGCCTGTTCCGGCGAAGTCACAGAATTATGGTCACTCTGCTCCTCCTAGGTCGACACCACTCTGTCTCAGTTTACCGACCCGAGCGTTTACCTGTGGGACGTCCACCGCAGCAAGGGGCTCATTAAGGTGCAGGGCCTCGTGACCCAGAGGAGGAAATCCTACTGCGCCGACTTCGCTGCCATCAGGCCTCTGGTCTCCCTGCTCCAGGAAACGCACGCGACGCATTTCCACTTCTCCCTGGACTGGGCCCTGATCCTCCCGCTGGGCAACCGGTCCCAGGTGAACCACACGGCCCTGCACTACTACGGCTGCGTGGCCAGCGAACTGGTGCGCGCCAACATCACCCCGGTGGTGGCCCTGTGGCGACCCGCGGCCCTGCGCCCGGGGCTGCCCGCGCCCCTGGCGGCGCACGGCGCCTGGGAGAACCCCCACATCGCCCCGGCTTTCGCGGAGTACGCCGGGCTGTGCTTTCAGGCGCTCGGCTCCCACGTCAAGCTCTGGGTGACGGCGAGCGAGCCTTACACGCGGAACCTCACCTACAGGGCCGGCCACAACCTCCTGAGGGCGCACGCGCTGGCCTGGCGCCTGTACGACCAGCAGTATCGGAGCTCGCAGGGAGGGCGAGTCTCCATCGCCTTGCAGGCCGACTGGGTGGAGCCCGCCTGCCCTCTCTCCCCGAGGGACAAAGAGGTGGCCGAGAGAGTGTTGGAATTTGACATCGGCTGGCTCGCCGAGCCCATTTTCGGCTCTGGGGATTATCCACGTGTGATGAGGGACTGGCTGAGACAGAGAAACGATTACCTGCTGCCGTATTTCACTGAAGATGAGAAAAGGCTGATCCGGGGTTCCTTTGACTTTCTGGCTTTAAGTCATTACACCACCATCCTTGTAGGCTGGGAGAAAGAAGATCCAGGAAAATACAATGATTACCTGGAAGTGCAAGAAATGACGGACAGCACCTGGCTTAGCTCCCCGGTCAGGTGGCAGTAGTGCCCTGGGGCCTGCGCAAAGTCCTGAACTGGCTGAAGCTCAAGTACGGAGACCTCCCCACGTACATCATCTCCAATGGCGTGGATGACGACCTGCACGCAGCCCAGGACGCCTTGAGGGTGTATTATATGCAGAATTATGTAAATGAAGCTCTGAAAGGTAAGGCCGCCCAAAAAACAGCCTCCTGGAGGTGTGTCACCCGAGGCCATGATACCTGTTAGACACTCTCAACTATAAGCACTATCACCTCCCAGAGAGAAGTGCTGTCCATATCTAGCCACACCTAAAATGTCCTACAGAGAGTTAGTATTTTCTCCAGGGATAAAGGAGTTTAGCTAAAAGTGGAAGACCAAAAGTCCTTGTCATCTTCTCTGGACCTGTGATAGCCTGGTCTCCCCTGTCCTCCTTCCTGAGATGGCCTCACGAAGTCTGACCTGCTTCACATACATGAAAACGTAACCCAAGTACCTCATCAGAGGTTTAATTATATAAAACCTACTATGTTAAATGTAGCTCAGTATCTGTCTTGATATATGCCTATTTCCCGTAAAAGAAGCCTTTTCTGATTAAGTGGAATTTAGTCTTAAGTTCTATTAAATGGTATTGAAATTTTCCCCGATGCACCAAGGCCATGTAAAAGTGAAGTGTTGTATGGGAAACATTTTAATGATGATTCCCCTGTCCTTTTGTTTTTTCTAGCCTATGTATTGGATGGGATCAAACTTTGTGGATACTTTGCATACTCGTTTAATGATCGCACAGCTCCGAAATTTGGCCTCTATCGTTACGCTGCCAATCAGTTTGAGCCCAAACCATCCATGAAACATTACAGGAAAATTATTGACGACAATGGCTTCCCGGGTCCTGAGACCCTGGGAGGGTTTTGTCCAGAAGAATTCACCGTGTGTGCTGACTGCAGCTTTCTTCATGTGCGAAAGTCGTTGCTGGCCTTCATAGCTTTTCTCTGTTTAGCTTTTATTATTTCTCTTTCTCTTATTTTTACTACTCTAAGAAAGGCAGGAGAAGTTACACACGGTCCTGAACATTTTCCCGTTCATTTATTTTGAAATAATTATGCACACGCAGTAGCTGTTGACCATTGCATCTCCCAGTGTTGTGAAACTGTAGATTTCATATAACGGATAGCTAGAAAACCTCTTTGTGGCATATGACAGAGGTTTTGAAACGAGCACGAGTGATTGTAAAATCTTGAATGATGTCAATAGTGCCTGAATGTGTTCCTTTAACGGGGGTGGGAGGAGGGATCGGAAAAACCCGACAGGGGCTGTCATCACTGCAACACATTCTGTAACGAACGCATGACAAATTGAAACAGCTCTGTGACATTTTTACAGAAATTGAGCGACAAGATTAGGATACTTTTTCATGTGCCCATTCTTAAATGTAATGCTTACTTAAAGTAATAGCTGCAAATGCAGGCATACAAAGTGAGTCCCCAGTAACTATCTCCCAACTGCCTGATATGCCCACTGGTGCCTGCGGAAACACGTTCCCCTTGAAAAGGAAGGTGTCGGCATGTAGGAGAGATGACAAAGGGCCCTAAGCCGAAACGTTCCTTTTAAAAGCAGTGTTTCTGTCAAATGCTGCTAATATTACTTTAGATATCTGGTTAATGATATACTTAGCAGAGCAAACTGCAGAACTTTATATATTCATGTGACTTTCGAGACACTCTGTAAAGCCTGGGTCCTTGAGGGCTCTGTGTCACTGGGGCCTAGTGCAGGGCCTACTTACCGTGGACTTTCACTAAATGTTTGCAGCAAAATAAACATGACTGTGAGATGCTGGGTCCTTCAGGAAGTGCCCATCGATTGTGAAATGCATTCGCTGTGGGAGGAGGGAAGGAGAGAAAAGTATGTATTATGAGCCGTATTATGAGCCTCCTTATGATTAATTTGATTATAAACTCTTTCATTTTGGAGCAGACCTTGGAATGAATGAGATGACCTTTCCAGAGAGAATAAGGAGGAAATAATAACTCATCTTGTGAACAGCAGTTCCTCTTTCTGTTCTTCAGAATGTGCCATAATTTCTTTGAGTTGAGTTTTAAAAATTCTTACTAGGTCCAAATACATTCTGTCTGATAACACTGGAAAATTTGTTTTTGAGATTGCTGAGGGCCAGTTTATATCTTTGTTGCTTCTTCTGGGGAACTAGCTTTGAACTGATTTTGATTTGAACTTTTACACTGAAACATGCTATCGATTGCCAAAAAGGGTTAAGTCTTGTCCTTTAATGCCCCTTAAATAAGTTTTGCTAATTTTCAGACAGGCAAACCTATTACACTAGAGTTGCAGAAGATCCTGATGTTGTTTTACAGATGAGCCAATATTGTATTGGGAAAGATAAACCAACATCATATCAGGCACAACTAATTTTGCTGATACGGGGCTACGGGGCTACGGTGTATAAGAAACACTGTACTGTATTATGTATCATCTTTAGAGGTGTATGATTTTTTTTCCATGAAAGATAAGCTTTTAGTGGTACTCTTAAAAAGTGAACTTATCAAAATCGGAAACTGGAGAATCATAGATTATTTTATGTATATATTTTTTTCTGATTATAATAGTAATATATATTCATTGTAAAAAAATTTAAAACAGATACTATATGTAAAAAGAAATTACCTGTTATTTCACCACCCTGAGATAGCCACTATTATCATATTCTGTGTATTTCATTTTATGTAAGAATCAGATCATATTGTAAATAGTTATATATCTTTATTAATTTTTATTGTGCACATTTTCTTTGTCAGTCTTCAAAAGCACGATTTTTAATAGTTGTAATTTCACTACTTGAATTTCATAATTTATTTAACCATTCCTATTTGTTGGACTAGTATCTTCTTATCGTTAATGACCGTTAAATAATGAATGTTGTTTAAAAATGATTTTCTTGTTACAATAATTTTCTTGGGTGTAGAGAGAAGTAATTCTGTCCCTTGATAAAGTAGTATAATAAATCTACCCTCGGCTTTGCCTCCTTTCATAATCATTTGACTGATCGCCAGATAAATTTCTTAAAGATACATATTTTTTGAATTGTCTCAACCACATAGAAAATGATCCGACTGGTGAAGACATGGGTCTGACAGCAAGAAGAGCGAACTGCAAGGTAGGTCGGTGCCCCAGGCTAGTCCCTGGGAGAGAATGTCAGACGCCAAGAGAGCAAAATAGAGGAAGAGCTGAAACAGACAAAACAGAGAAGCCAAAGTACGGAAGAGAAATGACAGCTCGAAACCACTCAAAATCACAATGAGAGCTTCGTGCTAACTCTGAGTCCCCACAGGCCTTAGGGGAGGGCGGTGCCTCACCAGTCACCCTGGAGGAAGAGAGGGCGCTCATTTCAGTCCCGGGACGCGGGGGCGGAACCCAGGCTGCAAAGGCGAAACTTTCTGGTCTAGCGGGGCGAAGCGCGCTCATTTCTTAACCCTCCCACTGATTGATGCTCCACTCTCGGGAATCCTCGGCTTTTCACCAATTCACATACCTATTTTTTAAGATGTAGAGATCATTCCCCTGGAACTCCTGCAGCTCTTAGTATCTTGTGAGCCCACCTCTACAGTAGAGTTGAGCGGTCAGCTGTGGCCACCTGAGGCTCTTGGCTACTTTCTGACACATTTGCCTTTGCCCAACACACACAGCCTCTGCCTCCGACCCAGGCGGGTCACTCACACTAATGCCCGGTCTTTTTGCATTGGTTTAGAAGGACTGGTTTTCAGATTCCTTAAGGACATTTTTCCTTCCTTCCTTCCTTCCTTCCTTCCTTCCTTCCTTCCTTCCTTCCTCCTTCCTTCCTTCTTTCTTTCTTTTCTTTTTGTCTTCCACAGACATTATTAGAATCTACTAATGCCTTGGAAACTTTTCTTTATATTTTTTTATAACAGTGCTCGCCAACAGAGAGAGAATGCAAGCCATATAGTTTAAATGTTCTTAGTAGTCACATTAAAAAAACTAAAAGGCACGGAAAAAAAATAAAGCTTAATACTATATTGTATTTTTTCCAACTTACCCAATATATTATAATTTCAACATGCAATCAATATAAAATGATTAAAATTTTTACGTACTTTTCTTGTACTGAGTCTTAGGAATCCGTTGTGAGTTTTACACACACACTGTGTCTTGTGCTGAGTTTGGACTAGCTACACTGCAAGCACTCAACAGCCACTATGTCTAATGGTTACCGTACTGGACAGTGTAGATCTAAAAGAAAGCCTAGCTCTGCTTAGTCACTGTACAGCATAATTGATATTTCTAAAATATTTAACAACTTAGAAGTCTAAACTTTTTTCGAGCATCTTCTAAGTTCTGGAATCCAAGGAAATGTAAATCGGCATGTAAATTTACAATTAAGCTACACTATTGATTATAACAAATATTTTAAAGACATCTATGTGGACACAAGCAGTTCATGATTCTGAATATCATAATTCAGGCGGTGAATTAGACTGCTTTCCTTTCCACATAGTCTGTAATTTGGTCTTTTCTCTAGTTCAAATCACCCTTTTGCAAATTAACAGAGCAATTATATCATTTTGTAGCATCTCCATTTAATAATGTGAACAATGCTGCTCAAAATTTTCGCCTGGGAAGAGAAAGGTGATCTGGATGATATAGACAAAACTTGACTGAAGGGCCTTGATTCTAGAGGGGAAACAGAGGTTTCTTTGTTTGTTTGTTTAGTATTGTTTGCTAAATGCTTTTCAGTTGACTATGCATAGGCATGGATGCCGGGGTAAATGAATGAACAGAATAGCTCGCTGACACCACCTTTGTGCAGAGACTGATTTAGCAGAGGCCAGCTGTCAGGAATCAGAAACTGCTCTGCATTAGATGCCGCGCACCTCACTTCTGTGTATTCAGAGGAACGATAAGCTTGTGCGTGATAATCTGGGATACCCTGTCTTTTTAGGTGGCAAACCAGTAAACACTGCTGTCCGAAGTCATCGCCTCTACACTAACCACTGAGAGGACTGTAACTTTTTTGCTTCCATTATCCACAGTCCCTCAACTAGTCAAGCTTTTTGCTTGCAAGACTCGTCATAGGGTTAAGTTCTTTATCTGAAGCTATAAACAGGAAACTCATCTTCAAAAAGGAATCCTGTTATGTCATCTGTAAATACTTATAATTTCCTAGAACGTGTAACTTTATGCTCAGATCCATTACATTTTCCCATTTTTACGACCATTAAATATTGTTGGAGTTTGTTTCTTGCAGTGTATTTCCTGAAATAGTTTTGTTTCATACATTTCTGGTAAATGCACAGCTTGATGTTAAGGAGAAAGAGGTCAAGAAAAAACACACAGAACCTTGATTCAAGGGTGAAAGTGCCACACTAGTGATGGTGATGGGACGCCTTAAAGACGTGAAACCCTGTTTCACTCCATGATTGCTACACACCAGAAAAGATTTGGTGACTGATATTCCAGCACCCTCCCTGCCCCCTTTTTTTTTTATTAGAGAAGAAAAACATTTCAACCTACACACTGATTAAGTCAGGAAGGCATAAGGGAAGAGCCAGCAAGACCCACCTTCAAAATGTCACTGAGCCTCAGTTTCCTCATATTCCACCTATCCTTAATGTGCATGTGATTTTTTTTTTTTTTTGGTAATCAGATATTTAGAACTCAGTAACAAAAAAACAAGGACTGTTATAGTCCCTGTGCTTCACCACAAATCTCTTTAGTTATTTTATCTGAGACTTAGATAGAATCTACAACTTCATAGAATGCTTTTGGTAAAACTAAATTAACAAAATCAATCTGCACAGTCGCTTAATAACACCAGATTATTTTCTTGGATACGAATTTTACAAATGTTGGATCGATTGAAGCCTGAAGTTAATTTGGCAGAAGACGTGTCTATATCAGTATGTCATATCAGCTGGTCTTTTGAAATGATCTAATGATACAGACAAAACACTGAAATGTGTGTATTTGTTATTTAGTCGATAAATATTTGAAGGCTCATTAACTACATTTTTATGTGATTTGAAATTTCTGGTGGAGTATCTGATTTTGGTTATCATCTTTCAATCTGCTTATTTTATGGAAAAACTAATTAATTTTCAATGATTTTATTTATTTTATGGAAATTACTTTCAGCTGAAATGTTGTCCCTAAATAAATTGCTAGAATAGGCTGATGCTTTTTTTTTTTTGAATCTCAATTGATTAGCTTGGAAATTTTCCTTTCAATATCACAGCGGTTGCTGTCGAAATGTTGCCTCAGGCCTTCCAGCCTGTTTTGATCTCCAACTGCATGTGAATCACAGCTTTGGCTAATTTAGTTCCGATTCATTAGAATGCAAGCTCTATCCGGCTTCCAGGCCATGCTGTTGCATTTAAGACATGAGATTTCATATCTATTTTTTATTTTTCTTTAAATTGTGGATATTATGAGTCTCTGGTAGGTAACCTAAAGGCTTCAAAATATAACATTTGAACTGACAGGGGCAGTAGTGGTGAGCAGCTGAGTGAGTGAGATTAGAGAAAGATTGACAGATCGGGTGAAAATATACATTAGTAAAAGACAAAGATGAAAAATGAACAAGATTTTACTCCAAATTGGTACTATTCTGAAACGTCCTTGTTTTACCTGTGCCTGTCATGAACCTAACGACCACAGTGGGGGTCGCATGGGACTGACAACAGCCGGGGCTGCACCGGGCCCTGTGGGGCCACTGCCAGCAGCAGTGGCTCCCCAGAGAGGAAGGGGCGGGGGAGGGAAGCGGGAAAGCTGGTGAGGGCTTGCAGGATAAGGGGAGCCTGAGCAAGGAGTAGGGCCTCTGGATCTGGGGGTCTGGGGTACGCTTTCCAAATGCAGATGGCCAGGCCTTTTCCTCACAGTCCCCACTTTCTGAAGTGCCCTTAGAGAGATGGCTGCAGGACCCAGGGTTTGGTGAGAGGCTCTCCTGAGGGATTCTCACGGAGCATTCAGAATCTTGGGTGACATGGAAGAGTGTGGCCAAGGACAGATTGAGTGGATGCAAGAAGATGAGAAAGACCCAGGGACAATGCGGACCGAGTCAGAATGTCAGAGCTAAGAGCTGAGCGGTGCGGTGCTTTTGGTCTGTGTCCGGAGGGCCATCTGGAGGGGGTAACGCTGTTGGAGGCCGTGATGCCTAGAGTGTTAGTCCAGGGTCCTAGGAAGAGTGTTTGCAGAGGCTGGAAAGGCTGAGAATGGTTTCAGGGCTTTTGACGGTGAGCCCAGTGGAGAGGGAGAGAGAAGCAAAGTACTACAGATGAGAACTGCAAGAGAGACATCAAAGAATGACCAGAAAAAAGTCAGAACAGTCCTAAAATGGAAACAAGAACAGGTAAATGGAGATGGCAGACTGGGACCTTTCGATGCCTAATTCTAATCTCAAACTTGCTTTATAACCTGAAGCAAAACCCACTGAGCCAAGTCGTTTTTGTCTGTAGAGAGGGAGTAAATCCAGATCAGCAGGTTTCAACCTTGGTTACAGGTTAGAATCACGTGTGAGCTTTTAAAAGTCTCCAGGCCAATTAAATCAGATTCTCCAGGGCTGGGATCCAGGCATTGGTACTTTTTAAAGCTACTAGCTAATCCCAGTGGGAAGCTCAAACTGAGAGCCGGTGATCTAAATCAGTCATCCACGTCCACGTTTCCTATGCACACAAGTCACCTGGTGGGGGCGGGGGGAGAGGGTCCTGGTGAAGTCCATTTCCAAGTCTGAGTCTGGAGGTCTCCGGTGGCCTGAGATCTTGTGTTTCAACACCCCCCTGCCACCAGGGGGCCAGGATGCTGCTGTTCTGTGGACCACACTTTGAGTAGCAAGAGGCTAAGGGCCATGGCTGGTTGTTTGAAGGATGGATATAGTTTGTTCTACCAAGAAATAGAGAGACAAGAATTACTAGTCTGCTTCTACCAGAATGGGAGAAAGAGCCAGAACAAAACTGAGTGGCTGGTAAGCAGGTACCAATTTAAGGCTTTCATAATCAGAACTTTAAGATACAGTTAATGTCTAATAACAAATTCTCACCTTAAATGCACAATCATTTTTGAAACAGAACTTCTAGATCTAAATAACTATACTTTTTAAAAATAAACAATAATTTAAATGAAAAAATTATGGAAAAAAATGGGGCAGATTTTCTCCTCTGCATTTTTAACATTTTAAGAGAGTAACTCTGAGTCAATGGCCTCAGGATATAAACACCATATAAGCTCAAACATCTGTGATGATGTATGTTCAAGATAAGATGATAAAAAAGGTTTCATATTAGTTATAACTAGATAAAATTATCATGTATATATTTACTTGATGATACAGATAAAATGTGAATTCTGAGGTATGAAAGTTTTAAGCTTATTGGAATTTTTCATTATTAAGAATATACCTAAAAATACACATTGAATGAAGAGCAAATGAATCTACGTCTCACAGGCAGATTGCTGAGTTAGGCAGCTTTAAGTCTGAAAAAAAAAGAGTTCTGGAAAGAACTTTTTGGAGCCTGTGATAGACTGACCCTCTACCTGGAGGAGTCACAGAGCCTGAGTTTAATTATTCGGCTCTTTTCTCCAGAGCTTGGTGCATCTATTATGAAGCTTAACTGCGTTAATGTCTAAGAGAATAAATATAATGTAAAGCATTAATTATTATTATCTCCCACTGAACCACTCCCATCACCTTAAAGATATGGTATCACTCTCCTTATGTATGAATTCACCAGTGAACCCATCTGGGCTGGTGATTTCTGGTTTGGAAGGTTATGATTCAAATTTTAAAATCAATAACAGGCTATTGATATTTCTTCTTAAGTGAGTTTTGGTGAATTGTGTCTTTTGAGAGTTGTCCATTTACCTAAATTATCAAATTTATGGTATAGAGTTCATAGTTTTCTTTATTATCCCTTTAATGTCCTTGAGGACATGTCTATCTTTCTTTTCAATATTAATTATTTGTGTCCTCTTTTCTTTTTTCTTAGTTAGCCTAGTCCAGGCTTATGGTTTTGCTTATCTCTCAAAGAGCAAGGTTCCCCTCTGTGATTCCTGTTTCATTTCATTGATATATGCTTAATTCTTATTTCTTTCTTCTGCTTACTTAAGATTTCTCTTATGTTCTAATTCTAATAAAGGGAACATTAGATTTCTTCTTAATATATCTATTCAATACTAGAAATTCCTTTTAAACATTACTGTTTCCCACAGATTTTGATAAGTTATGTTTCATTTCATTTCGTTCAAATATTTTAAATTTCTTTAAGATTTCTTCTTTGATGCATATGTTATTTAGAAAGTATTAACTTATTGTCCGTACTTGAGTATTTAGTATTTTTAAGTTATCTTTCTGTTATTGATTTCTGGTTTAATTTTTGTGGTATGACAGCAATTATTAAATGACTGCTATTTAAAAAAATTTATTAGGTATGTTTTATGTCCAGATGTGATCTATCTCAGTGAGTGTTTCATGTGAACTTGAAAAGAATATATATTCTGCTGTTGTTGGATGATATAGTCTATAGATGTTGATTTACCCAGTCGATTGATGGTATTGAGTAATTTATTATGACCTTACTGACCTGGATCTGTCCATTTCTGATAAAAGGTGTCAAAGTCTCCAACTATAATGGTGGCTTTATGTTTCTCCTTGCAGTTCTATCAATGTTTGCCTCACGTAGTTTGATACTCTTTTGTGAGAACCATACATGTTAAGTGTTGTTATGTCTTCGTGAGAAATTGACCCCTTTATTATTATGCAATGTCCTTCTTTATGTCTAATATCTTTCCCGCCATGAAGTCTGCTCTATCTGAAATTCATATAGATGATTCTACTCTCTTTGGTTAGTGTTAGCATGGTATTTTTTCCATCATTTATTTATATGCATTTATATTTAAAGTGAATTTCTTGTAGACAAGTACAGTTGTTTTTTGATCCATTCTGACAATCTCTTTCCTTTAATTGGTGCATTTGGATTTTCAAAATGTTTACTGATGTAGTTTGATTAATATCTCCCACATTCATTATTGTTTTCTATTTGTTGCCCTTGTTCTTTATTCCTGTTTTTTATTTTCTGTTTTTTTCTGCCTTTTGTGGTTTTACCTGAGCATTTTATTTGATTCCACTTCTCCCAGCTATATTTCTTTTCATTGCTTTTTTTAGTGGTTGCACTAAAGTTTACAATATACATTTACAGCTAAGACAAGTTCATTTTCAAATAACACTATACCACTTCCCAGTGTGGATACCTTACAATAACAAAATAATCCTAATTCCTTCTTCCCATCCCTTGAATGATTGCCATCATTCACTTCACTTATGTATTTGCACACATAAGCATATAAATATGCATAACTCATTTTATTGAGCTTTGCTTTACTGCACTTCACAGATGTTGTGTTTTTTTTTTTACAAATTGAAGGCAAGACCCTCCACCAGTAAAATCACAACTCAGTTTGTTGCAATACTTACTTTTTATTGCAGTGGTGTGGAACTGAAACTGCAAGATCTTTGAGCTATGCTGATAGATGATAGATAGATAGATAGATAGATAGATAGATAGACAGATAGATATGTATAAATGCAAAGATATATACATAAGCATACGCAATTAAATGCATTCTTGATATTATTTTAATGAGTGGTTATTGGTTAGAACAATTAAAGATAAGGGAAATAAAAGTTTTTTTTTTTTTACCTTCAGTTATTCCTTCTTTGATGCTCTTCCTTTATCTGAATTTCTGACCTACATTATTTTCTTTCACCTTAAACAACTTGTTTTAATATTTCTTGCAAGACAAGGCTATTGGCAACAAATTCTCCCAATTTTTATTTGTCTTAGTCTTTATTATTTTTCACTTTTGAAGGACAGTTTCATGGATTACATAATTCTGGGTTTGTGATTTTTTTTTTCTCTCAGCACTTTAACTATTTCACTCCATTCTCTTCCCATTTGCGGAGTTTCTGAGAAGTTGGATGTAATTCTTATCTTTGCTTTCTTATAGGTGTGTCGTTTTTTCCCCACTGGCTTCTTTCAGAGTTTTTTCTTTATCTTTGAAAATGATATGCCTAGGTGTGGTTTTGTTTGTGGGTTTTTGTTCTTTTTTCTTTCTTTTTTTGTACTTATCTTTATTAGTGTTCTCTGAGCTCCCTGGATCTTTCGTTTTGTGTCTACATTAATTTAGAAAAAGTCTTAGTCATTGTTGTTTTAAATATTTTTTCTTTTCCTTTTTTTCTTTCTTCTCCTGCTATTGTGCATATGTTATACCCATTGCAGGCGTCACATCATTGTCGAATATTCTGGTTTTTTTTTCCTTTTTTTAAAATCTCTTTATTAGTTTTGTTGTTCATTTTAGAGGTTTCTCTTGAGATCTCATCAAATTCAGAGATTCTTTCCGTAGCTATATCCAGTCGCTTTCGAGCCCATCGGAGATATTCTTCATTTCCATTGCCGTGTGTCGGTCTCCAGCATTTTGTTGTTGTTCTTAGGGTTTTCATTTCTATGCTTACATTGCCCATCTTTCTTGTAAACTGTCTACTTTATCCATTAGAATCCTTAGCATATTAATCACAGTTGCCTTAAATTTCTAGAGTGATAATTCCAAAACTCCTTCCATGTCTGGTTCTGATGCTTGCTCTGTCTCTTCAAGCTGTGTTTTTGCCTTTTGGTCTACCTTGTAATTTTTCTTGAGGGTCCGGCAGAAAGTACTAGGCGATATTAGCCGCTGTAAGCAGGCCTTTAGCAAAGTGGTGGTGAGGCATGGGGAGAGGGAAGGGTCTGCAGGCCTATGATCAGGGCTCCGTCTTTTAATGAGCCTGTGCCTATGGGCTGTAGGCTTCTCAGTTGTTTCTCTTTTTTCTCTCTCCCCTTAGGCAGAACAGAATGACTAGATATTTGGGTATTTCCTTTCTCCCATCTGGAGGCTGCTGACTGACTGGGATGGGTATTTTCCTTCCCCAGGGCACTTATGCTCTGTTAATACCCAGCAGGTTTGGCTTCATTAACTAGCTTCTCCCAAGGGCAGGACTTGTTAAGCACAGAGGCCTCTGGTGGGTTTCAGAATGGTTCTTTTCCCCCTCCCCCCGACAGAAGCACAAGGGGATTTTTCTCTATTTACTGTGAGAACCTGGTAGAACTCCTAGAGGTAAATTTCACAAAATTGTGCCCCCTCCCACCCCACCACCCGTGATTCATTCTCTTGGAGTTTTTAACCACACTGGGCATCTGGCAGTTCGTGAGTTATAGCTCAGGTTTTAGTACTTGGCACTGAGGTGGTTTCCACTCATGAGTCTCTGCTTGGTCAGACATGACTCCTTAGATTTTTCTGTCTGTCTCTCCAATTTGGGGGCAACAGTTTGTCTCTTCTTACAGATCCAATAAGAGTGATTTTTCAGTCCGTTCAGCTTTTTATGGAGCTGTGACTTCCCTCCCATCACCTCTAAAGAGAAAGAAAAAAAAAGGTGAGAGTCGAGGAAATGATGTCATGCTTGCAAAGCAAACCGTGGGGCTGTTGTTGACTCAGTTTCAGTGCAACTACAAGACACAGTCTCTGTCACTGTAGTGGTCTCTCCTGGCGAGTAGAGCTCAGATCTACGATGTGCACCAAAGACCATCACTGCTCCTATGGTGGATGTGTGGTCGGCTGGATCTGTGTTCTTCACCAACCTAAAAGCCTGAATGATATCGTCATCACCATCATGACTTTGTTGAAGTAGAAACAGGACATATGGGATCCACGTAAAGATGACTTGCAGTTTCTGGAAGCTTTTAAGAAGGTTGTATCAGAGGAATTTACATTCTTATTCACAATATTTTGGAATACAGGGGACAGCGAGTGCTTTATTTCTTGATGTCATTGCACAATACAATATCATAATAAAACGACTTTGCAAACAGTGAGTGTTTTTAGTGCATTCATGGTGAATGTCTCCTGTTGGATTTCTCTCTAGCCTTCAACTAGATATGTATGAAGGAGAATATCAAGTATCTTTCCCTTCAAATTAGATCTTCTTCTTCCTGTTTCCTTAATTTCCCCAGCCATCCCTTGGAGACATTCTGGCATGAAATTCTGTAGATTGTTTTGACTCTAATATTTCTAGAATCCGCCCTTCATTTGGATACTTGCTGCAATCGTCCTCTTTGAAGCTTTTGCTCTGACTTTTCCAATAATCTCTACATGGTTATTCTGGCCTGTGTTTGTTCTGCGCATCAAATACCATTTTGATTCAGTTCATTTCTCTCTTCAGATGCTCTTAATGCCTGTTCTTGCTTCCCATGTCTAGCGGGCATTTGCTGTCAAATCTTTCTACTCATTTCATCAGGCCTGGACATTATAATTGCACCTCCTACCTCCTATCACGACCTGTGTGATTATCTCACCTCTTCCATTAGATTATACAGTGCTCAAATGCAGGGACCTCATCTTATCTCATTTTGTAATTGCCAAGAACCTATATTATTCGCTTAGTCAACATTTCTCGTACAAATAGATGCTTAATGAAAAGAGGTAGAAACCTAGTGTAGGTGGTTCTTGAAAAAGAGTGAACCATTTTTTCCAGTCACCAGGACTCAGTTGAACTTTATTACCTGGAGTTTTGCCAGTCAGATTTCTGTTTAACAATATTTATGATGAAAATTAGTGTTCATAGTGATTATCCTAGGGCTGTACAAAATCTTGAACTGCCTACTCAGTCATTAAAAAAAAAAACATATTAATATGTTTGCTTCTGGTTAATGATTAATTATATGTATCATCATAGATTATTTATTTTTAAAGTATTAAAATACAATAACTCACAATAATATCACACTGAATGAATCTTCCTTTGATGTTTCATTCACTCAACAAATAATTAGCACACACGTAATATGTGCAACTTAATAGAGTTAACTAAGCAGAATATTCTACTTCTAGTCAATTTAATGTATATTTGAAATGCCTTTTGCATTAATTGTGCCAAATAGTGGTTTACTATAATTGACATATGTATAATATTTAATGCATTTTTTTCAATAAACATTGAGCAATATATGACTCTTAAAAAGAGAATATTTTATAGAGCAATTACTAAAAACCTACCTGTGAAGTGAAGTTCTATGAATCGAATCCAGTTTTGGATATTCCGTTCAAAGGCCACAGAACAGGTTGGCTGCCTGATCTGCTGGTGTCTTTGGTTTCTGCTTCTCGACCTGGAGTGCTGGTGTGTCAGCAGCTCTCCTCCCCACGTCTGCTCAGTCCGGGGGAGATGCAATCCTGGGAATGTTAATTCTGACTAGAGGCTTTAAGCTGTGGTTCTCAAGCCTGGTCACACAGTGGAGTCACTTGTAAAGTTTTGAAAATGACTGATGCCGGTCCATCTGCAGAGATTCTGGCTTCATTAGTCTGCAATGTGGCCCTGTGTCTCTTTCATTGTTCCAGTGCCCACTGGATGGGCCTGCCAGCCTCTCCCTGGTGACCGTGGTCCCCGGGGCCCAGGAACAGCTCCTTCTTTATCCTGTAGCTCAGAGGAGGCAGTGGTTTCCTGCTGGCTGCTCTCTGAGTTTCCTCATCACCCCCTACTGGCTTCTCAGTTCTTCTATTGCCCCGTGAGCAACTCTGTGTAATGTTCCCTCTGTCACGAAATCTCAAAATGGTTCCTCTTCCCCCCGCTCAGGTTCTTATCGGATCTTGACTGAGGTATGTGGCAGGGAAGACAGTGAGAATTGAATCAGAGATAGTGTGGGGCATCCTAGGACAGCCAACCCCGGTCCTGGCTCGGAGGGCAGACGAGGCTTGGGCCAGTGGAGATGGGGAACGGAAAGGACACAGGTTGGTGACCATTCCCAGAGGCCACTCATTTAGCAGCAGAGGCACCTGAATGTATTCTATAAAGCAAATCTCATGGGAGAACTTAATGAAATGTTCTAAATTTCATCATTTTTGATCATTTCATTTCCTTGTGATAAGTCCATTTACATTTCATAAAGTTCATCAGGGAAGAAATCGATATTTTACATGATGCCAATCTATTGGTATATAGGGTTGATTAATTAACCCCGATTAACCTTTTAGTCATACCAGTAAAGCTGAAGAAACCTAAATGTGCATTTCTTTTTAAATTTGGAATTTCTTTTACCTGCTGCTGGTTTATGCGTCAAATTCATGAGCAAACTTAAGGCAGATGTGAAAAGCCTTGCCCTGTTAAAGAAAAAATAGCTTCAAAAAATGCCTGCTCTTTGCCTCATGTGGGTAAGAGGAGGTGCTCTGTTCCGTATTGCTTTATGGCGTTAGCCCGTGAGCTCTGCCGACAGCAGCCAGGTGAGCAAGAGGAAGCAACCCCAGTCATCCGAGCAAAGCCTTGGGGAAGTGTGTGTGCACACACACACACTCGTGCCTGCCTTCAGGTAAGTACAGGGCTGATCCTACACAGACCCAGAGACTTTTACTGACACACACACAAACACACACTCACATGTATGCACACTCTCACACACTCACACTCACACATACCATCAGCAGCCTCTGCCCACCTGCACTTTCTGAATGGCTGTACTGAGCTGGATTCTGTTTCTGCTCCTTTAGATGCCTTCAGAAAGCGTTAGTGAGCAACCCCTACATATCACACACACACAATTGTTAGTCGAGCTAGCGTTTTTGTCTTGTTAGGAGCCTCACTGCTATGAGCTGAGAGAACGAACCTCATTTATCTAGAATGGAATAAGAATAATAAACATTTGTCAAGCCTTGTCTTCGAAGGCGTGCTACTACCTCCGTTTTACACATGAGAAAGCTGGGGCTCACGAAAGGACAAGAGGTAAAAGCCGGATTTGAACAGTCAGGATTGCTCCAGGCATGCAATCTGCATTATGCTATGGATCGAATTTATGTCTGCCCCATTTTAAATGATTGAAC
Source organism: Eonycteris spelaea (assembly GCA_003508835.1). Lineage (NCBI taxonomy): Eukaryota > Metazoa > Chordata > Mammalia > Chiroptera > Pteropodidae > Eonycteris > Eonycteris spelaea. Next base: position 363,891 of record PUFA01000189.1, read on the forward strand.
GAATCCAGAGCTTCTCTAGGCCTGTGCTAATCAATCCTGGAAAAATTAGGGGCCAGGAAAACCCAGCCACTAATTTGAGTCATTAGTCATTAAGTTTTTAGAGCTAGGTTCACACTGGTTTCCTAGGGAGGTGGCCAACTGATTTATAAGAAGGGAGAGAATTGTTGGTTTATAGAGCCACGTAAAACCTCTTAAAGGAGCGATTATAAACAACAAATTCATAAGACAGATTACTTACTAGATTGCGCAATAAAAAGTGCCTTGAACATGCCAGTCCAAACCACTATTGGGCAGAAAACCAGTAACTGCCATTGCCATGTGCCTGGGCCCTGCATATGTTTTCATGTTCTTCCATGACTGTCTTGAAATTCTCTGTATAATTTTATCTTTGAACTTGTGTTTTGGATGGTGCTGATGGGCCAGCATCGTGCTCACGTGGGTCAGCAGCCCGCACACGATGGCTGTGGTCCAGAGGCGGCCACGGGCACACGGCGATGGGCCCGGACCCTGTGGGTGTGCATCAGGGCAGGTCAGGGCTCCTAGGGGGTGGCCAGGACCGAACCTAAGTGGCGGTGACAGAAGCAGCAGTGGCAGAAGTGGCAACCACAACCCCACCAGTCTGAGCAGATGTCGGAGGAGAAACATTAAAATAGCGTTGCATAAATTCACATTTAAAGTCCATTTTCGACTTACGTGAAACCCATTTGTACAGAGAGCTAAATTCTTTAGAAAAATTATTTTGTGACTATCATCAGTTCTAGATGTAATGAAATTTATATTTTGATATAATTTATCAGAAATTTATTAATAATAAATTTAAATGATTAAATTTAAATTGTACTATCCCCAAATAATCCCAACAGTGTTGTCACAGCCTGTAAAATGCTCGTTATAGCTCCAGCAACAGTTGCACGTGCAGAAAGATCCTTCTCAAAATTAAAAATATCAAAAAGTGTCTCAATTTTGCATTTACAAAACCAACCTATATTGCTTTAAATAATTAAAAAGAACGTTGCTAAAAGTCTGTTTTGATGTAGAAAATTAAGCCAAAAAGTCCTATGATCAATCAAGATAGCACATGATTAAAGTGTTATTATTTATCGCATTATATAAAATTGCAGATTCTTATTCTGAAATTTGCAAGTTTATGCTGTTACCTCTGTATCACTATTACTTCTAATGCTCTTTTCTAAGTAACAAAATATTTTGAAAGAAAAAATTTTTGGATTTTAATACCTTTAATAGTACTTTTTCCTGCCTTTTAAATGAAGGGCTTTCATCATCATTCTGTACCAAGCCCTTCAAAGAAGGCGTCCAGAAGAAGGAAATGATATTATAGAAGAAATGGGTTCTCTACCAAGAGTGCAAGTGTCCTTTTCATCCTGATCACTAACACGTCCCCAGAGTAGGGGGAATGACCAGCTGGGGGCGGGTTAGAGTGAGTCGTGGTCCCGGGGATCAGGTGCCGTCTCTGGAGTCTGGCGAGGGTGGGCCTCAGCGTAGGAGCAGTGTGCTTTTTCCCTTGTTGCCAAAGCAGCACATTAGGTATTGGAAGACAGTAAAAGGTGGAGAAAATCTAGGGAGAGCGGACTGCTCTTCCCTTAGTCACTACTGCTGTGACAAGTGCTGTATGTTTTACGTTTATTTTTTAATTTTCATGCTCTTGTTCTTCTCTACAGAATCAGAGCTGGTTTATTAGAGAGACAGAGATTGCACAGGAGCCTGATGTCTGTGATGCTGGGATGACGATCTGGATGTGAGCCCAGCTTTGCCACTTATTGCAATGAGGCCTTTAGAAACTACTTGCGCCTTTAATGCTTCATTTTCTCATAGGTGGCGGTGAAGGATACAGTGACAGCAGATATGTTTTGGTGACACTACTTTGATTCACGCAAGAAAGCAGCGTTTTACCTACATTGCTTTTGTGTCCTCAGAGCAAATGCCAACACAGAAAAAAAGGCAAACGACATGTTAGGATAATCATGGAAGCATCTTGACCTGGCAGAGCTCTGGGGCTCTGCAGCCCACACTTTGAGAACCTCTATTCCACAGCATCTTTTGAAAAACCCCACAGCTGGACCTAAGCTCCAGTGTTCAGAGAGAGTCCAAGAGCCCAAGAGAGAAAAAATAAGCAGAACACACAAGACAAATCCTTAAAGGAAGGGATTAAAACTTGAACCTAAATATAGAAACATGTAAGAGTGGTCGATGATTTTTGCAAAGATTTTGTGCATGGTATTTGAACAAAATACACTAGCAAATAAATTGAAGGAGAATAGTGGTCACTGCTGAGACTGGCATTAGTGCTCTGGAAGTTTAACTGGAAGTAATACTTAAAACGCAGAGCAAAAATGCAAAGAGAAGACAGGCATGAGAGGGGAAAAAAAAGATTTTTAAAGGATATATCTGGAAGCACTAACATGTGAATAAAAGAAGACCCAGCGAGGAGAGAATGCACAGTTGGAGAAGAGGCAATAATGACACTAGTAAAGGAAGAAAATGTTTCCGAGATTAAGACAGACCTGGATGTGCAAATTGGAATTATTCACAAAGTTCCAAGCAAAAGGGATGAGGGGGAAAAAAAAAGAGTCACGGAAGCTAGTCTGGAAAATTCTTCAACTCCAAGAGTGAGGAGAAAGCGTTAGACCCTTCCAGATAGTAATCACTAAAAGAAGCAGACTACCTACCATTCAGTGTTTCCTCTGTGACTCTGAGAGAGAAGATGTCGGATGACGTCTGATTGTGGAGAAAAAGGGACTGCTACCCGGGATCCCTGACCACCCAGATGTCCCTCTCCTTCAGGATAGAGGAAAGGGCGCCGTGATCCAGAGAGTACATCACTCCTGCATCGGAGGGACCCGAGGAAACTACTGGAGAGAGGACTATGTACGGAAATGACTCAGCCCATAAAAATGCATCTCCACCCTCCGCCAGCACCACCAGCAAAGCCAGGGGACCCTGAAGGGGGAAAGAAGCAATGGTCAGCAATGCACATACTGTTAGTTCAAACGGACAGCAGTAGACCAGGAATGTAAGCTAGCTGCCCCAAATAAGAGCTCTTAAAATAGAAAGGAACTATGTAAGGGTAATTCTAATAATAATCTGGAATGAAACGTACTGAGCTATCTCAGTGCAATCTAGACGTTAGGGATGAAGGAGGAGAAAAGTAATGAGTGATGCGTTTCAAAGATTCTATCTTGGTCTGGGTAACGGCAGAGAATTGAGAATAAGGCTGAAGATATTCTGAAAGACTGACTATCTTGGTAAAGGAAGTAAATCATATCTTGCTTTTTTTTTTTTTTAATATTACAGAAATACGGGTTTTGTTATGAGCCCCTGCAGAGGGAAGGCAGATCTGTAGGGAACAGAAAATTACAGTGGAATAACAATATTAACAGAGGGAAAAGGATAATGAAAAGAAACACGAAAAAAACAAGAAATAGCAGAGAGAGAAGGAGGAGACACAAAGTGAACCAATGGGAACACTAGGTGAATATCAAATTAGAAGGAATAAAATAAAGTACGAAAAAAAAAATGCAATGAGGTCCTACAAGATGAGGCAAATCTGAGAAACTCTCACAGCCAAGAGAACCCTAAGGGAAGTGACACCTAAGTGTAGAGTGGTATCCTGGATGGGGTCCTGGAACAGCAAACGGATGTTGATTTAGGTAAAAACCAAGAAAATCCACTTTCGTTTTTAGCTGCTGTAAAACCTGGGATTATAAGGCTAGAGCAGGTCTCAAAAACCCTAGGACTGGATGCAATTGGGCCCCCAATGCAGACTTTACAAAACAGAGACGATATGTTTTTGGGAACCAGAAAATTTTCTTTCCCTCTATTTCTCAAGTCTGCTTTTTCTTGTATGTCTGCTTCCGCATTCTTTGATGTGGCAGCCTGAGTTTCCAGCCACACGGTGGAAAACTGCCCATGACAGTTCCTGAATTTATATCTCCTCTGATTAACAGGTCATTCACCCCTTCCTTGCTTCTTTCCTTCCTTCCTTCCTTCCTTCCTTCCTTCCTTCCTTCCTTCCTTCCTTCCTTCCTTCCTTCCTCCCTTCCTATAAGAAATAGTTGTTGCACGCCTACTATGTGCCAGCGCTCTACAATACTCAACTCTATCCTGATGATAAGATAAAGAAGATATTATCCCATCCTCACGGAGATTCCGAGATAGTAGGAGAGGAGGACATTAGTCTATTGCTTATACAAATAACTATATTCTATAATTACAAATGACAAGTCAAGAAGAAAAATTCTGCATATTGTGAAACCATTCCCCAACCTAGTCTAGGGTGTGAAGGAGGACTCCCTGTGGAGAAGTAGCATGAAACTGGGACCTAAGCATAAACAGGAGTTACCCAGCCATTGGGAACAGGTGTGGTGAACACCTTTACAGAAGGCAAAGGGAGGGAGGTAAAAAGTTGAGCCATTTATCCTAAACCTATAGCTAGTGTCTTCTACGAGGTAGATTCAATAAATTTATATTTGTAAAACATAAATTTACTTATTTATTGACTCCTAAAGAACACATATTTTTTAATGTCATGTAATGTTTACAAAAATAGTTGATTGTGTACTTGACTACACAGAAAACCTCAATCTTCAAAAGGTAATTTGGAAATCTAGAAAACATTGATGATTTCTTAGAAAAATATAAATTATTAAAATTGATGAAGAAGTAGGAAATTTGAATAGACTGAGCCCCATAGATTAGAAAAGTGATTCCAAATGTATTATTGAAAAAGTTAAGAGCATTTGACAATTTCATAGCTGAACGCTAACCTTAAATTCTGATGTTATTTAAACTATTCAAGACTATAGAAAACAGACAAATTCTCATTGTATTTATGAAGCCATTCTTATTACTATATCCCAATAAAGATACTGCAAAAAGATCAAGATGCAAAGAATTCTGAATATAATATTAGCTACAATAATCCAGCAATGTATTAACAGACTAATAAACTACGGACAAATTGAATTTACTGCAAGAATGCAAGGCTGCATTGGTGACAGGAAATTAAGCAACATAATTCCTTACAACGACATATTAAAGCTGAAAAATAACTGAACATATCAATACATGCTGAAATGCCATTTTGATGAGCTTCCAGCAACTATTCTTAAAGACAATGAAGAAAATGTATAAACAAGAAAACTTTTTAAGGATGATAAAGATTACAAAACATCGGTAAGCATTATTCCAAATAGCAAAACACTACAATCACTTTAATTATGATCAGGAGCTAGGTAAGGTTGATCGCTTTTGTCATTATTACTCAACATCATCTTTGTGGTTCTAGCGAATGAGGTAAGAAAAGACTCTAAAATAATTTGTATACATGTCGGAAAAGAAAAGATAAAATGCTCTTTTTTTTTTGGTTGATATTATTATATTCCTGAAAATCCAAAAGACTTAAGGAAAAAGTACTAATTGGTAAGAGGAGTAGATATAAAAATAGAGATAACAATCAATAACAGAAATCACCTAAGCATGGAAATGGGAAAAATTCATTTATGGTTGCAAAGAAATACCATGTGAAGAAAACTATAAAGTCCTGAAAACAAGACCCAAACAAATGGAAAATCATACTAAGTTCTTAGATACATACTAAGTTCTAGATGTGTAGACTGGAAAGAACAAAATATTAGATTCCCCCCAATTCACTATATACATATATATATGATATTTGTATATAACAATAATTATGATATATAATGCAATTTCAATTAGAATCATAAATAATATAAAATAACTTCAAAGCTTATTTAGAAAAATAAAAAAGCCCAAGAATAAAATGTATAAATGTATAAAATGTAATGATATTAAATGCAGATATTAAAACTTACTATATTTGAAACTAAATAAATAAATTTAAAAAAATCAAATCCAAAACAAAAATAAAGCTTACCATATAGCCTCCATAATTGAATAAAGGGCACAGATTTTTTTTTAATTTTTGAAATAAATAAACATGATAAAGGAATTGAATGGAAAATCTAGAAACAGATCCCAAAATACACATTATTTTAATTTATTATGAATTTAATATTTCAGTGCAATGTGAGAAGAAAGGTGCTGGCTCCATTGACTATCCGTCTGGAAGAAAATAAACATATACACTTCTCTCTCAATATTTGTATAAATAAGTTGCAGATATGTGAAGAATTCAATGTAAAGAAATAAACATAAAAATAAATCAGGGATAAATAAATAAATTACTTCAACTGAAAAAAATATAGGTGCCTACGCATACAGTTTAGGGTTTCCAGAGACTTCTTAACCAAGAGATAAACCAAAAGCTATAGAAGATTAAACAAGATCAGTGAGAAATTATAGAGTTAAAAATAAATTTGCATCACGGACGAGAGATAAAAAGTTAATATCTTCAAATACCAAGAATTCTTACTACTGGGTAACAACTAATGGAAAATAGATATGAATGAATCACTATCCAAAATATGAACAGTGAAAGTTGTCAGTAGTCAAGGAAATACGAATTAAAGTAACAAAGCAATATTCATTTATAACCATGTAATTAACAAACCCACAATAGAATGATAACATTTCCACTGCATTTGAAGTATGCAGAAGAAAGCTTACTATCATGATTTACAGATGAAATGTGAATCGTTACAGCAATTTTTAAATGGCAATATGGCGATATCTTCCAAAAATAAAAATTCGCAAACTCTTTGATTCACCAGTCTTATTCCTGGGAAACTTATTCCAAAGAAATAACATACATAAAAATAAAATTATATAATAATAGATATGTTCTGTGATGTTTATCACAGCATTATTGCTATAATTAGAATTCTGAAACAAAGTGAATCCCCATAAATTAACAAAAATAGTTAAATCAATCTTTAAAATAAAATTATGCAGTCATTAAAAAGAATTTAATTAAAAAAATAGCTGAATCAATCTTTAAAGTAAAATTATGCAGCCATTAAAAAGAATGAATTATAGCAAAGCCAGTTGATTTGGTTAGAATTTCTATAATTATTGAGTGAGAAAATCTAGCTGCAGAAAGGTAAATAATTTCTGTAAATAATACTAACAAACAATGACAAAGTACGTCATTTCTATGTATGTTTGTGAATGTGTTTACGACGACGTTAGGGTGCTAACACAGGTCCTTAGTGTGGTGGAGAAAGGAAACGAGGAAAAAAGAAGGGAGGGAGGAAATGGATAAATAAATGAGGAATGGAGGGAGAGAGGGATGAGAACTATTTAAAAAGCCAGCATGATCCCTATTATGTTCTCGTGGAACAACAAAGAATAAAAGAAAGCTGGCCTACTGGCAGGCAAGCTCTCAGTCACTTTTTCCTGAGACCTGACTTTTCTACCTTACTGTTCCTGTGGCCACTAGTCTGTCTGCGATTACGCTCCACGCAGCACACTGGGGAGCGTTCCTTTGTGTCTTGCCGGCATATTCAATAAACACAGGCACTGCATGTTCCTTCCTCGCTCCATTCGTCAGGTTGTGTTCACGCCACAGAAAAAGAGAGGGCATTGCACAACCCTTTTGCCATGTTTGACAATTTAACGTACTTGCAATTGTCGTATCGGCTCTATATTTTAAACATCTTAATTGAACATAGACATCTGTAGATGGGAACTTCTGAATGGCTACGTTTCTCTTAATTCCTGGAGTTACAGCACAGCAGGAAGAGAGAAGCAGGAGCCATCCGTGCCTGTAAAAGCCTTCACGTGATAACCCTTGACACAGGGAATGCCAGTAAGACCACGTGAGCAAATCTCCGCGGCCACCTTCTACTCACTTGGGGGTGTTCCTGACCCCCTCTCTTCCCTCGTCTACCTCAAATGCAGTCCTGCCCTATGGCTGCCCCTCCCTCCCCAGACTGTCTCCTTCCTGTTGAGTTATTCAGCCTTCCTCAGAGCCATCAGTTGCTTGGTTTTGCCTTTTGGCTTCTGAGCTCTTCGAAGACTTATCATCTCTCCTTATTGCTAGATCACATGGTTAGTTTAAAACCCATTGTTACATTAACTAACCTTTGGAGCAAATGTATCTTTTCACTTACCCTTGATGTAGAGCTGTGAACAGAAATCCAGCTTTTTAAGCTAAATGGATGGGACAGAGGCAGCCGGTGCTGACCTGGGGTTCGCGCCCCCCTCTGCACCGGGAGTGCTGCATCCTTCTCCTCTCTCGTACCACACTCATCTCATGTCTCACTCTGCCCTGGCCCGTCTAGCGTAGCAGTCTGGGTATCTTGAGGTGACCTTTTTGGTTGTTGTTGTTATTGGAAACAGAAAACATTTTATTGGATTACTGTGGTACCCGTGCTAATGCGGAAAGGCAGAGATTCAAGATGGAGTATTTGAGAACAAACCTTTCATAGCTTATTCTCAAAAGGAAAAAAGAAACAAACTTTGGGGAGTTTCAGATTCCTCAAAAACTACACTCGATATGCTGCTAAGAACTGTTCTGTTCCTGTAAAGACGGGCAATTACGGGAACTAATTCCTGGGAGGAGGCCACGTGGAACAATAATGACGAAAGGCTTCCTGGTGATTTTGCCACTTTGCATGACCCCACCTTAATCTCAATATCAGAGGTGTTAACACACCAGTGAGAAGAATGGCTTCCACAATGTTCACTGGCATAACGATGCTTCGAGCTTCAGTTCTTTGAAAGGAACTGGATTCGGAGGTTGTGGCTATTTACAAAGGGGATTCAGTATTTAGTCCTAAGATGTCCACCCTTGAGAGCTGTACCTTAATTTATGGGCTCTTGTTTTTAAGAATGTCCAACATGGTTGGAAAGAGCAATTCTTTAAAACCACTTTTGCCCTGCTAAGGCGTTGCCTGACAACTCAGAAGTTATTTGCTCAGTTTCTCAGGGAGACACAGACTGAGAGAAGAGAGGGTGGAATGATGCTGTCTGTGACCTAGAAGCCCCATCCGAGGCTTTTTTAAACTCATCCTCCACCCAAATCTACATCTGCTGCTCTGCTCCAAGGACTTCGACCAGGTCCCAACCCTATAGGCACAGTATCTCCCCACGAACCTCTCTGTGCAGGAGCAAAATCATCCTCAGAAGTGAACACGAAGCACAGTTAAGTGAGAGCGGGGACAGGATGCTGTTGGCCGCTGTCTCCTCAGAGAGGAGCCGCCGACCAAGCTGTCCAGTCTCCCCTCCCAGGCAGGCCTCGGATGGGCTTGCCCGGTGTTTACCTCTGAGATTTCGTTCCCTCTGGTTCCAAGACTGACAACTGCACATCTGGGCAGAACATTCTTTCTGGTTTTATAGAATCGACTTCCTGTCTATTTGAACTGGGAGGTCTTTTGTCATTTTTTAAAAAGTTATTATTGTTTATGCCTACAGCACCTGGTCTTCCTAGGTAGCCTCCCATCCAAGTACTAACCAGGCCCAACCCTGCTTAGCTTCTGAGATCAGACATCAGGCTTGTTGGGGTGGCATGACCATAGACAGTGGGCTGTGGCTCCACTGGGATGTGACCCCAGAGCCTTCTGCATGTAAAGCAGATGTGTTAACGGCTGCATTATGGAACCACATCCCGCTTTGTCATTTTAAGGTGACTCTCTTTTTCTGCGTGGTCCTCTGGGTGTGCCTCTCAAAGTTTACCCCCCTGCAAGCCTAAGTCTGAGGGGTTCCCCAGTTTAGACCCTGTCTACACCCAGTACTGCCGGTGTCTCCAGCTGGGAAGAAAAGCATTTGGCTTTCTTTTCTCCTGCTCTCCTATGGATTACGAGGTCCCATTGAAGGTACATTCATTTAGCACATTTCTGACTCCCAGAGAATCTGAGAAAAGGAAGAGAGAATGTCAGTGAGCATTAGGCACAACTCTGGGGGATTTCAGGTGAGGGTCTGGGGAACGAGACCGAAATCTGTTCTCCTTCTCGCCCTCTGCAAGGGCAAGGGCAAGGGCAAACACGAGTTTGGAACTGTCCTACCTCGCTTTGGGTGTAGCTCAGTTTCTGTGATTGTTTACACTGTAGATGAAATAAACAATGATAGCAGAGCAAGTATAAAGAGGAAGATGCAGAAGTTGAGTTAATTGAATTCTATCATTTCACGTGATCACTTGCAACTTCTCTTTTTGCTTAAGGTTTAAAACAGTGAACGGCATTTAAAACCATGAAAACGTCACACCCACTAAGGTGGCGAAAACCCCAAAGGTGGACAATAACAAATGTTAACAAAGATGCGAAGAGGCGGGACTCCTCATGGGATGCTATTGGAGGGTAAGATGGTGCAGCCACTTTGGAAATTAGTTTGACAGTTCCTTAAAAAGTTAAAAATATACATATGGTGTAGCAATTCCACTTCTAGATATCTCTCCAAGACGAATGAAAATCTCCCCTCAGCATCGCTCTCTGTTATTTCTGCCACCTTCTAGTCATTAGAATCAAGTCACTAAACACAGCCTATGTTCCAGGAGGGGAGAATTAAGCTTCGCTTCCTGCAGGAAAGGGCGTTACATAATGTGCCGACATGTTTCAAAGCCACTTCTAAACCAGGTTTTATTCTACATTTTTTTCTGGAGGAAGATGTTTATGGTTGGAAAGAGGAGGATGTGAAAAGGGAGGAAACATTTTGCTTTCTTTTCGTCTTCTGTTGACATGAAACTCTCCATGTCAGGCAGAGACCTATCGCTTCCTTCTCCCGTTTCTTGCACTAAATATGCCTTTTAAAAGTCTTCATTTATTATTGTTCTTATTGTTGTTGGGTTTTTTATTTCTTGCTGTCCTCTATATATTTTGAAGGTCTCAGTACATTCTGGGCTTCAGACTTCCTGACATTACTCTTAGGGGTTTATGGCCATATTTTGAATCTGTTCTTGGTATTTTGCTTTGTTTCCAGGAAACAAGGCACATTTTTTAACTCCATTAGATTTCATTATCGGAATCTCGATCATCTTTTATCGCTCCCTCCCGCCAGTTTCCGAAGGCTCCCTGTGCCCCGGGAAAAAGAGCAGAAGGGCCTCCCAAGACAGCTTTGCAATAACAGCTCCTCAAATATGCAAGAAATGGACTAAAAGGCCGGGTTCCCGCTGCCTCTGAGGACGAGCACGCCCAGCGGGGGCCCGGGGAGCCGTCCGCGTGTCAGGCCGAACTGCCAGGCCCGGCGCGTGTCCAGAGGCGCAAGCACACCTGACGTGCCAGCTGGCAGTGCTGTGGTCACGCGTGTCCGGTGCTGTGGACCTCGGTGAAGCACGGTGGCATCTCCCTCCCCTGGCGAGTGCCGTGCGGGGCTGGGCAGAATCGTCCGGTGGGAGAAGCCCTAGACCTTGTCCCTCCCCTCCGCGCCGCTGCCTTTTACAAACCGGGCCTCGCGCAGAGCTTGGGCAGCCTCGTTGCCCGCAGCGTCTCCTTCACGGTGGACAGTAATTACAATTATATTGAAAACGCCCCTCTTTAGCAGATCCGCCCAGCCGGCTCCCGCCCTAAGCCTTCCCGCAGCCAGCGTGGCTCCCCGCGTCTCCGCTGGCCCCCGATGCCGTCGCCCTGAGTGCGGCAAGCAGCAAAGCGAAGATCGGATCGTCTGGACTGCGGGCCTGGCTGGGCAACTTCTTCATCGGACTGTCGTGAGGATCGATGGACCAGTGACACGCGCGCGGGCGCGAAGACGCCTTGGTCGCGGCGGGACGTCAGTGCGCAGCTACCGCGGCCCCGCGCTTGCTTCCTCCTTCAGGTGCCGCCGATTCCAGGTGTCGCCGCCCCGGCACCCGAGGCGTCTGAAACTTGACCTGGTGTTTGTCCTTCCAGGTCTGAAGTTCTGGTTCGTTGTGGTTCCTCATTAAGTGTCAAAATTCCGCTGGGAGAATGTTCCGGCAAATGGCCTTGCCCGCTGGCTGCCTGGCCCAGGGCTGCCCTTTTGTCCAGCAGGGTTCAAGGCCTCCCCAGCCCTGGATCCCTCTTTTCGTCTGGATTCCGGTGTCATGGTTTAGGAGCTTTAGCCCTCTCTCAGGACTGACATCTGCTGAGAGATTCTCCTCTTGATTTGCACGGCTCCTGATGTCACCTCGAGCAACCTATTTCCAACCTCCCCTAACATCCCGACGCTGGAATGTGGGGACATGAAGAGCTGTCCGTTCTACGCTTGCAAATTCTTTGACAAAAGTGACAGAGTGTTCTGTCTTCTCAGAGAAAGACTGTCCCCCTCCCGTGCTCATTCAGTTCCATGAAGCGACAGCTGTTGCTATGTGTCCAATTGTTTAAAATTCTTTCATTTCATGGCAAAGAATCCTGCTTTGTACCAGTCTGAGCCCTGAACCGTAACCCAGTCATCAAGACTCCAGGGGAGTGGGGCTCTGGGCAACGGGAGCTTGGGCGTTTATGGGGAGGTTAGGACGGCCTCTCAGCCCTGCCAAGTGAGCAGTGCCGCCAGGCAGCTTGCGCTGCGTCGGACCTGCTGCGTCACTGCTTTCTGCTTCCATTAAGGTCGCTTCCTACCGGCTTCCCACGCACACCGCTGGGTCTACATCGGGACCACCGCACACTGCGGGAAAGCTGCGAATAACCCTGCGCTCCTCCGCCACGTCCAAGCTCCTCCTGCGTCGAACATCCCGTTTCTTGCGGTTCCAGAAGAGAAGCAACTCTGGAGGGCCTGTTTCCTTTTCCTCGCGCCTCAGAAGGCGGTTGGTCCCCGCAGGTCCCAGGGATGGGCGGTGTCACCCCTGTGGCTGCTCCTTAGAGAACATGTTTAATTTTAGATGACTGGGTAGCTTTATTTCTCTCAAATAATGTGAGCTGTTCATCTTCGCGGAGGATGACGCGTGGAAGATGGCGCGCTCTACCCGTGGCCCCAACAGGATTGACGGTTATGTCCGTTTTCTCTTTCTTTTCCCCATAGATGAGGGAGCAACAGAGACTCTAAATAGACCACGAGGAAAACCAATAAATACCCCCAAATCCAGTCATCTTATTTTGGGGCGCCTGCTCACTCAACGTCTTCGACTCATCCAGTTGGAGGGCGTGGAAATTCTGCTAGCACCCCGTTGCCCCAGCAGCCCGGGAAAGGTGGGGGCGGGGGGGGGGGCTATTCTTTTGATGTGGGTGTTCTGTGGGGTCTTTCTTGGCCAAAAAGGTCCCAACAAAACCATCCTGGATAGTCTTCAGAAAATGCTCCATGAGTTTGGAAAACAAATACCTGGGAGGTTCTCAGAGAACAGGTGAGATTTAGACGCTTTGAAGTGGTGGAAGGCATGAAGGACAAGGTGAGGAGAGGGTCAGGGAGGAGGCTGCCAAGAAGAGCCAGGAAAGGGGCTGTCCCAGGAAAGTAGGGACCATGCAGGGGAGTGACCACTGCCCACCCCAGTCATCCTGGAGTGAGATCAGGCCGCCTCTCAGGTTCAGGCTCTGCTATGCGCTCCTGTAATTTCAGGCTCCTCCTGATTCCAAAAGGAGCTCTCACCTAACTGCGCGTGCCTGACATCCTTGTCACCTGAGACAAAGCCTTTGCTTCTCAATAAAGAGAGACAAGTCTTAACTATGCAAATCTATAGTGGAGTAGCTCTGTGTGAAGCTCGTTCCTATTAAAATGCCTTCAGTCAGCTTTTCAGCAGACGCCTGACCTATGCCTGAGAAGATGGGAATGGCGTGGTGGACTAACTGGAGACCCGCTCCAGCTTGACCTCCACCTCGACCTCCACCTTGACACTAGGGCAGGGACATGGAAGGGGCAGGAGAGGGAGTGGCGTTCCGGGGCCAGCTGCTGGCCGGCTTTTCATGGGGAAATGAAGGGGAGGTGTTTCCTGTGAGATAAGCCAGGTTTAGAGCCTCTCCATTGTGTGACTATCTTCTGGGGTCATGGGCTTGAGCCACACCCTTTAATGTGTAGATGAGAGTGCACCCCCTGCTGAGGGGAATTCCTCTCACAGTTGGAGCTGGTGTTCCTCACATTAGGAAGACTGGGGACTGGAGCCTTGGAGTGAGGTGGGCTTGGGGTCCATCAGGCGAAGGTGTTTACTCATGCCCAGAGTGGAGGTCCAGGTGACAGGGACAGGCTGGAGAGAAGACAGGTGACTTGTATTCAAAGCTTTAAGTTACATCCTACTTTGTATTTCTTTCCTCCCCAGTGTATTGGTTGATTCTAGTACAAGTGAGACCTGGTGTCAGGTGCGCTGTGGGAGTTTAGGGAAGAGCTTGGACACGCTGCATAAAGAGGGGTCACGGGGAGAACCAGGCCTTCCCCGGAGGCCCCTGGTGTCAGTGTGGTGAGAGCAGACAAGAGGTGTGCAGAGCATACCGGTGAGCTGACAGGGAGTGGGGTGTGATGAGGAGTGTCAACATGAAGAGCAAGAAGCCCACCCCAAGCGTGTCAGAGATGCTGGCCTGGAGAACTCCCCCAAATGTCCGGGGTGTTGAGATGAGCTAATACCTGGAAATCAGAACAGCAGGAGGGGACTTGGTCATTTAGGCTCAAGTAAATGTGGCAGTCTGGGACGTTCGCATCTCCGACGTCTGTGCCCCGCTCGCCAGCCCCCTTTCACACCAGCTTGGAAGGTACAGCGTCATACATCAGCAAGTGTACTTCTCAGAGGGTTCGTTTTTCTCTCGTTACTGTACTTCTTTTTCTTCACAAGGAACAGGTCTCAGCACACTGATTCATCGATCATTCCCACCACTGCAATTTTGGCAACTCTAGGAGAGCTGGAGGCAAAAACACTCAGAGTGTCACTTCGAATAGTTCTCCACCCCAAGCCCTCAGCAAAATTTTCCTGACCGTCTAATCTATCTCCTTCCTCTGCTTTTTTTTCTAAGTAGAGTTAACTTGGTCAGTTATTTATCTTGTTTCTTGGCTGTTTTCTCCACGCCAGTGGTCCCCAACCTTTTGGGCTCCAGGGATGGGTTTTCCTATGAGAATCTAACACCTGATGATCTGAGGCAGTGATGCCAGCACTGGGGGTGGCTGCCAATGCAGATGAAGCTTCGATCACTCGCCTGCCACTCACTTCCTGCTGTGTGGCCTGGTTCCTAACGGGTCACAGACTGCTATAGGTCCATGGTCCCGGGGGTTGGGGACCCCTGCACTAGGCCATAAGCTCCATGAGCTCAGGGATTTTTGTCTGTTTTATTCACTGATTTTACTCATTGTTTTATTTACTAAAAGCCTAGAATAGGGTCTTAAACATATCGAGTGCTCCATACATATTTGTCGAACGAATGAACTAATCAAACTGTCCTATTTGCTTCTGCAAGCAGATGTTCAGCATTTGCCAATTTCAGAAACAGTCATATTTTAACTCGTAGAAGACCAGCTAACTCTCTCTCTCTCTCTCTCTCTCTCTCTCTCTTGTACTATTGGAGAGTTGAAATAGTCAAAACACGAAATGTAAGTTATTTCGTTCATCTTGTGATACTTTACAGTGTCCCTAGGTTATGACTTTCATTTCTGTAGCTTCTGGCATCTTTATGCCCAGTTTTCAAATGCCCACTCATTTAGCCAATGCTTATAGAATGATGCAGCAGAAAATGTCCCAGGAGATGGAGTTTCAAAGCTGAATAAGACATAGCCCATACCCATAAGCACTTATATCTCTGGTGGGGGAGTTAGAGATATTGCCAACTAGCAAAATGAGCTGTGGTTCATAAAGTAAGAGAAATATGTAAACAGGTGGATTTGAGGGGTGTGACCAAGAAAGTCCATGGAAGAAATAATGCCAACTAGGGTTGGAGGACCAAACGGCTATCACATTCCCAATCAGATGGGGGGAAAGTCAAGGCAAAGTCAGAGATGGGAAGTGGTGGTTTGGTGTCCCTGGACCATGCAGTGGGTGGTCAGGAGAGGCAGGGATGACACAACCAAAGTGAACTAATGGACTTACCTCTGGTCACGCTCGTGAGTTTCATATCTGTACATCCAATGGGCTGCTGGGCGTCTCCACCTGGATGGTTCCGGCCATCGAAAGTGCGACATGATCAAAAGTCAAGTGATCATCCCTTTCAGCATGGTTCCCTGCCCGCCTGTCACCCATCTGAAACCTGCTCTCCCTTCTAATTTCCCTTATATCAGTTAAAAGACTTAACACACACATTTTTTTAAGATAGCAAACTTGGAATCATCTTAAGATAATTTCACCTCCCTACCCTTCCACAACCAGCTAAGACACAAATCTTATTCATTCTAGCTCAGAGATATCTTTAAATATCTCTACACTTCTTCCCTCACAAATATTTTCCACTGGACTGTGACAACAGTCTTCTGATTGGATGGCTCCTCTGTCATCACGCTGCCCTTCATCATGACAATCTATCCTCGATTTAACCGCAGGTCATTCTACTAGCTGTCATCCCTTAGAAGCTTCTCCCTACCCATGGTGTCCTGGGCTAATCAGAATAGGACAGACCCCAGTACAGGAGGGGCTTGGCCATGATGGAGTCATGGGAGGAGGCAAAATGGCAACTCAAGCTCAATTTATGCAAAGTGGAGACATCTCTCAGTGAGCAAGTGGTCCAGGCTCAGAGCTCTCTTCGCCAAGGCCACCCTATCTCCTGTGACAAGCCACAGGTATCATAACAAGAGATGGAGGAGTGAGCTTACCAATCAGTCTTTTCCACCGACTTGGAGTTTGTCTTCAGAGATTGCACCCATAACCTACCTCGTTTCAGCAGCTCTTGGAAATGTGGGATCATACAGCACTCAGACTGACTGGAGCTTCCTGGGTCTTGGTATTAAGTAGGTATTAGGTCGGTTTGAAAGTGTCTTCTCTGAGGTGGGTCGGATGAATACTGAGTTTATACACATTCCACATGAAACAGGGAATGGAAGTGTGCAACATGTTCTCGCATGAACAGAAAGGCAGGTTATCATGGAATATTAGCATCAGCTCAGGAAAGTCAGTGGTATTAATGATTTTATTTTTTCTATCTACGTAGAAACCAAAGGGAAGAGAGGGTATCTTTGTACCCCTTATCCTGTATATGTGGGCTTCATAATATGCCATTTCTGTTTTATCCCATTTTAAGCATCTGCCATCAAAAGAAATTTCATTTTTCCCTTTGGGCTCTAATTTACTCATCAAATAAAGTCCAAAGTCCCAGTAGCTTAACAATTCCTGGCTGGTGGCCATTGGGATCCATCTCCTGCCTCATTTACTCTGACCTGCGTGCTCTCTGACCCTCTGCTTCGGCCGCACCCAGCTCCCTCTGATGCCTGTCCCTTTCCCCTGAGATGTGCTGTTCCATCACTCCCTGACATCCCTGGAGTCACAGTTGACTCTGGGCTTAACAGATTTTACAGAAATTATCACTGAGTATGGTTTATATATCTGGTCTCATTATTTGCAGATCCTGTATTTGCAAATTTGCCTGCTCACTGGAACTTGTCTTCCAAAATTCTCTGCACGGTGCTTTCCCATTCATTCTTGGATCTGTGCAGAGGGGCTGGGACTGTGTACAAACACCAGTGATTCCTCTCTTGCCCATGAAAGCAAAACTTGCAAGTAATGAGAGAAGGCGTGGGGGAGGCGAGCAGAGAGCAGAGATCGGATGAGTTCCACGGAGGCATGTGGTGTTTGTGCCTGATGTCATCTTTGCAGCCTGGAGAAGAACGTGGAGGAGCTCCTGCTCAGATAGTCAGGGGCTGCCCTGGTTATCTCTCAGAAGCAAAGCACTGAACTCTCCGTGGTCTAGCCACGCCACGTCCGCAAGTCTCGATTTCTTGTCCTCTCAATGAAAATGAGTTCACTGACTCTTTGATAAAAGACTGTGAATGTGTTTGACTAACTTGCAGATTTAAGATCAATAAAATGTAAAACAAATCTCTACCTATCACTGTATGCCTTAGGCACAGGCCGGGGCACCCGGGCTGTTGCTGGATGTCTGTTGCTAAGAACATTCTGATATTTGGGAGCGATAGTGACGACAGTACAGAGGAGCTGAGCTCAGAGCCAGCTATCTTAGAGAGAAGACTTTCTCGCGGTACAGGATGAAGCATGAAAATCAACGTGTATTTTATAGAAAATAGGAAATATTTAATGTATATAAATTTATTTGACTCGGAAATTATTTATTTACAATTGATGATTGATACCAACAATTGAGGTAAAAATATACATGAGGTATAAATATAATATTTAAATGCAATATCATATTTTATTTCCATTGGCAAGATAACAATGAATAAAATACTGCAGTATTTGACCAATAAGCTTAATGCATCTTTCCCCTCTTTTTCTTTCCTTTTTTTTTTTTTTTAATGCACCGTGTTGTTATGCAGCAGTGATGGGATTAATACGGGAGGAAGTTTTAAAAAGTCGGGGGTCATTTGAAAAGCAAGGAAGCCAGACATATAATCACATTTGTTTTTATTCTGTTTTAAGTATTCTCTAGGTCTTTGCTTCATAGAGTGTGGTTTCTGAGCCAGCAGCTTGGGCATTCCCAGGGCCTGTTAGAAAGACAGGCCCACCGCAGACTGCCGGGATCAGAGTTGGCATTTGAACTAGATCCTCAGGTGAGCTGAGCGCAAGCTACTGCTGGTGACACAACACCATTCATCCTGTGCACCTGTCAGAGGCTCCTAAAATGTACGGTCCCCTCTCTGGCGCAGAGTTCTCGTTAAGCTAAATTAAACTTCGCTACGATCTTGTCTATGCCCATTAAAGTCATCCAGCACATATCCGAGATGTGTGGGAGAAGCGAATTTTGCTCACAGAGCATTGCCCAAATGGAAAATTATGGCTTTGCCCTCCTCAGGTAGGCAAGGAATCACAAAATTCCTAGATCACAATTCGAACTGTATGTACCATATAAAACTCATATACAGCATTTTTATTCCTCTCAATGAAAGAATTGCACGTTGCTGATAAGAGAAAACATTACATAAATGCATACAACAAAAGGAAAAACACTCATTTAAGATTTTCTCTTTTTTCCTTCAACACCATTTGCTAAGTTATGATACCAATCTCTCATGGATTGCCAGAGAAAATCCCTCCCCTGAAACCAAACACAATAAATTATTTTTCTCTCTATAGTTGTTGAATTACAATAAAATAAAAACAATTTAAATCTATTAGCAATCAGTTAAGGAGAGTCAATTCACTTAGTCTATATAATAATAAATAGGGTTGGATCAAATGTATAGGTGGCTTGATTGGCTGATGAAGAAACATGGATTTAACAAATATGTTTATATTTTCTCATATTAATTGAAGAACATGGTTTTGGTCTTATGTTGATTTAAAACCCTGTCTTTCAATTGCAAAACTTGAACAGATTCTATCCAAAGAGTATCATACATAGCAAAATAATTCCCTGAAGCTACAATGGTCTGGGGCATCAGGTGACCATCGTCTCCCTTTGTCTGGTGTCCAGAGTTAAAATCAGTGCAATACATTGATAAGAAAATGCCAGTGAACTGTGACCAAATAGGCCACTGGTCAAATAGAATGACATTTAAGAACATTATGAAAAACTGATAAAACACAGAGGCTCCCTTTGGCTGTGGCTATGCAAAGGCTGTCACAGTCAGCTCTAATCGGCAGGGGAATACAGGTTCTGTGTCAGTCACTCTCGCTGGCCAGCGACCCCTGGGCCTCTGACATCTCATCGAAACTGCACCTGGCCAGGCCCAGTGGCAACTGGTGATCTGCCTTGAATTTGGTAGTGACTTCACCCACTGCTTTGCTTTACAGAGGAGTAAACATTCTTTTCCTCACTTTATCCGACGCCCTGCCCTTGGTTTCTGAACAACAAAAACAAACGGACAACACAGAACCTTTCAATGCTGTTTTCCTTTGGTTAGCTAATCTTTGGTTAAACATCGGCCAGACTGACAGGCCACACATTTTCACACCTTGGTGGCAGCAGCAGCTGCTTCTCCGTGTCCAGCAAGCAGAGCCCAGAGCAACTGGGGAAAAACCGCTTAAGAAAGGTACTCACCGAGTCAGACGTGCTCCTACTCAATTATATATAAGGTATCGATTTTACATATATACAGCGAGGGTAGAGATATTCACACATATGTACATATGCTGTACAGACATTTATTTACAGTTAAGAATATGCTTCTTAGAAGCCTTTAAATAGCAAATTAGGCAATGCACAAGGAATAATCCATTTAATTTTAGGTAACATAGATAAATGTTCTGGTTTTTAAAAATATTATATTAGTAGGGCTATAGCCATCTCCAGGAAGGCTAGGAAACTTCTAGAAGTTCTTGCATCTCCAATGTTCCGACCTGTCAGCATTTCCACCGTAAGCGTTAACCACGCCACCAGCCTCTCCCTCTCTCACGCGCTTCCTCACGAGCACGCTCTCTCCTACGTCTTTGCTTTCACTTCCTCTTCCCTGAGTTGGATGTCACGCTGGGGAAAACTCAGATTTTGGTTTCTGGACCCTCGGCAATGAGGGGCTGAAAAGAGTTTCTAATCTTGGCAACTTCCGCCGCACACAGATGTCCAAAGCCTTTATTGTACCATTCCGGGGAGTGACCTCTGTGGGGACAAAAAATCAGAAAGGAAGTGGGAAAGCCTTTCTCCATGACACGCCACTTTGTCATGGTGACGGGCTGCCTTCGTGCCCCGGTGGCCAAGACACTTGTGTACCCCTCGGGCTGCTTCTCGAGGACCTGAGAACCCAGTATGCGCCCTACCTTTTCAGCACGGGCTGGGTGCTTTCAAAGGAAACCATCTTTTGCCTTGCGTCAGAACACAGTCTGCATTTGCATCTGTAAACTTACTCATCCTTTTAAGCTATGCGAGGTTTTTATACGCCATTCTCAGTTCTTTAAGAGATGACAACAAATTTTGGTTTTCCACTGTCACCTGAGAATGTAAGGCCCCAGCAACGCATCATTGTGAGGAAAATAAAATGCTGAAGAAAAAGAAAGATGCCGTCTTTCTGAGCGATTCAGACTGAATTCTAGACTTTTGAGACGACTCAGTTTAGGTCCACCTAGGCCGAGAACCTGGCTCAGCAGCATGAATGCCCCAAGGAGGCTGGATTTAAGCTGCCTTCTTCTTTGCAAAGGGACAGGCATTAAAAGAAATGCCAGAGAGGGGACACGCGTTTACCAAGCGTCTCCTGTGAGCCAGACTCTAGCATTTGTGTTTGATCCAGGCGAGAGGCACAGATGTCTAAGTGTGGGCAAAACTGAAAACAGAAGAGCAAAAGACCGCAGGAAAACACCAGAATTTCAGGAAAGGTGGGGAAGAGGGAGGCATAAGTAAGCCATTGTCTATGAAAGCATGTTAGTGGCTGCAGGGAAAGAACAGCAGAGTGGAATAAGAAGTCAGGATGCCAAACAGGGCCCTGGAGAACGTGCCAACGCGCGCTTGGACTCCGAGACCAAGCCCACCACCCTGGGGAGTGCACACTTACTTCAGGTCTACCCTGCAGATGTGGGTCAGGCGTGACTTGCCGGAGCCACACGGCTTATTAAGTATTGAGAATCCATCACGATGGCTCGCACGCCACCCATGAGCGGGGCTTCCTCGTGGTCCACCGAGAGGGACAGCAGGGCGCACATTCCTTTGGGCAGATCAGTCTTCCAGGTCCTGTAGCGAAACAACGGTGTGTGGCTGAGAGAGACGGAAAGGCCGGAGCCCAGAGCTGAGATGGACACTCAGAGTTTCCTGCTCAAATTCCAATCCTAGTTACTTGGATTAATGAATGGCTTCAGAGAGTGTGGCAAAGTTTATACAGCGTAATTCAGAGCAAAGGGCTCAGTCCTCAGACCCGGGGGCTGGAAGTGGTCTTGCAGCTTGGAACCGACCAGAGGCTGCAGAGGCCCCTGCACATTACTAAATGGCTGGTTTTACAGTTTTGGAATTAGGACTCGCTCATCCAATTCTTCACTGTAAACATCCATGAAGCACCAGGATATGCCAGGCTCTGGGAAGCCAGCAAGGACACGAAGATGCACAGGCCAGGAGGAGAAACAGAAAGGCAGAGAGCGCGGTGACATGGCTAAGCTTCGAGCATTCTGAGACCACGTGGGGTGTCGGGGAGGCATACGGCGGGAGCTCTCCTGGAGGAGGTGATGCTAACCTCGAGTCTTACGGGGTAAATGAACTGGTGATGCTCAGCTTGAAGAAAACTAGACACATGTGGATAGCTACTCATCTTTAAATACCCGAGCGGCTCATAAGTGGGAGAAATAAATCCTGTTGATTTGACTCCAGAAGGAAGATAGAGGAAGGCACATCTCAGTTCAGTAGTGGAAAGAGCTGTCTCACAACGTGCACGTTCCAAAAATGGAATGGGCTGTCTGAGGAGGTAGTGAGTTCCCTGTTCCTGGAGCTATTCAAGAATACAGGGGGCTACCCCTTGGGACAAGGTTGTTGATGGAAGTCAGGAACCACAGAGCATTTGTGTAACAACCATTTCTACCAGAAAATACAGGTTTTGTTATTATCATCCAGTTACTGGCATCACAGATCCTATCCACTTATGTAACCATCTCATCTATGACTTCATCCTGTCCTACGTCAAAGGGAAGCCATTACACGCTCCCAGCAGGAACCTGGGAGTAAGCAAGCCCCACACAAACGTCCAGCAGCTTCTCCGTGGGGGTGCCTGTTCTCTTTTCTTGCATGATAAAGGGATTAATAATAAAGACTGACAGATGCAGAGATCTGTGGGGATAAAATGGAAAGATCTTCGGTCACTATCCCTGGATGCTCCCAAGGAACTAGAGAAGGAGACAAAGTGAGACAGAAACATGGCATTCCTGAAGGGAACCCAGCCACGTTTGTGCACTTTGGTTAGAAGATGCTCTGAAGACAGGAGTATCTCAGCCCTGCCACTTCCTCGTCATACTGTTCCTTTCCACCTTCTTGTATCATAACCACAAGGACTTTCTGCTGCAGGAACCACATCTGGTTCATTGTTTATCCCTTTCGGGGCCAAGTTCCTTTCCCTCAGAGCCTCCTGGTCCACCCACCTTCTCCTTCACGCCTTGCATGAAACATCGAAGTAGTGAGACTCTGCCTGGACCACCATATTTAAAATTTCACCCTCTACCCTCCCTTACCTTACATATCCTCCTAGGCTAGGGACCGCATCCCTCTTATTGATTGACTCTCTCTCTAATACAGGGTAAACCCCGAGGGAGCGGGATTGTCTGCTGTGTTCACTGCAGCTTCCCCAGAGCCTCCAGCAGTACCTGGCACAAGGTGGTGATGGAACAGCACACTAAGAAATGGCAGGCTGCTGGCTGGATGGAAGGCAGGGGGTCCTGCGTCGGGACTCTGTCCCCTCCTCCTCTAAGGGGAGGAAAGAGGCACGCCACGGCAGGGTGCCACCCCCCAGACTCCCTCCTGGAACGATTCGATTGGCCGCTTGCAAGAGTGGAGGTGTTGAAGCTTAGCTCGCCCGAGATGACTCATGTTCCAATAACTGCGGTAATGGGCCACCCTTATAAATGCTCACATTCTCCATCAGGCTCCCAAGGTGGCTAAGATAAACACATGTATTTAGGGGAAAATGACCCTTAAAATTCAAAGTCCCAGAGACCAACTCCAAACGCATAAATAGCCTATGCGAAAAGTAACCTTTAGTCTGCCATCAAGACTAGTTTCATAAAGAAACTATTTTAAATACACATCTGGGAATTTAGCTAGTGATTCATTTCCACACCAGCCCATGAGAGGAGAGAGTGTTTGGCATTCGTTATCAATAGGAAAGGATATATTGATTTAATTATATTTTATCCGGGTTTCTAGCATCCCGAATCCCTCGTCTTTCTGGTTCAATCCTGACTCACCAGCCCACGTAGATGGCTCTATACTGTGCGAACTTCCTGTCAATGGTTGAGCATCCCATTACAAACCCCGACAGCAGGGGTCTGGAACTCAACTCGTAATCTATCAGAAGCCCTATTTCAACAGGGAGACATAAGACTCGTAAGCCTGGGCGGGCCCTGGAATCTTACTGGACACCTGAGTGTCTCAGCACCGTTGGACCTTCGGGGCTGTGTGTGCCCAGGCTGCCGTGTGGGGTGATGAGCTCTGCACATCTGAAATCACACAAAGGAATCCTGAAGTCACACAAAGGTGTCTGAGAGTTCCACAAAGTGGACTGGCTTTTCCAGAGGGAGAAAACGGAAGCCGGAGAAAAGTCAGGGAGATTCAACTGACATGGTCTGGCAGAAAGTACAAACTGGATGAACAGCAGCTATTCCTGGGACTCTGTTCTGAGGAAATGAACAATATTTATGGCCCAATAAACCACATGCTCCATAATGAAAGGGGCCAGGAGAGAGCTGACGGAGCTGTAAATTGGGTGAAGAAGCAGGAAGTCAGGCACGAATACAGCAAAGTCAGTCTTCACCGAGGGAAATGGGGGCTAGCTTAGCAGCCCCCACACACGCTGAACTTAGGAGAGGGGACCTCAGATCTGCAGCTCTTAATCTGCCTTCGGAACAGCGTGTGTTTAACCCCAGGGGCCGGCTTACCTGAGAACCACGAAGTCTCTGGAAGGGTGGGGGGCCATGCTGTTCAGCACGTACTGATAGATCTCCGTCTGCTTGTCCAGAGTTTCCACAACCTTCCACTGCACGAAATCCTCGTCCCACAGGTGGCGCTCCCTCAGCACGCGGTTCAAAACCACACAGGGGGGCGCTTCCACCTCCACGGACGCCTTCCACAGCTTCAGCGGGTTCCCGTCGCCCACCTTGGGAAAGACACCAGCAAGGCTCAGGAGGGGAGCTGGTCCTGAGAAACCTGCCTCATTTCACTGGGGGGCTCAGAAAATAGTCCGGTGATGTACCTTGAAAGAGCGATTAGTGGACCTTAGGTTTACCATATAAAACTGGTATCCCTTAAGCTTAAAATAATGATGATGTTGATGATCGAAAAAATAATAACCACCAACACGCACAGTGCTTACTGGGTGCTAGGTGCTGTCCTAACCCATTTTGTTTTCATTCATTCATTCATTTATTTACATTTTAATTTATTTTTATTAAATTTATTGGGGTGACATTGGTTAATAAAACCATATAAGTTTTCAAGTGTACAATTCAATAATACATATATGTGTATTGCGTTGTGTTCACCATCCAAAGACGAATCCCCTTCCATCATCATAGATTTGACCTCCTCTGCCCTTACCTACCCCCTGGTAACCACGAAACTGTTGTTCCTGTCCACGAGTCTCTACTTGTCTGTCACATTCATTTGCTGCTTTCAGTTTTATATCCCTTTATGAGTGAAATCATAAGGTTCTCAACTTTTTCTGTCTGACTTATTTCACTTAGCATGATAATCTCGAGATCCATCCATGTTGTCGCAAAGGGCAGTGTTTCATCTTTTCTCATGGCTGAGTGAGATCCCGTTGGATATATGTACCACGTCTTCTTTATCCAATCATTTATCAAAGGGCACTTTGGTTATTTCCTTGTCTTGGACACCGTGAATAATACTGCTATGAACATCGGGGTGCATGTAACTTTACGAATAACTGTTTTCAAGTTTTTTTGAATAAATAACCGGAAGTGGGATTGCCGGCTCATATGGTACTTCAGTCCTTAGTTTTTTGAGGAACCTCCATACTGTTTTCCATAGTGGTTGTACCAATTTACATTCCCACCAGCTGTGTATGAGGTTCCTTTTTCCCCACAACCTCTCCAACACTGGTTATTACTCGTCCTGTTGATGACAGCCTTTCTAACAGGTGTGAGACAGTATGTCCCATTTGACTTTAAATAGCCCTCCTCTGACAGTGGTATTATAATTATCATTATGTCTTATATACAACTGAGAAGACAGAGGCACAGAGAGGCATGTGACTTGCTGAACGTCACGCAGCCAAGGGACAGAGACCAGATGGGGATCCGGCAGTCTGGCTTCACAGTCTGCACTCTGATTATGTGCAAAAGGGCTGCTTGGCGGTCTCTAGAAAGGGTCACAGTCACATGTGTGCCAAGCCCTGCGGCTGTTTTTAAAGCAAAACACATGCCTGTTTGTCGGAGTTTCCCCTAACCCCCGAGATTACCTTTCTGAAGGCCAGGTCCGTATTGTCTGTGCTGGAACATGTGACCCATCCTTTGAACTTCTCCTTGGCCTCCTTCTGGAGGCCCTGGACAAGATGTTCCAGGTAAGTGTGGAAAGTGGCCCCGCTCTCCTCCAGCTGGGTCCCCAGGTCTTCCAGGGTCGGCGCGTGGACCTCAGCCTCCGAGTACGAGTTACGAGACTGGGCGAGCAGCTCAAGCGGGACCTGCACCAATACATGCACCAAAGAGCAATGCACGAGCTGAAGGCATGCTGCGACTACTAGTTAGAGAAAGCAGAGTCACTGAGTCAAAAACCACATGTGGGCAGCAGGCCGAGTGCACGGGACATGAGATGTTTTTCTAAGGTCAGTGGCAAGGCTGGTGTGGGGGGCGGGGCTTCCTCAGGAAGACAAATATGTTTCCGAGGGATATTTATTACTCAGAGCACCACAATGACTTCCTACTCATTCTTTCCATTTTCCTCTCATTTTCCCTTTAATATATTTTTTATTCATTTTGGCAAAATGTGGGCTCGGGAAACTTAAAGCACATACACTTAAGGGAATCAGCAAATGTGACTTAGAATTAGCTTTACCTTTTTAGCACACTTGTCCCATTTACAAATGCCAAAGTCACTACAAAAAGTATGCCAGAAGGCTAGTTCACTGACTTCTCTAATGTATCTGTGGCTATATTCATAAGTTATCGCTGATTCTTAGTTAACAGAGATTGGTCAATATGTCACACACACATCAGACACACACACACACACACACACACACACACACACACACACACACACACATGCTGAACCTAATCAAGTCCCAAGGTAAAATCAAATAGAACATAATGGGCGGGCTGGCCTCGAACCTGACAATTGAAGGTGATGTAACTGTTCTCACGAAAACTGCCATCATGGTAAACCCAAGAGTCTTTAACTATCGGGCCTTAATTGCATAGCGAGCTCCTCACTTTTCTTGGAGGCAAAGACCAAGAGTGTCCTGCTGTCATTATAAAATTGGGAACAAACAGCCACGAATGCAGCAACTTTTCCAAGCGTCTCATCCGGTGCCAAGAGCTATAAGGAAGGAGCTTCGAGCCTTGCCCTCACCTCAAAGAGCCGGTCGCATTCCGTGATCATGTGTGCAAGGCCCTGAGCGGCGGCCAGGTTCTCGCTGAGGTCCTTTTGATCTGGCTTCCCGGTGGCATATTTCTTCTGGATGACTCTGAAATTGAAGGAGACGGTCCTAAGCAGATGCCAAAGCAGAGAGCCCATCTCTCTTGTTTTCTGTTCCTACCCACATGCTCTCCAGGGCACGGAATTCCTCTTTCCCAAATTGGAAGAAGGACCACACATCTCAGATATTCTAAGCCATTCTAAGAATCAGACAGCTGAGAATAAAAAGCCTGGACAAGCACGAGGGCAGGAATAACTGTTGGGAGAGAAATTAACCTATTTTTCCCGAGTTTGAGCTGCGAGCTGCCATGCTTGGCCCTTGAACCTAGCTCCCCCTTCCTTTTTTTTTTTTTTTAAATTGAAGATTATAAAATACTGCTTTGCGTACTTTTTCTCCCCTTCCCACTCACACACAAAAAGCAAAACTCTTCAGGTTGTCTGGATCAATACAGACATTCTTCAGTGCTACTTTGACAATTTGATGAGTCTGAGCACATGAATTAGGTCACCTTGAAACATTTTCTGATTATAAATGAAATGCTGACAAGTCCTCCGGTTGAAACCCAACACGAGAAGTTTTTTGGTTTTGTTTGTTCTGTTTTGTTTTGGTTTTTTTCCTTTTCAGGAACTGTGGGGAACACCTGGTTTAGGATTACTGTTGCTGCTGAGAAAAACCCACCTGGGGGAGCTTTCCTTCTTCAGCAAATTAAGATGGAAGAGAGAGGGGGCCAGACACACAGCCAGATTCATGGGCGTCATCTGGTTCTCCTCCACCAAGTTGACCACGTCGTTGAGGAAGCACAGCAGCGTCTGCAGGACCTCCCTGCTCTCGTCCGCCAGCAGCAGGATGGCAGCCTGCACGGCCTGCAGCCGCTGCTCCTTGGGGACATCTGTGGAAAAGGGGGCGCCAGGCCATTAGAGGAGCAGCCACAGGAAGAACAGGCTGGGAGGAGGAAGGGAGTGAGCTCAACTTTCCTGACCTGAAGACATGCTTAGAGACATCATCGTCATCAACAATGATGGTGACAACTGCTGGCGACACAAAGAACTGGGTAATTGCCTTGGCCTCACAGCCGGTGAGAGGCAGAGCTGGGATTGGAACCCCAGCAGCCTAACTCTCAGAGCCTGTGGTTCCAACAAGATGGTCATTGTAAAGGAACTCCCTGGCTTGGTTCTCATGCTCCAAGCATCCCACTGGCTTGTCTGCTTTCAAACCGTTTTTCTGTTCTGCCCACAGTTGGCGACAGGCTGGAGAGCTGTCTGCCCAGTTCTCTCTTGCCCACCCTGCCATCCAACAGCTTGTGAAGCACCTCTCAGGATGCCCAGGGCTCAGTGGGGCATGGCTTGGAGCCCACTGTGTTGGGAGACGGCAGCCTCGCCTTCCCCCACCCCTCGTGGGGCGGCCAGGGCTGATGCTGGCTGGGTGCAGGTAACCGTGGGTGATGGGGCTCAATCGGCTGGCCCTCTGAACTGACACTTAGAGGGCCAGCTCCTTGAAGCTGTGCCTGACACATCTGTCTCTTCCCTGCAGGTCCCCAGGGCTTGGTTCAGAGGAGGCACGTGGCTTCCTGGGGTGACCCAAGGTCACCTGTTCCGTAATCTTGCAGGTCATGGAAATTGAGACTGTGCTTGGGGAAGAAGCAGCAGACTCCCCAAGGTTATGGGGAATGGGCAGCACTATTCAGGCCCATTCCCCGTCAGGGTGGCCCTTCTGGTGGTGATGCTGGTGGCAGGCAAAGGTCATGCAGGCTTCAAAGGGCACGGGCCCCAGGGCTACAAAGTGAAGTAAAAGGAAAATCATGGCGGTGGGTGTGAAGCGCTGCATTTCGCTGCCCGCCGGCTGTGTTGTTTGGGCCTGACTCACTGCCTTGTTCTGAAGGACGCGGCCAGGAGTTCACTTCGGTTCACATTGTTGTCTTTCTGAAATATGTTCTAGAACAGGTCTCTGCAGTAGACTGTCTGTGCTCGAGGGGGTGGGGAGGTATGCTCGTGACAATCAATGATGGGTGGGAAGAAAAGATTACAATTTTCAGTGGCATTCATGTTTTCTCTCAAACTTTAAAACTACCAATTGCATATGTTTTATAATGTGCACAGTAGGCCATAGTATAGCACAATACATTTATATTATTAAACATAGATAAGTTCACATGCTCAGATATATACTACTAGTAGAGGTGCATAATAAAGAAAAATGGGAGCCTGCTGCTCTGGAGGGGCTGTGGTGTGACTTCTGCCCAGGTCTTGCCCTCTCTGTCATTGTACCCCCAGGGCTGGGCACACTGCTGGCTCCAGGCAGCCAGCAAGCCCACATTTTTGGAAAAACCTGATCACGTACTAAGCATTCTAGGATCCACCGCCCCACCCGCCATCCCCCCATATCTACAATGCACTGGCAGAAGGTAGATCTGGGTTTAGTAGAGAAGAGTCATCTTTGTTCAAATTAGAGCAAAACCTTTTTCTTTTTTCCTTGCTTTTGCTGAAACAGACCTAATAACTTTAAGCTTGTCATCAGAGTGTTATAAATGCAGCTTGAGCCTCTTTTAAATATGCCGCTTTAGGTGGGGTGTCTAGTGTATATGTTGTGTAACTTTAGATTGCCAACTTTCTCTTCCATGCCAAAATTTCTGAAGTCATTTGTCAAGGCTACATGTTGTCATAACTTCCTTTTACTACTCAGTTGTTCCTTTATCCTTCAGAAAACATCTTCCATCCTTTATTTTCTACCAAAAATGCTTGTGAGGGCTAATCATTAATCCCTGGCTTCAGCATTCACTGGGTCCCATCCATCTGATCTTCTGGGACTCTCCTGGGGTTCCTGCCTCTTTCTTGGCTCTTGGGAGACTATCCTGGATCTGCGTCCCAAAGTGCTGCTAGCCCGTGACCGTGTGGATGGCCAGCAGCACGTCAAAATCAACATCTGGTAGATTCTGAACACCCCTCTCCTCCTTGCCCCAAGTCGGCTCCCTTGTCCCTCCTTCCTTTCTATATCCTCCAAGTCATCAAGCCTTAAAACTATAGGGTTGTCTTCGATCTCTCCATTCTTCTCACTCCTATAGACCAGTGGGTCTCAAATATTTTTATTAGCCATCCAACACTCTATTCTAATGAACAATTTGATGAAAATCCAAAAAGTAACACAGCTAAAATTAGAACTGATCTAGAGAACAGGAGGAACTGTTCCGTCCCAGGAGTAGTCTGGAAACTTGAACTCCATCCATGGGACGTCATACCTCCAGGCTCGCTGCTGCAAGCCACTGAGGGTAATCTAGTCTCAATTAATGAGCTAACTCCCTAACTCTCCATCCTCGTCCAGTCCAATACCTCTCATTCACCACAGATTCATGGGTCATACGGACGTGCACCCTTTACGGTCGGCACCAGCGGGTACCGACTCAGTGCCTATTGTCTTCCTCCTCTAGGAGGAAGCACACACTGTTCAGGTGTCAGCCCTGGGAAGCCAGGCCCTTCCTTCAGACCCAGGGAAGAACCATGTTGGCCTGAACCAAAAATGGCAACCCCACTCCCTTTTCTGGTGACTGATTTAGGGGAAAACACGGAAACCATTTTTGCCCTATGAGACCAAGATAAATGAGGAACTCCTGAAAATTTATCTCCCTGATAGAAAGGAGAAGTCCTCTGTCCTCTTCCTGCCTTTGACTATGATTTTGAGAACATGACAATTCTACATTGCAGCAATCATACGTGACCTTGAAGGGATCGCCGAGGAGGCTGACTGCAGCCCTGGCATCGCTGAGTGGTTCACGGAATTACCTGGCTCTGGAACGATTTAATTCCAGATTTCTTGTCATGTGCATTAGACAGCGTCCTAATTGTTTAACCAGCTGTTTGTTGGACTTTGGGTTGCTGTCTCTACAGCTGGGAGCCCCGTCTCCCTCTGTTGTCAGAACCTCAAGAGCAGAGAGTGTCTTCACGCATCCGTTCGCTCTGCGGTGCTCGGAATACTGCCTGCACGTAAGCAGCACTCAGTAAACGTTTGAGCAGCTAAAACAAACCCTGCTTTGCTTTGCTTTCTTGCTGGCGAGTCTCAGAAGGGGCCAAAGGCATGGACCCCTTGGAAATAACCTAGCTTTATTTAACCTCAAACTAGAGTTAACCTTAACTCGAGAATTGATTAATGTAAAGACTCGCAATCCATGGGGGAGGGGGCTTACTTGAACAGCTTAACTCCTTATGGCAACAATGTCACGGACGCCCTGTGTTTGGGCTCTAGTGACAAGTATCATGAGTTTAACTTAACCTATTCACTTTGACAAAATAATATTTATTTAGTGGATCGCCACTTTATCCTATTTTTACAGGTGGTACTTATTATCATCCTTTTCGAATCTGCAATATGTAGACTCCAGAAACACGTTTAGTATCAAATTCTCTACAGCAGGATCATCTTCAATTGGATCAATTCCATTGAGGTCCATTTCAGGCATATTTTGCTCAAAACTCAGTCTACAGGTCAAATTCCACCCCCCCCACCCCGCCCAAAGAATTGAGACATGGACCACCAAAATAATTTATAATGAAAACATTATCATATCTAGAAGAGTCCATGTTCATTTCTAATATCTTCCTTCGCAACTACCTTTAGCAGGAATATGCTTTTTAATAAAAAAGTGTTGTTTTCATAATTATTTTAATTACAGAGGCTTGGCTGAGAATTATTAATTTAACATCACTTAAAAATTCCAAGTGAAAATATAAACTAGTTGAATTAAGTAAGCATAAGCCTTGATTTGGTTTGCTTATTTTTCACCAATTAAAACACACTGATTAAGACATATTTGCCTTTTATTGCTAGTAATTTTAACACTTTTGGCTTTGAATTTCATATATCCCAAGGAAATGTTTACTTTTTTAAAAAAATTAAATAGGTTTGAAAAACACCTATATACAGAATAAATCCTACTGTGTCCCTTTTTGTCTTAAATTTATTAGAAGGACATAGAAAGTTAGTTTTAGGTCTTACGCAAAACCCTATTATGAAGAAAAATTTTGGTGTTAAAAAAGGTATGTTCAGATGCCTAAAATATCACCTGGAGATTTCCATATTAAACTGTGAACAAAGTTTACCTCTGGAGAGGAGTGTAGAATGACAACTGTTACACGCTTCTTTATCGATTCTTGTATTCCTTGTATAATTACAACGTGACCTATAGAAATTCTGTTTACATGGACGGGTGCACACGAGAACACTGCTCTGCATCACTGCCACTTACACTGATAGATGTGGAGGAAGGTGTCGCTGAGCTTGTTGGTGAAGAGAGGCTCCGGGAGGTCGCGGAAGAACTGCTTCACCATGTCGGCCACGTCGTACGCGGACTGGTCCTCGTAGCTGACGTTCTCCGGGAAGTTCTCGTTCATTTGACGTAAGGCGTGGATTCGAGACTTCACACCCGATTTTCGAAAAAGACCCACCTGGAACAAGTCACGGGGACAAGTTAGCGAGACCACCTTTGCCTGAAGTCAGAAACCTTGGGACTGATGAGAAGGTGCCGGATCAGGGCTAGAAAAGCACAATTACATCCAAACTGAGAAATTGTGAATTTCTAGTTTAACTACTGTGGGTAGCAGCTGAAGAGATGGCTCTTCTAGAAGACAAAGATAAGAATGATAGTAC
The DNA here is from genome assembly GCA_003508835.1 of Eonycteris spelaea. Lineage (NCBI taxonomy): Eukaryota > Metazoa > Chordata > Mammalia > Chiroptera > Pteropodidae > Eonycteris > Eonycteris spelaea. Next base: position 396,636 of record PUFA01000189.1, read on the forward strand.
CCCACTTACCCAGGGCAATTGTGGAGACCAAGTGAGAAAAAAATGTGACTATGCTCTGTAACTTGTAAAGTCTTATAGCACAGTAGACATTATTTTATTCATTTATTCAACAAGTAATGATTAAATACCCACTATGTATCCAGGGTGCTCACAGTTGCTGGGGTCACCAGGGAGCAGCAGATGGGACAAAATTCTCCACCAGTGCTAGTGTTTATAGTTGGGGCTGAGAAAGTTCAGTCAGTGGAAGATTTGGTGGACCCCAGATAAGCCGCCATGTCTGGTGTCCTTTTGGGAATGAGGATTACAGGAAATACGCTCATGAAACAAAATAATACCATGAGCATGTATTTTAAGCGTCTTATTTGCTTTTCCTTCTTCGGAATTCTTGTAGCACTCGCCATGCACGTTTCTCCTGGGATGCCTGGTGCTTACGACTCCACCCGGGTAGGCGTTATGTGCTTAAGTTCTGGCTCTAGTGAGAATGATTCCTGGGAAGCTTTCTTCGACTTCAAGACATTGTCTTCTGCCTTTCTCATCCCTAAGCCTTAGGCTCCTCCCCCGTTTGACAAAGAAATGAAGCAATAAGACACCAAGGAGATGACACCTCTGAGTTGAGGGGGTGCAGGGCTCATGGGTCTGGAGGTTCCTGCCCCCAAAACTGAACTTCCCTGGGACCCCCCAGTTTACAGTGAATTAGTGTGTCTGCTGTTTTTAAATGGCTGCAGGGCATTGAGTTGCTCAAAACTCCGTCCTTCAATGCTCCGTTTACAGTTTTCTTACTCGCCAAGGGGCTTACAGGTTGGGCCACTTCCGAAAAGCAAGGTGGGAACATTCACAAGCAGCCAGACAGGCAAGCAGCGGCCCCTTCTCCCTAAACCTGGAGAATTATTTGACTTTGCAGTAATGGTAAGGGAAGAATTCCAAGCAATTAGAGAATACTCAGGTTTTTGTCTCTGTCATCTGAATGGCTCACATGGGAAATGATATCTTGCTACTTTTTGTGACAATAAAAACAGAATTCTTTGTAATGTCTTTGCATTTTAAGGTTTATCACCCTAATTCCTCAGATCAGGATATTCAGGCATATCGTCACTTAAAACGTTAACTGCTTTCCTTTTCATCCTTAAACTTTGGAACGTCTAGAAAATGCAACCCTTTGCCATACTTAGGTGACCGTCCAAGAAGAATCTAAAAAGCATGTCTCTTCCTCTGGCAACTATCCCACATTTCATCAGAGTAAATGAGAAGAAGGCATGTACTGTCACAAGAAAAATTCAAGCTATCAAATGAGTGATTATTGAAGCGAGATCCAGCCTGAATTGTTTACGTCTCAACTCTTCCAACTGTGGAAGGAGGCTCAGGCCCGAGGCTCAGGACGGGCAGCGGGCTGTGGTGCCCGGGAGTTCTCAGAACCTACGAGCCCCGAGGGCGAATTCTTAAGTGTGACTCACAAACATTTATCCTCATGTGAGTTATTCGGTCTGAGGTTTCCTGTTATTATTATTTTTTAATGGCAGAGAACTATCAACCGGGATCTATAAAAAGAATAAAGCAGACAAGTGTTCCTGTGAAAATTGCTAAGTGCAGTTTCTCTCTTGTCCTCCGCTCTTTGGGACACGCCGATGTGCATGTTTACACATACAAGTGATGTTTTGGGGTGCTGATGTGCGTATTTATACATACAAATGATGTTTTCTCTGTATTGTCCTGTTTCCAACTTTCTTTCTACTTTCAGCAAATATTATTATTTTTAATTATTTTAGAAATGTCTGGAGCACCCCAGCTGTGGGCTCAGAGCTGCTTATTCTGACAGATCTCACAGGATGTGCGGATTGTCAGGTATATTTGTTTATTCGGCCCCAAATTCTGACGATAACCTTCCCGTCCCGCCCTCACCTTCCAAGGTTCGTGGGAAATATCTGTGGGTTCTGTGGCTTTTTCTTGGAAGCACAGAAGGAAATTTCTTTCCCAAACCTAATAAAGAAAAGGTGGTGTGAAGTCAGACGGAGTCCAGCACATTCCAGTGTCATGGCTGAGGACGGCAGAAGGGAAAGGTGGAGAGAACGCCAGTCTTTGAAAATGCCTCCGAGCTGATGGAAGAAGGGCCCCTGGCACCACCCTGCTTTCTGACTTCTGGTGTGAGCTCGTGAGTTTCCTACTGCTCCGGCCACTTGGGGACAGGCTTCTGTAACTTGCAGGGGAAAACCCTCTGTACGCAGTGAGTGGGCGTATCTTTTAATGGTGCCGAGGCCCTCACACCAGAGAGGAGAACTCCCACCTGCCTCCATAGAACAACCCTGGGTGGTGAAAAGATTGAGCGCTGATAATCACTTCTTCTTTGCACGGTTTTCAAAGCAGCGATAAAATTTGCATTTTTGGCTAAAATAATTTTTTCTGAGTAAAAAATGGAAAACCGAAAAAAGCATTTGAAAATCTTGGCTTCTAAGGGCTCCCTCGTCCTCACCACTGAAGGAGCTCACCCTGGACGCCTCAGCTTCATTAAGCTGACTCAGGGACAAGTGCCTCCGTGTCTGTCGCTGGTGGGCGGGCGACTGGGTAGTCATATAGGGCCCCATGCTTGCTTCAATGCTCCGCTGTCACCGTTTTGAAATTAGATTACAAACAAGACATCTCACACCGACATTTTATAAATTACATTGCGAGTTCTACTCTCATTTACTTCTAAGAATGTGGCCAGCAATGCAGAATTCATTTCGTAAGCATCTCTCTTGCCCGTGATCTCTCAGCTTACAGGAAAAAGGATGCGTGGTGAGCGCTTCTCTGGTCTAGTTTTGTTTTCCTCTTGCTCCTTTCTTCCACCTGAAAACTGCTATGAGAAAGCAAGCACTGAAGGTATAACTGGAGAGGACAGGCTCCAGAGCCTTGCGCACATCATCCGAGGCAGGCGACAGGGGCAGCGATGAACAGGCAGTACGTAGGTGGAAGACACGCGTACTGAGTATGAAGTGTCTTTCAGCATCACTGGGCTTGTAAAACTTACCGCTGCCTTAGAAGAGATCGGATATGAATATGCATCAGAATTCACGTTTTATCTAACTAACATTAAACCTCCTTCTTGGCACTCTGCTCATGCTAATCCTTCCACTACCCAATGACGTTTATCAGGACCTCCACTTTCTTTTCTTTAGAAATGTGCTCAGCTGACAACGAAAGGTTGGCTTTGTTCAAGAAGAAAGGGTGCTCGGAATGGCATGCGGCGGCTTCTGCTTCTGAGCTCTGAAGATCTGGCCACCCCTTGCTGTGACCTCATGTTCATTATGAGCTGGGTAGAAACCACCCTTCCACACACAGTTGATTTAGGGCAGAAATAGCAGCTCAGCCAGCAAAGCGAGGCCCTCTCACATACCGTTGTATCTGAATACAAATGGTTCCTAATTCAAAGCTAGACTTCCTCATTTCATCTGCAGCCAGTTGCAAAGGCTAAAATGGACAAACGGTGCTTCGTCACATATAGCCTGCACCTGGGAGTGTAGGCGGTGAAACGTGGGCGGTGTTTCTGGGCTCTGCGTTCTACTGGTTGTGATGAAAGCTTGTGCTTCAGATGAGCGTGTAGCAGCAGGGGGAGGGGCCCAGCTCATGGCAGGATGCCTCCCCCATCATGTCACAGTCCCGGGCAAAGCTTCGGGAGAGTCCTGGGCGGTGGGGCCAGGGGACCGCGTGGAGGGAGACAGCATAGAGGCCAGTCTCGTGAGGTTTGGAGGGAGGGTATTCCGAGATGGTCAGGCTCCTACGACCCTGGGGCTGAGCTCTCGAGATCCCGTGCAGACCTACACTTGTCAGGTCAGAGGAGAAAGAACGTTGGCCCAGTGTCGTGTCCGCTCCCTCCTTGTTGCTCCTGCTCCCTCTTTCTTTTCTGATTCATTCATTTTTATTTGCTCTTGGTTGCCCTGAGGCCTCCAGGACAGCCACCCTCTTGAGCCAGGTTTCTTTGATTCTTCCTTACGTTTTCTGGTTTTCCCTGGTTCTCTTCCTGTTACCACCTCATTCATCACATGGCCCAGAGGGGTGGCTTCTAGGTACTTTCCACACTCTGCGATGATGACGGGGAGGGACACACAAGGCAGGAACTCTTGCTGGGGCTGAATGCTTCCTAAGGTGTGACTGGCGACGGTGAAGTCTCTTTGATGTGTCATATATTCTTACTTTTGGCTGATTCGAGAGAGGGTTGCCTTATTCATTTTGGTTACATTTAGAATCCATATTTATATCCTTGCAATGAGTCTTTTCCTACAAAGCTTTGCCAGTATACTATGTGTCAGTGTGGCATTCTTTCAGATTAAAAAAAAAAATAGTTCTGAGTTTGCTATGGGGACCGGGCATAAGGCACTGAGTAGGGGTTGAAGTGGTTTCTGTGCTCACTATCTTCTCTATCATACGACTTTTGCTTCAATCAGGAGACTGGACCCAATAACAGTAGAGACACTGGTGCTGCACATTCGTCAGAACCTCTACAGGGCAGGCTCGTTCCCAGTCTACACGGAAACGATGGGTGAGCAGAGCGGCGGCATGGCAATTCATTCATTTATACCCAATTTTGATCAAAGAGGAATTCAAGGTGAGTTACAATGATCTATAAAGTGCAATAAGATCCAATTAAATTAAAGATGGTAGATAAGAAAATTAGAGTTAAAAAATAAAGATAGAAAAGGGTACCTGAAACTAGGAATAAGGTAGACATACAACATTTGTGCCAAAAAATCACATGTATTTTCTACAGGCAGAACACATATTGGGCTCAAATATTTCCAGCAGCCAATATAGAGAGGAAAACATATCCAGTTGAATAAGTCTGGCTGTATTAAATATAGAAAAACAGATGGGTTGTCCAAAAACAACAATGATGCTTTCAGATGCTGGGGCCAGAGGAAAAAATTCTTTCATTCTCACAAAGGACACTACATAATATAATGATCAACATCATCAACAAAATCCTGATGGCGAATTCATCAGTGAGCTGTTTAGGGCCACTTCTCTAAGTGACCTTCAGTGCTGGACATGGCATCACCCCAAAGTCCACCAGGGATAAGCAATTCCAGTGGGTAGTAGTAGGGTGAAAAACTTGGACTCTGGAGCCAGGCAGATATTCAAGCAAGTGTTGGCTCTGCCATCCCTGCCTAGGAGATAATACCACCTGGGGGTGGGGGGTGGGGGGAGGATGTGGGGTTAAATGAGGCAATGTATGCAAAGCACTTAGCGTAATCCTTGAAACTTGCTAGGCACTCAAGAACGGATCTCGTTATTGAACTAATGGCACAGATGTGGCTTGAATTTCCTGTAGACATTCCTGAACAAATACTGTTTTCTCTTAATAGAGTTTTTGCTGATAAGTGTTAGCTGGCCATTCATTAGAATGTCTGGAACAAAATATTTTCTGTGCGTGGTGAGACACAGAGCCAAAGACTCTAAGAGAATCAGCCATGAGGGGGAATGAGTCTTATGTATCCTTATGAAAATGAAGAAGCTTGGAAAAACACCTGTCTGAATAAGGCCACCCTCCATAAAACACAGTCTTGATTCTGTACTAACAAACTGACAAAAATACAATCAGGACCACAAAGTCCTCTGCCAAAGGGTATGGGTGTAGTACTTTTAGGGCTGTAAAAGGAATTACAGGTGCATTTCCAAATACTCACCTGAGCCCACCCCTCCAGAAAGTTTTCTCGGTAAAATACCCATAGATCATCTATGTGTGTTTTTGGTAAAAGCTCTAAAATTTTTAAAAAATTAAAATTAAAAAAAATGTGTGTGTGTATGATATATATGGTGGCCTTATAAAGATATATATATATATCTTTAAAGCTTAAGTAACCAGAGTCATTGGTTTGCTCTATTGGGATGTAACCCACAAGTCCATGTTGAGGCTTCTACCTAAGGTGAGCCCCACAGTTTCAGACAAGTGGTCTGTTGCCCCTTCTTTCTGAGACATAACAGCCATGCTCTTATGGCCATTTCTCAAAATGAAACAGCCATCACCACACCGGCAAAAACAGCGACCACTCCTGCTGTCCATTATGACATCTAGATGTGGAAATGCATCTACTTGTATGCCCTCTGTATCAGGAGTGGGAAGGGAAAAGGGGATCATGCATTTGGTTGATACGAAGCTGGCTTCCAATGAAAAAGTTAAACCTGTCCTGCTCCACTGAAGACTGGGATCTGATTCATCAGGGGCCCATCCCAATTCTGAGTGCAATCTCGGGATTGGGGTAGGTACCAGCATCGGTAGGCGGGATCTTTGAGTTCTTGCAGCTTAGCTAATTCCTGTCTGTCCACGGAGCCCAATCAATAAAAAGTGCAAATAATCTAGGGTTTCATCACATGGTATTAAAGAGTACAATAAACAAAAGCTGTCACAGAATAGTTCCCTGAAAAGCCCCCCACTGCTCAAGGCTGCAGTTTATCAAGTGGGAGCATGGCTTTTATTTTGGAAAGAAGGTCAAAGAAACTAATGGTGTTAGCTTGGAGGCATGAAGACTTGGCTTACTAAGCTGTAGGATGTGTCACATTCTGGGCCCAGTCATTGTGGAGGTCCCCAAACAGTCTCTCGGAGACAGGAAATGATCTCCAAATACTGTGTTTAGTGTGAGCTTTTAAATCAGCCCTACAAGAGGAGGGGATATTTAATTCAGCTGGCATTGCTTTCATATCTGACCTGCCCGTTTTTAAGCATTGTAAATAATATCACCTTTGCTTTAAGTTTTCCCGGTCACAGTGCTGCTCCAAAAAAAAAAAAAAAAAAAAAAAAAAAAAAAAAAAAAAAAAAAAAAAGATTAATAAAGGGAAACCTAAAAACCAATTCTCTTTTCAAGAACGTAGCGATGGCTGCACTGGGACAATAATTACAAAGGAAACACAGTCTGTAGTTTCTAGGAAACGCGAATTGGACATCGCAGCTGCAGACGATTAACACTGACTTTGTGCGGCCCCTCCAGGGTGTCATTCATGGTGTCGATGAGGAAATAGCTTCAAAGAGCTTGACAGGGATGCAGCCCCCTCAAATGGAGTATCGACCTATAAAGTCACGATGGCTTTTATTTTAGGTGCAGCGTGTCCCATCTGACGCTGGGACAGATGTGCCCTGCCAGTGTACCACGAACCCCGGCCTGGGCACTCCCACCATACCTGATCGAGGCAGTTGCTGCGTAGGTATCTCAGGGCTTGCTGAATGCTCTGAGGCAGGGGCTGGCCCGTTCTCTGGACGTGAACTATGAGAGGAACGCCAAAGACAGTCTTGTCTTTGTAATCAGGAACTTTCATCCTCTTCATGAACTTTGGAACCGACCTAGAATTCACAGAAACCAGGTCATCAAGCCTCCTGGGGCCCACCGTGGGGCGAGGCTGCGAAATCAAGCAAGAGGGAAGCCAAGCTTTTGTTGGAATACCCAACAGACAACGGAGAGTCCAACATTTCTTTCTTAATTAATCACAGTCCATGGAAGTACTGTGTGTGCCCCTCGCCTATGTAGGAACTCTAACTATTAAACAGCATGATTCATGTTAGCAGATGGATTTATGGCTCTGTTTTGAAGCCGAGTGTTAGACTCTCTAATTTAATCGTGACTTACACACCTCTCAAGTAATAAATACTTAAAAGTCTCCAACGAGACACAACAAATTTACAACAAGAAGAATTAATTTGGTTGCGTTGGGGAAGAAACAAGGGGAGAGAAGATCAAACACATTTCTTGGCTATGATTCTCTAGAACCAGTTGTACTTTTTAAAGAAAATTTTAATACACAAGCATATATTAATACTTGATTATGCAACTTAGAACTTCCTAATTTTTTTTTAATAAAAGCATTGCCAATTCTTCTACATATATAATATGTACCATGAGACAATTAGTGACACATTTCATCTTTTTTCAAATCCACCAAATCATCTGAAATAGGTCCACATTCGAATTCCAACGTACGCTTTAGTCAGTCCCTATTACAAAGGTTTGACTGTGCGGTCTCGTTTTGATTTGCTAGTGAAATAAAAGCGGACATGGACTTGAAGAACTAAATGCTCTTTGAATGAATCAGCGCTCCGAGTGTCAGAGTCCTGCATCGGCCTGAAGGCACAAATGACAGATGTTTCCTTGCAAATGACCAGAATTATTTACAGCGAGTTTATTTTTAATTCCTCTGTTCACAGTTAATCCCCTTTACTTGTCTTTTGTCTTTCTTGGAGGCTGACTGTCTTCCCTGAACACCAGCAGAGAGCTACAAATAAGACCGTGCTTCCTGCAGGCTGCCACCCCTCCCCCTGCCTGCTGAGGCAGCCCAGAAGGCGGACTAAAAGGCAGGCCTCTGGGCATTATTTTCAGGCTGTCAGCAGTGAGGGCAAGGAAAGGGCTCTTCAGAAATCAGAAAGCAAATACGGAAGACTTTGCAATCGCACACTTAGCTTTAGGACAAACAACGCACTCCCAAGCGGACGTGCAGAACGGGCTACGTACCACGTCCAGCCGTGTTTGTTGGACATGGAGTGTTTCTCCATGATGGCCGTGAGGCGGAGCAGGGAGAAGCGCTGGAGCAGGTTCAGCTGGCCGGCCGTCTGGTTGCTGATGTGGGGCGACGCGGTGGACGGCTGGGGCTGGTGGGAGAGCTGGAAGCTGTTCCATCGGAGTCGCCTTTACCAGAAAGACCGTCAGAGACGCAGTCACAAAGTGGCCGTGGTACCGGGGAACACAGGAGGTTACTAATTTTTTAAGCAGCTAATCAAAATAGTGTCTGAGCCACAAAAAATCACAAAGTAAATGGAACAGAAGACACGAATGTACAGAACAGACCTAAGAAACGATTTATTTCCAAGTCTGATAAATCTGGAAAAGAATCATTATCTGGTTCATTAGATTTAAATGAGTTGCATAGTACATTTTATTTGTTTATTCCTAAATTCATTCCCAGTGTTGAAAGCAGCTGAGATTGTGTGTGTGTGTGTGTGTGTGTGTGTGTGAGAGAGAGAGAGAGAGAGACAGACAGACAGACAGACAGATAGACATGGACAGATGGACAGACAGACAGACAGATGGAGAGAGAGACAGACAGACAGACACGGACAGATGGACAGACAGACAGACGGAGGGAGAGAGAGAGAGAGAGAGAGAGAGAGAGAGAGCGCGCGCGCGCGCACGCTTGAGAAAAGGAGAGATTTCAAATGTTTGGTAGTTGTAGAATATTTTCACTTTGCCCTCCTGTCTCGGCACTCTCTTCTTTGGTGTCGAGATGGAGCCTGAAGGTGACATGCACAGATGAAGCAGTCCCGAAGTGATGACACATCAGTGAGTCCCAAGAGACATCACTGCCTCAACTAGAAACCCAGCAGCACACACGTTATTACTCTTTCTACGAGGTAGCCCTGCCCAGGGATGTTTTTCTAGGGTGCTTCTGAAACAGTATTTGTAAAACAGCTTTTGTGTACTTTGTAATCGGCGTTTTAAAGCCAAAATAAACTTATAAAATACACACCTTAGATTTCAGAATTTTCTCACAGAATTTTTTTAAAAGTTTAACATTTGGGGTAGAGAAGTTTTAATGAATACTGTCTCGAGGGCATGGGAAACACCTGTGTACAGGCCCTGGGCCTCTGCCATCAGTGATACTCTACAGTGCCTTGCTACAAAAGCTCAAAAATTTTTTTTTGAATAAAACTAAGGTTGAATTAAAGGGTAAACACTCAGAGAAATGAATGAGAGTTAACACAGATTCGATCACTATATTAACTGTACAGAAGACGTCTGCTCTAATGACTGCTAGCCACATATTTCACTTAGAATAGTGTCAGGCATTTGGTACCCATTCTCTAAATGTTTGTTAAATAAAGAGGTCATAATTATCATGAAGTGGACTCAATACCATTTCAGAAAATCACGCCACCAACCTGTTTGGCCTGGTCAGGGAGGCGCCTACGCCGGAGTCTCTCCTTTCTCTGACGCCAGCGGCCTCCGACTCATTAAGCGAGGTTCCGTCTCTCTCCACGTCACTGGGTGTTGTCCGCCCCTCGGAGACAGAGTTGCCTTCGAAATCAAGGGTGATCTGATTGGGGGATGAGAAGGGGCATGGGCCAGGTTTCCCCACCAAGGCGTCGTGCGTCTGCAGCTCAGGCAAGACGTTCTTTGACCAGTCGTCCACCACCTCCTGGAGCCCGCTGACGTGGTGCAGGATGTCGTCTAAGTGAGGGAAGAGATCGTCCTTCTCCAAGTCCAGAAGGTCTCCGGTGCTGGCGTACAGATGGGAGCCCGGGACGTTGTCGTAGATACTGACTCGGCTCGCTCTGTGGCAGGACGCCATGAGCCCAGGCTCCCTGGGGCCAGAGCCCTGCTGTCTGCCCAGGGAGATGCTACCCGTCCTCCAGTTCACCCCGTTGCTGTTGTCCGTCGGCGACAGGCTTTCGATAGACAGCGCCTTGGGGAACGTGCCTGGCTTGTGGTCCTTGGGCACGTGCACCACCAGGTTCTCCTGGGAATGATACTCCTGCGTATGGTTCTCGTCGCCGGCCTCGCGCAGCGCGGTCCCCGCCAGCACGTCCAGGTCTTCCAGGTACATGCCCCCGCGCTTGCTGGCCTCCTGGCACTTGCGTTCCTTCGAGGCGGGCCGCCCGGCGCCCCGCCGCTGTGCTCCCACGGGCCGCCCCGCCCGCTGGCGCACGGGGGCCCCGGGGTGCCCGCAGCCGGGCGCGCGCTCCAGAGCTCTCCGTTGGGAATCCGCACGCACTGCATGGCCTTGAGGGCCTCCGGCTCCTGCTGCAGCACCGGGCCGCTGATAGCCAGGCCGCCCGTCCGCCCGGGCCCCTTGGGCCTGCCCGCTGCCCCCTTCCCCCGGAGCGTCTCCATGCGCTTCAAAAACGATTTGGCTCTGGCCCTGCTGGGTTTCTCATTCTTGGCGGGGAAAGCGCAGCCGAGGACGTCCCTGGGGGGCTGCAGGGGCTGCTGTCCAGCGCGCCCGGGCTGTCGCCGCAGTCCTGCCCCGGGCAGTCGCACGCCTCGCCCGCGCCCTGGCCGCCCGGCGCGCCGCGGCCGTCGCTGCCGCCGCTGCTCTCGCTGTGGACGGAGCAGACCTCGGGCTCGCTCAGGTCCGTGAGGACACTTTCACTGCTGGTTGTGTTCCGCATCCTGACGTCCCCCACGGGGAACGGCGTGTGGAGGTCGTCCACGCGAGACCACCGGCGGCTGGTCCTTTGGAAAGTCCATTTGTTACTGATACAGAGGTTTTCTTCATCTGAGTCGTCACCCTGAAAAACATCGACGAGAACGCGCTTTGACAGGTGGCTGGGGTGAAACGGATCGCCGGATCGCCGGGGTCGCGCAGGCCCAGAGCTCCCTCCCCTACTCCGGTTCACAAGCCCCCTGGGTCCCTTGGGTACCTTCACTCCCGCTCCCACCGCCACCCACCGCCGTGCACACCCTCTTCCTCCCAGGTGGCTAGAGCATCTCCTCCCAACCTGCCATGTTTTCTTCCACTGAATTGTCATAGCCTCCGAATCACTCCTTCCTCTCTGTTTTCCTCCAGGGATCACAAAGATGGTGTAATTACCATCTGACTGGACAGTCTAAATCTAAAACACCTGTGGTTCCCTTCCTCACACAGAAACTTAATCAATCCTGCCACGAAAGGCACTTCTTTTCGGAAACCCCTTCTCTGAGCCCCAGGACCTATTTCCATCCAGCTTCTTTCTCCCGATCCTCAAAGTCAATATATCTCAGAGCTGACACCCCTTACCTGAGACTCCCCAACATGATTCTCACCATTTATTCCCTGTATAAATTAACAGCAACATTGTCTACTGAATTCCTGTAAATAGAAACTCGGCAGCCCTTCTAGAGATGGTGAGCTGAGGACAGTCCCATCCAGCCTGCTCTGCTAGGACAGCCTTGTTTATCTTTGCAAATCCCACCAGCCCGGTACAGACCTTGACCTAGAACGTATAAATGATAACTTCCTTCTAGGATGAACTGAGTCATCAGCTCCTTCCTCCTCCTCACCACGCACATGACCAAGGCCCATCTCAGGCGATTTTTCGAATCTGCACCTTCGTTTGTATCTTTGCTCCTGTTCCCTTTGTGCAGGCCCTTGGCGCCTCTGTCGGGGTCTTTTACAGTCGAAACCCAGCTGGACTCCTCATCTCCAGCGTCTTCCTCATCTCGACAGCTCCCCCCAGTGCAATCCCGATACGATCCCATCATTTTCCAGCTTAAAAGCCGTCAGCTTCCCTCGGCCTATCTAAAACCATCTTCAGTGTGGCTCTCAGCGCCCTTTCACCCCGACTGCAATGTACTTGTTTTTCTTGCCTCGTTGCAGCTGCACCTCACCCCATGTCCCTGTACTCTGCCCCCTGGGCCACGACCATCCCCAACACCCAGCTCTGTGTAGGATTAAGAGCCTCAAAGTATGTTTACATCGCCCGCGGTTGACAATGTCCTTCCTTGCCACCTGACCCTACTTGGGTACGTGGCTCACATTCTTTTTGACACCTTCTCCGATGGCTCTAAGCAACGACCACTGTCTTCCCTGAACTCCTGTAGCATCTGGAGTAGCCCTTTACTGTCACACATACTCTCAGGACAATGCCAGCTCCCACCACACTACAGGGCTCTCAATCATTACAGGTAAGCTCATCAAGAGTAGGGGCCTGTGTTTCTGTTTTATTCAGCCTTACATCCAGAGCCAAGTTCATAGTAACTGCTCAATCATTTTTTGTTCATAGTAACTGCTCAATCATTTTTTTGTTGTTAGTAGAGTTCAGTTTACTTTATTTTACGTTGGCATCTGATTCTAAGACCCAAGTCCAATGCTAGTAGTGCCACTTATTGCTTATGTGACTGTATACAAGTTGCTTCCTCCCTCCAAGGTTTCTATCACTTATGAAATGGGTCTGAAAACAGGCCCCACCTCATGGGTTCCCTGGGCGTATTAAACGAAATAATGTATTTAGTATTTGTTTGTTGTTTTCCAGTGTTTGTTCAACTACTTATCTGTTGCCTCTCTGAGATTGCTTATTTATCTTTTTATTTATCTAACATGCACCTTAACGTTGCAATTTAGTTTGTTTTCAAGGGAAAGTAAACAGATGCTCAGTCAGTAAATGCTGGGATGTCCTCATTCTTGTTTGTTTCTTGAAAATCTAGATCAGATGGGTTGGACTAAATGATAAATTTAAATTCAAGTGTAGGGTGGAGGAAAGTACAAAACCAAGGCACTAACAGAGAATTGCATGGCTTTGGGGTCACAGTAGGGAATTCACTTGAGTTTTAAAAGTCGTACAAAGCCTTGGCAGAAGTGTTTTAAACTTGCACAAGTGGTTAAAACATAAGACTCTGGGATGATGACTCCAAATTATACTTCTTTGCAGCATTTTCTCCTTCCTTTTCCCTGTGATTGATACACCATCCAACATCTGAGGGTCATTATATATCAGGCACCATAATGGGTTGAAGGCTGAGTTTTGCATTTTCATATCACATTTCAGGAAACTAGTGAGGGGAAGTCGATATTAAGTAAACATTCTGAAAAAGCCCTTTTGGCAAATAGTTTTTGAGAAGGTAAAAGTATATGCTTTTAAAGAAACCATAGATATTTTAAAATAGAAACTACACTATTTAGTGTTGGTTCCAATGAGCTCTGTCAAGCTAGTCCAAGCTAGGTTACCGATGCTAGTAAATCACGTACTAGTTGGATAAGGACTCCTTTATTTTGGTTAAAAGAAGATGCCAAGCTGGGCACTGAGGACTGGGAATGGAAAGCCTGCCCCTGTCTGCTAGGCTCTGAGAGCTTATTATATTCGCTCTGGGCATCAGGAAGATATTTACAGCCCAACCAAGGCATGTGAAAAGTGGTGAACTCCTGGAAAAACAGGCAGACAGTTCAGGGAAATTTTTCAGTATGTAGGTGGTTTAAACCAAAACAAACCAACGAAAATTAAAGCAAGAATATACAAAAAAAAAAAAAGAAAAAACACCCATTCTCCTTAAGCTCCTTACACATACAATTATCCTAGTACGTCCCAAAGGGTATTGACCCGTTCCGTATCTTCGTTTTCCTCTAGTGAAGGATCTTTTAAAGTAGTGCTAGTGATGTGCAATGAGAAATGCATTTTCCATCACAACTCAAGGGACTCATACATATTATGCTAGACAAACAAACAAACAAACAAATAAATTCATGCTATTATCCTTGTTTGCACGCTGATATTTTTTTATTAAAGTATGTCAGTTTCAAGTATACGACAGTGATTCAACATTTATATACTTTACGGTCTGGTCGCGATAAGTTTAGTAACCATCTGTCACTGTACAAAGTTATGATATTGTTGACTATTTTCCCTGGGCTGTATATGACTTCCTCATGACTAACGTATTTTATAATGGGAAGTTTGTGCTGCTGATTCCCTCTGCCTTTTTCATCCATCCCCCCTACCACTCTTTGAGCCTGTTTCCGTTCTGTTTGTTCATATGTTTTTTTTAAAAAAATTCCACATATAAGTGAAATTATATGATATTTGTCTTTCCCTGTCTGACTTATTTCACTTAGCTGTACTCTGATATTTTATAATATAATTTAGTCTGTTTCCTTAAAAAAAAAATCATCTGACAACCCATCAATTGGCATGATCCACAGTACAAAAAACACACTGCATTAGAGTTTAACTTTTCTATACACTCAGAGCCCAGCATGTCACATGTAGCAGACTACTTATTGGTTAAGAAGTGATCAGACTTCATCGGTTTGATGATTTTTTTTTTGAAGCTAAAACAAAGTTTGAATATTTAGAAATGCAAAATGGAAATCTTTAAGAGGAGTCAGATTTATGAGAAAAAGAAACATCAAACTAACTTAATTCTCCTATCTCAATGGTTTAGTACATTGTGAAAATGGATATACAGTGTCTGAATTTCGGCCAAGGAACTGACAAAGGCTCTCCCGACATGACTGTGGCTGAGATGGCCGCCCATGTTGGATGCTACAGAGTTTCATTAGTAACTGGTTCAGTAAATTCACCAAAGAGCAGATCAAAGGACCAAAAACAACTAGGGAGAGATCTCTGGAGGATGCCTCAAAGTTATGTCTGTTTTAAGAATAACGTCAATGAGCCAAGAGACCTCTTTGTTTTTAAAGTGGGAAGATGACACAGTAATTCACTAAGGGATCTTGAGCAGGCACCTTTTTTTCTCAGCTGTAAAGTGGAAATGATAATAGTACACATGTAGCATTGTCTGTCGATAGAACCAAATGAGAGTATATGTGAAAATGCCGTATAAACCTTAACAATGCAAGAAAAAACTAATTATCATTGTTAGAGACAGGTGATGTGGAGATGTAGAAAGATCTTCACAGATTTGAAAGATGACCTGTTAAGAAGATGACATTTCAGAAGTGAAATATGAAGCCCTAACTTTAAAAATCAACTACAGGATGTGCAGGATAGAACAGACTTGGTTTAACGGCAGTTACTGTCCATCGCTTTGAGGGTTGTAGCAGACTTGAGCTTAACGTGAGTTGATCACGTGACACGGCCACCAAATGAAGTCGCCAGCTTCAGGATGCATGACCAGAAGCCTGGGTTTTAAGTGCCACATGTCAAAGGGCACGTGGGAAGAGGAATGTTTCTAGAGAAGAGTAATCAGAATGGCCGAGGATCTCGGAACCACAACCTCCTGTGAAAGATGATTGAAAAACCTAATGGTTTGGTTCAGAAATGAGAAACTCCAGAGCAGTGCTACACAAACCGTGGTTAAGGGGCTGCCGGGCCCCAAACGTACCAGTCTTCAGTGAGATAAGCACAGACATCGAGAGGAAGCATTACAACATTTGTCACCATTTGGCAGGCCGTGCTACCCAAGTTCACGATCAGTGGATTAGTTTCACTGAACTGCAGTCACTATTTCAAGATTACTTTATCTACCATGACTCAAAGTTTATAATGTACAGGATCCATTGTTTCATAGAAAGAAAATTGTAAGAACTAGCTAGTGGTGAAGGATTAAAGATGATTTTGAAAATATGGCAATAGTTATTTCCTTTTGAAAAAAGATAAACAAGAAATACCCTAAACTTCAAAAAAATTACTTTCAAACCTCTTTTTTGATTTAAAAAGTCAACATACTCTATGAGACTGGTTTCTTTAGGAGGACTGGTATTAAAACAAAGAATCGAAAATTTTAGATACAGATTTCTTCCTGGGAGTAGTGTTGTCAATACGACCTAAATTAAATAACAAACAAGAAATGCAGTCGTGAACACTCATAGTCACAGAGTTTGATCAAAGTCTGAATAAAGGCATTTAATATGGGGAACTGCTATTTCAAAGTAGACTTTTTATTTAGTTACAACAGCTGAACAACGAAAAAGTTATGAGCGCAATCATGATCCTCATAATTGCCAAATGTACACTTTCAATAAAAAATGTGAATTTCATCATTTTTTTCTATTTTCCATTATATTTGCTTTGATTGCATGTATTGGAATGCAATTTTGTGTCTGTCAAGTCTAATAATAAAAAAGTTTAGGCTTCTATTTCTTGTAACTCTTCTTTTCATTTCATATTTCCAATGATTCATTTGTACTGAATTTTACGAAAGTATCTTGGCCATTGGCACACTGAAGATTAAAAACAAAACAAAACAAAGCCAGCAGCCACTCACCACAGAAAGTCTGAGAAACTGTTTGAGACTGAGCAGAGGTAAGAAAACTCTCTGCGAAGGGTCAGATGGTAAATATTTTAGGTTTACAGGCCATGAAGTCTCTGTCACAACTACTCAACTCTGCTATTGTAGCCAAAAGAATGGATATGACTTCATTCTGCAACTTTCTTTACAAAAACAGGAGCAGTAGTTGGCTGATGTCACCACCTGCCTCCTCTCCCCACCCCTGCTACCTGTCTAGAGGACAGAGTTGAAAGGTCGCTGTATGAAAGGAGAACTCTGTATTCTCTGCTTTTCCAAAGAAAAGAGCTGGCATTAGACGGGCATGTTTACATTGAATCAGCTTTTAGATTATCGTATGAAAGATTTCTAGTAATTAGAATAAAACAAATTGCCTTGCAGCGTAGTGAACTCATCAATCACATCTAGACAGTGACAAGCAAAGGCTGAGTGAATTGTGAGGGATGCTCTAACACGTAAACCCTGTGGTGGATGAGAAGTTGGAAAATGTGATGGAAGATTCCTTCCAACTCAAAAATCCTATGGTTCTGGGACATTCACAGGCAATTATCTTCAATTCAAGACTGTATTACTCTCCAGCCATGTGAAGGGTGGAATAAAATGTAATTTTTCTCTCATTGGACTCTGCTGTTGGGAGCTGCCAGGCGGTGTCTTATTTGGTGGGAGATGCGGGGGTGTGACAAGCAGTGGGGGGTGGGGACCAGGCCCCTCCACAACTGTAGCTCCTTGGAAATGCTGATGTCCCCCAGGCTGCGAGATGCTATTGCAAGGTGGCAATCAGTCATGGTTCCTGCGTTGGCATCCACCTTTGTCATGACACTGGTGAGCTTTATGAAAGCTATAGCTTTAACCAGAACCTTCTTTGGGAGCTGCTTTTCTCCTGTGGGAAAGCTTAGGTAGGAGTCTTGTGTAAGTGTCCTCCCTTCCCTCGTTTATCGGACAGCCCGCTGAGGGCTCCAGTCTCTGACTCCAATTCCCAGTAGAAGTCATGTTGTGTAACACTAACCTTGATTCAGAGATTTCAGTGTTGTCACAAAGTAAGTCGAGATTTTGTGGGTAATAAAGAAAACTTTTTTTCTGAGAACAAGTAGCATTTGCATGTGCCTTGTTTTTCATTTAGATGAAGCTCTAATGTTTGTTTTCTCCCTAAAAAATGAGAACATTCTAAGCTGAAATTACACATTCTTCAGAGACAAATACCAACCAAACACTGCCAAAGGAAGGTTGTTGTTGTTGTTTTTTAAATGGAATTTGGCTATAACTTTACACTGCAAACAGGAGCCCACATATAGGAGTTCACAGCAGCAAGAGTGCAGCTAATCCACAGTTACACAGAAATTTAGACGTTATCTTCCATTAAAGTTACCTAGAGCTGGGTGGCCGAGTCGGCCCTGTCTGAAGCACGAACGTGTCCCTTGCCACATTGCAGGGGCCTGAAGCCAGAGGCAGGGGGACCGCTGGTGTCGCGGGCTCTCTGAAAACGCTTCTGGGCTGGGTTGTGGCCAAGACTGAGAAGCTGCTTCTCCACCTAACTCTCCCAGAGACAGGGAAGGTCATCTCAGATCTCTGAGAGACCACTTTTCTCTTCTGCAAGGAGAAAATCTTGTGGGACTATGTCGTGGGAGGGCCCGTGAGATTTCATTTCGAGCTTTACAAGTGGCGTTTGTTGCACAAGCAAGGCACACGCCCAGCTCAGTGTGGATGAGGCGTCACCACCCTCATCTACCTGTAGATTATTTTTTTCTTTCTGGGGTCAAACCACGCAACCCTTCAGATTGCAATGAGAATAAATGCAACACAGAGCAATGAGATTCATGACATGTTCACTGCGAGAGATCCAGAGATAAATTCACATGAAGAGATTAAATAAATGCTGGCCTTCAGCACAGATGATAAAAAACATCCCTCTAGTAACAACAGCAATAAAAATACATAACTGGACGAATTGCTAAAGAAACTCTTCCAGGTCTCCAGCCATGTTTCTAAATATCTTTGAAAGGCAAAGAGGGGTTCAAATCCTGCCTGTAATCATTCTGAGTGGCTTTGGGCAAGTTACTAGCTTCTCTGCCCTTTCATTTCTGCATCCGTGACCTGCAGTGAATGGTGAGGAATGGTGCCTGGCGCACAGTCAGCACCGCGTGCGTGATGCTCCCCACACCAGCCACCAGGCGAGCTCACGCAGACCTTTCATAGGCCCAATAGCCCCAAGGGGAAAAGGAAGATTATAGCCCTAGACGGGCCATCGGGGATGACACTGCAGAACTGAGCATGTGTGGCCTCTGCAGATTAGAGATGAGGATGATATTTTTATTTGTTTGGATTGCATACAATGGGGACGGAGCTGCAAGAAATGCTGCTGCCCTAGTTTTCTTCCAAATAAACTAATTCCCAAGTGGGTTGAAGCTCCACGTGGGACTTGGTTCTCAAGTTTCACTTTCTATTTTCGATCATTTGGCCTGTTTCCAGCCCATATTTATTTTTTGCATTCATGCATGCATTCATTCATTCATTTTGCATTAAAATGAAGGAGTGGCCTACGGCTTGTGCAAGGTGCAGTTTGCAGACTCGGGGTCTCCTGCATGGCTGCCGAGCCCACCGCCCCAGGCGCTGGTCATGGCTGAGATTGACAAGTGGGTGGAGACCGCACGTTGGAATTACTTATTTGAAAATTCAGGTTATGACTCCCTAAATTACAATGCGAAAAGCAATAATTTATACAACAGCACGCACTGGCGAGGCCTGTGGTTAAGCAGGCGCTGTGGGGGTGTGTGACACACCGCTCAGCGTAAGACATAAACTAAGCATGTCAGAATACTAAAACGACCATTTTACACAGGCGCTTTTGTGACGGTAACACATACATGTTATTTAAGCCTATCTCACATATGGGTTTGGAAACGCAAGTGACAGGGTTGGGATATAGTGACTCTGCTTTGTTGAAAACAAGCCATGTCATTAGTTTGGGGCATTTTCCTTTGTAATATACTGCAGCCAAAGGTCCATATAGGCCTCCATACAGACCAGCCACACGCTTCAGACGTGCAGGTGTGGCCATGTTCAGTTTAATAAGAACCATGTGTTACAATCAAAACAACATCTGACCCTCACGCTTCAAACAGTCTGTGTGCTTCTCAAGGGCGCTATTCAGCCGGACAGCTGTTGGGACGTTTATGCCCACATTTTTAGTTTGTCTTCATGCTTTAATATTTCTCTGGATATTGTTTTTCACCATTTTACCTCCTTAGCTTGAATCTTTGGTTTCTAGCTCAAACACCCAATTCTTTTTAAGGTGAGGTCAACAAAAATTCACTTGCTTTTTTTTCGGTGCTATTTTAGAGCAGAAATTCAGGTTAAAGTTATTTTTAAAGATTAGGTTACCCAGGAGTGACTTAAAATCCACTGGGTTTAATGATTTCTCTGTGAGACCAGGATAAAGAACACTTTCTTTTGACTCAAAGATGTTTTCTCTGCTTCTTCAAAGTATATTGAGGCTTGACTTGTTAACATATTGGAGATGTGAAATGAAAAAAAGCAGTTAACGATCTTAACTCTGAATTTCCTAAAAGGATCAATTTAGGGAGAAAGAGAGGTCTTTCAGTGAGGTGGTTTGGAGCCTCAGTTTTGAAGTGAGACATGCCTGAGTTAAAAAATATTATGGAAAAATAAATGATTTAACTTCTTCAAGTTTTACTTTCCTTGTCTAGCAAACAGAGAATCCCTTGCGTAATGAATTAAATGAGATCGTATACAGTAAGTGTATAACATAGCTCCCAGAAAACAGTAAGTGCTCAATGAAATACAGCTTTATTTAAGAACAGCCAAGTTTTAGAAGGAGGAAGGAGCACAGAGACTCTTAAAACTGAAGGACAATCCTTGCAACTAAAGCAAAGTAGGAGAAGGGTCAAAGATGAGGCCGGCTCAGTATCTTGTTACTCTCTTCCCCGACCCCTCGACTGTTATGAAATGGACCTGCCAGGGTATAAACGCCTCAAGAAATGTGCTTGAAATAAAACGCTGTGGGAAAGAATGCAGGGAGAGACATCTGGCATAGACATAGGCTCTTTTCTGTATTTTCTTAATCTACTAATCACTGTGGCGTATTTACCGACTGTCATGGGGAGTGGATATTTACACCTCGAAAACTTCTGAAAGATTACCGTAAAGAATGACAACATATTACATTTTGATGCAAACTCTGATGAAAACTAAAGTGAATTGAGATGGTGAAACAGACAGAACTCAGCCTGGGTTTATGATGGACTTATTTAACGTTGTGACGGTTATGACAAGACGGGATATTGGAGAACAAGCAGAGAAGGTCGGGCCTTTTGGAGCTTTACTTAGGTTCATGTTGTTTGTGATCTATGGATGCAAAGCTTCCTCTGTGGCTACAGCCACGGTCAAGTGCCAACACCTACCTTTTTCCTTTGGAAGTTCACATCAAGTTTCATTGAGGCACACTTGTTCAACGTATTTAGCCGTCTGAAAAAAAAAAAGAAAGAAAAATGTGATGATTGCTACCACTAGTAAACTTAAATTTTCTAATTCTCATTCATTGCCAGTGAAGCTGAAAACGCAAAAACAACCAGTTATGTCCCAAGAAGGCACTGCACTCACAGAAGCTTCGCCGTAGAAGAGTTCCTGTTTGTTCCCCAGTTTCTGGGCCTGAGAGGACTCTGCCATGAAGCCTACCAAGCTCTCCCCATTCCCTAAGCTAAGCCTGGCCCTTTCTTGGCTTCTCTTTCCACCATTCTTGAACCCACGGTCAATCATTTCAGCCATAGTTTCACCGAATCTGGGTCAACTCAACCATCTGTCCTCTCTTGCTCTTGGAATATTTGGGTATAAATGGACAAATAGCTCACATTACAGTGCTGAATTATACATGGAATGAACTGAATTCTCTCTCCCCAAGCCTCATATGTTGAAGCCCTAATCCCCTACGCGACTGTATTTGGAGCAAGAAGTAGTTAAGGTTAAAGGAGGTCAAAAGATGAAACCCTAACCCAATAGAATTGGTTTCCTTTTAAGAAGAGACACCAGAGAGCTCGCTCGCCTTCAATCTACCATGTGAGGACACAGTGAGAAGGTGCCTGTCTGCAAACCAAGAAGAGTCCTCACCAAGAACCAAGCCCTACTGGCACCTTGACCTTGAATTTTCCAGCCTCCAAAACTGTGAGAAAATAAATGTCTATTGTTTAGACACACAGTCTGTGGTGTTCTGTTATGGCAGCCTGTGCTGACTAATAATACATTTTGATTTCCATCCTCAGTTGGGTTCCCAAAATTGCTCCTCAGCTTTCTTTTCATTTTTTCACTGGTTCCCAATCTCAGATCATGAAAACAATGCCAGTTTCTCAAAGGATGACTTAGCAACCACTGCCAGTGAGAAAATATAGCTTAATATAAGCTATTAGACATAAATCTTTTCAATAATCACTTCCTTCATCATTATAAAAAAGATGTTCTTATCCTTTTTCAAAGCTAATCCTTTAAACTTGTTTTTGATTTCAACATTCACCACTTCATCTGAGATGTGATACCTCACTTATTCCCTCTCACTAATTTTCTTCTCTTTAGCTCATCTCTGTCTTGAACAAATCGACTAACCAACGAGTTAGCTGCCAAAATAACTATAATCAAGCAAACTATCAATTTTCCTTCAACCTTACCTTTCCATCAGCAACTATACTAACCACCCTGACATCCCCTACCTTATCTACTCAGTACGCTGAGAAGTCTCAATTTTTATTCACTTTGACCTGTTACAATCTAATTTTATGAAATTCTCTTTGCAAATACCTTGATTATTTTGTTCCATTTGGTTCCTTTTTAAAAATCATAGTTATTGAATGTACATAGTTTGATGAGGCGAACATTACCCCTCAAGTCCTTTTCCATGTACTACTCTTCAGAAGCAACCGTTTCAACCGTTTCTTTCGGTGTTTACCACTCACAACGTCTTTATGCTCTTATTTCTTGATTTTTCAGTTTAAATCATTATTTATTCACTTTGTTCTCTGAAAGACGAGGATGCATTTTTTTTTTACTACCTATTCCCACCTTCACCCCCACCATACATTCACACCCTTCACCTTTTGTAATTATAGTTAGGTCACAATTTCATAATTTTTTTTCTAAATCGATATCCAGTATTTATTATGGCCATGTAAAAGCTCTTCATAATTTTATCATACACTGATTACTTTTTCTTTCATTTTCAACTTTTTATTACCCCAGGAATTAATAACCATCTTGTTTAATTTGTTACCATAGTTTTTTATGTACATAGCGCTAAATCTGAACTCAAAAACTTACCTAATTATCTAAACCCCTCAGCGTGTTAAAACGTATCCGATAATCTTATTGATTTAATTTCCTTGGAGACGTCTCTCAGAACTTTCAGATCTGTTCTAGTCAGATCTTTCAGATCTGCCACTTTTTATTTTTTATTTTTTATTCATGGGCTGATCAGATTTCTCAGAACTCAGATCCCCAAATTTCTCAGATTCTTTTGAAGCATGTTTTCCAATATTCTGGAGCTGAATTACAAAAGAGGTCTGGTAATCTCAATATTTAGACTGTAAGTGGCTGTCACTGAAACCACTGTTTTAAAAAGAGTTTCCCCCTTCAACTGTGTCTGATGTCTCCTAGTCGAGGCAACTTCTGTTTTAGCCTCACCAGGGACAGGACATCTAGTCTTGTGGTGGTGGTGGGGAGTAGTCACCTAAATACAGATTGGGGGAGTAAATGGAGGGTTCTACCAACTTTAAGATAGAATTTTAAACAACCCTATTCTTTTTAGCCTGCCAACCTCATTCCCCACTATTGAGCTTTTTAGGATTCTGTAGTGCACACTGATTTATATTATGACTTCCTCCACCGACCACTTAGATTTTATTTCTTGGGCTTGCTAAGTCCTCTACTTCACATTTCTGTTTTTCTGCTTTAAAGATTTTGGAGTTGTGATCTCTCTGTATGGACATTTGCTTTTGGGAAGAAATGTCTCTGCAAATTAGAAGCAAGCAGATTAGATGTTCAATCTCTCATCTTTGACCAGTCGCTTATTTTGGAATTCAGTTATGCATAGATATTAAGGTTACAGCTCAATGAGTTTTGGCAATTATAACTAACCTCAAACAAAGTAAAGAACATTTCTTCACGTCAGATTCTCGTTCTCCTTTGCCACCAATTCTCCCCCACCAGCCTGACCCCCTCACCACCTCCAGAGACATCCTCTTTCTTACTTCTATTGTTCATAGATTGGTTTTGCCATTTCTCAGTCATCATATAAATGGAATCACACAGTATGTGTTTTTGTGTGTGTCTGGGCACCCCTCCGCCCTGACACAATGTTTTTGAGATTGATCCATGCTGTTGAATATAGCAGTAATCATCTCTTTTAATTGCTGAGCAGTATTTCATGGCATGAAGATATATAGTTGTATTATCTATTCTTTTGCTGATGGATATTTGGGCTGTTACCAGTTTAACTAATGATTTTTTAGCTATCAAACTCCATAGTTGTTTTTTTCTTAAGCAAAGTTAGATTTGTAGCAATGGACAGTAATTACCACTTACTGTTCCTTGAAATTTTTCTTATCTTTGGCATTCGAGATTGTGAATTCTGTCATCTCTATAAACACCATCTTTCTTCTGTCACCGAGCAGTAATTGCCCCTTAACTATTAAAATTTTTTTTGGAATTCAGACTGTAGTCCTTGCACTTTTTGTTCTGCATAGGTATACCAAAATATCTTATGTCACCTCAAAATAAATTAGACTCTGATGACACCCAATCCTCTGTCTCTAGCCCAGACACCTCACCCGAGGCCCAGAGTTTCATTTCTAGTTATTTATTAGTCGCACCCATTTGTGGGGTCTTGCTGGCCCTTCAAATTCAGCCATTGAAACTGAACTCACTATTCTCTCTTCAAATTCTGTTTCTCCTATTTACATATCTTGTCTTGATTAAAAGCATAACCAAGTAGGCCACCCTAACTGAAAAACAGAGTTATCTTAAGCCTCTTCTTCTTCAAGATCTACATTTATTTCAATCACCAAGTCCTGTCAATTATACTTCCATAATATTTTTGAAATCTTGCCTCTTCTTTGGTCCTAATTCAGTCCCTTCTTATCTTTTACCTAAAACCGGGCAACAGCCTCTTAATTGGTTCCACTACCAATTCAAATGTTTCACATTAAATCCAGTTCTATTTCCCAACTTTCTATCATGCCACTCATTTACTTAAAAATATCTGATGACTCCCTTCATTTTCAGCCATCATCAATTTACCCACTGACTACACATTCACTAGTGTCAAACACAGTAAACAACTCTGGATTAGAAGCAGAGCATTTATTCTAAAGCTGTCTCCTCTGTGTACTGGCCCTTTGCTTCTGTAACTGACAGCCTATCTTTTTGGCTAGTCTCATACGTGTTAAAATTGCTACCTATGAGCTTAATGCAACGTGTGAAGTAAATTATACATATATTCTCATTTGGAAGCTCTGATATCTAATGGCCTAAAGCTGATCTTGCTTGTTTGGCATCTCTGTTTAGGGACGGACTGCCTATTATCTATAAAATTTACTTGTCTAACAAACTTGATGGTTTGGAAGCACAAACAAACATTTAATTCCATGCAAAAGTTTTTTATCTGCTACACAAGAAAGATATCAAAGGGCTCACCCTGTATATACCACAAGCTTCAGTATGCTTTATACCTCCTTACCCACACAAGAGTTTACTTATTATTTTTTAAAAGTAGAGACTAACTAGATTTGACTACCTAGATTTGGGTCCGTTTATCTCCCCTAAAGTCAGATATTTGCCTGCACGTTAACTTAAGAGTCACTCTTCTACTTGGAGAAAATATTAGCAAAACACATATCTCACAAAAGACTTATTTTCAGAATACATCAAGAACTCAAGCTCCATAATAAGTCAAACAACCTGATTTTTAAAATGAGTAACTTATTGCACAGTTCTGAAAGTAGAAATACAAATGCGATGCAATAAGCATATAAAAAATGTTCAACATCATTAGTCATGGGAGAAATGCAAATTAAAATGGCAAGACACCACTATACGCACTAGAATCCCTAAACTAAAAATACTGACAATACTCAGTTTTAGCAAGGATGCGGAACCACTGAAACTTCCAAAGAGGTACAGTTTGGCAATTTCTTATAAAATCAAACATATTCTAAGCATCTGACGCAGCAATTCTATTCTTAGTTATTCTTAGTTATTTATCCAAGATAAAATAAATCATACATCTGTACAAAGACTTACATTTTAATGTTCATAGCAGTGTTATTTATAAAACAGACAAAAAGGGGAAATATCCCAAATGTCCCTCAACCGATAAATGATAAAAAATTGTGGTACATCCATAAGATGAAATACTCAATAATACAGCAGTAGCTATTGATACATTCAACAACATGAATGACTCTCAGAGGCATTTGAGGTGTGAAAGAAGCCAGACACAAAGACCATACACACACTCCATGATTATGTTTATACAGTATTTTAGAAAAGATAGAATTGTAGTGACAGAAGATAGCATAGTAGTTTACAGTGCTTGCTAAGGCCAGCAAGAGAGGACTTCTCGAGGTAATAGAAATGTTTTAAATCATGATTGTTGTGATAGTTACATAACTATACATTCGATAAAACTTGTCAAATCATATACTCTAAGTTTGTGATTTTATGTGAATGTAAATTACACTTTGGTAAAGCCGAATAAATAATAATACAAGTGAGTGACATCAGTGGAATGATAAGTAAAGATCTCCAAAACAGCTCTCGCATAAATGCAACAAGAATATATATCTGTTAAGATGGAAAAAAAGGACAAAGAGAGAAAACAGTCCTTGTGGGGGTCTGAAGCTTGGCAGACTTCCCCAGCATGGTGCAGCCTCAGACTGTAATTTATCTTGCACAAGGTAATATTAACAATGGCAGACTCTGCAAGAATACGAAATGGATGAAACACATGTCCCAGAGAGATGCAAATGCCTCTTTAATGACCGGCTGCCTCAGGTGAAAGAACACGTCACGTAACGGAAGCATTCAGAGCATTTTATCAAAACCACTGTGAAATTCTGCTGTGAATGAAGCCACTCTGCACTTAGGACAAACAGTTAGCGTTGGTATGTATAATGTAAGGATAAGTAATGTAAAACCTGTCAGATAACCTGAGTCGGTCTAACACTGGTTGCCTGGAAAATTCTTCTTGTGTAAATAACAATTGTGATTATAAATTTATTTTATATGTCACATGAACAGTGTGTCCTCCACTGTGTCAGAGTCTCTTTCGAAGACAGGAACCATAATTTACTCCTTAAATCCACATAAAGCCTAGCAGGAAATTTTATATGAGAGTCTCAGTGAATTCTTCTTTCTTAACTGAACATACTTTGTCTGTATTTGTCTACATGATCCAATCACTGGTTGACTTTAAGTAGTCACAACAGACCTTGTGTAGTCAGAATAACAGAATTATTCTCTCTACCGAGCACGACAGGCTGAGAGCAGCATCTAATTTGCATCCCTAATGCCCAGCACAGGCGCTGGCTCAGAGCGAACCCACTCAGTCAGTGTTTGCTAAGGAAATATTAGAGCTTGGCAGACTCCAGGGACCGTTTGGTCTGACCATTTTATTTTCAGATGGGGAGAATACGGCTCCTGGAGGAATACTTGCTCAAGAGAAGTGGGCATTAATTAGCAGAGCTGGGTCTTCTTGGGCCTGATGGTAATTTTCTCTGCTTCCGCCTACCCAAGAAGAATTTAAGGGGGGGGCGTGGAAGATGAGAACATATATCACACCAAGCATGGGCTAGTCAATCAATGGTAGTTTCCTTCCCCTCCCTTTTTTCTGTTTTCCATGGCAAGAGAGAATTCATGGCGTGCGGTGAAGACTGTACATTCTGTGCTTTGCGCGAACTAAATCTACGTGTTGACATAAGCAGAGTAGTTTGATCCTTTCAGAAGAAATGTCCACAGTGATACCGCTGCCAGAACCGGTGAATTTCTACTCTTATCTTCAGACTCTTAAGAACGGCTAATAACGTTAGCAAAGGGGAAATAGCCAGAAGGCTCATTTGAAGAGCGAAAGTTGTGGTTCCAATGGGAAAGTTGATGAGAATAGAAGAAATGCTATGCGTTCACCCAGCCGGCACCCCCGTGTTCCAGGAACCAGGCGAGGTGCCGGGGAACAAGCCGTGGTCCCTGCCCTGTGGCTCTCGTAGTCCTGTGTGACATAAATGAGCGATACACAACCTCCCAGGGGAGGTAAGACTCGAGCAAAGGCCATGAAGGACTAGGAGAAATTTGCCGCCCAGGCTAGAAAAGCCATCGGCAAAGCAGACAGGCATTAAACAGCAGGCTTTAGCTTGGGACCTGCAAAGCCGTGAGTGGGAATGTGTGGGGAGACAGACGGGAGGGAGCCAGGCATGAAGGACCAACTAAATGCTATTCTTGCCAGATGTTAAAACGTAGCACAGTATTTTGCAGATGCAGCTGCAAATAGATGAGCTCGACGGGAACTTTAGCCAACTGCAAAGAAGAAACCTACATGTACTGACTGTACAGTGCATGTAAGCGATGGCTAAGCCTCCCTTTGGGGAGACAGAGCCTCATTGCAAGTGAATACATGTACCTAATGACAACCGCGTCTCGTTCTTGAATAGAGCACCCCAAGTGGTGAACCCCTCAAGTTCGGTGTCAGTAGGAGGTCAACAGGACCTGAAGGTGGCATCCTAGCCACAGAGCAGGCATGACAAATGGGAGGGGGAAGTTGGTTAGTTGCATCAAATATTTAAGAACAAGTAAGTGATAAAAACCGAAACTGCCTTTGGACTTGGCAGAAGCCCAGAGGAGGAAGGCTGAGAAGCAGGTGGATCCCGAGAAACTGAGGACACACCATGAGCACAGAGTATTTCTTGAAGGAGCCAAGCCAGGAAGGAGAAAATTTTAGGGTATTTTGAGGAGAAAATGAATAATTTACTGTCACATAATATTTTCTAACACATAGAAGCAATGAAATACTTTGTGAACTGACAGGTTCTTTTCTTCCAGGTTCCAGTTCAATTGATGGAACATTGCGGAATTCCTGCTCAGCACCGGCCACGAAGCGCCCGGCACCTGTGCCAGGCCGGCGCGTTCCCCCGGCGAGCGCTTCGAAACTGGCAATGTCCTTGCGCGCCCAGCAGAGCGCTCCGGCTGAGGCGGTGCTCCTGGAGGACACACGAGGACACAGGAAGGAGGGAGGGGGGACGACGAGGAGGACGGCCTGTCTGAGACGGGTCTCCCACTCACCCTGACACCGAAGGGCCCCGGGGACGTGTAGGAGAGCAAAGGGATCACTTCCTCCCTCGTATTTTAGATTTGCATTTTACTTTGAAACTGGCAGACTTTAGATTGCTCCTGAGGCTCCCGTGCTGACTTGACGGCCAGTTTCCCGCGACGTTTCTAACATTCCTGCCCAAGGCATGAGAGGAACGACAGGCAGGGGTCCAAGTTCATTTCTAACCTCCGATCCTGCGTAAAGCCAGGCTTCACTTCTCACCCTCCACTCCGGCCAAGGGCCCTCTCCGTTGGGGGGTGCTCTCGGTGTGGCCCTCGGGGATGAAACTGAAAACTGGGCCTAAAACTGGGATCCAAATGGGGCACGTCAGGGGGCGCAGGGCCCCAAACGGTGTCCCCGGAGTTTACAAGGACCCTGCAGAGCAGGGCGCACAGCCAGGCCACGGAGACAGCTCCGGTCTGCACTCGTGAGGGTGGGGCCGTCCAATGGGCGGGCTTTATGGTGTCTCTGGAGGAAAAAATGCCATCGAAGCCCACAAGTGGCTGTCCTGTGCCACCACAGAGCCAGCGAAGGCCACGCCTCTGCTCTGCTGAGCGGTTCGCTCTGGCTGCTCTCCTCTCAGGGGTCCTGCGGCAGCAGAAATGCTGACCTCCCTCCAGCCCACACACCCGCGAACACCTGTCCCTGGATATTAGCTGAGGTGAGAGAGAAAGGTGACTATGCAAAGACGATGACGTATGTGTGTGTTGCTGGCAGGGAAGAGGACGTATGTATGGAACTATGCGATTTATATGAGAAAATAATTTCTTTGAGATGTAATTGACATATAACATTGCATAAGTTCAAGGTGCACAACATAATGATTTGATTTATGTATATGTCAGAGAATGATCACCACAATTGGTTTAGTAAATATATCCATTGCCATACACAGTTACAAATATTTTCTCTTACGATGAGAACATTTAAGATCTCTTAGCTACTTTCAAATATATAGTTAACAATACTGTATTGTTAACCATGCTGTGAATTATATCCCCAGAAAATAATTTATATTATATTAAATTATATGCGCTAATGGTCAAGGTTTCAAGGAGGAGCGTAAGCCCCACTGCAAACCATTAAAGGACGATGCTCCCAGGGGTCCAAGAGTAAAGAACTAAAAAAAGTCCAGGTTGTCTTGGGCTCCTTTAGTTTGTGGAATTTAAGACAAATTTTAAATTCACATATGCCCATAGGGAAAAAGTCAGATGAGGTGTCTTTAGCTTCTGAACTCTTCACGATTGCATCTAATCCAGATAATTTCTCTAATGAGAAGTCCAAGTTGAAACAGGGGTCACAACCAGAGATTCCTGAGAGAGGTTCAAAAACTGAAAACGAAGCCAAAGCAGCCAGGGGACACCCAGACAGCATGGAGCACTCACTCCCTGACCCCGTGGGGCAGCTCCTGACTCCTCCCACGCCTCCCCCAAGATGTGAGCCCCAGGGGGCCAGTCCTGATCCTCTTCCCTCTGCTCTCTTGGCTATCTCTTCTGTCCCTGGGTGACCTTGCTACATCCTCAGGACCTTCATATATGCCTGTGCTGCTGACGTCACACCTCTGTCCCCAGCCCCAGGCCTGCACATTGGATGTCTCCACTCAGCACTGGCTCCCGACGAACGTCAGCTCATCACAGCGTCCCCTCTCAGACCCTGGTCAGACTCCACTTGCCTTCCCTCCATGGCTGTCCCCCCAGAGAAGGGAGTCACAGTGACCCAGCTGCGCAAACCAGGAGGAGCCTGCTCTCCCTTACTTGAGAATGACGACGACAATAATAGCATCTGTCATTTGTGAGTTCTTGTGAGTTAAATGAGAACAGTGTAAGAGCTGAGGATAACATCAAACTCACTAAATCTTAGCCATGTCATCTATTATTTATCTAGCAACACAAGACACTTTTAAAAACATTGCCAATATGTTTAATAATGCGATACAAGTTTCTCTATATATAGAAGTGAATAACATTAAAAATATAAACTTCTCCCCTCATTCTACTGTCCTATTTTGTAGTTTCTTAAGTATTCTTCCTAAAAGTTTACGCATATAAAAATCATTTTGAGTAGCTGGTTGGAAAAGGTACATAAAAGACCATTTTAAAATATAAAGATCAATGTTTTCCATACAAATTTATATAGATATTAAATTCCCCATCTTTGACCCTACCACGTCTGTGCCTGCCTGTCCCCAAACCTGCCCTACACTATGCAGGCGACACTGGGGTGAGGTTCATGGTGGGAGGCAGGGGTGGGAGTGGAGATACCTTTTTCGCATATTAATTTAGTTTTTAAAAAAGCTAAAAGGTCAGAATAGGCATATCAATTTCATGTATTCTTGTCTGAGTAATTCCTTCTGGCCTTTTTGAATTTTTCCAGGAAGTCCTCTCTGAAACCCTTCCCTCCATTGGCTGTCCTGCAACTGTCCCAACAGCAATTAATCCCATTTGGCCAAATGGCTCATCGTTGACTCATTTCTCAACCCCGGCACCATTAGCATCTGAGGCCCCGACGATTCTTTGCTGTGGGAGGAGGCTGAGCAGGTCTCTGACTTCTACCTCTTAGGTGTCAGCAGCGTCTCTCCAGCTGTGACAGGCACCATGTGCTCAGGTGGGCTACAATGCCCCTCCCCCCACTGCATCAGCATGGGGTCTCAGGGTGAGAATGCTGTCTTATTTGTCCCCGTAGCAAAGAGAGGCCCTCGAGAGACAGGCTTGACGAAGTGAACTGAAGGAGTGAATGACAAGGTGCTGTTGCTGTCTTGACAGTTGATCGGTTCTAATCTCTTCACAAAAGAACAGTCTGTGCTTTAAACTCTTATTTTCCTTATGTTTTAAATGCGGTTCCATGAGGTGCGTAAGGTGCAAACGCAAGCAGAATTTCTTTCCTGGGGACCTCTACGTCGAAGTCAGAAAATTGCGAGGCACGTAGATGTCTTTGGAAGAATTACTTCCAATGTCTCTTGGGAAACTCCAGAAGCGACCTGGCTGGCTTTGAATTCTGGCCTGTCATTTACTCGCTGTCAGTGGGCAACTTAGTCACACCTCTGTGCCTCAGTTTCCTCATCCGTAAAATGGAAATGATGTTACACCCCACTTTATAGGTGTCTATGGAAATTAAATGAGTAAACATTTATGAAATGCTTAGAGTAGTGCTTGGTACATAGTGAACACCTTATTTAAAGAAAAAAAAATCACTGCTAATTGGCATTTGAATTTATTTATAGACTCAGAATTTTAAAGGTGGAAGTGACCATGATTATCACATAAGCCCCTGAATCCTTCTCCCAATGATTTGTCCAGGGTCTCAGTCCAGTCCATTGTCAAATTATTATATGGCAGGACTCAGTATATTTATTAACACTGTATATTTTCTGTGATAAATATTCTAAAAGGGAAAGTACTTAAAGTATATTATCGATATTCATAAAGCTTATCATTATTTAATGTTATTTAAACATACTCAAATCAAATATGTGTCTTGGTGTGTAGAGTTAAGTTATAAATAATATTTTTGTTAGCACTTTCTTACCTCTTCCCCACCCCATATGAGAGTCATGTCATTAATTATCACTGCCTCTAAACATAAAAGGCATTGATAGATGCACTGAATAATCCTAATCAATTCTATAATTCCACAAAAAAGTCTGGTTTAATACATGCTATAATTAACAAGTATTTATGAACAACAGAAGCTATGCAGGTGTTTACTGGCCTAACATTAAATCAGAAATTCAGGATCATCTCAAGCACGAGGCCCTATGTTAGTCATCTGAGCAAATACTGAAAATCAAAATGCTAATAGAACATATGACTTCTCCTTAAATGTCTCATTCGAGAGCTTGGATCCCCTGCAAGTTGACTGCAAGCGATTTTAACCCCTTGGCTACTCCCACATTTGGATGTAGTTATGGTTTCAATGAGCTCGTCCAGGTACTCAGTCCTGCAGTTAGCTTTTCTTACAGGGGAAAACGTTTTTCAATTAAGAATTCAATCAAAAAACAGCATAACATGGGTAAAGGGGATCAAATAGATGGTAGCTGAAGGAAACTGGACTTTGGGTGGTAAACACACAATAGAATATATAGATGTCAATTTATAATGTACACCTGAAATTTATAGAATTGTATTAACCAATGTTATCCCAATAAAATTAATTTAAAAAATCATAACAGAATTGCCATTGTGGTTGCTAAAATAACAGAAACTGTATTGTTCTGTCTGACAGTAACAAATATTTATGAAGCACCTACTATGTGCCGGTGCTGCCTCAGCTGTGGGAGCAATAGTGAGAGGTGGTCGCAATCCTGGAAGTTCATACCTTCAGCAAAGACAGAAAACCTGTCTAGTTTCTGAGATCTGAAAAGAAAAGCTACATACCTACACATTCTGGGCCAGGCACATCGTTAGTAGAATATAAATTTCAAGCCAATCCAAAAGTGAGCACTGGTCGACAGTTCTCCCAGATAAATTGGGACTTAGGACACTGTCTCTCTACACGGGCGAGAAACTGTCCAGGAAACCAAAGATGAGTAAACTTCTTGTGGGTGACATTTACAGGAGCCTCTCAGCCCTCTTGTCTTCATTTGTCTACCTGGCAGAAGCTACCTGCCCTCTGGCTGTGGCTCCCTGTGCGATCCTGCATTAGCTCAGCCCTTCACACATGCATGAAAAATGCATAGCTCACAAAGCTTTAAAAATAAAACATCAGACCAACTCCATCACTGCGTCTGCAGTGCGCAGGGTTAGAAAAGGAATAAAATCACAACACCTTGCTGCTCTCCAGCATCAATCATTACATACATGTGAGTGGGCGAGTGTCTAATTAAGTGCTCATCAATCTCAAAGTTTTTAAAAAGCTGTCATTCCCCTCCATCTGGAAATCTTCCTTCTGCCCACTTTCTGCTTTTTGCAGAGAGGGAAATCTCGTCTCGGTGGCACTTGTGACAAAGGGGAAAAACGCCACTCAGGTTCTTCTTAGTCATCTACTTCTGTCTCTGCCGCCCGACTCTCCCCGCTTCCTTTGACCATCCCGCCGTGACCACTCCTCTGGCCTCTGCTTTACCCACTGCTCCTGTGCCCCGAGAATCTCAGCTCACACACCTCCAGCCAAATATTTTTCTTCATAATATTTTTGGAGACATAGCTGTCATAAGGATCATTCCAATCATAACAACCTCCTGCCACTCTAACCATTTTTACACAAGCTGGGCCCTTATCAAGAGCACTGTGGTATCTGGCATTACTGCGTTCCATGTGTTTATGCAGTGATACTTTTAGGGTACTTCTGTATGGCTCTTGCTATGGGCTGTATCAGAGCTGGGTCACAGGCTCTACAGGAGAAGGCGTCCTAATTTATGCAGCTGACACTAGTATTATCATTCAGAACTTTATATCTCTAAATAATTTCACATCAATTGTACTGGCTCATCTCTATAACAAGTTTGGCAGGCTTGTTTGTTTGTTTGTTTGTTTGTTTTTTAAAGAGCAGACTTTGATAGAAAAGCCCAGAACTTAGTTACAGCATCTCTGATTACATGCAGTGAGCAGATAATTTACCACCCACATGTTTGAGATTCAAAGCTTGGCCACATACGTCATCCTATGAATAGATCTAAGCAATCAGAAACAATGTTTGCCCCTGCAATTCTGATTTTAAAATATGAAGTGGAAAATTTTATTTTGGTTTAGAATCATTCGTTTACATTTTAGAAATAATATTTTAGGAATCTATGACTAAGTTACTAGAGCAAGTGCATAAGTTTAGAAAGACGGCAAGATACAAAGGCAACATACAAAAAATTTATATACTAGCAATGAATGTCTGGAAATTGAAATGATAAAAAGCAATACTATTTACAATACAAAACATGATGCTTTTATAGTATCCATATGCTGAAAACTACAAGTTAGGGTTGAAAAAAAAACAAAGGAGACCTAGACATTTACTGTGTTTATAAGTTAGAAGACTTGATGTTGTTAAGATATCAATTCTCCCCAAACTGATCTATAGATTCAACACAATCTAAATCGATAATCCAGTAGGATTTTTAAAAATAGATATTGACAAGCTATTTCCAAAATTTATATGAAAGGCAGTGCCTTTCATAAAAATTTAGCTGTTCTAGTTACGAACTAGAACAGCTAAAACAATCCTGGCAAAGAAAAGCAAAGTTGGAAGACCCACAGTATTGGATTCTAAGACATGTGAAAAACTAAGTGATCAAACGTCATATTGATGAAAGGACAGACACCCAGAAAAATTAGATGAAATAGAGTCTAGAAATAGATTCATACATACAGATGGTCAATTGATTTATAATATAGTATAAAGGCAAAAGAAAGTATAATTTTTTTCAACATGGTAAGAGACATCGAAGAAGCAACCAATGTGACATTCATTGATATGCAAAAAATGAATCTTGACCCATATTCCATGTCTTAAAATAAATTAACCATCAAGATATGAAATGGATGGTAGACTTAAATATAAAATATAAAACTGAAATTTCTGAGAGAAAACAAGGTGAACACAGTTGTGACTTTATCTTAGGCAAAGATTTCTTAGCTATGACATTAAAATATGAAAAAAAATGATAAATTAAACTTAACTAAAATTAAAAACTTCTGTGAAAGATACCTTTAAGCAGTTGAAAAGACAAGCTACAGACTGGCAGAAAAGTTTTACAGAACACATGTCCAGAACATATAAAGAACTCTCAAAGCTCTAACAATCAAATTTTAAAAATGGGATGAAGATTTGACAGACACTTTATCAAAGAAGATACGTGGATGGCAAACAAGCTCATGAAAGGATGTTCAATGTCATTACTCATTAAGGAAATGCAAAGCAAGATCACAATAACACCAGACACCCACTAGGATGGCTAAAAACAAAACAAAACCCTAACTGGCAATACTAAGTGCTGGTGAAGATGTGAAACAATGGGAACTCTCATACATTGTTGGTGGAAATGCAAAACAGCATGGTTACTTTGGAAAGTTTGTGATTTTTTTTTTTACAAATGCTGAAAATATATATATATATGTGTGTGTATAACACACACACACACACACACACACACACACACACACACACACACATATATATTCATACGGACCTCATAATCCCAATCCTAGGATTTTACCCAAAGAATTTATGGTTGCATAAAATTGCATATGAATGTTCATAGTAGCCTTAGAACCACCCAAACTGGCTGCATCTCAGATGTCCTTAAACTGGTGAATGGAGAGACAAACTGTAGTATACACATACCACATGATACTACTCGGCATGGTATTGATCGATACACACAAGTGTATGAATGACTCTTATGTGCATTATACCAAGTGAAAGAAGCCAGACTCAAAAGGCTACGTTGATTTAAAGAAAACATAAATTTTAAAAATTCAGTGGGGAAAAGGGTCATATAATGCAATTAAAATATATAAATTATCTACTGAAAAAAAGTCGACTAGTAAAAATACTCTCGGTTAAAACTAAGAGGGAAAACTCAGGATGCGGAGCTGCTTGAATAGCTCTGAGTTGGACAAACACTGACCAGGAGGATGCTGCTC
This sequence comes from Eonycteris spelaea, assembly GCA_003508835.1. Taxonomy (NCBI): domain Eukaryota; kingdom Metazoa; phylum Chordata; class Mammalia; order Chiroptera; family Pteropodidae; genus Eonycteris; species Eonycteris spelaea. The sequence goes on from PUFA01000189.1 coordinate 433,229, forward strand.
CTGCCTGGATGTGCCTCACATGTCCTGAAAGAAAAACACGGCTTTTCTAACCCCTTACGTTTAAAGAATCACAACCAAACCATGCATTCCTGTCATAAATGCTCACAAGTGGCATTTTGTGCTTATTTGTTTTCTAGTCCAAATAGTTTGTTGCTTTAGTTTGTGATTTGAAGAGTTCTTTGCTCTTCTACCCACATAAGCAAACCACAGTACCATTTGCCTTGAAAATTCAGAGATCATTTCTCAATGCTGACCTATTTTCACGTAGGAACCATGGAGTGGCCGGCTGATGAACGCAAAAAATATACATGTTGAAGAGTCCTCGAACCTCAGACTATTTACACACTGCCCTAACATACATTCATCTCTTCTATCTTGACAAAGTTTTGCTCATCACTACTTTTTTATTAAACTCTCATCTTTTCTATGTCGAATGCAGAATGTACTAGAAAGAACATTGGATTGCAAGTTCCAAGTACTGCATAGTAAAGTCAGTTCAGCTCTAACTAGCTGTGTGGCCTTGGAGAAATGACTCCCCTCCCATACATCATATTTGTCTCCAGCCCAGACCTCTCATTGGGGCTTCTGACAGGAAACTTCAAATTCCTACAGACACATACAACCTCCCAGGCAGGATTTACTTGTTCAGGGATATTGACCATAATGGCATTGTTTAAATTATCACTCAAATTATAATAGTTACTTATTTGTTCATGGTTTCATGCTTTATATCTTCAACTAGATTTTTCCAACCAGAGCATAAATTCTTTGAGGGGGGATTATTTTTATAAACATCTCAGTCTTCTTATAGCATGTACCACATAGCGAAGGCTTAAATATTCCAATATAATTACTTGAGCTTACATAATCCAGTTTTTTTAATCTAATCACTTGACTTTGCATAAAAAGCAGCCACGTCTGACATGCTCATGGAGATTTTCAGGGCCTTCCCTGACCACTTGTCCTGCCTACTCCTAGAAACCCACCCACAGCCCTGGTCACTGTCTCTACCCTCACCCTGTTTTCATAGCATTGAACACTCTCTGAGATAACCTCTCCTTTTCCCCTCTCTTTTCCTCTCACTCTTTTTGTCTTTCCCAATCGATTTTCTGAAGCCTCAGACTAAGATTTAAGCTCCAGGAAGCGAGGGACCGATCATGCTCATTGTAGTGTACTAGATCCTGGACCCATGCCTGGCACATAGTAGACACTCAATATTTACTGAATTGTTAAACTCACCCCTCAATATCATGATGCCTATTAGAGAGTGAACAATTGAAAGGAAAAAAAAAAACTCAGAAATGCTTCACATGATTTACCTGTAAAGAGGTTCTACAAGGTCCCTTTCGAGAAAATCATGATCGTTCTTGACTGCCAAAATGTTGATGGGAAATTGTGAATCTGAAAGAGAGATGAACAGAGACAAAGGGATTTGTGTGCCTTGTTTTATCTGAATGGACACCCACATCTTCAGGCCACCATACTTCCGTATACGTGACTGATCTTAACAGAGGTTACTCCCCAATGATAGGGAGTGTGTTGTAATGGTTAAGATGGCACAATACGTTCTTTTAAGACAGAAAAGAAACATGAACTGTGAGGATAACCAAGTGCTCAATCCTGGACAGGCCTGAGTACTAAGTGACTGCATGGTCATAGCCCATGATGATCGAGGCATTCGCCTGTATGGACCGGAGCCTCGCCATTCACCCAAGGCGTAGGTCTCTGATTCTCTCCTGACTAGTTCATGAAATATTCAATTTGGCAGAGTATTGTTTTTTCCTTCAGAGAGGAAATTTCTAAAAATACTCGAAGCTCAATGGCCTCAAATGTTTTTTCCTTTTGTAGCAAAATCCTGAATCACCTTAGAGTATAAGCAAAATACTCAACTAGCTGATTCTATCCAAAGAGAAGAAAAAATTCCACTGTCATGACTTTTTTCCACAGTGGGTGATATTTATAATTATCACTGTATAGTGTTGTAAATAGTAAATGAACCATTACATGAAGTGGTTTGAACAGTACCCGGCACATTGTCAGGTCTGTGCAATATTTGATCTTATCCTCATTACATTTATTCAATGAATATGGCTTAAATGCAATCTGACAGGTACCTTTTTAAAATGAGGTTATCTTTACTTTTTAGCCTTTATGGACACTTCACATTTAAATCACCCGGTATTTTGAATTTACAAAGAGAGTGCACATTATAGTAGATAATATACTGCATTAAGGCTCAAGAGATTGCGATTTTAATTTTGAGTCTTCTCATTTTTAACCTTGGACAAGTCACTTAACTCTTTTGGGCATCTCTTTCAGTAAATGGGTGGTGGGGGCAGCGGGGGAGGGTTGCTTAAAGCAAAACTCTAAGACTCCTTCTTTCCTAATATGACCTATGAAAACCTCTATCAGAGTTTCTAGACTTTGAAGCCCATTCAGAGATAAGCTTTTCTTTATCTTCACAGAATTTCAGTGAGAGAAGTAGAATAAGTGTTTCGTTTATTTTGTTTTAAACTATAAAACAGAGCCTCTGAGTGAATGAGATTAACCAGTGAATATGAGTTAATTTTGCCGATTCTGTCCATCCTACATAAATGTTATTGCCATCTGCTTACTGCTGGGATTCTGATGAATTTACTATACGTAATACTATCCGAGAAGACGTTAGGAGCCTTGGTTATAACTTAAGGTATAAGTAAGTTGTAGGTGAGTTAAGTTTATGACCTGTCGATGAAAGAAACTGTGATACTGGCAATAAAAGCCCTTATTTGCATCCCCCAAATAACATCTGATCCATATTATATCTTAAAATTTTCATATAAACAGAACTGAAGAAAGATCTCAAGACAATTAGCTTTATGATTTTCAGGAAATCTATCAACAACGAATTTATTGTACTTTCAAGAAAACTGAGAGTAGTGAAGAGAAAACTAGGAAAAAAGTTAAGGAAGGAAGTGTGGAAAAGCTGCTGATGGCCGAACACCAAAGGACATGATGGAGTAGGGACCGGCGGTCAAGACACGAGAAGCAGAAGGTGAGGCACGAAAGCAAAGCAAGCTTGGGGAGCGACACCCATTCCCAAACTCGCATCAGTATGAGCCCTGGTCATTGCAAAGCCGAGGGAAAGAGACAGCGAAAAAAAAAAAAATTGAGAAAAGTCTTGGAAGTCAAAACACACCACAGGATAAACAGTTCCCAACATGGATGGACCTTGAGATAATCATACTAAGTGAAATAAGCCAGACAGAAAAAGTTGAAAATCACATGATATCACTTATATGTGGGATATAAACCTAAAAGCAACAAATAAACAGGACAGAGACTCATGGACAACAGACTAGTGGTTACCAGAGGGTAGGGGTAGGGGAAGAGGGAGGAGGTAGACAGGGTAAAGGGGGTCAAATATAGGTGGGTAAGGGAAGGTGAAGTGGGTAAGGGGATCAAATATATGGTAGTTGAAGGAAACTGGACTTTGGGTGGTAAACACACAATAGAATATACAGATGTCGAATGATAATGTACACCTGAAAATTATATAATTGTATTAACCAATGCTACCCCAATAAACTTAATTAAAAAAAAAAAAAGAACGAAAGGAAAGCCAACCTACCCTCGTATAACTGAGCGTACTGCGGGAACCCAGCTGCACGGAGCCAGTCACACGCCTCCTTCGCCTCGATTTCTGAAAAATATAAGAAGGGGAAATGCATGAGTCCGAAGGCCACATGTCATACTCTACCGTCTCAGCCAAGGAGCAACTGGTGAGCACTGTGCAAGTCGCTACAAAGCGAAATTGTTCTCAGGTAGTCTGTAGAAATAGCCTCCCCAGAAATGGCGTAAAATGAGCAGGTATCACGGAAGTACCTGTTATGTGTCTGCTAAGATTATCTTCAATGTCGGTCCGTAGATATTTGGATAATAACAAAACTGAAGATTAAAGAACACAAAGGCTGAGTTTTAGGCAGGGAAAAAACATCTTTATTTATATACCAGGGAACCAGGGGACGAGGGAGAAGCAGGAAATAGTTCCTGATAATCGTTTAAAAATTTTTTTCTTTTCTAAGATAAGGCTAAAAATATTTATTAACATTCCTTTATTCTTTTACCCTCGGGATCATGAAAGAGAGACCGCAACTGGGGAGTCTATGTAAATCTATTTTCTCATGAAGAAAGCTATTATAAAAATCCAACGTATTACGATCGCTTTCATCTTTCTAATGGCTTTAATTCCCGATGCCTTATAACAAGATGTTCATTCATCAAGCAGATTAGAATGACTTCAAGTGCAGAGCACAGCCTGGAAGAGCACAGGCATGTATCCGGAACTGAATCGTGAGTTCGATGGCACTGCTAGAACCTCTGAGGAGCAAACAAAAGAGGCCGATGTGTCCTCTGGGTGAACCATTTTTGGTGTGGATGTCCCCACAGCACACGAGACCACCTGCCTGGAGAAGCCGTGGCGGGGGATGAGAGGAGTCTACGGAATGTGAACCAGGTCACTTTTTGACCTTGGGAAACCTGGACCACTTCCCAGCCACAACTCTGTTAGATAAATACTAACGGAAGGGAAAAGAAGTTCATCTGTCAAAAGTCCAGTTTCTCCAAAAGGAATTGCACAGCCTAGTACAACGGGCTCCTTCCTCTGCTGTTGGGATGGAGCCTGGTCCAGCCGCTGCATTGCCATTTACGCTGACATTCGTTTTTCCTCACAGCCAAAGCCGGAGACTACAGGCAGTTTTGGGTATCACCGCACAAAGCGACCTATGCAAACATCAGCTGTGGGTCTGAGCCCGTACGTCTATGTTGAAAGTTCCATGTCTGTGCAGCACAATGTTTAATGTGACAACTCTCTGGCATGTGTTAGGAAAACAGACCAAAGGCCAGATCTTACACAGGCCCCAAAGGGAAGAGCAAAAACCCACATTCCCATCCCACTGATCTGGTCGGACGTGGACTGAGATTGATCGTTAAATACAGGGAAACAGAGCCTGTGGTGGCTTCTGTCCCAGAGTGCCTGCCGCTTTCACCACCCCCTAATCCGCTCTTATTCCAGTGACTGACGATTCCTAGATCTTGAGCTTTATCTCCGACATAATTGCTACCAGCACAGACCTAATATGTACTCACGCCTGCCATGTTTGCATTATTCAGAAATACCCTGGGTGCCAAGCTGGAAATGAAAGCTCTGGACGGCATCTACCAGGAGGGGTGTCTCTGGCACCCCCAGTGCAGTTCAAGAATTCCATCTGAGTTGTACCAAACTGGCCAACTCGGGATTTCCCTTTGGAAAATATGAAGGGCAATTACCATATGGCTCAAAAGTCCTATTTAGTACTCATTTGAGAGTTCTCATGTGAAGGTTTTTGCATTGAAAATCACACATGTATTTCCGGGGTAGTAGAAAATGCACATTCTGCTATAACGTGTAGAAAATGTATGAGTTTCTACTGAGTCACACGGAGGCTGGTGCCTTCTAAATTTTCAAGCTTCAGATTTGCTTTCTAGTTCGATATAATCCAGTGGTCAGTAATGAGGAAATACCTCATTTCTAGAGGTGCTCTACTTAATTTTGAGTTAGCAGGTCTTTGAGAAGGACAGGATTCTGAATTTTCTGTTCAAACTACATAAACAGTATGTCCTTTTCTATTACGTTATTACTTTTGCCACTGTGGAACTGTAGCATTAGGCAGGAGAGTCCCAGAGAGACAGATCATAAAGAATAAATGGCGGAGACCTGAAAGGCAGGGTCTTCATAACACAGAAAGCTCAAAGGAGAGTGGGAAGTGACCTTACAAAGAGGTGTAGACTCCGCCAGCCTGGGGGAGGGGTGGGGGGAGGGGTGGGGCTGGCTCTGACACCGGAGTCAGAAAGACAGTGAGCTGAGGGGGAGGCGGGAAAGCAGGAGTCCCTACTGGAAAACTCCTTTTGAGAACTGAAGACTGGGCAGTGGAATAGGGCTCAGGCAAGCCTGAGCGATGTCATTTAAAGCACTTCGTTTAAATTTTTTTTTTAAGAGCAACCTCAATAATGAAGTGATATCCTACCTATACATAAACGCGAATAATCAAATCTTAACCAGAACTTAGCTAAATCAAATCCTCCAACAAGCTAATGTTTTTAACGGGTAGGCATTTCACCTTTCAGTTCAGAGTCAGATGACAACAAAAACTCCAGTCAGTAAATAATAAATGAGAAGACGCCACGCCCCAGCCACGGCCTTGGCTTCTCACCATCACTCCCCCCCCGATGTGCTCATCTATTTCTGAAATGTTTCTTAAACACATTCCCCCTGCTCCAGCTGTAGGCTCCACACCTTGATATCTCAATTTAAGGGCAAAACGAACTCTCCTTTACCACCTCGTGACAAAGCAAACACACACACTGATCTGGCATAATGAACCACTATCAAATTTGACTTTGCCCATCAAGTTGAATTGGAGGAAAAAGAAAAAAAAGCAGCTTCCAATTCTGCTGATTTCACACAGCTTCTATGAAACCTACTGGCCAAATGCTAATATTTTCCCCAGGGTATATGACTCTTGCAGTGGCCAAAATGATTAGAGAATTAAAAAGGAATCATTATTGCTAGCATCGTCATTTCACAATGATGTACCTAATAAGATTTAAATGACCCTGGAGGAGGGGATGAAAACCTCATTTTTACTGTGCTCATGCTAGCCAGCATAATATTATGTGAAAGCTTTAAGGGTCATTAAAATCACATTCTGACAGTTTTATTTGCTCCGCATTTGCAACCCATACCTGCCCCTGCAGCAGCCCCGGGGCTACAAGGAAAAGCATCATCTTGCCGCAAGCCTCCTGCAGACACCGAAGCGTGGGGTGGAACAAGACACTGTCCTAGAACGCGTCAGCCCCAGACCCCCACTGCGGTCATCACAGTATGATACTGGAGAAAACTCAACCTATTTGGCTCGGTATCATGATAGGATTGCAGTAAGAATTTTTAAATTATTATATATGTAAAAATCGTTTTGGTTTTACTCCAGATGGTACCTTTTTTTTGCTTTGCCCAATGTCCTTCTTGCATGTCAGATAAGAGAACCCCTCTATGTGGTTTAGGTGGGGCCGACGCCCCTCACTGTCCCAGCCACACTGCTCGGCCCTATCACCACCACTCACCCAGGGACGACGTGCTCCTTCAGGGTGCCCCACACCCTTTAGTCTAAGGGGACCGAAGACCTTTGCTATCTTAAGTCAACAGTTGTTTGGGGGCTGAAATCTACTGATTGCAAAGGAGGATATCCAGGTTTTTCAATTGGTAGCTTGATCTGCACGAAGACGAAGCAAACCTTTTCACGCCACAAATCCCGAGGATGGTTTGGTGCTAGGCACATTCTCCTGCCACACAGCTGTGATTCTACAGGAGAGAAAGTCACTTGTTTTGCCTCAGTTGCCTTTTGTACACATTTAGGACATAATGTGACCTCTGTCTGGAGACAGACATGGTGGAGGGGGGCTGTCTCACTGGCTGCCCTGGGCAGGCGCTCATCAATGGGCATGAGAGAAGGTCGCTGTGGAGACTGACCACGACCCGCGACACTGGTTTGCAAAGTTTCTTAATTACACACGCTCCCCGGGTGCGAATGTACAGAAAATACATAAAGGCATGATGAAGGAAGAAAGTCGATTCTTGTCTCATTACTAACACATAAGCAATAACACATATATTTTATTTGTCAAAATGGTAATATGGTAATATCCTTGGTTGATGACTTCATCACATAAATACATTGTGACTATTTCCCCATAAAATGATATTGTTGGCAAAATGGGACATTTACTTTGTTTTGAAATGATGTGTATTTTTTAAATCTTGACTTCTGAATAGTGTACGGTTCAGTAGGACCACACCAGTGCTGATGGGTGATGGGGAAGCTGGAAGTCTGTGTGACTCAAATGAGATTTGCAGGGTGTCTCTTTAAAGAAACACACCATTGAGTGATGTTGGGGGACAGTCGGGTGTACCAGGGGCCTCAGTCACATAAGGAGTTACAGTGAGCGCAGCGAATCCGCTGCCCAGGTCTGCAGGCTGGCTCTCCTGTTACGGTCTCACTGACTTTTCAAACTGGTGTTTTTAGAGCACCTAGGAACAGCATGTTCCCCTAGCTAAGCATTTCAAGTCCATTTGGGGTTACGTTATTCTCAGCATAGCAATTACTTTTTCCATAGCTAACCCGAAGGAATACTAATCTTTCTACATGACCAAAAATTCAAATTAGGGCCAAATTAAATTTCATTTTTATCAGAAAACTAGTTGGCTAGGAGAAACCTGGCCTGCTGTGGAAAGTTTATAAAATCATTGTGTGTGTGTGTGTGTGTGTGTGTGTGTATGTGTGTGTGTGTGTTGTCCTTACAAATCTCTCTGAATTTCAATGGACAAACTGGCTCCAATTCAAGTAGGTCTTCCTTCAATGATCATTAGAAGTGCTCAAGAAAAGTGGGGAAGAAAAGACCTCATGGATCTCCATGTGATTACATGAGCAGGCTTAAGAACTGTGTTTTGTTTATTCAATTAAACTGGGTACCCTGGTTCTGAAATGTTTTGGATGACTCATCCACCACAAGATGTCTGCAGTGGATGCAATTATCACCATTAAAGTATATCACAGGTATTAACATTTCAACAGGCTCACAGCCGTTGGCTTAGGATGATTTACATGGCTGAGTTAGCTTCATTATCAACATACTACTTAAGACAATGACTCTTTGGTCTTCGATGGAAATTCTCCAGCAAAGCCCCTGTGTGTGAAGGTGTATTTATGTGGCCAAACGCAAGGCCAGTTTGGTTCAAATCAACGCAGGCTGTCCCCTGCAACTATTAATGTCACATAGACCCGCATGCCACACCACGAACCTTCTCCCGGGATGGCTTTGTAACCTTGATCATGGGCATGGGATGGAGCAGCAAGTTTTGTAACTGTAACAGACTTTGATTTAGGTCCCATGTCATGACACCAGGCTCCACCTTTTTGTGCTCTGTGATTTATGTAATAAGTTTATTGCGATGTAAAAAGGTCTAGTCTTAAATGTACGCCAAGTAGAATTTTTTTTCTAGTGCGCATAGTTTTCCTTCCATGACAGTCTAAGTTACTAATAAGAGTTAAAATATAGGTGATTTAGAGTAGATTTAAAATGATTAAACCCTGAATATTCAAATAAGTGGAAAATGAATAAACACTCATTTTAGCTTTCCATAACCTAGGGCAAGTTTTTCCTTGCTTGTGTAGCAAAATAGCTTCCTGTCAGCTGATAAGTAACTAGAAGAAAGAAATCCAGGAGGTTTCTCTGTTCCTGTGACACTGAATTGTATTCAGTTAAAACAGAGATTCATGGCTGTGTTGATGTGCACTTCTTTCTGGAAAGCAAGAATCGCAGACATGCTGAGACATAGTATTCTGTCACCAATTCCTAAGGTCAGTCTTATTCCCCAGGACTTGTAATATCATCTGCAAGCTGGATTCACAGCAAATCCAGTCACTTAAAAATCATTTCTACTATTACAAAAGGATCAAGCGAATTCTATACCTAAGGAGTAGGTCTATTCCTAGTCACTCAAGAGTTGTTTTAAAGCATTCTTTACAGCGTGCTTGGAAAGATCATATATAAAGATGATAAAGAGTGATTTATATAAAATAAAGATGTTTTCTCAATTATGCTAAAAATGATTTATATAAAAATTTAATATTTATATAAAATTATTTTTATAATATATAAAAAAGTGCTTCCATATGTTATAATATGTAACACATATAAACACATACATATTTAATGTTACTTATTAATTTAATTATTAAATTTATAATAAAAACATATACACACACACATTTTTTTCCTTGTACGTTCCCAGTGGTTCCCCACCCTTCCATGTAACTTTCAGTTTTTCTCCAGCCGCGAGGCATAGTCTTTGCATCCCATTGATGTCGGTCCAGCCAGGTCACATCACCCACTCTGGCCAATGACATGTGAGCAGAAATAACGCATGCTAGTTTTGAGCAAAACTCTGCAGGAGCTGTCAGCCAGTTCTGCCAGTTTTCCTGCTCTTTCCACGTTATCAGGAGGCTACCACGTCTCAGAGGCCGTTCCTTTACCTAGGTCCCAGAATGACACAGGAAACAAAGCCACAGAAGACCAGCTGCTGACATGGAACTGAGCAAGAAATGAGCTCTGTTGTTTTATGCCACTACGACTTGGGGGACTATTTGTTACAGTGGCGTAATCTGGCATAAACTAACTTAACACAGCCATTTGTTTTATAGATGAAGTACACAGAGGTACCATGGACCTTAATTTCAACTTGAAAATGTTGCTGAATGCCCATTAGGCTGTCACAGAAACGAACACGACCACCCTCAGTAATCATTTCTGCTTTGAATTCTGCTTCCCTGCCTACAGTGCATGGACACATGAATTTTAAAAATGTCAACAACCTTTCATACTCATCTCTCCCATGCACCCACACGTGTGTGTGTATGCACACGCACTCACAAACACCTTTTCTGTGTACGTCACAGAAAGTCAAATATTCAGTCGATACTGAACAAGAAAAGTCTTCAGGAATATAAATACTATCTTTCAGGCTGTTATTCCTAATAATACATACATATGTACATGTACATGTACATGTATATACATATATATAGATATATATGTGTGTATATAGACACACACATATCTAAGTACAACACCCCCTTGGAAATCAATCTCAGAGAAGAAAGCAGAAAATGCATGCTCTACCAGCCGAATAGTTTTTGACCAGATTGTTTTGATCCCAGTTTTCCATGAGGCAGAGTAGCTCTTTACTCTCCTCTGTCATTTGGTGCAGACTGTCCCTCTGAGCGCTTGTGGTATTTCTCAGGGAGGCTGTATGCACATACGGTCACATGAACATCCCCAGTTTTTTCAAGTTGTGGAGCCACTGCCGACCACTAAATCCCAAGAGAGCCTCTGGGATGGATCAGTTAAGCAACTGAAATGCAAGGTCGGGGAACAGAGAGCTGATTCAGACAATCAGAAAGTGGGCCATCATTGGCAGGCTTCGGCCAAAGTGCCTCCACATTGACCCACTGAGGCAAGAGTGTCGAGCAACCTTTCTTGGGACAAGAGGGCGAGCTTCCGGAATGGTGTCTCTCTCCCTTGGCCTCTCTTGAAAAGATGGGGAGAAAGAGTTCGTGACAGCCGATGTGAATATGGTTTCTCAGCAGAAGCTCTGCTTCCAAAGGTCGGCCAAACTGCCAGGATCAGAAGGGTCCTTGCTTAGTCACTGTCTGTCACGCCAAAGCCGAGGAGAACAACTGCTTTAAACAAGTCCCACCTCTAGAAAGTCAGCCTTCTTGGCTCTGGACAGACACTCTTCTGATCCATATTGTTTTAAGATTTTCATTTTTTTAATATCAAAATTATGCATGTTTTTAGGGAATCAAACCCCTTCGATATCTACTTCAGCCATATCTGAATGTCTATACTTGTAAAGGTTTATCTGCTTTTTAGTCACTTCCCCCAACTCTTTTATAGCTCTGGGTTCTCCAATTACACCAGAAGCTTTCATGATATCAGGAAAAAATGTACCAAGCAGGCATCGGAAGAAGCACAGATCTGTCAGCATAAAATCACTCCAGGAGCCTGCAGACCCTCTTCCGGTCTTTGACTCCTCATAGGACTGGCATGGCAAGATCCAGCGTCACCAGAGCTTCTGACTCCCAGCTCAAGGCTTCATGCATTTAACCCTTAAGCTACTGTAATCCCTGGACCAACCAGAACTAGTGTTTGCTCAGTTCCATCTCAGGAAGAGATGTGTACAACACAAGTGTAATTTTATTATCTGACTATATATATATATATATATATATATATATATATATATATATAGAACTTAATAGTGTATGTATGGGTGGATGTCCATGTGTTTTATTTTTAATGATCTGCTAGGATAGAATATATGCTGGGAATTTTTCAATGTGTCTTTGCCAGTTTTCTGGAATGCTTTCAACTCGTCTGCAATGGCACTGCTTCTGTGAATGACTTTCTAAATATACATCGCTCATCCCAGCAAATAAGAACCAGATTCAAAAAACTAAATTTGCATTAGGTTTGCAGCTATCGATTCTCCACATTTTTCAAGGCTGAAGACTGCTGAGCTTAGAGGTTTGCTCTCTAAATATTGAGACTTTGATTTTGAAATCCATTAATAGACAGTGACATTCTATATCCCTTTTAGAAACAACTTAAAATGAGTTCAAGTAGTTGAAATAGCTTTACCTGCTTTGGGAGGAAGGGGAGATGATGCTCCCAGCTGAAGAGATGTGAAGCTTAACTGGCATGTTGGAACACCCTTTTCCATCAGACACAGTGATATGTTAGTGATTTCAGTGACGCTATGATCTAACCACACGACACACTGATAGAAAAATCAATTGAAGTGTCCCATAAATTCACCCCAAATGCAATCAAACAGGTGAAGAAAATTACATAAACTATTTTTAAAAAGTTTTAAAAGTTTAAAACACTTAAAAATCTCTAAATAGTTCAACTTATATAGTAGATAGCTTCTAATTTTAAAGAATTCTTTGAACCTTAATAATTTTTATCAAAAAATTGTAGATGGACCTCTTTAAATTCTACATGTAAAAACACATTATGAAATGGCAGAACTATGTGTCATGGACACACAGCTGCTTCTCAGTGGAGGTTCAGGTCACTCCATCTGATACAATATTATAATGGAATTATTTGACTAGCTTTGGGCATATACCAATTTTTATTAATGTAGTCTATAGGAAGATCCTGACTAACATGCTGCCCAAATTCTTACTGAATTCAGGCATAAAAGAATTATTTTCCCTAAGAACAGACTTGAATAAGAGATAAAAGTGACAAGATTCCCTCTTAAATGAAATCTAAACCTAAGATTTGAAACACCCACATAGAAGCGCACAAACCAAGGCTGAAGAATATTAGTAAAAGAAAAAAAAAAAACACAGACCAACTTAGCAGCTTAAAAGTGTTACTAAGGGTCCTTTACTCACTAAAGCACCAGCAACCATTGAAGGCCTTTGGTAATACTAGTTACCCAATAACACTGACCTCTGTGCACCTCATAGCCCAGCACACCTGTAAGAGCCAATCCCGGGAAAGGCCGTACAAGAGAAAGCATTGGGCTTTCACTGCATTCAAGGAAGGCGGCAGGTAGACAAGAAGGCCCAAGTAAAGATGAGCTAGGCCAAGCAAAGAGATTCTGCTTATTTACTTCTTTGAAAACCAAATAAAAATAATTTCAATTTTTTGGTGTTCAAAGGAGAGAGAGAGAGAGAGAGAGAGAGAGAGAGAGAGAGAGAGAGAGAGGAGGGAGGGAGGGAGGGAGGGGGAGGGAGGGAGGGAGGAAGGAAGGAAGGAAGGAAGAAGGAAGGAAGGAAGGAAGGAAGGAAGGAAGGAAGGAGAGTTGAGGAGAGGAGAGGAGAGGAGAAAAGAAAATTTGCTATAATTCTACCACCTAGTGATTGATAACGCTTTGTTGGCATATAGTTTCTCTTTTTTTTATGAAGATGTGTGTGTGTATCTAGATTAAGTATGCTATCCGTTTTATATAATCTTGAAATAAAATTGTAATCCGCTTTTTCACTTGACAATGCATTCCGAACCTCTGTCCATGCCAACGGATGTCCTTCTCAAACGTTCTACATGGCTGAGTAACACTCCTACTGCCATTGCTTTAAAAAGCATCCTCTTTTATCAATTCAGGCTTTTATAACCATGGGCTAAAAATAATAAATCCTGTTCTCTGGAGGCTTTCACTCCAAATAAAGAATTTCACCAGAACGTGCATCCTGGCGAATGTATTTCAGGGAGGGTTGCTGGGCTGACATTTCTCACGTTATTTTACATTCTGGATTAAGACATGTCTCATATGGTTTTCATTTATATTCTCAGCAGACTTCAAAGAGGAAATTCCAAGTGCGAGTTTATTCACACACCAGAACTATGTTTCAAATGATGCTACAGGGATGTCTTAAACTAACACAAGTCAGGAAGTTCAAAGTGAAGGTTAGCTCCCAGACCTTGTTTCCCACCTCTTCCTTTTTGGCATTTGGAAAGTGTAGCAGCTGTTGCACTTGTTTTTGACCTCCTGCATGTTTTCAGATAATTCCGAAGATGCCTCTCAAAACTTTATGTAAGAAACTGGTATTCTCTAAAGGGTGTTGCTGAAGTTTCAAGGTTACTCTTCGAACACAAAACAAAACAAATAAACTAGACCAAATAAAGAAATTCCCCATCTTGTTTTAATGACTAGATGCATATTTGGAGTGTACATGACTCCTCAAATCCTTTAAATAATCCAAAGCAAAATGTGACCCGAATTTCTAAAACTTGCAGATTCACCAAGAATGCATCTCTTTAGAACAAAACAAACAGTGTTATTTTTGTGCAGGGTTAATGTTATGGCTTTAAAGGGGAGTCTGAAATGAAGATACATTCTAATTTAGTTTTGCTCTTAACTTAAATAAAAATCAAGTTTCTTCTCTTATTGAATACTGATACTTAACTTTATGAGTTAACTTTTTAAAAAGAGCCTGCCAACTTGTTCGGAAGATGTTACCTTATGTATGGGCATCAGTCGGCTAACCTGGAAGAGAGGTAATGAGGCATACAGCGGGAGAAGCCAGGGCTGAGTGCAAATCCTGGCTCCACCTGTTGTTACCTTGGACAGGTTAACTTAGGATGCCTTAGTTTCCTTATCCATGAGTGCGAGTGAACAGCAGTGCCTTTCTCAGGGCATGCTAGTAAGATGGAGATGAATAAAGTGATTAGCCGAGTACCTGGGGCATAGTGTTTGCTAAGGTGGCTGCAGTGGAGGGGTGGGCTCGCTTTTACTCCCCGTAATAGAAAGTAGCAGTTCTGATGGTCTCCAGTTCCCTCCACTCAGCTCCCTCGATTTGGCCTTCAGAAGTAGGAGGCATTCATCTTACTGATTTATTCAACATACATCTGTTGAGTGCCCGCAATGCCATTACCACCATGGAGGATGCACAGCTCTGGTGACAAGCCACCACCCCAGTGACAAGCCACTGCCCACAGGTCCCTCGGCCAAGCGGGGAAGACAGTAACACATCCCGGCATCACTACGATGCAAGAAAACAAAAGCCTGCTGGAGCAAGATGAAATCCCCCAGGCAGGAGAGCAAGAGAGGGTGTCTGGGATGAGTGATCAGGACAAGCTTAGCCGGGGCGATGAGATTTGAGCCATAGGATGGTTAGCTAACTCGTTCTCCCAATAACCCCCTTCTGTGTGCACTGCCCCACACTGGGTCTGAGGCTGGGGTTCCTGTGAACTCGGCGCCTTCCTAAAGTAGATGCTACTGTTCTCCCTCCTATGCCTGCGGCAGGGCCTGGGGGCCGAATGCCACATGTCCCTACATCCAGATCCTTCTGATGACGGGAATCTAACAGGCTATTCGTTTTGTACATTCTATGGAAGATTTCATTATACTCCTGTTAAATCATGCCGTACCGCAGGAAGCCATGCTTCACACAACACAAGGCTGTTTGACAGGATGCAATGAGAGTCATCAATGAAATACGACACTGCAGAAAACGGCAGTAAGGGCCCTGCAGGATGGTGCTTTTAGGACCTGAACACCAGGCTGGGGAAGACGGTCTCGCCATGATAACTTACAATGTGCTGCCAGTTAAGAAGTAAAGCATCAGCAATTGCATCCACAGTCTGTGGGATCTCTGGGGCAAACATACCAAACACATCAGAGCCTTGGGAACGAAGTCCGTATCAGTCTTTGTTATGGGAGGTGCCTTTAGAAGCATAGTTCCATGTTATAAGAAGAAAAAAAAACAAACAAACAAACTGTGAGCAAGGGAAAGGGGCTTCTATGGAGCAAGGACTGGGAGAAGTGGAGGGTTAATGGGGAGCCCGAGGTCGCTGACCAGCAGGTCCCGAGTCTCCCAGGTTGGCTTCCTGTCAGGTTGTCCCCTTCCTGAAGACATTCCAGGGGTGTGTGTGTGTGTGTGTGTGTGTGTGTGTGTGTGTGTGTGTTTCTGCTTTGGTGAGGAGGCAGCCAGGAAAGCAATTCAAATACTTTGAACCATTTACATTTAAAAGCAAAGATATATTTTGCTTTTATGCGTAAAATGATTGTAATTAATGTTTCACGATGGCTCATTATACCTAATGTCAAACGGAAAATTTAGAAAGCAGACCCCTTCGAACATTCTTTTCTCCAAAATAAGGAATGACAAGAACATATTAACACACACACACTTTTATTTACTTTTTTAAAAAATTGGGGTAAAGTGTCTTGCTTAGGCGAAGGCACGAACGATGCTCGTAAGCTGGGGTTCTTAGGCAGAACTCCAAGGCCTCTGTATGGAAATCTTATGTAGGTGCTTTATTTGCTGAGGCTTCATAGTTTTGATCAAATTCTCTGATTCACTTATTCTTCCAGTGTGATACATGAGCCCAAGGAGAGAGCTTTACGCATCTCCCAGGCTTAAAGGGGGCCCAGGTTTTCCCTGCTCTGTCTGTTCCCTGTGGACAATCAACTTTTGATTTTGGAACTTTCAGAGGTAAACGAGCTCGTCTCTGTGCGTGTCTCTCTCTCATACACGCAAATGTTTACAGGTGGACATTCATTCTGTAAACATAAGTAAAACTGCAAGCACCTGTCAACAAGTACGTGGGACTTTGTATCCTCTTAAATGATGGCTTTGTAGGTAGACAAGCACCGGATTAGAAAACGGATCTCATCTTTGCATGTCCAGTGCTTAGCCAGCCCGGAGCAAATGAATGTTGACTGAAAGATCGAATGACCGTATTAAGAGCAAAATATTAATAGCTTAGATATTTATAGGCCAATAAACACCTAAACCATTTTTTTTTCAGATATTTGAGTCCTCCAACTCCCAGGGCTGTTGTAAATAAGGGAATATGGATTGCAAATTATCATATATGGAAACTGGGTAACATTATTCTTCTAGCTGTGATTCCTTTGTGGGAGGTGAGCACGCAGGTCCCCAGACAGCAGTGTCTTGGTGGACTCTGCCTGTGTCCCCTGACGGGCTGGGCACCCAACACTGGCCCAGCCCTGGCCAGGGGTCATTTTGCAGACTCTGATCCCCTTTCTCTTCCTGTGCATGGAACCCATGGGAATTCCAAGGGCATGGATTACAGTAAAATCTAGTCCTGGAAGAGGAACAGTGAAAAAAGATTTTTCTGTTTCTTGAGAAGGAGTCATTGTCCCTTTTAACAATCTTCAAACTTGATAGGACATATTCATTCTTGGGAATATTCATATACAACCGCAGAAGAAGAATACCATAGGACTTTCAAATGTTTGGACCGCAGGCTTTAGTGAAAAAAACGTACTTTACATAGTTGTGAATGTGCACACACCTGCATGTGCACACGCACACATATGCACACAAACTGAAACAGTTTCCCAAAACAATAATTACGCACATTGATGCCACCTAATACTTTCTGTTTTCTTCTATTAAAAATTGGTGGGTGTACCAACTTCATGAGCGCCCCCTGCCAAGCCCCAAACTGTTGAAAGAACACTGTCTTAGATGACACTCTGTCACATGAGAAGCATCTGATTATGTAAATGAATAAACTGAACAAAGTCTAAGTCTGACAGCCGGGGGTCTTCCTAAACGCCTATCCTCCCCTTCAGCCCACACGTTCTCATAGCACAGCTCTAAGACCTGAATTTCTCACAAGTACATTTCTCAAACCCCAATTCTCCCATCCCATCCATTCACCTTGGTTTAGATCCTCCTTATGTCCCCAGGGCTGTTGCAAGAGACGCCTAACCAGGTCTCCCTGCCCTAAGTTCTCGCCTTCCTCACCTTTCTAAGATGTAAGCGTGATGATTCTCCTTAAAACTCCTTCATGCCTCCCGGTTACCTGCAGGATCGATTGCCAGCCCCCTTATCATGGCCGACAGAGCCCTCAGCTGGCCTCTGACCGCTTGCGGTCCAGTGCACGGAACTGCCTGGAGCGCCCCCGTCCCGTGGTGCTATCTCACAGCCCACACATGTGCTTGGGCTGTCCCCTCTCCTTCATCTATCACATTCCTCCTACCTTATTATTATTTTTTTTCTCCTGACTTAATGCTCATTCATCTTCTATCAAGATTCAGCTAAGACATCAGCTCTTGAAGCCCAGGTTAGCCTGCTCCTCTGTGGACTTTCTACACCCACTCTGGTCCTTCCGAGATTAGACGGAAATGTTCTAGTCACACATCTGTCTCCCCATGAGGCCGCTGTGCTTCATGGGCTGAGGCTGCCTGCCCGACGCTTTGCACCTCTGGAGCCTGGCAAAGCTCTCGGACTCCAGTGTGTGTGCAGCACACGCTGAACCGAGGGGGAGCTGAGAAGTTCCGCTTCTGGTCCGGTGTCTCCCAGGTGCCTGCCTCTCGCCGACGTGGCTCTGCACTGATCTCAACTGGAACGGACCGCTGCACCCTATGCTCATTTCCAGCAAAGGACCTCAGGTTGCTGCTGGTCAGAGGCCCCTGGCGAAGGTCCCCTCTGCCCCCTGAAAAATGCTTCTGCTGTCTTCCCCTTCCCTGGTTTGACTGAAGGAGGCCGAGGGCACTTGCTGGGGTTCCTCCGCTTTCCGGTCCATTTGAGAAGTCAGCCGCTGCTGTGGCTGGGGCTGAGGTTGGGCGGAAGGCCAGCCACCGTCTCAGTAACAAATCGATGACATGGAATCTCATGCTGCCGAGAGGCCTTCGAGAGGCAGATTCGGAAAAGTTCTGGGAAGTTAGATTTCGTCCAGATTCAATTCCAATCTGGAGGACCCTGGGCGAAGGAGGAAACTTCTGGTGATGAGCAAAAAGGGATAGGTCCCGTCATGAGCAGGTATGTGGCCTGGTTCAGTTTGCGCCACCCAAGGGTCCCCTGGCTACGACCCAGGGCAAACCAGCTCACATGGTGCTTGCAAGAGCATCAATCATCCAGTCTGTCCATGATGCCACCCCTGGGGAGGCGAATATGCTTTCAATTAGAGTAATGCTGCCCTCGAAATGTAACCGTACTGGAGTAGAGAAATGGCGGAGTGATCCCTCCTCTTGAAAGGTAACCACACTCAACTATGACTGTCTCGGTTCTCAGAAGCAGACTTCTTTTCTTGCCAGATTCAGTTGGGTTTGCCTGGAAGACCCTTCCCGTTACTCCGCTTAAAGTTCCTCCTTTCTCACAGTGAAGCTTGTTGGACACCTCCTCCAAGGAGCGTTCCCTGCTCCTAACACCATGGTCTCCACCACTCCACGGTCTCTGGCCATTCTGAGTTGTTAGGTGACCATGATATGTCACCATGACTTCCACTTACTTGTGGACTTAAAGTCTGAGCGCGGTTAATTTGTAAACAAAGGTGATGATGGTTCGCTACTGTTCACGAACATAAAAACAAGCTGGTGACGATCGATGATGACCATCGATGGCCCTTGTTCATTTCTGGAGACAGGAAAGTAGACAGACCTGAGGGAAAGGAATAGATACCCTAAACAGAAAAAGCAAAGGCTGGAACAGATCAGGCAAAGGAGGCAGCGAGCTGAGATCTAAAACGTTCAGAGAGGAAGTGCGGCTGTGGAGGGTAGCGGGGAGTCCGGGCTCGCTGCAGGGGCCCTGAGTGACCTCCTTACAGCGCAAAGTCCCGCTTTTCTCATCTGTAAAATGTGCACAATGTGACTTACACTCTGCAGGGCTGTTGTGAGGATGGGACAGAGTCTCCAGAAGAAGCCAGCGCGTTTACTTTACTGCTGCAATCCTGGCCCCTGGCACAGGGTTTGGGGTTTGACTTTGCATTTTACATTTGTTGAACAAAATGAATTATGGAAGCTGACAGAAAGCAAGTGCTTAAAATTTGAGCCATTATTATGAACTGAAATGAGTACTTTTCACGACTTTCCTCCGACGCCCTCAAACAGCAGAAGAAAATAAACAGATGTCCTCGGTGGTTTTATTATTGACATTTCCATCTATGTAAAGGAAAAATATAACATGCCCACACTTACAAAAAGCTTTCCCTCACATTTTAAAAAAACCGATGGTCTAAGAGGTACCATTCTGTGGCTTCTTATACCCCTGGATGTTCTGCGAGGCTGAAGAGGCTCAGAGGTGAATTTACAAGCGAAATGTCACTTTTAGAGAGATGATTTATTGTTATTTTTAAACAGCAGCTCCCTGCACAGCAGAAAGTGTGTGGCTCTGGCAGATTCCGAGTCCATTCAAACCTCAGTGACTTTATATTGATCCCAGAGGTCGGACTTTAACAAACTGAGGGACACAGGCAGTTGACAATTGACAGTTGGCTAAACTTAAGATCACAGGACAGAGGCAGAATCTCCCGAGCAAAGTAAAGGCTTGAAAACAAAGACCTTTTAAATACATTTCCATAAAATAGCAGGAGAGCTTATGTTCTGAAGGCATTTTGTGCATTTTATTCAGGAACACAACCAACATCCCACAAAAATAACTTTGGAGACAGAGCTCCAGCTTGACTCACTTCCCTGCTTAAAATCCTTCATGGCTCCCATGTTCCTCCAAAATCCAAAACTTCTGAGGACGGCTTTGAGAATGCTTGAAGCTCAGCTGAGGTCGCTGGGCGCATCCTTCTGCGTCTCAACTGCCCATGTGCCCTAAATGCCAGTGGCAGTGAATAACCTGCCATTCCCTAAAACAGCCACCACCTCCCTCATGCCATCCTCTGTTCCCTGCTAGTAGTTTTCCTACGTCTAGATTGCCTTACCCCACTTCGTCTGACTAGCCAATTCCTATTCCTCTTTTCCTCTCCATTTTTTTTTTTTAACTTATCATCTCTAGTTCTATCTCCCGCATGAAATCCCTCCGGGCTACCCTGCTCGCGCCGCATGGGAAGGTAGGTTAGCCCGCCTCTCCTCTGCATCCTCGGTGGACTTCTGGCCCAGCACTTACCCCGGCACTGGAATTTTCTGTTGACTCTGCTTTCCTGGCTCCCTCCACGGGCACTGTCTCTGAATATCATGCAGCACCCCAAAGGGCTAGGTTAACGTCTGTGGAGCACGCTGAGGATGGTTCCAACACAGAGGCTCAAAGGGATTTAGAACAACGAGTCCTCTCTCGTGTTTCCAGCCACTAAGGGAAGGACCTCATGGCTCCCCAGCGACCTGTGAGGCATCGGCTGGGATTCCAAGCCCCCACACTTCCTTTCCTCACTATTTTCATTCACACTAAAAAGGAACAGCATGGGTTGTCATGACAGCCTCTAAATAAGGTCATAGGGAGAAAGGATTCCTTTCGGAAGAGAAAGCACACCACACACTTCCTAATGAATCAAGCCCCTAAATATAACTGAAACGTAAGAGCAGGCTCCACTTCTTCCCATTATCGACGGGGTCTTTTAGCAGTGAACAGAACTCTCTACACGTAGAGAAATGCCCAAGAGTTCTATCACAATTCCAATGGTTAATCTGTTGTCCGAAATTTTCCAATCTTTTCTTACGTGCCCTTTAAGTCATAAATATCGTTTTAAAACATTCCACAGTTGACTGCAAGTAGCAAAGATGGTGTTTCTGAAAGATTTCTCCCTTCTCAGTACAAAAACCTCCCCCACAGTGTCACACATGGACTGAGGAAGCCGGGTTCATAATCTCTTTTCAATTTAACACCTCTCTTCTCTGTCAAATGTCCAAATATACTGTCCAGTATATCATTGATTACGTACTCCATTACCTCACTTATTTCATAATACAATAACTGTATCAGCAAATTTAGAGTATTTGAAGCTAATAATCTCAAAACAGCAACAACAATAAAAATTTCATACGTCTTAGGTTTACCCAAATCTAGGTTTAAGAACTTGCTTTGGCATAATGGTTTCTATCAGCAAAACCCAGAGAGCTCTGAACTACCAATACATTCTGCCAGAAACCTACGAAACTCTTCTTCAAGGATTTATAACCATTCTCCTTAGGCTGCCTATTGATACCGCCTTGTTTTTTCCAATCACACTGTGAAGATAAATGGGAAACGATCCACAGCCGGCCATTGAGATGCTTGTCTGGGAAAGTGGGGGAGTGTCACTCACGCTGATGTCATTGTCATTTTGGAAACTCTGGCCCTGGTCACCCTCCCATCTGGGCTACTTTTCTAGTCTGGAATTCTCTCTCCCAGCTCTCCCTTGCTACCCATTCACCTGACCCTTGGGGGAACCATGAGTCACTTCCTGCCCATTAATCTTGTGGCTGAACTTCCCCTTCTGCAAGAGCCTTGAACTTGAGGGGTATGCGGAGGCCTGGGGGTGGGGGTGGGGGTGGGGCGAGGGCTGCCTGGCAGGCTGGCGGAGGGGAGAGAAGTCCCCGCTCTGGTCTGACTGTACCGGACAGAGTGCGGTGCTGAGCACGGCCGCCTCTTGATGTTTCAGAAGATAATCACTGCCATCACAGTGATGACCTGTGCATTATTTAAAACTTGGTTGACCTCCACGATCCTGATTCTGCTCCTCATCTTTCCCCTGCTTATTTGCAACCTCAGAAAGAATGGCAGGTAAAAGAAATGAAAAGTAAATTAATCTTATCTTTATGAAAAGTCTGATTGGGCCCATGTGAAACCCAATTAAAAGCAGTGGTTGGATGGGCAAGTATTTTACTGAGACTGTCACTAGCATTAATAAATTGGAGTATGTGAGTCTTAGTCTTCCAAGTCAGTTTTTCATAAAATAATTCTTTTACTATGGTAAGTTTTTAAATTACAAATTGGAAAACAATATTGTGATAGAGACAAGCTTAGTATTTTACAAACACCTGAGTGGACTGTGATTTGCAGCCTCCCCCTTGGGAAGGACGCGTGAACGGGTTCTGCGCAAAGCCCCGTGGGCGATGTGCCACGTGACCTACCACCCCTCTCGTCTGTCCACCAGGGGACGTCCCAGCACCCGGGTGACCTCGGAAGTGGGCGTGAGGGCGCTTCCCTATGCCTGACTCTGGAGCAGAGTGTCTTGTCCCCAAGGGGAACACAAAACAAACTTTGAGTTGGTTGAGATTATACTCGTTGAGGACGGACGCCTCTGCCTCATGTGATGTTGAATCTCCAAGGGTCACCTTATGCCTGGAGAAGCGTAAGTATATGGCCAGTGTTCACGGAACAATGAATGTTTAATGAGTCATAACCTTACGCACATGACAAATCAAAACGTACACGGAGAGTTAATTCTGAGAAAAATTGCTACAGCTACTAATACACACACACACACACACACACACACACACACACACACTCACTCACTCACTTCCATCAAATTATTACTCAAAAACTTTTGTCTTTTACGTCCCTTTTTTGTTTCCATGGAAACTATCCAACTTTCAAGATGCACCACATTAAGATAGATTGTGAAAGTTTTTTTTTTTTTTTTTGAAAAGGATTCATTTCCTCCCCACTCCCAAACTTGAAAATACACTTGATCTCAGCGGACTGAACAGGTTTTTCTCATCCGTTTTAGAGACTCAATGCTTTTAAATAACACTTTGGAGTTATCCAGACTCAAAGGAATATTAACCGAGAGGTGGGTTTGCCTGCGCCATGTTCTCGTCATAAATAAACTCTTGTCCTCCACCAGACTAGTCTACGAGTCCGTAAACATGACAAATGGTAAGATGTTCTGCCTTAATGAGAAAACCCACAAATCCCTTTTACA
The DNA here is from genome assembly GCA_003508835.1 of Eonycteris spelaea. Lineage (NCBI taxonomy): Eukaryota > Metazoa > Chordata > Mammalia > Chiroptera > Pteropodidae > Eonycteris > Eonycteris spelaea. Next base: position 456,929 of record PUFA01000189.1, read on the forward strand.
TAGTATTTCAGACTAAACTTGATTTCCAGACTTAAAACTATAAAGACGTTTGGTGACATGTTTCCTTTTTAAACTGTGACTAAATATTGGGGACAGATGCTTTGTGTCTGTCAGGAGTAAGTCAATGATTCCACACCTCATATTCATGCTTCTCTTTTGTCATTCAAAAAGTTTCATTTTTCTTTTTACTGCTTAAAAAGTAACATCATGAGTAGCCTTATAACTCATATAACCATAAGGAAGAGTTACAGATCAAGATTTACTAAATTCCTTGAGTATATTTTTGCAAGAGGTGATAGCAGGCACATTTCTAATTTGGTTGGAATCTCCGAAGTAACTGTATCTTTTAACACTAGTATTTAATGGCTAGATATAACCAAATTTAGTTACAAGAAAGAAGCAAGGGAGGACGTTAGAATAGAAAGGAGGAAGTATTGAAGGAAGGGAGGAAGGGAAGTAGATGGAGGGGGAGGGAAGGAGGAAGGAAGAAAGGAAGGAAAGGACCCCAACAGTATGTCATCCCTTCAGATCACCTAAACAGATACAGCTCTGTGGCCCCTGGACAGCTGTAGCCCAGCACTAGCGTCTCAGGACACTTCACTCCATCATCTGGCTGCCGTACGTGAAACTCCTTCCAACAAGGCAAGAACCTGCTGTTTGCCTTCACCACTACATAGCGGCCCTCTTCACACAGACAGCGCCCAGTTCGTGGCTGTTACTCACATCAGAAACTCTGACACCTCCCTCACGTCCAGCTTTCTAAGGACAATTTTTTTTACCTGGCTCAATTACCCTCCCGTCTACAGAGCAGTTCTGTGCACCTTCACTCCCTTCACTCCCTGCCTTTGTCCTGTCCTAGGTCCTCTGGATTTCTGGCAGGAGTTCAAGAAGGCTCATTTCACTTTCAACTTCAACCCACTCTAAATCATTTTAAGTACTATTGCAAAAACGATGATCCCAACCCTATCTTTAGGTTTATGTTATTTTAAAATTAAGCTTCTCAATCCTTTCTGGAATAAAATAAACTCCTCAGTGTACTAGGTACTCTGTGATCACCCACTAAGTTCACATAACCTACGAATAAATATTTGGCTAAAGTTCACCTTGGCTAATAAATGCCTATTTGAACTTTATTTTGCCCCAAACCTGATTTATTTAAAAATACTTTTAGGATTTACTGAGATAGCCATTAAAGGAAACCTCCACGTGTTTTTAAGCCTGTGGCTCCTAATGCCACCACTGTGATGGACCAGAGATAAAAGGAACACAGTGGAAGTTTTGCGCCGTTTTTCAATGTGCCCAAATTACATACTCTTAAAAAAATCTCAGCTTTCAAAACAAACGAACAGCAAACAAACAGAAATAGTGCTACTCCAATGCAAGTTTCCAAAAAGACTTTGGAATTTTGTGAACAATTTACAAGGTTTATTTATTGTAATAAGCTCTAACATAAACAGTTACTAAAAGTGAAGTCATGTAAAAAATAACTATACATGTGATTTTCAACTTTTAAAGTGTATTTTCCTTTGGGAAGTTTTGATGATTGGCCCACTGTGGATTATTAGAGAGTAAATTATTTCTGAATACTTTTAATTAAATTTTAGAAAAATATCTTCTTGGTCATTGTCCATTTATTGTTGTTACCAAGAGTTTCATAAAAGATTCCTTTTAATTTTTTTGATAAAATATATATATATATAGGAAATTAGATGAAAAAAAGAAAGCTTCCTTTTTTTTTTTTTTTTTTTTTTTTTTTAGTGGGCAGAGACTTCTCCAGAACAGGTTGCTGTTCCAAAGGAGAGCGAAGAGATGCCACATGAAATGACAGGACAAAGTGACCAGCTGGCCGTGCTGCAAGGCCTTGGTCCAACACTTGAACCTCTCCAATCTCGGTGTTCTCTCCAATAAAACGAGCTCTTTTAGCATTTTTTAATGCTCCCAAATCCTACGATTTGTAAGATGAAATGTTACGCGGACAATATCTGAAACCACTGAGGCGAACGCCACTTTGGAACAACGTCGCCAGGCTCCAGTGGAGACAACCCGTCCATGCCCCTGTTCTGGCCACTTGTGTAGACAACAGCCACACCCGGGCTAAGAGAATCCGAGAAAACCCACGTAAATGCGGTGAAAGCTCAGGGCCTTCTAGCGCTTGGTTGCTGGGAAGGCGTTGCTGACGAGCTCGGATCCAAACGGTTTGTCTGATTTCAGACTGTGGTCTCTGACACAGCAAGTGAAACATCCCGAGAACCACCCCCTCGGGGGCTGAGTCTGTCCCAGACATCAACCCAAACTCGTTCCTTTTTTTTTTTTTCCATTTTATTCTTCAATGTACCATTTCTGATCGCTCTTTCTGTTTTATAATCCAACTCTAATAAAGACGAGAAGACAGACGAGACTCTGAGTGGAACGAGATGAACAAAAGTACATTTTTTAAGGCTGCCCGTTATTATGAGACAGTTATTAAAGCGTCTGGGTAAATGACCTCACACTGCACTTGGCCTGTAAATTGGCTGGGCAGTCTGGCTCGTAGTGCACATGGCCTTGGACTGTTTTCTCTGAAATTGAGTTACAGGAATCTGTGAATTGGCGTCTCTCCATTTTGAAGCAGTCCTCACAGCACCTGACACAGTGTCAAGCACACAGTGGAGTGGTAGAAGTTGTTGGCAATAACTGAACAGTTATTACCGAAAAGGAAAAAAATTCTAGAGCACATGAAAGCTTTGGGCACACTGTAGTCTGACTGGAGACGAACATTGCTGTAACTGGACCATCTACTAAACAGAGAATACACTATGCAGAAGCTAAAATAGTAAATTGGTACCTTTGCTTCCGTTATTCCTTAATTGGTGAATGATGACCCTGAACACTTACTATTGGAATTTGTTTTCTTTGAAATAAATATTATCGCTAGAATATTGTATTTTTAAAAATGCATACTCAAGAATGTTCTCCCAGATATAAATTGTATGAGAAAGATTTATACGACCCACAAAATGCATTCGATTCTTTTTTAAATTCTCTCTTATGCCATTCCAATATTCTGCTAGAAGGTATCTACGCTGTTACTGTTGACATCATGAGGTGAAATGCTTTATGCTTTTATACGATGGCTTATTTAATCCTCACAACAACCTCTAAAAAGGAATTATTATCCTATCTCATAGAAGAAGAAAGTAGGGCTCAGAGGTTAAATAAGGTGCCAAGGTCACACAGTGGGGACAGTGGGACACCAGCTCCAAGTGTAGCCCTCATTCATAACAAAATGGGAATAGCTTGATAAAAACAGCAGAGCTCTTCAAGATCCTTTCGCAAGGAGGCAGGGTATGACTAGCACACAATTCTGAGATGTTCTCAATTAAATTACAGTGGGCTGGAGAAAGAGGAAGAGAGACAGGGCCGCTAGCCTGGGAATAGCGGGCTGGCTGACAAGTGATGCCCACGTTCCTGAATGTAGGCTGGAACTTTGAGTCAACCAACATCTCGGCTTCTGCTAGGCAGATGGGCCACCACATCCTGCAGATGCAAACCTTCAGGACTGCTGCCTGTCACCAGTCAAAAGTGACAGGTATTTCTTCCTTACGACCCCACGCCCATCACAGAACTGCCCCCACCTTCGCCTCTTCCCGCCCCCTTTACCTGTAGCCACTGTAAATTCTTTCATAACTTAGATCTTTGCCCCCCAAACTCGATGTATAAAAGAGCCCTTTGAGTCCAGGGCAGCAGACTGTGCCCCCTTCTCCTCCTAATCCTGCTGCGGGCAGTTTAGACTGCATACCCCAGGACCTGGTCCTTTTTGGCCTGATGAACCCTTTCTTTTAAAAAGACTTCCAGCCATGAAAGTTAAGTTTCTTGTTTAACAGATATAAGTTATAAATAAAATGCAACCAACGGAGAAAGGAAAAAAAAACACTCACATAATTTTCCCTTTTACCTATTCATTCCTTAATTGGCCATTAAATATATATATATATTCCCATCGTACCAGAGAACAGGAGGAGAAAGAGGTCGCCTGTATGGCAATGCTTGAATTGGTGAAAATGAGGGATGTTAGTGATAAAAGGAAGAAGAGTCGGATCATCAAGCAGTGTTTTCCCAAAGGCCTTGCCTCCTTGTGGCGGCTCCAAGCAGAAGAACCAGGACTACGGGTGGCTGGAGGAGGCTCTAGACGCTTCAGGAGACTGTGAGCGCAGCACGCGCAGGGAGTGTGGGGAGAGGACGTGCGCGCGGACAGGCGCGGTGCGGAGCCGTTCGCGTGTGACCTGACCCTCCCGACTCTCCGGGGTGGACACTGCTATCGCCACTGCGGAGGTGAGCAGTGGAAAAGCGTGCCCACGCTGGTGACAGCATCGGGATTCAAACCCAGATCCTTCTGTGCCCAGAGCCCTTGGCTCCCCAGGACGCGAGGCTGCACAGAGCCTGGGGCGGGAAACCGAGGAAACGAGAAAAGGATCCTGAGTGGGGGGTGAGGGACAAAAGGCACACTGAAGATCGCCAAAACGAATGAGCAGGCTTATCCAGCTATCTGCACTATTAATTCACTATTAATTAAATTTAGCTGGCTGCCAGCTAGGGCCTCTGCGGCTCCATGGTGATTATCAAGCCAGTCAGAATTTCAAATGGCGCTGATAACTAAGTGTAATAGGATTATGCCTGCCCCCCTCCCCATCCCTCACCTCCCCCCCCACCCCCCCCACACACAGCTGAAGCAAAAATGTGCCTTTAAATCAAGGTTTTCATGTTGGGTTTCTCTATTACTCAGTCATCCAGAATTATCCCAGAGACCTCAAGAATTGTTAGAGCTTATTTTCACTTATACAGGGAAAAAAAGAAAGACTTCTTCCTAGGTGGGAGCCCCAAAACGTGCTCTTCTCGGCCCTTCTCGCCTCAGTCTGGACTTGTATTCAGCAGACTTGACTGAGCATTAAAGCCACGGGAATGGGGCAATGAATACAGCCACTGCCTAATAACTAGGCAAATAAATAAATAAAAACCTCATGACTTTCGAACCATAAATACACTTCGCTTTTAAAAACAGGTATTGCTTTAAAATTGCGTGGTCAATGAATTTGTGTAAGTAAATCTTAATTTAAATATGGAGGGCTGGTTAACATTTCACTTTGGAAATATTCTGCTGTGAAATCCAGTTTACTAAAGAGACTTTTTCAATTAAAAAAAAATGTTTTGACTGAATCTTACAAAACAAAGCCATGACTCACGTATCTTGCAAAGATAGATTCTTTTACGGTTAAGAATACATTAACTAGGTTAACCAGCGTTTGTGTTGGGTTAGAAAGTACACTTATATTTAGACATCACATTTTAAAGTAGTTAGCACGGAACGAAATTGCTTTAATATAAACCTGATAAAACTTGCATGTTTGCTCATAGAAAACTTCTCAAGGCTATAATGCTTTGTTAGTTTGGGGAAGAATATAGGACACATGCGAAGAGTGAAGATTTAAGATGGAAATGAAGATCATTCTCAACTCCCAGATTTTGGCTTCTTTGGCGAAAGTGGAAAAAACAAATGAGAAATGAATGATAGATTGCTTTTAAAAGGGAGGTTATATATGGTGTTAGTCATTTTAAGAAATGACCATTGCTGCCATGGAGACTGTGATTCACATTTTTCTGGTGATACAGCCCCCTCTTGTATAAACATACACACATGACGGTATGTTATGTGAACTGCGATCTTGTAGTGGCTTCAAGGCAAAAAAAAAAAAAAAAAAACCTTGTTTTTACAAAAGAACTCATATTTTCCCATGCTCCTTCACTTCTTGTGCAAGAACTTTTATGAGATTCTAATAAACTGTGTTTATTTATTTTCCTTTGTTCTTCCCTTCTTACTGGAAGAGAAGGATATCTGGATGTAATCATGTTTAAGGAGAAAAAAATTCCGACTGAGGAGATGACTTAAATAAATCCCTGACCTACAAGTAAAATGCCTAACCCTGCCTCCACGTTGGGTGCAGGAACCTACTTCTACCGGTGAATATTTTCATCTACTCTAATGCAATATGTTCCCCCACAGGAAGGAATGCTACTTCATCTTTGCATAACCCAGCTGAGTAAAGTGGAAGTTTTCTAGCAGCGGAAGGACAATGTGCAAATCCCTGGCCGACTCCATCAAGCCTCCGTAGGCTGTGTTTTTCTCTCAGCAGACTACCCTGTAACTCGCTCGATCATTGTTTGTATTCACCAAACTGTCAGTAAGCCTGCCTGGCGTTCCAGCCACCTGGAGCTGACAAATATTTTCCTAATATGAGGGACACCATAGCAACCAGATCTGTGGTCTGGATACAAACCAGACATGATGGTGCTACAGTTTTGGTTCAGAAAACAGACATGTAGCACCCACAACAGTATTATTGTAAAGAATGTCTTGAGAGCTCACACTTTCTTACTTTTTTTAGGACTAAGTTCTTTAGATACAAGAATGGAAATGACCCCAGACCCTAAGAGAAGGCAGGTGGTAATTTAGATTGGAAAGATCTTAAGTTTCAAGTCTATTTCTTACAACCAGTTCCTCCCTGGACAAGTCAATGAACCTTTCTGAGCCTTAGTTTTCTCATTTGTAAAATGCAGCCAGTAGTCCTGCCTCAGCAAGTAGCTGTGAGGATGAAATCTATACTGTGCTTGGCAGAGGAGAAGCACCTAAAAATGAACAGCTTTTATCATCAGGCTGAGGAGGGAGGCAATGGATATTTACAGAACACGGGGCGATGGTCTCCCAAATACGGTTCAGATGAATATGTTAGAAATTTCTGTTTGTGTCCATTTACAATATTTTAGGTATATTTCTGATTTTAAGAAGTAAATGGTGATGCAATATTCACTATCAGGACACGACACGAGGTGCCCTCACATAGCTGCACGCTGCTGGTGGTTTCTGAGGGACGATGGGGGTCGGGCAGAGCAGGGGGCTGGCACAGGCGATCACACGTGCAGGCCCACTTCCGGCACTGCCGTGTACCCTGACACCCTGCAGCCTCCACGCACCTGACTGAGAGGACACGTGGATGACATGGCTTACTTCAAACCAAACAAACTCTCACAAAATGGAGATCTGACTTAAAAAGTTTCCTGCAGAGAAACCATGAAGAGAAGATGATAGTAATTACTGAAAGAAGGTCTGGAGTATTATTTGAAACGGGGCTTCATGTAATTGTGGATGAACTTTGGCCTTCATAACTTGAGATAGTTAATGATAGTGGGGCATGTGTGTAACTTATAAGATGTGGAGAGGTGACTTGGAAGTACAGCTCGAAATCTCGTTGCCGCCAGGAATGTTCATTCAGAACAGCGTGCGGCCCCTGTGCCGGGGACCGAGAACCTGGAGCAGGCATGCTGCAGGGCCGCCCCCTGTCACATGCTCCCTGACCGTTCTCACGACATGGCCCACATACTTGTCCTGCCCTCTGGAATACACCTTGAAGCTTCTGGAAGGTTCTCGGACGGGGTCTTTGGCTGTCCCAACTCCAGCCCAGCCAGTCCAAGGGCTGAGGGGATGAGTATCTTGACCTACAGCCCATTTGGGACCCTCCACAGCCTGTGTGAGGCACCTCAAAGCACACTGGTTGGAAATTCAGTCCTACAGGCAGATTCAGGCAGGGCTCATTATTGAAGAATAATACAGCAGTTTGGTTCTAATTGAGTCAACTCTATACAAAAGGGGAGAGAAAGATTTTCAAAAACATTGGACCTCTTAAGAATCAGCCCAGTGAAATTTGTTTATATCTCAAGTAGGTTTGTTGTGAGAAGTCAAATATTTATGCTAGCTCACTATCTCTGATCTGATAGAAGAACAAACTTAATCTATTTACAAATATTCTCTTTCCTCCCTGTCAGTGAGCATATTCCGCCCTGCTGGTCTGCACTTAGCCCAGCGCCACGCCCATAGTTAAGTGCTAACATATGTTGCCGACGCACAAACAGGCACAGTTAAGCTAAGAACACTGTTCATCAGTCCTCACAGCCACATCCACTAAGGTCGTGTTCCTACCCCTCCGAGCAGCTGCCCCAAATGTCACTACTGACTTCCAGTGCCCAGTCCTAACCCCAAGCTCCTTACTTACTCTTCGCTGACCTCAGCTCTTCCTTTGATGAGCTCATCGAGACCATCCTACAAAAGCCCTCTTAACACCGAATATATCTGTCTTCTACTGAAATCTATGACATTTCCAGGCCACCCACAAATGCCACACTGCGTGAGCTCACCTATCCTTCCAGTTTAAACATTGTGCATACATTATACCTCTAATGAGTATAGAAATCACTGTCTCTTGAGTTATGTTCATATCTGCCCCCAAGAGGGGACTGCAACACCCTCGAGAAGGCGTTATAAGTCTGTCTCCTTTCCACAGCTCCTTGGACAGAGCAGATGATCAATAAATGTTTGTCGAAATGAAACGTACAATGTCACCGGCTGTGGACTTTGAGACATGAGAATTGTAGTAAGATATACATTTCGATCCTTTGTTGGAGCAATGTACTGACACCAAATAAATGAATGTCAGTGAAACTGAAAAGAAAAATAGAATTGTAGCATATGTGATATGAAGTAGGAGACTTTCATAAGATATGGATATCTTTTTCCTCTCTGCTGGAATGTGCGGCACAGAGGGGTCACTTAATTTGGACTTTGATCCTTGGCTAAAAATAAACTGCTTTTATTTCAACCGAGGCTCGCTATTGTTGTTTAACCATTTTGTGGTTTTATTCAAGTACTTGCAAGGCCCAAAGAACACCAGTCAGGACGCCTGTGTGTTACATAAGGGTTCTTTTCATCAAGTAATTTATGGTTAATTCAAGAAATTATATCTCATCTGCTCGCTGGTTTCTCCTCCCCGGGCCTGTCCGCATAGCGTACCAAGCTAGCCATTGGCCAGGCCCAATACAAACGGTTCAGTGTGCAGGATAATAAGCACATGTGGAAAGAACGGGCATTCTCAGGAGATTGTTCTAAATCATTGTTTTCTTGTGGGGAGCAGAGAACCAATAATTCCCAGAAGCTTTCAGGGCATAATCTTCACTGAGGCAGTAGAGCGAATTTAAATTCTAGCCCCAGGAGCAAGGAATTCAGACGGGGTCCTTGTGCCCTTCGCTGGCTGCACGATAAGCAGGTCTCCCACGAGGCCAAAGGCAGCAGCGGGCCCCGTGCGCCCCCTTGCCATCCTGCCAGGGCCACCTGAGCCGGAGGATGCCGGGCACTCCTCCAGCTGGCCGCTTGCTCTCTCATGCGCGTCTGGCTCAGGTGACCAACTCGGCTCAGCTCAAGCTCGTTAACCGGCCGGCCTCGCCCTTGCACTGCTATTTCTGCTTGTGGAAGCCCCTGGAGGGACTAAGCTGCCCTGAGCCTGGGAGGGCATCTCTCCTCAGGCCTCCACTTTCCCCTGCTCCTTCGCCTGACCTGACACCCCCGCAGTGCCTGTCGGCTGCGGTGCAGCCCACTGGGAGGTGCATTTGTCTGTTGAGTACTGGGTCTGCGTTCGTTTTTGAAGTTGGCATTCCTTCGCCGTGTAAACAGTGAACTCTTTGAAGCAGGGGACTTGTCATCGCTTATTCTGCATCACCGAGCCAGACCGCAAACGTCTTTAAAGAAGGCAGCGCTTCTCTGCCCTTGTCAGACGACATAGACAGACGTACTGAGGAAAGTGGCTGCCCCAGCGGTCCTGTGCCCTGACCTCTTGACTGAGGGCTTCAGGGAGTGGCACAGAGTGGGGATGCATGTCAAGTATTTTGCCCAGAACTGAAGGAAAAAATCCTCCTCTCTTGAAAAAAGAGGAAGGTGGCGAATAGTACATCTCCGCCTGCAAGACCCCAACCCATTATCAGTGAGGCGGCAAGACAGGAGAGCTTCAACCGACCACACAACCCTGAAAGAACAGATTATTTCCAGTGTTCCTGTGGTTTATCTGATACAACTTGCAGAAACTGTTTTGATAAAATGGCTTTACTTTTGCCAGTTATTCCATGTAAAAGGAGTTTAAATAAGGGATTATAAAAAGCCTCTACAATTTACATAGTTTTCTTCATAGTCATTTAACAAGCAGGCTCAAGTTTTCCATGTTTAACTGTTTTTAACCTCAGTTCAAGAGACAAGTTCACCCTGTTAGATTCCCACCTCTCGGTGATAGTCTATTTTTTAATGAAATGGGTAGGACAAGCCTTTTAGGCCCCTCCTGATGCTAAGCTGATTGGTTCTTCAAAGACTGCAAATTTGTATCTTATTTTCAACATTTTCTAAATTTTAGAAAGGGAGAGTAATCAAATTAGAAGCCTGGTAAGAAGTTGCCAGACTTGATTGCTGTATATGCTTGGTTCTACGCAAAATCTCTAAAAAAGGCAGCTTTCGGGTCAACACAATTAGTATCTAATTGATCATGTAACCTTTGGATTATGATGAACTTTATTCTGATTATTAAAAATAATGCTGGCCGCTTAACTCAGTTGCCATTTTCATATTATTTATGACTAATATCTCATTAAACATCTTTGTTCAGAAGCTTTGTCTACATTATTTTAACCACTTCCTTTGGATAATTTCCTAGCAGGGGAATTACTACATCAGAAGGTCTTGATAGATACTGCCAAACCGCTTTTCAAAAAGATGGTTATGTTTTCTTTTTAAAACATATCCAGCCACGGATATATTGAGGCTATTTCCAAAAAGAGACAGTTGATTGATAGTTTTAAGTTTTAGGTAGCTAAGTGTAATTAGTAGGACTTTGATAGGTTAAATGTTTATCTACTGGTGATTATATACAGGGCTTTCTGAGCCTAAAACTGTCTATATGCTATGAGGTGATAATAGTCAAATCATTTCAGACATAGAAATGAGTGCCTGGATTCTGTCCCAAAAGGTGTGTGATTACAGTATATCACAAACGAAATAAAATGTTCAGAGAGGTAGAGAAAAACTGACTTGTTCATTCATTCAACAAACATTACTCGGACATCAGCTATGAGGAACTGGGGTAACTTCAGGGAATCAAAGAACCATGATGCCTTCCTTGTCTTTGGGGAGCCTACCAAGGGAGGGAGAGATGCAAAGAAAGAACGAAGCAGAACAAAGTGAGAACTTTATCGGAAGCTTACACAGGGAGAACGTGAGGAAGAAGCGCCTGACTGTGGAGGAAGCGTGTTGGGGAAGGCGTCCAAGACTAGCGATGTTCTAGGCAGCCTTGGAGGATGCAGAGAGTGGTAAACAGTAGCAGAGAGAGTATTTAGCAGCGTCAAGGGAATGAAACGAGCAGGCGCGGAGGTGCGAAAGCACGTGGAAAATTCGGGTCAAACTGGTGGGGAAGGGACCGGCGAACTGGTTAGTTCTTCCCATGACAGGCTCTAGGGATTCAAAAGAAGGAGGCAACACAGCTTTGAAAAGATCAGAAAAGGCTTAAGAGAAGCTTCTGAATGAGGGGCAGGATGTGTTAAGAAAAGGAAGCAATTAGTGACTTCAAAGATTTCAAAGCATTTTCATGCACATTATGACATCATTTGCCCTTCGCCATAACCTTATCTGTAAGGTATACATTCCTAGTTGCATACTGCAGCAGAGAAACTCTGAGTCAGCAGGGTTAAGTGACTTGCCCAAGGTGACGTGGCTGCATGCGGTAGCTCGCGGGGCTGCCATGGCTTCACAATTCAGTGAATGGTGCCCGGGGGACGGTTTTGTTGGGCGCATGGTGGTACTGGCAGCTGAGACTGGCAGGTCTGACTTCCTTCTGACTTCTGATGGCCTTTGCACTATACTTAAAATGAAAATGGTTTAAAATGAAAACACACTAATGACCCTTGTCTTTGCCTTTTAATATTTTACATACCATTGCTGTGATTAGACTATTTTGTAAAGAGTTTATGTATATCATATATGAAGATAAGCATATATAAGCATATATTTATTCAACTACGGTATAGATGTATATATAAAATGTAAGAAAATATTAGGTACCCTAATTTGCACCATCATACATTTTCGTTATATTAGGAATTTTAAAATTTATCTGTGTTTGACCATACAAAATCAAAGTAATATGGCACCAATTTTGGCTCAACTTGTAAAACTTCAACTCGCTTGAGGAAATGACTAATATTTCAATGTCAAGAACTGTGCTGAGAAGATCAAAGGACAATTCCATATAGAGACAAGCAACGGGTATAAGAACCTTCCAGAGCAGGCTTCTGCCAACAAAAGTACTACTATCTAAGATGAGAAAATTGTGTTTTTAGCGATCTGGGGGTTTTCTGCTTTTTCAGCATAGATTTCCGTCCAAGGAAACAGGGGCAACTTCACAAATGACATAAATACTAAAAGCTAACAGCAGAAGGCATGTTAAAAATATCTTACTGACATATGAAATGTCCTTAGGAGACAAAGAGATGGCTAGAATTATTTGCTATATCTTTAAGCAGTAAAACAGATTTATGAAAAGGTTAGTTATCTTCCTCGAGGTTACCAAGTTAGGCAGCATAAGGGATCGTGGCCGAAATCCAAGGCTCCTGTTATCTTAGTCCTTGAAATAAATTACAAATGTCTTCTTGAGGTCTGACATGGGTGCTGTCAGAAACTGGAAAATATACACTCACACCTTAGAAAAACAGATCTGGATGCTACCCTGTCACATGTCAACATATATCAGCACATGTGCGTTTAGCTCACGCAGAAGATACCGGCTGACATGTCTGAGACCTGACATACAGATGTCAGTCCACACGTCAAGAAGAGCATGTTCCAGAAGTTCACAAAAAGCATCCCACGCACATCCCTATTGACAGCATCAGATCCAGGAAGCCCACGGGGAATCTGTCCACTGATATTTTCTCCCCCTCGTTCTTCAGATCTAGACTGCAGGAAACAGGTTAAGCTTCTGAAAAGACAGTAAGACCAAACGCCTGACTTTCAGTTTCTGATTCCCTCCAATAAGAAAAGACACAAATGTGGCATTCATGACAGAAACGTGTGGAAAGGGCCCTGTGGAAACCATATGGTTGTCAGTAACAGCAGTCCCTTTCGAGGGTGCCAAGACCACGAACACAAGCAGGATGTCGGGAAGGGCAGAAACCGATCAATACTTCCTCCCCTGCCCAACAGAGTCGTCCCCACCATCAGTCACTGCACTCGCTCTATGTAAATGAAATCAGTCAGCGAGGATTTCTGTAAAACGCATGAAACAGTTGTCTTCTAGACTCTCCCAGAAGATAAATGATTCCAGACCTTGGACCGTGGCCATTTTCCCACACATGCTACAAAGTTCTGACATCCGCGTTGGGCCACCACGCCGAGTGGTTTTAAACGCTTCTGCGAATTTACAGCCAGTGCTTCCACTCCTGGTTTGGATAGACAGCCTGCTAATGCTAATGTCCCTTTTTGCCCTCTGTAAACTGTAAGAGAATTGCCTTTTCCTAATAAAGGGGCCCCTGTGAGCCCCCTCAAAAGTTTTTGCCATTGCTCACGCAAGCTTAGCTTTCCAAGTCACTGCTTTAGATCTCTCTGGAATTAGACAAGTCTCAGCCTCATAAACACGCAACATATGACATCAAATGCAAACCACTTAGAATGTACCATACGAGAACAAACAGCACTAGTCCAACTTTGTTGTAAAATTAATACGTTTGAAAATGTAGTAAACATAAATAGCAGGATCATTTTATATGGTAGCCGATGTTCTGGAGGAGGGTAAAAGGCTTTCTGAGAAAGATAAACTGCAAGAAGTTCCAGAAGCATCTTCTTAAAAACTATGTCAACCCAATAACATTATTTGGAAGGCACACAGAAGTCTAGGTCATGGCTATTTACGTAACCGATCCCATGGAATTAAACATCCCATAGACAGCACTTACTACCAGCCTCTTAAGTCTGAGAGTTGGGCACTTTCTCACTAAATTGCCTTTGAGGAAAGATACAAGTAATTTTTCCCATAGTTTCAAATAAAGAGAAAGTCCTATATCAATATCTATAGTCTGGTTGAGATAAAGAAAAAAAAAACAATTCTGAAGTTAAATAAAAGGAAAATAAACCTCACTGTAACTGTCGAATATTTTTAAAGTAAATAATCAAACCCATACATTGTTTTAAATTTTAAATTGAGTTCTTGTTAAAAGAATGTCCTTCTAAATAGCAAAGACACCACAAAGAAACTTTACGAATCAATAATAAAACTCACAGCACGAATAGGAAGTAATTATTGTCTTACCCACCACCAGGAACTCTTTTACTACAGAATAAAAACTTACTTTGTTTAAAAATGTCCTTAGGCTGTGCTGTACCTTTGAAACAAAAGGATTCTCTTTTTCATTTCATTTTCTGCTTTCTTGAAAATTGCTCCTCTGAAACTGACAGATGGTACATCTGTCACTGAGTGTTTCCTCTTCATTATCTCTGCCAGCTAATATTTCCTCTGTGCTTTGCTGTCGTCTGTGAGAGTGTTCCACTCATTCTAGCCTGATCAATGGTGTGCCTGGTTCGAGGCTGCTTTTGGCCCCGCCTCCAGCTCTAAGAGAGAAAATGAAAACTCACAGCTGGATTTGCTATAAATCCTCTCTTTTAAATCTGGCTCTGCAGCCATGGCACGTACTAGAGGGAAAAGCTGCCAGTCTGTCACAAACCAGGAGGGGCCATCCTCTCCTAGGGACCCCCAACACGGGTGCCAAGCATGCAAGTTACATAACAGATCCCATCTTAAGTTAGTCCGAAACTTGACAGGATGGGAGGAAGTGTTTTAAACCAGGCTTGGGTTTTTCCATGCCTGATGAGACTCAAACGAAGATGCCCATGACTGAAACACACACACACACACACGCACGCATGCACAACCGAATAATTTTTACATGTTAAAAATTGTGAAAACGGATTCCAAGGAGAAAATGGAAAGGAGTAAATGTCAGAATCGCACACTACAAACTGGTGTGCTTGTAATTTTCTGTCCGAAAACACAAGTTGCCATTCCTATTCAGGTGACAGTACACCTCCTGAACAACAAGGTTTGCATTCAAACCACAGATGAATACACGGACACGTTCCAGGTTCTAGAAGCGGGAAGCCCTACCAAGTAGAGAAGAACAGTTGAGCGGTGACCCCGGTCTGCTCCGTGAACCTGCAGGACAGAAGGTGTGTTTTTTGACTCACATATTCTGCACAGTCAACAATAATCAAATCTCATCAGGCTGAGGGACCACACATTTACAGCAAATAGCAGATCCTAGTGTGAATAAAATCAGGCGAAAGACTGAAGACCGAGCTAAGATCCGAAGCCAGGAGATCTGGATTCGAGTCTCCATTGTGGATTTGGGGCAGCGCCCTTGAACATGAAGGCACAAAATGAGCTCTGGCGACCTCGCAGGTGACTAGATTAGATTAAGATCATAAAGTACTTTGTTATTATTAGTCAGCGTTTGTATTGTTCCTTGCAACAAGAGGGAGAATATTAAAGGAACATAAATATTTAATCTGGCAAAGGCTGGCACCAAACTAAAACCCACAGGCTGTGATAAGGGGAGTGGAAGATAAAAGGGTTCTGGGAATCGTGTCTAGGGCATGAAGTGTGTGCTGCGGGCAACAGCAACTCAGAGTCTGGATGTTCAAACTCTCCGTGAGAGAGACCATGCTCAGCATAGGTCAGAGCTGGGGGGAGAAGGTTAACAGCTTGAAACGCTGGTCCTGGGGCTGTCATCTGCCACGGTCTGTGGGCTGCTTAAGGGCAGGGACATACACAATTGGCCTTTGTTGAAGAAGTGACGACATGAGACATTGAACTAGGTCGGAGTTACTCACTCAAAGGAGGGAGTGTGAAGTACTGTGAGAAGCCTGAGATTCAAACTGGAAAATCAGATACTTCAAGGTAGAGGCTACCTGTGGTCGGTCCTTCCTGCCTCCTTGAAGGAGAGGTTGAGTTAATAGGAGAGAGGCTTTCGGGTCACTGAGAAGAGAGGAGACTTTGCTCAGGAACTGCTGGTCTGATTCAGCTTTTGACACTCACCCCCAGGTCCCCCCTCCCCCCACTTCCTCCCTGAGAATGTCAGCCTGCTGACAAGGAGTGGGAGGTAGGGACCAGGATGTTTGTAAACATTCCTTTAATGAAGGTCCACGGGTTGCCAGGGTACATTCCCCCTAGATGGGGATGCAAGCCCTTGCTTGCTGTGGCTGGCGAGAAGTAAGCTTCCCAGATCCAGGGGGTTTGTTCCACGTGGGCTGGGTCAAGGGCGGCTGTGGAAGGCGGACTAAGGAAGGGCAGATGCCACGGGGTCCTGCTCCCTCCCTGTGGGCCAGTCCATTTCCATGTTCTGTGTAAACGCATGGCAGGCATCTACTTTCATAATGCCTTCAGGTGTACGGTCTCTGCCCCTGAAGCTGAAGGATTATACCACTCGATGGGAAAGAGAATTTACCCACTGTGAAGATCTAATCTAAGAAATACCTGTCTACACCTATAACTTGCAAGGCGCCCTACTAGGCTCCTCGGCAGCTGCATGCGTCCAGCTCTCCAGCAGCAGGTGTAAGTGGCACGAATGGTCACCATCTGGCACAGCCGATGGGACAACGCGGGACAGAAGAGGACGGTGCTGGGTTCAAAAGTGAAGGAGCGCGTCTAGTTTGGGGAGTGGGAAAATCCAGAAAACATGACTGGGTGGTGCATTACAGTCTGGCGAGGATTCGCACAGGTGGGACGAGAGGGAGGACACTTGGAGGGGACACTTCTGAAGTAAAGAATGAACTCTAAGGCGTGGAAAGAGACAGCCGCAATAAAGCCTGGGAAACAGGGAACCGTCGCGTTCTGCTGAAGCATAGGGACGCGTTGGGGGCCATGGGGGATGAGACCCCCAAAGGCTGGGGAGTGGGGAGCATACTGTGGTGTGGCCTTGAATGGTGGGATGGGGTGCGGGCGTTAAAACTAAATGCCGCCGGCAATCATGAACGCTTGGGGGTTTCTGAGCACAGGCGTGACATGGTCTGAGCAGTGAGATCTAGAAACCACGTTTAGGATGGATTATAAAATACTACAAAGGCAGACTGACCTTTGGGAGGCTATCGCAGTAATTTAAGCAAAAGGTCGTGACGGCTCCAACTTGGAGGAAGGTTAAAAAACAGGAAGGGTGCTAGAGGCAGCTGCATAGGTACGAGAGTCGAGGGAGATGAGCCAGAGAAAGTCCGACCTTGAAGAATATTTTCTGGAGGTATGTGTGATAGGTGTACAGACATACACCAGGTTTTATTTCGGCATTATTTGTAATAGCAGAAAGTGGCAAGCTGCATAAATGCTCACCAACAGGAAACTTACAAATAAATCACAGAACGGTCATATAATGGAGCACAATGCGGCCATTTATAACACGTATATGTCGCAGCTTCTAGAAAGCTGTTGTGGAGTGTTGGGTTTAGGCGCCAGATTGCCACTGGTTAAGGAGCATGAGCAGAAGACAGGTTGTAGGCAGAGAGCAAATTCACGGCAAAGGGAAGAAAATCCTGGGGAGTGGAATGAGCACTTGGCGAGGACCTCAGGATTTGGAGTCTGCTCCCGGACTGGCACGCATCTCCCCTAGAGCCACAGCCTGCTTGTACAGTGTACAACCGACCCAAAGGTACCCGGCAGCGTTGCCCACAGTCACCAGCTCTAAGGTGCCAGACACCTGTGTCCCCTGGCCCTGCTCATTTTCGAGGTCAAAAACGCCTGTACCCATGTGCCCGGGCAAATCAGTACTCGAAAAAGGATGCCATCCATCTTTGGGACAAAAATGCTTTTAAGGATGACACCAGGTGGCAAAGCAAGTGGTGAAGCACCGGAAGCTTCCTGCGTCTATAGACTCCGGGCATAGGGAGTCAGTTAAGCATCATGAGCAACATCCATGCTCAGGGGTCAGTGCAGTGCAAGTTCGTGCACCAAGTGCAGCGGTCCTCAAGCATCGTATTCCCATCGCCACTTCCTTTCTTTTCAATCACAGAACATCTTTAGTACCACACACAAGAACTAGAGTCCAGGCTCATAGAACGGGTATGAAACTCCGACAGCAAACCCTGGGGACCGACAGTAGCCACGTGTCATTTGACAGGGCCCCAGAGGACGGATCCTAGAGACAACAAATATGGACCTTTGGAGATTTTGACTTCCTGTTTGCAGAGAGCAAGGCCTGACTATTAACTGTTTCTCATCAGCGCTGTAGAGAGGAAACGCACGTCAAGGACACAGGGACTCGAGAGGATCGCCATACATCAGTGGGGAAAAGCTGTCCAGACATTAAGGACAGGCAGGCGAATTGCCCTGAGCGCAGAATCTGTGCAGGGGCAAATCAAGAGCAGTATTTCGCAGCTGGTGGGGACGGTGTGGCTTCGTGGATAAGAGTGTGTTCTCTCTGGAATGCATTGAAAAAACTGTACTTCGCATCCCACATGCCTGGGTTCTAATCCTGACTCTGTCCAGTACAGTTTGCATGAGTTCGGCCAAGTGACTGGAGACCCATCATTGTTCCATGGATAACACCAGTATCATCTCGGGGTTGTGAAAATTAAGTGGGTTAATATATGTAAAATGCTGGGAACATTCAGTACTTGTTATTTATCACTTAGAATTTTAAAACACAGGTGATTAGGACTTAAAAAAAAAAGCTGAATCTGATTAATTACAATTCAAGAAACAGAATTCTCTGCATAAATAGCTAATTGCAATACTCATCTGTCATTTACTTTGAAGCGCTTGAGCAAAGTTATGTGTATGCCACTTAGGTTAAGCTAGCACTAGGTGCTGCTAGCATCTGACCAAGCATTCATCGTCTAAGACAGGCCTAAGAGGGAGGCTGGACTTCAGCATCTGCTGGTACCATCTCTCCATCAACAAACTCCGCTTAGTATTCTAAGTGTCAAAAATGGGTTCCAATCAGTGAAGATTGTTACTGTTGACTAGTGTGTTCA
This sequence comes from Eonycteris spelaea, assembly GCA_003508835.1. NCBI lineage: Eukaryota > Metazoa > Chordata > Mammalia > Chiroptera > Pteropodidae > Eonycteris > Eonycteris spelaea. The sequence goes on from PUFA01000189.1 coordinate 475,833, forward strand.
GTGGAATTAAGGTATTTGAACGCAAAAATCTGGAAGGACCTTTACCTGTATCTCTGGTGATAACGCTCCTAAATGGTCCTAGATGTTTTACTGATATGACATGCTTATAAGATTTTGGGGAGAGTACTTAACCTTCTTTCACCTCAAAACTTTTTCTTTGGCTACCATTACTTTCCAAAAGGAACCTACCAGTTGCGTGCAACCAATGTGATCATTTTCGGTCACTCAGACGGCCATGATTCTGGAGGGTTCTGCTTGTCTGATGCTGGCTATAAGGTTGATGAATCTGGCTTTTTGGAATCTGGGTGTTTACCTCAAGCCTCTCTTGAATCTTTTATGTAAGGCTGTGGTTGAAGCATCAAAAAAGAAAGTGAAGAGCTGGGACTTCAAGTCTCGCACAGATTACATAATCTATTTATGTGTGTGTGTGGGCGGGGGGGGGGTGCTTGTTAATAAATGTCTATATATCTGATAGAATTTGGTCCTACATTTGGTTATCCATATGACTTGGTTGTGAGGTTTCAGGGAGAGTAGTTGACCCTCCTTTGCTTCCAAGTTTCTTCTCTGGTTACCGTTATGTAGCAAAAAGAACCTAACAGTTATGTATCACCGTCTGACCATGTCGACTCACTTACAAAGGCAGCTTGGGGCATGTTGACTATAGGATATTTCAGATGGTCAGCCAAAGTTCCAAAGCTTGTTTGGCCAAGAAGCCCAACAAGCTTTGGAGCAAAAAGATGTTTCTTTTGGTCGCATCTGGTTTAGATATTAGATTCTAACACATTCATTGATTTCTTGGCAAAAAGAAATTTAAAACACACTAGAAATATACTAGTATACATTATTTGCATTATGCTATGAATATAATTATAAACATGAAAATACAGTTTTCATCCTATGAGAAGGGTTCATTCATTTTAACAAGTTATTTTGCTATCTTCACAAAGTGAAATCAAGAAATATCTAATACATTTTAATAATGAATAAAAATAATCTTCAGAATAATTTTCTTTAAACTAGTTAAATTACACCAAATAATGCTCATTGTAAACATTCAAACAAAAACCCATTTTTATCCCCAGCTCCTAATTCTACTTCCTTCTGTAGAGGTAATCACTATTAAAAGTTTAGCATCTATCTTCCAAATTTTATATATATATATATAAAATTATATATATATAGATGCTATCTTCCAAATATATATATATATAATTTATATGTATAAAATTATATATATTTACATGTAACTTTTTATGTGCATATAACATATACATACACATATTTTATATTTATAAAGTACACACATACATTTATACATATATGTACATATATATGCCCATTGGATAATTATTTTTATATCAATAGAATATAATATGTATTATTCAAAGACTTATTTTGTCCACTTAACAATATATCCTGGAGATCTTTGAATGAACAAATAAGAAAGCTAGTACCCCAGGGGAACTCAAATGGCTATTTAGTCAAAAGTCTGGTGCCAAAGAGGACAGACCAAGTAGCTCGGCTCCAGAATGGAGTCACAAACATGCCTGTGCCTCTCGTTATGGGTGGGTCACTGGTCTCACTGAGGCAGAAAGATCTGTCCCTCCTGTTTCTCTCCAAAAGATTTATACCCTGAGCAGTATGGCAGAACAGAAGGATAAACGAGTGACTACCTGAGCTCACAAGTGAAAAAATTGATTGAGTTGAATTCAATTTGTTTACTTGCTGTAGGTGAAAGTCTGTCTCTCTAGCATGTGCACAGGTGTCTGGAACATGCTTACTTGTTTGTCTACCCCATTGTAAGCAGAAAATAAATACATGCCACTTTCTACCATTGAGTTACTCTTTCTTATGCAATGAAAATGTCACACTTTCAGATTCGGATAATGAGTTGCTTGGGTGTGCATGCACCCGGAGCATAAGCAAGCTGGTGACACGTGCTAGTCTGCAGGTACCCCGCAGACAGGTACAGGCAGGTGCAGATGTGCACAATGAGGGCTTTGTGACTTCCCAGGCTCCAGGGTCGCAGAACCCATTTCAAGTTGCAACTTGTGGTTTCCAGGTTCTCAGGATGCTATGTGCGCCTCCAACACAATTTCAGCAGTGAACATTCTGGGTCATTTTGAAAACCAAACAAACCCACGTTTTAATTGTGCTTTAGACACAAACTCTCCACAAATCCCTTTTCTAGCATTTAACATTCCTAAACAGGTATAGCAATCTATTATATAATTTCTACTGCATTTAGCCCTCTTTCTTTTTAGGAGGGGGAATTGTTATCTGTCATTATAAAATTACACATTTTTACTTTGCTGTTAGTAAGTGTTGTTTAAAATGGAACGTTTTGTGAAGCCATTATACTTTTAGATTGAGGCAACCTAGCCCCCATCTCTGATATATTATTATGAAGCAAACCAAGATAATTGGCCAGGCTACTCAGATGATTGACCCTGATTTTAAGTTTCTTTATCCATAAAAAAGAGTCTGCCATAAGAAAAGTCTGACCACACATCTGCAGCGTGAAGGGTACAAAGAGCTCTACGTGGAATTCAGGTGAGAAGAATTTAACTGCACATCAGGTAGTTTTAAAATGTTAGCACCGCGCTATCGATGCAGATGTTCCTTTGCGCACTTAGGATTTCTATTTCATTATGTGTAAACTTCCAGAAGTTATAAACTTCTGGATTACATCGCCTAAAAGAGAGAGAGAGAGAGAGATATGGGGGTTGGGGTGGGGACCTTATCAGCCAAATGTCAACCGTGCATTGGGAAGTCACATGGAAAACGGAGAAAACAAATCATGTGGTACAAGCATAACCCGTGTCCACGGTGGCTCAGGGGGTATAAGCGATGGAAGAAAAGAATCTCCATTACATCCATCTCTTTCCTACGAGTCTGATGCTCCGAGGGCTGGCCGTGGTTGTGGTTGCTGAGGTACGGAGCCCGCTCTGGCTCTCTCAGGGCAAGTGCGTGAAGCTCTGGCATTCGGCAGCCACAGGCCACAAAAGGTCAATGGCGAGGCGGATTGTACAGACCACCTGCTGGGGCGATGCCAGCTTCATGCCTCGCGCTGGTGACACTCCCACGAAAACGGATCTGCGTCTTGGAACCCAGCACTGCTAACCTCAGGGTTGCCCCCTCGATCCCATGCCTGTCTTTTCCTTTCGTTCCCACTATCTACTAACCAGAGACCTGTAAACATCAAATCTTACACTGTGTTAAATGTTCAAGGGCGCTGTCTTTAATTCTGAGCAGAGAAGTGCTGCTTCGATTACAACGCCCATGGCCATCGAAAACAAAGCTGCAGTTTGGGAGAACCCAGCCCCCGGCCATGAGGTGAGCCAGGCCACCACCGTCTAAGCTGGAGTTCTTCCATTGCTTTGAAGATTATGCCACCTACAATTGCCTAACCTGATGTGTATATAGCCTGGAATTTTCACTTTTGTTCAGGGTTACCATCAAAAATTGGATTATGCAATGACATTTCTAAAAAAAAAAAAAAAAAATCTAGCATCTCTTTCAAAGTTCACTTTGAACTTTCAGAAAAAAACAAAAAAACAAACAAAAAAAACCCCAGATCCAAAATAGATTCTGAACTGCAATGAACGTCACCTATTTACAACCTCACAAACCAAAAGCGCATCCCTCATTTTTTTGTTCATATCTGACGGTTTTCTAACAAGAGGTCTACATGATTTGATTGAAGCCAACTTTCAAGCCAAATCTGGAGGCATACTTATCTAAAAGGTTCAGGAATTCAGAGCTCCTAAACTTGTTTTTCATTTTGCTGTGAAACGTGGGTGGCCACAGGCTTCACAGCAGCTATAAGGCATTTGCTAATGTATTCAACTTTTAAATTGTTAATCACACTTATCAACACAGGCAAGCAGCCCTGGCCAGATCAGCTCCTCTGCTATAATGCTCCCTGCCTTCCCAACATGGGACCTAGGCTCAGGGTTGTAACTGCTTCAGCCGGCTCCAGCCGTCGTTGACTTCAGAACTTATTAAAAACCTTAGTTTTCATAAATCTCAGAGTTTCTTTTCCACCACCTTATACACAGACACATAGACAGACAGACAGACACACACACACACACACACACACACACACACACACACACACCCTTCCCTCTCTTACATTTGCAGGGCTGTAAACTGTACTTTTATTTTTTTTTAAGCAAGTTGGATACGAGTTAAAACACCACTCATATTTTGAGTTTCAAGGTAGTCTTTACTGTCAAGAGATTCAGGAGCTACTGATCTCATAGGAATAAATGTGCACAATAATCAGGAAAGAGGCTGGTCTCCACGGAAACTAAACCTTGTTCAAATCCTTGGGAAGCATTCGATTCTAACTGTAATTTTTCCCCCAAGACACAGACACCATTGGTCCCTGGGAAAGAATACATTTAGAGAACAAGAAAATGCTTCACCCAGCTCAGAAGTGAGCGCATCCGAGAATTCAGGAATCGAATGAGCATTTGGGGGGCGGGGAAGGGCACCTAGAGCTGAGCTTGCTAGTCTCTGATTGGTGGGATCTTACTCTCACTTAAGGACTCACTTAGAAAGACCATGGACTTCGCCAGCAGACGGAGCTCTGCTTCGTTGGGGTCAGGCGGAGGCACCTGTTCTTGAAGCACGGCCTTTGGTCTTAGCCCATCTTAACCCCACAAGGTTAATACTACCTTTACCTCTACAAAACAGAACAAAATCAGGAAAGGTTCATCTTGTATTTTGAGCTTCAGCCAACTGTCCACACAGTGTCCTCTGGGTAACCTCTTAAGCACTCACTTTGCAATGTGTCATGATTTTTCTTTCAGACCCAACCTGATGACAGTCGTTCTGTTGACCACAGTCAGAGTCTGGAGCCGTGATGCTGGCCCATAACAATGCTCATCGGACTGGAGGTCAGTTTCATCACTTGGAGACATGGCTGCTTCACACAGATTAGATAGGATTGAAGGACTATGAGAATGAAAGACCACAAGAAATAGAGAAATGGTGCTTTTTAAAAGAGTCTTCAGAGAAAGACATGGTATCATTTCCCTAAAGGATCTGAATGCAAACCATTCCAAAGTCACAGACAGACCAGGCAGCTTCTTGGGATGGAGAATATGGTTGGTGATATTCGACTATATACCATCCATCATAGCCCACAGGACATGTGATTAAAAAGACACCTCCCATCTCCCCAGCTCATGGTTTGGGTGACATTCACAAGTTGAATAGTAATGACATGCCACCTGGGGAGGGGAGGGCAAACTGGAGACCTCTTCATCCATCCTCATGCCTTCAGAGCCTCCTGCCTCCATTGCTTGGCCTCTTCAAAACTGTCCAGCTTGCCCCAGCCAAATGTGCCACTTGTCAGGCTGAGCACTGGACAGAGCAAAGGCCATTTATTTTCCAGACAAGAAGCCAATATAGCTGCTGAGAGGTCACAGTGACATTTGTGAGGGGCTATCGGCCACAGAGCCATCCAGGTCAAGGAAGAACCTGCCCCTCAGGGCTTCTCCATGCACAGTTGACAGATGGCTCTTCCAACACAGCAAGGTTCCAAGGGAAACCTTCTAGAGAGGAGAGAGGGGCCATGTGGTGCCTGCTGAGTGGACGTGAGGGAGCCAGAAATAAGAAACAACTTTGTTAAAACGATCTTCAAAATTAAACTTAACATTGAATTTTTAAAACTGCAGCTTTGCTGGAAAATTACCAGCCCAGGAACTATGCAGAGGACAAAGATAAATAAAGCATAATTCCTTCTATGAAGTTCTCAGCCCAGCAAAGCAGGTAAATCAAGGAAGTGACCCTTTCCAGAGAGAAAGACAAAGGATGTGAACATTTACTGTCTACCTGATGGCAAAGCGTGGAGCAGACCACATCTCTCTCTCTCTCTCTCTCACACACACACACACACACACACACACACACACACACACACACACACACACACACAAAATCTCATTTCATCCCCATTTTACAGATGAGGAAACTGAAGCTCAGATTTTTGTGGTGCCGAAGGCCACAGAGAAATTACCATCTCCGTATTGAAATCTAGGTCTTACTCCAACGCCTGAAATTCCAAAGCCTGTTTAATTCCTGCAATGCCCATTTCCCTTCACTTGTCAGACTCACAGCAACCTGTTTATCCTCTCTGCTAAATAAAATATTGTAAGAAATACTGCAAATACCTTAACACGGCAGGGGCGCTACATAAATTCAAGATGGCATTATTGCAACCTATCTCCTCATCTTTCATTTAGTTGTCTGTGAAGAGCAGACAGCGATTGATGTATTCTTAAAACTCCGCACTGAGATTTTGATATTAAAAAGACAGAGAGGGACACTTTGTGATGAATATGAATTGGGTCACATCAATCTATGCTTGAACAACATGGCAGTGGAAAACTCAGAATCCCTGTGCGATGATTTCTTTAACCAGGAAACCAACAGGTAAACCTGAAACGTAGATGACTCCAAAAACAAGAGCACTGGAAATCTACAGAGTATGTTCCTTCTCTGCCTTTTAAAATAAAATGGGTCTGTGTTTACAATGCTTATTGTCAGCTGAGCGCTATGTAGATGCTAGGGGCTGGGTATGAACTAATGAAAAGAAACTTCTAGATAACTTCCAGAGATTTGGGGAGAGTATCCCCACGAGGCTCATTCCGGTCCCAGGGTGTGACTGCAGAGCAGGGAAGCAGAGAAAGGTCCAGTGTGAAAACAGACAGCTGCGAGGTTCCAGGTTGAAATACCGGTGGGCAGAGCCGCTTCTAAACCACAAGCCTGTAGCATCTTATCAAAACGTTACAACCAGACCCTCAGCCCTGCTTTAACTGTTTCCTCCTTAGTACATTTCACCTTCTGCCACACCGTTCGCTCATTTGTTTGGTTTAAAGTCCATCCTTCCTCTGAACAAGGGCTGCGAGACAGAGAATTTTTCTCTTCTGTACACTTATTTAAATTCAGTGGCTAGACCAGTGCCTAGAACATAATAGGCAATCAAATGTGAACCAAACGAATGAACGAATCACTTGATTGATGAACACACATAAAGACTACATGATGGAACGCCCTTAATAGCTAGCAATCTTTTTAAAATAATAAGGGAATGAGTTTTCTCAGGGTCATGAAGCATCTGAAATTCAGGGAAAAAATCTATACTTATCATTTTAGATTCTACACCATGGGTATTAGTTAGTTCTAAATAATGAGTATTAGCTGATTGTAAATGATGAGTATTAGCTATAAGGGCGAAGATCCCTTACAAAATACACACACACACACACACACACACACACACACACACACACACACACACACCATCTTTAGAAAACAGATGACTGAAAGCTATGCAGCTTCTGGTCCCAATAGATTACACTGTCATTAATCTTTTCTACAATTAACACAGATAAAAAATAGCATTTTTAACATTAACAAAAGATGTTTGCCATCAATAAAGTGAATGTGGAATAAGAAGTTCTTGCAGAGACTATAAAAACAGACCAAAAAATTTCCATGAATATCAGAGAAGTTAGATGGACTCACAATAACCTTCACATCATTAAAATAGTTAACTCCCCTGCCACCAACCTCATCCATTAAGCCCAAGGAGAGTATTCAGTAGCATATAGATGACTGAAATAAAAATTCTCATCATTAACTTTTTTAAAAAATTGTGTAAAATACCTATGATTTAAAATATACCATTGTAACCATTTTTAAGTGCACAATTCAGTGGCATTAAGTATATTCTCCATCATCCGTCTCCAGAACTTTTCCATCCCCCCTAACTGAAACTCTGTCCCCATTAAACCATAACTCTCCAGTTACCCCTCCCCGCCCCAGCCCCTGGCACCCACCATTCTACGTTCTGTCTCTATGAATTTGACCGCTTTAGTACCTCATATAAGTGGAATCAAACCGTATTTGTCTTTCAGTGACTAGCTTATTTCACGTAGCGTAGTGTCTTCAAGGTTCATCCATTAAAAGATGAATAACATCATCACCAACCTTTGAGACTAACTAGGATAGGAAATGGGTTTTGGAGCCAAGATTTACCATTTTGCCCTTGGCGTGCGTTCTCGCTGTTCTTCAGCACGCCGAGCCCCCGTCTTTCTAGGGCAAGTCCCTGCTGTCCTCGTAAGTGGAGCCCCTGTCCTATGCCTGCCCTTGGCTGAGCGGGTCCTCCCTGGAGCTTTAGCTTGCTCCCATCCAGCTTCCCCACACAGGCCTGGCTGCATAAATTGTGGATCCCAGTGTAAAATGAAAACGCAGGACCCTTGCCCCCAAATTATCAATAATTTCAATCTCAAGGAGATATGTGTACACACACACTTATAGCAGCATCATTCACAAGAGTCAAAAGATGGAAGCAATCCAAGTGCTCTCTGATGGCTCGACGGATAAACACAATGTGGGGTATGTACCATACAGTGGAATATTGCTCAGCCTTAAAAAGGAAAGAAATTCTGACATGTGCTATAACATATGCTTGGCGATATTATGCTGAGTGAAATAATCCAATCACTAAAGAATGAATACTGTATGATTCAACTCATATGACATACCTGGAATAGTCAAATTCACAGAGACAGAGAGTACAATGGAGGGGTGCCAGGGGATGGGGGAGGGGTAATTGGAGAGTTATGGTTTAATGGGGACAGAGTTTCAGTCGGGGAGGAAGAAAAAGTTCTGGAGTTGGACAACGGTGATGATTGCGCAACAAAGCGAATATATTTAACATTAATGACCTGTACCCTTAAAAGTCGTTAAGATGGCAAACGTTGTGTATATTTTACCACAATAATAATAAAAAAAATACTAATAGTCTCCAGAAGGCAATAGCAGAACATTAAACTAAGCACCAGACCTTTCTAAGTGTGGGGCCTTGTCATCAAACTGCAGGGTTGCATGCCCATGAAGCCAGCCCTGCCTCTGCGTCCTCTCATACTTCATCTAATCACATTTCTAGAGTATTTGCCACTATTATCTACATGTGGGATTGTCCTCCTACTGACCTGTGAACTCCTTGAGAGCAGAGTTTTATTTATTTATTTTCTTACTTCATCTTGCATGTATTTGATGCTAAATGGTATTTAATATATTCTTTGAATTTAGTTCCTGCTATAAATTACATCAATAACAAATTATGTTTGATTAAAAAAAAAAAGGAAACTTACAAGCATTTACTAACGAGGCTAATATATAACATCAGCAGATACGGAACATTCCAGAAGTACCTACTGCTGTCTTTCTCCACAGCACATTTAATGTCCATTTCTGTTGGGTTTCTATTTTTCTTTTTCTTCATAGTTCTCCAAGTAAGGAAAGAAGAAGGAATAAGCTACCTATATGTGCTATCCATACAACATATAAATGGCAAAGCCCTAAAAATTCTCAGCCATTTAAAATTTTTAGCAACCAGCAAATGTTCAAAATCCTTCTTTGGTAATGAATAACGCTGCAGAATGAATACATCAGTAATGTGAAGAGCGTGGCCTGAGTCTGTTAGAATTCTTATTTGTTCCCAGGTTGACTCATCCTAAGACTGAATTAATTTTGTGTTGATCACTGGTCTGTGAAGGACTGATAAATTAAATGGTAAATACAATGATTTTCAAAGGGAAAGAGGAGATAGGAATTCACTTTCTACTTTGGGATTGCCACAGAATTTCATTTCTGAAAACAGACCACAGATTAATTTAGTTAAGATCTGATAGTCAACTAAAAAAACTTTGGTGGAAGTTATCCAGCTTGTCCTCGATGACCCAGCATTTATTGGCAATTCTGAGAGTCTGGAGAAAGATGCTAAGAGAGTTATCTGAGGACAACAGTTCAGACAATGTACTGTGAGGTGAATACGTGATTTTAACCTTGGTTCTTCAAGGATAGTGTTTGTGCATTGCCGTCGTAATTGCCGTCATAACCGCCATCATAAAACAAAACTAAAAACAGCCTGGATATGTTTAAAAAGTTCATATGCAATACATTTCTGTCTCTACAGGACAAATATGCTTGAAACAAAATCAATGCCAGGCAGTAGTTAAAAATGTGGCTTCTGAAGTTATTCTGCCTGTATGCAAACCCTACTTCTGTCACTCATGACAGTGTGCCCTACGCAAGCTACTTACTGAGCATCTCCATGTCTCAGTTTACACATCTGTAAAATGAGGATGATGATAATACTTAGGCCATATGGTTGTTGGAGGACTGAGTTCAGACACGTACGCACTTAGAACAAGGCCTAGAACACATGAAATGGCCACTAAAGTTAATCATTACTTTTTCTAAGTTTAGGAATTTCCTAAATTTTGCAAATTGCAGTCTCTTGCCAAGTGATGGCCACAGCTGACTCGAGCGGTAATAACACAGGCCTGGTTAAACAATCAGATTCCTAACTTGGGAAGCTAAACTGGGCGACTCAAAACACAGTTCGAGTCCACGACAGGGAGAAAAGGTAGCACTTATATTTGATAATGTGTCCAGGAAGGAGGCAGAGTTAGTTAGTTGTTTGACTAGTTGACTGAAAGTAACCCACAGCTTGTGAAAAAAGCAAAGACAGGAAATAGCATGCAGCCATGGCATAGAGATAACACCTCTGATCTTTTTAGGTCTTCATTTCAGTTCCCATAAGCCACGACTCTGTTTTATTTCCTGGTCTTAGAATTGGGGAACATCTGCGTAGCTTTACAATCTACTCTGTTTTAGTCAGGATAGGCTAAGGTATGCTTCAGTAACAAGTAGCTCCCAGACCTCAGCATCTTAACATGACAAAAGTGTACTTCTCATTCCACCATGCTTGCACACTAAGGGTTGGCAGTGGGGCTCGGGTCATTTCGGACCCTTGGGGACATAGGCTATTGGAGATCTCACCTCAATGATCAGCTTGCAGCGGGAGGAAAACATGGCAGTCACACGCTGGCTTTAAAGCTGCTACCTGATAGTGACTCTGTCGCTTCTATTCACATGTCATCAGCCGAAGCAAGTCATGTGGCCATGGCTAACCTCAAAGAGAGAGTACAACCCCACCAACCTGCTAGAAGGAGGGTAACATTAGAATATTTTTAAATGGACCACATCCTCCCTTTCATGGGTGGGGCAGCTTCAATGGGTCTCCGTTTCTTCAGAAAACAACAACAGCAATAACAGCATTGATAGGCATCTCTATGTATGCAAACCACCGCTGTTTCTGAGCGTAACTCTCAAAACCGTGGTCTTCTGAATGAGAGCGACCTCATCTCCACTCTATGGAAACACGTGGTTTATGCGAACGGTCATTCCCCAGCTAGAAAGCTGTGTAAGTCATCTCGCTCTTTTCAGGAACAAATGAAAGTAAAAGCTGAGAACTTCGGAAATGAGCAATTTCAGGATCTCTGAGACTTCGTGGGTGTGCCTACGGATTTAACAGTAGAGGTTCTGAACTTTTAAAAAAACTCCTTTTTTGGGATGACGGTATGTTTAAATGGTTACATATATTTCTTTTTAAACAAAATATATACATATGTAATTTAATATTTTCTGAATCATGAAAGATGAAATATTAACTCATTTAAAAATATACATTAAGCAAAAATATTTAACAAATATGTATAAATATATATGAAACATACATGTCAGCTCCTGGCAGTAACCAGCGATCAGGGGCCTGAGCCACAAAGTGTCACATAAGGCTTCGGGCCAGACCAGCGGTCGCAATGATTTCCTTCACCCCTGTTCCTATCCACAAGTCAGCCTCTGCTTTGATCTGCTGTTTATCCAACATAGTGGCCCCCTTCCTTCTAATTCCTAGCTTTTAATCCTCTAAAGGCGTGGAAACTAAACCCGTTAGACTTATTTGTAAGGTGAGAGCACATGAGCCAAGGTGCAAGCCTCTCGGGTTTTCCCCAAGCTCTGGGCGGAACCTTCAAGTGGCTTTGCTGACGGCCCTTCCCCCACCGCGGACGCTGCCACGGAACTGAACTTCCAGTCCGCGAAGCATCACTGTGTGGTGGGCGTAGGGGCATCACACGCTTAGCATTTCCACTTCTCCAAGCAGCATTCTCTTGGATATATTTTACCTATTTTATAAAATATTGCCTTTGTGCTCTTCTCTAAATCTTTCATTAGAAGAGCATTTCTTCATATTCGTATGTGTCTTCCTTCTAGCCTGATTTGCCAAGATAATTTATATTTGCAAATATTTAGATCTACAGTTTAAGCTTATCCTTCCCTTTATCTTTCTATGATTGATGATCTTGTTTGATTACAAATTGAGAAAACCATATCACTGAAGTGACACTTGCACCAAATGGCTTGTTCCAGCTCCAAACAGTATATTCTTCGAGATTAACTTTACTTGTGTTCTTTCACTCCTTTAAAAATAAATCATTCTTTCGACCCGACTAATCACTCTAGTTCCTTCACTTCCACCTCATAAAAGTAAAAGTCTCCGAGTAGGATACTGCCAAAAGTATTAGCATATTTGGACAGTAGTTTTCACTTTTAATCCTATTATTTAATTAAGAGAATTCAGTAAACAAACTATTGGACAATAAGTATAAATGTAATATTCAGCTTAGTCCAGGCCATGTTTAGACAAAAAGTCTATTAATCTGACCCACTCTGTAAAACATGCTACCTTCAATCATCTCTTAAAACAGTAATTCTTAATCTTTTTTTAGGTTTTCAATAATCTTACTAAACATATGGCATATGTAGATACGTTTTTTTCTTATAATTTCTGAAGTTTTAAAGAGACAAGAGGTCACCAGATTAAGAACCCTGACCCCAAAGAAAATTAAACAGAAACAAACTAAGTAGACTCAGCAAAGCAAACTCCTTTCCTCTTTAATAACCTAAGGGCCACTACAAATCGCTTGGTGACCTGGGAACTTTTATCAGTTCCACCCGTGGCCTGTGGGCTTGGCTCAAGCCTCTGATGTGAAGATAGCCTTTCATTCATAAAGTTAGCCTCTTTAAGGTTTCACCCCCAGGCCTTTCTCCCTTAGTTCAAGGTCTGTCTTCTAGTGATAAACTAGTATTAATCTCACTCTCCTCGGGTACAGCTCAAAATATAATCCCGGGTGGTTCAACTCTGCAGGGATTTGAACATAGGCCTAATTTGTTCCAGAGCTACTTTCTGTGTCAGTACCGTGACAATGCTTTGCAAGCTCAATCCGCAAGGCAGTATGTGAAAGAGTGAAGCCAGTCTCATTTTTAGGGAGAGGAGACAGACATTACTGCACATTCGGAGTCAGTGTTCCCCCCTCCAAAATAAGTCTCTCACCAGCATAGTTGCTTGGCAATCTCATTCTCATTTCACACCAGGGCAAAGCATTTCAAGTTCAAGAGAAGGCTTAAATTTCAAATACTCGGGAAAAAAGGTAATTCAGGGCCTTAAAATCACTTTAAGTTGAAAATGACTGTGAAGGGGGAGGAAGACGTCAGGAAAGACGCTGGATGCAAACTGAGGTAGCAAGGAGAAAATGGGCACACTTTCCAAACTCATTTCACCCACAACGAGCTCTACGAGGAACAACTATCAATCCAACAGTCTTAGTGCTAAGTGCCAGGACCTGTGTTGGGGACGACAGATAGCGTCATGATGAGAATATTGCAAACACAACACTGTGCTAACCTACGAGCAGCTCAAGGTCCAGCCCTAGAAATAGACAGATGCTTTGCAAGTTAATTTACGACAACAAATCGAACGTGCCATTGAATGTGTGATAACAACGTTGGACAGAGTTGAGGAGGTTTTAACTGTTGGTTGGGGTGGGGAGGGGACTCACAAATGAAAATGAGAATTTGACTTCGGTTTGTAACACTACAAAGAACTTCGCCAGGTGGGTAGGCTGTGAAAGGGAGGAGTCATTTCAGGGGAAGGGAACATAAAAGCGAGGCATCAAGGCATGACGAGTACGCAGAGTGCTCACGGAAAACCACGGCCGGCTGGAGAGCACCCTGGTAGCTCCGGTCTTTGGAGAAGGCTGGGGCTGCCTCTGGACAACACGTTTCTTTAGAGAGACGCTTATTAATTCCAACTCTTCTGAGATGAGTGTTTAAATTATGTATCAGAGATTTCAAATTCTTGATAAAAATTCTTAGTGAAACGTGAGTTAAGAGTACAGTTGATTTAAAATTACTGCTGGAAGTTAAAATTTGGCTGCTGTTATAGAATAGCAACTAAATGGATAAAGAAACTCAGTTTAGTTGACAACAGGCAACAGTTCACAACCGGACTATACTCTGTGGTTAAAAGTCAACTGAGAGTTTGATTTCTCCACTGTGTTTAATTTCCACTCCTTCAAACACGCGATTATACTATTAAAGTAAAAATCTAATGAAAAACATATTTTTTGAGATTACTTAATTCTTACAGGTCTCTCCACAGTTTCGTTATACATTTGAATACAAGATTTGTGCAGTTCCACCACGTGTCCACTAGAGGCCTGTGAAGAGCTTTTTTCCCCCATCACGCAGCTTCTCACAACCAAAAAGGCCAGAATGAACACAAATAAGAGATCTTGATCGAATGTCAGTAAGGCAAAGATCGTATTGATAGGTCCCTTCATAATAAGCACAGTTGTGGATAAAATGAACAAAATGCAACTCTTTCAAAACTCCGGGAAAGTTACAAAACTACCAGTAAGTAACTGAAAAAGTTAAAAGAGGTGGGGTTTTGATGGCTTCGGCAACAATTCCAAAAGGCCACCAGACTCTGGCAGGCGTTGACGAGGTGGAAGCGTGGGCCAGGTACCCGCGTGGGCTTAGGCGAGCTGCCCACGGGCCAGACGCAGCCGGAGGGTCTTATGAGGGCTTTCCGGCCTTTACACGTATATGGAACATAAGAAGCCCGTGACAGACAGAGGGAAGGCCCCTGGCTGGGAAAGCAAACAAAGTAGTAATTGAAGACAGATGGGCCGAGAAGGGACTTCCTGTACAGCGCTCCGCCCCGGAAGACAACAGGGAAGACAGATGAGATATGGTGAGGCCGCTGAGGACTCAGACTGTAGCCGTTCCTACGGTGAGCACTGAAATAACTCTCTGCTCCCAGGGAGAGAGGGGAACTTAAGGCAAAACACGAAACGTATTCGGTATGTGAAGACTGAGCGTGGCACAGAAGGATTTACCTTGCAACGGTCCCATGCCATCGGGTCAAACTCAAACCAGGGCCTCATGTCCTTGGCATCCTCAAAAAACGGAAACGAAAACGTGGCATACCCGTCAACCGCACCCCCGACACACAAACACAAAACTTCTATTTACAGGAACGGCCTGTTTTTCACTAGGTTTGGTTAATTAGCAATCAGAAAATAGTCGTACGGGGGCTTGAAGAAAGAACCCTTTGTTTGGGAAAATCTGTGAAAATATTCCCTCGGCAGCTTGTAACTTTCCCTACAGATCACCCTGGCTCTGAGGACAAGCCCAGGTGCCAGAGGCCTCTGTGATCCCACACAGAGCGGGCATTCAAAGGCAGCCCTCTTTGTTGTCCCCTAGGAGCTAAGCCTTAATGGGTTTACAATTTGCAGGCTTTTGGGGAGAGTGGCTCGGGGGCTGCCGCCTGCCGCCAGAAATGGAGCAGGGACAAGGCCCAGTGAATCCCCGCAGCTGCCATGGCTGCTCCGGCTGGAGCAGAGAGAGAGAGAGGGAGACAGTTGCCTGAGGCTTTCCAAAGACCAGCAAAAGACTTGGGGAGACTTCAGGAGTCCTGGAAGTGAATTTGCTTTTTTTTTTTTTTTTTTTTTCTGTGAGCTGATGGTCGGTCCACATGGTGCAAGAAGGATTTTGGAGCTAGCGGTCTTCGGTGAAGACCGTGGCAAATGGTAATTCACTGAGTCTTAGTGTCCCCAGATAAATCCTTTGCAGGAAAAGGATTTGCCGACAACTTAGTATCGTCTGCTGTTAGCTTACTGTCACATTCCTGACTTCCAAACCTCAACAATCACGGTTTGCACAGAAATAGGCCAGGACACACACATCTTCCCTTGGTCAAAAAGAAAAGTCGGCGTGACAGCTCTGCAGGGAAACATGGCAGACGTGTGCCCTGGCCCACTGGGGTTCACAAAGACACCCGCCTGAACACGGCCTCCGACGTGACTTTGCCCAGCCCTTATTTCAGGAAATCTTCATCTTAAACCGACACTCATGGAGAGCAGGACAATGTTGAAGGACTCTGACAGTGGTGGTTTCACAATCTCCTTTGGCAAGCTATACCCACTCCCACCCCCAACCCCCATCCTTCCGATCTAAGGCTGCTTTTTGATACACGGAATTCTCTTGTGCTGAAATCTCAGCCAATATCCTGTTATCCTCGTGCTGATTCATCTCAGAAGCACATTCTCTCTTCTAAAACACTGTTTATTTAGTCCAGTATGATGCCGAGGGTCATTCTGTATCTGAATGATTCATTTCTTCAGTTCAAGCAAAGTACACTGCAATACCCCTGACGACCAAAGCCCCAGCCAGACACTGGGAACACAAGCACCACCCCGGTCAAAGGCTCAAAAATCTGCCGAGGGGAACAGAGACTTGAGGAAGAAGTGTGACACCCGAGGAGGGCTGAGTCAGAGGTGTCATCCCGATGCTGTGTCATCTAAGGAAGCGAGAAAATAATCCTTCACTCTTCACAGAGAGATTGAAACATTAGACTTGAAGGAGATGACATGGGACTTGGCCACGGATAAGGTGATCTACCATTCCATTTTTAAAACTGGGTCCCATGAAACCCTTTTATTGGATGCCCAAACTATAAGGGACAGTCAGAACTTAGAATTTCCCTCAACAGGGAGACATGCTGAGGGATGGTCTGGGTGGCAGCGAGCTGGGCCTGGCAATGAGCGGGCTGGCCGGGTCTTGGACTTGCAGACTCAGCAGCCTTCAGAGCATAAGGCCCTGGGGAGGGGGTGCAGGTATTCAGGCAGGACCGCGAGTCCCAGCCTCTCATCGTGCATCCCTTTGGTTCCCAGCACAAGGCACCATGAGACCGGGGTCAAGGCGTGGCACACAGGTAGTGGTCGAGTGACAATTCAGACTGGACGCGTGGCCTGTAGCCTCGCGGTCGGAGGACTCCCTGAATGCACACGAGCCAGCCTCGTCGGCTTCGCTGCCCTGCAGGCCTGTGCGTCTGAGAGCCCTGGGTCACGAGGAAGGACTGGGAGGAGAGGATTCGGGAGTCGTTAAGTCGTGTCTTGGACCCTGAGCATCATCTTGAGTTGAAGGGAGCACAATAAAAATCTTACGGCATGTGCTCACATGTATTATCTCACCTTTGAGCTCTGCACAGACCCATGAGGTAGGAAGCTCAAAGTTTAAAGGACGGCCTTGACCACGTGGCCAGGGTAGCAAGGCTGGGACCCAAATTGCAGATCGCTCATGCTGACTGCGACTAGCAGTGTTTCCCCAACTTTTTGATACGGCTGAGCTTTATCTGAAACACTAAATTTTTTAACAACCTAATAATCCAGTGTCATCTTAGTGGGTATACTCTGTCCAATCATCTAGATCACTGGTAGTATATGAAGTCTCAGACTTCGGGACAGATTTGTTAAAAAAGCAATCACTCAATTTATAACCAGCAGCCTCCTCTCTGCCTCCAGAATCTTGTGGTCATGCTCCGGAAGCCTCAGCAAACTGTGCCAAGCACTGTTCGATGGCCAAGCACCATGTGAGGCGCTGTGGATGCTCCGAAAAGGATATGAAGGACCCTCTTTATTTACACACACGTGTGGGTTAAAATTATATGTGTACTCAGAAAAAAACATGGCCGTGCTGGTTGTATTGCAATAGACTTCCTTTGCCCTTTGGGTTAAGGGCCCCCACTGGAGTACGAATTCTGCTGGACTTAGGATGGGATCACGTAAACCTACCACATCACGGGAAGACGCCATGAAGTCAAAACCACACTGACGACAATGAACCCCTGGAATGTCACGGCATGGCCTGCAGCTGGGCGACATCACCTTGTGGCCGAGCCCAGCGACACAGGCGTATCCTACCATATGGCAGTACCCGCGAAAAGGCCTACATTCAGAATTCCAAGTATGATTTCTACTGACGATGCATGGCTTCCCACCGTCGGAAACCTGAAAACCCGTAAGTCAACCAGCGGAAGTCGGAGGCCCCTGCGGTGACCGCATCACGCAGAAGCTGGCTGGCTGCCCTAAAAAGGGGGTGCTACTGATGACCGCCAGCTTGTCTTGTCATAAGCTGATTTTTCTGCCCCATTGTCCTCAAGGGGCTCTGAATTTTGCTCTTTTGAAGAAATCTCCAGAGGGTACAGAAATCTGGCCCGTTATTCTCAGTTAACCACCAGCCTCCCTCTCCCAGTAGCTCAATGTCAAACACATGCTGTCTTCCGTCTCCCATTTGCTGAAACACTTGAGTGAGGAGATTCCTAACACACTTTTTTACAACTGCTGTGCATTTCTTCTTAGTTAAATGGGACTACTCACCTTACAAGAATTTTGTGAACATTAACTATGAAGCATGAGGGAATCTGAAGAGAAATGATAGGCCTGTTTCTGAGAACTCATTGTTTGTTTTGTTTTGTTTTGTTTTGTTTTGTTTTGTTTTTAAGAAAGCTAAAATACTGAGCTCTCTGCCTCCACCAAACCAGTTAAGCTCTCTTTGGCCCCAAGCAAGTCTCTTGATATATCAGTTCTCGTGTGTAAAATTAAGGACAAAAATCATTACCCAGCTCACTGGGGTTGCCAGGTTTAATTAGTTAAGACTGAAAAGTGCCACGAAGAAAATAATTGCTTTGTAAAGCTCTCTTAACAACAACCGCACACAGTCATAAGTGCTTTTAACTTCAAACCTGACAACTCTTTTTGGGGTATCTTAATTCATTCTCCGATTCCTTCCCCATCCACTTCTGCTACAGAAATAAAACAAATCATTGATGGTGAATTTGTATGTGTTTTCTGCATTTCTTGTTTTCCCACATTTCAAGGGTATTAAGTGTTATGTTATCAAAGAAAATGAGAAAAACTCAGAAAATACGTGCTTGTGATCTCTTTGAGGCATTTATTTGTCAGTGGTTCTCGCCTTGGAATTCGCAAGCCAGTAGCGTCAGCCACACTTGAGACCCAGCTCCCAAAAAGTGTCCCAAGGTGCCCGGGTCACTGTGGCAAA
This sequence comes from Eonycteris spelaea, assembly GCA_003508835.1. Classification (NCBI taxonomy): domain Eukaryota; kingdom Metazoa; phylum Chordata; class Mammalia; order Chiroptera; family Pteropodidae; genus Eonycteris; species Eonycteris spelaea. The sequence continues at coordinate 494,943 of PUFA01000189.1, forward strand.
CCACAGGGTGCCACGGAGTATTTCCAATTTCAAGGGACCCACAGCGGCACTGGACACCTGTCAGACACCGTGCGAACCAGTGGTTCAGGGCAGTGCCAGTTTCAGCACGAGCTCTCCTCAGCAACGCACCTTTCCCTGATGCCATCTCTATGTGAGTCTGGGTCTTCAATGGTCGCCGTGATAAAAACCAAGGACCGTGTTGAAAATCGGTGTGGGATACAGAAATGGGGGGTGGGGGGGAAGGTGACATTCAGAATTTGAGGTTTGAGAAGTTGTGCAGTGTCCAACTGGTACACACACTCCATTATTAAGTAACTGGTCATGAATAAGAAAACGAAAATATTTTTTCAATTTAAAGACTTTTTTTGGATACCTACTCTTTTTTAGGACACAAATACTTTTTAAGTTCTTTGGATCTCACTTAATAAACAGAACCGTTAGGAACATCTTCTGACCTAGAAATAGGGTTGCCAGAGAAGCCAACGTGTCACTCACTGAAGGGCACAGGGAAAAGGTGCTAAGACATCATGAGGACCACGACCCAGGAAGGTGTGGGGACCTCTGACATGCGAACTTGTTATAAACGCCAATTCTTTGGCCTGCCTCAGGCTCAGAAACCCTGGGGGTGGGGCATAATGATCTGTGTTCTAACCAGGCCTCCAGGCAACTCTAATATATCTTGAAGTTTGAGAACCACCACACTAGTGCATGTCCTAAAAGCAAAGCCAGTGTAAAGGGCGTGGGATCTCGTGTTTGTAAATTAACATCAGGCCAATGTTACTTAAAATGAAAAAGAACAAAAAAATGGCCCAACCAGGGTAAAAAAAGACACCCAAACACCAAATCGATTAGTTTACATAAATACATACATATCTTTAGCTATCTTCCAGTCATTTTATAATTTCAAAATGATGAAAACTTACTGGATTGTGACTCATTTGTGTTTTGTCTTTTGCCCATGGCATTCTGGAGAGCCCACAATGCCATCTGATTTCTGAAAACTGAATCATTCTATTACCAAATGTTTCAGATTATTGAGAATGAATTACATCATTTCTTTCAGAAGACAGAACTTAAGGCTGGTTCTTGACAGAAACCCGATTTACATTCTCCTCTGCCTTAATCCCAAGCAGGACACACCACACACACGTGTACATATGCAGAGGCTTCTAAACTTTAGAGTTCTAGATGAGAAGGTTTTAGCAACAATCTTCTTTCGAATCCCCCTTCCCCTATCCGCTTAGCAATACATCGGCCGAATACTGGACATAATAAGAAAGCTAGTCAAGAAAGCATGGTTATTAGAATGGAGCAAGAAAGGATCTTTATTAACTTGAATCCTCTGGTACTGGAATGGTTTTAGTGCTTGACTTGGAGGGGACAGCAGGCTGGACCCCACTAGGTATCGATGGCCTTAGTCCCTCAGGACAGCAAGGCCAGCGCCTCGCCGACTCTCTGGCTCAGAGTCACTACCCAGCTAATTTCCCCAGCTCCTTACTGAGGGCGTCAACTCAGACATTTAATGTCTTCTGAGGTCAGTACAAATTTATTCGCTTCTCCTAAACCCTTCAGCCTCCTCTTCAAAGTTCAGTACTTTCTGGCTGCTGTCTCCTAATCAGATTCTTTCTTCCCTGGATATTCTCCTATTAAGTGACTTTTCATTTTCTCTGCTTAGTTTTCTCCCTTTTCCTCTTCTCACGTACATGCTCTCCCAAAGACCCGCATGTTAACTCCTCTTTTCCCCTTCCACCGGTCTTCTACAATCTCACCCGCACCAAGGAATTCAACTTTCTCCATGTGCCAGTGACGTTCTAATCCCTCTCTGCACTCCGGGTGTCCTGAAACTCTTCCCTTGTCCCAGTCTTGGATTTCCAACTGGCTGACTATCAAACTCACCCCGAATCAAACTGAACTCATTATCTTTCCCAGGAGTTCCATCTGTCCTCTTGACAATGGCCACTGTTCTTAACGGAAATGACACTCTTAGCTAACCAGGTGAAAAAAGCATAAGACGTCATGGAGCCAGCCTGTAGTCCTTGTTTTCCCTGGTCCTCACTCTCAATCGGTTCATAAATTCACAGAAGATCTATATATTGAGTACCTGCCGGGGAAGGCACTTGTCAGTGCTGGACAGCTAAGACTTGGCCCTTGCATCATAGAGAGTAAACATGCCTCATTTCGTAATATCTTTTCCTCCTTTCTGTTTCCACTGGTGACAAGGTTTGAAGTAGCCTCACTTCCTACCTGAACTATTGCAATCGATTCTTTTTCTGATCTCCTGGCCTCTAGCATCTTGCTTCTCCAGGTAATCTTATTCCTTGGCACTAAACCTTGCTGGATCACACCACTCATCAGTGTGATCCCTTGATCGAAACTCCCAACCTCCCTCACTCTCCCTTTCCCTGCAAGACCTACTTGCCCACCCTCGTCCAAATTTTCTAAGAAAAAGCCTGTCACAGTCTCTACTAATATTCTGGGAGATCTTGTATGTCCTCTGAAAATATCATTGCCTTTAAAATAAACCATCTATCTAGTTGAGTTTAAAAAGAGTCTATGTGGCTTAGAGTTAAATAAAACATCCTATGTGGTAATAAAAATCAGAGTATACCATATTCAGAGAACAGTTTCAGTAGCATGAACAGCATTTTGAAAAAAAGAGATTACCAAATTATGTTTTTCGGAAACACAGCTTATATGAACCATACAAAGTAACTGACTGGGATTATTTATGAACATAGCAGCAGACAGTGGGAATATATTTTGGGACTAGCTCTTCCACTAATTGTGGGTTACCCTGCATTGCTTCCAGCTCAGATATTCTAAGATTCTTCTTGAAATAGTATTCACCTTTCTTGATTCACTCATATATAAATATTGCATCACATAAAGCCCTGGGAAGTCAATGGTGAACACAATAGACACAATCCCAGCTCTTTTGGAATTTTTTGTGGTTGGTCCAACTCCCTGGCTAGTTTCAGAAGCAAAGCTGGATGATGAGACTAAAGATTTAGCTAAAGGCTAAAGATTCATGTGTTCTGAGACACTACAGTGGACTAAGACAGGCTCCCCCAAGAGATGAGAGTAAAGACAGGGCCAAATGAAGTAAAAGGTTTGGGGAAAGGAATATACTACCCCAAATGGTAAAGCGAGTGCTAAAAAGTTTTACATGGGAAGAACAGCATGTAAACTTTTGCCATTAACGGGAGAAAGGTTCAGTTTTAGGAAGCAAACAACAGTAGACAGTCTATGAGCTCTGAGATGAGAAAACCTGAAGGTCCAGCTCTGTCATTTAGTAGTCATGAGACCCCGAAAAAGTCCCTTATCGCTCTTAGGCTTGAGCTGATTAACCTGTGGCAATAATAATAGTTAACATACAAGTGCATACTACAAGCCAAGTGCTATTTTGAATGCATTACCTACACTGTCTCTTTAATTCTACCATATCCTCATGAGGTGGGATGTTTGTTTTATTGTGGTAGAAAAAACATATAATACATAATTTGCCATCTTAACCATATATATATACATATATATATACACATACATACATACACACATACAACATATGTATATATACACATATGTACATATATGTGTGTGTGTGTGTGTGTGTGTGTGTATAAATGGCCGAGTAATTAATTGTATGTATGTACCACCTCTTCTTTATCCATTCATCCACTGATGGACACTCAGGATACGTCCATATCTTGGCTATTGTAAATAATGCTGCAATGAACATATGGATGCATATAGCTCTCCAAAGTAGTTTTTGGATTCGTTCATATAAATACCGAGAAATGGGATGACTGGGTCCTTCTTTGACTCTTGTTATAGCCTTTGTTTTAAAGTCTATTTTGTCTGCTATAATTATTGCTACCATAGATTTTTTTTTCATTTCCATTTTCATAAAATATCTTTTTCCACCTCTTTACTTTCAGTCTGTGTGTGTCTTTTGATCTGAAGTGAGCTTCTTATAGGCGGCGTATGTAAGAGTCTTGTTTTCTTATCCATTCAGTCACCCTCCCTATCTGTTGATTGGAGCATTTAATTCTATTTTATTTGAAGTACTGTTGATATATAGTTTTTGCCACTTTATTATTCATATTTTTGATACATACGTTTTATTCTTCTTAAAGAAGTTCCTCCTACATTTCCTATAATACTGGTTTGGTGGTAATGAACTCCGTTAGCTTTTTCTTGTCTGGGAAACTCTTTATCTTTCCAATTCAAAACGATAGCTTTGCTGGGTAGAATAATATAGGTTGTAGGTGCTTGCTTTTCCTCACTTTGAATATTTTGCTGTTCTGATTGGGCGCCTTCCACTTCCCCGTCCTCTAAATCACTGATCTGATCCTCTGCTTCGTCCAATCTATTGATTCCCTCTAATGCACAATTCATGTCAGATATTGTATTCTTGATTTCTGAGTAGTTCCCTTTTATGTTTTCCATCTTCATTTGTATGTTTTCTAACTCTTTGTTAAAGTTCTCGCTGAGTTCATCTATTCTTCTCCTTATAACTGAGGCTGGCTGCCACTAGTGCCAGGCTTGGGGCTGCTCAGCACGAAATATGGGGCACACTGAGGCCAGATGCTGCTTTCTTTGGGTTTTGTGAGCCTTTGAGGGATTTTAGACAAGTCCGCAGCATAAGCCAAGACAGGCCATTTGTATGGAATGAACCACTGAAGGCAGCTTGGGTGGGCCCATATGCTGGGAGACAGGGGGTCTCAGAGAATCCTCTGCGGAGCAACCTGTGTTAACCAGGTTGATGGAGACTCAGGTATGGTGGCACCTGTGTCTGCACGCAGGATGGGGGAGGGCTCAACAAAGGAACATTGCCCTCTGCCAGCACTTCTGTCAGGGAGAAAGTTGTCTGCTCTCACCCTAAAGACAGACAATCCAGTGTCTCTCTGTGTGTCCTGGGTGTCTCTCAAGCCATTGCCTCAGTGCTGGAGTTCAGTGCAAGTGAGCCCATCAGTGAGCGAGTCTGCGCCAGACCCTTAAAAGGAATCTGATTTCCTAGCCACAGTCTCCGCTGGTTTTCACAGCTGGAGGTCTTGGGACTTCTCTTCCCGGCACCTGAACCCTGAGCTGGGAGCCTGGTGTGGAGCCGGGAACCCCACTCCTCTAGGAAGTGGGGAGGGGACTCTGCAGCCATGACCTCCCTCCTGATTCTTGACAGCCACATGCGTTTATGGGACCACCTGTTTCACGTCTGCATACCTTTCACTGGTCTCGAGGGAACCTCTTCTGTGTGTCCACAGTTGTAGGACTTCTGTTCAGCCAGGCTTCAGGCGACTCCCAGCGATGGCTGTTACATTGTTCTGTTGTAATTTTAGTGTGGTCGTGAGAGGAGGAGAGCACAGCAAGACCCTCCCATTTTACCCATTTTTTAAGTGTACAGTTTGTTAATGTTGCCACTATGATAACTGTTGTGCAAGAGATCTGTAGAACTTTTTCATCTTGTAAAACTGAAACTCTTTACCTGTTAAATGACTCCGCATTTCCCTCTCCCTGCCCAGACCCTGAAAATCACCATTCTACTTTGGTTCTATGAGTTTGCCTATTCTAGGTACGTCGTATCAATGGAATCATGAAGTATTTGTCTTTTTGTGATTAGCTTATTTCACTTAGCATACTGTCCTCAAGGTTCATCCATGTCATAGCATATGACACGATTTGCTTTGTTCAAGGCTGAATAATATATATATACATATATATGTGTGTGTGTGTTGTGTGTGTATATATAGATAGATAGATAGAGATATAATGTAATTTTATTTAATCTTTTATCTGTTTATGGACACCTCCTTGCTATTGTGAATAATGTTGCAATGAACATGGGTGTGCAAATACCTCGTTGAGATCCTAGTTTCAATTCTTTTGGCTATATACCAAGAAGTGGGATTGCTTATCCTATGGTAATTCTATTTTTAATTTTCTAAGGAATCTCCATACTGTTTTCCACAGCAGCTCCACCATTTTGCATTCACACCAACAGTGTGCAAGCTTCCAGCTTCTCCGCATGCTCATCAACACTTGTTATTTCCTGTGTTAATGGCCATCTTAATGGATGTGAGGTGATAACTCTCTTGTGGTTTCGATTTGCATTTCCCTGATAATTAGTGATGTTGAGGATCTTTTCAGATGCTCATTGGCCATTTGTTCATTTATTTGGAGAAATGTCTATTCAAGTCCTTTGCCATTTTTAAAAATTGGGTGGCTCATTTGTTCTTTTGTTGTTGAGTTCTTCATATATTTTGGATATTAATCCCTTATCAGAAACATGGTTTGCAAATATTTTCTCCCGTTCCATAGACTGTCTTTTCATTATTGTTTGTTTGTTTGTTTGTTTGTTTGTTTGTTTTGCTGTGCAGGAATTTGTAAGTTTAATGTAGTCCCATTTATTTATTTTTTATTTTCTTGCCTGCGCTTTTTGTATCATATCCAAGAAATTGCTGCCAAGTTCCATGTCACAAAGCATTTCCATTATATTTTCCTCTAGGAGTTTTACAGTTTCAGGTTTATACATTCAGGTCTACAATTCATTTGGAATTAATTTTTGTATGTGATGTAAAGATCCAAATTCATTCTTTTGCATGTGGCTGCCTAGTTTACTCAACACCATTTGTAAAAGATACTCTTATTTCCCCGTTGCCTGTCTTGTTACTCACACTGAAGATTATCTCGCCATATACACAGAGTTTATTTCTGGGCTTTCTGCTATGTTCCGTTGGTGTATATGTCTGTCTTTACTCCAGTACCATACTTCTTTGATTACTGTAACTCGCATTGTTTTAAAATCAGGAAGTGTGAGACCTCAGCTTTGTTCTTCATAAGATTGTTTTGGCTATTCAGAGTCCTTTGACATTCCATATGAATCTTAGGATGGTTTTGTTGTATTTCTGGGAAAAATGCCATTGAGATTTTGATAAGGATTTCACTTTGATAAAGGTTCTTGCAGATTGCTTTGGGTAGAATAAATATTTTAACAATATGAGATTATAATCCATGATCATAAAATGTCTTTCTAATTTCTTTTTTATCTTCCTTAATTCTATTCAGCAATGTTTTGTAGTTTTCAGCATATATCTCTTTCATCTTCTCGGTTAAATTTACTCCTAAGTATTGAATTCTTTACAATGCTGTTGCAAATAGAATTATTTTTTAATTTCCTGTTTGGATTGTTCATTATTAGTATATAGTAACATAACTGATTTTTGTGTGTAGACTTTGTATCTTGTTACTTTGCTGAATTCATGTATTAGTTACACAGTTTTTTAATGAAGTCTTTAGGGTTTTCTACATGTAAAATCATTTCATCTGTGAATGAAGATAATTTTACTTTTTCCTTTCCAATTTGGATGCCTTGGTCGGGTGCTATTATTAAATTCATATTCAGTGATGAAACTGTGTTGTCATTTTTATGAAGTTGTTGTGAGGACTACATGAGTTTATGGGTATGAAATTGTTTTATAAACTATTTTGGGAGCATTGATTTCTACAATCAATTAAATGTCAAAACAGACCTCCACTCATTAGAAGTAGACTAAGTTATTTTCTTAGCACTAATAGGAGCTTTAAAAGACAAAAACAACAGAATGAGTAGAAGAAACCTACCAAGTGTTTAAAATCCAGCTAAGAAATAATTTGGACCTTCAGAGTCATGGTAGAGTAATAAAATAAAGCTTTTTTGTATTAATGTTAAACTAAAACAAAAGCTTTGGCTCATGATAAAACAGTTTGGTTAGCCTCAGATATATTTTCTAGGTAATTTCAGTCTGAATATAAATAAAACAGAAGAAAATAAAATTAAATAATATGGAATTATTAATAGTTTTATGGCTAAAACTACTTTAAAAAACAACTCTCCCTTGTTATGTATTAGGTCTGATATATTCAGAGGTTTAGCTTGTGTGTCTGCCTGTTTCTCTGTTCCTGGGGTTTAAAGACCTGTTAATCCCTCTTAGAAACTATGCATCACTGCTCACCAAAGAACCCTTCTCTGGCAGACCACTGCTTGTTGGAAACATGGATTCAGCCTCAGAAAAGGCCTATCCACTGTGGCTCTCACGGACCTTGTTACAGGAATGCCTGTTTCCTCTCTACTGCTGTTTCGCCAACAGAGATGAGACAGCATGATGCCTCTTTCATCCCATCCCTAGCCCCTACCCCTCCAGGGCCAAATGCCTCCTCTTCTTCCTGAAGGGACTCTTCAGGGAACACTAAACATACTCACACCCTACCTCTGACCATCCTCCAAACATTCATTCAACAAACACTTATTGAGAACTTATTATGTTCTACAGCTCTGATGCACAAAAGCAACTAGAAACTTTGTGTGTGTGGTTGGGGGAGAGGTTGGCATCAAAGAGATGCAGTTCAGAGTAAAGACTTTCTCTGAAGTGAAGTCACGGATTCAAGCAAAGAGTGTGAGCAGTTTGAAGAGCAGTGAGGAAGGCAGCTCGGAAGGCCGAGGGGGCAGCTAGGCGGAGGCCAGGAAGGAAGGAATCACTTTTCAGGCCCCCTTGAGGAATCCGGATTCCAATCCAATGGGCTATAGAGATTTTCAAGCAGGGAATTCACACAGTGAATTTTTTTTTCCCCAAAAAGATATCTCTAGCAATCATGTGGACAACGAACCCTAAAGGGGAGAGAAGCCTCGTGTCCCGGCCATTGGCGGCGAGCCAGGGACGGTGGCAGGCTGGACTCAGCTGGGAGCTGTGAAGAGGAAGGGCAGGCAAAATCACTTTCCCCGATGCCCTTCGTATTTTTCGCGACATCTTTTTTGTTGGAGATTTTCATATTGTCAACTTCACGCTATCAGTTATAACTAGATTACAAGTTCCTTGGGGCAAGAACCACACTGGCCTCATGTACCCATAGACCCAAGCCTGGAACATCTCAGGTGTCTAACAGACATCTGTTTAAGGGAGGGAAGCAGGAACAAACAGGCGGATGTGGGGTGAGAGAAGATGGTGTACATAGCTCCCAGGCCATGATCTGGGCAATTATTTGGATGCTAATACCTTTATCTGGGAAAAGGGATACAACGAGAGATGCAAACAGGGAGGAGGAGGTGAATGAGGAGAGTTAGTGAGTTCTCCGTGGAGCAGCTTGACTTTCAGATGCCTGAGGAGCATCAGGGTAGAGATGCCCGAAGTCCACACCTTTCTGCGTGCCTTTGGGAGGTGAGGCGAGGGAAAGAGCAAGTATGCATATAATCACTTTCTGACAGCTACTACGTAACCGGCACTTTGCTAGTGGGTTTATAAGTATTAACTCTAATTCTCCCAACAACTGTGACAGGCAGGCATTATTCTGAAGAGATGAGGAAACTTCAGCTTGAGTTAGCTAATGAGTCCTCCAAGATCACACTACTCGGAAGCAGTGGAGTGGGATTCGAATCGAGGTCCCCGCAGCTTCGAAGTCATTAGTCACCTTCTCACTCGCATTCACTGCCCCTCTTCCCACCAGTCCACTCGACACTCTCAGACTCTTGACAGAGACAGCTGCAGCCATCCCTCCCATCCGAGCAGCCCCTTGGCAAGGTGACCTGGCCGCCCCTCTCATCAAGAAGCGCCCTTGCATCCAGGCTTGGCCATGTGAATTACTCTGACCCACAGACAAAGCAGACCTCACGTGTGGCGGCTTATGAGCCTCGGGTTGAAGAGGCCTTTCGGCTTCCACGCTCGCCCTCTGGGAACTCTGAGATCAGAAGCCCAGGCCAGCCTCCTTGAGCATGAGAGACCGCACGGAGGGAGAGTCTAGCCGACAACCACAACCAAGCACCAGGCATGTGGGGAGGCAGTACTGGCCACCGGACTCCACCTAGCTGCCAGACAACTTCTGACACATGGCTGAACCTGGTGGAGACCAGGAGAGAAAACCCACCAGCTGAGCCCTGCCCAAACTGCCAACACACAAAACTGTGAACCAAAGAACGACTGTTGTTTTTGGTTATTAAGTCTGGAATGGTTTGTTACACAGCAATAGATAAAGGATACATCCCTACACTTGATCACAGTGCACCAAGCTACTTCTTGATGAGAGGGAGGAAGGAGAGAGGAGGAACCTGCCACCTGTCAAATACAGTTTCGGATGTTCCGGTTACTTGAAACATCAGCTCCTTTTCCCTAGAAATGGCAGGGTACCGTTAACACTGCATAGCTGAGTTTCACTGTGAGTCCAATAGGTTATTGTGGGTCAGCAGGAAACTCAGCTTCCCTTGCTGTTGTTCTATCGGGGAATGTCCTTCATTTAAATCAACGCATTTAGTGGTAAACTGAGGATGATTTATCCTAAGACGTGGCACTGCTTCATAAAAGCAGATCAGACGGAAAAAAAAAAAACACAACGAGAATCAGAAGACAGAATTAATCCTCATCCGCATTTACGTCCTTGCAGGATCATTTGGGAGAGAAACAGCATCCTGCGTGTGCAGGAGACTGCGATGTGCTTCTAGAGGCTTGTGTTCTCGGAAGAGAAAGGCTCTCAGCCCTAATTGAATCATTTAGGGCCACAGTCTGTGGGCACCCTAAGGTGATTATGTTCTGAATGGAGGCTTTCAGGATGTCATTTAGCAAAGGAAACCATGGCTGGATACCAGTAATAAACCAATGCCCCGAGCTACTCATTTTTTATCGCATCCTAATTGAAACATACAAATGTATAATGCTCTCCGCTCGTGAGAGGGGGCAGGACTGAACATCGGATGATTGATTCTGAAGTTTAGCCACTCGGATAAGGCTTCTTCTCTGACAGAAAATATGTCGCTGATCTAATTTCCGAGCAGCCAAGATAAGTGGAGCTGTCATTCTGTCCTCCTGCGGGAAGAGACTTCTCCATGTGGAAAGAGAGCTGCACAGGGACATTTTGTTTCTAAAATAGATTTCTTTTATTTCCTTCCTTCTTTTTTTTTTAAGTAATTTAAAGAGTTGATTAAATTAACTGGTAAGAGGCCAGTTTCTACTTTGAAGTGCACACTCGTGGTTGCTGTACACAGCGGGAGAGATGGCCTCGCTGAGGACGGCCATCACGTTCTGCTCCCTGCATGAGTGGGGATATTTGGAAGGTGCCTGTTATCCAGTGGAACACGACAAAGAATAAGCTCGAGGTTGGCCATTTATAAAACATGATCATTTTGGGGGGGGAGGGGCAGTTATACTGTATTCATAGCCATAAAGGCTTTGCCTTTTTTCTGACATAAAAGATGATAAATCCCAGGGTTACAGTTTAGACAGCAGCTTCCAAGTGAACCCAGGGGAAGTGACGTAAGACGAGTAAGTGATTGTCAAGAAAGAGAGATGTGTGGCAGTGACTTCGTCAAGCTTGGAAACGTGCCATTCGTCCACTCTGCACCTAACACACCCAGGAACACACATGCACACACACACGAGCGTGCATGCACACACATGCACACACACGTACACGTGTGCGCACATGCACACATGTGCACACAATCACACATGCACACATGTGCACACATGCACAGTGCACACACACAATGCACACACACATGCACACACACACACACACACATGGATCCCTTCTCAATACCGGCTGGAAGACGTAGGGATCCGGAGCGCCTGGTCGCTGTGTCCTGCCTGAGTCTGTTTGTCAAGGAGCTGGAAGACGTCTCCCAAAACTGCCACTTTAACAAACACACCTGTCTAAATTGCAGTTTCCCTTCTCAACTGGTTTTATACTTCAATCAACACCTTTTGTATTCTATGAATTTCTATTGAAAAAATATGTCTTGAGCATACTCTCTGCAGAATTCTGGGCTAGGCAGACACAATAGAGGATCTAAAGATATATAATGAGATATTTCCAACCTTCACTCAGCTTATTAGACAGATCAGATAAAAATATTCAGGACTATAAAGCAAATACGGATAAGCAGAGTACAAAACAACACACGGTGTGATTTCAAAGACAAGAAGGATTGTGTCTGTTGGCAAGAGAATTGAGATTGCCTCATAGAAGAAGGGCCGTGAAGGATGCATAAAATATGGACAGACAGTGGCGGAATGACGGGGTGTGGTTAAGGAGAGTTATAGATCGGTCCAATTCAAAGGAATGTCCGGGAAAAGGCCCCGAGGGGAGAGAGCACTGGCTGAGTTTGGCTGGAGCCTGGGCGCCAGGGGAATCAGAAGGAGGGTGCTCCAAGCGGGGAGTCAGCGCTGCGGTCAGTACACAATGGGTGTGGTGAGCTCTGGGCTCAGGTGGCGGATAAGCAGGCACAGATTCAACACACGGCCTCTCCGACACCACTTCCATGACAGTACCCATGCCCAGCGACCTTTCTCATGTTTTGGAGACAGTCTTTTTATAACATTTTTCAAGGAACCCAAAGAGAGAGAGACTGAGGGAGAGAGAGAGAGATGTTACAAAACCACAAGATCCGGTTTTATGCATGCTCTGGAACCCTTTACTAGCGAGTGCTGGAGCCATGATTCACATGCCCTGTTGTCATCTCCCCCAGATATGACCCCCAACCTTCATTGCATATCGCATCACCTGGGGTGCTTAAAAATGATAGGTGACCCCACTTCAAACTACCTGCATGGGTGGGTCCAGACACCCTAGGTTTTAATCGCTCCCCAGGTGACACTAATGTCCAAGAAGGTCAGAGACCACTGATGCAAAGAACTTTTCATCCAGGCAATTTACAGTATCTCCTGATGGGTCCTTATATCACTCACTGCACTTTGAGACTCGACTAGGTGAAAAAAATTATTTTGAAAAATAAACATTTTAAACAGATTTCTACTGTAATTTTGAATTTTGAAAGAGTCAGGGCAATTATCAGGAAGAAGAGGAAGAAAGGAAGGAGAGAATGTAACCGTAGATTTTTAATGACGAATCCCCTGATACTGGTCTTTAGACTTAGAGTTACCTCCTGTTAGGGTCGAGGCTTGAATGGGGGGCGGGGAAGAGGGCCCCTAGCAGGAAGTAGTGTCCCCCACTCCACACTGGCCCTGCTCATTCCTCTATTCCTCTTTCTTATTGTTTCTGCCTCTTCTTTCTGTTTCGTCCACTCCCCATTCTTCTTTCTCTTCTTCCTCTTCTTATTCTCCTTCTCTGTCTTCCTTCCAAGTTTCTGCCCCTTCCTCACCCCACACTTCATTCTTTCTTCTTCCTTCACATTTTTCTTCATCTCTCCAATCACTTCATTTCTTCCTCGCCAACTCCCTCTCCCTTAGGATCCCCACATGCCAGAATTACACAACATGTAATATTTAGTTGTATTTATTGAATGAGCTCAATGCTCCCTAGCCTTAGGTTTTAGGGTGTCGAGCTGAACATATTATCTAGTTTTTTTAAATAATGAATTTTAAATAGCTGCATTTCACTAATAAATGGGGCAGTAGTTTCTGGTAAGGAGCGCAAGACAAAACTGTTTGCCCCCTTCGAGATATTGCTGATAAAGAAAAACAAATGAGCGTTACGTTTTGGAGAAGCTATCACAGGAAATGTGCTTCATGCAAATTCTCATGAAAATAATCTGACATTCTTCATGGCATGACAATGCCTGCTGGTTTTCTAAATTAAATGAGGAAACAAGTTGGTAACAATGTAACACCATTCCTCAAATGAGGAGGATTTAGGAACAGGAAAATCAACACATGTGAGATTGCTACTGGCCACATACAGCTGTCAGTGAATTTCAGTCTCAACAACACACATTATCAAAGGACAACACGGTTGACTAAAGAGAAAGCACAATATCATCTATATAAATTTTTGATCTTATATTTTCATTTTATCATTTTTTTTTTCTGCCTGTAATGGGTTTCTTAAAACTGAGTCCATCGATGCCCAAGATCTCTTGGGGATGAATCTCAAAAAGCATTTCTTCCAAGACTCTTCCCTTGACTTCCCCTATTTTCTTTCAATTAAGGTTTTCCTCAGGGTCTCCTCAATTCCCTATAATGTGCCAGGCACTTTGTCGGGAAATTTACTGACATTATTTCTAATTGCTTCAATGACCTTGTGATGCAGATATTTGTAGCACCAATTTACAAACGAGGAAATCAAGCTCCAGCATGTGCAGTGAACGGTCTAGACCACACTTAACGTAAGCAGAGCTGGTCTTCAAACCCCGATGTTGAGTTCCGAGGCCAGGGTTCTTTTCACTTCTTTATACTGTTTCTCCCTGATGCCATCATGAACTAATTATCTCTGATTTCATTATTATTTTTTAGTAACTTTGCACATACCCATTTTGTCTCTTCTATCAGACTAAACCAATAAAAAAAAGAGTTCTGGAAAAACTGTATCTTAAACATTATAAGCAGTAGACATTAACAAAAATCAGCTACTTTGTGATACTAGTCCATACATATGAGGCTGAAAGTTCCCTAATTAGTGTTACCTTCAAAACGGAAAAGCCTTGTGGAGAGTTATGGATGTGACATGGAATTACCAGAACTTTCTTTTGGAATCCATGCTGGTATAAACAGAGGCTATGATGGCATACTTTTTAGCCCATTCCTTCATATTGTTAAATTTTCAGCCCTCACCTGAAACCCCCATGAAGTCGTCTTCCAGATTCCAAAATTATATAACAATAAACCTAAGCGAAAGGCTTTACAGTTATTCCCGCTTAATTTCAACCAGCGGTTTTGGTCCATTATTCCATCCTGTTGAAATCCTGCAATTCTTAGTCTGCTGACTAATACACCAGCTGTCCTGCCCAAGAAGTAAGCATGGGCCGTGTCCCCGCTCCCTGCCCTTCAAATGCCCCTTCGTTTCCATGTGAAGACACCTGTTGCTCGCGACACCGCCAGCTACCTGAGGACAGGGCCCTTGTCTTGTTCACTGCCGAATCCTCACATCTAGCACAGGGCTGGCGTGGTTCAGAAGCTCAACATATTTTGAATAATTGAAAGAATAAAAGAATGGGGGCAATGGGGACAGGACTGGGAAGGGAAGGGAAGGGAAGGAAGGGAAGGGAAGGGAAGGGAAGGGAAGGGAAGGGAAGGGAAGGAAGGGAAGGGAAGGGAAGGGAAGGGAAGGGAAGCGAGACATCACAGATAGAGGACAGAGAGAGAAGTGGATACGTTCAGGGAACAGTAAGATGCTGTTTGGATTCTCAGATGCTTGAGTTGCAAGTGATTTAACGTCTCTGAGCCTCGTATTTTTATTTGTAAGTATCATAAGCTTGGCCTCACAGGACTGGCCTGGAAATTGAAGGAGACGCTATACGGGCACAGAGTACAGGCGGAGGGACCCAAGGCAGGGTCACAGGCCGCCGGGGTTTCCTCGGCCACACTCTCAGTGTGATGGCCTGGCTCGTCCTCAGGACACTGTCTCTCTTTCCAAATGAATTGCTTCACTAAAATGGAAGATCTGCTAAAACCATGAGCTGGGTCAGAACCATCCATCGTCATGTGAGAACCCTGAGCATCGAGGACGGTTGCAAAGCCTGAAAAACCACTTTGAGTCTCTGTGTCATTTATTTTTGTATTTTCGAAGAGGAAGTGCCCAAGACATCATCATGTCAGCAACACGTAATAGGCTGGGAGACTCTTAGTAAGTGGACAGATGTTTACACTTCCAGAAAGTTCTCTTTTTCACCAAAGGGTCTAATTAGCTGCTTGCAGAAAGTATAGGCATGCCTATATGCTGGGTAATTTTTTCTTTGATGGTATTCTATAATGAAATACATTTTTAATGTTAGATGGGAATATTGGAAGCCTATTTTCTGCCAGCCACAGATTTGGCACCCTACTCAGTTAGCTTGTCAAGAAAGGCTGCTACTTAAACAAGTCACATCTAATCCTAAACACACTTTCAAAAGTAAATTCCCTTCCTTTTCAAAATAAAGAAGTAAAACTTTACCCCAGCAGATTTCTGATAAAGCCTAAAAATAAAAAAACAATGGGTTTGATTGATCCTGAAAGGCCAGAGATAGAAAAATAATCACATATCCAATAAGGTATTTGCTTCATTCCTATGTTTAATATTTCCCATAAAATAAATGACCCTCTGGCATTAAGAAAAGGGAACACCATCATCTTCTAATTTGACTGATTCTGGTTCGATTTATGATTTAGCCAACATTTTGAGTAGCATTTCTATCTCAGAAACTGCCCTTAATTTGGAATTCCCTACCTTTAATCCCTTCTCTGTTGCCACACCCCTATTCACTGCCTATTTTTGACAAAGAGGGGATGAGAACATGGGTGAGGCTGTCTGGGATGGCCCGAGGGCCTCACGCGGCTGCCTGGAAGCAGGGACAACCGAGTGCTAAACATTCCATTTAGAACACTGAAATAGACGCAGGACAGTGCCCTGTCATTTGTTTTTAACCACACTGAGTGACTAGGAAGGTTTTCACCCTGCGGGCTGAATTTAGTCCTCTCCCTTCCGCATATTTTTAAACATACCAACCAGCCAGTGTCAGCTTCAAATAGTTCTCACTTCATAAATCCTGGCGTTCAAGACCTACACACACAAGGTTTCTAACAGCGTCCAGGCTGCCAGGAGAAAACCAATTTTGTCACGACAAATAGTTTTGACCCAGAAGGTATATATGTGTCTCGCTTAAACTACAGGTGGACTGTTGGAAATTGAACAACTGAAGATGTCATCCAAAAGAAGAACGATTGTTGAGACGTCTTTATAACTCTTCCCACATCAAATCATTTAGCAAGATATTTTCATCTGATAGTACTTTTCCCATTAAGTTAGATTTTGTGTGAGTCACAGAAGTTTCTAGTCCTACCAGAATGAGGTGTGATCAGGGTTGTAAAGGACAGAAATGTGTTTCCTTTGCATGACAGCATCAGAGAGTTGGCCGGGGAGAGAAGAATGTCAGTGCCCCACCCACCTGTGCCCAGCCCACTTGTGACAGCTGATCGGGCTCGTCCCTTTCCCTTTCACATTTTCAGATTACTTTAGAGACACATACAAAGGTCGCCATCAAGCAATTTTTCCATGACACCTAGATGACAATGCCATACGGTATGTCTAAGAGCAACAGCAACAAAATAATCCTACGTTTCTCCAGAGCACTTTGTTCTCTGGCCACCATGTCATCACACTCCCACAGAAAGGACGGCTCTGTAATTTTAAGATGACTGGACAGCCTGGATTTCCTAAAAGATTGCTGAGACCCTGGTACAAAATTAGGTGCTATATTCTGCTATTGATCGTGGTTTTAAGGTTTTATACTCACTAGTCTTACCTTACTCCTCAAATTCCTGCAATTAAGGATAGATCTTAACACACGAACCATTTTTGTAAAATATTGTAAGTCAATGGACTGTGGCTGCTCACTTTCCAACTGTGTTATCCAACTAGGCCTCGATGTTTCATCCAGCAAAGACAGAATTATTGCAACGAACACACAGAACGCAAGGTGAGCACTCGGTGAGCACTCCGCCCACACCATGGGCCACAGAACATATTGGTGACCTTGCACATGACATCTGGATATAACTACTGGTGGGTAAGGGAGATGCCACATGGTCAGGGCGGCCTTCTTGGCCAGGTCTGTTGACATTGGTCTTCTGTCTTTCCCATGGCCCCAACTATGACCCCACTCAACAGAGGGGGTAAATTATACTGATTTATGTCAAGTCTAGGTCTGATTTGTAAGCAAATCATCAACACCTGGAATTAATCTTTCAAAACAGTAAACTCTAGCGATGATGCTTGCATTTCAACTACACTGAAAGAGACAAAAACCAAGGCCTCCCTCCAGTGGAAATAAATTTGCTGAGCAATGGACAGAACATAAAGGGGACTTTTCAACTGGTCTGCCACAGCGTCCTCTCCACGGGGGCTGCCAATCAGTAACCGATTTGCAAAATGTATTAGTGCTGCAATTAAATACAGGTATTAGTGAGATGATGAATATCGCATGTAGCGTGATCAGCTGGCCTGGTTTGCCTGGGACTGTTCCAGTTTTAGCACTGAAAGTCCTCTGTCCTAGGAAACCCCTGGGTCCCAGGCGAAGCTGCTGGTTCGTCCCTACCAGGCAGAACACCAGGCTAAGAAGGTAGCGGGCCACAGAGCAGACCGAGGTTAGAGGCACGGCACGCGATCAAGCCAGCTGCCAAGAGGGTGACTTGTAAACCTGGCATGCTAAACACATGAGCAAAACGAGCAGTATAAGGTGGCATCAGGACAGTAGGTTCTGACCGCTGAGAAGAGAAGTGAGTTTGACATTGTGGATGCCTTTATGGACACCGTACGACCTCACTGTGCCGTACTGTCCTAGTGGCTGACTTGTTTGGTATTATCTTCGGTCTCTCAATCCTGTCTTCGGAGTCACCTACATTCGAGTGTTTGAAAGCATGCTGTGAACACGACAGAGTTGAAAATCTCATACAGATGTATAAACTGATGTGCATATGATTCATATCCAGGAAGATTATAACTCCGTTCTTGGCTTATGATGAGGGATAGATAAGTTCTCATATTGAGGATAACGAGTGGGATTTTCACTGTTATTCTCCAAGCTAAGGATGAAGGTTGAGCAGGTGCCTTAATCTAAGGGGAATCACAACTGGTTTCTCGGGGCTCGTGGGCCCTTCAGCCACCAACCACGCCCCTGCCCACCCTCCCCAAGTCTCTATGAGGAGATGAGGGGGAGGAAAGGTGTTAATGGTATAGTGAGCCTTGCTGACGACTTCTTTCACTGAGATAAATCCTCTCTTCTTGTCACAAAGGCCACATCTTCTGAGGCCACTAGAGAGAGAAAAAAATCAGACTGAGCCAGAGTGAGCCCAACGGTACTTCTTCATACGACAAGAGAGAGTCACACGCAAAAAGATCTCCATCCTTATCCTCTGCCACACTTCTTCCAGGGGAGGGAGGGGCTGTTTCATGGTGTGTAAACAAATGCCCCATGTTACTGTGAGGGAAGGGAACCTCTGAGAACTGAAACCTTGTCCTGCCCATCCTGAGTGACAGAGAAAGCCCTAACTAGTGGCCCTTCTGCTATGTTCCCCAAAATTGACCTTCATGATGGTAACATAAGACCCTTCATAATCACCAAAGAAAAGAGTACATGAATTCGTGTAGATTTGTTTATATAAAGAAAATATAAATACAGACATGTACATTTGATTAACTTGTTCTAATCACTTTCCAACTGCGTTAGTTACTGAAACATGACAGGAGATGAGCGTACTCTCAACAACAACAAAAGGATTAATTTTCAGAAAAAGTTTTCAGACTCGGTTTCATGGAGTGCCAAGTTCTGAACGCGCCTCGGGCCCGCTGCCAGCCCTGAGCTGTAACCGCTCTGCTGTGCAGACCGGAAGAGAAGTGCGGCCCGAGAAACCCTTATGTTTGGTGGATTGAGATTATTATTCTCACAATGAGAGGCATACATTAGTGACAAGAACGGGGGTGTTTATTATTATCGGGTTTTGCCAGCCTGTTCAGTTCCCTATGAGAGGGTGACGGAAACAAAGCGGTGAGGCCGAATTTCAGCTTGAACATCTCTGGGAATCTGCATTTAACAAGAAGAGATCATCACTGTAAATATATTTTCCAATTTGTAACAGCTGAGGCTCATAAATGGAGGTTGTATGGCACATAACAGCTGACAGACTATCAGCATGTGCTGGCAAGAGTCCTTTGGCTATTAAAAGATAATTAAAACTTACTATAATCTTCCAGCTGCTTCATTTAGTCTTTTTGTTGTCTGTGCATGTGATAAGGCTCTGATTCATCTGGAAGGGACAGCCCCCCTTTATCAGCTTCTTCCGTTAAGCTGGTGAGTGATACTTCCTCATCTGCAAATCTCTTTCCGGCTATGAAATTTCCTTAAAGCCTCTTCCTCTGGCTCTAGTGTCAATGGTTCCAGTAGCTAAGGAGAATTGGGTTCCCCTTTTATCTGGTATAGTTAAAGCCAGCAATAGCCCACCCGTATTATGCCACTGGAGTAAATGCTTTCATAACCATCTTCCTAAAAAATAAATGTGCTAGTGAGTTGTTCTATCCTTTCAATTGAGGAAAAACTAAAGTTTCAGTAGGATTTCAATTAAACTTAGAAATAGTTTAATTACTATGAAGACCAGTAGCAGAGGAACATATTATCATAACAGACCGAGCAACCTTCCATTCTAGGGATTAGAAAGGAAAAAAAAAAGCACAGGGGATGGGAGCAAAGGACAGCCTTTTTCGTAAGCATCGATTAGACCCTCTGGCTGGAAGGCATAGGGTGGATTATAACACATTTCAGGCAGTTTCTAAATGCGAAGTATAGAATATTTCTGAGAATCATTCTTATTTTCGATTAAAGATTTTTACTTCAATTTTATGTGTAGTTTTTCTACACAAGGATCTACTGAGCCATGCACATTTTTACAGTCCGACTGATGCAGAGAAGGGTTGCAGGGGCTGGGAATCACTGTGCATGGCCATTGTGAAGCTCAGTGACGTGTCCTGGCCTCCGCTCCCATAAGGAACCCAGACTTCTCCAAGAACAGATCACGCCCTCACACGCTGCTAGGCTGCAGCATACGAAGCTTTTCCTCCCATAAATATCCTTCTTTTCAGTCTTGGCTTGGGTGTCTCCTTCCAAAGAGCCGAAGCATCCCTTTATCTTGGAAGCTTTCGCTAAGCATTAGTGTGGACTTCGCGGCGGCCACGGCATCCTGCACTTACACCCACCACTGTACTTTGCCCCGTCCTGTAATTACCTCTACTCGTCCCTCCTCTCCTCCCTGAACAGTGCAAGCTCCTGGAAGCAGTGCTCTTGTCTCGTTTTGCTCAGCTTATAACAGGTGCTTAGTAAAGGTTGACTACAAAAAGGGGGAATGGGTAAGAGAAGTTATCTTCTGAGCAAGAAATTGGGTAAAATTTGTACTGTCTTCATTTTCACAGGGACTGATAATTTTTCCGAGATTGCGGTAGAAATTAAAAATTAATAGAAAAACACATTGATAAGGAGGCTATCCAGACAAGAATATTCACAGATAAGGGAAAGAGCTCTTCAAAATGGGTCTCTCGTCAATGGCTACACTACTAAACATCACACTCGCTCTCAAGTCAGGCCCCATGATCTAATGTCATCCCGCCCTTAGTGGGAGACTCCTCCTTTGTCCTAACATTACTATCGTTGGTCATGACTATATACTTGTCAGCCAATACAGCACTGAAAGTGGTCTGGGCACATTTTTATTAAGTCTCAGGAGTCAAGGGCAAAAGCCTGTTTTCGGTGGGGCCGGGCCCAAGAAATAACCAAAACGTGACACCACTTCTGTTTGAGTTTTAAAATAATTACTGATATTCTCAAGAGGGCAGGCCTTTCCTGATATCTGACGGCCTCCCTGGTCGCACCTTCTCTAACTAGCATCAGCTCTAAAATCACGGATAAAGGCTGCCCCAACCTCATGGAGACGGGCTTTACTCTGCCGAGGAAGCTTCAATGGCTCCTTTGCATTAGAAGCAAAGGCTGCTACTTTTGATCTTTGGTTTTAAGTCACACAGCTGTTCTGTAGACCTGTGATAGCTTTCTAGGTTCACTCCTTCCTATGTTTAAGACAACAGTTTTCAACCATAGGGTCAGGGGCACGCCAGTGTGAGAGGTTGGCTGCCACCCCATCTGCCAAGCACTTACGTCAGGCAAATTTTGAATATCTATAATTCTTACAGCAATCTTTAGAGGTGGGGTCATTCCTCCAGTTTCTACAAAGCACAGTGGGGTAACTTGTCCAAGGCCAAACGGCTAGACCTAAATTTTGTGCCAGGTCTTTCTCACTCCCCAGCTAGTGTTTTTGTTTTGTTTTATTTGTTGTTTGTTTGTTTGTTTTTAGGGGAGGCAACCCTTGGTTGACCTCACAGATTGCAAGGACCTTGTTAGCTTACAATCTCTCATTTATTTTTTATGCCTATAACACCTGGTCTTCCTAGGTGGTCTCCCATCCAAGCACTAACCAGGTCCGACCCTGCTTAGCTTCCGAGATCAGACGGGATCGGGCTTGTTCAGGGGGGCGTGGCCATAGACACCAGTGTTCTTAATGATTCCATACACCGGCCTCTCACATAGTTAAAACACACAACTGATTTTAAATATAAATTTGCAAACACTCAAAACCATTTCTTCTAATAGCATCTTTCACACTTGCTGCGATGAAAGAGAGGGGGAGGATTTGCAGCTGGCCTGCCGGCTGCAGCTCCCGGTGGGCCACCATTCCCACGCTGCCTCAAGAGCTGGGACAGCTCTCCTCCAGCGTCACTGCTGTCCTCCACGCTTCATGGGAGGTCATCAGATCTGAGGCCCAGAGAAGCGTAAACATCCACTTTCATCTATTACTACTGAAGGAAGGATGAAAACTTCCTTCCAGACACCTTCCTGAGACGCCCGAACACTGCCCACGGCCAAGGGCTCACTTAGCCAACTGAATCGTTTAGACACTCTCACGGATATATTTTGTACATCAGTTAGTGTCTCCACACCAGGGCATTTTCCACCTACATTTGATCATCTAAATTTACCAATACATTTATAAAAGAATCCACGGGTTTAGTTTTGAGACTCTTTTTAGTATTCTATCTCGGTAAACAGGATTTCCCCCTGGAAAGACAGATCCTTCCCGAATAAAGAGACAATCAAGGATTTCCGGGAAGTCTGATATCTTGAAGACTTCCTCCTGTGAACTCTCAAGCCAAATCCTTTATAATCTTATTAGACGGTGCCCTGATGTAGTTATTTAAATTCTGTCTGTCTGCCCAACAAGTCCTTGTAGGGTAGCGACTGTCATCTCTTCATCTCCCCATTTACAGTCTCCAAAGAAGATTCTGGCACTCAGTAGGTGCTCAAGAGATATTTGCCAAGGGAACGAACAAGGGAATGAATTCACTCATATTCTTTCATTTAGATCAGTGAGTGGTTCCTGAGCAAGGATGATTTTGCTTCGTCGGGAATACTTGGTGTGGTCTGACACACTTTTGGTTATAAACGTTGGGGGAGGACATGTCTACTATCTAGAACATAGAAATGACAGATGGCACCTAACATCCTACAATGCACAGGATAGCCCCCATACAATGTCAACAGTGCTGAGGTTGAGAAACCCTGATTTAGACACAGAATATGTCTAAAATTCCATAAGCAGACCAGAGAGCTCAGAAATCAGCCAGATCTCAAATATGGGAAAATGCCGAGGCACCAGTCATATCAGTTACAAAAATATCTCAGCGACGTAAAACCAACTGGAGAGCACAGGTGGTCACTGTCACGCCACAGCTCGTTTTCGCTGTCCTGACATAAGCTTCTACTAAATGACGACTTCGGACTTTCAGAAGTCAGCATTTGCGCGCTGACCCGTAGCCCAGAATAACCCCGAGAACGAGACTTTCATTCAAAACAAGGGCATTATTTTTTTGTTGCGGGTCATGACTGATAATATGCGATTCGGCTGAAAGGGACAGATACAAAATATTCGCGATGACTGGCAGAAGAAAACTCTAAAAATGCCCCGGCACAAAAGGGGATTAAAATGTCACAGGAAATTTTTTTCTTGGAGATGGAATGGCTTATGAATGCCTCATTCTCTGCAAAACAGTTAAAACACTGTATGTGCGGGCTGCCGGGCTTCGGAAGGCAGGCCAGGCCTTCTCTTTTGTTCTGCTGCTCCCCCTGGCTGGCTTTGCCCACTGAACTGGGGCCCACGAGCAGTGAGTGGGAAGACGCGAGCGGAAGACGCTCCGTCTCAGTGGACAATCAGGATTGGGTTTATCCTCCCGTTTGCAAATGGAGAGACAGAGAAGTGACAGAGACTGAGCAGAGACGGCCAAGCATTTCACTGGCGATAACATTTGTCTGATGTTTTAACGACCATCTGTTACCTGAAGACTCGTTTGCCCAAAGCCAGCTCTTGCACTGACACGCAATGCCCAGGGATGAATGGGTCTGAAAGGATGACTCAGAGCCAGACATTCTGCATCGGGTGGCATTAATCAGGGGTCGAGAGGGAGCGGGGCCCCATCTACCTGGGGCCAGCCTTTGCCAGAGCCCGCACGCTGTCTCTGCAGTCACCAGCAAGCGTGTGGCCCAGCTTGACTGCAGCACCCCGCCGCAGCTGCAATTTTGGGGTGGGGAATCTCCGGAGATAATGAGCATTTCTTTCCTGACAATCTGTAGATCATCCAGACTTTCTGGGGTTTAGATAACCTTCCTACTGAGCATGTCTGCACGATGAGAAAATGGTTATCTCCAAAACGACAAGAAATTAGCTTTTTGCTTGCCATCGTAAGACGAGGTCCCCATGCCCGCCCACAACGCACACTTGCGCACGCGTGCGCCCTGCACCCCAGGTGCACAGCTGTCATTCACAAGTCTTCGTCAGGGAGGTGAGAGCCCAGTCCCCACCCGCACCTTACTAAGCCCATAATCTGAACTGCGCCGGTGTGCGCGCCGCACCTGTCTCCCCAAAGGTGAAGGAAGCGTGGGAGAGGCACGCGTCCGCCAGGGCGACCCACGCTCATTACGGTGGGTGCGGTGGACTGCACGGTGCCCC
Organism: Eonycteris spelaea; assembly: GCA_003508835.1. NCBI lineage: Eukaryota > Metazoa > Chordata > Mammalia > Chiroptera > Pteropodidae > Eonycteris > Eonycteris spelaea. Next base: position 519,431 of record PUFA01000189.1, read on the forward strand.
GGACACGGATCAAGCGAGGAAACCCACTTTCGCCTCAGAGTCCCTGCTCTGTAGGCAGGTGGCGGGGCTCGCTGAAGGACCAAAGGGAAATAGGACCTCACGACGGCTTCATCGCTTGCCAGCCGTGGAATCTGCGCAAGCCATCCGGCTGCCCTGAGCCCGTCCCCCCGCTTTTATGGGGGGTTATGAAACTCCCTGTACAGCAGGGCCTCCTAACAGTGGCCGTATTGACATTTGGGGCCAGAAAATCCTTTGATGGGGCCGGGAAGGGGCTGATTTGTGCTCTGTAGAACGTTTAGTGCATCCCTGGTCTCTATATACTGGAAGCTGATGGCCCCCGCCCCCAGCTGCGAGGCTGTGATCATCAAAAATATCTTCAGATAGGGCCATTTGTCCCCCGGAGAGTAAAACTGCTCTGTTTGAGAACCATTGCTGTAAAGGACACTCATCTTCAATTTCTTAATAAAATGGCACCCAGATACTTGTTCGATTTTATCCCTAAGGTTTCAGGGTAACGGTTAACAAATAGCTGTGAGTAAAATGACAGAACTCCGGAGTTCTTGTTTCCGGAAAACGGGTTTTGGGATAAAATTGAGGACCATTCAGCCTCACTTGGAGGCCCTCCTCCAGCCCTAAAACTTGCGGATGGGGGATTTTGTTCTCTTCCTGAACAAAGAGTAGTAGTGAGACCATAGGATCCTGTGCCCAGGGTTATGGAGCTCAAACAAGATAATGCCTGTGCAGCGACGCCTAGAACTATTCATCGAATCACGACCAAAGAATCAGCACATGCTGGGTACCCAGGAATGTCGCCATGGCGCTCTCTTCACAGTGTGCGATGATGCCAGTTACAGCAGACAGGTGAATCAGTCAATGGCCAGCCACATACCAGCGAGAATGGCAAAGACCCAGAATTATCAAATGTGTTAAACACGTCTTGTCACTGCTATAAAACACATCCGTGAAGTCTTTGACCCTCTTCCCATCCAGTGTCCCTTCCATTGAAACTGGGCAGGCCTTTCTGACTGTGTTGACCAACAAAATAAAGCGAAGTGACTCTACGCAGCTGTCAAGTCTAGTCATAAAAAGGCGTGTGCATGTCCCTTGCTCACCCTGAGAAGGAGTCCCTTGGAAGGCTGTGAGTAAGCCTAAGCGGCCACATGAGCGGACATGTATAGATGTTCCAGCTGGCAGGCTCTACTGAGGGCCCATCTGTCAGGTGGCATCGACGGCCGGTCCTGGGTATGAATGATGCTTTGGCTGATTCCAGGACCCAGTCACTGACTTATCCCCAGCCTTCAAGTTTTTCCAGCTGAAATTACAGCCATCATGGGGCAGAGAGATAGGCCATCTCACTGTGTCTTCTCCAAATTCCTGATCCGCAGGACCCATGAGCATAATCATGGTTGTTGAATGCCACTACGTTTGGGGCAGTTTGTCACACAGCAATAGCAACCGAAGGTACGTCCATGAAGTTGGACCGTCGCTGCTCAAAGAATGTGTTCCCTGGAGAACTTGGGTCTTTTAGGATTAGCTAGGCTGGAGGGTCCATCAGAAATAGTCGGGGAATGGGTCCGCCAGGGGGCACGGTGGGGAGCTCAAGGTTCCACATTTCGCCAGTGCTCTCTAAAAGTCTTTCTTGATACACAGGAGATGCAAAGGGTATGATTTCCTTCATGTTACCCATGTACAGAGTGGCTAGACCAGTAGGAAAGGGAAAGCTCATTTATGTATAAATACTAGACAAGAAAACTAAGTGTGAGCCCTGGAAGAACACTCCCTTGGGAAGCTGTAAACCTTCGGGAGCCGGCAACTGGGTCAGGAGCAGCCTGTCCTAGAGAGCCACCTGGCATCGACCCAGAGATTGACTTGTTGGGAGAGGTCAGGGGAATAAGTGTAACCATGACCTGTCATAAAGAGACACTTCGCCTGACTCATCAGGGCCTTTTGCCCATCTCGATCTGTTGAGATAGCCATCTCGATGAAGAAAGGTAAAGGTGGGCTGGACTTGAGGGAAATGGTGAGAAGTCACTTTCTAAGCAGCAGTCGAGAAATGAGCGTGTGTTTGTTGAAAACCAGTAGAATGTGTGCAGGAGTGCTCAAGGGCAGTGGTCTCCAGCCTTTTTGGCACCAGGGACCGGGGCTCCTATGAGACTCTAACGCCTGAGGACCTGAGGCGGAGCTGAGGCAGGGAGGCTGGCGCTGGGGAGCGGCTGCAGATACAGATGAAGCTTCGCTTGCTGCTCACCTCCTGCTGTGTGGCCCGGTTCCTAACAGGCCATGCACCCATAGTGGCCCCAGCCTGGGGGTTGGGGACCCCTGCTCAAGAGCACAGTGGATAATTCACCACATTCGTACAACCTGGCTTCCCCCCCACCTCAAAGCACACACACTCTGTCCCCTGGGGCCCTTCAGTTTTCTCATTGAATTGGGGTTTAGGCTGCAGCTAGACACAGAGTATGAACTTCAGTTCAGACAGGAAGTAAAACTTTATATTAATAAGCCCTTATAAAATCCGGCATGAATATTGTTTATTCAATATTAGCGGGGCACCTGCCTGAGGCAAATATGTGTGATTCCAGACTTCATAAAATATCTCCACATCCTTAAATTACTTCCGGAGGAGTTCACATTTGAAAGTCTCTGGCTTGATGAAATAATGACCAGCTGCTTAAGAGTTTGCTATAAACAAGCATGTGTCTCTTATAGGGACATTAATTATTGGGTTTCTCTACAAATTAATCTTGTAGCTTCAAACTATTTTAGCCAATTGGTCCAGTTTAACTAGTGTTTTGGTTTATTCACATTTCTAAAATCAGACACTAAATTATATATGTATTTGGACATATTCAACTTTTAGAAAAGCGATTTTTAAAAAGATGATGTCATTCGAGCTAACTGGTAACGTCTAAAGCTTTAAAATTAAAATCTTCCCACACCCATGAAATTTACTTAATATTAGTATTTGATTTTATTTTTTTCTCACCAATAAATTTTTGAAGGGCTCATGCCTAAAGTGGAAGGAAAATGTGTGTAGTTGCATCAGGCAATTTGATGTCAATCCAGCAAAACTCTGTTGTAGGAGGACCCAGGCTTTACCAAGTAAGAATTTTACCGATAACACAAGTCACAGGATAGGTGTTTCCGAGTAGAATGAAAATCTCTAGTAGAAGGAACAGTAATATCTTCAAATTAATGAATTCTTATCATGGTCGGGGGAAAAGCATCAAGAAATTAACTGGTAACCAGAAATATTAGAAGTTCATAGAGTACAAATATTTTGCCATTCTGAAGAGTTATGGAGCTAAGTCCTATATCATCTCTTTATCACTAGAGTTAAAATCCTATCCTCTTCTCTCGTGATAATTTTTGGGTAGTCACTGTGACAGCAGTAACGACAACTACAAGGCCTTGAGCTGTGGAAGAACACAGAGCAGCATCAGATGGCCCGGGGTTCAGTTCCTGGCTCTGCTAGTTATTTGGGTTTCATTTGAACAAGTTACTTTAACGTCTCTGGGCCTCGATCTCTTAACCTTAAAAACGGGAATATTGGTGGGCCCGGCAAGTGTGAGAATTAAGTGAGATCATTATTTATCACATTCAGATGAGGCCTGAACAAAATACACACTCAATGGCTATGACGACCTCTCGACATTCAGCCTGCCCACTTCAAACCCATGTTCATCTATTCCTCTTTCTAAACTGTTTTCATCCTACCACTTCTCTACTCCAAGGCCCTCAGTAGCTCCCCATCACCCATCAAATAAATTTCAAATGCACTGTAGCCTGGCATCGACTTCTTCAACCTTATCATCTACACTTCCTGTAACACCTGCATCTCACCAGACTTGAATTACATTCTTAATTATTCAAATTCTACTCCACAATTCATTATGCTGCTCTGCTTAAAATAGCTCCTTCTGATTTTTGTACAGTGGAAATACAGCCACTTACCATAGCTCAGGCTCATAGCTCAGGTGGTCTTTTCCCCTGAAAATTCACTCATCTTCCAAATGCCTGTTTTGGTCACCTGTTCGTCATCAGACTATGTGTTTCCTTGAATGGCTGATATTAATGACAGTTTACAAGTCTCGACTCGCTTAACTTTAATCTCCTTGAGGGCAGTGATCATATTTCACATTTTGCTTTCTACCAGCAAAGATCTGACTTTAAACGAATGTTTATTGAAATATTGACTAGGTTAGGTTTTCCACTGGCATAGTTGATGCAGAAAAAGTGAAATTCATTTCTAAAATGTGGCCTCTCTGACTCTTTGTGTTAGTTACTGCTATGTTACTAAAGTTGATACCATGAGAAATTTGCCAGCAAACCACAAACACTAGTGTAGCGGTGTTAGCACACAGGTGAGCTCTCTGTAGGTGACAGGCCCTGACGTTTTAGGACAGGAGAGCAGCGATGCACTATTTGTTAGAGAGAGAGAGAGTTCTATGTTCTTGGACTACCTGAGCCTGGTCATTCAGATGCTAAGGAAGACACAAGACACAAGACAAAGAGATGGGGCAGAAGCTGGCAACGTCTTAACCTCGGGATTCCCCAGAAAGCTAGTAAGAATCACCAGCCCGTGCTGGCAGGCATGGATACTTTCTGTTAAAGGCATGGGAGCGAAAGCAATGGAACACAAACAATGACAACACTTAGAACAAGACTCCTTCCATGGTGCCTCCACTGTCCCAGAACGATGCCCATCCCGAACCTACAACGCTCTGTGGTGCCTACTCAGGTCCACCTATTAACCTGGCATGGGCTGTGTTTTAACATTACAGCCCAAGGACCTAACAGCCCCTGGCACACAGTAGGTTCTCAAGCAGTGATTTTTGTGCATGAAAGACTATGCTCTTCCCTGCAAAAATGGAAATCATGACCGTACTTCACTCTCTGTAAGCCGGCGAGTACATCACGAGATAGTCAAGATTCAGTGCTCTGAGCTGAACAAAACTTACAAAAGCAGAAGACTCAGAAGGCTGTCTTTGAAAAGAAGCCAAGGTTGGAATCTAGGCTCTGGAGATATCCTGTCCCACTACTCCTGCTGTCTCTTTTCTTCTAGGCTCTCGAACAGGCTACAAACTTGAGAGTGAGGTGAAAATGGGGTAACAGGCTTCCTTCTCAGCCTGTCTTAACACATCTTATGAGAGCAGTTCGGAGAATGTATTATTCATTCCCAACTTACTGCCCCACTGAGGCAAATGTTGTAAAAATGCTTCATTTGGGAAAGTTAGACATGAAAGATTAGGACTTAGATGTATTTCCATCAACTTTGTGCCAGAGTTGAAGTTCATACTCTGAACTTAGGGGGAGGGGTGGTCTCATCAGTTTAAGGACTAAAAATATTCCCTTTTATACCCAGAGCATGGCAACCCCGGGCTTTCAGAGGTAAATTCCATTCGATTGGGAAAATCTTGGTTAAAATCACATAGTTTCGAAGCTGCTCTTGTCATACTTTTTCTCCTCCAAGGACATGTCAGACATTCTAATTTCAGATCCACTGTCACCATGGCCCTTCTTTAGCTTCCGCTTTATGTAATTAACACAACTTGGGTCCTTCTTTTCTTCCCCACAAGTAGTTAATCCACAGCTTAACGGGCCATGGCGCCATCTTTGCGCCCTTTCTCTTAGATTAATGCACCAGGTCCCGTGTAAGGACTTGGCTCTGTGCCAGGCACTTTGCATGTGCGACACCACCTCACTCCCAACAATTCTAGGTGGAAGATGTTAACATTTTTATTCCCACTGTATGTGCGATGACAGGCTAGCAGAGGTCATGAAACTTGCTCAAGATCACACAACTAATCAGTGCTGTAACTAGCATGTGAGCCGTGGTCCAGATAACAGCAAAGCCCATGCTTTTAAGCAATGCACGTTGCATCCACAAGCTACACATTTCAGAAAAAGCACAGCCCACCACAGCCAAAGAAAAAATGTCCGAAAGATTCTTTCTCTGAGAAGTCAAGGATTCGAAGGCTTCGTAACTGCCATGCCAAACTATTGACATCAATCACAAAACATGGTAATTTATTTAAATGGCTGATCATTGAGTAGAGACAGTTATAATAAAGAAATGTATTTTGCTGAGCAAAAGGCTGAAGGGAAACTCAGAGCCTCATATATACATGTGGGGGCAGAGAGAAGTTAGCCCCACCCCCGTGCAAGAAAGACACGAATAAAGTCTCAGGGTTTTTCTATTTGTTGGAGTTAGAGGTTTGGGCGAGCCATTCCACGTGCTAGATAAACAAGCCTCTTTCCTCTCCCTCACATTCCCCTCTCAAATGCCACTTCATTCAAGACACCCGGCCTTTCCAAATAACAACCAAATATGTAGAGTGCTTAACAATTTTTAAAGATTTTCCACGAGTCTCAGCTTAATAACCGTTCTTTCTCCTGGAACCCGCCACCGTCAGCACACCCAAACATCCAAACAAACACAACCATAAACAAACAAACAAACAGATATCAAAACTATCAAACAAAATTCGAACATTTTAAAGGGCTATGTCCCTTCATCGCACCTTCCTACAGCTTTCCCAGACTAGACTATGCCAGGCAAGGCAGCCCCAGGCACTGGGCACGTCTTTCCTTCGCCGGACAACGTGGGCAGCATGACATCAGATCCTTCGGTCCCCTCTACTCAAACGATCTGCTGTGACCACAGTTAAGTTCTCGCTGGCCTCCACTAGACAGCCACACCAGGCCGTCCTGCCCAAAGCAGTAAATCGCACGCCTGTGAGTCCCGGGCCAGAGGCCTGGCTTACATTGGAGATGCATAACCCGGAAAGCCAGGACCTCCGACGCTTCGACTCGCCAAAGTCCCTGAGCCTGTAACACAGCACCTTTCACTTTTAAAGGTTTTCTTCTGCTCGTGATCATGGGAATTATTCTTTAAGGGTAAAATAATATTTATGAGTTGAGTAAAAAATACAAAGTAAAATCCTTGACACTTCAGAATGCGAGAAAAATAAGAAGGAAACTGGGAGTTTGAAATGCCACTAATTTATTATATAGATTCACTCATAGCACAGTAAATACACACAAGGAAAATATAAAATGAAGATAAATATTAGTAGACTTTGTTCCCTCAGGAACCAATCAAAAACAAAGAGTACTACATTATTCTCAAGTCCTTGAGGAGTGATATCAATCTTATCCAAGGAAGACAAGCACACGTGGTGATGTTTTGCGTCTGGCCGAGGATTGAGCGCTGGGTATTGACCGCTTAGGCCCCTGCATGAGGCTGCCTGTTGACTTTAACCAGCTGCCCTAACATCTCTTAGCCATGCCAAAATTGAGCACCACGCCTTCCATGTTGGGTGACTTCACACCAATTGGTTTTTCCTTGATGATGTCACTGAGTAGCAGAAGCTGATATTCTCCGCATTTGACAGATGAAGCAACGGAGGCACTGAGCGTTAGGTGAAAACATCCATGGTTACTAAGTTAGGACGAAGGTGTCCCAGAAGCCAGGCCTCCACATTTCAGCTCCCTGCTTGCTCTGCCGGCCAGATGTCTCTTTCTACAAAAATATCACTATCCTGCTTATGCCTTGCATTGTTCCTTTGTTTTCAAGATTGTTTTCCCTGCAGAAGTTTTACTGCTGCATAACTCACGTGTCAGGTGTTTTATTCACAGTTTGGGCTGCTCGTCCTGGAGAAGTGTCACCATCTATGCTAAGGGGTGTCTCTTTGGAAACCCAATTATTTCTGAAAACCTGAAATCATACAACTGAGCACCCCAAATTAAACTCTTCTCCTTAAACATTCCCTTCCCTGAGCACTCATACAAGCACAGTCAGTTCGTCAATCTCTTTATGTATACAGTAGTCATGCAGCAAGGGAGGAGGTCTGTTTATTATTTTTGATCCTGTTTTGCTTCTGGCAAAATTTCACAAACAGCAGAAGTTGGCAGAACATTGATATTTTCTTCTGACTGGCTACTGTTCTCTAGCTTACAAGTGCAGAGTACAACTCGACTATTCTGGTCTGTAGGCCTGAGCCATGAATGAGGTCAAAATTACAAAATTCGTAGGGGGCGGGGGAAGGTAAAACAACAAAAACAAAAAACCAAAAAAACCTCCATCCAGGACATCCCTCCAGAAATGGAGACCCTGGTCTCAGGTCTCATATACACTTTCCTTCCACTATAGAACTGTCGAGCTCGAGATCCAGAGTCCAGAAAGCACCACAGGTGTGACCTCATTGCCACCTTGCTTCTCGTGCCCCCTCCAAGGTGCACTTTGAAAATGCCATGAGCCGCTGAGGTCCATGGGCCCTCAGAGGCCTGGGAAAGCCTGGCGAAGGACAAGCATCCGCCCCCAGTACGATCTGGAAAGAAGGGCAGCGCAGGAAGGAGGGGGAGGATGCGGGGATGAGGAACCTGTTCTGTCCCTCCCTTACGTTCTTTCCTACCTGACCCCGCTGGATGCCTCGTCACAGGAATGCTGCTGCCTTGACACTGGCTTCGGACAGAGGGTCCTTGATAACGAGCTGCAGCCCTCGTGAGGGCAGTGGGAGGGGCGTCGCTATGCGGGATGGTGACGTGGAACTGCAGTTGGATTCGGAGGCGCGATGAGGTCCTCCAGCCACTAGAGAGGCTGTGGGAGGGGGAGGACCCACCGGGTCTAAGATGATGAAACGCAACAGGACAGCCCGCCTCAGCTCCGGGTAGGGGCACTGCTGATTATCAGGGTGACGGAGGTTGCAGAGCGGTGCAAACGACGCGGGCCCCAGAATGACACAGACCAGAGGTCAAAGTGCAGCCCTAACACCTACTTCCTGGGGGACTTAGGAACACTTTTTTTTTTTTTTAACTCCTTGAGCCTTGTTTTCTCATTTGCAAAACGAGCATCATAAGATGTTGAGCACTAGGCCTCAGTACATTTATTTTCCAGATGAGTAAACTGAACTCTCAGAGCTCCATGAAATTTAAATAAAATAGCAATATATAGTGCTGAAAATAGTCCCTGGTACATAATAGGGAGCCCAAAATGAAAGAAGCAATAAGTATACTATTACTGTTTTTAAACTGTGTAAATGTTTCAAAAGCTAAAATGTATAAAAAGTTAAATCACCACTCCCCAGCCCCAAATAGTTTCCTTAAATGCACAGAAATGTTAATAAACCACGCTGACAACCTGCCCCTCCAGGAAGGACCCCAACTTTCACTTTTTTTTCCCACTGGGGTGGTCCAGTGGACGTGTTCTCCCCGAGCCCAGGAGGCGGCCTCTCCCGCACTTCTGGGCACAGCTGCACAGGCTCAAGCATGATTGACAGTTAATGAGCTGCAAAGAACTTGTCTCAGCTCCATGTCATTCCTGCTCATTCCTGCATTATGGGACAAAGCAATAAACTTCATAGACTACAAGCTGTAGTGTCCCGGGCCAGCCCTTCTAGAGTAACCAAAGATGGGAAGAGACAAAGCACAGGAGAAACCTCATGGATAACAAACAAATATAATGGCTTTGTCAGAAACTGAACTGTAAAGCTGGAAGTGAGGAAGTCATCTCACTCCGAATGGAATGGGGAAAGGAAAAAGTTGGACTCTGAAACCATCTCTACTCTACCGGTTAGTTAATGTTTTACAGCTGCATTGGTCACTGCCAAGTTTCCTTATTCTGTCATGTGAGTTCATACTTATCTATAGGGGCCACTCAGGTAAGTGTGTTTTTCCATATGACAAACCAAGTGACATGTGTACAAAGGATTAACTCAGGAAATGAGATTAGAAACATTTCAAAGTGGGAAAACTTGCATGTGCTTTTGTCAGGTCTCTGAAGGGCAGATTTTAGGGGACAACACTTCCTAAGGTGTCCTTGACTTTACACATACAGCCAAGACACTGCATGTGGAATTGCTCCACACTGCCTCGCACTGCACCACTGCAGGAATCACTATGAAAATAGCTTTTCGGGACTCCATATGCAGACATCAAATACTTCATCCTACGAAACAAGGCTTTCATAAAGTTCAAGATTCAAATTTAAGTTACGAAGTATAAAGACTGTACTAGTTTGATGTTTCTATTCTTTGCGAGGGACTCTCCTAAATGTGGTTGACCTACGATTGCATTTATTTCATATACAAATGAAGCAAAAGAATCCATGTTTATTTAATCCATTCAAAGCCAAGAACAAATTTCAACAAATGCTAATGATCATATTCATATGCACTTTCTGAGCTGAGGAATTCAACAATCATGAAGAATATTCAACGATTAAAAAGAATAAAGTCCTCAGAGGAAATGGGCAATGAAAGCTTCTTAAGTAATCTGAATTAGTTTGAGAAAGTTTTCAAACTGCCAAGTGGGCATTAGAGAGTTTATCTACACTTCACAACATTTCTTTCCTTTTAACTCTTCTATGCAAAGACCATTGGAATACTGGAAAGTTTCTACAAAATTAACAAAAATCTCAAAGTTAACTTGGTTTACAAAATCTCAACAACTTGGGATAGGTATCGATATTCTCGAGAGAAGCATATATAGATAGAACCGTCGATTACTGGTTAATGAGGCTTGTCTCCGGCCTTGCTCCCCTCCCCCCCCCCCCCAGATAACCTCCCCGCCTTTCACCATGGTGTGGCTGCTGAGAGCACAGCCCCCATGCCTTCCTCCAGCTTGGGGGTCCCCGGCACGTGACTCCAAGAGCCGGGTACCTTTCTTGCCTCTTTTCCTGCTGGACGGTAGGGTCCACAGGTTTGCTGTTGATACATAAGTTAAAACCTGGCCTAAACCTACCATTTCAGGTCACTTCAAGGCAACTAAAAAGAGCAACGGCTGAACGTAGAAAACCACAATTGGGAGCAGCGATGGTTTTCGTTACAGCTTAAGATTAACCAAAATAAACTCTTCGGTTTCCAATTTTGTGATGTTTATTTTTTGAGGACACAAATATGTGGCAGAATGTCCACCTGCCTTAGTAAACTTGGCATAGAGTGTATAATTTACTCATTTGATGATACAGTACAGCGCCCCCCCCCTTATAACTGGGGGATACCTTCCAAGACCGCCAGTGAATGCCTGAAACTTGGGATAGTACTGAACCCTGTATGTACAGTTGTCCAAGGTCTGAGGAGCGTCAAGTCCCTTACATAAAACGACACGGCATTTGCGTCTAACCTATGCCATCCTTCTGTAAACTTTAAATCATCTCGAAATTACCTGTAACACCTGAAACCCCGGTAAATGGTATGTGAACAGTTGCTCTACTGAGATGCTTAGGGAATAATGGCAAGAAAAACGCTGGGACATGCGCAGTACAGACGCGGCCACCGCGGTCGGCGGAATCCGCGGACGTAGAACCTGCAGACACAGAGGCCCGCTTCGCTGGGTTTCCCTGTGTAGTCACACTGGGATAACGCCTGATGGATGAGTTAGGCACAGGGAGAGATCAGCAACGATAACTAATAATAAAATGGAACGATGACAGCAACATTCTGTAATGAGAGTTACGTGACTGTGGTCGCTCCCTCTCAAAACGTCTTACCAGGAGGTACTCGCCTTTTTACCTAAGGGAAGCACGTTACAGCTTCTCTTCGGTCTATCTGAACTGCCAGCGTCACCACTCCTGTCCGGTGGGGCCATTATTAGTAAAGTAAGAGTGACTTGAATGCAGACACTGCAGTTGACTGCAGATAACTAAAACCATGAAAAGTGAACCACAGATGAGACAGACCACTGTACACACACCCACGCAGACGTTTAATACGTATATTTTCTTATATTGGGTATTTTGTACGTGGTATGTACGCTGTGCCCTGAGTTTAATTGTAGCCTCTCATTTAATCTTTGCGATAACTTTGAGATGGTGGCTATCATTAGTTCCAATTTGCCCACGGGCGGGGGGGGGGGGGGGAGAAATGAAGCTTAGAAATGTTAAGGAATGTGGTCAAGGTCACTCTGCTGGGAAGATGTAGGGTTAGATTTCAAGTTCAAGCTGCATAACTCCAAAGGCCTCCAATTTTTCCAAACTGTAGGTATAGACAGTTTGGGGAGTGGATCGAACAGACAGTGTCCTTGAGATAGTCTGGATCCCATGAGGCTATTTATAAAAGAGAAGAAAGTGTTTCTTGAAATTCCATCAACACATTTCAATTATTTGCCCGAAGAACACGGTTTCAACATCCTGTCAACAAAAATAACTGCTGAGAGACTGTCATAGAAGCAGGTAAGAAGCAAACCCCAACCATTTTGTAAGCCGTTCCAAGCGACCCCAATGGATTGGCCACCATGGTCAGTGATAACATATAAAAAGTCCCACGTGGAGTTATATAACACTCCGTGCTGGGCTCAACAATGGATAATGAACTCAGCCACTGAAATTCTTTCGCAGTCCTCTTCAAGCTATCCTGCAAGACTGATTTCCCTTTCTTGCCAAGTATTTCCCCTCCCTCTTCTAGGAAGCCAGTAATAAAAATATTTAAGCAGCTTTATCTGCCTTAGACATTCCTCCTACGAGCACAGCCAGTAGAATGGAATAGTAACGGTGAGAATTGGAATGCTGAGGAAAGGGGTGTTAGCCGACCCCTCTATCCAAAGAGATCAATGTGGGAGTGAAGGTGCTTTGATTTTTAAGAACCCATTATACATAACACATGGTTTAACACAGGCCCAAACAGTAAGGGCTTTGAATGGATTTCATTCTCTCCCTTGAGAAATGCATTTAGTGGGAAATGTCTGTGTTCTTCAAAGCATCTGGAGAGATTTAAATTTCTGTATCAAGAACTCATCTTATTTGGGGCGGTGGGGGGGGGGAATGGTTGCAATATCATTATCATTGGAATTCTAAATCTTTCTTATTTCTCATAGCAATTTTAAATATTAGAAAAATTGGGGGTAGTAAAACACTCAGAGGAAAATATGATTTTATGACTATCATACTTTTTTTCTGTATATCATTACAGTAAATACAAACGTATGTTAAATGCACTGTTCATCTATAGAAACGGAATATTAATCGATGTTCTTGTCATCCATATGTATGATTTTCAAAATTAACCAAGAAGAGAGAACTTGAGATGCAGGAAGAGAATGCCTTCCTCAGCTCAAAATGCTGACATGTAAATTAGTTACTTGGTGAATGCCAAGTTCCTTACAATCTCCGCTCTATACTGTTTCACCCTTGTGTTTTATCAGTGTTGGAGGCCAGGAGATGTAAATCATTGGTACTTGAGTCAGCTCTGCCTCTGTCAGAACTTTCAAATTGCCGGGATTCCTATGCCTTATGAGTGAAATAATTTGACAATCTAGACAGACATTTTGGATTTATTTCTATCGATTTCCTTTTTCTGACAGGGTAGCATGTTCTGTATTTTAAGTTATTATCCCAACACTCCATTTAAATTCCTTTAGATCTTTAGCACGCACATGAGAGAGAGAGAAAGAGAGAGAGAGAGAGAGAGAGAGAGAGAGAGAGAGAGAATGGGAGAGAGAGAGAGAAATAATGTCTTTTCAAACAATAGTGTATAAATTGTCATGGTAATCTGTATATTTGTCCTGCCCTAGACTACACTATCTATAGTGACGGCAATGATCTTGTGTGACTTTGCAACACAAGGATTTGCACTAGACAGTATAGCTAATTCCCCATGCATTCTCTTGGAGTTTTTTTGATATCTTGTGGATTTCTCTCAAAAAGCATCAATCATAATGCAAATGCTGACGCCATCAGGAGATAAAAATACCTTAACATTGTATCTGCTATCTTCCTGGGAAACGTGATCAGTTGCTTACATAACTAAACGAAACAGATTTTACTAATTAAAATGACCAAGTCACTGTATTCTGTCGTACTGACAGAGACTTTACATACCAAGAAGATGCTTGGACCATGAAGTCAGAAATGGACTCTGAGCCATCCATCAACGCCTGAGTTCAGGAGCATATGGCTCACATCACCTAGAGCCAGAGAGAATCTGGAATTCCTGGAGACATTCCTAGTTCTTTCCCCTGGGGTTAGTGACTCCACATTCCAGCAGAAAGGGACTACCCTGAATTAGCTGTCATAATGTCAGACCCCTTCAGAACTCGCCTAGGAATTCAGTTTTATCGTACATTGGAGAGATCCAGAGCTAAAGGGTAATCATTTCTTTCTTCTGGCCAGCAGTGCCTATCCTGTAGAGTTCTCTGAAGACTGGGTGTACTCTCATTATTAACTCTGCCCATACAACCGACCCTTCAGTTTTCTACCTGGTGAATGTGCAACAATCACCTAATCAGGTTAGAATCTTCCTTTGGCTGTTAATTTTCATAAAGAGATGTCCATTCTGCCTTTACCCGGTTGATTTTTAAAGTATATAGAGATGTCCTTATTTGAAAACAGAATACTTGCAATGTTACTCTCCAAAACACTTCAAACTATCTACTATACCCAGTCCACACAGGAAATATGATCCAAGCGTATCTGGATGAATCACTCGGCCTTTCCAAAACGTGTTCCCTGGGGAACATTGGCTTTAAAAGATGTTACTTCCTGGTAACATTTCGCCATGAAACCATTAGGTGAAAAATGGTTTCATGGTGAAATATACCAGTTTCAACAAAATTAAACTCTTTTCTGTGAGATTTCTCTGAGGCTTTCATAAGTGTGAATTCCCAAGAAGGGAAAGAGGATATAGCGTTTCCCAAAAGTACTTAACCACAGAAGCATCTCCCCCTGAATAACTAACGAGACCCATGTCCTGTAAAGGAAACTTGGAAAAATTGTCTCTAAATCGTCTCCATGCTAGTTCTAGCTGGAGAATTAGGGGACTGACTACCGAACCTCCTTGTTTTGACTAATGCATTTCTTCCCCAAAGATTTTCCTGAGTTATAATTTGTTACGCCTCCACTTTCACTAAGCGACTTGCTATTGAATTCACTCCCGGGATGTTTAAAGCACCACCCACTACGGCTTGAAGTCTCTTTACGAGATTCAGATGAGAACTTGCTCTCCTGCATCAAGTTCTCGGGAGAGAAAATTCCCCCAAATGCCAAAACCCATGGAAAGTGTGTTATATGTTTTTAACATGTGGATACGGCCAACCGTCCTGAGCATGTTTTCCTCTCAGCTTAGATTAGAAAAGCTCAAGCTAAACATGTGGCACACTTTCCATTATTCAGGGCCTTGGATTTTATATTTGTACATAATAGCTGTTCCTAGGTTTATATTATTAATTGATCTACATTTTTCTTTTCACGAGAGCTGTCTTTTTTTTTTTTTAACTGAGTTGTATATATATTCTTCTATAAATTACTTCACATCCTTTAGGTAATAAGGTGGAATGGAAATTAACATATGTCTTAACCCACAGGGAAATCACATTCAGATTGCCCCCAAGGAGGCAGAAGATAAATTTTACATGCTCCTTATTTCATTCGACTATCCAGTGTCATGTGCAATGCAGGGTCGCATTCTCCTACCTTCTCCTTGGACCTTCTTCCCCAGGCTCACCACCATGTTCTCCAAGCTAAAGAAATGCAGGCAGGACAAGTCCCATTAACAACCTGTCCCCCCTAAACCCCACTGATTTATTTCCCTTTATATAAGAGGTTTACCAAAACCCACTGTCATTTTCTCTCTTTCTAAATTTCCTTGAGTCACCAATCGATATTATTCAGACCACTAGGGATGCTTTATTTTTTCTACCTTGTGCTTTTAAATCTGCCCATGAGTAAGTTGCTAAGAAAATGAGGCAACTTGCCTTATGAGAGTTGACCAGTATCTACAATTTACTAAGAATGAAAGCTATGACTTTGGGGTGGGAGATATGAGGAAAAAAAAACACTCTCTATTCATTTAAACCAATGTTCCAAAATCCAAATTTGGCAACTGCCTGCATCTGGGATTGTGTTTATAACATTGGGGCTGATAAAAAGCAGTGACATGGAGCCATGGAAGTGGCCATTTGGCTAATGTAAAACTCTTAAGTCTCATATGTGTCCAAGCACATTGCTCTTTGTTAATTTCCTTTCAGTACTTATTTCTTGACTGCTCACATTTTTACTATGTGATCATTTAAAAGACTGTTATCCACAGTTTGTTAACCTAATCCACTTAATAGATTGTCCTGTAACTTTTGGTTAAACACTATCCTTTATGTACAGGCTCTTCAGCATTGGATAGAAGGAGGCTGATTCATGAAACGTGAATTTCTGTCCTTTGAAAAACTTGAGCAATAGGTGATGAATGCATATTCATCCTGTTCTCTGTGTTCCATCTGTTTCTGCCAGCATATTCACCCTCTATTTCTGAAAGTAGTGAGGTAAGAAAGAACTAAAGACAGAGAAAGTTTAGTTCCAAACAAACAAACGACTGTTTAATTTCAGTGGATGCTACCCAGCTGGTAGGGGATTCGACCAGGGGGATGAGCAATGCCACCACTTAGGTTGGACAATCGCCCAAGATGCCCTTTGACTTGACTGAGTCACGAGAGAGGCTGCCACACTAGCCCAGTCCCATTCCCTGGGAACACCAAAATGGTGCTTTATTCCACTCTAGTTCAGCAACTCAGTGCTACCTCTAAAAATCTTAGATAAAAGTCAATAAAAATGCAAATCTAACGTTCACTAATACTCTTCCTGGTGAAATTTTCTAGATTCTGCACTTCTATCAAGAGGTCTTTTGGTGGGGGTACACCTACTAGTTCTTGTCATAAGCCAGGCTTCACGATAATTCCATTTCAGACTCCTGAGAAACAAAGGATTTTTTAGAAGATTCTTAATAATTATTGGTTATACTGACATTTAAATAGTCCACAAGATCAGACATCTTAACATCCCTATTAAATTGATGATGAGAGCATTAAATAAGTATTAAAGAATGTTCAGGCAGATGTCAAGTGACATAATAAGCCAAACGTCAATAAGAACTACTGTCTCTCTCAAAGTAACACCTGTGGTCACAGAGCCCTAGAATTTTAGAGATATGGGGACTTTGCATTTATGTAATCCAAACTCTTTATTTTATGAAAGAAAGAAAGAATGCTCAGAGAAGTTGTGGCCTGATACAGATCACGCAGGTATAAGCGGTGGAGGCAGAACTAAAATTTTCTTTCCACTTGACTATTTCCTTGATGGGTTGTAGGAAAATCATAAACCACTGACTTATTCCACATTCGAAAGCTGCTCTGTTTCCTTTTCAGCTTCTATGGCTTCAGGTCGACGTTCCCCTGCTTTGCACACTGTCATTCAAGGAGTCACTGACCCAACTACGAAGAGGCCTTCAGAACCAGAATAAACCTGAGCGATCACAGTCCAACCACTCCATTTTCTCATTGAGACACAAAGGCCCAGTGAAAGTTCTGAAACTTATCACACACAGTAAAAGAATGAGGGAGCATCTCAAGAGAGCCTGCACCCCGTCTCCTTTTTATTTCTGATTCAGTGCACTTTACTGCAATCTGGTCCACATCATGCTGTTTTATGCATTTATTATATATTTATATATTTTATTAAAAAATATATATTTTTAACGTTTAGTAGCATGATGAATTCTTTCACGAAGCAAGTAATCTGCTTAGCTCTGAGTTTTTCAAATAGCACGTGGGCATGTCTATAGACTTTAAGCATGGCACACGTGTAGCCAATAAATTGTAGCCATCAAATAATGACACAAGATTCGTATTCTCTCTTCCCGTGGCCAACACGCTCTTCCTCCACCTCCTCAAGGTCCCCCCTCTTGTCTGATCCCAAGGGCCTGCCAGTGAGGGAGATAAAGACCATTATTATTTCCATCCTCTCTCCCTAACAACAATTCCCCCATTGATTCAGCAAGATTGGAGGATAGGGATTATGGGCAGTGTGACTTATGGTAAACTCTCATTTTGCAAACACTCTATTTTCAATATCTCTTCTCTTTTTAACTGGACTTAAAACTCCAGAACTGAAAAGAAGGCTAGAAAAATGATGCCCACAGAGTCTGGAGCAAACCCTGAGATGAGCAAGTTTAGATTCATCCTGGGCTTGGGCTGCAAATTCTGATCCTATGCATCATCAAAGATTCCTTTATTTCTCCTCCGTGTTTTTCCTCCCCATGAGTGTATCTGCGGTTGAATCATGCCCATGCCTTCGATGCTTACCTCACTGTAATGAGGTCAGTGGGGAGCAACTTACTGTTCTTTGCATTGTTCCCGACAACCATGAGAGACTGTGAGTATAAGTAACAGTGCCCCAAATGATATTAATATAATGCTACATCTTCCCTGAAAGGCTTATAGCAGAGTAATGCAAACGATTTTACTGATGCGGCTGTCATTTCAAGGTACCAATATGTGAACGACACACATACAAAAAAAATAGCAGTGTTATTAATTTAATATGCACTAGATAAGGTTTAACGGAATGATTATCGGCCATTAGTAAGACAACCTGACATCATGCCCTCTTGGGAACTAACGGTTCAAAGAAGGTAAAACACATAGTATTTTGCTTCCGCTAGGGGGCGGGAAAAATGGACTGGAAACTTCATAGTGAGTGCCCAATTCTGATTGTGTAACATGGTTCATTGTCGTATCCTGAGTAGAAAAAAAAAAGTCTTTGGCGTATTATGTAATTCAAATATCAACCATAGGTTCAGTACTTTAACCCTCATTGTAATAAATAGAAAGCATTTTAATGCATTAGGCAGCATGGGCTTTAGAGCCGGATTCAAATACCAGCTCCTACCATGTAGCCTCGGAGAAGTTACTTAAACTCTATATGCCCCTGTCTTCCCACCTTTAAAACGAGTATACTAATGGTACTTACCTATACAGATTTTTGTGCAGATAAGGTAAACTGGGATATATATAAAACTCTGAGAGCAGTGTTGATACATTGTAAACGCGCAATCAGTGTTCTCTACTATTACAGCAAACCAATTTACTCACATAGTAAACCCAGTAAAAATTGTTTTGCTTCTGCTTTCTCAATGTCTTACTATAAAGCCGAACAATATTAACAAATGATGAGTTCTGAATCACTGGACTATTGGAATTCTTTCCTGCTTTCCTGTGATCGCAAGTCTCACTTTCAATTTTTAGACATTCTTTGGCTTCAAACATTCCACTGCCCAATATAAAAGGGTGAGACTGCTTAAGTTTTCTTATTAGGCAAAATGAAACAAACTCAGAGTACACTTTCAATGATCATGCACATGTTCATAACTTCAAGTCCTCAATGGAAAAATAACCTTAGTTCCAAAAAGGACATAAATAATTGTTAGTGAAGGTAAGTATTGTACATACATTTAAAGAACTTTGCAAAGCGATTTCAAGCGATTTCTATGCAATGTTTCTAACATAATACGCTCTGTATGCATGCTGAGTGTATACAGAGCATAAATCATAAATCATCCTCTAACATTCATCAATCCCCTGTGTCCATAACGATGATGGCATCGGGTAAAGCGCCACTGTCAGAAATCTCTAAAACAAAAATGGAGCTGGTTTTTATTCTAAGCCTGATGTATTTTTAAATCAAGCTACAGGGAAATAATTACTTTTGTTTCTATTCAATCAAGACCTGCACACAGTTTATGGAATGACATAATATCCTTCCTGAAATCAGACCGGTATGTAGGATCAGTATCCTTCACACATAACCAGTTCCTGAACCTTTACAAACAAATCCCAATTTCCAAGGAAACAATCTCATCTGATGCTGCTCACTAGAATACGTATTGTTCCTTTTGGAAACATTACAATAAGATTTTCATGATTACAAATCTCAACTTCCCCTCTAGAATTCGATATAATCTTAAACTCATTTATTGAAGTAGAATTTGTTTGTATAATGGCTCTAGAAAATCACCAATATTAAAACTTACTTTTTTTTTAGTCCAGGAGGGGGAGGTCATAAACTGCATGAACTTACTGTATATATGTGGGCGTGAGGGTGTGTCTTTTAAATAGGCACCAGTTAAAGTTATATCTCAGGAATGCTCACCTGTCTCGTGTAGTTTCTACAGACCTATTTCAACTATGTTTTAGACAATGACGATGAGTTTTAGTGATATCTGGGCTGCTGGCTTTTTGCTTTTTCTTCAGAACAAAAAGAAACATCTAGCAGCTTGTAATCAATCAATATATTCACCACACGAAGCTGGCGCTTCTGTGCACAGGTCACAAGGTTTGTTTTGAGGTCTGAGGACAGGTTTTATCCTTCAGCAGATAAACAAGACCAACAAATCAGAGGCAATTACTGACATAAACATACAAAGAGGCAGAAAATGTGATTCTGGTTGTCAGCCTGAAGGGCCTTAAGAAGAGAATTCTAACTTTCCCCAGTCACTAGGAATGTTCTAAAGAGTGTGCAGGGTGGAGGCCAGTTCCCCCGCCCTCTTGATTAAATAACAAGAGTCCACGTTTTAAATGCGATGGAGTGTGAGTGACCTGCAGAAAAACTCCTAAAATACACACTGACTAAACCTGTAGACACACGTACATTTTTGGAGATTTATGATTCACTGTCCTACCGTGAAGTTTTTTTTTTTTTTTTTGTGCACTTTATGTTGAGTTACGTGGCAGCTAAGTGCTGTCACTGTTCGCTTAAAACTGCAGCCTAAAGTTATATCTAAAAGTTATATGCAACGTGGCGTAGAAATCCATATCCTGTACAGTGAAAACAGCAATTTACAAAACTGGGTTCGCATGATACAGAGCCAAGAGAAATTGATTAGCAACAGCCTTCCACTGCCGGCAACTCACCTTGTTGAATTTTAGTCACTAGCTGATGGCGTGCTAGAATCCGGCTCATCCTGTAAGGAGAGCGCCTCGCAGTCTGATCGAATCGCAAGTACATCTCCTGGCCCTCAGGTGTCATGGAATTTAGATAGTAGCAGCCTGAAGCTGGGGTCCTGGGTCCCTGACCGAACATCTTGGCAGATTCTCTTCTGCCACCTCAGTCTGCCTTGTGGCTGCTTCCGTCTGTCTCCAGTCTCAGTGAGAGCGAGGCACCGAGCTCGGCAGAACTCCACAGACCGAGCGATTTTTAAAAAGAAATAGGAGTGCCAAAAGCCACAAGTCAGAATTCCAACCCCCTGGCCCTCACGTGACTGCGGGGAGCCAATCAGAGGCAGAGAGAAGAATGGGAACTTTCACAGTCAGCCCGGAGCCCCGAGGAGAAAGCAGTTCCAACAGCTCTGATCCCTGTACAAGGCTGAAAGCAAATGCGAGTAATTTGCCGGTGCCTCAGAGCTGACTCAGGACCAGGAAGCAGCACTCGCCAAGAGGGTTAAAAGAAAAAGAGAAAGGGAAAAGAAATAGCAGCAGTAGAAGAAAAATAAGCCCTGGGCATCGGAAATCTTTTAGGCTGTAAAAGTTAAGAGAGCACATTCGTTTGCTCCCGGCAGCTGCAGCCAGGTAAAAGATGGATGTGACAAATGTCTTTGTGAAAAATTATTTCATGAAAATAAGCATACGCTGCTGAGTATAAATTACTACTCTACTTTAAAAGAAATGAATCAAATAAAGCCTTCTCACTGAAAATTAACTCCACGTGTTTTAACACCAGAGTAAATACACCACAGACTTCTGCCCCTCGGGGATGGGAAGCTGAGAGCTTCTACAGGTCAGGCTGGGCAGGACACAGGGCACGAGCGTATCTGTTAAGTATTCCTGTAACTTTTCTACTTCCCCAATTTTTCATTGCCAAGAAGAAAAATACTTTGAAGCACCTGTAATATCCAGGACACTGCCAGAAAAGGGGCAGATTCACATAAAGCGACTGTGGCAGAGATGCTCAGGATCAAGAGAGAAGTTACGCAAAAGCTTACAACACAAGCTTTATGTGAAAAGTGCCTCAAAAGAGACACAATCAAACCTTTTGGGGAGCAGTATTACTTTTGACAGTGGACATGATGATGGCAGACCACACACAGGCGGAGACATTTGGGTGGGCTTTAAAAAAATGGGTGGGATTCGGATGGCAGAGTCTGGGGAGGGCTTTGCTGGAGGGTCTACACACACGTGTGCGAGAGAGATTGGGAACCAGTGTGTGTGTTTAAGGAAAGTGTAAGTAATTCAATTTGGCCATATGTGAGGATACATATGGGAGTAGTTAGACGCCTCCCCTCCCCCCCTTTTTTTTCCTTTTTAATATTGTTTGATGTGAAGAGAAAAAAGGCCCATAGAAAAACATGTTATCGAATTCTGAGCCTGGGGCTGAATGAATAAAGTTCTTTGAAAAAGAAGCTTATGGACAAGTTGTTCTTACATTTGGCTGACTCAAATTGAAACAGCCTGGCCTGAGTTTAATGAGAAACTCTCAACTGACATTTTAACGGGACTTAAATTAGGACCTCAATTCTCGTTAATGTGTTTTCCTTAAGGCGGTCGGTCATGACACCACTCCCTGAGGGATTTTTTTTCTGGCCCGGATTCTGGAGAGCGGTTCATCTCTTTACCCATCCCATTATGTAAATGAACAGGTTCATGACGGTCTCCAGGGCCTACACCAGAACATTCTCTCGTGGCAACTGTGTCTCTCCCCTCACTGTGGAAGAGCAGGCAAGGGGTAGGTCTTCAAGTCAGCATCACAGTAGGAAAAAACGAAAAAAAAAAAAAAACCAAAAAACAAAACTCACTGGATCCTGAGGTTCCCTCTCCATTCTTACGAGGATTTATTTGATCAGAGCTTTTCTGTTCCAGGGCACCGTTTGTGGAAGGTGAAAAGGATCTAAGAGCTAGTGAGCCTGGCATCCCAGAAGCACGGGCATTAATGGGAGACAGGTTTAAAGGCCTGTGTGGTCCGTTCGGGGAGCTCAGGGCCAGCACCATCTGCTGTCTGATCGACATGCTGCCAGCCACTTCGTGCACGTGCTTTTGGTTTCATGGTCCAACAGTGGGTATGTCCCCGCCTTAAACCATGTGTTTCAGCCAGACACCTGGCAGTTACCACTTTTTCAGTGGGAGAGAACGGAAGAGTGGAGAGAGAAAGATGAGCAGAGCATGGAACTCAAGACCTCCGGCTATGTCCTGGGAAGCCAAGGCAAGGCAAGGAAAAGGCAGGAAGTGATGCGGAGTTGTGTTATAATTGCGAATGACACTTCAAGAAAGATTGGCCAGGCCCCACGCTGACCTTGTAGTTCATTACTGACTTGGTTGTATTTTAAAAAGAAATGGAATGTTTCTTGAATGTTTCTTCCTAAGCAGCACTGCAGTGTATCATGGCCAGGTTACCATTTGAAAAAATAAATTACAATGCCTCTTTTTTGCATAATGACAAATACATAAACATGTTGAAAGTCCTAAGGTGTTGTGTTCTGAAAACAAGATAAACAAGATCATAAACATGTGTTCTGTAATATATCTAAACAGATGAAACAGTATTTCATAGGAGATTGCCAACGAGCAAGAATTAAACGTAAATTAAGAAAGAGAAAATTTTATTCCCTGATTAAATGAAAGGCAACTTATTATAAAGCTTAGTTTTTCTGAAAAATCAGTCTGTTTTAATAGGGACATCCAGGAAGGATTGAGAATTGACTTTGTCTTCTCTATGGCACGTGCAAGTTTAACGTGTGGTTCAAGGAGCATCTATACATTCATGCAACTGCTCACCATGTTTTTGTCATTGCTTATCTCCGAAATGCCATATCTAAAGAGAAGTAACATTATTTTCTCATTAGCCTTATTTTATGCTAATGTATTGCCATTGTTATGGACCGTGAACCATCATCATAATTTTTTTTCATCATTTGGTCCCAGTGATAGAAGAATTACCACGGGGTTGGCAGAGAGCGTTTCCTCCTCCTTGCTGGTGAGAGCAAGGTAGAGAAAGAGGAGAGAGGAGAGAGGAGAGAGGAGAGAGAGTGCTCAAGTATATCTCCTAAGACTGATGTCTTAGGAGATCCTTCAAGCAGGAGGACAATGGATGGCACCTCCTTTTCCTCTTCCCTCACTTGGTCATCAAAAGCAAACTTCACTCAGACTGTTTCGGGGATCGGATGAGCAGATGAGTACCAGAAACCAGCGAGAGCGATAAAGAGGAGGGGGCGGGGAGGCCCCTAACAGTGTTGAGCGCCTCCTACGTGCCAGGCCTTGTGCTATTTACCTTCCATGTCTTTAATGTCCACAGCCACCCTCTGTGGTGTCCTGTTTTATGGAAAAGGAAACCAAGACACACAGAGGAGAAGCATATCCTGGGTCGCTTAGCGACCAAGCGTACAGCCACTGTTTACCTCCAAACCGATGACAGGTTAATTCCTTCCATCATTACACATGAGGGACAGAAAAGGAAGAAACGTGGCACTGAAACAGTGCTGGGGCAGTTGGACAGAAGAGAGTATTTTGGAAGAGTGTCCTGAAAATCATCTTAATTTTATTTAATCGTATGTGATACTGGAATGTGTAAAGGGAAACATAGTTCTGGGATGGCTAAAATCCCAGAGGTTGAGATCGGGGTGTCTAGAGAGCAAGAGACACACAGGCCAGAGCCTGTAATTAACGAGTGAGACCAGTGACCCCTTGGGAGTGACCAACGCTGAGAGCTCAAGCCCCGGCCACTGACACCCTGGACCGTGGTGTGAAGCAGCAGCTTTCCAGGGCAGGCCGTATCCCCTGCTCTCTGCTCCCCCTCAAGACTCACGCTGCATATTGCTTGGCCTTTTCCACGGCACTTCTCAACGCGAACACTCCAAATACAGTCAAAACTCTGAAATTTGACCTCCAAACAAAATGTTTGGTATTTAAAATTTTGAAGCCTTTTGATAGATGATCCCAGATTAGCGCTCAATGGAATCTCGAGTACGCATGGCAAAGAGCGGGCAGAGCTGTTGCAGAAGCCGGGAACGGCTCGGCTCGCCAGGCTTCCACCTGTCTGCTGCTCCTCTCCTCCCTCACGCGCATTCCAGCCTCCTCGTCAGCCGGCTCAAAGGGAGCCGAGGTAGCTCTGCCAAGTCGGAGGATGTCTGAGATGCAAGGGGTAGGCGGAAAAGAGCAGGGCTGGTTTGGAGGGCTGCTTTTAAAATGACCTAATCCAAAGGTTGCGGGTCAATGTCAAAGCCTTCCTGTGGGCTCTGAAGCTCATGTTGAGGATTTCCACCAATTGATGTGTGATGTATGGGCCCAACTCTGTGTCAATAAGCCTTTCCAACGAGCCTGCGCCACTTACCCCATGCCCAGTGCAGGCGAGTGAACGTCAGCCAGTGAGACACTCGCGGCCGTGGTCAGAGCCCCCGTGAGAGGGTTCAGAGTGAATTCTCCGATTCGGCTTCCGCAGCCACAGACCACGTCTCCCATTTGGATTCCAGATCCTGCTGCTGCAGACGTCTGGGTGGTAGTAGGTTTTCTTTGTATCTCAGCTCTCACCGCTGTCTTTGGTGAATTTCACCGCTATAAGCCTCAGAGAGTGTGGCTGTGCCCTCACGCCACCCCCTGGGGACCCAACCATCAGTTCCAGTTCTCATGACCAGTGATCCAGTCTGACTTGTCCTGGGCTCAACGTCTACACCCACCATTCCAGCCAACCAGGATTCCTTCACTTTTCTAAGTTGTTTCAAAGATCTGGAACTGTGTGATTTCCTGATCTTCCATGCTGTCAAAACCTATTGCCTTCAAAAACATTTTCATTTGCATCAAGGTTTTAATGCAAAAACCTTTAGTATTAACCTTCAGTATTAATACCTATAAATAGTTGCTATGTAGCAAATCAATCAGATTAGTGTGTTACACGCTATTATGGAATCTATTTGTTCATTATAACTACTAAGGGCATAAAGTTTTTATATCCTGGATTTGAAAAAAACATTAAACATTTTCTATTCAAATATTCATTAACATGCAAGTTGCTGTCAGATCAATTAATTCATACTCCACCCACACAGATGAAGGATATTATCTCACAGAAGACCACAAACTGTTTAAGAAAGTTTTTCCTCATAATTTACAATCGCACCGACTCTAATTCTGCACTTTGGAATTAGGTCAAATCAATTCCTTCTTGCATAGGCCTGTCCCTCAGGTGTTTGTAGAAAGCCCAACATCCCATAAGAATCTTCTTTTGTAGGCGAAACATTTCTTTTAATCAAACCACACAACCAACTACTCAGCCAGCTGATTGCTGTCTTTTGGATCTACTCTAATTTGCCAGTCTCTCTTTAAGGGTAGGGGAGCTCCTACCCTAACCTTAGAGCTCGTGACATGGCCCATACACAGTGTACAGTTCAGTGTGTCCATGCCTCCCACACCCAGAGCCCCGCACTCCTGCCGACTCAGTCTGAGATTATGAGAGGTTTAATTTGTTTAATCTATATTTACTCAATCATTAATTCGACAATGACAGAATGCCTGCACAGCGCTGCAGTAAACATGATGTGCTCCCATCCTCAAGGGACAGGGAAGATCGCAAAGCGACCCGCCATCACGCCACTGCTAAGCGTCACGTGGGAGGCTGTCACTACGTCCCCAGACTGTTCCACAGTCAGTCTAAGGGCTCATGTGGGTTCCTGCATTCTCGTAAACTCTGCTGTTAAATGAGCGTTCTGTACCCCATATTTAACAAATGGTCTTTTAAACTTAAGAACGGGTTTTTCAACTTACTGGGATTACTGAGATATTTTCAATTCCTGATTTTCTCCTCCAACTACTTAATTTTGTTTTGCTCTATGATGTAGCTAACAAAAATAACTATTATGAGAGCATAAAATAAAAAGTAAGTAAATTTGGACAAAGGTAAAGTAAGACAGAAAATAATAAAGCCTTGGTCGAAATCAGTTCACAGAAATACAAGCCGTACCCACATTTGTGGGAGGTGACTGAAAATGTGGCTTCGGATTCCTATGTGACAAAGCGAAAGGGGATCAAGACTGATCACCCAATTCGACATACCCGTACGAAAAAATCAAAATGTTAATTCAAGAGAAACATAGATCGCCAGGTATGGAGATGCCCAGGGAAAATTTTCCTGGGTTCTTGCAGAGAATCAGCATCCTCAGTGATACTAAATATGGTAAGAAACCTTAGTTCATGGTCTATTAACTGTACCCTCCAATGCCAATAACAGCATGACAACAATGGACTGTTTAAGAAAAGTAATTTCCATGAGGGCCCCCAAAACACACGGTTTAAGAATGCCATTCAGCGATTCTTTAAACGATGTGTTTGAACCATGTCACTTCCCTGCTTAAGACACTTCAGAAGTCTTCTACTGTGCCTGGAACAAAATCCAAACTCCTCACTTTGCCTGTAACGTCCTGCACAATCTGCTCCCACTCGCAGCTCCCTTGGCATCAGCCTCCTCCACTCTGCTACCTCAGAGTCTTCTTTGAATGCATATGGCTCCTTAGCCTGGACGCTCTTCATGGCATCCTGCCCATCGCTGGATCCTTCTCAGCCTTCACGTATCAGCTAGAGCACTGCACCCCCAAGCAGGCCATTTCCGCTTCTTTGACCTTAACGGAAGCAGCATCCCATTTGGCGTCTCTGGAGCACCTTTCTAAATGTGCGATTACATGTTTATTTTCTCACTGACCTACGTTTTGCTTGCTTTTCCCCAGTACACTGCCGGGTCCAGACCATGGCTATTTCATCCACATTCTATACTCTGTCCCTACCATGAGCCTAGCACACAGTAGGAAATCAGTAGCAATTGGTTGAATAAACAATCAAATAAATAATTGAATAAATGATGAACTGAATTTTTCCAAGAATAAAATTTAGACGGGCTAGGGGAATGGCATATTTTTCAGGTTCATCATAAATGTTGTTGCCACTACAATCTTGGACAACAGATGAGTCAAGGCTTTATTCTCTACAAAGAGCCTGCGATGCACGCATGTTGCTTTGTTGGTTAGCGGCAAAAGCATATGCGTTGACCATTAAACACTGGGCAGTTTAAGGACTCTTGTGAAAATTAAGGGGCCTGGAGGGATAAGCAACACTTGCTCCACAGACAGGCCAAAAGGCATGAAAAAAAGAATAGCTATCTTCCTTACCTTTGAATCAGCCTCAAATTTCATAAGCACACCTGCTGTGTCTTCAATTAAAAAGCTGAACGGCACTGAGTTAGCTGTTCCTCATGGATGCATACTGCAGCCGGATCATCAACCACCTCCGTTTCTTCATGCTCATAAATATCTTTTAATAATTCTTTCAACAATTTTCCTGGAGATTTTAATTAATTTACTGTCTGGTATTTTCTAGAACTAAATATTTTTGTCCTAATTGAAAATAAAGGTGATTGCTCATTTTATGTGTTTTTATTCTTTCTTTTGTATTTTTAGATTACTTAGATTACTAGAAGGGATCTTTCGGTCTCTTAAGTGGAATTGGTCTGCACTTGGAGACTTATCCTTATTTACATCAGGTTAGGTCTACAACCTCCTTCCCCATCTTAAACAGCAGTGAATATCTTTTCTTAATGTTGATTTGATTTATAATTTGAATATAAAAGGGAAGCTTGCTCATTAAAGAAATCCTATGACGAATCCTTTGGCAAATCCTTGATTGATTCTCCACATTATCCGTTGTATAACTGTTTGAACGAAAGGCACCCTATCATTAAGACTGTGTGCCCAGGATTCAGTTTCCAGTTTTATATACAACTGCTCCGTATCTGGTGTCCTGCAGCAGTTTGGCATTGAGTCAAATCTGGAGATAATGATGGCCCCCAAAATATGTAGGAATAAGGGCGCGGGATTAATAATGCAATTGCATTTCTTATGTGTTAAAACCACATACACCTTCTTAGATAAATTTAGGTCAGTATATTGAGGGTATAACATTTTCCCTCCTTATTCTTAATATAAGACCATCAATCTATACCTCGAAGAATGGAAAATGGTGCAAGAAGGAGCAGCAGCGTTAGAACTTATCCCATAAAGAGAGGAGAACTGAGATTGGAGAAGGTAGCAAAAGAGCCCTCTAGAGCCCAAGGTCTCAGTATCAGTGGAACTTCGAGGTGATTAGGAGGCTCCTCTTTAGGGCTGGGAGGAACGATTTAACCAAAGTATTCTGGTGTAATGAAAACACGATTTTTGCTAGCATCTTGTTTGTCATAAATGGAGACAAAGTCACTAATTAACTCTTATTACACCTTTTTTCTTTCACCCTTTCATAATCAAATGTTTCTAATACATACTTCATGCCAGGTGCAGACATAGTACAAAGATGTCCCTCTTCTGAACAGTCTGATTTATGATGGGAAAACCTGACAGTTATCACAGGACTGCATTACAGGTATGACGACGGAGGTGTGCGCAGGGTGCCCGTGGGACAGCAGGACAAGAGCGGGCTCATTCTGCACGGCGGGGAGTAGTGCGGAGCCTGGAGGGGCGCGTACCTGGTGAGAAGGAGGGAAAGATGGTAGGGGGGGAAGGTCCACGAAGGAAAAACTGCATACACCCCTTCTGTAACTATTTCAATCACCACATTGCAGAGACACAACGTCAATCCTAGACTCAGTCTAGGAATCTCAGACAACTTGGAAAGACACAAACTCCCCCAAGGCTTTTCTTGAGTCATTCTCTATTTTCTCTACCAAAGCTCTAATTTGGGCCAATACCTCTCCGTTCCGGCTGCTTCCTGGAGTTAATCCTTTAGAAGAAGGGCTGTGATGAATAACGGCAAAGAGCTAAGAGGGCGAACTGAATTCGGGGTAATAGGCTTGGGTGTGTCAGGCAGAGATCACATATGTGTGATGAGCACGTGTGTGAAGTCCTCAGTCTACTCATCAAATGGTGCTCCGGCTCTGTGAAACAAACCACCCTTTGTCTCATCATCTTTCCACGACTGGTACGATTCTATCTTTAAAGACAAAGTAGGTTTCCAAACCCTTCCCCAAAGAGGCTCCCCTTGAACCTTCCATATCCTGCTGTTCCTTGGAATGAAGTGAAGGAAAGGGCATTGTTTGGCTGTTATGCCCTTTTATATAGCCTTTCTAGGGAGTTCTTTTCTGTTTGAGAATATATATGTGTGTATAAACATATGGAGACTGTCCTGAAATTTCTCATGTTATTGTTTCTTCTGAGCTCGATGTATCAAAGTACGCAGTGGCCTCTGGCCAACCTCCAAGAGCGCCATCATAATCACACAGTACCTTATGACACAGGCCTGTTTGAACAGACCAAGTACAACATAGATAGCTGGGCGTGGTTACTTTCTACTCTGCCCCACCAAGGTGACTCAACACTAATCAATCACAGGAAAATACTTACTAAGCACCAAAAATGCGTTTGCTGCGCAGAAGGATAGAATACACCAAACGTTGCTCTCAGTCTCTGATGAACTTAAAATACCCTCTTGCATTCCCTGACTTCGTGGCTCTCAAGGGCTGTCCTTGGCCTTGGCTTTATGAAATCTAGTCCCATAGCATCCTGTTAATCAATCAGTGTATTGTCACAAATGAAAAATGTAGGGCACAAAATGCGGCCTATACTATGATTACAATTTCGTACAAATAAAAAAAATGCATAGTAAAAAGGGATTCAAAGAAAACATACCAAAAAGATAACTATAACCATTTTTAGAATGGTAGAATTATGAGTGATGTCTTTTTTAAATTTCCATTTTCTGAGTATCCTGTCACATGACTGATTATATCGCTTACACAATGAGATCAAGCCAACTCAACGGTTCACGTGGAAGGTGCGGAGAAGGAGCCTCAGCCTCAGCTTATTTCCACCTGCCTCCATGTCTCAGGGATGGAAGACGGAGAGGGAAAAATCTGCACCAAAATTAGACACTGCCTAACATGGCTTGAACTTCCTTAGTGCCTAATGCAGTACTAGGCAAAACGCTAGTGTTCAAAATAAGAGAAAGAAAAAACAAAACAAAACAAAGAAGTCTATTGATTCCTTCTTCAAATGCCTCTCACATCCATTTGTTCCTGTGTTACTGCCTCCACCCCACAGGGACCAGCCCTCCTGTCTAGACAATCCTGACAGCCCAACCTGTGTCTCTGTGTCCATCCATGTCTCACACTGACCCCTAACACCACAGAACCCTTAGCTTCTCAGGATCGCTCTCCTGTTGCAAAACGCAAAACACCACCACGGCTCTGCCACTTACTGTTTAGTTATTCAGTCTCTAGTCTCTTACGGTCTCTCCTTCCTTACCTACATGAAATGTGTGTGTGTGTGTGTGTGTGTGTGTGTGTGTGTGTGTGTATAAACTAAGTATATGTGATCATCAGTTCACCCACTCTTTGTGTCGACTGGCCCAAACAAAGATAAAATAAACTAGTTGAAAAGGGGTTTTGTGTCACTTCTTAATGTTGCCCTTTGGAGAAAGATACACTGGAAGTGTTCTGAGCTGTCACGTGCACAGACCCAACCTCTGGATGTGGAAAACAAGGTTTTTAGGTGCTATTCTTGGTTTTAAAACCTCGGATAGATAACATATCCTCACAACCGTTTCCTCCAGTTTTCGAAATACACATACGCATATTGGAGTTCTAGACTCCTCACAATGAGCAAAATCCATTTAAAAAACATAGCGGTGATGTTAGGGACCACGTAGACAGAGTGGTCCATATACTTTACTCAAATACTTCCTGAAAATTTACTCAGAAGTTTGAGTTTTACTAGTGTACTTCAAATTCTAATGGAAAACGAAACTATTAAAGACGTTATCTTGATCTCAGAGCGGAGTAAGAGAAAGTGACTTTAAAGTTAAAAAGCAAAACAACACAAATTGGCCCACAATTTCTCAAATTTGGACCCGGAAGTCCCTTGAGAGATCCTTGGGTCTCCCATGGTCAGGGGTGGGAAGTCATTCCGCAGTTCTCTTGAATTTTGTATGGGGGGCAACCCCCCCCCACACCTGACTTTTATTGTCCCGTTCTCGATAGTTAGGCGAATGGACCCGGGCACCTGGAATCGCTTTTATTCAATGACTGTGTTTTGAACTCCTACTTGGTGCCAGGTAAGGCTCCTAGTGCTGGGAAGGCCTCGATGACTGAGACAGACACCAATCTGTCCCAGCGAAGCGCACGTTCTAACCAAGGGAATAACAGCACGGGTACATTGACACAATCCATGAGCCGCCAACACTCTGGGATTGTTGGCAAAGTTTTGCGCATATTTCACTTTCTAGAGCATAGGTCTTTCGATTTCATCAGATTTTCAAAGTATGGCTATTCTTATGAAAACATTTTTTAAACGTCTCTGAAGTGTAGTTCTAGAGCACCTGTGGCTTTGGAGCCAAGTCAACTCGTAGTCAAAAGTCAGGCTCTGACTTATGAACTATGTAAGCTTGGACAAAGAAAAATTAGTTCACTTTTCTGCACCTCAGTTTTGTCATCTATAAAACTGTGGTCAGGCCTCGTAAAGCTCCCGTGATGGTTAAATTAGGTTCTGTACGGGAAGCATCTGGCACGCCGTAAGATTAGTGCCCCCTCCTCCCTCCTCATCTTACAGGTTCTGACCCAAAACATGAGTGAGACATTGGAAGCAAGTTTAAAGTACAAGACTGAACAGGTCACCTTTGACAGCGAGGAGGTCCTCGCACCTGCAGACATTTAATTTCAGTGTGGTCGACCATATTGGAAACGTCACAGGTTAGTGAGGATGGTCCTTTCCAAACGAAGAGTTCATGATTCTAGGAAATCACCGACATTGTATCTGCTAAACAGGTAGATGCACAG
The DNA here is from genome assembly GCA_003508835.1 of Eonycteris spelaea. Lineage (NCBI taxonomy): Eukaryota > Metazoa > Chordata > Mammalia > Chiroptera > Pteropodidae > Eonycteris > Eonycteris spelaea. The sequence goes on from PUFA01000189.1 coordinate 551,976, forward strand.
ACTTTTCTCTGGAGAGTATTTTATGACCCAGCGTACAGTCACACTTGGTTCTTTGATTCCGTGAGTGGAATAAATGCTTATTTTAAGCAATGATATTTGGTACAATTCTCTAAGTAGAACTCAAAAGGAAAAATACTCATGATGATGATAAAATTGTCTTCCATCTGTTCGGCATTTTATAATGTTTAAAGATTTTAAAATTATAAGTGTAAGCCCTTCATTTCACCTGACGATGGGAACAACTCTTGAAAACAATCCTTCAAAAGGACTTACAAGATGATGTTGGGTTTCGCCCCAACTTCCTCTCACAGCCTCAGTAATCTCATCCTCCCTCCGGCTCTGTGTTCCAGCAATGCTGACCTTCTTTAGGCCTTTAAACCTGCAGTTCCCTCCTCTTGGGCTGTAACACCAACTAACCCCAGCATGGCACTCATTCCCTCAAGGGCACTGAACCCACAGCTCCTGTGGCACTGCGTGCATCTCCCTTGTAGCCTCATAGCTGCGTTATGATTTTGGGGCGGGGCGGCGAGGGAAGGATACTTGATTAATATCTATTTTCCCTAGCTTGCATATTTCGTTAAGGCAAGAACCACATGTACTTCTGCCCATTCTAATATCACAGCGCTTAGCCCAGTGCCTGGCACACAGGAGTGGGTGGTAAATTTTGGTAGACTGGAATGTTGGCTGAAAAGTAGATAGAACAGACAGTATTTTCACTCTGCATATGAGAAAACAATGTGAACCGCATAAGGGGATATGACTATTCGGTGAGGAAAACGTATGGGGACCTAGTGCCCTGAGTGTCACTTTACCCTGCTCCCCCACACTGTATCTCCTCTTCTTGCTCCCCTCTTCTGGATTGGAGTCTTCTAACTAAAGACATGTAACATGCCTTTCACTTTAGTGTGTTAAGTCTTTGTTTAAAGACAAACCTAACTGATGAAAACTCAAACTGCTGATACGTATCCGATATCACTCCCAGTCAAGTTCTCCTGGAGGGGATTTCCACTTTACGTTTCTTTTTCTTAGAAATCCTGGACTCATCCATTTATTTTTAAGTTGTTCTCAGAATTTAATACTCCTTTCATATTACACGCGGAGGGCATGATCAGAAGACTTATGGAATAATTGTGGTAGAATTAAAGGAGGAAAGAGTGACGTGAGCAACAAAGCAATGTTAAGCCAAAAGAAAGCCACCATGCTGTCCTAATCATTAAAGTTGGAGAGAAGGTGACACGGGAGGAAAAGTAGAGAAGGAAAATAAGGACACCGGCAAACTGCCCAACAGCTAGGACCTCCCACGTGCCTGACACTGTACTGTGAGGCTCGATAAGTGAAAAACTGACTTTAACACTTGCGAAGTGGAAATCAATGCAGGATTCGCCTCCTTGTTCACCTTCACACCTAGAACACTAAAGTAACGATAGCTCGCACTTTTGAACACCACACACCATTCCAAATGCTCTACACATGTACCTCTCTAATTCCCCAACAAGCCCACGAGGTAGTAACTTTTTCCTCATTTTACAGAGGAGGACACTAACCTCCGACATTCCTGTCTCTTGACTCATCAGCTCTCCTTTTTTACATATCTAGTTGCAGAGCGGTCTTCTAAAGCACAGTGCTGAGTATAATTTATCAACACTGAGAGATCCTATTCGGATAAAAGGATGAGATCCAAATTCTTTGGTCTGGCCTGAAAGACCTGTCATAGTTGACTCCCTTCTTGCTGTGTGAAAAAGACTTGACATTTTTCGTGTTTGGGAGGAAGAGGCTTCGCCCCTGTCCCCACTGCCTAAGAAACTCTCCTCTGCTCCTTCGATTCCTATTCATTTTCAAGATTTGACACAGCGTCCCCTTCTCTGAGACGACTCTCCCGGCCATTCTTGCACACATGGCCTCCTCCGTCCTCTGTCCTCCTGTGAGACTTATTTCTGAAATAGTCACCGGGCATTTCCATTTTAGCTGCTTTACGTCATCTCTTACTGCTCTAATTTAAAACTCCTTGAAGCCCACAATAAGCCACACACATCTCTGACCCTTCCTCTTGATCCAGTCTTATGCCTCAGAGAGACAGTGTGGTGTAGGAGAAAGAGCAAAGCTAGGGAGACAGTAAGACTTAGGTTCGAATCGCGACTACTCTTATTGGCTGGGTGGCCCTAGACTTCACATTTAAAAGCCTCAGTGTCCTCACCTGCAAAATATAATGACACATGTTGTGCATTATACAGTCTCTGTACATAGTAAGACTCAATAAAGTATTGGAATTTTTGATTGGCAGACAATACAATAACTGCTGGCCAAATTCCTAAAAGAGCCTAAATTCACACAAGGCACGTGATATTATGTGCTGTTATTTAACTACGGCTATGTTCTGACACTCGTCGCGGGGAGATGAAGGGCGAGGGGTGCACCACACGCCACAGGCATCCAGGGAACTTTATGCCTTTAAGTCAAAGTGGTAATGAGTCACTCCGCACCTTTGATGAGAACTTCTGGAAGTGTTTTGTCATTGGATCATCATTCCAGGTTACATCTGATTGTTCCCATGCTAGAAACCTGGAAAGCTCACCTAGATCTTGGGGCAGCAGGAAACCTCAAAAGATGTCCAATCTTTGCTACTCAAAGGGGGTCGGCACCCAGCAGCGTGGGAAGCACCCAGAGAGCTTGCCGGAAATGCAGCCTCGGGCCCCGCCCCAGACCTGCTCCATCAGAATCTGCGTTTGAACAAGATTCGCAGGTGATGAGCGGCATACGAAAGTTTCGAGACGTGCTGCTTTAATATTACTCCCTCTTTTTATCATCAAGGAAGATGAGTTTGGGGGACTCTCGCAGGTCGTGAAATCTGCTACCTATAGACACAGCACAGACTGAGGGCCTTTAATTCTGCATTGCTGATCTTGCTGGGCCACCGGTGTCACATGATTAGGCAGCTGTTTCAGGCACTGCTTTGATTGCTTCTCTCCTGCTTACATCATATCATAATGTGATTTATCGCTAAAAGTAAAATGATTTTTCTTTAAGATCGTGTTGATTTAGATGGCCTTTAGTTCTAAAAAAAAGAGCTGAAGTCTATTATTGGTATCAAAATAGTTTAAATGCTGTAGGAGTGTATTTTAGTGCTTAACATTAATTTTACATAATTAAATTCTGAAACTCTCCCGTTTAAATCTTAAAACATTATCGACATTCCACGCAATTAAAAAGAGTAAGTTCAAAAATACTTGATTTCCCCTGCAGACAAAAAGATAAGAATTCTGTAGCTTTGAAGAATGAGTTTTTTTTTAAAAAAGTAAAAGTAAATGTTCTCCTGGACACCTACAGCTGTTCAGATTCTACCCATCTCTTGAAGATCTATCCAAAATGTTATTAAAATTTATTAATTTTATTTATAAAAATATGTACCTCCACAACAGGACGATCCTGACCACAAGTGAGTCCCTCCAAATACATATATTTTTATTTCTCTTTGATTCTGTGTTTTCTATCACAGCTATTTATTTACTTTTGGCATCTCCTCTACAAAGACCAAAAGTGAAATATAAAACTGCATTTATTCTGCAGATATTTACTGATCATCTACTATGTGTTTGAGATCGAGAATACAATGAACTAGATCGATGTAGTTGGTACCTGCCTTCAAAGACCTTATACTGCAGTTAAATATTAAGAAAAACAGAAAACAGCCCCTGAAAGCTTAAATGATTCCATCAGGACACCGATAGCTATAACCCCAAGCTTTCGATGTAAAATTGACAAGTTCCAGGTAGGTTCATTTATCCATTCCTTCACCAGACATTTAAAGAGCACCTACTGTATGCCAGTCACTAAGCCCTCAGAGAGTTGACAGATGATCACTTAGGGCCAGTTAAGGAGGAATGTTCCACCCAAGCCTGGGGATAAAGTGAGGGTAGGTGCAGTTTCACCTTTTATCCATCTGAGTGCGCCACGGCAAATAGCAGAACATTCACACAGAGTAAACACACATCTCCCGATCAACAATGTGAAATTCACCTCAGTGAGTGGAGAGCAAACCAGCAGTGAAAGTCCTCCCTGGCAGAACACATCCATGTTATAAATATTTTAATATTTTTAAATATTTTATGGCGATACATTAATTCAACAAACATTTACTTATCATTTAGCAAGTAGCTACTATGCGCCATGCACTATGCTAAGTACTGGGCATAAAGAAATGGAAAATGTAGACCCTCCCTGAAGCAGGGAGACACACAAGTCACAATTCTAACACCCTCTAGTGAGTGTTAGGATCGATTAAAGCGCAGAGTTCTAAGGAAGTAGGTAGGCAGGTCATGTCATCCAAGTGGGCAACCAGCAATTTGGGGAGGGCTTCTGATCCACTTTAGAAGTTGGCATATATTCTCGCTATCTGTACCTTAGAAGTAGACCCTGTCTGTATCTACTAACACCTAGGATATGCATTAGGGCTTCAAATTTTTTGTTAAAAAAAATATCTTTTTTTTGTGTGCTTATATCATAGCTATCGCTTCTTCCTTCCTCTGGGGAGGTGACATAAAAATGTGAACCTTCTCGGTCACAAACTACCACATTTTTCATTTACAATCAAATATTTCAAACAATTACTGGTGAAAGAGCAATCATGGTGCTTTTTTATAGGTCAGTTTACCCCCCCCCCCCCCAGAAAAAATTATTCTTGACAAAACTTTCTGGGCAGAGTGCCATCAATTCATTCCATCATTGGAATCAACACAAAGAGACTATATTTGGAGTGACAACAGTCCTAGTCCACATGGAGTTTTATGGTAGCATGTGCTTCAGGAGACCTTGCAAAACCCACCTGGTTGATAGAATTCAGAGGAAGAACAATGAAACCATCGCCATCTCCTCCTGTAGTAATTAGCACCGCGGCTCTAGAATCGGTCCATTTCCCCATTAGCTGTTGTTTACTTCTTCCTTTGATTGTTCTAACTCAAATCTTCCTGAATACATATGTAATGCACAGTGCGTGGAGAAAATAGAGCGGGAGGCTGTTGACATGCCTGAAACGGACTCGAGCACGGAGTTTACAGTATGTACATGTATTTTGATGTTTAAAAAGCATTGTCGATATGTATATCTGCATTTCTTGAAGGAGATCCACTCAGACTCCATCAATGATCCATTTATTTACTGTCTAATTCTCAGTCGAATGTCTTGGTAACACATGGTTTGTCTTGTAGGATTACCCATTTCCATGCATATGGTGCTGGATGGTGGCCCAGGAAGCTGCAAGCCACTCCCTAGCTCCGGGGTCTGCAAGGCCACCAAGCATCTAATGATGGTCGCCTTGCCTCTTACCAGGCTCTTTCCCCAAATACTTAATTCTGTGATTCTCTAACAAGCACGGCTTCCTGAGAAGTTAATTCTGACCTTACGAGCAATTTAATTTGATGGGAACCACTAGATGCGTATTAAGCATAGTGTTAAATTCAAAAAATTTAATACATTTTCTTAATATAAAAGCCTACCTGGGCAGTTTTGACACAGAAGAGTCCCACATGACAGTGAGCTCAAGCCCCGCCCTCCACGACAGCTTCTGGGATAATACGCTTATTCTTCCTTCTCTGAACTCTTAATGAGCTTGACGTGAAGTCAGTGGGTTCAGGCAATGGATCGGGACCCTAGAGGAAGCCTCGGAGCTGGAGAAAGAGAGGTCGGAGTCTTCACAATAGGGGCGACAGTAAGAACGGGCGTTGTGTGTCAGCTCTCTGCAGGGAGACACCTGACGAATAAAAGGAGGCAGGAGAGAGAAGCTGGTGTCCACATTCGCAGAGCACAGGCTGAGGCAGGGAGGACACAGCGGGTCGCGAGGAAGAGCAGGGGGGACAGGCGTGTTCCACCATCCTTCCTCCAAATCCGCTGATCCGGGGCCCTGAGCGGCACTGCCGGGCGGCGTCTGGGCATCAGCAGCCACTGTCCTGCGTTTAGGGTCTCCCAGTCCCACTCAGGATGTGTGTCATAGTTTCTTTCTAATTTGAGTTTTTCAGAATGTGCAAATCATAGCAGAAAAGGCCGTCATAAGGAGAGACTGATATTCTCCACTGGGAATGGATGGGCAGGAAGAGTCTGAGCCAAAGGTCACATTCCAAGTGGGGGACTGACCATGGGGACAATACATGCTTATAAGCCCTGGCCAGACTACTCCTAAGTTCCAGTTTTTCCTCCACACAAGGTTGCATTTCTAGTAAATGACAAGTATTATAAATGATCTACTTTGGACTATTGTTTTTAGAATGTCCATGTAGGGTCCACTGACATATGGTCCCCTGGAGGAAGAAGGGGACGTATATAGAGAAACAGTACAGACTAATACAGGCCTTGCACTTCCTAGACCGTGGACAGGTAGGAGCAGAGGGATGCACTGAGTGGGGCCATCTCCGCTCTTTGCATCTGGAAGTCTCGGGGGCAGCGGGCAGCTGTCACTCACTCAGTTTTGGGAGCGCATGCCGCTGACACCCTTGGATGCTGTTTGTTCTTCCACGTCTAAAGCAGTTAACAATAAGATCACAGGAAAGGAAATCACTATGAAATTGCAAAAGGAGATACATTTTTAAAAATATTTTCATGGATTACGATAGAATGCTTTGCACCCCGCCCCCCAGCCATCTCCTAAGGGAAAGTTACACATCGCGAAGCTGTCATTCAGTACACCTGCGTGCACTGACAAACGGCAGGAGCGACCCCACCGCAGGGAACCTGGCTGCGCAGGGTAAGAAAATGCCGCCAGACAGATCTCTTGTGATTTAAACTCGCAATGCTGGTTCTTCCTCTTTCGTATTTAGAAAGAGTAATAAAGCAAATGAATGTCGGCATTCATGAAATATTAATATTCTAAACTTTTCAGAAACAGAATGCTTGCTTACTTTACCTTGCATACAATTCAATATGCTGGAGCTAATCTTTTCAGCTTCTACTCATTGTGTGTGAAACTTCCAGAGGCAGCAGGACGTTGCAGGAAGCATATGGAATTTAGGAACAGTCTGGGTCCAAATCCCAACTAAATGACTTCATTAGCTGTCGTCTGGGGCAGCCTACTTAACCCGTCTGAGCTTGTTTCCTTATTTGTAAAATAAAGAGAGGCGCCATCTACCTCATACCATGATTTTGAGTATTAAATTAGATAATAAAAGTGTTTCATAAACTGTAAATTTTAATTGTACTATTATTTAGATGTTCCATCACTTCTAGCCTGGCGTTATTCATTTAGTAATATATATGTATATATATTTCGTTGGTTGGTTTTTTTCTTTTTTTAATTAAACCCAGTAAGATGTCCAGAAGGCAATGAGGCAGTAAAAAAATGCTACAGAATCAGAATAGTTATTCTTTTTCTTTAAAAAGTTGTGCTTGAAGCACTGCATGAAATAGCTATGTTTGCTTTATAAAATATACATAAAAGCTACAATAACATCTAATCAACCGAATATTCTACTGTTTATCTTATGGTTTCCTTTGCTTTAGACTGTCAAATCTGAGGTTCCATATTTAAACCCATGCATGTATTAAAGAGAACCAACTCATTCTATACTAAGGAAAAATACGATGTTCCTTTTTCCCTTTTTCTTTTTCTCTGAATGGCAATCATAGGTTCTAGATGCCACCTAGCTGGGGAAGACAGTCTTTCAAGTTGGAATTCCCTCGGCAGGGGCATTTTCCCCTGAAATGTCTGTCTTGAGAAACTGCATTATTTTGTCATTTTGTTTTTTCTTTTAACTGCATTATGACTTTCTGCTCCTCCCCTCTTTTTTGGCCCCTTCCCCCACCCCTCCCATCCTCCAATTTTCTATGATTCTACACGTTGGCATTTATGCTTGACTCAGGGTGCAGGTAAAGGTCAAGAGATGTCATCATTAAAACAAGAACAAAATGAGAAATCTGTTCATTTCAGTGTTTTTGGCATGCATACTTTCTGAGATATGTTATACTTCTGCTATGTGGACTTGTTCTTTCCAAATGAGTCAGTTTAGAAGGCAACATTAATTTATTTGAGTAGACATGTGGCAACACAGCTTTCTTCTGTAAATCCAAACAAACAAAAACTCTGCTGGATAAGTATGTGCATACCTGTTATTGGACTGAGGTAAATTTTACTGTGGAACATCTCATTTAGATCAAAGTAACAAAAAATTTGTAATAATAAACAACACAAATTCCATGAAGAGTGATCCATTTGTTCAGCCAGATTCATTAGAATTCTACTTTAGGTAATGACATTTTTTAAGTTCTCTCTTAGCCAATTGTAGTGCGTTCCCAAATGTTTAGATTCTAGTTAGAGGAACTGAATTTTTGAGACCAAACTCACAATTTCTTTTTAATCTCTTAGCAAAGTGGTTAACTTTGCTGTTGGATATTTTCAAAACACTGTATATTATTGAGGACATGAATAAGTAAGAATTGTTTAAGCATCCAGTAAAAGTAAGTGTAATTTAAAATGCCATTGGAAAGATTATTTAAAATTTATCATGAGTGCATTACCCTTGATATGGGTTGTTTTTTTTTTTTTTTAAAGATGGCATTTAGAATGAAGAATTTGCTGAACTTGCTACCCCAGTGGAAAATTTCACCATGATGGAACATGAATAAATGCTTACTTTATTAAGTAACAGTTCACATGAACCCATTAAGTTGAAGCCAATTGACTATTTCCATTTGTATGTTTTTTAGGCATCCTGATTTTTGGTTAGTAATCTGAGACCCTCTGCTTCCAACTAGCAATGGCTTCATGTTAAATGTCTTTGTGTACGCCACTGATCCTTGCCAGGGCCCCCTTCCCTCCTCCCCAGCCTTTGGTGAATTTCTACTTCTTCTTCAAAATTCATCATGAGAGCCACCTGTTCTGGAGAACATTCCACAACCTGGGTGTCCAAATTCCCATCTTCATGTGATTCGCTGGCTTTCCACGACACTCCATAGAACACTGAGCAAAATGTTCAGCTGTCAGGTAGCTGAATTCAAACCCAGGTGTGCAGGCACCGGAGTTGCTGTCCTTCTCTAATACTAGCCTGTGCTGGTGCTTTATTCCCATCTGTATTATTCCCAGTAACCAAGTGTTTGAGACTGGAATCTGTGTCTTTCATAATCACAAGACCTGCTAGTATGCTCTGTGTAGAAGCCCTACATCTGGGCAGTGGCAGCAGCAGACACAGGGCCTGTGCTCCCCCGCTCCTGGGACATCATTGCGAGCATCGGTCACGTTACTTATCTCCCTCCCCAGCCAAGCCAAGTTCAATCTCTCCTCTGAGGCCCTCTCAGTGATCCTTGCTGATAGGAATCTGGTTTCCTGTCTATTCTTTCAGCATTTATAAACTCAATTATCTAGAGCATTAATTTGTACTGTTTGGTATCATCAAAGATACATATTTTGTGCATCAGGTTACATTTTTATTCAATTACAAAGAAGAGACTGTGTTCTATCCTTTTTTTTTTTTTTTTAAATCTGCTATGACCTGCAAACAAAAGAATGTTCTGAGCAAAGTAGGTGTTTGGCAGATACTATCAATTCACCACTCATTAATCACAGTGTTGAGATGAACGTGTGTGCAAATGCCCAACAGACATTACATCTCATTCTGAAATTAACTTCATTTTCCAATTTCACGTAACTACTCACCACTGTATCTAACATCTTCACTTATATAACTTCTCAAGTCTAATAATGATAATTGACAAGAATAGCTTCTATTTCTTCATCATGTAAAAAATGTTCAAATAAATAGCCCAAAGTCTTAGTAACACGAGTCTTCAAAACAATGCAATTGGTAAATTCTCGTCCTACAGGCAGAAGGAGCCCAACCTCTGCTGTTTACGCCGTTCTCCACATAGTTTGGCTGAGAAGTCAGACCGCCAGAAGTACATTAGAAAATGTAGCTCGAGTTTTCATTTCCTAAGAAATGAGCCAGAAATTATGTTTTGCAACGTGGCATGTTTTTTTTTTTTTTCAAATAAAACTTGAAAACTTGTATCTGTTCATAAAAAGGTTGAGCATCTTAAAATACGGACAACTGTGAGAGTGCGGGAATGACAGAACAGCTGCTGCTCAAGCAGATGTGTGGGAAAGCTGCAGGCGCGTCCCCCAGCTGTTCAGAACCAGGATCCGGAAGCCTTCTACTCCGGTGCACGGAGCTGATTTATTTCCCTTTCTACACCAGGCCTTCCAGAAGAGAAAAAGCAGTGACTAAAACCTAAGGCGATACAGACCCAAATCGATACACGCTCTGATAATGTGATCTAGTTCACATTTCTACTGATTTGAACCAACATTCCAGTTTTTGAAGCTATACGAAGCCGCTGGAGACATTAAGTTAGTTAAAGCTGCCAAGGCTTTATGAACAAGCAGTGGTATAAATTTCTGATGAGACAAAAAACACTCATTTCTAGGAACTTAGAGATGGAGAGAGAGATGCAGAAAGACCGTGATGGAATAAGAGAATAAATTTGAAGTCTTAATATTTTTTCTTTCAGCCAGACCACGAGTAGCACCAACCAGGGCCACCTCAGTGCACGTAACAAAGAATGTCACGTGAAGAGAGCCCCCCGCAAATGGCCAACGCTGTGTGAATGACGCCCACGAGTTTTGTCCCCCACTGATTCTCTGTGCTCCAGCTCCACCCCCTGGGTTCCACTCTCTGCTCTCTTACATGCTTCTTGATTCAGCTTTACATGCTTTCCCACTGTCTTAAATGCTTTTCCTAATCCTTCCTCCTAAGGAATTTATACTACACACTCTGGAACTTAGCTCAGATGTTATTCCTTCACCTATGTAGGTAGCACTTTCCATGATGGCAATTAAATAATTAACTAAATAATTCAATGTGTGACACATTGCGTGAGGTCCATCCCGTCCTACTCCGCAAGTTTTATGAGATCTCCTGTTTTTCAGCAACACCCACAACATCCAACAAAGTGCCTGGCCAAAAAGAGCGCTTGGTATATTAATACATATAATTACACCTCACGGCTCTTTCTCTAATCTCCTGCTTTCTCATTTTCCTATACTTTAAACTTGATTCTCCAGCCTTCAATTAAATTAATGCCAGGAAAGAATGGGCTTTGGCAAAAAGCATGGCCAGAGATGTACCTCATGCTCATGCAGAGGCCACTGGACTCCACAAAATGGCTCCCATAAGCAATGCCCCCTTGCTCCTTGGGCCGGTCTGATCTCTATTCCAATGCTATTCCCTTTGGTCTAGTTTCACAGTCTCTACTGAGAAAAAAAAATAATAATAATAACGACAGGATCTATTTGCATCCTCTTGGGAATTTCATAAGTCTATTTCCACAGCTGACAATCACTCTGACTTTGGCGGGGAGGAGTTAAAAAAGTGCAATATTTCACAACAGCTGAAATAATTTTCTGCCAAAGCCTGTTTTAAATTCAAAGTGTGTTTTCTCTGTGTGTACGAGGCAGCTAAAGGTCTAGAGATATAATGTGACATAGGCATTGAGTACGCTAATATGCACAAACAGAACAGATATTTTTATATACTACTAATGATAATAATTACTATTGACTCTAAAGTAAGCAAATCCATATTTGTTTTCGAGCTAAGTGTGTTACTTGAGAATATTTGAAAACATTTGCTAAAGGGGTGTGAACAGTACAGACTCTCAGCAGAATCCATCTGTCTGACTCCATTAACTGGCTTTTCCCCAGGCGGGCGTTCCTCGGGGCCCTGCATAACAAAAGCTCCTTATGCCTAGGGTGAGGGCTGATGCCTGAGAAGCTACGTTCAATTTTTCCAGAATTAAAAGTTTTAAATAGATTTTGGAAAGGTGTATCTTTATGACCCAGCCACATCGAACACAGAACCAGAAGCCGATGCGAATAGAGAACTGGAGTTTGAGCTTCGAGTCAAAGGAGTCAGCAAGACAGTTTTTCTATTTTTTTTTTTAAATTCTTCACAACTTGCTCACAAACACATCTTGAAAATACTCATGTAGATTATGCAGGGAAAGGGATATTTAGTGTTTCATCGCCTTCCTATTGCCCGTCGACCTCACCGCTTTCTATTTTTTACTCAGTGTTAATAAAGAGATTAAGATATTTGGGTTATCTAAATTAAAAAAAAAAAACAACTATTTCCGTCTTTTAAAATGGTTATATGTTTTCTGATCACATTTAAGCTAATAATAAATACTTGTGGATTGATCATCACACACTGATCTTCCGCCCCTGACAAGCATATCCTTGACACCTTTCCTTCTGGAACGGGGTGCCGCTTCTCCAGGCTATGCAGTAAAGGCCATTCCTACTGGCCCTGGGTCTGTTTTGCTGCCACTATTTTTTTAATTCCTTATATATCAAAAACATATAGAGTATATTATATATTTTTTTCTCTTTTTTAAAGAAGTCACCTGAAAATTCTGAACCTACACATCGAAAAAAATCCTCATTAGTTCGCTTGATATCATAGGCCACTGGTCACTCTCTCTAAAAACATCATGGGCAAAACTTCGTTTTTAGCACAAGCAGCACTGCTTCCTCCTGATGCTGAAAAGCGAAGGTGAGAACAAACTCATCTCCAGCCTTAACCCACCCCGAGACGGCGGACGGATCAGGCCTCAGCGGCTCCAGAAGAAAATGAAACGAAGGCCTTCCCCAGATGCTCTGCTTGCTGTCTTCACCCAATGGTTCCGTCCACAGATACCGCCTGATTATTCTTTACGTAGAGAAGAAAGAAAATCAATAAAGAAATGAGCATAAAATCTTGGCGTAACCTAGGATTTTAAATCCCTTTCTTCACAAAATCTTTTTTTAATATGAGGTATGTTAAAGAATTCTAATTTTAATCCCCTTCCCTTACGCATCCTGTTATGGGCTGGATTAAACTTTCCAAATGTTACACGCCCAAAGGACAGAAAAAGAAGGAAGAAAAAAAGGCCAAAAAAATGCATACGCCACCGACTGAACTGTCGGACACATAACTTATAAACCTCAGAAATTCATCACCAGTCCTGTGAAGCCTAAGAATGTCTCTATTATCGGCCGCGGGAAACATGAAGCTGAAAGCATATAATTCATGAACTCATGAAAAGCGCCACGGAGACTTAGCCCCACTTCCCCTCAAAAACACAAGCGCTACATCTCAATGGGGTTAAATATAAAAACTCCCTTTCAGGACAACTGTAAAAATCACAGGAAGTAGAAAATCACTCGAAATAGGTAAAATGAATAAACAGGAAATCCTCGCCGCCCTCCTGGCATTGCATTAGCCGCTGCTTTCGCTGGGAGCGTCTTGAGCTTTAGCAAACCAGAGCTTCAGGGACAACCTTCTTCGCCCACTCCAACACCACTTTTGTACACTCAAGTTTTACCAAGAGGACATCAACGTAAGACGCGAAATGTGAAACAGGATTTTATTGGGGTGTATTTCAATAAAATAACGTAAACCAGACACAGCACCCTGTGCACAGAGCTCTCATTTTACACTGTCGTTTTTGGTTTTCTTCCTGTACACAGACATTTAGGAAAAGTAAAGGAAACCATGTTTAGAGCATGTCCTGTGTGATAAAGTGGGGGTCTCCAGGTGGGTCTCAGATCAACAGCCTCACCATTCTCTGGAGAGCGTCTTAAAAATGCAGGTTCCTGAACCCTCATTTGTTCAACCTGATTTTCTAACTGGTGGGTCCCAGATTATGTATATTGAAAAAGCACCTCAGGTGATTTCTTCTGTACTGAAATTTGAGAATTAATTGCATGACTTTGTCTAAATGCTATCAGATAGGTCATTTTATTCAGTCATTTAAGCATGTTAGGTAGTTAGGTAGATATGAGCAACAGAGGAGAAAGGAATAACGGCCCCGCCCAAAGACCTCCCCAAAACACACATTTTATAGTTACAAATCACCCCTGCATCCTGAGGGACAGAGGAATGAAGGACCATAAACCAATAGCTGGTTAAATCTGGCCATGGGCGTGTGCGCAGTCAGTCCCATGCTAACCTCCCCGCGACCTCGCCTCATTATAATATCATGTCTATACCCAAAAGTTTATGAATCTAATTATAACAAACTGAATTCTGGGTAACCGTATGCACAGTAGGCAGTTATATAAGAGCCAAATGTCAATCAAAATGACCTCACGTGCTAATCGCTAAGCACCACCCTTGTAACCCACTATCACGGCCCAGGTATAATACAGACCTCTCCACTTTCACAAGCTTACAGCCCTCTTCACTGTAACCTATCCTCCCTTGGAGTGTACTTTAATATACTTTCTGTTTCCATCTGGTTATAGCCCTTTTTTAGGCATGACCCGTCTCCCTTAAAACATACTTTAATAAATCTAACTTTTTGTAAATCTCGCTGAGCTGTGATTCTTTACTGCATGGCAAAAAGAGCCAAGGTACCTTCAGCACTGCTGGGTCACGATGGATGTTTAGATCAGCCCAAAGGTAACAAGAATATGTCTCTCCTCAGTTCTAGCGGTCCTTTAACACTTGAGTGGTGATGTGTATGATTAAATTTGTATGTTTAGTCTCCATCTAAGCAGAAGTAGCTGTCTTCTCTCCCACCAGGGATGCTCCATGGCTGAGCACATGAGCCTTAAGGGGAGACAGTCCTAACATAAGATTTTGCTTAATTCCCAAGTTTCTACGAGCTTTATTTGTATCTATGAAAAATGAGTATTATACTGCCCTTGCTAGGCCTGTTTTAAGTATTAATACAATAACCTGTGTGCCTGGTACATGGTTGACACTCAAAAAGTTGTGGTAGCTATTATAATTTTCTGTGAAACGAAATGATGCATCTAAGAAATAATTGCATATCATCACAAATAGTGCTTCAATCTTACAATGCCACATTAGATATGTGATTATAAACAATGTTACCATTTAAAAATACTTGCAATAGCCACGTGTCTGCTGCCTCCATTAAAGGGATTCTCTTGGTGGAACACATTTATTTTTTAAAATGCTGGCTGGCCTGCTTGAAACATTTTCAAGATGCTCTTTCAAGTATACTTTAGAAGTATGCAGTGATTATCTTTGGGTGCTTTTTTATAATCAACTTGTTAGTTTTATAATCAACATGTTAGTTTTATAATCAACATGTTAATTTTAGAATTATAAATAAATAAAATTTTAAAAGAGGAGAAAATCTGTCCTTTCAAGTGCATACTAGTGGTGCCTTTTTTTTTTTTTTCTTTCACTTTGGGAAGGAACTTGTTCTTTAAAATAGTTAAGTGTTTCATGGTCAACTCTGATGAAAGAAAGGTGATCAGTGAACCCAAAATTAACATCCAGCCTAAAAGGAGTGAGATTTGGCAATTCCTGAGAAGAGCTTCAAGCATTGTTGGGATAAAAAGGTGGGCTACTGATGACAATGTCACTTAAATGTAAGAATTTCAGTACACTTTTCAAACTGTCTTATTTTGATTCAATCATGCCTAAAATATCGCATGTTGTTTATTTTTCATATACTCTCTCTCCATAGGCTTTCTTGCATTAATATACTTAGTCTGTAGAAAAATTTCCATACAGTAAACATTTCTATCTATAGTTTCCAGATTAAGGAGTAGCTAGGTATCACAGTAATGGAGAATGTGATGTGACATACTGTTGCAGTGGTTTGTTACATGCGGACTGTGAGTTTATTTGCCCTTGTGAGAACTAGATTTGAATTCTATTACATGTGTGTAAAATGGCTCCACTAATGTTGAACCTTAGAAAAGTAACCAACTTGTTTTGCCGAACTGAAGTTGTTTACCCCGAGAGTGAAACTTTTTGACCAAGAGTGATAACCAGACACCCGTGCACCTGGCTGATAAGACACTGAAGACGTCACCGCTAACATAAAATCTCCAGGACTCTCTGCCTGAATCAGAGCACTCTCTCTGTCTCATGAGAGTGTGTTTCTCCGTCCCTTGATTTACTTCTTGGCCTTAGACTCTGCCCATCCAAACGAGAGGCATCTTTGCCGATCAATGGTTGATCGACCGGCAATTGACCCAGCATTGATACGGCGCCGTTCCTGCTCATCGTGTGTCTGTCTCAGCCAGCATCGCCGGGTGGTCTGCTAGGACTGAAAGCCATCAGGATCTGGCATGAATAAACCCTAGCATGCTAGCAATCTTATTTGTTTGTGTGTCTGCATCCTTACTTAGTTGTTGTCTCTCTGGGCTCTTCATATTTAAGTATATTAAGCAAAGTGCTGTCGTGGGTTCGAACTGGCTCAAGGGCCTTAAGGAACAAGCGAAGCCACCTGTGCATAAGTCCAAAAAAGAGCTTGACTTGGACACATACAGTTCCCTCTAAACCAATGTGTACAGAGGTTCTGGGGATCCTGACACAGGTCACCTGGTTCTAATCTCTGCTTCAGAATCCTCCTTTGCTTTATGAACCCACGCCAAGGGTCACATACATTTTTGAGTCTAAATGTCTTCATTACAAAATGAGAACACTTATAATACTGACACTACACGTCATTAGGATGAAATAAAATGATGCACGTGATGTACTTAGCACAGGCTCTGGCACATAGTAAGGACTCAGTCAATGTAGAGTTTGTCGAGTTTGCTAGGATCTCCATGGTGAGGAGCAATGGTTTCAAGCAGACTGGGAAATTCCTTAATCTTTTTGAAAGGTTGACCAAGAAAGGGTAATAGGGATGGGGTTAAGGGATAGATGGTGGTTTTCCTCTAACCATCTCAACAATCTCCCCAATTTAGCTCTCGATCCCCTTAGGTCAGAAGTACTGTATTCATATTTCTCACATTCCACATAGGGGACTCGGGTCACAGGGAGATTTCTGAGGGTGCCAGTAAGTTATCAGTGGAGACAGGAATCAAGTTCAGCATTGTTTTCAGTTGGGTTCTCCAACAGTTCAGTGCCTTTCATATGCAGATGATTCGTTATGCAATCATTTAATTCAGTGCTTTCCATACAGAACACCACAGAGGGGCTGCTTCATGTGTGTCACTTTGTTGTTGCCCTGCTGACATTTGAAGAACCCTTGGGCGACCACAGATATCTGAGGATTCCAAAAAACAACGCCTTGTGACAAAAAGGGTAAGTGCCACAATGCAGCTGTTCAGTGGAGCTTCTCAAGTGCTGCATGAATTATACTTCTCTTCTGACATTGTCCCCCTTCACTCTAGTCAGTATGTTAGACAAATAAATCCAGCTTTCCATAAGAGGCCGAGTCGATGCGTAATCATGGATCGACTATGTTTAATGAAGTTCTCTAAACCCTTTAACCATTGACCATTCTGTGTGTAGGCTACAGTCAGAGAATTATAAGGTTTCTTCTAAGAGTTATAAGAAGAAATTACTACTTGTGAGTTCTTTCAAAGAAAGGATTTTAGCATTCATTTTTGTGTCCCCAGTACCTGGTAGGCAGTCTCACGTAATGCAGGTCACCAATAAATGCTTATGAATGAGTAAATCTAGATCCATATGGGATCGCTTTTCAAGGGCATCCTTTTTAAGTAACTATGGTCCAAAAACTCTCTGAAACAAATTGATCAAGAAATCTTATTGGTTGTACTGTGGAAATTACAGACCCCCAACTCTACATAACACGCCACACTGGACACTCGCTTTAACTTTAAATTGGCAAATCCAAGCAACCACACCAATACTTGGTGTGAGGAAGACCCCAGAAGCAAGGCTGGAGCTGGGAATTCACAGGAGCTCCTGCAAGTTCTGCTAATTTAACAAAAGTCATCTTTAAAAGCCACAGGAGACTTGCAACGTCTATGTGAGAAGAGGCTCTCATGGTTATTCTTTAAAGTTATAGAACTGGGGAACTTAAAAAAGATAAATATAAAAATAAACAGGGGGTTGTGATGTTTACACCAAACATTAGTGGGTAAAGAAAAATAGATTCACGTAATCATGAAGTCCTAGGGAGTTAGAAAAGCATTTACAGACTGAGATAGCACCGGAAGTCGTGGGTGAGACCCACAAGCTCATCATCTGGTCTCTGCCCACTGCTCCAGCATTTCCTCGTCTGCTCTCCTTCTTGACTTGAAGTCCATGAATGTGGAGTAATCACTCATGCTGCTTCATGCTCTCCGTTTCTTTGCAAGAGCTTGTTCTTCCCGCTCCTCAGAGGGTAAGTTCTCTCTTTAAGGCCCAACTCAAGGGGCATCCCCTCTGCAGAGCGAGGCGAAGCACAGCATGCCATCCTCTGCTCTGCCTCTAGCCCTGCACATTCTTCCTCTGCTGCCCTTTGCATAAGTCCTGGAGGGGGAAGACTTAGTGACTTTTCATCTTTTTTAGTCCCAGTGCATTGCATAGCACAGCATCGGGAATGCTAAATAAATGTTTCTGAATATATGAATGAATCTAGCTAATTCCTTTCCTTTGCATAAAAAACTGAGGGCCAGAGGTCATTCTCTCTCTCCTTTTAATTAAGTATTGGCCCTTCTGTGACGAGCAATTAAGTATTTTTTTTAATAACTGACACATGAACTAAATTTGATACGTCCAGGAAGCCTCTCAAAAGTCTTTCTGCTTCCACTCTTAGCTCTACTGTCTTTTCGTTCCAACTTTTACATCATACACCAGATAATTCACAGAAATAATATCCAAGATCACCCTGGGACTCTTTCCCAGGCCATAAGGCCACAGAGGACCTGACTACCCTCTCCCGCCACCCCTCTCCCGCTCAGCCACTGCACTCCAGGCCCCGCCAACGCGCTCGCCTCTCCTCAGACACAGCTGAGTGCTCCCGCTCCAGCAGCGATGCATCCTGCTCTTCCTCTCACCCCAGGTCTCTGAAGGTCTCTGCTCCAAGACCACCTGCCCCCCCACCACCCTAGAAAGACCTTCTCTGGCCATCAGATCCAAAATAGCACTCCCTTTCAATTTCCAGTTTCTTCCCATTGCTTGTCGTTCCTTGTAATGTGTTGTTTATTACACTGACCTATTGTGTGTTTGTTTATTATTCTCTCTCTCTCCCCGACGCAAATGGAAGTCCAGCGAGGGTGCTGATTGTGTCTGTTCACCACCAGATCACCAATAGCTGGGACAGTGTTTGGCACAGGAGGTAATTAATAAATATTTGTTGAGCAAGTTAAGAAAATGAGAAATTGGAGTTAAAAAAAAAAACCTTTTTTTTAGTACTGTAATTTTTAAAAAAATGGTTAAAAGGGAATATTTCTATGTTAAATAGTTGAAAAATCAATATTTAAATGACGACTATACTTTCTCTATTTTCCCCACCTAACACGCAATACAACAGGGTTAGTTTTCTTAGCTATAAAACGAAAATTTCCAAGTGCACCTTGGAAGGAGGCTGGAGGTCAGGGAAGGTTATCTCACTCAACTCCATAAAGCTGACCAGTGTGCCAGACTCCTAGGGGTGGGATCACAGTAGGACAGGGAGTATTTGGGGCCACCAGAGAACTCAGCATTTAGGAGGGAGCAATCGGATTCCTTTAGTCACCGAGATAGCACCTCAGGCCGCCAACAAATACTTACAAACATGTCTCGTGGGACAGGCTTTGCTCTTGAAGGTAAGGTACCGTTCTTCCCTCAAGAAGTTTGTGCCCCAGACTGATTTCAGATATGGGCATTTTGCTTATGAATGGGCGGCCAAGAATTAATTCACCTGTAATCCCAAGTCAGTGTGACGTGGAGTTGGACTCTCATCTCGAATTTATCACTAATGAGATATGTGACCTGGAACAGGTTAATTAAATCTCTGTGAGGTTCAATCAACTCTTGTAAATTGGATGGCTTGAAAAAGAGAATCTATAAGGATTTCATGTGCTCCAACATTTCATGTTTTTGTTTTGTTTTGTTTTAGTTAAAAAGAAAAAGAGGATAGCCTGTTGGCTGGGATTTCCTTGTGATATTGAAGAGCTCGAATAAATAAATATCATGTCTCTATCAATACCATTCACCTTTTTGAAGCTTGCTAGGAAATGATTCAGAAAAGAAGAGGCATTTGTTTCTTTTATTTCTTCAAAAACTAGGTGATTTCACCATGTGGATCACACAGTAGGTAGTAAAGGTTGATTTTTATAATGTAAGACAAAGTTTCTCTATTCCATATCAAGGAAATCTTGCTGGTGAGATAAGATCCAGACTGAAACACTCAGCAGAATGAGCGGAAAGGCAGAAGCTTGAAGCCGGATGAGACTCTGCACTTTGCTAGGTACGCTGGCCTCGGCCGAGCGTCTTCACTTAGCCCACCTTTAAAGTAGGGATGATAATCATTACCTCGGTGTCTCGCTGTGATGGTTCACAGACGACAGGTGGAAAAGCTCTGACTCAGGGGCCTGACACACAGCAGGACCCCACTGCCCTGCCACCCTCCAGCCAGCCCCCAAGGGGCACTCACATACTGAAACGGGAGGCCAGGGTGAGGTGGGGATGGGAATAACCATAATGGCGCTGGCAACAAATCGTGAAAAACTTAAGCCAGCCCTGTCAATGGGCGGGATCTAGGTAGGCAGAAGGGAGGTAAGGTATCAGCACTAGAAGACATTGCGTGGCATAGGCATGGAGCCTGAAGTCACCACGGGAGTTTAAAAGCATTTCCAGCAGTCACTGGTGAGAGAGGACAGTGCCAGGCAGGCTGTAAACAAACAACAAAGGTCACCTGGGAGGCTTGTTAAAAATGCACGCAACTTACCTGCCCCTTCCCCCAACACACACACACGCACAGACAAGGCACACTCATGTACACGGCCCTGTAGGAACGATTTTGATTTGACGGATCTGGCGAGGAGTCCAGGGGACTGTGTTTCAAAAAGCGTCTCCCATGGTTCTGAGGCTCCGTCAGGTTTGGGAGCAGTGGGTTAGTGACGGCAGCTGGTGTGACAGAGCAGAGCTCACACAGGACAGCAAGAAGGTGCCGCTGGCTGGGCCAGCACTGGGCTGGGAGCCGGGATTCAAACCCCCTCCGCCCGCCCTGGCCTTGGGCCGTAGCGACGTTGTTCTCATCCTCACCGTCTCATTAATGCCCCTACCTACACTGCCCACCTCAAAGGACTTTTGTGAGAACCTATTGGTTTTAAACCTCTGCTATATGACCTCACTGGAAAAACACTTTACTATAAAGTGTTCACGAATATTCGGGATCATCATTAACCACCATCATTACGCTCATGGGGACCCACGGTCCACTCAGCTCCATCTCTCACATCCTCGGGTAACCTTGCGGGGACACTGGAGCAAGCTCTGAAAACGGTTCCGTGCTGTCACCACGACACCGTGAACAGCTAAGCGCTGGACTGGGTTTCCGGCGTGAGCCCTGGAGCCATCGGGATCTCACAAACCTCACGAGTCACTCCCACGATCCACACAGCTACAAGCAGCAGTTATGGGCCTTCGACCAGTTACTCGCCCTGTCGGCCTCAGCTCCTCGAAATAAAGCGAGGACGGTGCGCGGCCCAGTGCGGGCGGCGCCGTGGGGTCCGTGGATGGTGGTGACACTCAACCCGGACACGCGCACCCGGCCGCACGTCCACGGGGCTGCTCTTCTTAGGGGAGGAATCATTTTCCAATTGTTTTCTAATTTGCGGGTCCTGAGAGGAAGGCTTTTTCTAAATCGCAGCACGCCGCTGTGGGTGCTACAGCGACCCTGGTAGGGCCTGTCCCCAAGCCCGAGCATGAACCGAGGAAACGCATCAAGTCCTCGGCGCAATGCCGGGCACGCAGCAGGGTCCCATGCGGGGCGGCTGCTGACGTTATCATTATCATCAATTCGTTTCTCAACGCCTACGCCGGGACGACCTTTGCCTCTCCTCGCAGGAGTTTATGGCCCGGGGGTGAATACGCATGAGGAAACCATTATGTCCAAGCACTGACATGGGCCACCGTGTCCCAAGTGACACCTAGCGCTTGAGTTTCTGAATTCCCACGA
Source organism: Eonycteris spelaea (assembly GCA_003508835.1). Classification (NCBI taxonomy): domain Eukaryota; kingdom Metazoa; phylum Chordata; class Mammalia; order Chiroptera; family Pteropodidae; genus Eonycteris; species Eonycteris spelaea. The sequence continues at coordinate 573,816 of PUFA01000189.1, forward strand.
CTGTGCTACACACACAGAACAGGCAAGCCACTGTCAGTCACTTGCTTCCTCTGTGGGCCACCGCCTGTGCCCACTTCGGTGCCAGGACACTGCTGTCAGGCAGGTCTCCTTTCTTCCAACATGGCCCACGGCCGGCCGTCGGGGGCCAGAATCTGCCTCCTTATTTGCGTTATTATTCAGAACTACTCAAATACATTCTTATTTGAAGCAGCTTAAGAGCAAATGAAAATACATGCACTGTCTTTATTCAAGTTCCCAGAAATACTTTGCATTCAATAATGAACTTAACTTCCAAACAAAAGAAAACATCTTTTTTCTTTTTACATCATCAAAGAGGGAAGTCTACGTACAGCTTCTGTTGTAAAGGAGGGTTTAGCCAACGCAGCTTTCTGAGTCTAGACTCTAGTCAGCTTCTGCGTTCACACAGACAGATGGACATGATGACCACATAAGATGTTGGCAGACATGTGCCAGAAATCCCTGGTGATAAATGCTAGGCTTTATTACCACCTCTCCCAATTTCCTTTTCTGAGTAAGTAGCCCTAGGTGAAATCGACACAGGAAATAGCCTTAATGATTTTAATAGCAGTGGTTTAATGAATTAATCTATTATGGGTATTGTAAATACATTTTTAATTAAGAAGCAGTTTAAGTTATCAAAGCAGGACTTGGATCTGAAAATCTAGCATACCAAGAGTTGTAATTTGTCCCAATGTCCTATTGTACCCGAAGCACTGCAGTACTTTAAAAAAACTAAATAAAATATTTGCTTCAACATGCATAATGACTAAAATATAATCATTATAACTCTGTAAACAACGGGTAGTGTTATTGCCTTATTTCATAAAGGCACTGTCAGAATCAATAAACAATAAAAAAATAAACACGCTCTTTCTCTCTTAGGGGGTCATGCTCCCTAAAAGCAATGGCACAGAGCTCCGAGGTCACTTCCAGATCCAGTATCCTGTGATTATGTATGTCACTTATCCTACTTAAATAACACCAAATTCACCAATGAAGGTGAACTCCCAAACAAAGGCACAGTTCTATAAGAGGCTGGTTTCCCCCAAATTTGGGCTCAGCTACGTCATTTACCAGGCCCAGCACAAAATAAAAATATGGCCCTCCATTGGACAATTATTAATTTCAAGATGGCTACAACCAGACCCACTAGAGAAGTGGTGATCATTGTGATTTAGTACCTATGTGTTTGAATATGTATTTACTGATTTCTACCTTTTTAATGGACTAATGCTAGATATTTCAACATTTGAGTGGATAACACATGGGCACAGCCAGCTTCCACGTGTGGGACCCTTCTGAGCATGGGGCCCCACCTGAGTGCGGCGCCGGGACCATTGAGATTCTACAGGTGTTTGCAGGCCCTGGACTCCTGGCCTGTGCCCTCCCCTGTCCCTTCTCCACTTATGGCAGATGTAGTTCCAATGACAGGAAGCACCAGGTGTACGTTGCTGCTGTTGCTGGGGGCTAGGTAATCAATCAGAGCTGCGTGGGGAACGACCCTGGCAGGCCTCCTGGGCTGTCACTCTGGGCTCTGCCCTCTGAGAACATCCTGAAGATCCACGGAAAGGGAACTAAAAGACTTAGGACATTTAGTTGCCGTGAGGTGCATGGGCTGGTTTGATGGAGCCACTGGCCGTTAAGCTAAATGGGACCTTGGGGATTATCTAGTCCAGCTTCTCTCATTTTTAATTAGGTCTCCATCAAATTCTATTTAGGCCAAGGACATGGGAATTAATTCTTGGCTGTGTAGCTTTAAGGTTGATGGTGATTTTGATGAACAAACCATAACTGATGATCTTCCAGAAAGACAAAACGTTAGTATAATGCATGATTCATGTTGGAGCACTAATGGAGTCTCACGAGACTCTGCCAGCCATGCTACCAACATATGTAGTATTTGATTTTTTGGTCCCAGAGGAAAGGAAGTGAGGCTAATGTCGGCACTCAGAGATCCCTGATCACGGACTCCAGGATAGATTCATAAGACACGGAAAGAGGCAGATGAATCCAGGTTTGAAGATGACAGGTGGTTTAAGGAGAGCTGAAAGCATCGCTTTACCAGGAAATATGTCTCTGCTGTTCCTCGATTCTCCGCTTACATGTACATTTATCTATATTTTAAATAAAACTCTTCTCCATTGTTTACTAGGGGCCAGACATTAGGTCAAATGCTTTAAAACATTAACTCATTTAATCCTCATCACAACCTTGTAAGGTAAGGTCCATGCTTATTATCCCTTTTAAAGAAGAGGAAGCTGAGGAACACTGAGATTAATTATCTTGCCCAAGGGCCCACGGCTTAAGGTGGAGGTAAGAGTCTCGCCCATGTAGTCTTGGCACCAGGAGTTGCTCTGAACCACTAGATCACGATGCCATGCCTGTGATCTTCCGTCACCCCCAAACGCCACGGACCCCACCCTCCTCCACATGGTTCGTATGAAACAAAAGTAAAACAATATGCGTTTACTGTTTACTCTATCGATGCTCCTAGCACTGTAGCCAGAGATGTGGCAAAGATTTATATCAATGTTACAACTGAATTGACACTGATTTCATTACACAGGTGTGATGCTATCTCAAACAGTTTCAATCCCTTTTCTACCATTATAGTGCTACTCTAAAGAGTTAAGGGTACACTTTTTCTTTAGTCATTATTGCTCTAGTTTAGATTTAAGCGCTTGAAATCACATACTTAGCCCAAAGCTTCTCCTCTCGCTTTCTGGAAAGAATAAACAGCTTAGAAGACAATAGTTGAAATATGTAAAAGCTTTTCTTGGCTTATTTTCACTCTAACAATTGTTCCTCTTTTGTATCTATTGCTTATAAAGTTTTTCCTTGAGACTAAAATAAATATGCAATTTATTTACAAGACTCTGGGGATAACTCCTCTGGCTCAGGAAGGTGTATTCTGTCATTGTTTTCGGAGAGTTCTGTGATGAGTACAACTCAATGTCAGGCCGGAGAGGGACGCACTACCCTGCTATCTCTGTGATGTCACTGGGACCACCCCATGAGGCAACAGATTATGTAACTTATACTCTTATACTTCCCAGATATTCAAATATTTGCACTTTTTGGATATTATTCTAATGACAAATATTAACTGTCATTAGAGAAAACTTTCAATGATCCTTCAAGAAACCTATCCAGTTGGAAAGAAGACACATATAAGATTTTCCAAGTTATGTCGTTGCTAGTAAATATATTCATGTACGGGATTTGCAGAACCATTATCTGTATTGTCCGTTAATTTCTTATATAAGGAGAAAGAAGTATTCAACAGAGTATGCCATGATGAAATATAGATAAAATTTTCTCCATTACACCAAATAACAGAACAATAGTATTCTGAAATTTTTATTTTGGATAAAAATGTTACTGAGGAAATATTCTGCCTGAGAATGTAAGATGTTTGACACAGCAGATTTGCAAATATGATATTGTGTAGTCATGGCACATTCTATAATATCTTTTTGCAATTTCTGGAAGCTTGCTCTATTTCTGGTTAAATAGATGAGTTAAGTGATTTGAGCAGCTTAATAAAATTTGTGTGTTGCCAGGATAAGAACCACAGCACTGAATTAATATCCTGTGTACAGTCCTAACATGCTGTGACAAGGATGCTATTTCATGGCTCAATAAATACTTATTGACTAACTACAAACGTGACAAAAATGTTTGTCCTTCAACTCCACTAAACATTCAAGGATTCTGAAAAAATGCCCAGGAATGTTGTAACAGTTTCAAAACACTTTTGTTTTCATTTTGCAATGTCACTAAACTTACAAAACAGCAGAATAGAAATACACTGTTGGATGAACCCCCAGAAAACTACAAGGTCTCTAAGCAGTTTTTTTCTTTATGAGTTGTTTTGTTCATGCTAAGATCTAAAGCACATGAAGGAGGAGTATATATTAATTTCATAGGCAATGTGCTCTCTGTCTAAACATCAAATTGGTGACTCGTAAACACTGTGTCAAATGGTCTTCTCAGGGAATTGCAGCCAACTAACGGGGCGGAGTAACGACCAGCAATTAATGAACATGGTCCTTTCTTTGCTTTAATGCCAGGAGGAAATTGTTACTGCCAAGGGTTAGCTAGCGTACTGCAGATAGGTTAGGCCAAGTTTAAGTTACTTCCCTTACGCAAAAATTTACGATGCTGTGATCTATTTTTCTCTGAGAAACTTCCCTTCAATGAACTTCATTATGAACAAACCGTAGTGATAAAGGTCAGTAAACAAATGCAATACTGGAAAAATCAACATACAGAATCGCTGTTAACAAGCTCAGCATTGATTAAACGAGTCCTAGATATCACGACGCTGGAGGAGTCACCTTTCCATACAAAGTTCTTGCTGCCTTTTAAGTGAGGCCAACAAGTTATAGTGACCACAGAAGTATTCCTGCTGAGACCATTTTTACTTGATTAACTATATTTTAATTTTTTACGTATGGGGTCTACCTTGGGAAGCATTTCCTTGAAATGTTTGTTAAAATTTTTTATTTTTACTTTGCAATATCATTTCTAAATTAAAAAGGTATATTTTCTCAGATGTGTTTTTTTTTATGATTTTGAAAAATTTATCAACAGTTCTAGGATCAAATAAACAAATCTGTCACAGAAGATTATTCCCTATAGCACTGCTGCTGTTCTGCTATGAGAATGCTGAATTTAGGGACAGTGTTGGGAGCAGTACTGTGCGCTGACAACTCCCAGACCTGCGTCCTTGGCTTTGACCTTTCTCCTAAAACTGTACTTGTAAATACAACCCTTTGACTTTTATTTTTAGACGTCTAATAGACATATTTGGCCTAATTTGGCCAAAGAAGAACTCCTCACTCCTCAAGTGTCTTACTCAAAAAAAAAAAAAAAAAAAAAGAAAAAGTTTCTTTTGCGATTGCAACATGCAAATCTGCCAGCTGCCCCCATGTCAGCCCAGGGCCACTACAAACCTAGGAGTCCCCGATCTCTCTCCCTCACTTCCAGCACCCAACCTGCCAGCATTGCTGGCTCCATTTCCAAGACATGTTCCTAGTCTCTCTCTCTCCACTTCTGTCTCTATCATCCCCGTCCCTTTCACTGTTTGTCTCTCTCACCTGGACCAGTCCAGTAGTTAATTTATTCAGGTCTTGTCATTTCTCTGCTTAAATTCCTTTCTTATCACACGCAGAACCCAACCCAAACTTCTTCCCCGGGCAATAAGGTCCACCTGATCTTAATAACCCAACCCTACCCACACCGCTAACATCTCCCTCCATACTCATACCGACTTGTCATTATTCTCAAGGCACACTGGCTTTCTTTTTTCTTTTTTTTTTTTTTTTGTCCATAGAAATTGATGAGTTCATCCCAACCTCAAACAAAACTTTTCTTAGGAGCTTAAAATATGGTGTTATACTAGACACAGACTTCTGCAAGTTATCATACATAGTTAACATAAGTCAGAGGTTTTCAGCCCAGACTGCCCATTGGAACCATCTTTAGAGCTTTAAAAAATATTGATCCCTGGGCCCATCTGAACTGAACCAGAGTCTCTGGGAGGCGGCCAGGCCGTACATATTTCTGAAAGTCTTCAGATGATTCTGTGTACAGCTAAAGCTGAAGACCCTGATGAAAGTGACAGGCTCTCCTCTGATTTTTAACTATATATTTACTTGACTTGGATATTTTCGTTACTGTTGATATAAATCACATCTAAACGTACTCCCTTTTTAAGAGACGTTAAAAAAAAAAATCCGACAGAGTAGGATGACCTGCTCTTTTAGTAAAGTGATAATAAAAAGGAAGGACACTGATATAAAACACAAAACACATGAAAAGGATCGGCCAGTATCATCCTGTACTTTTTGATATCACGGAACACATTTAGATTTTAATGAGGACTTTTTAATGGCCCAGGTTCTGTTCTTGATCCCACTCTGCATTAAAGTCCCAATCTCATGTTTACATCACATCACAGGATGCTGCTCTTGACTTTGAGGATGAATGAACCTGTCTTAACATGACAAGAACTCACTGAAATTTGGTGGAATTAGCATTTCTAACGAAACTCAAACTTTTCAGTGTTCTAAGTTAGTTTATTCTTGGCAGGAATATAACTTCCTGTGTCTAAGAGAAATTATTTAAAATGGGGTTGTAAAAGAGATCAAAAGACTTGGACATCAATTAGTTCGCAAGCTACCTAAATATTGTTATAGGGGTATAAAAGAACCAAACGTATGGATTACATTTCCATTAAAATAGAGTAAGGCTTTAAAATAAAGGAGCAAAAGCTTTAGAAAACTCATTTGGATTTTCTCAGACCTTAACATTTGAATAATAGTTCAGACTGCTTACAAACACCAAAAGCTAAAGGGTATGCTTCCGCCTAGAAAATTTAATAATGCTATAAAAGCGAAGAATTATCACCAGTGGTGGCTGATTAGGGATCTAGGGAAACCAAAAGAACCTGCCACTCACCCACCTTGAAGAAACCTGCATTCAGACTTTATGACAGCAGCTCATTCGTGAAGGCCCTGGCTTCTTGTAGCAATGGCAGTGGGCAGGGCACACTACACAGGGCCCCCAACAAGCTAGATGTATGGCTATCTGTTCGTTTCAAATCTCTCTAAGTCTATACACTGCCCAGCCCAATAGGATGACTAGGGGACAAGCCATTTTACGTACCAGGGTTCTGTTTGTCACTCTAAAAAGAAAGAGCAGTTAACTCAGTTAACTTTGTTCTTTATTTTTAAACTAATTGCAAGTGACAGAGAGCTTTAGAGAAAGGATTTGAGGTCCATGTGTCCCCCTAAGGCCTATAAAGGGGGCAGTGTGATGTAATAGAAAATGAGCACAGATGGCCTTTGACTTCTGACAAACTGAATTAGAATCCTGCATTGAACACTAAGTAACTTTGCTATCTTGGGAATAAACAACAATTACAACCATTATTACAATAATCAATATTGAGATGATGGGTGGGAAAAACTCTTGCTGCCCTTTATGAGGATTAGCACCTGGGGAAATTAAGAAGTATGCATTTTTGCCACAATCTGAGGAAAATTTGGCGGCTACTGTACAGAACTGGAAAGCCAAGAGCTCTCAATATCAGGGCTTCTTTAACACCTCCCTTTTATAATTTTGTAATTAGCAAATTCAAGCATCATTCAGCTCTTATCCTTCCATCGGTCTCATTATTTGTGTCGTTGTAACGTGTTAAGAAAGGCTTTTTTCAATTACATATAGTCTCCTCATTCCTAACTATGGTCCACAGCACAAAAATCCATAAGCTTCAATATGCTTAAACAGTTTTACTTCTTGTCTTTCTGTTTCATTGATAAGACAATCTTTCGTGAAGAGAAGATTGAGTTAGAATAAGGATTTCCCTCTTTGGAATGTAAAAAAGCAAAATGAATAATCAAATACCTTCAGAACCCACTAGGCAACAAGCGTAAGTTTGTTATAAAGCACTTTGAACCCTGTTCTATTGTCTAAGGATAAGACAATTTCAGAGATATTTAAAAAGTCCCAGCACAAAACCTTTATCTGATAAAAAAAAAAAAGTTTGTTTGTTTGTTCGTTGTTTCTTTTTTAGCCAATAGCCTCATATCATCTCTTGGTGAGGCAGAGCTTTCTGGGGTACACTCATATAGTTGGTTACTCTGATATTGTGAACTGAACCATATAAAGAGCACTTTTACAAATGAAGAACATTTTCACCTGGAATCGATGCCAACATTAATAACTTAAGCATTTCAATGTCTCATGGCCAAAGTTCCATATTTTAGCTACCTTAGCAAGAAAATCAATTTGCATCTAAAAGCTCCTTCACTGAGTTGGCTTGGTTTTGTGGCAAGCATCCCAGCTCGCTCAGAGAAGCAGAAGTTGAAGCCGGCCTCAAAGAGGACTGTTTGGTCCCAGCTGAATAACCTGCTGGCATCCGCTGTTAGCAGAGTGGTAAGCAGATTAGGGGTAAGCGAAAATTAATATTCTGATTAAACACTTTGAATCCTCGTTTCTCGATTTAAAAAAAAAAATTGCACTAGGATAACTCTTAAACTTATCATTCTGAAGCCACTTTTAACCTTACCATCTATACATTCGTAATCTTAAAATCTCCACCTATGGTTTATTTCACAGAAACGAAACTTTTTCTCTCCACTGTCTTAACTAAACAGCCATGTCTAACATTCATGTGGATAAATGGCTTTCCTGGACAACCTGGATGGTTTTAGGGCTTTATAGTACACTTTCTTCCTTCCCAGATCTCTTTTTGAGAAAGACAGGGCTGCAGTCATCCTTGGCCTCAGCTTCTATAAAAAGCCAGCACAGCCTTGGCCGCCCTCCTGGAAACACTTCTTGTTTCCTGAAGATCCATTGATTTAACAAACCTAACAAACTTAAATAACAGAAGCTATGAAAGAGGCAGTTGCAGTAAGCATTCTGAAGTGATGAAGCAACAGAAGTTTACTAGACCACAAAAATTTCTCTAACATCATCCATTATGTAGATTAGACAATTTAGCACAATAACAGGGAAAGTTCTTGTTTTGAATTGAAGTCTGCAATGCACACAGAGGTCTTAAAAATTCAACAGTCAAAACTACTGGGTCATCACCACTTATTTCTGGGTCCGGGCCGAAAATCTGTTTATTTCTTGGATGCTTACGAAATGGGGCCACTGTGTCGGAGAGAAAATATGGGATGAACATTTCGTGCTGACTACAGTAAGGGTTGGGATCATCTGTAACTCCTATTTCCGATTTGACTAGTTAGGTTGATAAGCAGGGAGAGACTCCAGGCATCTACTGAGGGACGCTGTCAGGCTGAGGGAGAGACGGGGCTGCATGGGGGTGAGGGCAGAGCATCTAGCACACTACTTCTGCAGTTCTACAATAAGGAAAGGGGAGGAGCCCGGAGAAGGTGATATCTCCTTTCTCACGCCCCACCCCTCCCCCATCCTATCCTCTGTCAGGGCTTCACGTCTTCTCTAAAACTCTTCCACCCCTGTGGCCACTAGCCAACTCAGCAGATACCACTGGAGTGACAGGAGGCAACGAGGTCCAGAGACTGGATGCGGGCAGCCCTTCCCACCACGCTTCTCCCAGTTCCTGAAACGTCTAACACTTGGGGAAAGTGGTCCTGAATCCCACACCGCCCGGACACTCTTCTGTGGAGCAGACCTTATTGGGGCAGGCACGATGTGGTGACTAACCAGACTTCCAGCTCCCAGCCAGGGCCCTGAGAAGCTCAGACCTCTGCGTGCATCCGCCGCCCTACTTAGAGTGGGTTGCACGAAGCGTGCGCAGAAGTAAGGCCACAGTGTGCACGTTGGGAGAGGGGCTCGCGAAGGGGCCGGCGTTCTGCCCCAAGCAACGATTCTTAAGGTCCCCCTAGCTCCCGGCAATCGCCTCTTGTTTTCCTCTGATTCGTGGGCAATCGATTCCAAAAGGGAGGTCCACTTTTGTAACCCCAAAGTGAGGAGAGCCTGACCCACAGCAGGGCCAGGGTTGTGGGCGGCTAGCCACACGCACCAACAACTGTCCACCTGCCTTTCTCCAAATCCTGCCCCTGACGTCTGGTCTCCCAGGGTTTGGGATAAGCTCACTAGACTCTTGACTCTCCCTCCCACACACGCAGCGGACGTGTCCTGCGTGGAAAACTGGGAGAGGGGCAGTCCTCGTGGAGGGCCACTTGGCCTGGGCACTCATTCATTCAATGGGCTAGGTGGACGGCGGCGGAGCCGGGGCCAGCGCAGGCGACGCGGCCCCCAGAGGGAAACTCGCAGCCCCCCAACCCCCGGCCCGCGTGGAGCGCCCGGCCCAGCTGTCAGCACGCGCGCAAGGCTGAGCGCACGGCCCCGCGGCGCGCGGGGTGTGCGGGGCGCGCGGCGGGGGCCGCGGAGCCCGTGTGCGCAGCCCGCTCCGCCCAGACCCCGTGCGGGGGCGCGAACGGACGGCGGGGCGCAGGGCCAGGGTGCGCGACGCGGCCCCCCCGCGGCCCCGGCCTCCCGCCCGCGCCGGCCCCGGGCAACCGTCTCTCCCGCACGTTTCTCCACAGCAGGTCCCAGGCTCTGGCTGTGGAGTCCCGCAGCTGCTCACTGATGGACCGCCTCAACTGCGTTGGCAAAGGTTTCCGTTTGCTGGTCATTTTAGGTCCGTCCTCATAACGACCAGCGGGCTCGCCGCCGCCACTCCCTCGTGGCCCGCAACTCAGACTCCCGGCGACTCAAGACGCCAGACGCGGGGCTCCGGCTGGGGTCTGGGGACCCGCCGGCGGCGCGACATGGGTCCGCCGTCCCGCGTCGCCACGCGAGCGCCTTGCGGTTGGGCTCTGCGCTCCGTCCACTCCGCCACTCCGTCCCCACTTTCCCTCCGCGCGCCCGGCGCTCCCGCTCCCCTCCCCTCCCCTCCCCGCCCTGCCCCTCCCCCGGACCGTCTAGCGCCCCGCTCCTTCCCGGCGAGCTCGGCCTCCCTCACCCCCAACCCTCCACACCCTTCCTGGCCCAGACCTGACAGCCGGGTCCCCACGCCCCACTTACGGGGTCTCCACCCGCTTTCCAATTCCACTCAGAGATCAGGGCCTGTGCCATATTCCCATGTCTCAATACTTTCCATTTTTTTCAGTCTCAGAAACCGCCACCATCACAGCCATAACAAAAATGGGAAACTATGTCACAGCTAGTGCCACTACAACTCCTCACAGTTTTTCTGAAGTCATGTCACCTGAAGTCAGCGACCCACTTTGGAGGTGGCCCCCTCCCCGCCCCGGGCGGGCCGAGTTCGAATCTGGTGCTCTTGCATGTTAATTCTTGTCCTATTTCATCAATAAGCATCTGGCTGCCATCACCAATCAAATTTAAATCGTTTAGAGAGTCAAAATATACCCACTGTATAGCCATTCTGAAGGAAAATAACGTGTAAATATTAAGGTCGAACCGTGCGAAACCCGCAGAAAGTAGATTTACTCTGGTAAAGCATTAAAATCTGTGTGCAGTTAAAAAAGAAAGCGGTATTATGAGAAAGTGGAATATGAAAAAAGAATTTTAAAAGTATTTTAGCCAATAACAGAAAGCAGGTTTATCATTAGAAATTAACTCTGATTCCTGCAGGGAAGAGAGACGAAATGCGGGCGTGGGCTCTTTAAGAAATCCCCGAGAAATATGTTGCTGCTCCCTGTCATTTTCCTGGGCGCCAAAGCTGCACTCACAGGTGAAGACAGTACTAGCTCAGACCTCAGGGTGTCCCGCTGTTCTCAGGTTTTGCTTCTAAAGTGCTTGAAGAACCTTAGAGAAAGTAATTAACACATTTGACCTAATCAACAATGTGATCAATTAATATCACAAGTTTGGTGAGAGGAGCCAAAATTTTTCAAAAGAGAATTTCTGAATTATTTAAACAGTAAAATTGCTTAAATCTCACTTCTTTCTAAATGTCTGCCAAGTCCGACTGCCAAATCAGAACTAGAATTTAGTCAGTGTTTTGTCATTGTTGTATGTTGTTTGTTTTTTAAATTTCAAGTTTTCCGTGTGAAGTTTTAAAATTATCCAATTCCTCCCTCTATTATATAAATCACTACTGACTTAAGGAATAAAAAGCAACAGCTATCTGAAGTAGTCCCTCTACAGATATTTTTTATCTTATTTTAATTTTATTTTAAATATTCAAAAATGTTCACTAATGAAACACATTTCAGAATGAGCTGGAAAGTAATGATTGAGCTTTTCGCGCCATCCCGGTAAACCTTTGAAATTGCCAGTTATGAAGCAATAAGTCATGGATCAGAAATGGACTTGAAACTATGGCGGCCAGTTATAGACTAATCCAATTGCTTTCTGGATCCACGCCAAATACCCTTCTGATTACATCCTCTGTTTTGTAAGCATATAGTGGTAACGAACTTCTCTGCCAGGAGCCAGGTTTGTGTTATCTTGAAGTGACTGCTGTAGCCTAACAACAAGATGTTTTACAATGACATTCCCAGGGAAGCTGTGCATTTAACGTAAAAGAGGGTCTCTAATTGAATCAAAACCTAAGCAGCAGGTGTAACATTATAACTCAGGGACGGAACATTGCAAGGCACTTCCGGCTATTTCACTGATCACTGAGCTCTCAAGGTCCTGGGCCCCTACTATTGTTTTAACACATACTTTTACATTCAGGTGTCACGCTTTGGGGTTTTCCTTAAATGACTAATTCGAAGATAAATTCTGGCACTGCAGATTTGCCTCGTTCTGGCCGTGGAAGGGTCTATGAACTCAGGACTGTCCAAGGGAAGCCAGTTGAAAGACTGAAGTGATCTGCTCGGAACAGGTGCCACCTGAGCCGCCTGTGCCACACAGCACAGCCCGGCTCCTGGCCCCACCTGGCTCCCGGCGCTGCGGAGGAAATGTCACAGCTGTGCAGGGGCAGCTGCTGCAGATGCCAGGGTTCCAGACTCATGGAAACCTCGGGGCTGCTGGATTTGTTTATACAGGTCCTCGGCATCCACTCCCATCTCCCACAAGCCCTGTTTCAAAGCAGAAGCTGAAGTAGGACCACTCCGTCCCCTCCGCCCTGGGGTCTTCACCTTGAACAGATGACAACACTGCCAACTTCAGAGCAAATTAATCAGGCGACTTCCTTCCCTTCACAGTGGAAAAGGTGTCTCTTCTGGCCCAAGACCTCGCCTTTGACCCATGCTCTGCTCACTATCCTTTTTGTCCCTACAAGGACTTTGCTACATCAGTTACTTCCTTTCTCTCTTATAGCCTCAACCCCTCCCTCTCCACAGGCTCAACCCTCAGGTCTCATCCTTTTATAAACTAAACAAAACCAAAACACTGACAACCATAACAAAGCTGCTGCTCTACCCTGAATCTCTCAGGGAAGAAGTCCTCCTATCCACCAGTCCGGGCTTCCTCACTCCCTCACGGACCACCAGTAATTGTCTGATTGCTAAATCTAATGGACATCACAGCTATTGTCTCTTCTGCGGTATGTGGACATGGGACCCTGCTGACCACTCCCCGTTATTGCCTCCTCTCCTGACTGTCAGGCTAGCGTCCCCTGGGGCTCCTCTCACACCGTGTGTCACGTGCCCTCAGTGTTTGCCTTAGAGCCCTCTTCTACCTCATGTGGCATTCCTGCGTTCTCAGCCCCTCCCCCTTTCCTCAGCATCTGTGCCCCGAGTGATTGTCTTGCTTTCGTGGGTTCAACCTCAACTCTCGGGCCAACTTGTACAGACAAAGACTTGTATTTAGAGTGTGGCTGGAGAGGAGAGTCGAGTTTTGACTCTGGTCCTATTTTTGCTGATCAACACTGCCTATCTACAGGATTGTCCTGTGGAGTGAATGAAATAACCCACTTGGCACAAAGAAAGGATTCAATCAATGCAGTCATCAACAATACTATTATTATTACATCACTGTCCTTCCTGAATCTTCCCTGAGCCCCTCTGAGGGGCCTTTCCTGACTCCCAATCTATCCATGACCCTCCTCATGGAATCCAGTTTAATTTTCTTTATAGTACTCTTGTTTCTGGACATTCTGTCTGTCTGTCTGTGGTCTGTCTCCCAGGGCCAGCCTCGAGCACTGTGAGTGCAGAAGCCTGTCTGTCCGATTCCCCAGCGCATCCTCAGCACCCAGGACAATTCCACAGTCTTGCTCAATAAAACCTTGAAGAACCAATGACTGACTGTGTTCAATGTCATATGTAGTTTACCTTGCTAATGCACATTTCTCAAATTTTCACTCTAAACATGCTCTTCCATCTCTATTTCATGTGAGCCAGGTGATGCTGCCACCCACCTAGTGCCCGAGAAATTTAAAAGACATTCTAAACTCCGAAATTCCTTCTATTGCTTCCGTCTTGTTTCTCCTCACCCGTAGAAACTGGTTTAGTTCAGAGTTTCTTCCTTCCTTCTCCGAATTTCAGCATAACGCAGGAGTCGACTCAGATGTCACCTCCTCCTGGAAGCCTTCCACAGGTCCCAGTGGCCAGATTGTTCCTCATCTCCTGTGGTACTGAGCACCGTGGGCCCGGCTCTGGAGGAGCACTTCACGCAGAGCATCATGGCACTTGTCTGCGTTCTCCGTGGCCTACCCGCTAGGCCCGAGTTCCTCCAGCTGGGGCTAGTACCTGTATTTCTGAATCCCTTGTGCCTTTTCAAGTGAACAGCACATAAGGATCATTTACTGGCTAAATAACTATTCCGTTACAGTTTTGGATAGCTGGTTATTACTAGATTCCGCTCCTTAGAATAAATGTAAATTTTAATTATACTTGTAGTGTCATTAATTATCTCTCTCTTCTTATATAAAGATTATTAATTTTAAATATAGAAGTAATACATATTAATGATTCTAGTTTTTAAACACAGAGAATTATAAGTAGAAACATTAAAATCATATGTAATATTCCCAGGAAGAAGGAGCTGATGACATTTGAAGATTTTCCTTATCAGTTTTTCTCTGCACATTTACAAAAAATTGGAATAACTCCGATACTGAATTTTGAAATTTATTTCACTTAGCATTAGATCGTGAGCATTTTTCCAATTTATCATTAGCTTTTAAAATATAGTTTTTAATGAGTATATGAAATTCTGTTGGATAGACATACCCTAATTTTATATTTTTGGACATCTCATTCCAAATGTCTGAAAGTGCAAATAACACTATAATTAACAACTTTGGCAAATGGGGTGAAAAAAGATATTTTCTTCCTTCTTCTCGCTGCGATATAATTAAGACCCATCATCATTGCACCCACAACCACAAAGGACAGGACTTACCTCCCACACACCTACACATATGGATGCCAGTGGCTCTGCAATTCTATTAACTTCTTAGCTCTACAACGCCCCCTCCATGTCTGACTCAGTCTGTGCCCTCGCCCCCTACACCAAAGATGGAGATGACAGTCTACTCTCCACTGGCTGAGTATTTTGTCATTGGAAGCCTTTGCTTAAGAAAAAGGGTCCAGGGATGTGGTTCCATAGTGTAGCGGTTAATGCATCTGCTTTACACACAGTAGGTCCTAGGTTTGTGACCCAGTGGAGCCATTGACCATGGTTTATGGCCATGGCACCCTGAATAAATCAGGTATCTGATCTCTGAAGCTAAGCAGGGTTGGGCCTGATTAGTACTTGGATGGGAGACCACCTAGGAAGACCAGGTGCTATAAACATAAATAATAAATAATAATAAAGGGGTACAGTTTCTAACTGTACCAGGACAGCAAGTCTTTGCTAGGAGCCCATGGTTATGGTTCATTATTTTGTGTTGTTTTTCAGCTTTACTGTAGGAACTGCCTTCCTTGCCATGACCCGTTTCTTCTGATGGTCAGTAGGAGGGTAAAGAGATCTCGGGGACTCTTCTCTGTATATTCCCCTGCAAGACGGATGAGAGAGATGGAGGAACCATTCCTTCACTGTCCCCTCAGGCTACATTTCAGGGTCTTGCTGTTGGAGATTCAGAAATGAAATCTCATAGTATTTATTTCTTCATTAAAAAAAAATGTTGCTGAAAGTTCTGGAGAATCTAGCTTTTCATCATGGGTCCGTAGTCAGTCACTAATCTGCCTGTCACATCGGCTATGTCTTAGTGACCCACGGTCAGGCTCTGCATCTGCCAGTCTTCTAATGCTGACAGCTTGGATTGCTTTTTGTTTGTTTGTTTGTTTGTTTGTTGTTAATTATTCAAATACTGTTGGGCTTCATGCTCCCTGGAAGCAAAATTTAGTGTATCTTTGGCTTTGTTTAGTATTTTCTTGATGGAGATTTGTCCGTGCCCAAAATCTTCACACTTAAGGTCTTCATCATATTATCTCACTGACTTTACAAATACTATAATTATTTTCTATATTTTTCATGTATGCTTTCGGGGACCATTATCACTGCATGGGAGACCGTGTCACAAACCTCTGAGCCTACTGGGTTGAAGAAGTCTCTAGCGATTGGAGTCATCTCGACATCTGCTTGTGGATATCTGTGGCATGCTTTGGGCTGTTGCGTAGAGGCGGAGGACATTTAACTTACCAGAAAAACTTACCTTACTGCAGGGACACAGGCAGGTTGACCAGTTAAGGTTCATCCATTTTGCTATGACTGCCTGTGAGCATGGAATGATCTGAGGCCTCAGCACGTCCAGGGGACATTCAGGCATACACAGTGAAGCACTCTCTGGTGCTCCTGACCTCTGCAGGGTCATGGCCCACATCACCTCAAGAGCAGGGCAAGGCTTTCTGCATGAAGTGGTGAGGCAGGGGAAGGAGGCAGATGACTTTGGTTACCTTCGATTGGGGTAAGTAGAACAAATGGTCTTTTCTGCGGACAGTGAGGAAACCATGGTTTCGGGAGGTTAAGGAGCTTCTGCCCACCCTGCTGCTTATTCTGGGAGCTGAGACTGGCCTTGTAGTCTTCTGCCTACCGAAGTCACTGCTATGTTCCACTCCTCATCAGGGTCTTCTTGCAACCCCCCAGCTGCCTCTCTCCAACAGAAACAGTTCAAAATAGTTGATTTTTAAAAGCTTTAAGTTCTGTCCTGTTTGTCATGAGAATGTGGTGAATGCAAAGGGAGTTATGCTTCAGCATTTCTGGGGCAAGGGACATTACCTTATCATTTGATATGTATTTTTCTTCTGTCTACTCTCCTCGATAAAGATTTTTTTCCCTTCCATATGGGAAAATGCTGTATTTTCTATATCACTTCGGTGGGGCCCCATTGGCCATTCATTGCTACTAACACATTTTCGCTATAATTTATTTTTTATAAAAATAGATTGCAGGTATTTAAAATAAAAACTTCGAATGTTAATTAGGAAAACATTATAAATCCAAATTCGTCTGTGGAGTCCTGGGAGACCGATTTGGGTTTAACTGATTCTATCGACACCTCTCTTCCAGGTGTGCCACGGTGGTGGCTGGTGCGCTACCTGTCTTTTCGTCCCCCTGCGCCTGGAACACCAGAATCTCTGGCCCCCGCATGACACCGCCCCTTAAAGGGCCTTTCCTGTCCCCTCTGTAAGCAGCCCCTCTCACCCTCCACTCCAGCTCAGGCCTCACTAACTCACGCCCACGTGACACTCCGTGTTTGTTTACTTTTGCTATTGCCCAACTTGCGCCTTCACCAGAATGTAAATTCCAGGAAAGCAGGGACGTGTCTTTTTCTCCGGGCTGATTTCCAGCACCCAAAGCAGTGTGTAGTGCAAGATACGCACTCGCTGAATACCTGCGACGAGGGAATAAATACCACGTCACTTGCCAAAGGAAGCGCGTGCCATCCCTGGAATCTACATGCGTCACGGCAACGACCTGTGTCCTCCGCAGAGCTTGGTTCCTTCCACTCGCCACTGCAGGGGCCCCCGTCTCCCCGTCCCCTTCACTCGCCCACTCCCACCCACACACGCTGGCCTAAGTCACCAGCCACTCGCCCGTGCGTGCTTCCAAAACCTCTATGAAGCTTCTGTAAAGACCTTGTATCCTTCCGGCATTCCTCATCTTGTCTCCTGATCTTGCTTTTGCTTTGCCTTTACTTACTCGGTCCCTCTCCTTGGCCTCGCCCCCTGTGAGCCTGGCGTTAGGCACCACGAGCCGGGCTGCAACCACTTTCTCAGTGTATACACACCGCTATTTTAGTTTCCAGTCATTCTGCGCCTGTCTGGCAAAGCCCCCACATCCACTGTGATACCCGAGCCACCACAGGCTGCCAGCGACACCCTGGAGCTGCGCAGACTGGTGACAACGCTGAGGGCGTGAGAGCTGCCATCAAAACTGTCACCACTTCTCTAGCTGGGGCTGGTTCCTGTTGTCCACAGTGGCTATTTCAAAACCTCATCATTGTCCTTAAGGCCTGTGCACACTTAAAAACAATTTTTTTTATTGTGGTAAAATATACATAATATACTATTATCATTTTCACTTTCCATAAGTGTACAAGTCACTGGCATTAAATACGTTCACAATGTGGGATAAACAGCATGACTATATCTAATATTTTTTCTCCATCCCCAACAAAAACAAGGTACCCGTAAAAAATAACTCTCCCTCCCCTCCAGCCCCCAGCCCCCGGGAACCTCTATGCTACTTGCCCGACCCTGGGACTTTGCCTATCCTGGGCGCCTCCCGGAGCCCTGCGCGCTTCCTTACCCGCCCACCCCCACGTGTGTGCTGCCTGACGCCTCACGGGAAAACAGAGACTCCGGGGCTCCCCGCACGCCCCACACTCTCTCTGGCCTCGGCGCCCTGCCTTGCTCCTCCTTCCTGGGACACGCGGCTCTTCCACTTTGTGGCTACTGGGTGACAGTTTCAAAGCCCTGAGTTGTGATCCCCTGGAGGGGGAGAAGTGAGTTTTTAATTTCTGTGTCCCTGGTGTGCAACAGTGCCTGGTACATGGCGAGTGCTCAGTACATATTTACTGAGTGAACAAAAATTAGAAACTGGGGCTGTCAAGTGGGCTCTGGAAGCCGGGTGCGCCCATGTGTTATCCACTCAAATGTTGAGATACCTAGCATTAGTCCATTAAAAAGGTAGAAATCGGTAAATATGTATACAAACACATAGGTACTAAATCACAATTGATTAAAAAATAACAGAAGTGACAGGAAATTTAATAATAAATGTTATTAACTATTTTAGAATATTTGATCAAACAGTTATATTTGATCAACTTAAAACATGATTTAGGGGGTTTTTTTTGCTCCCAAATCTTCATTTTACACTTGAGAAAACTAATCTTGGCATAAATTAACTTCAAGGTTGGAGTCTAAAGTTTTCTCTATTAAAATATAAATGTAGTTGTCAGTATCTTGAATATATAACAAATGAATTGAGTTACGGTTAACATGTAAGGGTGGGCTGTGAATTTAACATGCAGGCTAAACAGATGGCTCTGAATAGGAATATGATAGTGTAAGACAAAAAAAATAAAATGAATAGCGTTTCATCTAGGGGAAAAGCGCGACTTTCTTGTGGGTAAACTGTGTGTGTGGTTTTAAAGGGGAATAGAAAAATGGTTAAGAAAAAGAATGAGGGGAATAAAAACTATAGGATGTGGATGCGAGCCGGAGAGAAGTTAAATGACATCAGAAGGAACAGAGAAGACTCTGATACAACGCATCACGGTAATGGGGCAGGAACAGAACCGACTAGAATTTAATCTGGGGAGAGGCGTCTGCAAGAGGCAAAAACTCTAGAGAGGAAGAACCAGCTGTTCACTTGTCATGTTAGTCTGAGGTAACCACAATGAACTTAGTTAGGCTCAGCTGAGCCGCGAGTAGGAAAGGATGCGAGTTCCCTGAAGAGCGAGAGAGGAGGACACAAAGGAACAACGGTCTGGCGTGGTGACCAAACAGAAGTCCACAGCCTCAGTGGCTTCTGACAGGGAGGTCTCGGGAGTGACAGGAGTTGCGAAGAGTTGCTGCTGGAAAGGGATCATTCAGAGCCTTCAAGCTGGGCAAAGGACACTGAGCATGCAGAACTACAGTCTGGTGGACATCGACACCATACGGCCAGTGTCACTTCACTGTTCGCTGATACAAGGTTAAAGTGTGCATCAGACCATGACTCAAGCGGAACGGCAGCAGCCTGGGCTGGAGAAGGGAGCCCTCCCAGGGGCATTAAGGCAGGGTGTCAAGGCTCGAGACTCCTCCCAGAGCGGCCATAGGTAGTGGCAGCCAAAAGTAAACATGAGACTGTTTAGCAAGTGAAATGTCACGTATTTCATCCCGGGGGGCTTTGTAGATGAATCACAGGACAACTAAATACAAAATTCAATCCCTCGGCTTTCAATACCTTGAAGAATAAATCATATTCTCTGGACCCCTCATGTACGAACTATAAATTCGCAGCAGATCAGGGGTCTGACCAGGAAAATAGTTTTCTGTCTTCTCTCTGCTCACTACACTTTTCTTGTATAATTATAAAACATAATAATCTTCACTTCAGACATTAAGTATCCCTGTGCACAAATCCTTTCTGTTATTTTTCTAATTTTTCTTTAATGGTTTTATTTCATTTTTGCCACCTTCATATGTTTAAATAACATCTTTGTTAAGATATTATTGGACTACCATAAAACCCACCCATCAGTTGTCCTATTTTAAGCAAGTGTTTTCTTAATACTATCTATTGGTTGGAGACCTCCATCATAGGGCTATCTGGCTTTTTGCCCCCTGTGAATAGTATCATAGATACAGAATAGCTTACATTTATTCTGTAAGCAAACATACGTGTAATTTATATGTATGTATCACTTGGCTACAATTGTTCAAATGCTTGTAAATAATATTTCCTAAGATTATATTATAGTTAGCTTATGAAAGACAGGACAGAGGATAGAAATCTGTCACAGACACTGGAGGTATTTAATCAATATTTCTGAATGGGCAAACAAGTATGTTTGTTCTTAGATTTACAGGATTTTCCTGTAATTAATTTGTACACAATGAATTCCTTAGAACTGAGTTATCTCCAAAACTTGTATTTCATTCCTTCAAAACAAGCATTCTAAGAAATGACTATTTTAATGTTTGTGCTCCTAACTTTAGCTGTCTTATTATTTCTAGGAAGCCATAAAAACCTAACCAGGCCCCTGCTTTTGATTTTAGATTTCTATGCTCTCATCTAAATTTCCTAAGCACCTCCTGACCAACTAAGCCAGCTTTGCTTCCTTCACCACCCTCTACGCCTGCCACATGAAGCTAAGTTTTTCCTTCGTCCACCTAGCTTCTAAACACCTGCAGTTCAATACAAGGATAGCATTGTCTTAGCCATGAGCTGATTCACCTGTCAAGATAAACTTCACTGTACACATTATTGGGTCTCTGGATTAATGCCTTATAAAACAGTGCATTTGCACAGTTCTATGCCTTTCATAAGCATGAAACACTGATTTCATTTGATAGGCCAGATATTATATCAACATTCAGTGAAAGGAGCTTACTGCTGTGGTTTCAAAGATGAACTATTCTGAAAGCTAACCTGTTGGATCCAGGCTAAAAGTTTATTTTCTGTGAAGGAATTTTACAGATTTTGACAGAAGTTATCTTTGTCCTGTAAAAGAATACTGTATAAGTATCTAGTAGCCCAAGTTTGCTTTAAAAATACAATAAAATAACTATATAGCTAAATGATTAATGACAGCATTAACAGAGTGAACACTCATCACCTTTCTGTCACTGTGTAAGTAATATATCAAGAAAACGGGAAAACAGAATTTTCACCAGGTCAGAGATATGCTGTATCATAGCCTGAACGACGTAAATTTTGCCATTTTTCTTTTACAAAATGTATGGTTGACACAAAAAAATAATGTTTCTGGCTGTTTCTGGATCTTCTTTTAATTTATTTCTAATAAAACATATATATGGATAACAATTTCAAGCTGTGTTTGGAAACCTGAAGACAGTTCTCTGCCTTAAACAGTTAATCAATGACGCATACAAGCTGGCTTCAATTAAATTCAGTTTAAGATAGCTGTATTCTGGTTAACTGCAGTAGAGGGGAAAATATTACAACTGTTTCTTCCCAAAGGTGAAAAAGGACCAAAAAAAAAAAAAAATGCAACGAGTAAAAACAATAAAACTTTCTCAAATATTAAAAACCATGCTTTGTGGTTTAACATCCACTTGCTTAAACCTTGAGTGTTGTATTGTTAAACTTACTTGAACCTGTTCTATTTCTGGTTTCATTTTGGTGAGAAAAGTGTCCTAGGATAAAATGGCAGGGAGCCACACATCTAATATGCCTTTACCTTAACGTATGCTGGAAACCGATTAGAGATGAGTTTCTGGGGAACTCGTTAGTAAAGCACAGTACTTTCTCCTGCCCGTATCAAATATTTTCCCAGAAAGCGATAATTATTTCAAGTTGAACTACATTTAAGAAGGGTTGTTGTTTCACATGATTTAAGAATTTAGCTCTCTCATGCTGGGGGTTGTCCCTAACTAATGCTATCAATTTAAATCTGTCACTTTCAGATATTCGACCTTTTGGAAAAGTGCCCCAGAGCCGGGTAGCTGTAAGACCTCTTCTTCTCTTTCTGATAACGTGGTTTGCGATTTCCTTCCCCTTCCTCCTCTGTCACAGCTGTTTGGTACTACTTATGTCCCCAGTCTCTCTCCCTACTTCGATCACTTCTTAGGGGAGCAAATGCTCTGAGTAACCCCTGTTCCCAAGTCCACGAACTATTCTCCTCAATATGTCCCTAGCCGAGTAACCTTGAACCAGCCTGCTCCCCCAGCCTGGCCCAGTTCCTAAAATACAGAAAAGTTCTTTCAATGAAATGGCATTTCTACGAAATGTAGATAAATGCTATGTCCACCCTCTTCACTGAGCATTCATTCACTCACTGTACTGGGCCCATTGTGTGCAATTGTTTTTCCCTGTGGGCTTTTGAAAATAAACAGAAATAATGAAGATTTGGAGGGAATGATTTCAACCCTTTCCCTTCTTTCTATGATTAGCAGGAAAACAAAAACAGCAACAACAAAATCTTCGAAAAACTCAAGTTTAGTAAACATTTATTTCAGCTTCACTATGTCCTGGGATCTGTGTTTGGTGCTAAAGAGAGTAAAATAAGTAAAAAAAAGACCCTGTGCCTTGAAGGGTCTTAAATAAGAGTGTGGACTAGGAAAACTTTGGAATGAGAATGAGCTTATGTCCCAGACAGAAATAGGGTGGTGGCTGTGGACATGAAGGCAGGTCAGCCGAGCCCAGTGCCAGGAGAGATGTTAAGAGGAGTCAGCCTAACATTTGGTAAATTTCCCGGGGGCTCAGCTAGGCGGGACTTTCCAGCCCCCACCTAGAAGGCCTCTGGGAGGCCCTCCCGTATTCCCTGTTAGAGATCCCATCATAATCAGCCCCTTCCCAACACCGCACACACTGCCTCCCGTAACCTCCTCCCAAGGCCACGGGAACCACCAGGTCCTGGGCGATGGCAAGTCTCGGGGGCTGGCAGATCCTGGGGAGTGCCGCTCTGCAGACTCGGGGTGGTGAGTAAGCCTGCCAGATTTAGCAAACAAAAGTGCAGGGCGCCCAATTTAATTTGAATTTCAGATCAACAACGAATACAATTTTACTAGAAGTATATCTCATTCAATATTTGTATTTGTATCGTTCTGCATTATATCTGGCAACCCTAGAAGTGAGACATACCTTTATTTCTGTTTGGCCTCATTGGGCCCCCAGATACCAATCCAGAAGCTCTTTCTCCCGCTTAGGATTCTCAGCCTCTCGAAGCTCTGAAACATACAGCAGGTGCCTCGGTTGTCTTGCTGTGCGGACATAGATGAAACCCTGCCTACCTCTTGATTGTCACAGCCAAATTAAGTGTGATCTTTTGCAGGGAAAATAAAGATTTCTCTTACCGAGATTTTCTCCTTTTAAATACCTTAGCAAATCACCATCTTTATTCCATTTCTGTGCACTTGATATTAGTTATGTGTGTATGTATGTATCTATGTATGTATGTGTGTGTATATATAATTAAAATGCCAACTCCAGAGAGGCTGCATGAAAGTCAAACTTTTTTAATGGATACTTGTCTGTCCCGAGCAAAGTTAATGGTCTGGAAACAGGTGTAGAAGTTCAAGGCAAACAAATCAACTTGAGACCATCTTGACCGGGAACACATTTTTCATCTAATCAGCTGCTACTTACTTTAGTCTTGTAAACAAAGAAGTATCTGAGAGCTCACTTTCTCTTTGTTTGAAGGATGCAGATCTATGTTCACACATTATATAGTTTTTATGTAAACTTTATTTTGAAGACAATTGGAAAAAAATCTACCTTGTTTTGGGAGTCATTTATCATGAATGGAATAGAGAATCCGGAGGCTTGGAATGTAGTTGTCCCTCAATAAATATCTGTTAAGTAATTCAAGAATATTGATAGATTCATAATCTTTTAATTCTTCTAGAGACTTTTAATATTCTCCAGACACTTGTGATAGATGATCACAATAGCTCAGATCACTAGGCACAGATATGAGCTACAGGGCAAAGGGCAGAAGCTCAATGTTTGTGGCCTTTATCTTAGATCCTGACCTTACCTTTTCGGTCGGCTTGTGCCACTTGCTAGAAACAAGTTATTAGGTTATCCATGCTCTGCTTTCTCAACGTTCAAATGGGGATAATTTTCTACCTACAAGAATGTTGTGAAGATTAAATAAGGTCACACTTATTATAAAGCATTTAGAAAGGGCTTGGCATATGTAAATGTCGATCACTATCAGCTCTTCTATTTTAAACAATTATAAATAATTACATTTAGTGCCTTTAACCCTCAGAAAAGGAAACTAATTTTGGTATTTATAGGCCCCTTTTGCTGAATTTGTTTCATTCTTACCTGGGTTTGGGGACTAAGGAACAATGGTTTTCACGCTACAGTTAGTTTCAGAAAGGCAACAAGAAATATAGTAAAAGCCTGCTAATAGCATTTTTATAATGTCCTAGGATTTATTTTAGTGTTTAGTTGCAATTTAATAAATTTCCTGTTTTTTGTACCATTCGTATACATAACAAAATCATCCTTTCTGAATGTTACTCTGCTTTAATTTGGCATCATTTCTTTATGATGATAATAATTTCAAAGAAATAATTAATTTCTAAAGTCTGTCTCAGAGTTTAGCATCAATTCACTCCATCTCTAAATAAACTGGTATAAACTGTCCTAAGAAAACTCTGAAGTTGGCTCTTCCTAAGTAGGGGAAAGGCTTTCACCATGTTTAAGTTCTTCCCTTCTTCAATGTCAACGTTTCTACCATCCGAACAACGAGAAATTTTGTAAAATTAAATCTTGTCTATTTTCACCCTCACTAGCATCCAAAAACATCTTCTAGAAAACGGCAGCTTTAAAAAACCTTCTACATCTGTTTTGGTTAAACATCTGTTAAACACTGTCTTTCTAAAAAACCGTTGAAGTGTTTCCTCGTTGAGTCTGTGTATGTAGATATCATTATCAGACTGAAGTCCTTAAGGATTTCACACCAGATAGCATTTTGTTACCTTGTCAAAAATATTTGCTATTTTGGGCATTCTTCTTTCATTAGAAAGATTAAGATGAGGAAAATGTCAATATTTAATAAGAAACAGCCAATATATTCCATTATTACTCATGGTTGCATGTGTAATTTAAAAAGCAAGAGTTGATTAATGCAGTGCTTATCAAAGGGATTAACTGAAGAAAGACGCTATGCAACAGCGAGAAGCACCCTGAACGACCAGGCTTGCTGGTCCCTGAGTTTCATCCCGGTTCTACCGTCAGTGAACAGTGTAATGTCAGTCAGTTGCTTCAACTCACAGCTCTCATTTCGTTCCACAATCTAAAGTGAGAGAAACAGGACAATCTCTGAGGTCTCTTTTCTAAAACTGTATGATTTCAGTTACATGTTCGCTATCCAGCACATGAACTCCTCCTTTTCAACTTAAGCTTTTCATACAATGCTTTTCATAAACTGCTTTTATTCCAGAACCACAACTGGGAAAAGGTAGTCACAAATTTATTTCTGTTTAAATTCCAACTGTTGACCCAAGAAGGAATATATCTGTTAAAAATGACTCCTTATGGTAAACTGGATCCATATTTGTAATCAGAGTCTAGTAGCTGCGTTTACCAGGGCCTCACACACACACTCTGCATTTCAGAGAAAAGTCAGACACTGGGCTGCCAAGTCTCCCTACCTCTGTTCCTGGGGATTGAGCTGAACCTCATAAAGAATTCCCTGAAATCGTATTTTGACCAATGGGCTGAGATTTGCCCTGTCCAATCAGCGATGCACGCTATTTTCCTCATTTGCATCTTTATCAACCAGAGCAGTTCAATAATGACCAATCAGAATTCATAATTCTGACCAATCAGGGAAGTGATATTTAGACCAATCAAACTGCAAATCTGGATACTTTATTTGCATAAAAATGGATCTATCTGGGACCATAGGAGCACTTCATATACGTGGGCCTCCCCTTTGTCCCGGGGAGTTCTCTTTGGTTTCCTTCAGGGAAGTTCATTTCCCAGGTTTGCCAACTATTCACCTGAATAAAGTCTCTCCTTCTACTGCACTCCAGATTGGAGACTTCTGTTGGCGTGGGATTGGTGGTAGACACCTTTTGTTGACATGAGTAAAGCTCAGAGATTTAAAATAGTAGATCTTATCTTAGAAATACCTTCCATGTCTTAGATTTAAGATACGACCAACCTGAATCATAATGGTCTACAGATTCCTGATCCAACTTTCTAAAGCCCTGTGTTCTGTTAAACTCTTGAAATGTAAACAGTCAGATAAACACTTCACAGACAGGTTAGTGAACAAGTCAACAATAGCTGGGGAAGAAAAGTTTAAAGCATTAAATGTAAGCAGTTGCGGGAAATATTTAACCTTTATATATCTGAAAGGGCGCAAAAAGTTTGTTCCAAATGAATCGTTTGTCATAAAGTCAGCATTGAGTAAACAGAATTATAATCAAAGGCAAAGTATGATCCTGATTAACTATCTGTATATACCCTTTAAATACATCTACATATGTGCATGAATGAATCATTATTAGCTCTCATTTATGTTAATTAGTAGAGATGCTGTCATTGAACTACAGTTACTCAGTAGTAATGTTTGCATCAGAAATACTAAGTACTTGACTCATGCTTTTGAAGTGTTTCATAAGTCAGAATAAAAATGACCCTAGGAAGGCAATCTCTTATGCCTTCTAAATGACTTTCTCTTGCCTGACCTTTTATTGTAAAAAATCAACTAACCCTTTGTTGGATTGCTGTGCTAATTACTCAAAGGAGTTTTATGTAATCCTTTCAAATGCAAACCAACCGGAACAATCAGATTTTTCATCAAGCTGTTCTACAGAGGGCACAGGATCACAGCAGTACACAACCAATGTGACTTTATAGCTTAAAGATGACACATGGTAAAAAGTTCTTGAACTAAAAATAAATCACAGAATAGAAAGGCCAGAATGCAAGAAAGTAAAAGAATCAGAATTGTCAAAGAACTATTATTAGTAGCTTTCTTGGTCTCTAAATTAGCCAAGTAACTCAGTTCAGAAATACTAAAAAACTTACTACCCTCTACTTTTTACCATCCTACATATATTCCCTAGCTTTCTCATTCACTATTGTCATCAATGACACATATGACTAGAATAAGGACAACAGGAGTCATGCTTCAGGGTACATTCTGGATTTTTATAAACATCCTTACTTTCCCGAAATTCATTCTTTCAGAGTTACTTTCTATTTCCCATCTGTCTTTGATCCATAGGACAACCCTAGCCAAACACAGGAATTTAAACTTTCATCTGATTGTCCTATAAATAATTTTCTCATCTCCTTCTTATCATACAACAGCAATTAATTTTCAAAGCTCCTTATAGAAGGGTCAAAATTCTAAATCTAAAGACAATAAAATGGCGTTTTCTGTACATGTTTTACAGAAGCTTCCTTTACATACCCTAAGAGAGCACAAGCCTAAAAATGTTCACAATTATATTTAAAGCTCCCCAATCTCACTGGATTTGTCCAAATAATTTTGAAGTAAAGTTAATTTACATTTAGTTTTAATCATAAATTCAAGCATAGCGACAAATCATTAATTAAGCATCTTTTAAGAACTCAATTAAGTTAAAAATATATTGATGGGACACAATTTGAAGGTCCTGTAGTATGGATAAAAGTTCTTATGTCAAAGGACACTATTGACAGAGTGAAAAGGCAATCTGCAAAATGGGGAAAATATCTGCAAACTATGTATCTGATAAGGGGTTAATATCCATAATATATAAAGAACTCCTACAACTCAATAACAAGGAAACAACAACCTGATTAAAAAATGAGCAAAGAACTTGATTAGACATTTCTCTAAAGAAGATATGCAAATGGCCAAGAAGCACATAAAAAGATGCTCGACATCACTAATCATTAGAGAAATGCAAATCAAAACCACATGGAGATATCATTTCATAACCACCCATTAGAAGGCCTATTATTAGCAAAACAGAAAAATAAGTTTTGGCATGGATGTGGAGAAATTACAATCCCTGTGCACTGCTGGTGGGAATATAAAATGGTATGGCGACTATGGAAAACGGTAGGAAGATTCCTCAAAAAAATTAAGAATAACAACATGATTCATCAATTTTGCTTCTGGGCATATACTCCAAAGAACTGAAAGCAGGAACTCCAACAAATATTTGTATATCCACATTCAAGGCAGCATTATGCATAATAGCTGAAAGTTGGAAGCAACCCGAGTGTCCTCTATGGCTGACTACGTAAACAAAATGTGACATAGACTGCAATGGAATGGTTCTCCACCTTAAAAAAGAAGGAAATTCTGGCACATGCTACGATACAGAAAAACCTCGAAGACATTATGCTGAGTGCAATCAGCCATACAAAAGGACAAATATTATATGCTTTTACTTATATGAAGTACTTAGAGTAGTCAAATTCAGAGACCTTTACCTCTGATATGACATTTAATAGGATTTCTAAGAGTAGAAGTTTTCTTTTTGTATATTGCCATATTCGATTACCTGTTCTCTCACTGGGAAGGCATAGGAAAGCACTCATTTATAACAAATAGATAGTTTAGACATAGAATAGACATACATGTAGGTTAAGATTTAACAACAGCTTTAAAAGGTGACATTAACATCCTCTTTTACAAATGACAACATGAAGGACAAAATGGTTCAATCAATCGCCTCAGGTCACAAAGCTGGTGAAGAGCCAGGATGAAATCAAGCATTTTGATCCCAGAGTTCACAAGTCATCATTTTCCTGTGACATCAGCAGGGGTAGTAGCAAGGAGTTGAGCAGGATTCAATTACATTTAATTTAAGCACCATTTATTGGACATTTACTAAGTACCAGGATCTATGCTAAGTCGTAAAAATGAAAAATGAATAAGCTAAGGTCCCTGAACACAAGGATAATATTGTCATATGACTCATAGAAACACCTAACTGTTATGCTTTTATGATAAATGCAATGATAAATGTATGCAAAATGGACAAGTCGTGCTCCTCATCAGATAGATGTTTTATGGTCTTACTTATTTGCTTTACTTAAAATGTGGAGAATACCCTTATCACACGTATGCATGTACACACATTCAAGTTCATCCAGTCAGCATAGACATTTCATTTGTGTGCTGGATGCACTGTGTCTGCCCTGCCTTAAAGCAAGAAATTCAACCAGGGGAGGCAAGAGGCAGGAAAGGGTCAGATAAATAGATAAATGAGAATATAATGATGTAAGTGCTATAGTTGAAAAAAGAAAAATTTCCAGAGAAGATATTTGAACTAGATCTTGAAGAATGAACAGATCCTTGACAAATAGAAGTGAGGCCAGGGGCAGAAGGAGGTGGTGTGGGCGCCCAGGGCTTTCCCAGCAGAGGGAACGTATGTATGGGACAGGTCGGGGGAAGGGATGCGTGTCCAGGGTGAGGGAGAAGCTCCATGTGGCCACAGCGTGAAGTGTACTGGCACGGGTGCAAGCGATGGAAGAAAGAGCCAGACTGGGTCCAGACAGGGAACGGTGTGAGAGGCTCAGCTCAGAACTGTAGGCATAATCACAAAGGCAGTGAAGCAGCAACAAATTCTAGAACCAAAAATAGTAATGATTTTTTTCTAATTTTAGATCATCTATATGAGTATGTAGGAATATTAGGTTCTAAGGAATGTGCCTTTCAATGGGGCAAAAAATGTGTTCTCCGATAAAATGTTTGGGAGATGCCAAATATTGCATTTGCTTACAGGAGTCTTACAATTTACATTAATATAAAATTTTAAACACTTTGACCAGTCAGGTAGTAAGGAAGCCCATTAACGTTGTTTAATCCTACCAATGTTAAACTTTATCATTGAACTTTTTTGATTTCCCATTCCACAGAACACCTGTTAAACACCTCACAGGTGACCTGTGTTATTCTCAATAAGTGTGTGATCCAGGAGTGGCTGCAAACATATGGTTTATACACCTTTTCTTGAGAAAAGCATTCAGGAGTGAACACTTAGAGAATTTTAGAAATTATAATTCCTTGATTATATGACATTAAGGATCACCTTTAAATTTTTCTCGTATGTTTTCAGTATTATTTTTGTGGAATATAAGACATTTATTTCTCAAAATGGTGCTATATAATAATCCCTCAAAGTCAAAATACCATAATTTTCAGCAGCTGTCCCCCGGGGGCTTATCCTTTCCATTTCCTATAGAGACAGAAGAGACCACAGGGGCTGGCGGTGGTCACCTCAACACCCCGAGCGCACAGCCCTTCCCAGCCCCGGTGCAAATGCACAGGCCGGAGCCCAGGCTGACAGCAGAATCACAAACGCAGCGTGTCATACCTTGTGGGCACTAAGTCATGTGGAATAGAATGCTCTTAGGGGAATCATCTGAATTTCTGGATTCTCTTGGGTAACTGCAGGTCATTTACTCTGCATTTTAGTTTTTATTTCTTCTGAGCAAATTATTTCTCAAGTTAAACTAATCCAGCTATAAAAATTGAACCCAGATTCCCTGGCTTCCCGGAGCCATTTCTTGCCCACTCGCAACAGCTTTGCCCTTCACCCCCTCGCACCCTACAAGTTACTCCTACTCAGGCCGCCGCTGAAGTGTCACTTCTGCCACCCTCCCTGCCTGGGCGGGCCGCCATTGTCAACTCTTGGGATACCGCTTATCTTTTCACTTAGCATTAGCACCAGCTCTAATTTTAAGTTCATCTATGTGGTTATGTGTTTAGTGCTGGCCCTTCCAGTGGACCATGAGCTCCATGAGGGGTGGCGCTCCGTTTCTGTTCGGTGTTGTGTGGCAGCATCCAGCACACAGACGTTAAATCAGCATGGACGGAAAAACACTAAACATTCGTAACTTAGGAGAGCAAAAACAGTGAGACGCTTCATGAATTAGCTACAGCCTAGACTGCATTTCTAGAATACAGGCTATTTTAGACCTGAAATTATAAAGAAATGTTATGCCACTGATAACAGTTTATTGACATGATGGCTTTATTTTACTAATTATAAGTAAGTACTAGCTATTCATAATTACTCTTTGAACTGGAGAACAATTTAAACTTACCTGCCTTTAATTTTATTCCATGACATCTAGCTTTTAAGCAACACTTTTTATATGTGGAAAATAATTCTCACGTTATATACTTCAAATATTTTAGCCTCAAGTCTTCTGTTCACTCTCACTTACCCACATTACACATGATTTCTTCCTTTAATCTAACCCATAAATCACTGTCCTCTCTTCCTTTTAATTATTTCTGTGAATTGTTTCAAACTTCTTCCAATTTATCAGTCACTTTGTGGCACCAGGACATTAAACCAAAGACAGTGAGTGCCCTGCATAGTTGGAATGCATGGGTCTGAGCTGGGCTGGTGGGTGACAGCCAGTTGGATCTGCCATTATGAGAATGAAAAAAGAAAAATCCAGTAAGTCAAACTTTCAAACTACGTTTAGATTCTTTCCCAAGACAATATTTCCTCCACATTTTTCTTTGGTTGTCCCACAGTAATGCCACATGGGTATCAAACTTTTTTGGGGGGGTCAAATTCCCACGAAATGCCATAACAGAGAGGAATCTGGCTACAGCTAGAGGTTAGTGTTTCATTTGAAAAACAGAACTGCACATCCTCTTTCTAATCATCCTTTGTCCCACTCGCCTGGCACCTTTGTCTTTTGTGAGTCTGTTTTCCTACGTGATTTCTTCCAATGGGGGTGGTGGTGCGGGCTGACCAGCTAAGTGTGTACAGCAGGCAGCTCATTCAAGGGCACGCTGTGAGATGATTAATTTGATTTAACGGACCTAGACAACACAGGCTGAAATTCAGACTTTGACTGCGTAGTTTTATCTAATGTGTCACCTGCAAGATAAATTAGCCCTGGGAGGACAACTTGGCTGGCTAGTCCAGCTCCAAAGCACGGGTGATGAAGGGCTTAAGTTCAGTGCGCATCACGATGCCATCCAATCACAGACCACTTTCAGGTGAAAGGGAGCGTGAGATCGCCTTCACACAGAAACACTTTGAAACTGACGATGAATAATTCCACTAGGTGGCCCTTCCTCCAGCTTTAATCCTTGCTGTTTACAAGTTGGAGGGAAATACTTCAGTTTTCTAAACCAACGGTTAAAGAATTGGGGTATCCTCAGCCAAGCCAAGAGTCAGGGAGGCAGACTGTTAAATTGCATATAGCCACTTAGCATGGCTTGTTAAACACTGACCAATCAATATTTTAATGCTCCTTAAGTACATGTAATCCAATGGCCTATGAAAGCAAGTGCTTTAGAATCAGATGATTTAATATTAATAAGCCCCAAAGAACTTTTAAAATCTACTGGTAAATAGCAGAGTAAATAAACTTACAAGCACAATAGCACGATAGTGATTTACCGCAAAATAGATGTGAGAATATTTAATTTCAGTTGTAGAATAAGAACTCAAAATACAAAGCATTTGAACTGTCCACATGTTAGTCAACCACACTGTTGTCTACAAAGATGTAGTCCTCAAATTCTTTAACCTTTTCCTCCCCTGTGGCACCCAAATCCTGCCCTCTCCTCAATCCTCACTCCAGCCACCTCAACTTCCAATTAGTCTGCTGTGTCAAGGGAAGGGACTTAGTTAAATGTGCCCAGGGCTCCACAGGAAGACTTAACGTGGTGAACTGTAGCACAGGGCAGGTGACCTACACATGGAACAAAAACGATGGTGGAGAACAGAGGCGCAATACACACACACACACACACACACACACACACACACACACATCCCTCTTCCCAAGTCGTAACTGGATTGATAATAGTTCCAGTTTCTCTAAGGCCCAACTGTCCAATATGCCTGGAAATCTTGGAGTTTTACTTGGTAAAAGGAATATGAAAAGCAGGAAAGTGACTAGTCTTGGATACATCCATAGAGTTGCAAATTAGGACAGTTTTTGAGAAGAAAAAATGCAAAGTGCTTATTTGGTACAGCTGCCCTGAGCTGTGAGCTCAAGAGTAAAATTGCTCAGAAAATTAGGAGAGCAGCAGCGGAGGAGCCGGCAACTGTGAGGAAAGAGCATCCGCCTGGAACAGTCAGAAATCACAACCAGAGTTTGACCTGGTGAAGAGCAGACACGTGGGTGAACTAGAAGGCGGAACTAGAGATCATTTTAAAAGCCTTATTTATGGTAAATGTGTTTTGATCAAATTGAGTAATGAGACTGAATCTGCAATGACTTCCTTGCTTGCATGTATTCATTTACTCATCAATTCTTTATTTATTCATCTGTTATGTTTGTATCAGCTGAATTTGACTGTGTGCAAGCAGAAAGCAGCTTCCCTTTCTTTTTAAGCATTTGGCCTTCAATTTCATTTCTTTCTCACTCTTTGGACGCCATCTGAATTGCCATGTTTCTTCAGAGCACACAGCTGATTAAAGACATATACACCCTTATGTTCATTACAGCATTATTTACTATTGCCAGGATATAGAAGCAACCTGGGTATCCATCAATAGACGCTTGGATAAAGAAGAGGTGGTACATATATACAATGGAATAGTACTCGGCCATAACAAAGAATTAAACCTTACCATTTGCAACGACATAGATGGACCTAGAGGATATCATGCTAAGTGAAATAAGTCAGAGAAAGGTAAATACCATATGATTTCACTTATACGTGGAAACTAAAAGCCAGAGTAAGTGAACAAAGCAAACAGAACCAAATGCATACAGAAAACAAACTGATGGTCGCCAGAAGGAGTGCTTGGAGGGGCGGGTTAAAAGGTAAAAGGGATCAAGCAGTACAAACTGCCAGTTATAAAATAGTCACAGGGATGTAAAGTACAGAGTAGAGAATACAGTCAATAATATTGTAATAACTATGTCTGGTGCCAGTGGGTTCTAGACTCAGCGGGGTGATCAGTTTATAAATTACCTGAAAGTGTAATCACTATGCGCACACCTGAAACTAATATAACATTGAATGTCAACTGTAATTGAAAAAGAAAGTTAACAATTTATTTCAAGTAACCTGGCCACCTTTGATCCTTCGAATGATCTCATTTTAGTAATTGTAATATCCAGGCCATGGTAATTATAAGGAGCTTCAAATTTTATCTGTGAGGAAAGCTTTCGTTTCCCAGCCTTGCTCTTCAGCCTCCCGACCAGCTGTGCGTAGATCGCCTTGGCTTCCTGGGTTGGGGGGGTGGGGAAGGGTGGGGGGAAGGTGGCTGCACTCTGTGGGGGAGGAGCCTGAGGTCAGAAAGAGATAGATCTTATAGTTTGGAGCTAGCGGGTCAGAAGAGGTTCAGTCAGTGCCCTCTGGCTGTGGCCAGTCCCTAAGGCTGAGTCTTTTCCCATGAGATCACACTGCTGGAATTCTTTCAATTCTTTCCCGCTGGGCATCTGGTAGACTACCCCTCTGTCACAATCAAGTGCCCTAAAGGCAGCTCTCGTGGTGGCTTCCCGTGGTAGGTCTGTGTCCAGCCTGGGACAAGGGACCTGTGCCGGCTGTCATCAGTGGGAAAATTTCCTCCCACGTCTCCTTCTGTTGATTCTACCATTGCAGCAGGCAGCCCTGGGCACAGCCTTTTGCCCTTTGCTTCCCAAGAAAGGAATTAGGCACCATTTTCTGAGCTCTCAAAAGCCCCGGATACAGGTCAAGTTCTCCAGTCCCCTAATGCACTGAGGTCCTAGGGGTCCTCCGACTCCTGTTTTGCGAAGTGAGAGGATGCACAGCATATTGACGACTCTGCCAATCACATGGTCGCCTCCCTTATTCTTCAAGTTCAATTTTAAATTTCGAGGTGGGTGACGGGCTGAGAACACGACCGGGCTTCACTGCGCTATGAGCAAACCCTGCCTAAGGCCTTGCAGCACCTGGGTCTGGAGTGGCAGTGAGGAGAAGCGGGTCTTGGCGCCTCCTGTTCTGGTCTCGACAGCGGGTGATTTCAGCCGAGACCCGCTAGCGTGGCTCTGTTTATCGCGGGGTTACAACGAACAGAAACGTCCAGTCAGTACCTGTTTTGTGCTGGGCTGTGTTCCAGGTGCTGGAGGGAGAAACCATGGCAAAGACATGGTCACTGCCCCCAGGAGCTCGCGGCGGGCGCACTGCCCCCACCTCCACCCCGCGTCCAGTGGCCTTGGCTGTCTAAGCACAGGAGCAGGTCCCGGGCCACGCCTCGGCGGGGGTGGGGGGGGGCAGGGGAGGCGGGGAAATCACAAGTGTGAGCAGCCCGAGGGGACGGAGCTTAGTTTAATGGTGCGTTTCTGTTGGGCTGCGACTGCCACATAGTTTCTCATCCTCAAAACAGGACAGACGCCCAAATGCCGAGGTGGGCAGAGCCGACAGGGATTGGAAGCCCAAGGAGCCGGTAAGGAAATCCACGGGGCTGCAGAACAGTAGGAGCTGGAAACAAAGACCAGGGCCGAAGTGCTGAGAACTAAAGGAAAATTGATCAAAAATAGCTGGGTTTGGAGTAAATCAAGACCAACTGGCTAGAAGAGGCCACCGTCTGTGTCTGGCCCTTACCTGTCAGCAGAGAAATGATACCAGAGTGGGCGTAACCCCAGAATGAGCCTCGCAGGGGGCTCTGTCGAGGTCGAGGTCACCCTGCTGGTTGCTTGGAGCGGAGGGGGCGGGGCACAGGCCGAGCGCCCCCAATGCGGGAAGCTGCTTACGAAGATGCAGAGGCTCCAATCTTATTGATGAGAGTCCTGCCTGGGTTAGTTTATTGAAATTCCACTCTATTTTCAGAGCTCAGATAAGTCACATTTTTCTAGAACCTCATTGTGATGTGCTTCCTCTGAACTCTTACAGGAGTTTAGAAATTAGTACCATGCTGCCCCGCATTGTCAATTCACTTTTGTAGACACACCCTGTCCTTTGACTTGCTGGAGCAGAAGGACCGAAATGATTGACTTGGTTCTCTGCCAGGCAGCCTGGCAGCTGTGCCAATGTCACTCGCTCTGGCAGGCTGGGAGCTGCCACAGCCTCTGAGGTCAGTCCTCAGCGATAGCCTGATGGCAGCCACTTAGCATTGCGTCTGTCTGTCTTGCTGCTGGTGACTTTGGTGTCCCGGGCTCCCAGTACCTTGCCGACTCTTTACGTTTTTGCCTCATACGTCAGTCCATCAGACGGAAGAGAGAGCCTGCTAAGGTGATACCTGCGGCGTAAGGTTCACATAACTGGTGCATGAGAAAAAACGACCCCATCGGTTAAACCGTTCTGGGACGAATGGCTGAGTGCCCTGCAGTAAAAGAAACGGTGGAGGAGGAAGCCTGAGGAGCTTTCTGGTAGACACGGCAGGGTGAGCTGCCCCGGGGCGGGCGGGGGTGCTGCCCTCCACTTCCCACCATCTTTAGCTCTTTATTTTCTTATTATACTTCGATAAAATGGGTCTACAAATCTTTTCCCCATTGTAAACTACAGAGAACAATAACAGAAAACATTTTGTTCATTCACTCCAATAATTCTCTGACATTTAAATCATGTTCACATTTAATTACAAGTATGTAATAACAATTAAATATTTCCATTAATTTATATTACATGCTCTAATAATCATGCCAATTGAAATTAAAATCAATTTCCTATATTAATTTCATTTTACTTATCTTCATTTATACTGTTCAAGTGTAAAATAATCTGGCATTAATGCTTAGCAAGCAAGGATGTCTAACTTTGATCTCAATATCTTTACAAGTCTGGAAATAATTCAAAAGAAGTTTGAAAGTCTCACTGTTAAAGATCTGATTTCTTTCCTTGTCTTACTTAGAAAGATCAACCGAAGAAAGAGAAACAAGAATGATCCACCCCTCTTTTGTACGAGGATGAAATCAAGGTGTGGAGGTCACTTTCAGCAGTAGGTATTTCATAGCATGAATGGAGCCTATGCAATCTAGCATAAAGAAAAGATGGGGGCTGGAAAAGGAAAACACTCAGGAACACCAGGAAAACACATGTCTTAAGTATCTAGTTTATGAACAGCACGTTACAAACTCTTGTTAACAAATACAAAAGACAAAGAAGACACAATCCCCACATCTGATGGTTTTATAAAGCTTAGAAAAACTGCTGAGCTTAAATTCATTTCCAAAACAGAACCAAGAGCATCACCCATCTCCTCCCCCCTCCTCCCCGCCCCGGCATTCCCACCAGGAGAGCTGACAGGGATCAGTTGTTGCAGAATTTGTTTACCATCAACCCTGTGTTTCAACAGAGTTGAAATCTGATAGAACGAGTCGAGGATACCAAGAGGGCACCAGTTCCGTCCCTGTTTGCAGCACGAGCCTTGTTCTGTTTTACAGTGGCAGATGGCAGTTGTATAGCCAGCCTTTTCATAAATTTATGTCATTTGCCATAAAGCAGAAACAAGAAGATAAGATGATCAGTCAATGCAAATCTATCGGCATTATTGGACATAGAGCCCAAGGCACACACTTTTTTTCATGCCAGGGTGCTACACTTAAGAATGAGGACAGTGTTGTTTCTGTTCCGGCCCCTTGAGGGAATAATCAAGGCTAAACCGGCTTTAGCTCTGGTGACTATCACACCGGGGGAGAGGAAATCCCATCTATCGCCAAAAGGCAGTGTTCTTTTTCATTTTGCACACGGGGCCCGGAGGAAAGGATTCTAGATGCCTCATAGAAACGCTGCGTACCACTAGATGAGTATACTACACAGTGTTTCCAGGTGCGGTCCCACAGACTGGTCCCTACGTCTATATTTCTTTTCCAGGACTCATGATTTTCTCAGGCTGCACTTGAATCATCTTAATCATTTACCAGGCTCCTGTTCAAGTTTGTGTGTGTGTGTGTGTGTGTGTGTGTGTGTGTGTGTGTGTTTGTGTCACAGAAAAATAGAAAGTTACCCCTCTCAGTGACTAGAAAACATCAGAATTTGGGTTATAGTAAATACAACAAGAAAGCTTCATTAATTGTCATTAGGAAAATTCGCAAAGAATGCAGTACTTTATTTTAAAACAAATGACTGTAACTTAAGAAAAGGAAAACAGTTTAGATAAATTTCAGCATTGCCATTGCTCGCTCCAGGTCAGAAAAATCTATTCACAGTTGGCAAAACAAAAACATAACCAGAAATTCTTCAAAATAAGCAGGTCAGGTGTCACTAGTTTTGTCTTCCAACATTCAGTACACTTACCAAAATCGTGACTGCTGAAATGTGTGCTATTTATTTTTTAATAAGATTCAAGGTTTTGTTTTGTTTTCTAAGCCGAAACATAGCCGTGGGTCAGTGTTGCAAGAGCAGCATCTCTTTAGTCAGGTAAATGTGCAAAGTACATACGGGATGATGTACAGGCCAAGCACACCCTACATTATTTTAACACATAATTTGGAAATATTTCTTAAAAATCTTAATATATCTAGGAAGCTTATTTATGGATGACAGAATCAGTTATGGATGAGTCTTAGCTGGACTTCACACATGATGGAACAGAGAGTGTTTGATAGAGATGCCCAGGACAGCTCAGAACATCGGCGGGGAGCAGAGACCATATGTCATCAATCTGGGATAAGTATTTATTCATCGCATCCTCACCGACATCTCTATCCTGCATGGGGCTGTAAGCCGCATGAACCCCTCCGTGGAACAGCCAGCGGCTTTTCAGAACACCATCTACCAATGACATGGGAGGGAGCTCTTGGCAGGATACTAAAGAAAAATCCTCATTATTTTGGAAAGAACCCAGCCTCTGTACAAGGATATCTTCTGAAAGATCTTCATAGTACGATATCCTAGAATATTGCTTCTCTAAGGGGCCTGACCAGTCCTGTTCCACTGGACAGTTTTCAGGGTGGGCCAGCTCTGGTGTAACGTCAACGAGCACTTCCTGAACTTGACTCTGCTGTGGGAATTCTTTTTTCATCTTCTTCATTTTGCAGGCAGAGGAAAAGACAGAGAAGTAGAGTTGCTACGAGTCAGAAAATGAAAACACGCAGAGGGCCACAAGGATGCAGTGATCTGCTCGGCACCCCCGCCCTGTTGTTTTCCTGCATCCCAGTCATGTTCCACTGAGGCGCCTTCTTTGTTCGGCGTCCACTGCCGGTGACCGCATGCCAAGCAGGCTAGACGTGTGGACGGGAAAATTATTAAAACAGAGTGAAGAGACACATGCTCTTCAGATGTGGAAGGCGCCGTGCTCATTTTGTCATATCGTCATGTTTGGTGTAATGTGGCGGAATGAATGCAGTGGTTGGGTTTACATTTATTTAGCTGTATCAT
The DNA here is from genome assembly GCA_003508835.1 of Eonycteris spelaea. Lineage (NCBI taxonomy): Eukaryota > Metazoa > Chordata > Mammalia > Chiroptera > Pteropodidae > Eonycteris > Eonycteris spelaea. The sequence continues at coordinate 613,054 of PUFA01000189.1, forward strand.
TGTTTTCTACCTAATTAAGAAGAGAAAATCAGCCTCGGTATGACTGAATCTATGCCGGCAGAAACACTTTTCTGAGTATGGATTGGGAGTCCTAATCCTGTAAGTCTCATGTGGGCCACCTTTCAACTAACTTTCATTTAAATTTTGCTGGCATGGAAAATACAGGATAGAGTCCTGAGTAAACGCAATGTGGACACTGTGCTTTGTTTAATTATTCCAAAGCCCTTTGTCTCTGACTTGTAAGGTCCGATATAGCAGAGGCTCTTGGCGGACCATAAGAGCTTTTATAACCGATGTTGAGATCAGCGGGGACAAAGGCCTGTTTGTTGAGCTCCAGCTTCAGATGCTGGCCTGGCTTTTCAGAGGTAAACGTAAGTGTTTGCTCTTGGATATGGATAAGATTTTTTTAAAAAATTGATTTGCCGATGCTTATGCAAGGCGCTACTGAATATTATGAAACATTTGCTCACCTCACACACACACACAAAACCAAATTTAAAACACAAAAGCAGAATGTGGCTGGAAAGGCCTATGGAGAGGGTACTCCTGGGAAATAGGAATATTGCTAAAACCCAGATTGATTAAGCATTTGGAGATGAAGAAATGAATTAATTAGCATCGAGGTGACTATCGAGGGCAAAGGCAGTGTGGGGAAGTGGGCTGTCCACAGACTTCAGCATCTGAAGGGAGCTCTGCCTTTTGATGATTGGACAAATTTCTCGAAGTCCCTAAACCTTGTTTTTTTTTTTTTTTTTTTTTTTTTTTTTTTTTTTAATAAAGTGGGACTATCGGCCTGCCTTTTGTTTAGAGGGTCAAGTAAGGTTATGTTTTGAAAGTGCTTTGTCAACTGTGAAGTTCTGCACAAATGAGAACACTCGCAAAATAATAATATAATAATTATTATCAGAGTATCAGTCTCAACTAACATGTAATACTCTGTGCCTGACGCTAACGCAAGGGCTTTACATGAATTATCTCGTTGGGCTTCATGCTGTTGTTGTCCTCATCATCTTAAGGACCAGGAAACTGAGAAGTTTCGACAGGTTGAATAACTTGACCAAGGTCTATTTGGCACTTGAATTTGTGCTTTAACGTCCACACTGAATTGCACAGAGGTGAGAAGAGTAAGCAAGGAGCTCTGGCTAGCGTGAGTGGAGTTTCCAGGGAGGGCTTTTCAGACAGATGAAATGGCCCAAGTGAAGACATGGAAATTTGAAAGGCCTTCTGACCTAATTTTGGTGTAAGGTGACTTTAGAGTGGTAGGTCCCAAGGCGAGACAACGGCAGAAAAAGGGAGTGAAGGTTAAAACTAGGTTCAGATTGTCGTGGGCCTTGCCTTCCCTAAAAATGTTTTAGTGGTCTCCCGTAGGCCCCAAGGAGCCTGCTGAAGTCTTCAAGCCATGCCACCGATGTGACTGGCATCGCTTCATTTTTCAGGAAAGTAATTATTGCAGAGGTGAGGAGGGTGTCTTAGGTTACAGGTTGAGAAAATTTCTGAATTTTCCCTTGGTAGTGTTATTGCACCTTAATCGTCAATCATAATACCTCAGAGTTCAAAATGAAAATGACTTTAAAGGTATTTACTAATTTCTTGACATTAAACAATCATGACATTTAAAGGACAAATTAGTGTTCTGCTAAATGGTATAATGGATTATTAGCATGGCCTGAAACTTTCAGTCATTTAACAAATAAATGAAAAAGATTTGAAAAGCAGCTTAAATCTATTCTTGGTTAATACATGTATAATGTCTATAATGCTATTAATTGGTTTTATAAGATTATGGAATAAAAGGGTTGAACAGTGGACAATTATCAGACTGGAAATAAAATGGAAAGATGATGAAATATGAAAGATGAGAAAAGATGAGAAATGAGCCAAGGTGCCCACCCTGTGCTAGTATTCGGTTCATTTTGGAAAAAGATTTGGTAAAATGAGTGATAGAGTCTCCCCTCAATTCTTCCTATTCCTTTAATTCAGTACTAAGGTAATTGCCAAAATAAGAAAATATGCTGGAAATCACTCTTCTCTATCTAACCTCAGCCTTAACCTGTTCTTTATGTGCTGCGAACCATGGTGTCCAGCCCTGGATACGTTTCAATCCCATAACTAGAAGGGGTAAGCCACCACTTTTCATAATCAATAAAATATTGGAAGTCCTGACTTCATATGGAAGAAATAGATACTTACATTCAGTTCTAAAGCGTTTACTACAAAGTACAAAAGAGTACCGAGAAGTCAGTCTGACATTTTCCCAAAGGTTTGGATGCATCACCTTTTCAATGAAAGGGGACTGGTCAGCCTCCAGGGCAGCTCTAATGCTCCCCTGCTGACCTTTCATTCACCTGCTCACTGGACTGGCCTCCACGTAGACAGCCTGACCCTATTAGCCTCCCTGAAAGACACCCTCAGACTGCATCTCTGCTTCAGAGAGTGCATGCAACAAGGAGAGTGTTCACTTTTCAGTCGTGTTTGTTATTCTGTCCCATCCGAGGTGTGTAATTAATTTTAGTTTTATGTAGATGCAATTTAAAGCCTAATTATTCTTAATGACTGTATCAGAAACTGTGGAAAAATACACAAAAAATGAGGTGGGCAACATCTGTTTCCATCATGCTGAGGTAACTGGATTTGTAATCCCATGGAAAACACTAGAAAATTGGACAAAACTCACAAAAAATTGTTTCACACATTTTAAAGGACAGAGCATAGGACTGTGATCCTTGAGAGAAGAGCGAGCGATCAGCTGAACCCTTCAAGCACCCTAGCTTTCTGTATGGAAGGACTTTCTGAACTGAAGCACAGGGAGGGGAACGCCAGCAAAACACAGCGGTCACATTAAATGGGGAAGACAGAGATAAGAACGCGGGGAAGCTGAATGACAGGAAGTTACAGAACAGAGAGTCACAGCGAAGGGGTTATGCAGACGAAGAGCTATGGAAATCCGCACTGGTCTCTTGAATCTGCTGCTAAATAGGAACTGGACACAGGAAGAAACCCCATGAGGCTGGGAAAGAAGGACCAGGGAGCTATAAGCACTGAGTGACAATTTTCCATCGCTCTCTCACATTTCTAGATACCTTGCAACCAGTGGCACTGACTAATTTAGTTTGGGCTTTTTTTTCACAGCTGTTTGTATAGCAAACAGCCTTGGATATAGAGCTAGATTTCTTCAGGAGCAAAGGGCAACCTTCCCATTCTAAAGCATTAGGTTCCCTCACTCAGGGTGCTGCTCCTTTACCACATGGTACTCCATGTGCAGGCTCTGGCCCGTTGGAACTGGGGCTCAGGAATATAGAGCAAATATTGACACTCTGGCTTCTGCTCCTGCCGCGGGTACTCAAGTTCTTTGTCTCTGACCCAGGAGCCATGTCTTCTCCCAACATCCTTGAAACTACTGCGGGCTAACTTGTTAGCTTGCAAGGAGGGTAAGAACTCAGAGACTTCATGGATTTGGACAGTTTTGGTGATGAGGATGGGACACACAGAGAGGCGTTACTTTCTGAAAAATGAAGGATGAAGGGCTCCATGGGCCAAATAACGGGATTTGAGAGAAGTCTATCAGAATTAGTTGCAAACATAGCAAATTGTTGACCAAATTGTACGGTTAACCAGGCAATCAATGGTTCTCCCCATTACCGCCTGCTATTGAGGAGGAATTGGGGGGTGGTTGCAGGCTGAGTGCTAGAAAGTAGACTCCAAGACAGCAGCCCCGATGGCGGCTAACTCTCCTTTTAGGAAGAAGGAGGATGTTCCTCACCAACCTTGCGGTCAGCCTTAAGTCTGTCCTCTTGTAACAGTTGGCAATAATATTCATCCTGGGACCATTCGATATCAATATGGGAAAAAATTAACCTTGACTTACCTCACAACATTCTCAAAACGGATAAAGTAACAGCTAAAGCCAAAAGACTTTTAGAAGACAACATAAGATAAAAGTCATTGAGATTTTGAGGGTAGAAAAGGATTCTTAGGATGCAGAACATGATCTATGTGAAAATCGATTAATTGGATTTCATCATCAAAATTAAATTCTGGTACTCTTTGAAACATATTGTTAAGAAATTAAAAACCAATCGAGGCCATGCCACCCTGAACAAGCCCAATCCCTTTTGATCTCAGAAGCTAAGCAGGGTCAGGCCTGGTTAGTACTTGGATGGGAGACCACCTAGGAAGGCCAGGTGCTGTAGGGGTAAAAAATAAAAAAATTAAGTGATTGTAAGCTGACAAGATCCTTGCAATCTGTGAGGTCACCCAAGGGTTGCCCTGCCTAAAAAATAAATAAATAATTAGATAAATAAATAAATGAATGAATGAAAATAAATAAATAAATAAAAACGAAGCCACTAAGTGGAAAAATATTCACAGTACAAATATCTGAAGATTTATATTTCTGAAATATAAAGAACTACTCAACTCAATGATTGAAAAGACATGAATCCAACTTTAAAGGACAAAAGATTTGAACCAGCACATCACAAAAGAAGATATACAAAAAATCACTAAGCGCGTTAAAAGATGGTCAGTATCATTAGTATCAGAAAAAAATGCAAATTAAATCACAATGAGACATCACTGCACACAAGTATTAGTGAGGATGTGCAGCATCAGAAAACCTCCTACCTTGCTGAAGAGGATGTAAAGGAGCACGAGCATTCTAGAAAGTACTCTGGCAGTTTTCTTATACATTTACCATATAACTCAGCAGTTCCACTTTGGTAAATGTATAAGAAATAAAAACATATGTCCATGCAAAGACTTTTGTCTAAATGTTCACAGCAGGTTTTTTATAAGAGGAAACTCCAAAGTCCATTGACAGGTGCATGAATAAACAAGTTGTATTCTATACTTGGAGGAAACACTTCTCGGGAAATAAAAAGAAACAGACTACTGATTGATGAAAACACAGTTGAATCTCCAGAACATTATGTGAGTGGGAAAAGAGCCAGAACAGAAGAGAACATTTGGTGTGATTTCACTTATATAAAAGTCTGGAATAGGTATAATGAATTTGCCATGGAAGAAAACAGATCACTAATTGTCCGGTTTGCAATCATGGGGGCAATGTCTGCAAAGTGGCACAAAGCAACTTTTCGGATGGTATTCCTGATTGATGGTGGTTACATGCGAGATATACGTCAAAGCTCATCAAGCTGTACACTTAAAATAGGTGCATTTGAGTATATGTAAACAATACTTTAATACAGTTGATTTAAAAGAAAAGATCCTCAAGTTTAAAAAAAAATTAACATAGAATGTCAAAATGATCCAGAAGCAACCTTAAAAGGGTTCCCACTGGCAAAAGCTGACAGTTTAAGCATCAAAAAGAGAATAATGGCTGTAGATGCTTGAAATATAAGAATGTGTAAAAAGGCATTATTGCATAATTATGTGGGTGTGCGCACATAAACACCCTTCCTCCCTTCATGCATATGCACATCAAAAACCAAAATTTACCTGTGTTTTTCCTTAAAAATCTTTTCTGTGAGCAGTAACTGTTCTGAAACTAGAAATCTTAAAACTGGATTACATTTTTAGAATCTCAAGTTTGTTTAGTTTTGAATTACTTATTTAAAAAATATTTTTATAATATTTTCAAGCAAAGCCTAGTGAAGTTTTGAAAAGCCAAGTTACATAGGCACTTGCCTTGAGAATGCCTGGAGGACGTACCTTGCTTATGTCCAACTACGGGGAACTTAAGTGACCATGTGTCCCAGCGTCACACTCTAAAACAGGTTGCTTCATTTGTACTGAGCCCATGTTTCCCATGCTACTCCTAGCCAATGACTGATCGCAGCAGGCTTGCTAAGGAAGCCTGTTCCTGAGCCACAGGACTTCCAGAAGGCCAGCTTTGGCCAAAGGCCACCCTGATGGCCTTGATAAACTTTCATTTGACTTCATGGAAATCAAGAACACTCTCCCCACCCTTCCTCTCTTTCTTCTTTCACTAGGAGTCAGATTTGCATCACAGCTGGACAGCGCGTCCATCTTTCCCAGCTCCCTCTCCATTTTTTTTTTCTCATAGGCATTTTCCTCAATAAAATCCTTGCAAGTTTAATTACATCTTGGTGTCAATTTTTTGGAAAACCTGAACAAATACACAGTCTGATGCAATATTCAGTTCGCTTTTTATAGCGATCAAGGCCCACTAATGGTTCTTAGCTCTTATATTTATCCTTATTAAATTTTGTCTTGTTAATTTAAGGCTAATTATTCAACATCAAGATATTTGTGAATCATGATTTCATCATCTTTTATATCTATTACCTTTCCCACCTTTGTAATATTCAAAAATTGGTAAGTTATGTCTTCTTCAAGTTAAATTAAACTATTACATTAAACTATCAAATGACAGAAATTTTTGGTAAGTCAAAATCTATAATAGGCCTGACAGCACAAAGAAGTTCGTATTTTCATAAATTGAATAAATATTAAAGAAGTATAAGAATAGTAAATTACCTGTAGCCAGAAGGTGGATAGTATCCTTATAATCAAATAGTGCATCTCCTCCCACAATGTTTTGCACACAGGTGTTTATAATCACTACCACCAAGACAGCAATGACACCAGAAAAATGTAGAAAAGAGTATTTGACACAAGTGATCTTTTGTAGTTTGCTTTAGAAACAAGCTACAGAGTTCTTTTGTTGTGATAATGTTAGGGTAGGGAGCACAGCATAAAAATTTCAGCTCTTAAAACACCAATCCCTACCTACTAAGTAAAATAATTGTGAAAGCAATGTAATTGGATTACCTTAAATAAGGATTTGGTGGTTTGGTTTATTGTGTATTATGATATTTCAAGAGAAAAACACTTTGTTTAAATTCTTTTATAATAATGGCAAATTTTGTTTGTGTTTAGACTTAGGAATGGTTGTGTGGGAGTTATAGGTTTTCCACCTTAATTGTTTTAAGGACAATTTTGGCAGAGGCCAAGGGAATGCATGACAAGCAAGAGAATGAACTATTCTTAAAATTATTTTTCATCATGGATATCCATGCTCATATTAAAAATAATTTTGATACTACATACTTGAAGATTTCTTTTTCATTAACTCATAGATTTCATGACATTTTTTGAGAAGAAATGAAATAGGCCAAAAATAAATTTTGTGATAAATTTTTCCATTAACAAGAGGCTGAACCTAGACATGAACCTAACACGACATGATTATAGAGTGCCATCACTGTGTAACTAGACATCTTGCTTAAAGTCGTCGTCCCTCGATAAATCTTAGGTCCATTTGGGTACCAAACTGTAGGATACAGACTATTATTTCCTACTCTACATTTTAGAACTCATAAACATGGAAAATACTTCATAAAGGGAACCAGGACACCCATTAACCTCATTTTCTACATGGATAAAGAAATCATACTTGCTCAGAGGTTCAATTTTCTATGTAAATTCTCCTTATGACTTTTATCTTTTTTCTCCCTTGGATTCTTCTCTTCCTCTAAGTGTTATTAATAGGAACATTCTCTTCAGACCTCTTGAGTTATAAACAAACTTTCATCTTTAATTAATTTAATAGCTAGTGTTATGGCTGACACAAAAGACACTCATAATCATTGGTTTTGAGTAGCCGAAATAGATAATAATGAGACTGTGTGTGTGTGTGTGTGTGTGTGTGTGTGTGTGTGTGTGTGGTGTGTGTGTGTAGTAGGAAGGCTATCTTAATGGCCCTTGAAGTACAGATAAAGAAACTATGATACTATAAAGGACATCTTGATAAGTAGCAGATTCAAAGAGGACGAAAAAGAAACTGAATATCTGCTGACATAAATCTCTTCCCAACTGTGTTATTTCCTTTAAAGTCATTTTTTAAAAGGCAAGAAAACAAAAAAGGATGTGTTTTCCCACAAATAAGAAAGATTGATGTAAAATGCTCTTGTTATTAATATGTGTGTGTGTGTGAGAGAGGGAGAGAGAGAGAGAGACAGAGAGACAGACAGAGAGAGAGAGAGAGAGAGAGAGAGAGAGAGAGAGAGAGAGAGAGAGAGAGAGACTGATCGAAGGCCTTAAAACAGAATAGCCACAATGTTTTTATACAGGAATGAGGATTTCCGATGTTTAGAATGCATGGGTGGTGACTTGAACTTGAACTAGGTAGTGATCCAAAGAGAGAATCTAAGATATGTCCCTTAAGCTACCTAAAGTACTAAGTACACACATGATTAAGAACAAGTCACTCTAAACAACAAAGTAAGGTCTAGGGCTAGGAAAACAAGTGTGGGCACCGAGTTAGAACTGAACATTTTGTGAAATGACAAGGTGTGTGTTTGTGAGTTCCTCTCTCACTAGACAGAAATGGGAGAAGAAAATGCCACACCCTGCTGAGGGGAAGGGAGTGTCTGAATCACTTCTGGGACTTTTTCAAGTTACAGTTGCTTCAAAGAAATTCTGATGACCCACCCCTCCCCCATCCACATCCCTCACCCCCACCAGTACACAGAGTCCTACCTCCTCTTTAAGAATTAGTGCCCATATGAGCCACTATTACTGATCAGCAGTTTAACATGTCCCTCGGTAGGGTGGGACAGAAAGTAGGCTGGAACCACTGTGTCAATGGACTCGTTCCCCTCCAGTCTTCATGTGACCATCTGTGCCGCTGGCAGTGTGCAGACGACAGCCCCACCTTCTCATCAATCCATCCCCCACTCCACAGATGCGACCGGCCTGAAGAAGCTAGCAAATGTTCGCTGTGCTCGCACTGCTCAGACACTGTCTGAGAGCTCCAAGAGAGACACACAGGGCAGAGAAGACATGGCCTCTGCTCTGAGAATCGTCAAGGGCTCTGCTGTTTCCACATTCTGGCACCTACCTCTATATGGTGCTCCTTGCAATGCCTTGGCTGCCAGGCTGACCTCGTTCTAACTCAGTGGATTTAGAAGATTAATATGATTGTTGTTAAGTAATAAGACAGCCTTCCAGTCCCTGGGTTCCGTGTGCATAACAAACATTTATTGAAAAAAGTGATAAATACAAAGATATCGGCATAGCTCACTTCAGCTGGGCTGATGAAAAATAGATAACGTTTCAAAAGAACTTCAAATTTTTATCTCACCATTCCTCTATCACCTCAAATACCCCAATCACAAACTCCATACAGAATAGTTTAGAGACAAATTTTCTTCCAAATCTCATTTTATCTGACTAAGAAAATAATAAGAAGAACACATAGTCAGTGTTGCTATATGTAGGGAAGTACATTTATAATTTTTGTGTCCTTGTTTAAGGCTCATAAAAGTCCTATAAGACAGATACGACTATTATTTCTTTTATACAGATGAGATAACTAGCTTCAGGCAAGTTAAATAACTCACCCATCTAGCAAGTAGCATGCAGACCACAGTTAGTAGAAGGAAGAACCCAAATCAATATAACGACAAAATCTATATGCTTAACTACTCTATATTTCTTTGCTTACCCATACATACATAGACAAATTTAAAATACTATTTAAGGCTAACAGAGGTTCTCCAAGGCTGTGATTTAATATATGTAAACATGTTTGCCAACTGACAATAGCCTAAGAAAAATATTTCATTTAACAACACATTATTTTACATATTACGTTTGTTTTTCTAATCAAGCAACGTAAGTCTTTCTTAGAAAGAGTTTTTGAAATATAGTCGGTTCCCATTACTCATGGCAGTAGATATTGACACTGAATTAGTGAATTAGTGACTGAATTAGTGAATACCAATCCATTGCTTTAGGGGAAATACAAGGTTACATTCCTGTATTTGGTCACAACACTTTCGTCAACCAATTGATACATGATTTATGTGTGTGTGTGTGTGTGTGTGTGTGTGTGTGTGTGTGTGTGTGCTTCTGTTTAAAGACACCGTGTTTAATCTGTATTGTTGAGTCATTAACCTGAACCCACGGCCATCAGCACCATAACTCATGCAGGAATGAGCTGACTTATAAAACACAGCATCTCCTCCACAAGGCATGTCCGGCCTGTTTGTGCTTAGGGACACTCGATAGCACTTCAAACCTACCGTGTGGGGGCCATTTTAAACAGCAAAATCACCGACTAAAGCAGAAAAATGTGAAAATGTGGCACTAAGTAAGCCGTGAAAAGGACACTTTTACAGTATGAGAGCTGAATCAGGAGGGAAGAACACCGCCTTGCTCGGCCGCAGCCAGGGACACGTAGCACTGCCCTGTGCACGCCCACGAAGGACCACAAAAGCGCCCAGGTTTTGACTTTGGGGTCACATGCAAATCGTAGTCAGTAGATGAGTTCATAAATCCATGAATTACAAGGATCAACTGGGTATATAAATCACTTCACGGAAATCTCAGCAGTTAAGCTGAACAAAGGCAATGTTGTACTCCATTATTCCTCAGAATATGGGGTTTCACGGTCATTTTAGGCTATTTAAACCCTCTCCAACAATACACATATGGAATAATTTCTTATATTCTGGTTACAGAGGCTAAAGGCATGTGGTCTCTGAATCTGCATAGTCTAACTGCATCATGCAGACCTCCTTCGAGTCCACTGATAAGACCGGTTACCATGCTCCCCGCCTGTCTAGGCCACATTCATGGGCATTACCCCTCCACCACCGAAAAGCCCAAGAGCACTGTCATGCAGTCAGTGGCTAAATGTAACTCACGTCAGGGAGGAAAAGGCCTTCAAGCACCATGAGAGAGGACACCAACAGAAATGGAAGGCATGCAAAGAAATGCTTGGGCTTTTTGTACTTCTGCCTTAGTTTTTGTTTGTCATTTCTTCCTATTGTGAGGGCACTTCTCCCAATAATGGGTAGAAACAGTTCAATCATAATGTGAAAAATAGTATTTAAAACTGTCATTTCAGATGGAAATTATGCTTTTTGTACTGGCAGGTATTTTTAAACGAACAGACTACACATATCCCATGGGGCTTTCGCATCCTTATCTCTGAGCTTAAATGAGCCTTGTTATTTTCTCCATTAGTGCTGAAGTCACAGCCGGCAGCTTCTTAGGAAGGCTTGCGGCTGGAGGCTGGAACATTGCCTTAATTGCCTGGTGGCAGGTGGCAATTCTTCTTGCAGAGCAAAGTCACCAGAAAAAATCTATTGTTAGAATGTCATTAAAGCTACAATAAAGTAAATGCCCCTTCATCTTACCCTATTCTCACAGATACACATGATTATTTTTTACGTTTATGGAAAAATTTTTTAATTGTGGTAAATTATATATAACATAAAATTTACCATCTTAACCATATCTAAGTGTACATTTTAGTCCTGGTAAGTTTATTCATATTGTTGTGTGACCAGTATGATTAGGAAGGGCTGGGATCACATAAGCCAAGGTCAGACCATTTATCTGCAGGAAATAGGCTTAATTGTTAAGTTAAAGGGAGCATAAAGTCAACTTTGTTCCCGGGTATATGTTGTCATACCCTTGTCTCATAAGATTTTAGCTACTTGACAATAAAGGACCATGTAGAAGTAACCCAAGTATCCACTGACAGATGAATGGATAAGCAAAACGTGGCACATACATTCAGCCTTAAAAACAAAGGAAATTGTGACACATGCTACAACGTGGATGAACCTTGAGGACAATGAGTAAAATAAGCCAGTCATAAAAGGACAAATGCTGCACGAGTTCACTCATCTGTGGTATCTAGATTAGTCGAGCCCACAGAGACATAAAGTGGAGTGGTGATTGCCAGGAGCTGGGGGAACAGGAAAAGGGGAGTCGTTGCTTAGGAGGTACAGAGTGTTCCATGATGAAAAATTTCTGGACATGGGTTACACAACAATATGAGGGCACAGAGCTGTGAAGTAACTCACCGAAGGTCACCAGCTGGTCTGTGAAAGAGCCACAGTACAAACTCAGTGTGGCACCAGGATCTGAGCTCTTAACCACCAGGCTATGAATGAAGGAATCAAGAAAATGACCCTTAAATTACAAAACGAGAAGGAAGAGATTGCAAGTTTTCTCCTTTCCATTATGCATCATAATGTTCTTTCTCAGTGATAAATTTTACTGTGAATTATAGATTCGATGGAGCAGAGGACGGACGAAGGTGGATTTTTCTACTGCCCTTCCCCCTGTGCTGGCAGAGACAAGCCCTGGCACAGGAGGGTACAGTTTGCTTCACTCGGGAGATCTTTTCAGGGCTTGGTTGTGGGCACTGGAAGTTACTACGGTACCTGCCTGGCTAAATAGACTCAAATTTGTTTCAGAACATGGAAGGTTGGGACGCACTCACATCCTTCTGGGAATAAGATTTAGTCATTTACATTTACCAGTCTTAACTGGAAATGCAAATACCTTACCAAGAAAGGAATACACTGGAATACTCTGGAATTTCTACGTCCCTTTGTGTTATTCACAAATGTCAACCGTTAGAACCACAATGTTTCCTAGCACGTTCTCCTTACGGTTTAATTTTTTCCATCTTAGTTAGCGTTCTCTTTCTCCTCTCTTCCCTGCTCTGTGTCCTTCACCATGTAGTGTATATTCGATATAGCATCTCAGAATTCTTCCAATGTGCCAGTTCAGTTGAACTTGAAAAACACTGAGGTGATTGTTAATTTACTGCTGTCTTCTGCTAAGTGCTTAATGCAAGCTTAATAAAAATCAATAGCTGTGTGCGCCTCTTTGTTGTAGGAATATGCTTCTGATATATGACTAGAATAGGTGGTTGTCAGGTGATGTATGGAGAATCTTCTAAGATAATCTACCGCCCCCACTTTCTTGGTGTCATGGAGGATGTTAATGGTCATATAAGCAGAAGGGGAGGCAGAAAGCAGATAGAGAAGAGCAGGTACCATCCTTTTCTTCAGAAAGCTCGCTGTGAGTGAAGAGGCTAATAGTGTGGAATGGGGACGTCTTGCCTGATGTGAATGAATAACACCCCAAGAGAATTAGAGTTAGACTGCTGGATGCATTTCCTACCAAAAGGCCAAGGCTGTAAACTCACACAGCACAGCCGTCATTCTTTATCTCCTACTCCAAACTCTCATTTTTGGTAACAAAGAAGGACTTGTCATTGGCCTCTCCATCTGCAGCACCCACCCAGAATGCTGGACCTCCTGCCCCCTCTGTGTTGGAGGGCAGCCTTCCCCTATCAAAGGGGACCCCTGTGTAGGACGGTTAAACCATCTGCCTGCACTGAAAGAACTAAATTATTTCAACAAGATAATTTCAACTATCTTCCCAAACGGTGCAGCATAATGGAGTCACAAACTGCTTAAGGTCGTCTTTTTCTAAATTCACACAGAACACTTCAGTCCTCTGGCAGAAAGTGTCTGCAGTCCCTGCAACCTGGGGCTGTGCAGGAGGTGGCACCTTCCAGCCCTGACCCAAAGCATCAGCAAGGTGTTCTTTTATCACCCGAAGGAAGAATGTGTCTCCTTTTCTTTACAACTTCTAGATTTTGACAGTTCTTCCTAGCCACGCCTCCCCAGCTGCTCCATGAATCAAAATTGCCTGGAAAACTTTTGTGTTTAATACGGATTTTAAAATAATTTTCTAGTCCTATTACTATAATATCTATGGCTTCATTGGTTTAATGGCAACATCTGTACTCAAAATATTGTAGTTCTTCAAAATACCCAGGATATAATGATATTTATTACATCATTTATTTTATGAAAAGTAACTTACAATAAACAACCACTGCTTTTTTATTACAAGTTCCCTAAATGGGTAAGTTCCCATGTCAGTGGAAATGAGCACCTTTCTCCAGGAATAAAAGGCATAAATATGACAGGTTGCAAGCAGAGGCTGTGTTCTACCCTCCGTTATACCTTTCCCATGTCCTTTCTTATTTCCCAGAAGTGGACAGATTCACTTTAGATTCCATGCTTTTAACTGGATTTTGGCTTTGTAGACTCCTCAGAATCCTCCCCCATCCCACAATGCATTTCTAGTGACTTTGCCTTTGACCTCTCTAAGGCCAGGGCATCCTGGCAGGCTGCTCTGCTGAGCACATTTCAGGAATGGTGAGGCTGATTTTCTGAAAAAACACAAGCAAGGCAGGAAGGGTCTCTGACTCAGAGTCAAGCTAGGAGAGTGCTCCATTTTAGCAGGCACAGACAGTGATAGGCTTATTCGTAAAGTTTTTTTTTTTTTTAAATAAAGAAGCACTGTCTTTATGAGTGTCAGATGAAGAATCACCATTTTGATCATGCTCTTTGTTCTTTAAACCAGAAGGCAGCTGACAGCCTCATTAGTGTTTTAAAACTCTTTGGTTCAATTTCGCATTTTCCATCGTTTTAGGTGACTTACAAAGCCATTGGCAAATGGCTGAGGCCATACCATGTGTCTTGCATTATTGAGGACACTACGTATATGATCAGCTTCATTTTGGGTTGGTTCTCTTTCAGGCTTCACTAGAACAGGTGCGTACATCCATCATTTGATTATCAACAAAATTTTGTCAGCCAAATGATAGATACTTTCATGCTCTTTGTAAGTAGACTCTCATTAGAGGTCATCTGAAGACTCTGAAGATCATTAATGTTAATGATGAGGATAACAATAGAGGCCGAGACCAACAGGTCTGTTTCTTCTGCTATGCTCCTAATGGGCAAGTGAGCTTTACTAATAGATCCTGAAGAAATAACTCCATCACGAAGCTTGATTTTCAATTTCCCAGCACACTTGCTTTCAAGCAGGAACATGTCTTTTGGGGTGCACTGATTAACTTTGATTGAAAGTAGAAGTTTGGAAGATTCTATCTGCGAGTATTTCCCCAAAAAACTTGGAGGGGACCTGAGCAAGGGTGTTAGTGTAGGAGGCAGGAGGCAAGGCCACTGGCTTCTCCTCCGGCTCTGCTGCTGACACTCATGCGTGATGGTGACTGAGAAAGTCACCCAGTCGCGGTTTCAGTTTCCTTGTTGTAGGCTGAGAGGGTTGAACTAATTATCTCTAGTCTTTTTTTCCAGCTCTAATATTCTCTGAATCTAAATGCTAATGATGATTAATAAAACTATTTTCCTTAGGCTTTCTGCCAACCGTATATTTGGATCTCTAAGAGAGAAATAGAGAAAGGCGCATCAGCAGTTTGCATTTGTTGACATTATTTTTTATTTCCTACAAATGCTTTGATACTCTGAGATAATTAGTAGTTTTCTTTACTATAATTACAATTTCTAATATGTCATCAAATCCATAGGCAAATATTACACTAAGAATGTGCCTATGTGAATGCAAAACCACTAGCTTATTGAGTAAAAGAAATTATATGGCACTGTATAAAACAAACAAGCCTATGGTTTGTGATTTTCCTTCCATTTTTATCCATTTATGTAGATTCTTAAAGAAATAACACTGGAGGGTTGTAATACAGATTGGAGTCATAATATTTAATATTAGAAAACAATATTCTGACATTCTCGCTTAATAGATTAAACAGTCCGTGGAGAGGGTAAATCTTGCTTCTCATGACCCTGCATAGCTCTCTATACACAGATATGTGGCAAAAAAATTGAAAATGTTTAGGAAATGAATGATTTCTTAAGAAAATGAAAATTGCTAAATGACCCAAAACAAAAGGGAAAGTTAAATAGACCAACTGCTATAAAAGAGAATGAAAACATGAGTAAATATCTCTCAAGTTCTGGTTAATTATAAAGCTGGATCATTCCAATAGTATTTAAACTTATGATAAAACTTGTTGAAAATAACCCTAATTTATTTTTTGAAACCAAGATAACTTTATACTAAAGATAGCACAATATATGGAAAATTGCAATTAATCCCAACTATAAATATAAGTGCAAGGATCTAAAATTAAATATTAGCAAATATTCGGCAACATGTTAAAATAACCTTGTGTTAAAGAAAAAAGGAAATCATACAAGAATAAGAAAAAAAAAACATGCGTGAATTATTGTATAACCTAGGTGGGGGAACAGCTTTCTAACTTTGACCCAAAGTCCACATGCAATAAGAAAAGACTGATATATTCAACTCAAACAAAGCAATGCATCATGCATAAAACAAACCCTTGCATGGCAAAAACTCCATAAGCAAAGACAAATGCAGATGACAAACTGGGAGAAAATGTTGGCAACATCTTAGATAAAGGACTAATATCCTTAATACTTAAAGAACTTTCAATCTTGAGAGTAGAAAAAGACTCAAAATTGATTTTAAAATGGGCATAGGACATGAACAATAATTCACAAACACACGAAATACAAAAGAGCCATCGTACATATGACATCTTATGAATATGATGATGCTCATCTTCACTCATAAAGAGAGACGTACATTTAAAGTATCACTTCTTACCAGACTACAAAATTTAAAGCCTGATAATACTTTCAGTTGGTGAGGCTGTGGGAAACAAGCCGGCCATATGTCACGGGTGTGAATGCAAAACAGACACAAGCCTTTTGACCAAGAAATCCCACTTGTAACATTTACCCTTTACAAACCTTTGAAATACGAATATGTATAGCTGAAAGACTATGCATTTCAGCATTATTTGTATTTGAAAAATGTTCAAAAATACCTAAAGGCTCAAATGGAGGCAATAGATTGGTTAAACCATGGTCTATAGACATAATGGAGTAATATGTAGCTATTTTAAAAAGGGAGAAGAATAAAAATTCTGTCATGGATAAGGAGTGCTCTTCAGTATATATTTATTAAGTGATAGAAGAAAAATGCAAAATAAGCATAAATTGAATGCTAACTTTGTGTATAAAAAGGAAATTAAGTGTGTGTGTGTGTATATATACATATATATACATATATACATATATACACATATATGTGCACACACACACACACACACATATGCTTAGTTTGGCAAAACAAACAGGATAAGTTAATAAGAGTACAATCAATAAAGCAAATGGGGCAAAAAGTTTAAAAATGATAAAATGTTAAAAATTGGTAAGTTCAGGTAATGATTACATAGGTAAAACTGGTCAAAAAATACATGGAAGTTTTTAAAACCATTTTTTGCAAATTTTCTATACGTTGGAAATTATTTTAAAAGAAGAATATTAGTAACAGCATAATCATAATCATAATGAATTATGATCAATGAAGTTATCCTTAATAATACAGTGATGGTTTAAATCAGAGAATCAAATTTTTAAAATCGTAACACCAATAAATTAAAGAAAAAAGTAAAATAATATATTAATAGATATGGAAAGATCATTCGATATGATAAAAATATGCAGCCATAAAAACTCTAAGTAAAATAATAATAAAAAGCCATTAAAATTTGTTGAGATTATTAAAACTTAATAGGAAATTTATTCTAAAAAGTTAAACCATTTCAGTCAAAATAAGAATGTTGTCAGGGATTTCTGCTATCAGAAAATATAGTAATACTGGAAAATAAAATAATTTGTATAAATATGGAGAGGATAAAACTAGCTATTTTTCCCCCAAAATACTGTGAGCTCTGTAGGTTTACTTGCCTGTAATAGAGAATGATTGTAGTTTCAATAAACCGACTGACTGAAGATTTTAGATTTAACTGTTAGATCATTTGTTACAATCCTCCACAAATGACACACCCAAAGGGCAGATATGGCAGGCACCAGAATCCAGCTAATGTCAATCCTGCTCTGTAGGGTCAGCTCCTGCATAATAGCTCTCCACTGTAGTCATGATCAGTCCTCCAAACAATCAGCCTGAGGGTCAATCCCTCCCATCAATGCGCAAACAGTAACCAAGGCTCAACTACTGGGAGCAACACACCACACAAGGGTATGCCTGGAGCATCTGGCTCAGGTGTCCAGGGGGACTGTGTCACTTCGTCCCACAGAACACCTACTAACTAAGGTCACTCAACCAAGACTTGGAGACATAGCAAGTCTGCTTAATACATAGAAAAAACACAGGGAGGCAGCCAAAATGGAGAGACAAAGAAACATGTTTCAAATGAAAGAACCAAACAAAGCTCCAGAAGAAGAATTAAACAAAATTGATATGAGCAATCTACCAGATGCAGAGTTCAAAACACTGGTTATAAATATGTCCAATGAACTTAGGGGAAGAGTATATGAACTCAGTGAGAACTTCAACAAAGAGATAGAAAGTGAAAAAGAACCAGTCAGAAATGAAGAAACAATAACTGAAAAAAAGAACACATTACAGAAATCAACAGTAGATTAGATGAAAACAGGGAATCAAATCCATGATTTGGAAGATAAGCTAGCAGAAAACACCTAATCAGAACAGCAGCAAAAAAAAAAAAAAAAAAAAAAGGATAGTAGTTTAAGGGGTCTCTGGGTAAACATTGAGTGTACCAATATCTGCATCATAGGGTTAACAGAAGGAGAGGAGAGAGAACAAGAAATGAACATATTTGAAGAAATAATGATGGAAAACTTCCTTCACTGGTGAAGAAAATAGAATTACAAGCCCAGGAAACACAGAGAGTCTCCCAAAAAAATGAACCTAAAGTGGCCCATATCAAGACACATCATAATCAGAATGCCAAAGGTTAAAAACAGAGACAACCTTAAAAGCAGCAAGGGAAAAGCAGTTAGTTACCTACAAGGGAGCTCCCATTAGACTGTGAGCTGATTTCTCAACAGAAACTTTGCGGGCCAGAAGTGACTGGCAGAAATATTCTAAGTGATGAAAATCAAGGATGTACAACCAACTACCCAGAAAAGCTATCATTTAGAATCAAAAGAGTGATAAAGAGCTTCCCAGACAAAAGAAAGCTAAAGGAATTCATCACCATTAAACCAGTATCTTATATAAGAAATGTTAAAGAAACTTTAAGAAGAGGAAAAAATAAGATAAAAAACACGAATAAGAAAATGGCAATAACTACATATCTAACAACAATTACTTTCAATGTAAGTGGATTAAATGTTCAATCAAAAGATATAGGGTTCCTGAATGGATCAGAAAACAAAACCCTTACATATGCTGCCTACAGAGACACACTTCAAATCGAAAGACACACAGACTGAAAGTAAAGGAACAGAAAAAGATATTTCATGAAAACGGAAACAAACAAATAAAACAAGCTGGGGTAGCAATACTTATACCAGGCAAAATAGACTTTAAAACAAAGGTTATAACAAGAAACAAAGAAGGACCCAGTTTTCTCACCTCTGGGAATTCAAAACACTACATAGAAGGGACTTGTGAATCCACATATTCATTGCAGCATTATTTACAATAGCCAAGATATGGTGGCAACCTGGGTGCCATCAATGGATGAATAGAGAAAAAAATAAGTGGTACATACATACCATGGAATATTACTCAGCCATAGAAAAGAATGAAATCTTGCCAAATGCAACAACATGGATGGACTTAGAGGTTGTTTTGCCAAGTGAAGTAAGTCAGACAGAGAAAGACGAATACCATATGATTTCACTTATCTGTGGAATCTAAAGAACAAAATAAATGAACTATCAAAACAGAAACAAAGTCATAGATACAGAGAACATATTGATGGTTGACAGATGGAAGAGCATTGTGGGGACAAGTGAAAAAAGGGAGAGATTAAGAAGTACAAATTGGCAGTTACAAAATAGTCATGAGGATGTAAAGCACAGCACAAAGAATATAGACGATAATATTATAATCACTATGTACGGTGCCAGGTGGGTAGTAGACTTACGAGGGGATCACTTCATAAGATATATAAACATCTAAACACTATGCTGTATACTTGAAAGTAATATAATATTGAATGTCAGCTATAATTGAAAAATAAAATTTAAAAAGAAAAAAGCTATAGAAAAAGATACTCTCAAAAATGCTCTAGATAAATAAAAATAAAATTCTTTAAAAAAAGTTCGAATAACACACAAAAAGTCAGGATAAAGTAAAGAGAAATGAAAATCAGAATAAACAGGAAACAAAATATAAAATGCCAGAAATATGCCCTAACATATCAATTATAATATTAAATATAAATGGTCTAAGTATATCAGTTAAAAGACAGAAAATGCAGAATTGACAGAAGTGGCAGAAACTCACTTCAAGTATAATGTTATAGAGAAGTTGAGATTAAAAAAATGAAAAAGATATATAATGCAAACATTAATCAAAAGAAAGTAAGAGTAGCTACATTAATATCAGAGAAAATAAGGTATACTGCAAAGTACACTTTTCAGAGATAGAGACATTATATAAATATAAAAGGATAATTTCACCAAGAAGCATAGTAATGCTAAACAAGTATGTATCAACAGAGCTTCAAAATATGTGAAGTCAACTCAGATATAACTAACTGAAAGGAGAAATAAACAAATCCAAAGGTATAGTTAGAGACTTAAATATCTTCCTTTCAACAACTAATTGACAAAAAATTCAGCAAGGATGTGTAATAAATCAATAACATCATCAACTAATAGGAAGTAATTGACATTTATAGAACACTCCATCCAAAGACTGGAAACACGTTCTTTTCAAGTGCTCACAGGACATATACCAAGATACGTCATATCCCGTATCATAATACAAACCTTAACGAAATTTTTAAAATTGAAATAATATAGAATGTTGTCTAAGCACAATGAAATCAAACTAAAAATCAATAGCAGGCAGGTCAAAGAAAAATCTCCAAACACACAGAACCTGAACAACATACTTCTAAATACCCATGGGTCAAAGAGGAAGTCTCAAAAGAAAAAAAAATGCATTAAATTGAAGGAAAAATGGAAATAAAATGTACCAAAATTTGTGGAATACAGCTAAAGATAATGAGAAAATTTATAGCATTAAGTGTAGAGTAGAAAAGAGGAAGAGTTTCAAATTATTTATCTAAGATCCCATGTCAAGAATCTAGGAAAAAAATGGAGTAAAAGAAACCCAAAGCAAGTAGAAGGAAAGGAATAAAAATAAGAGTAGCAATCAATAAAATAAAAACAGGAAACAATAAAGAAAATTAGTAAAACAAAGTGTTGGTTCTTTTACAGGCAGGCTTCATCAAAATTAAAAACTTTTACTCTCATATAGAAAAGATAAAATGACAAGCTACAGACTGGGAGAATGTTTTTCAAACCACTGATCTGACAAAGGACTAGCATCTAGAGTATATAGAAAGTTCTCAAAACTGAAGAGTGAAGGAAGAAAATGGCAAAACAACAACAACAAACAACAACAAAAACAGGAAAAGGCATTTCACTGAAAAGTATATAAGTTTGATAAATAAGTACATAAAAAGATTTCAACATCATTAGTCATTAGGGAAATACATATTAAAACAACAAGATAACACAACACCTATCAAAATGGCTTTAAAAAATGGTATCACCAAATGCTAGTGAGGATGCAGAGAAACTGTGTCACTCATTCACTGCTAGCGGGAATGCAAAATAGTATAGCCACTCTTGAAAATATTGTAGTAGTTTCTTTAAACATGTAAACATGGAACTACTGTGCAATGCAGAAATTGTCCTCCTGGGCATTTAGCCAGAGAAACAAAAATGTATGTTCACACAAAAACCTGTACATGAATATTTATAGCAGCTTTATTCATAATAGATCCCAACTGGCAACAACCCAGATGACTTTCAATGAGTGAATGATTAAGCAAACTGTCAGTAAACCCAAACTATGAAATACTGCTCAATAACAAAAGGAAACAAACTATCGATATACAAACAACCTGGATCAATCTCCAGACAATTATGCTGAGTGAAAAGAATCAATCACAAAAAGGCTTTTTATTGTATAATTCCACTTATGTAACATTCTCAAAATAACAAAATTTAGAAAAGCAAAAATAAAAAACAAAAATAGTAATGGTTGCCAGGGGTCGAAGTGGGGTGGTGGTGTCAGGGAAATGTGTAAAGGCTATAAACAGCACAGTGTTCCTCACAGTAGTGAAAATATTTTCTGTCTTGATTCTGTCAATGTTATTATTCTCATTGTAATATTGTCCCATAGTTTGGCAAGATGTTACCTTTGGGAGAAAGTGGATAAAAGGTACATGGGATCTATAATTACTTCAAAATAAAATGTTTAATTCAATTTAAAAAAGGAATTGAAGGACAAGATAGACAGACAAGACAGACAGACAGAGGAGCAAGGAAAGAAGGAAACGAATGAAGAAAGATTCTCTCTCTCTCTCTCTCTCTACCTCTCCATCAGTTGATTTGGTTGAGTTTCAATGACAAACTTTCAAATGATGGAAAAAGAGCTGTAAAAAGATGTATAATATCATATCATTTTTGTTAAACACAAAATGACACAAACTCTTAAGTATCAAAGTCTGGAAAGAAACACATTAGTTATCAGCATGGGTTATCTTATGTAGTTCAGGCAGAAAAAGCACTTTGGGGGAAAAAGGTAAGGAGAAAGGGATTATTAAAATATAACAAAAAAAAGAGGAGAGAAAAATTCACTAACATCAAAAATGTGTGGGTAATATGCATAAAGAAATTAGAGGCAGACAGCTAGAATTAGATCTTCACGATCCATAAGTATGTCTATAATATAATATTAACAAGAGTTTTACAGTTACGTATTAGTATATTACCATTTCATCTAGACCAAACAATGAACAAACAAACAAAGCAGCCAACCTCTCATATGAATATTAGGGTAGACTGTCTGCAAAGATAGCTACCAATAATTCCCCCCACACACACACCTCTTTCGGGCTAATTTGTTAAACAGCAACACATACCTATAAACAAGGTGCGTTTAAAGGTATGTAAATGTTAGTAGCAGAAAAAAGAATGTTGTGAACAAAATCTTACCCATTAAAAGTGGTTGCTTAGCAGTGGCGGTAGGGATGAGAAAGAGATGACTTTCACTTTAAACATCTTTATATTGTTTCACTGGTTGTTACAAGTGTATATTATTCCCTAATTCAAAAAACATAAAATGTTCTATTGTTGTTTTATTGTTGTTGTTAAAACTGGCCTATCTTCTTCTCATTTTATTGTTTTTTTCTGTTATTTACTGCAACATTCCATACTCCTCAGTTTCAGATGGTTGTATATAAAAAACACCATTGTAAATAAATGTTCTTTAAAAATAAGGGCCAAAGGCATATACATTGAAAATGGCTTGGATGGCAACTAAAACATTCTCAATCTTCTTTAAATGTGCTATAAAAACTAAATGAGAGCTACGCATTCACAAATCTGGTCTTAAAATAGCCTCAGTGATGCAGTCTATAAGATACATTAGAAAGCGCATTAGCTCACAAAATATTTTATGGTCCTGTAAAATTTTACTAGCTTTCTCTGTTCTTAACAGAGATATAGCAATGATGAGTCCACAGGAAATTATCAGAAGCATGAGAAAATTATAATGTGTTCACAGCGGGTTGCAGTTTTCATTTTATTAACTTTCATATTTATTGAATACTTGATTTCTTTAGGATCTTGCTGAATTTCTTATAGCCCCTAAGATTCCTGGCCGAGGCTATTTTTATTGATTCAATTCAACAGAGTTTGTCTAAGTGTGCCTACTGGACACTGTGCCAGGTGCTTGAAGAAAGAAAATGAGAGTTAAAAAAAAAAGCAGAGAAATTGTCAATAACTAGATAATGATCTAGTGTATAAAGTAAAACATTTGAAAAGACTGCATAAGTGCTGTAGGTAAAGCCATAAAAACTGGACAAAGTGGGTTCCATTAGAGCTGGCCTTAAGGGTAGTAGGAGTTTGGCAGGCAGACGAGATGGGGCACTGTATTCAAGACAGGCCGGGAAGGTGTAGGGAAGCACAAAACCATGGAAAAGCGTGGAGTGATTAAGGAAGAAAATGCAGTCCGTGAGGATAAAGGGATCTGATGGGCAGGGGGTGGAAGTGACAGAGGTAGGGCAGTACTGAAATTAAATAAATTAACTACAACAAAGGTGTCAATTCAGTGGGAGAAAAGAATAGTTTTTCCAACAAGTGATGTTGGAACAACTGGATATTCATATGCAAAAATATGGAGTCAGACTCCTTGGTTGGACCAACCAGAATTAATTCCATGCGATCACAGACTTAAACGTAAGTGCCAACACTGCAAGACTTTTAGAAGAAACCATGGGAGTGAATCATTAGGACTTTGCGTTGGGTTAGGCAAAGTCTTCTTAGATGCAACCCCCAAAACATAAGCATATGAGAATATAATAAATACATTGCAATTCATCAAAAATTTAAAATTTGTATTTCAAAGAACATCATCCAAGAAAGTGAAAAGACTGAATGGAGAAAATATTTTCAAATTTTCAAAACATATATATTTTCAAATTATGTATGGTTGTATATAAGAATAAAAAAACTCTTACAGTTCAACATTTTAAAAAGACAACCCAATTTAGAATTTTTTTAAAAGAGATTTTACAGACATTTATTCAAGGAAGATATACAAATGGCCAATAGACACAAGAAAGGATGTTCAACATCATTAGTCATTAGGGAAATGCAAACAAAAAACACAATCAGATATTATTTCTACTCACTAGGATGACTATAATAAAAAATACAGATAATAAGTGTTGGTGAAGATGTGGAGAAACTGGAACCCTCATACATTATTGGTGGGAATGTAAACTGGCGCATCCACTCTGGAAAATAGTTTGGCAGCTCCTCAAAAAAGTTAATCCGGAGTTACCACATGGCCCAGCAATTCCAAGGATGTACGGAAGAGAAATAAAAACATGCTTATACAAAGAGTGTAATGAATATTTATAATTAAATTAGTCATAAGAGTCAACAAGTGGGAAGAATCTAAATGTCCATAAACTGATGAAGAGATAAACTGTAACATAGTCATACAACAGAATATTATTCAGAAATAAATAGAAATGGAAGTATCAATACACGCCACAACATGGACGAACCTTAAAAGCATGATGGCAAGAGAGTAACCAGGCACAAAGACCATATATCAGATGATACCATTTATATAAAATGCCCAGAATAGACAAATCCATGGAGACGGAAAGTAGATTAGCAGTGGCCAGAGACCAGAAAGTCTCTGGGACATGACTACTAATGGCTGTGGGGTTTCTCTCTGGAGTGATGAGAATGTTCCCAAATTGATTATGGTGACAGTTATGCAATTCTGTGACTATAATAAAAACAAATGAATTGTACACTTTAAGTAGGTGAGTTGTATGACACCTAAGTTAAATCTCAATAAAGCTATTTTTAACTAAATCTGTGTTATGCTAACAAACAAAAACACAGATTCTAGAGTCAACCTACATAGGTTAGAACCTGTGCTCTCCTACTTATCAGTCATGAAGCTCTGAGGTAGTTAATCTATCTGTACCCAATTTCTTCAATTGTAAATGCATGAGTACGTCCAGCTGAGATCTCGAGGGAAATTTCACAGAAGTGGAATTTGGGTTGATATCAAAGACAGTGTCTTTATAGATCATGAGATGAAGACCGTAAAAGAGAGAAGAGAAAGAAACTAACACTTCTGGAGCACCTACTGTGTGCCAGGGTATGTGCTAAGCATTCCATGCACATTACTGCAGTTTATTCTGCCTGCTCTGAGCTTACAAAAAAATTTAGTCTGAAAGTGAAGTGATTAAGTGACCACGTGGGGTTCAACTGCAGGCCCGGAGTCTCCTGTGTCTGGCCTGAGTGCCACCTGTGAGAAGGGACATATAGGTGAAGTGTAGGCCAGAGGGAGTGAGGTGAGCGTGTCTAGTGGCATGGCGGGGGTGGCTGGGGTTAAAAGTGGTCAGGATGCTTAGGAACTTTGATGGCCAGGCAAGTTTTTTGGGTTTCATCCCATGGATAATAAAATAGGGAGTGTGGAATTGCTTACCAAAAAAGGCCATGAGCAATAGGGATGTATTTTTATACATGAAATCTAAATTCATGTTGTATGCTATTATATAGCTCAATTGAACCTTTCAGAAACCTTGCAATTTTACCCAAAATAGACAAGCTGACAAGCTTGGCTTCAGTGAATTTCCAAAAGAGAAATCGGTTTGCTTTCACAATTGAAAGATGACTTTTAAAGAAGAATTACAATCCTTTCTGAGTCTGAGAGTTTGTTAATTTGAACTGCTGATTGCTATCAAATGACATTGATTTTGATGTGAGCCTGGAGCTATGAATAGATAAGAAAAGCCTTTTATATCATTAAAACTCCTAAAAGGTGAACAGAATTTGTAGCCTCCCTTTATACAAGAGCTGAGTGAAAAGGAAAACCAGCATATATGTAATTATTCCAATGGAATAGCAGACATGTGTTGCATACTCATTTATCCAGTGGTGGTTTTTTGAAGGGTAGTGTAGGCCGTGAAGCCTTGCTTATACCTCCTACTTGGAAAGAGAGTCTTTCAAAGCCACCAACAAGTAGAGTGCCCAGCTAGCATTAGAAGTGTCTAGGGACACTTCAAGATAAAAAGGAAAGTAATGCATAAATAATGTAATTTATAAAGTAATTCATAAAGTAATTCACTGCTCAGTTGAAAGAACAGGCAGCAATTGTCCATCTACTTAGTCCCACTCCAGGACAGACCCAACCTCAAGTCACGCCGCTAGATTAGTGTATGTGGGTGGAAAGTCTTGAATGCAAGCGTTTTCCTTCTCTCTAAGCCAGTGGTTTCCAGTGGAGACTGTCCACCTCCTGGAAGGGAGCACTTGGGGTGAAGAAGGCGGGGAGTGCATTTTTGTTCACTGCAGTGATAGGGAATTCCTGCTAGTGTCAAGCGACTGTGTGAGTCATTGGACAAACCTACACGACGAAGAATTGTCCTGCATTCACATAGTTTTCAAATCTCCTGCCACATTATCTGAGTTTCTCTGAGACTAGACCTTCATTCCATTTTACATACAAACAGAAAGTAGTTTTCACATGATTTGAATACACACTGAATTTTCCAGCTATGAAGCTACTACCATGAACATTGTGAGAAGACTAATATTTAGTCTTTTTTAGCTTTTTTCTTATTTAGTGATTATTTTAAAATGTTAAATATGATCACCTATGTTTCAAGCATTTATTTTTTAATTAGCTAAGTTTTTAAATATGAGACTGGTGTACTCATTGACACATGGTAGGAATGTCAAGAAAGGACATAGGTTTTTAATTCCTACCCTACCCTGTGTTATAACACAGAGAATTAAATATCGTGGCAACATACATGAATAAAGCCCAGCTCATTTGCAAGTAATAAAACTTTCCCATTTCCTCCATATTAACAGTTGGCAATTCGTCTTGACATGTAATTGTTACTTTAATTAAGGTTATTTTCTTCTGCCTTTTATCACACACTTATAAGATTATCTGTTATTACTCATCCCAACCCTGGTTTTATTCTAATTCTACCCTCAACTCCATTCCTTTATTTTCTTATAATCATCTACCAAATGACTTCTCACATTTTTACATTTTTTAATCCAAACTGTTCATTATAAGCATTAGATTTTTTATCATGATCTTCTAACACATTAGTCGAGCTTAACATTATATATTAAATATGTAATGACTTATTTATGAATTACTTTCCTTTTTATCTTATTTATTATACTTAAGTTATTATGCTGGTTTTTGAAATGATGTGTATCTTCTATCTATAAATTTCCTTTCAGAATAGTAAACGGAGTATACTTATCTGTGAAACACTGGTTGCACTAAGTGGTCACAGTAACAAAACACTTCATGTTTAGCACCTGAGGAAACAGAATGTGACTTATCCAAAATGACACAAAGAATGAGCTTTGATATCGTAAAAGCTAGAACATTTTGGTTTCTAGTTCTAGTCTTAGTTTATGGCCTGTAGTCACCATTAACAAGCTTTATAATTCATTGTTTTGGCACTCAGTAAATGTTAACTTGTAGTTGGAGGTGATTATGAGAAACTTGTTTATTACCATTATTAATTAAATAAATAATATTATTACTATTAATTATTATTAAGGCGAGTAATAGCTACCATGTATTAACCACACACAGGCATCATTCTCCCCATATTATCCCATAACTCCCCATAATAATCATGCTAAGGAGGTATGTTATGTATATTCACAGATGGGTAAAATGAGGCTTACTTCAATAACTTCAGTTACTTCAGTAACCTGCCTTTCATGACAAGGCTAGTAAGTGACAGGGGCCTAGACTCAAACTTAGGTCTCTCTGCCTCCAACACCCACATGTGCTGTTTCCATAAAGAACAATGTTCTTTAGTTTTGTGTTAAGAAATATCGAACATAAAAACTGGATTGCAGCTGAAGGTAGGAGTGCTTTCAATAAACTCATGAAGGAAATCAACAATTCCTACGAGCATTTTTAAATCAAAACGATGGAGGAAAAGACACTGTAACTCACATTGGTGGCTCACTGATCTTCACTAGCTATTCCAAGATGACATGTCCTCTCTCACCACTTGGAATTAATCCACCCAATACTGCTCTCCACAGATCCACGTCAAACAGAAAATGACAGAGCGACTTGCAAAAGGGTATTACAAGGTGTGCTATCCAAAATGGTAGCCACCAGCCAAATGTGGCTATTGATCATCAGAAATGTGATGAGTCTGAATTGAGATGTGCTGTGAAATACTTCTCAGATTTTAAATACTTAATATAAAAAAGTGAAACATCTCAGAGCTAATTTTTATTTTTATTTTATGTCGAAATGATATTTTTGGAGATATGGGCTAAATAAAGTATTATTAAAATTAATTTCACCTGTTTCTTTTTACTTTCTTTAATGAGGTTAATAGATTTTAAATGACATATTGGCTCATATTTGTGGCTCACATTATAATTCTATTAGACAATACTGCTGTGGGTAATTTATCTTTTCAAATAACCAACTTTAAAATCAAAAGAAGAAAAAAACTTCTTGAAAAACAGAAGCAAAACAACACTCAATGTTTCGTGTGCTGGGAGCCGGGTCCAAGATGGCAGCGTAAGAGGATGAAGAGGTAGTGTCCTCCCATGAATATATCCAATGCACAACTATATTTAGAGAGATTTCGCCTGAGAGACCCCTGAGGGACGGCTGAACAGATTCTGCATAACAAAGACAGGAGAAAGACCACATAGAGAAGATTGGGGAACTACAAGAGCACTCTAAAACCTGAGGGGAGCCTCCAGGATGGGGCCACTGGTGAGCACCCTTGTTTACATTCCCCCTGCTCTTGGCTAATGTGGGCAGGAGCTATGTTCAGGTGCTCTGGCCAACCTGCAGGGCTTTCCTAGTACATCCCCAGCCACCCCTCCCGTAACTAGCTCCAGCAGGAACAAGAGGGCGCCATAGCAAGCACATACAGGGTCCTCCCAGCTGGAGCTTGATCCAGCAGGCCCAACGTGACACTGGGGCATTCCCACACCAGGCCACCGCTGTGCACACTCAACAGGATGCCTCTCCAGGAGTAAGAGCATAACCACGCAATGCCACTACCGCGTGCCCAGCCAGATCCAGCTCCCTGAATTGTAAATGAAATCAACAGAGCGGGGCCTGTGCACACACACCAGGCAGCTCCACCCAGAATCAGAGTAGAAGCAACAGGGTGCTGCCGTGTGCTGGCTCGCAGGACTGCCCCGACGCTCTGCTCAGGCAGCGGACAAATCAACAAGGAGTGCCGCACATGTGCTCACCTGACAGCCCAGCCAGGATCAGGACGTACCATGCCAACAGGGTACTGCCTCACGCAAGAGCACAGGGCTGCTCCACCCGGACCCAACTCAGGCTGTGGAGCCAGGACAAGGTCTCACAGCGCAGTGTGTGGACACACAGGGCTGACATCACCCTGACCTGCAGAGTGGGGCAGCATGCACACACCAGGCTGCCCTGCCCTGCCTGACTCCGGGCCGGCTACGGACAGCAGGAGCAACAGGCAGCTACTGCACGTGCGTGCACTCCATGCGTATGCGCTCCACCTGACCTGCCCCAAACCCGCTGCTTCTGGTCAGACAGCACCCCACGTACCACACGAGCCGGCTCCGATTCCAACCAGCCTGCCAAAACCACCCGGCACACAGTAAACACGGAGGCTATTTCTACAAGATACCAAATTTTAAAATTGGGAGAGACCGGCATTTCATTTAACTCATAGAAGCAAACACAGAAAGCCAAACACTATGAGGAGACAGAAGAATACGCCCCAAATGAAGGAACAAGAAAAAAACCCAGGAAAAAAAAAACAAAAAAAAACCCAACTCTGATGAAGATAAGTAATTGCCTCATAAAGAAGTCAGAGAAATAGTCATAAGGATGCTCAGCCAATGTGAGAGTAGAAGAGAGGAACTCAAAAAGAACTTCAACAAAGAGAAAGTATAATAAAAATGAATTCGAGATGAAGAATACTGAATAACTGAAATGAAAAAGGCAAAAATATAAGAACTGAAATGAAAAATAAATGCAGAGCAGATCAGTTACTACTGAAGAACAGATCAGTGACCTGGAAGACAAAATAGTGGAAACCACCAAACCAGAGCAGCAAAAAGAAAAAGGAATTCCAAAAAACAAGAACAGTATAAGGAACTTTTGGGACAGCATTAAGTGCACTGCTATTCTCATTATAAGGATTCCAATAAAAGAAGGGAAAGAAGACTTTAGAAAGTATATTTGAAAAAATAATGGCTGAAAACTTCCCTGACCTGGGGCAGGCAATGAACATCCAGGTCTAGGGAGCAGAGTTCCACACAAGATGAACCAAAAGAGCCCAGCAGGACATTGTAATTAAAATGGCGAAAGTTAAAGATAAAGAGACAATCTTGAAAGGAGAAAGAGGAAAACAAGTCACGCACAAGGGAAACCCCATAAGGCTGATTTCTCAGCAGAAATTTTACAGGCCAGAAGGGACAGGCAGGAAATAGTTTAAAGTGCTGAAAGAAAGGAACCTACAACCTAGAATATTATAGCTGGCAAGGTTATCATTCCGAATTAAAGGATAGATAAAGAACTTCCCGCACAATCACAAAATAAAGGCATTCATCACCACTAAACCAGCTTTATAAGAAATGTTAAAGGGCCTTCTTGATGCCGAAGAGAAAAGTCTATGGCCCAAAATAAGAAAGTAAAGGAAAAAAATCTCACAGGTTAAGGTGAATATAAAATTAACATAGTGAATCAGTCATTTAAAAAGCTAATATGAAGATTAAAAGTTAAAAGTAGCAAAACTATAACTACAATAAATAATTAAGGGATATATAAAACAAAAAGATATATAAAATACAATGTCAAAAACATACAACATGAAGGGAGAAGTAAAAATGTAATGCTTTTAAAAACTTTTTGAATTTAAACACTTATCAACTTAAAATATACTGCTATAGATATAGATTGATATATAGAAACCTCATGGAACCACATACTGGAAAACTACAAAATAAACACACACACACACACACACACACACACACACACACACACACAAATAAATAACGAGAAAGGAATCCAAATAAAACAGTATAGAAAATCAGCAAACCGAAAGGAAAGAGATCAAGAGAAGAGGAAAGGAACAGAAAAGAACTATAAAAACAACCAAAAAAAAAATCTTAACAAAATGCCAATAAGTATATACCTATCAGTAATTACACTAAATGTAAATGGACTAAATGCTCCCATCAAAAGACATAAATGGGCTGAATGGATAAAAAAACAAGACCTGTAGATATGCTGCCCACAAGAGACTCACTTCAGGTGGAAAGGCACACACGGACTGAAAGTGAAAGGTGGAAAAAGATAATCCATTCATATAGAAACAAAAAGAAAGCTGAGGTGGCAATTCTCATATCAGACACAAGAGTCTTTAAAATAATGACTGTAACAAGAGACAAAGAAGGCGTTACATAATTACACAAAAAAAGGTCAATCAAAAAAGAAGATATAGCACCCATAAATAAGCACCTAATATAGGAGCACCTAAATAATATAAAACAAATATTAATGCTCATAAGGGAAGAAATTGACAATAAAATAATAGTAGAGAACTTAAATAGCTCACCAATGTCACGAGATGAATCATCCAAACAGAACATTAATAAAGAAGTAATGGTCTTAAATGTTAATAGATAATATTAGAAGATTAAATTAAAAAGCCACAGAGTACAGTTTTTTCAAGTACACATGAAACATTCTCCAAGATTGGCAACATATTAGCCACGAAATAACTCTCAATAAATTCAAAAAGACTGAAATCATATCAAACATCTTTTCTTACCACAATGGTATGAAACTAGAAATGAAGTATGAGAAGAACTTGAAAAAACACAGATATGTGGAGGTAAACAACATGTTACTAAACAACAAATAGATCAAAGAGGAAATGAAACAGAAAATCCAAAAATATCTTGAAACAAATGAAAACGAAAACATGACTTCTCAAAATTTATGGATATATCAAAAGCAGTTCTATAAAGGAAGTTCATGGCTACACAGGCCTACCTTAAGAATCAAGAAAAATCACAAATAAACAAGTTAACTTTACACCTACAGGAAATAGAAAAAGAGGAACAACAAAACTCAAAGTTAGGAGAAGAAAGAAAATAATAAATATCAGAGTGGAAATAAAATAGCGCCCTCCCCCCCAAAAAATAGATCAATGAAACTGAGAGCTGGTCTTTTGAAAGTATAACCAAAACTGACAACCCTTTAGCCAAATTTATCAAGAAAAAAAGGGCACAAATAAATAAAATCAGAAATAAAAGAAGTTACAACTGACAGAACAGAAATACACAGGATCACTAAAGAATACTATAAACAATTACATGCCAACAAACTTGAAACCTTGGAGAAATAATTGATGAATTTTTAGAAACATAAAACCTTCTGAGACAGAACTAGGAAGGCACAGAAAATCTGAACAGACTGATTACTAGCAACAAAATTGAAGCAGCAATCAAAAAACTCCGAACAAACAAAAGTCAAAGAGCAGATAGCTTCAAAGTGAAGTCTAACAGTTAAAGAGGAATTAATACTTATCCTCCTCAAACTATTCTAAAAATTGAAGAGGAAGGAATACTTCCGAACTCGTTCAATGCACCATCATGCTTGCCTGAAACTCAACAAGTACTGATCATCTGTCTTCCTCTAACATCACAGACTTACCCTCTTCAAACTGGGTACTCAGCAATTTGCCAAGATGGTCATAAATCCACTGGATTAACTGGATTGACATACACTTTTCTGGATGGCACATACTTATATAATATACAATAATTATTCAGGGACTCATTAGTCTGCAAATGTTTTGCAGTCTGCTGGGAGCAAGGAATAAAGTAATGATCAGGACACAAACATTCCTGCCTAAGGAAAAGAAAGAAAAAATGAAGGGATGGAGGGAAGGAGGAAAAGAAAAGACAAATTCCATCAAGTGCTGTGAAGGTAACAAAGAGACTGCAGAGACAGAAATTAGTGGGGAGAGGAGCCAACCTCTTTAGATA
Source organism: Eonycteris spelaea (assembly GCA_003508835.1). Taxonomy (NCBI): domain Eukaryota; kingdom Metazoa; phylum Chordata; class Mammalia; order Chiroptera; family Pteropodidae; genus Eonycteris; species Eonycteris spelaea. The sequence continues at coordinate 646,323 of PUFA01000189.1, forward strand.
GAGTGGAGAGAGAAGCCTTTTAAAAGCAGGTGGTATTTAGGCTGGATGAAGAGACACAGCCATGCTGAATCAGGGATGAGCATCTGAACAGAGGGAACAGAAATGCAAAAGTCATCTGAATTCTTTATGAAAAACAAGCTGTGTATTTGCTGGTTCGGCCATTTCCACGACTCCCTGCTATCCGGGGCTCACTGGTGGATGTTTGGGAAGCCTTGCCCTGGAGAACTTGAATACCAGCTGCAAGAGGTAGAAGTGGTGGATAAAGACCACTCTCCTTTCCCCATCTGCATTTAACTCGGCAGCTGGCAGGGCTGTAACTAAGTATTCGTGATAAACTATACAACTCAAATGTAGAGGCAAAGAGTGTATTTTAACTAGATTTATATAAGCTTTATGTGGGATTTGCATTTCAAGAGAGCCAGTCACACTAGTTAAAATCAATCAAAAGTAAGGATTCTCTGGGCACACTTGGATGCTTTCATGTTGCCTCATGTGGGCTTACTGTCACATGATGGTAATATCTCCCTTGATGCAGCCACACGAAGTTATAGTTTCAAACTCTTAGTAAATTACTGTAAATATCACTAAATATTTACACATTTATTGAAAAGTTCTGGTTTCAATGAAGAAATCTTAAGAGAGGATTTAAGTTAGGCGAGTTTCTTGAATGAAGAATAACTTTATCTTATTTACCATTGTGTTGCTAATACCTTGCAGAGGGCTAAGGACATAGTAGATGTTCAACAAACAGTTGATAAATTAAAACAAAGTTATAATTGCCAATTGGGATTGGTGAGGGGTGCCAAGAAATTCTTGGGCTTGGGCGTTTGTCACTACAATTAAATTTTGGTGAAAGAGAAGCATATGTATGCTCCATATATATGCTTTTGTTCATTATCATTGGTTTTGGCCATACTTTTGACTTCTCACATACTTTACATCTCTAACTCTTGTGAATTGTGTGTGGCAGATCCCTCGTATTGCTGATAATGGACCTAATGAACGTCACAACACAGTGAAGCTGAGAAGGCAGACAGCAACTACAGTGCCTGCAGGAAGGATGAATGGCTGTGGCCACTAAGCCCCTTTCAAAGCTGTTCTTAGGTGTTGTCTCTGCTGCGCCCAAAAAATTACTGAGTGAAAAAAGTAAGTGATCTCTTCGGATGTGATTATTTTACTTAGCTTTAAAATTGTTTTCTAAATGGAAGAGAAATGTAGGCAATCTTGAAGGAAATATACACTGTATGCTAAGGACAGTATATTGGTGCATGATCCAAATATTCTTGATAGTGAGTAATGATGAAATTTGGCTTTAGTCTCTTATTTACAGATTTGAAGTCATGAAAATAAATATGATGAGAAACTGAATTTAAAGACACATTGTCAACCATAGCTACCTGGGTTAATTTTTTACATATCTGTATGTTTACGAACATTTATATTTACTTTTCAAAAAGAAAGTCATCATTCCATTAAGGAAACCATATTATGGCATGTATATATATACATACACACACACACACACATATATACCATTAGTTTCTATTTTGACTTTTTATCTAACAAAGAAAACAGCACGATAGGTGTAAATTTGGAGACTTTATTCCACTATTATCATAGTAGATGTTTCTTCTACTACTAGGCCGAGATCTCTTGGTCCCTGCGGACGGTTTAAACTGCTTAGAAAAATGTGTGTTTATTTAGTGACACACTCTCTTAATCTACCCCCGAAGGCAGTAACAATGACTTAACGCTGTGCTCGGCACTTATCCCTCACCAGTGACTGACGCTAGAGGAAACTGTGGCTCCGGCAGTTTTATCTCATCAGGAAGAATCATCAGGAATCACCTTCCAGAAGAAACAGTGAGGCGGGGTCACATTCACGCCCTCCTCCTACGCCATGTTGCACCTCACATCTGTATACACTGAGTGGCCTCTTCAGTCTGATCGCCAGATTACATCTGGTGAAACAGAGAGAGAAGCCCTTGGACACTCCGATCAAGAGGAAATCATGCTTGAAATCAACCACCAATATTACAGACTTTTATTCCACTGAACAACCTTCTTATAGAGCAGAAACACTCAGGGCCCCAGACGCGTGGGCAGAGCAGCGAGTGCTCAGGGAGGAACTCTTTCTTTCTAACCTTGTTTGGATTGAAATGAAGAGTCAGTTGTGCTGATTTGCTAACAAAATGTGAATGTGAAATGGAAGGAATGAGAGTGAAGAGCATCTTCTTCTTTTTTGAAGAATTACCAGGAAAGTGAGAAAACCTTTAGGAAAGAGGACTTTCCAAGCTCTATTTCAGTCTTAGATCTAAATTACTTATAGATCTCAGAGTCTAGTGAATGCGTGGGTGATGATAGGATGAGAAATCTCAGAAATGGGTGAAATGAGCTGGGGGGTATTGTATAGGTCAAATGAAATTAGAGATGATTTTTTTTAATGTGAATAAAGCTACGTTCTGATAGTTCATGCAGAAAAGAAAATGGATGCTTTATTGCTAATACTAAAAATATTGTATGCTATTCCGTCATACATTTCTTTCCTTGGTGTAAATAGGGAAATGCCACATTGGTTAAGTGTCATCATTGATAATACAGTGTGGCATTTAAAAAGAGATTTAAAGAAACTGACAGCTTAAAAATCAAGTGGGAAACCCAAGGAATTGTTAGCAATTACAAACAGATTACATCTTTTGTTTTCAAAACGAATAGTATACCTTTGAAGCACAAAGTTCAGTCTGGCAGAGCAGTGCCATGGCCATTCCCTGCCTCTTTCATAGGACACTTCACTGCCATTTTCTAGGCACATAAAAGGAAAATAAATGTGGCGATTTCATTCTTGGGGTGTGCGTGTGTGCGGAAGGTGGGAGGAGGAGATGCGATGATGAGAAGCCAATTTCTAGATGAGGGGAGTCGACTTCACATTTTACAAATGGCAGGAAGGAAAGACCACTAAACATTTAAATTGCGAAAATAATTTAGTTTGAAAGATGAGAGATAAAAATAAGATGACGATAATTAAAAAACTTCAACGTATGGAGTGTTTTCTGTTGCACAGAAATTTAAATTAGGCTTCAAAAATTCTCCTCTGATTTACATGTGCAGAAAAATTGTTCTCAGACATACTTCACCAATATTTCCTACTCCCAGAGTGCTTTCCATAAATATTTATGTGAAAATTTGACTCTTTTCTAGTTTCTGCTGGCCTGCTTGCCTATTCAATTTTGTCTGTCAAAATGAAACACTGGCTGGCAGAGTAGATTGGCAGCTGAAAACTCAGTCTCTGGCCTGCTGAACCCCCACTGCATGACATCTGAATGTTCTTAGATAAATTCCACATCCAATCTGGTACTTTTCACCACATCAGAGTCACCAGAGCTGAATGTCCTCATTGGAGATTTCTCAGAAAAGTACTTGTGATTTTTGGCCAGGAGGTAACTATGGTTGTTTCTTATTTATTCTCTTGATTGTAGCTTTTACATGATGGAAAATATCCTTTAATTATAACAAACTGAATGTGCTCATGATTAAAAAAAATAGGTAACATTCTAGTTATCAGTCTCCAAGGAACACTTTGTCTAAACCCTTCACATGCTGCTCATTTGTGTAAATCCCTCATTTGGTCATTTCTGGACTGAAGCACATTCCTTGCTGACGTAAATGCAATATCAACTTCTTAAATTCAGATTGGAATTTCAACAAGAAAAATGCAGAACAGAGGGTTCCACTTATGGCATAATTTACTATTGGGACACATTCATATGATTTTAAAAGAGAGCTTTGCTTATTTCTCACTTAGGTGTTGAGTAGTTGAGGGTTATGTATTTGTCACTGCAGACCCAGCTCAGCCTGGTCCTATCCTGTTTCTAACAAGACCCAGAACCAAAATTTAAACCCCGGACACACCGCTCATGGGTAACACTCGTAAACCCTACAGTGCTCCCCCTAATGGAACCCGACCGCCAGAACACTTTCGGAGGCAAAGAGCCCACTGTCCAGGAAGACCCGGGGCGAGCACCCCCTAAATCTTGCCCCTAATCCTGCACTGGAGAGACTTGAGTCTTGCTTCCTGTCACTTTTCCAGTCCACCTTGCAACAAAAGCTTTTCTTTATCTCAAAAGCCGGGCCGTAGCATTGGCTTCTATGCATGTGGGGCAATGAGCCCTGGCTGGGGACCAACTCTGGCATCCGCGAAGGGATTCGGGTCCTGTGACACCCCCCTGTCTGAGGCATGGTAGCCCCAGCAGGACGTGAGCCCTCAAGCCCACCCTCGTGGACACCCTGTCCACATCAGTCTAGGGGCCGCGCTGCCCAGTTTAGGCCTCCCGCCAAGTCTCCCCCCCTGTCCACATCAGTCTAGGGGCCGCGCTGCCCGGTTTAGGCTGCCCGCCAAGTCTCCCCCCCTGTCCACATCAGTCTAGGGGCCGCGCTGCCCGGTTTAGGCCGCCCGCCAAGTCTCCCCCCCTGTCCACATCAGTCTAGGGGCCGCGCTGCCCGGTTTAGGCCGCCCGCCAAGTCTCCCCCCTGTCCACATCAGTCTAGGGGCCCCGCTGTCTGGTTTAGGCCGCCCGCCAAGGCTCCCCTAGATCCCCCATATGCTGCTTTCACTTTGGGGAAGAGAAACGGCTTCGGGATCAGACATCATCTGGGTGAGTAACCTGGCTAAAACGTGCTTGTGCCTAAAAACCTCAGCAGGATTGTGGTTTAGAGTGCCACCTTAAGGGGACAATATAAAAGGTTACAGCTACTGAGGTACTCAAAGGATGGGGTTAGAGTCCCCGAGACCTGGGTTAGAGTCCCAGGGTTCTGGAGGTCTTGTTTGTCTGTTTTATCTGTTAAAATTTGGTGAATAGGAAGGAGTTAACCATGGGATGAGCGCAGCAAAACTTTACTGAATCTGTTCAGTGTCATTTTTGTTCCTATCATCCTGGAGAAACCTTTCAAAATAGGGGATGTTAATAGTAAATACCTGACTGCAGTCATTGGGCCGTATTCTTCAGAATGGATCAATATTTAGCTCTGATCCTAAATAAGAGGGAAGTGGTTTTCTTTTGTCGCACTGCCAGGCGCCAATATCAATTGGAGTCAGGGGAGAAAGGGCCCAAAATTGGGTCCTTAAACTCCAATATAACTTTACAATTAGATCTGTGTTGCAAGAGAGAGGAGAAATTGGATGAAACCCCCTATGTACAACCATTTTTGTCTTCCTATAAGAATAAAAATTTACAAAAGATTTGTAAAATTATGGACAGAAGAATCCTGTCTCGCCTGAGTCAAAAGTAAATGATGATCAAGATTGACCACATCTGGCTCCTCCTTCATTGCCGCCGGGGTTCCCTGGCCTCGCGAAGAGGGACAGCCTACTGAGTAGTGCGGGGGTTTCCAGCAACAGTCTCCCGGTACCCCAGTCCAGCCCTGTACCCCTCCTTGCCAGATGGTCAGAAAAGAACTGCCTCCTGCCCCCGTACTCGCTGGTGTACTCAGTTCAGACCCGGGGGCACTTTGCCTCAGGCAGGGCAATATTCACTGAGTCAGTCCCCGCAGGTCTAGATGACCCGGACCAACCTAGGGGATTTGAGTATGAGCCCTCCTGCTTTTCCACTTCTGATCTATGCAACTGGGGAAAAAAAATGCCATCTTACAGAGATGATCTTAAAAAGATGGAGACTCCCTTCACCTCTGTTCTCACCAACCATCATCATCCAGGCCCTTGTGAATACCCCCCTCACTTCGGAGGAGCGTAGGAAGGTCTCAGAGAAGGCGCACCAAGAAGCCAAAAGGCTCCAGAAATTATGACCAAACAATCCGATCAGGACTCCGAGGCAGGCTGTTCCAGACAGAACCAGATGGGACCCCAATAATTCAGGAGACCTCATAAACCATCATAAGGAATGTTTGACAAAGGGGTCTCAAAACTAGAGTTGAATAAAATCCAGGAAATACAGCAAGGACCCAGGGAGAACCCAACCAGCTTCTTTGAAAAGGTTTTTGAGGCTTACTGACAATATACTGATATTGATCCAGAGCACCCAGATAACACGAGGCTTGTCATTATGAACTTTATCAGAGTGCCCCAGAAATAAGAAAAAAAAGCTACAAAAACCGGAAAGTGGATTGAGGATGCCAACGTCTCAACTGATTGAGATTGCTTTTAAAGTGTTTAACAGTTGAGATAAATTTCAGGAAAGGCAGAAGCAATGTGACAAGCTTGCAGCAGCCCTCAGTCATGGCCAGCCAAGACCCAACGAGATGTCTGCAGGAAAGAACACATGACCGTGGCTAAGACCCCTGGGACCCCTACGACCTGGCCAAAAAGGCCATCCGTCTGTTGGAACACAAGCATGTGCCTTTTGTAGAGAGGAAGGACACAGGAAGAGGGGACTGTCCCAACCTTCTTTGGCAAGAAGAGAAACGTAGTTGCTTCAACACCTCCTACCAATGGCCACAACTCACTGATAGCCACTAGGCATGATGGTGCCCAGGGCCTCCTTCAGAGCCATTAACCAAACTGTGGACATCTGGTGGTGTTAAATCCTTATACTTTGTTTACAACTTTATCTGGAGACTTTTGCTGGTTTACAGCTCTGGACTTTGAAAATGCCTTTTACTGCATATCCCTAAGTCCTGAGTCCCAGGAACTGTTTGCCTTTGAATGGATCAATCCACAGATTAATATGCAATGACAATATTGCTGAATGGTACTCCCCCACAAGGCACAGCCAAAGAAAGACTGAGAAGATGCTGGCCATCAGAGCACAATGGAAATTACCTGCTTCATGGAGGCCTCAGTCTATAGGAAAGACTGAAAAGATAAATGTCTCAGCTTAAGTTGGGATAAGGGCTTGCTGGCTGCCTTGCTTAGGGTAAGAGTAGCCCCCAGAAGCAGGCTCCAGCCAAGCCCTTACGAAATGCATACAGGAGACCCTTCCTTAGGACCAAATATTATTACAGCCTTGGAAATGATCGTATTGTAAAATAGTTAGATACTATAAGATATGTACAGTCTCTAGGTGCCTCTGCATCTTCCATCCCTGAGTGTGCTTTTGGCTGGTTAAAGTTTCCTACAGGTGTTCACTACATTGTGTGAGCCCAGGAGATGGGGCTCCCTTCAAGACTCAGAAAAACCAGCGCCCTGAGGGTCAGCTACAACCTAAGTGAAATGGACTCAATGAAGGCCTTCTAGTTAGTTACTTTTCAAAAGAACAGGACGACTGAGACCCCACCTGGGCAGGAAGGGAAGATGTGGACATCTCTAAGCAGACTGCTCCCACCCGAGATCCCAGACCAAGCCTGTACAGACTCCTGTTTGGGTTTAAATGGTGTGTTTTAGTTTCCTGGTTGTGATGTTTGTTTGTATAGTCTTAGTATTCTACTGACTCTTTTTTGCACCCTTCCTGACTTACTTTGTCCCCTCATCAGCAGGAATTAGCTAAAGTGGTTGTCACCCTTATTCCCCAAGATTGAAGAATGAACAACAAAAAGAAAGGATCTGTAACCACAGAACCAGCTCAAACTGGTCCTAGCCTGTTTATAACAAGAACCAGAACCAAAGTTTAAACCTTGGATACACCACTCATAAGTTACACTAATGAACACCACTCACAATTAACACCTGTGAACTCTGAACTGCCCCTGCCATGGACCCAGAGGACCAGCACATGACCAGAACCTGAACGTCAGGACCCTTTCACAAGCAAGGGCTCCGTTGTCCAGGAAGATCCGGTGCTGAAACCCATGAATCTTGCCCTGCTCTTGGATGGGGGAGGCAGATTCGAGCCTTGCCTCCTGTCTCCTTGCCAGTCAGCCTCACAATGAGAGCTTTTGTCTTCTCCAAAGCTGGTGCCATAGTATTGGCTCCTACACGCATCGGGCAGGGAGCCCTTGCTTGGCGACATATTGTTAAAGTATTAAGTATAAAACGGGCAAGGACAAAACCATGCCTATTTGATGCCATTTCACAGGACGGCAGGAGCAAATTCCATCTGGTGATTTTAGTGGTACAGCTAGTGGCCCCAGCACATGCACTAAAGCCACATTCAGGACAAAGCCGCAGCGAGTCACGCGGCCTGGTGGTCCAGGGTAATGGTCTCTTTGCAGATCTTCCCAAGAAATGGGAGAACAGAGATCCAATGCTGATATTAATTTGAACCGAAGCTGAGATCTTGGGTTTTTAAATAATGAATGAAAACTGGTTCTCCAAGAGTTTAAAGCAAAAGGGATATTCAAAATGTAAATAATGATGGCTATCAGTACAGATAAGGGCAGCATTAGAGTACTGTTTTTTTTTTTTTTGAGGCATTCTTTGATAAGATTATTTCAAAACCAGACTTTAAAGATATAAATTCAGAGAAAAGAAGCTTTATTTTTGCACTAGATAATCTCAGAAACATGTAATTTTCAAGATATGAAGAATGTGCACAGCAGAACCACACACAGTTTTTGAGGTAGTTTTCTTCTCTGTGTAAGCGTTCAAGTGACCATATGAAGTAAAGATACATAAAAACAGTCAGAACGTGTCCACTCTGGCTGTTCAAATAAAGAACTGTTTACATAAAGCAACGGCTGCTCACTGGTTGGTAAGAAGTGGCGGTTCAGGGTGTCCTTCACTGTTATTTTATGTAGTCATTGACATAACAAGTTCGACAAATTAAGATGTAAAACGTTTTGATTTACACAGAACATTTCTAAATATACCTTCATTTTGTCAAGAGGACTCATCTTCTAAGCAGTTGCTTTGGTATCGGTATAATCTTTTATTTAATTCTTATTTAATCTGTAGTATATATTTCAAGATAAAGGCTGGTCATGCAAAGGAATGTCCGTGTGAAACCAACTCTTCAAAGTGGGTATTAAGCCCACAACATGGCTGCATGAGGACTATACACGAATAGCGAGACATACTTCAGTAAGGAGACTTACCTGCTTTCTCCTTGCTTCGTTTGTCAGAAGGAACCTGTGAAAAAAATTACAACTTCCTTAATATCTCAAAATTACACTGCTTTCCTCAAGAATAACATGATCAACTTCGAAAAAAATTACATTGTATATTACTTAAGTTCGAAGCTGTTGGAGACATTTGAAAATGAACCCCTAATGCCTGTGACCATTTCAACAGACATGAAGGTTAGAAGCAGGAATGCAAGGTCATTCATTTTCCAGAAAATGGATGAGGCAAAGAATGAATATATAATATGTATTTATGTAATTCTAAAACATTAATAACTGTGACAGTGAATATAGTTTCCCTTACGGATATACAGCAATATTTTAGTATAATTATTTGCATCAAAAATCACTAGATGCCAGGTACTGGGGAGGAAGAGGAACTGGGGAGTTATTGTTTTCTGGGTACAGAGTTTTGGTTTTGCAAAATGAAAAGCGTTTGGGAGATGGAGGTGGTGACGGCTGCACAGCAGTGCAGATGTCCTCATGCCACTTAACTGTATACTTTAAATGGCTGAGATCATACAGTTTATGCTACGTATATGTTTACACAACTAAAGAAAGGCACACAGGAAATCAGCCAATTCACACATTGCATTGCAACTCTATATATTTAACGTTCCACTGCCTCCGCTTCACACCCCTCTGTTTGGAAACCCAAATAATAGGGTGGGAACTTTTAGACCCCAGAAAAAGAACACAATGATAGAATATTTCTGAGATGTGACTTCTGGGCAGATAATAAGGAAACTACTTCTGACTTGGAGATAATCCTTTATACTCCACTAAAGCCGCCACAGGATGACAGCCCGCTCCGGGACCCCAAAGAAGGAAGGGCGCGCTTTGGAGCACAGTGTGGGGTAATGTCTTCGCTGATGCCAGTAAAGTTAGATTAAATGTCTCTAGACAACCAATGAGTTATATCTCTGGATATTTTGTTCAGTAAATATTCGTTGAGTGCTTAGTCAATACACAGAAATACACATTTCTAGCACCATTGTGGATGCTTGACTCTTCCTCTCTGTTGCATAGATGGCTGTGGGCAGGTGACTCATCCAAAGTGGAGATTTAGGACCTCTAGTACTGCTAGAATTAGCTCATGGATAAATCCTAGCAAATTCCTTTGAAGTATGTTTAAGAGTCGCTTGCCTTATTTGGTGAGATCCCCCAGAAAGTGTTAAATGTCTAATACTTCTAAAGCTATAGTAATTACAAATCCATGTTCACGCCGCAGGTCCAAAATAACAACATCTTAGGAATTTGTTTTATAGAGCTGGATTTGAATGCAATTGCTTTTTGGAACGAATTTGCCCAGACATGTATCCTTTGCCACATAGATGAATATACACATTAGGTGAACAGAACAATACTAGAAAGCCATAAAAACATCCAGATAATTTTTTTATTGGGAGGCTATGGCCCTTGGGCATGGGATGATCAGTCAGGTCAATAAATACATTAACAACCATTGTCCGAATGAAACCAGAAAGCTGTTTCAACACCTGCTGTTCCTGAAACACAAAGGGCCCGTTTGTTTCTAATGCCCCATAGTAAACCTTTAAAGCCAAAGCTGCAGATAAAATCTCAAAGTAAATAAACTCTTGGGTAAACATGTAAGCCTTTTTACTATTTGCTCTTTTCTTTGTTCACAATACACCTGCTGGTTTCAAACTCCATATATTTATATTCAGTGGTGACCTTGATTTAAACATTACAGAATAATGTCTAAGTAGCAATGAATGTGAGGTTAATCACCAGATAACCACTAGAAAGTTGGTTTCCTTGGACAAATATAGGGATGTGAGTATTACACACTGACTTTGGCCCAAAAAATTTAAGGCTGATTTCATAGCTCAAACGTTTCCTAATCCCTCTCATGCTAGTTACCTAATAGATCATGTACAAACAATATGTAAAAATGACAGAGAAAAAGAAATATTTAAAAGCATTATAACCTGCAATTCCAGAGTCTCTTCAAAGAGTCCTGCCAAGGAAGGAAGTTCCACCAAATATCAGTTCATGAAGAGATAAAATGAAAATGTAATGTTCCTTAATTACATTATTGACTTTAAATTGGATTCAAAATATTCCAAGCATGGCCTTTCAGAGGAGTTTCTAAAACTTTTTATTTCTGCAAAAACACTATATAATGTTCCTACCTAATTGCCACAGCTATACGTTCTCTGACATTGAGAAACAGCTGTAGTGACTCTTAGTTGGCGGGGTATAGAGAAAAACAGAGGTAACAGATTTCTTCACAAATAACTTTTCTATGAAAGCCAAAGAAAAAAGCTGCTAAAAAGAATAAAGAGGACATATAATTTGAAATCTACTCTTTATTTTATCTTCCCTCATTTCTTTTAGATCTGAGATATGGAAAGTAATGCTTATTTTCAGTACTATATAAAAATCTCATTAAATTTAAACATAGGAGTCTAATGAACATCTGCTTTTGTAGAATTAAAAATATTTCAGTTTAGCCCATGATGTGTAAGTCTTTCTACTTCTAAATTTAAGTTTTGGTATACATATATTTGTGTTCACAAATTTGGCTAGAAGTGGTAAGTCACACGTAATTTTGGATAAACCTATAAGCAAAAAAAAAAAAAAAGTCTTCACTAGTTCAGTCAGTCTAAAATGATGTTATTTAATAAACCACGGTGTTTTAATAAGCATTCTTGACATCTGTTGCTAATAAAAAGGATTTTATATTTTAAAGTTAACATTTAAAGAAAAACATGACCGTAGTTTTGCTATTTATCCCAGACTACAGACGGCATAGGCTACATTTGGGTGGCTTCATTTCCTTCTTGATTAATTTATATAAAGAGGCCACTTGTTTTCTCTTTCTGTGTATGTTTTATATAAGATTTGGATCAAGTCCCAGAAATTAATAAATGAAGGAAGAAAGGAATGCATCAAATGAAAATGAAGTTTCTTAATAACAAAACTAATTATAGAATGTTCTTGGATCCAGTGTAGTTGATAAAGTTTATTCTAAAACAATGATCCAGGGAATTTTGCATCTGGATAAATATTTGCAGTAAGTTTTCCAGAACAATGAAAAACCACAAAGACCTAAAAATTTCCATCTTTTGTACAACCGACCGCATTCTGTCTAGGCAAAGTTGACGGCTCCTTCGATTCAAGGCAGGTTTTGCCAGGAGCCTGTATGGAAGTAGCAGTTGATCACAGCGCTGCTGAGAGAGCCAGACAGGCCCGGGGACCTCTGGATGCTCTCCCTGTCTCTGGACCATGAACCTAAGATATGGGTCTTCTTGTCCCGCTTGCTCAGACTTCCTGTATTCCTCCCATTCGATCCAGTGCTGTGTCCTACTCCAACTTGGACATTGGGCTTGGGCTGCCCCGACTCTGACTGACCCCAACGTATCAGCTCCTGACCCTTTCTTCTAGATGTCACTAACTTATCTGGAGGCATCCATACAATAGTATAAAACCTGTATCAGAGGAATGTACATTAAATTTATTAGAAAAATTAACAATTAATGACTACACTAATGCAAGCGTTTCCTAGATAGGCATTATAAAAATTTTACATGCTGAAGTGCTTAATGTGACAAAAGAAAAAAAAAAGCCCTGGATACAAAATCAAATATTAATGTTTGAGAAATGAAAAAAAAATGCAAGTGCAAATTAACTAACTCAAAATTAAACATTTTTTCTCCTTAAAACTTGAAAATTCTTCAATAATCATAAAAAAGGATTTGTTTTCATGATTTAAACATGATTTCCTAACCAACTATCTATCACAGGGTCAGTAGGAAATACTTCCAGTATGTTGGCCTGCTATCTAGCTTTGCAAAGGGCCTCACCAACCCTAAAATAATTTTGCAGTTAAGTAAAAAAACTCCAAGATTTGATCATCTAGAATGAGAAATAAGACATATACACAAAACAACTAGAAAGCAATTCAATGCAGAATTTATTACAATACAGAATTAACTGATTTAGAAAATAAGTGCGATTACCATTTAAGAATACTTTAAAGTTAGTAGTGAAAAAAAACTTTCAATATGTTTGCATGTGATGTTGAAAATTCGGCTGTATTAGGATGAAACTGAGTTCACTACACCGAAGGACATCACAATCTAGAACAGAAGACAACCCCCAAAATGAAAGGGTTACAATCCTATGGAACAGGGTAAGAACAGAGGCAACACAAGGCCCTAACAGTTGCAGAGAGGAAGTCGTGGACCTTTTGAAGAGGGTCAGTGGAGGTTTATAGAGAGAGTAATTTTAAGATGCCTCTTAAAGAATAAGCTCACTGGGAAAACAAGGGGAGGGGACATTCCGGACAGAAGGAACGACACGTAGGGAGGAAAGGGGCGGAGGAGAGCACGAGTGTTTGGGGCAATGCAAGTGTTCCTGGGATCGCTGTGAATCAGTGATGGGAAGAATGTAAAGTGGTGGGGTTCGAAAGACAGAAATGCGCTAGATAATCAAGGGTTTGTATCCTATGCTAAGGAGTTAGGAATGACTTCTATGGTGACGAGCACTCCAAAAATGGAGGGTTTATAATGGTCAATCTGGAAGCAACATGGCAGATTGTGCGAGGAAGAGACTGGATAAAAGTTAGGAGGCTGCTGCCGTAGACCATGACCGTGTGAAACAGAGAGGCCTGGATTAGACTACGTGGGAGGAAGTGGGCGTTAGGAGTCGCTTTTAGGAGGGGACTGCTCAAAAGCAGGGGGCGAGGTGGAGGCAGGGAGAGAGAGTGTCCTGGATGGTTTCAGGTTTGGGCTTGGGGAGCCTGGTCCACGGGGGTGTCTTGCTGATGGAGATGAGTAACGGGGAAGGTGATGAGGAGTCTGGACTCTAAGGTGAGGAATTCTACTTTTAGACACATTGAGTTTGAAGCGACTATGAGACGCCCAGTCAGGACTGTATAAAGAAACTATAGTTCAGGACAGGAGTCTGAACTGAATATGCAATATTCAGTGAGAATTCCAGCACTGAAAGAGGATGAGCTTGCTCGGGGAAAGTGTGATTATGCTGAGACTATGACAGGCAAAGGCAAAAGTCTGGCAAAAGTCTGGGGGCACAACAGTATTTTTGAGGCCGAAGGAAATGACTGAGGAAAAGCATTCAGAGAAGAGAGTAATATAGTGTATGACCAAAAAAAAAAAAAAAAAAAAAAACAGGGATTTAACCAGGAGGAGTAGGTTAATTAATTAAAGTTGACAACTCTGAAGAGACTAAAAATTGCAATTATGAAGTGACCAAGGCGACAGAAGTTTTAATAGGATAAATTAAGGAATAAATGGGAAATAAAGAATTGAATCTCAAGGAACTCGACCTAGAAAGGTTGAAGAATGCGGATGCACTAGCCTTGGGGGCAGTGCGATAGAGGGCTTCTGCAACTTAGAAAAGGGTTCTGGACATCCGGGGCCTGAGGACAGACACTTGGTGGGTGGAGACTGCAGCTGTAGTTACAAGGGGGCGGGGCCTCTGAGAGGCGACAGGAATGAACCCAGGAGCTCAGGACGTGATGCGGAGGAAGACAAGGGAGGCTGTGGAAGAGTGTACTCCGACAGCGTAGCTAAGGTGGACAGCTGAGTGAGTTAGGGCAGTGCGTGGCGACAGTTGGGGATATACGCATCTGAGGGCCTCTAGCTCCTCGGAGGGTGCGAAGGCCAGGTAAGGCAGCCTGGAGCGGGAGCGGGCACAGGGACAACCTGCTGATCATCCGAGAAGCGGCACAGGGTCTCTCTCTTCTGTACCCTCATAGTGCTCAAACTAAAGTCTCCCGCTCAAATAGATTTATACTTTTTATAATATAAAACCGTTCTCTACTTATGTACAAACATATCTTCTCTCCTCAAGCAAATTGTGAGTTCTGGAAACTTAAGACTGCCTCTTCCTATTTTTTAAGGCATATGGTATATGAGAAAGAGTCGGGGTTTTAAGTGAGACACGTTGGGTTTGAATCCAACTCTTACTAGTTCTGTGGGTTTAGGCAACTTTTAACATGTCTGAGACTTAGTTTCCTCACATATGCAGTAGAGATAGTAATACAGACCTCATAAGTATAAAAAGATTAAATTTAAAAAATTGTGTACCATCTCTCGTTCATAGCATCTAGAACCAGATTGGGCACATAATACGCTTATGCTATGCGTTCTAAATCCGTGAGTGACCATGAACACGTATGTGTATCTAGATGAAAATATCTTTCTCTTCAATTACTCTGTTTAGTTTTTTCTCTAACTTTGAAAATATTGTCCACCATTCAAGAAGGCATGGAAAAGAAATCATTCTGTCACATCCCGATTCCATCCCTCAGAAATCATACCCCCAGCCTGACTTTTAGGTGTGCATAGTCAGAAATCAAAACTGAGCGTTTGGTTTGGCTGTGACCACATAGCCAGCCTCCCTGGGCCACCTCCCCCTGGGTCTGACTGCATCACAGGCCTGTTTGCCTTTGCTTTTGGGCTTATTTTCATAAACCAATATTGCCAACTTTTAAGATTATACAAGATTATAGTGGCATATTATATTTAATGCTTCATTTTCTTTATAAGAGTGGTTTTGTTTTTTTTAAAAAAAAAATGTTTCACAAGCCTGATGACTTAGGCCCTGCCTGGTCTGTTCGGCTGAATACAGGCCAATAGGGAAGAACTGGGTCACCAAATTCTGGACACAAAGCTCTGGAAAATGTCAGAAGTTGGATGTTCTGCTCTGCTGTCTGGCCTCAGCTCAAGTAACTTCCTGAATAAATCCTAAGTGCCTAAAGAAATAAAAATGACTCTTCAGAACATGTTTCCTGCTGGGCATGGAAGACACTGGTGATGTTGGCTTTTCTGAAGCAGCCTTTCCTTTTAGAATTTGAAAGCCACAGAAAATTAAAAGTTCAACGAAATGCCAATAAGAGAGAAAGTATAAGAGATTGTATCACTACTTTTATCCGTGGTAATGGAGGTCTGGGACTTTAAAACTATTATCTACCAAGATGTAATTTAACATTATCTTTAAATGAAAAACAAACAAACAAACAAAACACTGTATAAATACTTTTCTGCATGCTACCATTGACAAAAGAAAGGAAAAGCATTCCTCAAAAAGGAAGAGTTAAAAAATAAATAAATAAAGGTGAGGAAGGCAGGGGTTTTGGTCCATCTGTTTGGTCCTCAACAGTAGGAAAAAAAAGCCTGATTCTCTTGCTTTATTGTTCTTGCCAATCTCTGCATAAAGGTGTTAATGAGTAGTGAAAAGTATAAGAAGAATGTTAGCAGGAAGAAGAATCTAAAAAAGCAAGTCTGATGGGTTTATGGTATGAAATTTATAAGCAACAGAGACAGTCCTTGAACAACTAACCGAAAGATGATTTTTTTTTCCTTGTGTTTACTTAATGCTGCTCTCCAAATTCAAAGGGCCTCCGCCTCGTGGTGGCTATAAACATGCATTGCTCAGATGTTCTGCTCGGGAAGCCATTGCCCCTCTAGATTAACCAGCCCCTTAGATCTTAGGGCATTCCTTCTGTGCTCTGCTCCCAGGAGCGAGCTCGGTGGGGGACTGAGCCGGGCCCTTTCCAGCCTGAGCAGGACACACCCTAACTTTGACTTTGCCACAGGACTTCCCAGGGGTCTGGCCAAACGCTTCCTGGAACTGCACTGCGGGTCAGTGACTCCTCTGGCTCGCTCCTCCCTCTGGTGTCCTCCCTCAGAGGCAGGATGCTCCCTTGCCCAGTAAATCTCTTGCAGATCTAATCCTATCCTGGTATCTGCTTCTTGGCAGATATAAACTAACACATTCGTCCACTCTCTTATTTTTGTTTTACGGTCATAGAAGGTATTTATATACAGAAAAGCTGAGGTAGAGAAAAATTTAGTACACTGCCAGAGGGGTTCTATAACTTGATGACCGATCTCAGCTCCATTTCAGGGCCTGAGGCTCCTGATTCCTCATATCTCTCATTTAACACATATGTATTGAATGCCTCCTATATGCCTGGCTTCGGACCTTATCCTAAGAATAAAGAAGAAGAGGTGGGGAAATACTTGCTAGAAAAAAATCGAGAACCTTAGTGATTCAGCAGATATTTACTCTGGACTGAGCCCTGAGCTATGCCCTGGGAAGACAAAGAACAAAAGACACATTCCCAAATGTCCAGAAGCATTTAGTTGACTTCCATTCAAAAATGTGTGTGTAAGGGGAACTTTTACTCTACTCCAGTCCCTTAAAGCCCAGAGTCCTAATAGAAAGCAGGAGGCGGGGGGGGGAGGAGGGGGTGGTATCGTGGGGGGTGGGGGAACCTCCATTACCAATAAAACAGGAAAATGGCCATAAGCCTAAGTCACAGACTCTAACATGCAGGTCCATGACAGTGGGAAACTCTGCCAGAATAAGGCCGCTGAGAGAGGGCCCAGACCTCAGACTCTGAATAGGATGCAGACTTCTCTGAAAACAAGTGTCACAGTAGTGGAAGGTCCAGCCAATGGTCCTTTGATTAGAACAACCAGTACTAGGAGAGCTTAAGAGAAGCACGAGTGCCCTTGTGTGGAGTGCCCTGTCACGTTAGGAATGCAGGAGGGGTAAGCACACGATGACAGGCTGGCATGCCATGTTACTGTCTACACCTAGAAGTGAGCCAGGTTGAAGGACAAAGGGAATAACCAATTGTCAGATCTTAACATAAAGGCCAAATTGCTCTTTGGAACAGGGTCCCAGCACCCAGGTTGTGGATCTCTACTGGTCTGTGGCCTGTTAGGAACCGGGCTGCTCAGCAAGAGGTGAGTGGCAGGTGAGCAAGGGAAACTTCATGGGTATTTGCAGCCGCTCCCCAGCGCCAGCATCACTGCCTCAGCTCCACCTCAGATCATCAGGCATTAGGTTCTCATAGGAGCACCAGTCCCCGGTGCCAAAAAGGTTGGGGACCGCTGTTTTAGAACCCAGATTGCAACTGAAGCCTGCTTGCTAGTCAGGTCCAGCTATCGTCTGTTTGTGTTCTACCATGAGCTGATAATGGCTTTTACACATTTAAATGGTTTTTAAAAATCAAATAAAGAATAATATTTTGTGACACAAGAAAATTGTATGAAATTCAGATGTCAGCATCGATGAATAAAATTTTATCGTGATGCAGCCTTGTTCATTTGTTTACATATTATCTATGGCTGCCTTCAGGCTGTATATTAGTCTGCTAGGTCTTCCATAACAAAATACCACAGACTGAGTGGCTTAAATGACAAAACTTAGTTTTCTCACATTTCGGGGGGCTGGACTGTCCCAAGATCAGGTGCTGGCCAAGCTGGTTTCTCCTGCAAGGCCTCTTTCTCAGCTTATATCCACCCCACGTTCTCACTGTGCCCTCGCAGGGCCTTTTCTCTGTGCATCTACATCCCTGGTGTCGCTTCCTCATCTTGTGAGGACACCAGTCCTGCTGAATTTGGGCTCCACCCTACGGCTTCATTTAACCTAATTACCTTCTTAAAGGCCCTAATTCCAAATACAGTCACATTGAGGATTAGGGCTTCAACCTGTGAATTTTGGGGGGCGGGGGGGACACAATTCACTTCATAACAGGCTACAATTATAGAGTTGAGTAGTTGAGACAGAGACTATATGGTTCACAAAGCCTAAAATATTTACTATCTGGCCCTTCACAGAAGAAGTTGGCCAAGAATGTTCAAAAGTGAGGAAACATTTCCAGGGTAGAGGAAATAACAGATTTGGTGACAGAGTATTTATTACAAGACAACAGAATGCTCAGTTCATCTCCCACCCCAGCCTAGGCTCATATTAGTCCTTTGAAAACAGTAGGTAGTATGTATTCAAGTATGAGTAACAATGACAAAGAAACCACTGAAAGGCACTGAAAAGAAATTTGGGAAAAATGTATGGGGTGTGGAGGTAGGCAGGTGAGAACACAAGCAAAGATGCATCACAAAAGAAACTCAATTAAAAATTCGCAAATATAATTCTCCATAGTTCAAAAAAAATGATAGACCACATGATCTCTCTTTACAAATGTTTAAGCTAAAAAAAGCAATGTACTTATTAAAGCAATATATTATAAAACCAATTAAAACCTAAAAAGCTGGCAAGGCCTAAGGTTGAAATAGAAGAGAAACAGAATTACATTGCAGACATGACAATTACATTTCCAGCTACAAAACAAAAGGATAAGGTAGAAAACACAGCCAGGTCTTAGACAAGCTTAAAGAATTTGACGAGGTGGCAAAAAGGATAGACATGGAAGACAGAAAAGTCTAATATACATAAAATTGGTGTTCCTGGAGAAGAGACTAACAAGGACGCAAAACAACATTCAAGTAGTAGCAGAAAACTTTTCGAAATTAAAAAAAATAAAAAGATTGCCTGAGGAAACGCACTGTGCTCCAGAAAATCTGAAATGTCAAGTTCTAGTGAAGAAACTGACATTACCCTCTAAAGAGAGAATCATATAAGCATCTGGACAAAACCCCCAGTGCCAGAAAGCATAAACATTTGTTAACAGAGGTCTTAGGAAAATAAAATGTGACCCCAAAACTGCATGCCTAATCAAGTTACTGTGTAAGCATAAAAACAATAGGTAATCTTAGGAGTGGAAGAATTCAAGGTACAGCCAATGTACCTCCTTCAGAAATTACAAGTTGATAACAAGGACTACGAAGAGGAAGATAAAAATGAAAAATTAACTCAGAAATGGAGAAATCATGATACAAGGGCAAGTAGTTAGCATCAAATCCATTTAAATATAGAATCAGATCATTTGCATAGTGTTACATAGTTTTAGTTCTAGAATTATAATTCACATGTAAGCTTTTTATTTGAACAATGTCAAAATAATAATAAAAACAAAACTCTAAATTGTGGGAAAGGGGATAGAGGCAGAGGTACGGATGTGCTGATTTCCTTATCTTTTATAGCAGAAATTAAGATATTATTTAAAGTTGAAAAAATGTAGTTTATAAAACCATAACAAACCCCAGTCATTTAATGTTTTTCATGTTTTCTGTTCACCTTGACGAATCTTTGATGATCTGCTTTCTCATGTGTACAGAAACTTTTAAGTTCAGCAATTCCTTTAATCTGACTAGATTTTTTTCTTAGCTTCAAATAAAGTTAAAGTGTAATAAATTATAATGATGGTAACGTGTAGATTTGGGAAGGCTGCTGTTAACACAAATACATGTTGGGGAAAAATTACACTTACAGAGAAAATTCCTCTGGGTGGCTGGATTACGAAAGGCCAGGCGTCCTCCTGATGAATGACACCGCTGTCTGGATTTCAGACCCTATTCTTCCCTTGGAAAAGTTGCTCTAAGCAGGAAAAACTCTGCACAGGTTTTTTCATAATTATTATTACTTTTAATTTTGCAACTTTTTTCCCATCTTTACAACATTGTTGAGATGTAAGTGACATAGAATAAACTGCACAGATTTAAAGTGTACAATTCGATAAACTGACATGTAAGTATAACCATGAAACTACCATCACAATCAAGGTGATGAACAGAACTGCCCTTCACAAGCCTCCTTGTGTCCCTTTGGGACCATCTCTCACACCGTTTCTTGCCTCCTACCTTCAGTTCCTAGATAACAATGATCTGCCTCCTCAGATTATTCTGCATTCTTAAGAATCTTCTATAAATGGAATCAAGCAGTATCTACCCCATTTTTTCTGGCGTATTTTACTTAGTAAAATGCATTTAAGAATCATTCATAGTGTTTTATGCATCAGGAGTTTATTCCTTTTTATTGTTGAGTAGTATTCCATTGTATAGAGATATCACAATTAATTTATGCATTCATCTATTGATTCTAGTTTTGCGCTACTACAAATGAAGCTGGAATGAATATTCAGGTATGATTCTTGTATAGATATGTTCTTTTTCTCATAAAAGTGTAATGATGGAATCACATGACAGGAGTACATTTTACTTTTTAAGCACTATATCATACTGTTTTCCAAAGCGTTCTCTCATTTTACATTCTTACCAGGAGTGCATAAGTGTTCCAGTTACTCCACATCCTCGCCAACATATGGTATGGTCAATCTCTGATGTTAACCATTCTAGTAAGTGTGTAATAGTATTTAATATTTTTGTGCTTATAATTTTCATTTCCCACTAACTCGTGTGGTTATTTGAGATCTGTATATTTACTTAGAAGTGTCTTTCAAATCATTTGTCTATTTTTAAATGGTTGATTGTTTTCTCATTATTACAATTTATGAATTCTTTAGGTATTGTAGATACAAACCCTTTATTGGATAAGTGATCTGTCAAGATTTCCTTCTATTCGGTACCTTGTCTTTTTATTCTCTTAGCAGTGTTTTCGAAAGGCAAACATTTTTAATACTGAAAATGTCCAATTTACCAATTTTTCTTTTATGGATTAGTTTTGGTGTCAGATCTAAGAAATCATTGTCTCTAAGTTTTTTAGTTTTAAATTTTACATTTGTCTTTGATCCCTTTTGAGATCATTTTTATATGTGGTGAGAGGTATGGACCAAGGTTCATTTTTTGCACATGGATACACGAGTGTCCCAGGACCATTTGCTGAAGAGACCATCTTTTCTCCATTGCTTGCCTTCTTTTGCATTACTTAAATATTTCCATGGTGTCATTTTATCTCCTGAGTTTATAAGCTGTTACACTTTGGTTTTCATTGTTCTCATTGTTGTTTAGGTTCTTAGTCCTTGCTCTGGGGTTTTCAGTTTATATCTTAGACTTAGCAGTATATCTTCATATAATATCATACCACTTCATGTAGAGTATATAAAACTAACAACCTATACTTGTTTTGCCTCTCCTTTTGCACTATTAATTGACATACATTTAACTTCTACCACTGTTATACAAAGATGTTGTATTTGCTTTAAACACTCGATTCTTTTTATTTTTAAAGAGATTAAAAGTATACAGTACAATGGTTAGACATTTATGTAATTTATAAAGTGATTCCCCCAATTACTCTAAGTTAAATTTTAAAAAGGTAAAGAGGTTAAAAATATTTTCAGTTGCATTTACTACATCTTTATTGTTTTCGTGCTCTTCATTCCTTTGTGTGGATCTATATTTCTATCTTTGTTCTGGGATGCAGTTAGGTTAGTTGGAAATAATTTAATCCTTCCAAAACTTGCCTTTAAGCTTTGTTAGGTCAGAGCAGCCTTTATTCTAGGGCTAAATTTCCCCCATTCTTTAAGAAAGTTCCTTTGAGTACTCTACCCAATGTCCTGTGAATTACAAGCCTTTTTACTGTGGCCAAAGAAAGCACAAATTATTCTCAACCCTAGTTAAACTCTGGGATTGTTACCTCTGATCCTTCTGGTGGCTCTTTCCCTGGCCTTGGGTAGTTTCTTCATTTGCACGTACAGGTCAGTACTTAGCAGATTTGGAGGTGGGGACACCCTCTGCAGCCCAATCCCATAACTCTCTATGTATGAAGTTCTCCCTCCAGAACTCTGCCTTGCTCCGGAGGCCCTGGCCTCCCCACTGTCCCAACATCGTCTCCTCAAGTCAGGGAGACCAGCAGGCTCCGCCTGGGTTCCCCTTGCCTGCATCACAGCCTAGAAATTTTCCTCATGCAATTGTAGGGCTCATCTTGCTTATTTCCCCTTTTCCAGGGTTCACTCACCAGTGCTGCCTAATGTCCAATGTCTGGAAACCATTGTTTTATATATTTCATCTGGAGGATTTTTATGCGTGTGTGTGGCAGGGGGTGGGGCGGGTTCAAGTGGGAGGTATATCCAGTTCCCATTATTCTATGTTAGCTAGAAGTGGAAGTCCCGAATGTATTTTCGTAATTTTTTTCCTTTCTTTCCTTCCTTCTTTCCTTCCTTCCTCCTTTCTCTCTCTCTCTCCCTTCTCTCTACTCCTTCCCTCCTCCTCCTTCCCTTCCTCCTCCCTCCCTCCATCCCTCTTTTCCTCTCTTCCTCTCTATCTGTTTGTTGAGAGATTTATGTATTAATGGCAATAATATCAATGCAGTTTGTTTCTGGGACATCAAATTGGGGTAATATTTTATTTCCTTTTTTGTGCTTTCCTATATTTCTTAAAATTTTAATATTGATAATGTGTCACATATATTTTTAAAATTAACTCATGGCTCATTTCACCATTATAACATCTCCTATCCAAAGTTTAAAAGTAAGAATCATTAACATGTTTAGTTTTTTCTAGATTTCTAAAGCAATATGCAGAATCGATTTTTAAAAATGGTGAACATATGGTAGCTAAAGAAAACTGGACTTTGGGTGGTAAACACACAATAGAATATACAGATGTCAAATTATAATGTACAGCTGAAAATTATATAATTGTATTAACCATTGTTACCCCAATAAACTTAATAAAAATAAATAAATAAATAATGGTAAACAAAAAGAACAATATCTTTTTTGCACTAAACTAAAATTGTCATTTCTATATTTTAAAACTATGTTATCTTACTGAAGTCCTGGCAATCTTAAGTCTGCTTAGAGACGTAATGTGTGTGATAGCCATACAATGGAATATAATCAGCAATAAAAAGGAATAAGCTATTAATACCTGCGGCAACAATATGAATCTCAAAATAATTAGGCTGAAAGAAACCAAACCAAAAAAAAAACAACAACATTATGAATAATTGTGTATTTGAAAAATCTAGAGTGCAAACTACCTGTGACACAAGGCAGGTCAGTGGGTGCACGGGGAGGACAGTCATTTTACCACCTTCTTTTCTCTTCTCTCTGTTTCTACCAATTACCATAATCTTTGGCCTGGACTACAGTAGTTTCCTAACTGTTTCTTCTTGTTTCTGTTTTTATATTCTTCTTTATCCTCCAAGAGGAGACGTAAATAAATGAATAAGTATATGTCTCAGCTAATGTTCCTCCCCACTGCCCGCACATCCTCTAATAGGCTCCCACTGCATTCAGGATGGAACTTACAGGACCCGGCCTCTCTGATCGGAACTCATGCCACTCTGCAGCAGACCAGCTGGCCTGCTGTACTGCAGAAACATTCCAAGTCGGTTGGGGGAAAAAAATCTGCCGGTTTCTCTGTATACTATGTATTATCTTTCCTAAGGAAATATACAAGTGTATAATTTGGCACTGCCATTACCAGATTACTGTCAGCTGTTACATTAATGTAGTTGACATTAGGAAAAAAAGGGAATAAAATATGACTACAAAATTCCACTATGCTCCTAGCAAGTAATTACAAAGTATTTCAGACTTGTGGCATCAACATTATACTCATGAAATGAATGTACTTACTATTTATACTTTAATATATTTCACTAAGCTTCAATATATTTGCATACTAATATCACATAAAAGTATAAAGGCTGGATAGAAGTTAAATGAAAATCTCTAAGTGGCAACAGTAACTATAAACAAAACCCAAGAAACGAACAAGCTAACTAACCTAGGAAAGTAGCACAATATGGTATCGTTATTTGATATTTCTAACTTGCTCTCAAGGCAGAAAATGCAATATAAATTTAAATTACTTTAGGAGGCAGAAGAAACTCAAAACGTCCGAAATACAAATTTAAGACAACCCAGAAAAGAAACACATACTTGGCATTTCTTCTTGACCTCTTGTCTACGTAATAACAAAAACAAAAATTTTCCTAAGGGTGAAACTAGTGTATGGATGGGCCGCAGATCCGGGCTAAGGTCTTAGCAATTACAATGGAAACTCTGTGGAAGCCGGTAAGTAGGACGGAAGAACTTTTCACGTGGCAGGTGCTTAGACAGACTCTGTACCTGTACTATCTGTTTTCATCTTCACCACTCCACTTTATAGACGGTAAATACATTTTATGCTATGTCTGAACAGCACGCTTTGGCCTCCTTGATCTCTGGGACAGAGTTAAGGGCCTCTTCGAATGGCTGCTCAAGGGGATGGTCATTAAGATCTTTACACTCCACTTGTCTTTTGGAAAATTCTAATGAGTTATCAGACTTCTGCTGCTTAAGCAATATCAGAGAGAAGCTGCAGCAAAAGGTGCCAGAAACAAGGAGAGTTAAAGTTGATGTACCACTCTGAACTCTTCCCTCCAGATGTAATCCTACATCTCCGAATCCCTGAAAGGCCAGCCTAAATGGATGTTCTTCTGAACATCTAATTCTGTATTCTAAATCAGAATTCATAATTTCTCTTCCCATCCTACTTACCCTCCATAGTGCTTAATTTATATTGAAGACACTGATATCGCTACAAGTATCTGAAACATTTTTATCTTTGGCTTTTATCTCTTATGCTCTCTCCATCCAATCAATCCATTGACACTTTTTGTAACACTTAGCAGCCATCTGTTCTTCCCTCTCCATATGGGTAACTCTCACCAATGATATGAGAGCCAAAGAAATATAGTAACTGCCTGGCCAAAGCCTTCGCTCCCCTTTTCTCTCTGCCATTGCACCAAGTTGAGCCACCTGCTAACCAAGAACATGTGTCCCCAGCTGCAGTGCTGAGTCATTCCTTATTTGGGGGATCCACTTTTGCCCGCAGCACAGCCTACCCTAATATACATACATACTATGTCTTAGGCATTGCGCTAAGCAGTTCACTTAATTCTCAGAATAATATTACAAGGAATGTATGACTATATGTCTTTTTTTACAAAAAACAGAACTGGAATTTATATATTTCAAGAAACCTGTGCAATATCACAAGTTTCAGGACCAGGATTCAACCCATGTTTACCTGATTCTAAAGCCTGCTTCTTAACCAATACTCCTTAACCCTTCTCACCCAAAATATATAAACTCCACTAATTTTAAGAATCAGAGTGCCATTGATTCTTTGTCTTTGGGGTCTTTTGAGAAATGTTACAGAGATTTTGGCTTATTGAATCACTGAAATGCTAGTTCACATGGAATCCCACTCACCCTGAGTACTGTTAGGAAGAATTATAAAACTGGAATGACAAATATTTAAGGAATGGAGTTTACTGGGTACTTTCATAGACACTGGGTACATGACTACAAAGTAAAGACAATGGCAAAGAGATAATATTAGACAAGATGAGATAGAGAGGTTTAATAAAGGTATTAGTTGAACAAAACAATCTGAAATAGTAAAAGCAGGCATTGCTATCCCACCTTACATAAGAGGGAATTGAGACATTTAGCTTAAGATTAGTACAATCATATTAGATGAACTAATGACAGAAGTAGGCCAGAAATAGGACCCTGGTCACCTGACCAGATACATTCCAAAGAATCTATGCCATGCAAGGTGGAGATGAGGCAAAATGATGTTCATAAGATACCAGCTGTACGGTTTTTAAAAAGTCACTGACTGCTAAGATGATCCTAAAATATGCAGGCTTTTAGTCAAATGCTTCTTTTTTTTTTTCATAGGAAAAGACAAAAAGTTTGAAATTGGCATCTTCTTATAGTCACAGAGAAAGACAGAGATATACTTGCAGAGATGTGCTACAAAGATCTTTCTGCATGATGCAGAAATAGAAACCAGCATGCAGGCCAGCAGCACCTGACTCCTGTGAATGCATTACAGCGACGGCTGAATCCCATTTCATCCTTAGATTCTAAGCACACAGATCAATTTAAATAAACTCCCAATTCTGTTTTATTTGCTCAGTTCACAACATAAGTTCTACTTATAGAATGGGAAGAATACTTAATACTCCCTCGGAGGGTTCTTTTCATTCTAAAATACAACATGTGCACGGCTATGTCTCAGAAGCAATTGATTACCAGAGTGGATGCATCATTCAATCACATTAGCTTCCCTGCCTTTTTTTTTTTTTTTTGGCTCCTTGGGAAAAAGTCATATGACCATCTAATTTTATGCCAATCTGCAACGCAGACATTTTCATTTTTTTAAAGCAAAACGAAATGACCTTCCTCAGAAATGTCCAAGGGTCCTTTCGAAATAGAGACAAACCTTTGCAACATTAATAAGCCAAGCAGCATTAGAAACACTTCTAATCTAAATTTACTGTTTTCTCCATAGTTGAAATAGGAAATAAAGTGAACCATGTAGAAAGAACATTCATTATAGTTGCTTTTTATAAAGCCAGTTATTCAGAGAAAGATATAGTATCTATGTCTATGAATTCATTTCTAAAATAAAAGCCTGGTAAATGCAATTACATAGTGTACTCACCTTTCAGCCAATTATAAACAGATGGTACCTTTCTTTTTTATCTGTGATCTCCTCAAGAGTGTGGAGTTAGTCAGGTTTTTTGTTTGTTTACTTTTCATGACTAGTTTTTTTTTTATTTAGAACTTTGTTTATAATTATTTTTCCAAAATTCAGTTGTAAAAATGAAAAGCACGTGCCAGACTTTTTCAACTTCCTGTTGACATTTGGGGCTAGAAAATTCCTTATCACAGTGGTGATGGTGAGGTAGGGAACTGTCCTATGCATCACAGGATGTTGAGAAGCATCCCTGGTTTCCACCCACTAGATGCCAGTAGTAACACTCTCCAACATCACCAAGTTGTGATCTGTATGTGACAACTCAAAATGTCTCCAGACACTGCCATTTATCCTCTAGTGGGGATGGAGGGCAGGGAGAAAAATTGCCTGGTTGAGAACCTCTGACATATATTGATGCTGCTATATAACTCGATGCAGTTTTATTACTCAACCCGAAAACTAGAGCATGCAATAACCCATCATGCAGCAAAAATGCACCCAGGAAATGCCCTCAGCTTCTCGGCTTTCTAATCCATTTAAGATGGTGCAGAATCATGTATATGTGAAGATGGGACCTGGAGCCCTTGAAGTTAAGAGCAGGTCTAACATCGAAGAGAATATTGGCTTCTCCATAGCCCTGGGATCCAGTTTAGTTCTGGAGGAACTAAAGTTCAAGAGGAATGTGATATTGTCTTTATTTTGGAATATCTATCCTTTCTGGTTCAAAGAAATCTGGAGATACCAATCTAACCCAAACACAGGCAGCTCAGGTATTCCCTGAAAAAGTCTGACATGGTCTCAAGATGTCTACACTTGAGTGATTTCTCCATAAACATATAGTGAAATAAAACTAAAGATTTTGGAAATAATTTGGCCTTAAATATTTAAGATTCAGAGGTGTCCTTGGACTTGCTGGTTGGCTTGTTGATTCATCAATTATCAAGTGTGTATAGGCACAATGCCAGACACAGGAGATATAAAAATTTGTAGGATAACATCCTGCCTCAAGGAGATAAGTCTGGTGTCCAGAATATTTGTAATAATTTATATAAGACATATTATTTATAATCTTTATGATTTATTAAGGTCCTACAATGGACCCCCATGGAATACAAAGTCCAGAATAGGTAGTATCATCTACATTTTTAAAATAAGGAACTAATGCTCAGAGCTGTTAATTTGCTTAATTTGCAGAGCTAATG
This sequence comes from Eonycteris spelaea, assembly GCA_003508835.1. Lineage (NCBI taxonomy): Eukaryota > Metazoa > Chordata > Mammalia > Chiroptera > Pteropodidae > Eonycteris > Eonycteris spelaea. Next base: position 674,602 of record PUFA01000189.1, read on the forward strand.
AATGTCAAAGCTCACATGTGAAACTATATCTGCTTGACTGTAAAATGCATATTTTTAGACAAATTGTAAGCTATAATTATAACAGAATGTGCTAAGTACACTAATGAGTGTATGTGTGCATACATATATATATGTATATATGTATATATGTATATACCTATATATATGTATATGTATTAGTTTCAGCAATAATACAGAGGAAGAGGAGGTTAAATCTGCCTTGAAGGGTAAGAGGAAGCTTCAGAGAAAAGTATTTACACCAAATCCTTGAGGATAAATAAGAATTACCATTTTTTCATTTCTCTTTGACTCATTCACATGGTCAACGATCAAAAGATACTGACAGCCAACCATGTGTAAGGGCACTGTGCTGACACTTAGGAGGCTTAGGCAGTGCTTCTCAAAGTCTGGGTCCTGGACAAGGAGTGTCACATCACTGGAACCTTGTTGAAAGTGGGAACCCCCAGGCCCCTCCACGACATACTAAGTCAAACGGTCTGGGGCTGGAGCGCAGGAATTTGTATTTCAATAAGCCTTTCAGGCAATCATGATGAATGCTAACATTTTAAAAACACTGGTCAATTCATTACACAATAATTTATTACATAAAAGGTAAAATAAACTTGCAATTAATGATATAAAGCAGAACTCGCTAACAGGTGTGCTGTGAATGGATTACAGGTATGCCAAGATCTTGACCCCTGAGCCCCCATGACCACCTAGTAGGTCTGGAGTAGCCAAAGCCCCAATTCATTAATTCCAGCTATGAGAAGTCTCATTAATATACTTCAAAATGCTGAAAGAATATCTGTTTTCCCTAAGTTCCACAGTGTGAAGATGTTTGAGAATCTCTGGTATAGACAATAAGTGCCTTCAAATTTCAAAAGAGATAAAAAACACTTCGTGGGACTATTGAAGAAGCATTCATTGAGCAGATGAAATGTGAAAGGGCCTAAAACCCATCATGTTCTCCTCATAGTGAAAAATTACATTTTCTCTTCTCTCTTTAATCCTACTACACCCACTCAGGTGTGTGCCCTGCCTTTGACTAACGACCAAAAAAAGAAAAAAAAAAAGAGTCTCTCCAGTATAAAGCAGAAAACATTTTTAGGAATTGGAGAGAATAGACACACAAGAAAAAATCTGTCTCTAATGGATTGCAGATATAAATGTGAAAGTAAAATAATAAAGATTTTAGAGAAAAATATGGAGAAATTTTAAATTGGACTATATTAAAATTTAAAAATCTGTTCATCAAAAGACACCAACAATGAAATTAGTCCATAAAACAGAAGATACACACATTTTATAAATATATAGATATATATGAAAAAATATTCACATACATCTTACACATCAAAAGAAAAAAACAGACCCAGTAGAAAAATGGAGAAAATCCTTCAAGAGACACACAGGAAGCTATCCAAATTGCCAGATGAAACAATGCTCAATATTGTTGGTCAACAAGGAAATGGAAGTTAAAACCACAATGTGGTAACTTTATGTACCCAGTCGAAGGAAATTAAGAATACTGACGATAGCAAACATTTTGATGAGCTGTGGGTGCGAACTGGTCCTACCGCCAGCAGACACTGTTGGGCGTTCTGCATATGTATACACGGTGACCTAACAGCTCCACTCCTGGATGGGTCCGGAAATGCATACATATGTGCACCAAAGCTCCTGCTGTAACAGCCCCAAATTGGAGATGACAACAGTCCGTCTACAGTAGAATGGATGAATAAATCATGCTACGTTCACACAACAGTACAGAGAATAAATGAATGATCTCTCACATAAAAATTTAAGTGAATCTCATAAAAATAGTGTTGAGTGAAAGAAATTAACACAAAGGAGTGCAAGCTGTATTTCTTTTAAAAAACAAAACATAAAAAGTAAAGTTGCTAGAAGTTGGAGAATGTTATTGACTAGAAGGAAACATGAAGGGGAACTTCTGGAGGGGAGGGAGCTGGTGAGGTCGTATTTCCTTATCTAAATGCTCATTATGTGGGTGTATTGAATTATATAAAGGTATGCAAGGTAAGTGTCAAATGTAACTTACAAAATATGTTTTTATTGAAGTGCATATGGCACTTCATTAAAAAATTAAAAAAAAAAATGGACCAGAGTAATTCCTCCTCAAAAATAATCAATCTAGAACCACAAGCTAGAATTCTGTCCTCCTGCCGTACCTCCTCCAACACCCACTCCATTCCTATCCTCTGATGATCAACCAAGTCTTGATTCAGATTGTCGATGCCAAAGTCCAGGTTTCATTCACATTATTGCTCAGTGGCTATCATAGGCTTGGAACATGGAGGACCGCACTCAATTATTGTTGAACAACCAAATGAATGAGTGAATGAGTGAATGAATGAATGGCCATAAAAGCCTTGTGAGTGGTTTCCTTTCCACTGAACTCTTCGTGATGCAGCCAAAACGATCTCTAGACAATGCTGGTCTGATGATGACGCTTTGTTGCTGACAGTACTTCAGCATTAATTCCAGTTCCTTGGTGGCGCCTGCCCTTGTCTCCATGACCTGGCTGCTGGCTTCATCTCTAGGCCCACCTTTTCACTCTCCTGTGCATGTACCGCTCTAGTGTTGCTGAGGGATTAGCAACTTCCAGGCTCTTTCACCTGTGAATGTTTGCCTACCCTGCTTCCTCTTCCTAGAATATCTTCCTTTTCATGTCGCTACTATGCCTTCTTTGTATTTTACCTTGTTATATGATTGGGAAACTTTCTTTGACTATATCAGGTTGAATTAAGAGCTCTGTGCTCTAGCGTCAATGTGTATAAACCTTTATCACAGCAAAGGCAGCACTGTACTGACTGTTCTTATTTACCTCGCAGCCTCTCTTAGTTCCTAGATAGCTCCCTGAGGGTGGGTCATGTCTTATCTGTGAATTTCTATATTAGCATTATGTCTGATATATGCAACACATAGGCATATTATTCAATAAATGAATAGCATTCCAAACATTATTATGCCAGCATGTAATAGCTTCTTTATTATTTTTTTTTTTATGCAGGCCGTGAAAAGAAAGTAGAAAAATCAGAGGGAAGGAATTTGATCCTAGAGAGGTGATAGTCTAGTAAGGCAAACTTGCCTTCATTTTATTAATGACCTAAACAGTATAAAAATATTTATGGTCCACTGTATTTTATACAAATTGACATTATCACTTAATCTTTACAATGTGGAAAGTATATGATTGTTTCCATATATTACATACGATGAAACCGAGGCTCAGATAGGTCAACTTTCCTGTAGCAACTAGTAGAGTTTGGACTTGAACCTTTCAGACTACGAAGTCAAATAATCTCCCTGATACCTGCACAAGCTGTTGCAGGCGTCACACTACTGAAATCACTGAGGAGGACCTAAAACCTTAAAATGTTCTTCCTCGGGGACCTCTTCAGAGACTTTCTTAAAGAATTTTGAAAATTTTATCCTTTCTGAAGCTGATATCTAAAATGACAGTGAAAGCTCTAAGTCCAGTATAGTGTGAATATATTTTTATAGCAAAACTGTGACATCATTCTTTTCAGTGTATCCAATGGACTCTAAATTTCATAACAATTAGATATCTACAATCACCTATTTAAAAAATGAAGTGAAAGAAAATGCCAAATGAAAAACTGGGAAGAACTTTGCAGTGTATCATATTCAAAGGGTTAATATCTGAATATAAAGCTTCTGAAAGTAGAGAAAACAATCTCAAAGACTCTACAGAGAAATGGGCTACAGAAATGAACACGTGAGTCACAGAAAAGTGGTTCACAATTCTTTTAACTACATGAGATGATCAGCCTTGCTCATAATAAGATAAATGCATATTAAAACTACACTAAAATATTATTTCTCACCTGTTAGATTAGTACAGCTCCAAAACTTTAACAGTATTCTCTGTTGGCAAGAAGGAAGAGGGGCTGACCACACTGCCAGGGGGAATGAAGCATGACATAACCCTTCTGAAGGAGAGCTTGGTATATCTGGGAAAGCTACCAGTGTACTTATCCTTAGATCTGGAAATGCATTTACTCCACTTATGCTGAAGACATTCAGGCAAATATTCAAAAAGACAGATGCATTTCTCAGGTTTTGGCACCAAAAAAAAAAGGGGGGGGGAGAAAAGAAAAGAAAAAGAAAGAAAAGAGATGCATATTTCATTACAACATTATTTGTAAAAGATGAAAAACACTCTTATGTACATCATTAAAGAACTATTTGAATAAATTATGATACATCCATGCAATAGAGTGCTATGGTATTGAAAAGGAAATAGAGAACATCTCTATGCACTACTACGATGTTAACTCCAGGATATATGTTAAACGAAAGAAGCAAGAGGGGGAAGGAGTGTATAGTGTGCTGCAGCTTAAGGGCAACACACATATTGCGTATGTATTATGTCTGTGAGCTTACATATATATATCACATATGTATGCATATATGTTTACATACACACATGTAATTTTAAACTAACAATAGAAGAATAGTCTCATTTGTTTCAAATGGTTATCTATTGACAGAGGAAGGAAATAGGGTGGAAGGAGTAGTAAGAGGAGCTAGGACTCTCTTGTATTCTGTATGGTTCAGAACCACTGATATCTTAAAAATTATGGAATGGTATTAAACTTTAAAAAAAGAAAGCCATAAAAATAATAAAATAAATAAAATAAAATAAAATAAAATAAATAAAATAAAATAAAATAAAATAAAAATAAGTGAAGGTAAATGTGTATCCAGTTGCTAACATACAGGAATAACAAGCCGCAGTGATTTGCAAAAATGAACTGTTATTATTAACTGTTTCTAGTACTTATATTGTTAGTGGTAGGATTGAAATTCTCATTCTGAAACTCTTGTGCATGAATTTTGGAATAAAATACATCATTAGTTCTATGATATTCTATCAATCTGCGTTTTGGAAAACCAGAATGCTTGCTGTGGGAAAGGAGAACACAAAGATCGAAGCGGAGATGTACAGACATTGTAGTATTGAATTAAAATTGAAAGCATGAATATGAATCATGATTATTTTGCCTTAAAATACATTTATACACATACATATTTCATTTATTTTTCTACTGAAAAGGTTGAAAAAGAATGACTAGCCTAGCAGCAATGAGAAACCTAACTGTAATTTCCAAATTTCGTCTGACTACATGGAAAGAGACTTCCTTGGGGAAATGGTTGATTTCAGGTCTGGAGTAGAAAATATTTACGATGAGTCTGAAGGGTTGTGTTGTACCTGAAAGCAAGGAAACTATGAAAAATTACTAGGATCATGTTCCAAAGAACCAGAAGCCAACTTCAAGATGCTTTCACTAACCAAAGATGCAAAAAAATTGAGATAAAAAAACATATTAACAGCAATGATGAAAACATATCAAATACATTGGAATTCATGAGTTGTTAGTGATACTAAATAACAATTAACCAAGCACCACTGGAGGATGCTAGTAGACAGATATATAATTTTGAAAGGTAGTAAATTGAAAGAATCCAGCATTAATCCTGCCTTTGCTATATGAATTGTACCTAGACATGACTTCTCATAGTAGAAGGGAGGGAATTAATAAAAACAGAATGACTAGAATATACTAATGATTAATTAGAATATACAAATTCTGTATATTATCATTTGCAACCCCTAATGAACTAATGGATATTAGCTCCTGCTGCTAACATCACAAGAAAAGAAATATAATCAGATATTAGGTGCCTCCTAACAGAAGAAGACAATGCCACCTGTGATAGTCTTACCAAAAGATATTGAACCACATCTCTTTATGCTTCTAGATCCGATTACCAATTTACAGGAGATATGGAGAACAAACGAGTGTGTTACACACAGTCATCAAAGTCTAGTTTGTATGAAACCCTATGGAATGCACCCCCAATTTTTTCAGCAAATAATTTGGCAAGGAAAAAGTTTGGGAAAAGGAGAGAGAAAAAAGGGAAAATAGAAACTATGTATTAAGAAACAGAGCCACATAACCAATTCAGATGTGTGAACCAATTTGGATCCTGATTTAAACAAACTTTAAAAATCTGAATTGGAAATATAAGCACTGACTGGATATTTGATGATACTAAAAATTATTGCTAACTATAGATATGATGATGGTATTGTGGTTATGGTTTTAAAAAGTGCTTGTTTTAAAGATAGATGCTAAAATATTTACTGATAAATTGATACGATGAATTTGCTTCATACTAGTATAGGAAGGGTAGATGTGGCTATGAGTATAAACAAACAAGATCAGCATGAGTGACTGTGGAAGCTGGGTGATGGGTACATGAGTTCATTGTTACTCTTATTTCTAATTTTTTATCTACTTGAAAATTTTCATAATGAAAATGTAAAAACATCCATTAGTCAGAAATATTATAGTGTTTCTTTTTCCCCTTGAAATCCATTCTACTTGCCCATCCTGATTATACTCTAATGTAAACAGAAAACAATAAACAGCATTTTGCTGATCACCTATTCATATTTATACAATAAAAATAAGTATAGAAATGTAGATTTTTAATTTTTAAAATGTCCTTATAGTGATATGGCTCTAAGTGTTAAAATTTTCTTCTGTTTTTATAATTATTAATAATATGTAATTAATTAAAGTTTAAAAATAAACAAATGTTGATAAATAATTATCAAAGATAAATGTTAAAATATTATATAAATGCATCTTTTAATGTGATGACTGAGGACAATTTATGGAAACTTGGTTAAGGAAGGCTTCATATTTTCAACTGTTTCTTTGTTTCATGCACCAGACAAATATATGAAATGCCAACAGAATCCAATTTGAAGTTTGCTATAATCTAACAGAGAAAGGTTTCAGACAGAAATTCACAAACTAGTTTGCATTTTATTTATTTTTTTTTAAGTAAGCAGATGGGAAAGAAGTAGAAAATTATATGGGAAGGAAGAGAATGATAAACCTTAAAGGAGACCAAAGGTCCACCTTAGATTGAGAAGACCCTTGACCACCATTGTGATTAGGGTCCGGATTTGTATTTGGATTAGTTGAAAACATCACAATGAACTTCCTTACAGATCAACCCTCAAAGGCTCCTCCCTGGCAGGAAAAGACACCAGATTCTGAAATGAGTCAAGGTCTTAAAGTCAGCTGGAAGGCTCACTAATGATCCAGGATCGAACAGAACTACCTAAGAATCCTAAATAATAATAAGACTTTAGAATGAATTTTAACTGTGGATGAAAATCTAGAACAGCTGTGGCTCTCCTAAGACTGTCTGATGACTCAGAAGCCAGTTAAAATTAAAACATGACATATATAAAGTGCCAAGGCCAGGTAAAGTGAACAATCAGAAAAATAAAAACATTAAAAAAAAAAAAGTAAAAGAAGAGGTAGGAGGAGAAAGAGAGGTGGGGGAGGAGGAGGAGAAGAGAAGAAGAAAATTGGGGCTTGAAAATAATTGATAATCAATTTTGGCCATATCTCAAGATGTTTAAAAATTACTACAAATTACAGGTACATGTAAAGCATATGGTTTTCCCTAGGAAAATGAAATGAAATGAGACATTTACTCAAATAGAGGTGGGCTTTAGTGTTTTAGAGTTACATAAAGTGTAAAAAGTATTATTAAAAAATATTTCAATATGGCCAGTTCAGTATTTCACATAAATTTAGGATATAGTCATTTCAAGTGGAAGGGCAGCTAATGTGCCCTCATAAGATAATATTTAAAAATGTAAATTTTTGATCAGTTTCAGTCTTAGATTGTCAAAACCTCAAAAAAAAAATCTATTTAAGGGAACACTTTCCCACAACCTTGGTTTACTCTCTTTTTAGCGTTCGTAACCTTTAAGACTACCAGCTGAAATCTGAGACAAGTAGAAATAAACCACTAGTATACAGAAAATAGAAAATGGCACATTCATGTACCGAAGAACTGATTTCTATTATTTAAAATGAATTATTATGAGATTTGTAAATTAAACCTAAGAATATTTTCCCCAAAACTCCTACTTGGTAAATTGCAAATGCAATTAGTGGAAATATATCCAGCTTGCCTTAAATTACATGAATGTCCAGAATAAGTGATGACTAATAATTTTATTACTATTTAGTTCTTCTGAAACTCAAAGGCATTTTTAATTTCCAAAGTGAAATGGTCCATGATGTTATAAGATGCTTTCAAGTGAGACCAGTTTTAAAAAATAAAACATTTATATTAAAAATATTTATGACTTTCAAAAAATGCTCCAGAAAATTATGTCATTATTTATAACATACTTGCAATATTTAGTCCTAAAACATTTTTTTTAAAAAAATTTTATGGCATAAATTCATTAGAAAATAAGAATTGATGTTTTGAAAGGAGAACAACATAGATGATAAAGCAATTCTAGTCCTGGAAAAGTTCCTGTGTTGTATTGAGGGTAATGTAGAAATGGCTGAATTTCACTCATTTCGTGAAAAAGGAGCTCAGAAATTGATCCTCCAAGGGCACAGAATTCCCATTATTCACTTCAGATGAGATCAAATGAGGTAATGGCTATGCGTCATAGCCATGAATTGTAAGAATGTCTCTACAAATATAAGGTACTATAGTTATTACTAATAGTGGAATTACCATACAATCTTTTGATTTCAAATTACTACGAGTGCAAAGAAAATCCATGCAGAGATGTGAGAAGACAAGAATCATAGTAAGCTAGAAGAAGAGTTAATTATCAGGGATATTTTGGTGAATTGGAAATAGTAAAATGTAGAATGCAGAAGGCATGCAGCTCAGACTGCTGCCGATGGAATCCACTCACTGTGGACCCTTGACTACACTATTTATGAATCATGACCCAAGCGTTTCTCAGTGGTTTCACCCACATTTTAAGATCAATCCTGACCTAGAGCAGCCCTAGGGAAAGAAAAAGATTGGAGTGCTTTCTTGGGATTTGGACCCAGAGACTCCGAAAGTGACTTCAAGGGCCTCTTTGCAATATAAATCCGGTTGCCAGGCAACAAACGCAAAAGAGCTAAGGTAGAAACCAGAGGACCAGCAGCTGCTTAGTTGGAAGCTTAGAATCCTTTCTTTCCTACATAATAATACTCTTTCCATCTCTCCTTATCCATTTCCAGGTATGTAATGTGCATGGCTTATGTCTTCTACACTTGTTTACTGACATTTCATCCAGTCGCAGCTGCTCCTCGCCCCCATCAACTCTTCCTCCAAACACACACTCTTGCATTTTAATAGTGCCTGCCTCTTGTCCAGCAGAAAGAAAATAAATGCATCAGAACAACACCTCCACAGTGGCCATTTCTGAGGGAAGTAGGATAAGTTCATCTTTGACCTTGGAAACACTTCCTCCACGTAAGTAGTGCTCTATCGCACTACTGAAAACCTGACTTTCTCTATTGGGGAACTGGTTATCCAAACAAAAGGATTTTTCTAAACTTACCACTAGCCTGGAGTAACCATTTATTATTAAACAATGACCTTTAAAAAAGCATGGTATCAGTCTCTGTCATATCATTTTACCACTCACAGGCTCCATGACCTTGGGCAACTGAACTTTCCTAAACATGGTTTCTTCCTGCACCTAGAATTGTGGTTGGGGATTAAGTGAGATAATTCACGGAAAGCTCTCAGCACCCTCTTCGCACCAAGTAAAGGGGATGCTAGCAGCAGCTGCCACTGCTTTGCTATAGTAGTTGTCGATGTTGTTGTTATCATATGTATCATACATATGCTTTTGCAATGTCCCTGGGCTCTAGTGAGTCCAGTTTCCACAATTATCATGTCATATATATGCATGGAAAAGAATTCAGATGTTACAAATCTATAAAATTACTTGGTTAACATGCCTTATAAATAAAGGAAGAGATTAACATATTTTAAATAGTCCATGAAAAGGAAGGAAAGGAGGCAAGTTTTAGAGCATGGACATAGGGTAAATGCTGAGAGAGTGGGGGAGGGTGTAGGGGGGAGACAGAAAGAGAGCGAGAGAGAGGGAGAGAGAGAGAGCGGAAGAGAAAACTCCCAGACCCCGGGGTAGGGGAGTGAGCATCTTGAGAGAGGATTCGTGCCACTAGACTGCTCGTAACCAGGGCATTTTCACATCCCTTCCTTGCTCTCAAGGGTTAACTTTGGCCTGTTGCAGTGTCCTTACAAGATTTCTTTTCAATTAACACTTGCCTTGCCTCACCATAGCCACTTTCTCAACTTTACTTTCTCCTTTAGTCATCATAACATACTTCTCAAAGCTTATACTTGCTACAGTGTGTTATTTATCTGATACTCCTCTACCTTTTGTAATATGGCTTCTGATTTTATCACTCTACAAAGATATTCTCTCTGTGACCTCTCTCTCTCTCAGCCATGTCCTCCTACTTTCCACATCCAAAGGTTGGTCCTCAGTTCTGGCCACCCATGGCTGCTTCAAAGTATCAACCTTCTCTTTCCCCTTAGTCCTACCTTCTTCCCTGGCTTCTATGATACTGCCCTCTCCTGGTTCTTCTGCTGCCTCTCTGGTCCTTCCTCTTCTCCAGTTCCTCTTTTTCTAGCCATCCCTTATAGGTAGACATTCTCTAAGAGTCTATCCTTAGTCCTCCTCTTTATCATTACTCCCTCTGTGCTGGCTGGAAAATTACTGCTGGCTATGTCCATGGAACATAGGCTGCCACCCATAGGAACATAACATTCTAAACAAGCTTTCTGCTTCTGTAACCCCGCTTATGCACCTGACCTGTGAATTGACAGGTAGTGAATGAAGAAAGATAGCCCTTTGTATTTAGACAGAATGAGGAATGGGATTTTGGGCTTAAAAACCCTGTACCTCTACATTTCGGAGCTGCTTAATTTGGGGTCTGCGTATTCAGACCCAGGTGGCTGAATAAAGAGTGTTTCCTATAACTCACTGAGTTCTGGTGGTCTGTGTGTCTTTCAGGGGCTGGCGCTACAACACCTCCTCTAACTACAGTCATTTCTATTTTAAAGACCCAAACCGCCAAATCTGTCTCCATCACCACAATTTCAGAGAGGCATCTTAGATGTCTATTGCCTCCTTAGAGGTCCACTGTTCTTTAACCTTGAGGTCTCTCTGCTTAAAGATGGTCTTCCTTTGTGCTTTATTATTTTTTAAAATTAATGGTACCTCCATTAACCCTCGATTTCCTATATAAAAATCTCAATATTATCTTTGATTTGTACTTATGTCCCAATCTCACATAAGTTCCGCCACCAAAACTGATTCCTTCGGTGTCTGTAATTTCCCATTTCCAATATCCTGTTCTTTCCTCCTCAAAAACCTTCAAAGGATCTCAATTGCCCCTAGAGAACAGAATGAAAGTTCTTTAGAATAAGATTAAAAGATTATTAGTACCCCCAGTAATCCTTCTCTTGGACTTCAATCCCCATTATCTTCCTTCATGAATTCTTTGCTTTTCTACTACTAGCCAATTCCTGATAACATCAGACACTTTCAAGCTTTTGAATCTTTGTTCATAATGTTGCCTCACCTGGAATATCCTTTCCTTCTTTCCATCTACCGAAATCCTACCTATCTTTTAAGTTCAAATACCATCTTCTGTCTGTAGCCTGCTTTGATACTGGCTCACAGAATTAATCATTCTTATGCAATAATCATATGGGACATTATGTTAACACTTATTTAAAGCATTTGGGTCACACTTCTTTAAAATATTCTCCACCTGGATTTCAGGCTCATAATTAATCGCCCAGGAATCACCTCACTGGGTTAACCCTCAGGTCCTTCAAATTTCATACACCTAAAACTGAATGCGTCCTTTCTAATCAGACTAGGTCGCCCTACTGTGCTCCAGTCAGAGAGAATGCTGGGTGTCGTCCTTGCTTGTCCATCTTCTTCTGATCTCTCCCTTGTCTAATTGATTCTACTTTCTGAATATCTTTTAGATACATTCGCATCTCTTTTTTGTTGGTTTCCTTCCTCTGGTTAATCATTAATATATTGATTATACTTGCTAATAAAAAAAATTACGTCTCAATTTAGAAAACTAAACATCGATTTATATAATCCCTATGAAATCAATTAACCTTTACAGTTATCTGTTTTCCCTTTAAACTTCCACAGGACAACTCACTATAATTAAGTCTTTTGAGGGTGTTATGAAAGGTTATTTCTTGGTAAACCAAACTGGAAATGAATTTAGTGGCTTAGTACTCAGACATATGTATACCTATATGTAAATAAAAGTTAAGAATACATCATATTATTGTTCATTTTCTTCTTCTGGCCAATTTTTAATAAATGATTTAGAGAAACTAAATGTTACTTTTACATGTTTCAATTCCAATCAGTTAAGAAAAAACAGGATAAATGTAGACATCTGAAAACAATTTACCTACTTAAATTTTCCTCTACACTTCCTTTTTAAAGTATTTAAATTAGAGTTTAGCTGAAAATTCCAAGTAATTTACTTCCAAGTAATTCAATTTTTTCTAGAACAAACATTGAATGTGCTAATTTTGTTAATCTGAAAAATAGTGTCTTTGCATTTAAGAAACTCAAGAAACAGCCATGGTTTATGGAGCTAATTACCATCAACTTACTTTTCTTTTTCCTTTAAAAAAAAATCTCTGTCCACTTTACTAGTTTTCATTATTTGCATAAAGATTCTCAGAGAATTATCAGACCAAAAATATGACCTATCATATTCCTACTCTTTAGGGGATAAAAAAAATTTTCTAAATCATTCTCAAAATTGAAACATTGCCGAAAAGAAAAAAAATCAAATGAATTTATAACTTTGAGCTTAAGAAGAAACTTTGTGTTAAGCAAGGAATGGATTTGACACAAAATAAAAATATTGCACATTAAAATATTATTTTGAACTTTCATATAATTTTTAAATAATCATGGAAATAATTTTATCTGATATATAAATTATAAATTATAATTTGACTTTATAATTGACTTTAACGACAATAGTTTGCAATCTTATTTCAAAAGTTTGTGAGTTTTTTTGTTTTGTTTTGTTTTGTTGGGGATTTCACACGTTTGTTTTTTCTGAGGAAATCATTCTAAGTCGTACATTGAAGGATGCTAGTGTGTATTAAATATGCCATGTGGCCGACCATGTGACATACTTGTGACATACTGGAGAATTTGCCAGTGGCAGTGCTGGAGTAAAAGATTAAAATAAAAATTGCAAGCTGAGCCTAACTGGTGAAAGGGGAAGAGACCTTAGGAAAATGCCAGATATAAAATGGAGAAATTTCTCCATTGCATTCCTGGTGCCCCACTACAGCAGACACTCAACAAATATTTTTATATAAATGAATGAAAGAAGGCTGTCAGCTTAGGAGACATTAATATGAAATCAGAAGCATTAGTGATTTACTATCCTAATATCTGAGGAGTCTGAAATAATTTATTAGGAGATGACATGCTCTAATCTGGAGAAATTGTAGGGTTTTTTTTGTTTGTTTGTTTTTGCTTTGATTTCTTAAATCCAACAAAAGTACTGTGAAGTATGTGGTATGAGTACTTGGTGATCTGTGAGTTGTGGTTTAACTCTAAAGTTGCACCTTGGAAGTTTTAAGAGAAGAGGTCGACCTTTGCAAGGACCTTAGCCCCACTCTGTTGTAGACTTACAAGTTACACCCTCGTCTGAAAGCAACTTCTCATAGGAAATGGTCTATAAATTTTCTTTTTACACTGTAACTCTAATAGATAAATTTAAAAAATGGAAATTCGGAGTCTAGCCCATTTTGTCTTTACATTGTACCTTACACAAGGCAATGAGGAGCCCTAGAATTCTGAGGAATAAAGTTTGAAAAACATGGAATTAGGAGATTATAGGAATTTAAAAGCAAGAACCCCTTTAGGTGGGAAAATAATGTGAGTCGGATTATACTACATTTACCACTCACTGAGTGTCTGCTCTATCTAGGTACTGTACAGAGTCTATCTCACTGATGCTGAGTTAAGTACAATTTGCCCCCTTTTTAATGAGAAAGCTGAGGCTCAGAGAGATTGACCTGCTCAAAGTCACTCGAATGATGAATGCACCTTGTGCACTTTTGACGCCACTGAATTGCTTCAAAAATGTCCTACCAAAGGAATAGGCATCTCCTCCTGCGTACATTCTCTGAGAAATTCTTCTGTGAAGCAAAGTTCTGTGATCCTGAGGGACACAGATACTGACGGAGCATATCAGCTCCCCCAGAGACAATCAGCCTTTGGCGTGCAGGTAGGGGTGGGATACCTAAAACAGTCACCACAATCACCTGATCTTTAGGACCGTACACCCGTTATTGCAAGCAAAACTCTTTAGACACTGACACAAACCCTTAGGAAGAGATCTGCTGTCTGGGGCCTGACCCACCACACCCAACACTCCACAGCCTCCCGCAAAGTCCCAGAACGAATTCAGGTGTGATATCTCATGATCAGAAAATACGATTACACATTTGTCAAAACCCATAGAATGGTACTAGTCGAAGGGTAAATCCTGATGTAAATTATGGCCTTAGTTAATAATAGTGTATTGGTTCCTCAATTGTAGCAAATGCAGCACACTAAAGCAAGATGCTAATAAGACGGGAGTAGGGGGTAGGGAATATTTGGCAACTCCCTGTGCTTTCTGCTCAATTTTTTTGTAAACCTAAAATTGCTCTAAAATGAAAGTTTATTAACTTTTTTAAAAGTTGTTTTTCTTTCCCTGTATCGACTACGTAAAACATTGCAAAGTGCATATTTGAAAAAAGAAAAAAAAATAGAGTCAAGAAAATTCAAATCTAGGATTTACTCAGTCTCTAACCCTTTAGCCTCCAAAACATTCAGTTCCTATTCCATTCACAGAAACTGGCCAGCGGCTGGCTGCATCCAGGGCAAAAGGTGGGGTTTAGTGGGAGAGGCTAGAGAGAATTAGTGGGTTGGTGCCACAGAAATGGCTTCCCCAGAATGTTGAACGAGTCGGTGTAGGTTCCTCAGCAGACAGAGTGGTAAACCCCAAAAGCAGAACTACATTGAGGATGCTGTATTTATCAAGATGTGAGGCTACCAGGGTCAGCTGCTTATATCAAAGGACTCTGTAGGACTGAGGCGGAAAGAGCCTCACTTCCTTCTGGAATAGTCCATAGTGAATATCCATTGAATTGAGTAAATAAACCAATATGTGGAAGAACAGGGTCTAATTGCAGCATGGATGCTGGAATAGGAAGGTGTGTCAGGACCCCAGGTTCTGGAGAACCGAGCAGTGACAGCCCCAATGAAGGCAAGTGTCAAGCGCATGAAAAGGACTTATAAATAGAACCACTGGAGTTTACAGCCCTCCTGCTCTACTTCCCCTGGCCCTTCCATTAGCTTTCCCAGTTTACCTCTGACATACTGCATTAGGTCATTGTCCACTACCAGGGAGGACAGAGCTGGAGATAGAACAGTAGCCAACGGGATCGGTTAATGGGCCTGGAATCCTGGATGGAGGCGTGAGCAAAATGGCTTTCTGATTGAAATGAAGGCCTTAGCTTTTTTTTTCCTTATAGTAAGCAAAGTAAGGGTGACCAGCTGGCCACTTGGGACAACTGCCAGACAGAGCTTATATGACACGCTCTATAGAGGTTACTGCGGCTGTACAAAAAAAAAAAAAAAAAAAAGATAAAAGAAAAATGAAAAATAACTAGCCCAAACCACTTAAACACAGTAGGAAACATAAAAACAAATACACCCCAAATGGTAAGAACTCTACTTAGGGTTCCCACGACAAATCTTCCAAAATCAACAGTATGGTGCAGCTGAATGTTATCAAAGCTCATGAGCTATACATTCCCATGACATGACTCAGTGACTCTCCATTTCCTGCCTACACTTCCTTTAGCTCTAGACCTCACTGTGAGCCTGGCTTTCATGTGTAGCGCATGTGTAGCAATGCCAGATATTTCTAGCTCAGCTCCTGGAGACCATAAACACTGTTCAGACAATATATACGACATGTGAGAATAAAATCAGAAGTCAATGTGTTTCCCAACTTTATCCACTCTTGTAATTGTACCTGACAATCAAAAACTGTTCAAATTCTATCACAGCAGGTTTTCTTTGACATCACTGAAGACTTTGGACAGAAGTACTTGTGTTTTACATTAGAGAAATGTTATGGAAATGCTAACTTAAACAATATGAGCTCCTTTATTTGAGAAGCCCTTAAAGATAAATTATAAACATTTACATGGGCAGCATGACCTAAGCTGAAGAACTGAAACACTTCAACACTTTCTTCATGTGGATCATTTATTTTCTTATTAGTCTTGAGTAAAGTATTTAAATATTTGTGTCTCAGTTTTCCCTTTTTCTAAACAGGATAGAAATACTTGTATTTCTATGTATTACCTTGGAATAAAGCTGGTAAGCAGGAGGAGGAGGTTATGTGGATGATTCTGAGTTTTTTTGTATTCTCTGTCTTCCACTTTTCCTATAATGGATGATTTAAATCAATTTTCATCTTGGGGTAACTATCTTTTTCATTTAATATATTTTATTATTTATTTCAGACAAAGATAAATGTCTTTGGAGTATGTTTTAAAATAAGAAATTACAATAGCGTAGTAAATATATTTCCATCTAAAATAGTGCTTCATTATTATTGGTACTAATACTAATACTCATAATTAAGTTATTTAAGATATTTGGTCAGTTCCTAAAATATCCTCATGATAGAAACTTCCTTTTGGTCTCATTCTTAATATGCAAACCTCTCCCTGACACATCATCCTACTTGATTGTGCAATTTCCCTTCTTCTTATATATAATATTAATACTATTATTCAAGTATTTATTCACATCAGACACTTGTATCATATTAATTGCTTTATATAGAATCACCTGTATTCCTAGGCAACTATAGTATGGTTTTATGTTACACACCCAGATGGCTCCCATGTTTGTTAACTCTCTAAGATACCTAGGACAGTGGTACATACAGAAGAATGTTTTTAGATTTCATATTGCTGTTGCTGATTATAATATACTTTTGAAATATCCTTGCCATTTTTAAATAAAGAAGAAATATGAGCCTTTTTGTCTCAATATCAAATTGCAAATTTCAAACTCTATTACATTTTGATTTAAAATTCTACACAAACTCATTTCAGGATTTTTGTCATGTGATAATATACTCTGTTTCATTGCTATTTTCCTATAAGTATTATTTTTTCAGCTAACCTCCAGATCTATAAGAAACAGATGTTTTCTAAGAGAAATCTGTTTGGGATTATTTTCACACCAGACTTCCTTTGTGGTTATTCTTGTATGACAAGAAAAATAGACCTTGGCTTTCCTTACAAATTTTGAGAATAGTAAAAATAATAAATAATAAATAAATAAATAGATAAATAAATAAATAAATAATTAAAAATGCTTAGCTTAATTAAACTGGCCTTGAATGTGTCCCATCATATTCTGAGATCTTTGAGTTTTCAAAATCATTAATTTCTGTCTTAGAAAAACTGATCTAGTGTGCTTTTTCATGCTAAATGTGTGTTGCTGATGTTATATGCTGGACACCAGATGTAACCGACAGACAGTGTACTTCCTTTCCATGAAGACTGAGTGTGCAGTTTGTCTGAATAATGTTTGCTGTTTGAGGACTGCCTACAAGACTATTCTCACACAGCCTGAAATGTCGTTTCCACCGTCAGCCAACAGAGTTGAACCAATCATTGCGTCAACAAGCATCCTACCCTCAAACACAGTCTGAGCTTAGGTTTTTCTATTACCTTGTGCAATCTCCATCCCGATAAAGAAGTGAGAAAAGTTTTCCACGATCATAAAAATATTTGGTAAACAGGAGGCAATAGTAGTTTGTAGTGCTAAATCAGAGCTAAACCACTAAGTCATCCCACCTATTTATCTTTACATTGATCTATTTCTTTATCTTGTCTCTTCAATATGAAACCCTTTCAAGTTCATTCAGCAGTCAATTAGTTGATTTATTTATTTTATGTATTATCTGTTACAAAGACCACCATCAGTCTTTCTCCTATTTAGAGCTAATTACCATGGTTCTACATTCAGCAAGTGACAAGTATGTGGGCTACTGATGTGTTTTCTTATAGACCCATGAGTCTTACTCACTATGAAGAGAATTTGGTCTGGTGAAGATGGAGTTAAATGATGAGGATTTCCTGGAGTGTATAACCCTTGAAACTGAAATGATAAATATGTGGATGATATGTGGTTATTTTTGTGGTTCAAGAATGTTATTTTAGTATCATGGGAGTTGATAAATACAAACATACAAAGCTTTGTAATATGAAACGATGAGTCCTTTCACCAAGTACATCAACAAAAAACAACTTTTTACTAGTATAATTCATTAAAATAGTATCCAACAAAAAAGAACTATGGTATCAACAGAATGACTTCAGTAAAACGAACTAGAACACCATTGATACTTCCATGTATCTGAACTGAAAATTTAAAAGCATCTAGTTCTTTGCAAACAAAGAAAAATAACATATTTACTCACAAGTCATAAGCCAACATAAAATATTTAGAAGCACAGCATGCTTCAATTGTAAAATTTTCCTCTGCTAAGTTTATACTGAGAGTGAAATGTTATCCTAATATTGATTGAAAGGGATACAATAGAAACCGTACAAATGGGAGTTCAATAGATTACAATTCAAATTTCTTTAACCACTTTCATTAGAGATTCTTGGAGTCTCTTTATTTTAGAATATTGTTGTGTGTAATTAATCCAAAATTTTTAAATAGTTGCATTTTTGTGATGGTCAAGGAATAAAATAAGACAACTTCTATTATTATAATGAAAAAAAGATAAGATTAGCTTTAGGTATCAAAGATAAGGAATAAAGCTGAATGAGTCTAAATGCATTCTATTAAAGGAATTCAAATAATGCACACAAAAAATGATGATTTCAAATAACATTCTTGCAAGATGAAAGACAAATAATTCCTATATTAAATAAAAAGTGCTAAAAATTACAGAGAAAGAATGATGAATTGAGAGTAAAGACTATATATAGCTATAATTCAAAAGTTATCATACAAAATGGTATTTTCCTCGATATTTTCAGAAATACGAATTAAAAGAGGAACTTTGAAATAATTTCAAATTCTCTCTAGTACAACTAAACTGTTCTGAGTACACTGCAGTTTACCTGGTACACGAATGAACCTCAGAAATTAGTTAGCCTGATACTCTTATTTCTATGGATGATAGAAGTGAAGCTGAGAGAAGTTAAATGAATAAGTTTACAAAGTTTTAGAGTGAAAGTGGGAACAAAAGCCCAGGCTTCCTGAAACCTTGGCCAGCCATCTTTCAGACCAAATTATCACTCCATTATAATTTACATTATTAATATTTAAAATTAATTTTGCAATATTAAGAGTCAAAATAAAGCTAAAAATTAGAAAACCACTCAAGAAGGAAAATGAGATTGGCAGTTTTTCACAGTTTTGCAATAGTTACATGTATTAAATTTTTCTATGCTGTCTGGAGTCCAATTCATATCATTTAGCAATGTGACTTTTCAATTATTACCCTTAACAGCACCTAAACAGAATATTTTAGAGATGATCAATGAAAAAACTTGCTCGCTGCTAAATAAATCCATTCTGTGTGTTCTCTGGCTCGTTATTTCTTGAGAACAATCGATTGATAAAATCTTTTCTGCCTCAGACTGTGATGAATTCTTCTTACATTTTATTTATATATTTAGCAGTGAAAGGAATTAACAGCTGCCAAGTGTCAATAAAGTAGAACCGACTACAGCAAGGATTTCATCATGAAGACACCATCACTCATAACGGTAAGCAGTGAGACAGAACATTCAAGCCATAAATCTAGTCTCTAATTTTATAATATGGAGACACTGATTTTCTTTCTGTTATTAAGTTTGTACAATGAGGATGACAAACTTGTTTAAAGGATTATCAAAGAATGCATCAATATGAATGTCGATAGGATGCTTGCTCTTTAAGGAAAACAGTAGTTAACTATTGGAAAAAAATGTTATGATGTTAAAAAAAATACAACCTGAAAACAACAACCCGCCCCCCTGCCCATGCACACACATTACACTTCCTTCTTCTACTTGTCCTAATTCCCCAAGAAAATTTTCATATATCCTCCTAAAAATAAATCACATCGGGGAGATGGCAACAACAGCTACTCTATTTGAGATATTTCTGCAAAGGCCCTACTTCTGCGACAAAGTCCTTCAGTTACAGCCTGCATCTTGGTCTGCCTACAGTAAAGCTTGCTCCCCATTTGGCTCACGGCAGTTGGGGTATTCAGTTAGAATTGAATGGAGGAAGACCAACACTCCTCCCCTTACTATGTAAATCGACAATTAATACCTGTTGCTCTTGCAAGTATGACAGGGAAAGTAAATGGAGGAAATACTAGTGTTAGAGAAGTGGCAAGCAGAACATTTTAAGTTTCACATTTATGATACCAATATATCATTTGTATAAAAGGTCCCCAGTTTTCTACGAATGAGGAAACTGAGGCTTAGGGAAGTTAAAAATCCAACACCAATTAGTTAGCAAATGGTATGGCTGAAATCCTAACTTGGGTTTCTCTATACCTAAAGAACAATTCAGCATGTAATAAAGTAAGAAACCAAAAATTCACATGGAATTAACTCACAAATGTTTTAAAAGAAAGACACAGTAATTAAAAAAAAGAAATTTCATATATAGTAAGACGAAATTAAATGTTTTAAACCAGAAAATTGTTTAGAGTTTTACACAGATATAAAAAAAAACCCAAAACATTAATATTATCCCTTAAAATTATTCTTAAGCAACAATACATTTTAAATGAAAGGCCATTTTTACATTTGTCAGGCAAACAAGTTTGTCAAGGATCAATATTTCCAGACTTAACTACTTTTAAATTAAACTGAATTTTTTTGCCCCAGATTCTCAAAGGAAATTCAGAACAGAATATTCCAAGTCTAGGTTAACATGTACTATCACAGTGACAAAAACGACAAAATAAAATCAGGGGACTAGCCCCAAACAGCAACTCATGCTCATGGGTCTTTTTACGGAGGATCTCAATAAAATGTCTGCGTTTCAATTCTTACAAGAATGGTAGTTCTCAAAGTGTGGTCTGCAGATTCCCCAGGGGGAGGGCCCTCTGAGATCTTTCAGGAGGTTTGTGAGGTCAACTTATTTCTTTTAAAATGCTATGGTGGTGTCTGCGTTTTTAAATACGTTGATATTTCTGTTGGTGGTGCAAAACAGGGTGAGTAAAACCTTCAGTGCTTTAGCACAAGTGGCCCATGACACCTAAAGACACTGTACTCTTCAATGCAATGTACTAGCAGGGGATGAACGAAGTGCAAGTTTCACCTAAGAATGTCCTTGATAAAGGAGTAATAATTATTTATTTTATTCAATCTCAACCCTGAGTGTACATCTTTTTAATATTCTGTACGACAACGTAAGAGGTCAGTGTAAAGCAGTTCTATCGCATAGGAAACTACATGTGTGATTGAGTTGCAAGTTGAACCAGATACTTTTTCCATGGAGGACCATTTTTATTTGAATATTTGTTACCAATGATAAAATTCAAGCTTTCTAGAAAGAATTAGAATTTTGGAAAATCCGTATCTACCACTATGAGCTTGACAGCTTCCAAATACTTAAAGACTTTATTGAAAATTGTGTGATGTAAATGAATATGATTTTTTTTATATATTGTGTAATGAAATGTGTCAACATTTAGAAGATCTGCACAACCAACATTTTCTAAATAATCAAGGCATGATGTTAAAAAATCACACATGGTAAAAGATACATTCAAAGTACAAATTTGACCATTGTATTTTAATGCAACAGAATATGAAAAGCTCACGGATAAGGTTTCAGATTCTACATGTCAAGAAGTTACTACTTATTTTGGTGTAGTATAAAAGAAGAATATGCATAATTATCTAAGAAAGTTATTAATAAAATATTCCTCGTTTTCCCAACTTCATAACTATATGAGGCTAGATTTTTTCATCTAACATTTCCACCAAAACAACATAGTGATAAACTGAAGCAGAAGCAGATATAAAAATCCAGTTGTCTTCTATTAAGATATTAAAGAGATTTGCAAAAATGTGAAAAAAGTAGCAGCCAGTTTAATAAATGTAAAACTCTTCTCACAAAATTTGTTTTTTGTGTTAAAAATACAGTCATGTTTCATTAAAATGTGAACATGTAATGAGTTTATTGTTATTTTAAAATAAATTTACAAAAATAATTTTAAATTTCTGCTCCAATTTTTAATATAGAATTTTTCTCACTTCTAATATAGTAAATACCAACAGCTCTAACCAGCATAAACAAAAGTTCTCTGCAGTCCTCGATAATTTTTTAGTTAAGAGGTCTTGAGATCAAAATATTTGAGAACCATTGTGCTATAGAAATAATGCGTGTTCAATAATGATATGACAGCTCATAACTAAGACTGCATTGTTTTGTATTTGGCTGATTTTCTTTAAGGTGACTTAATTAGGGGACACCGTTTTTTGAACCAGCTTCTCTGCAGGAAAACCGCCCAGCTGCCATTCTCAGTCTAAGGGGCTGACCCTGCTCCTGGAGGAGTAGGTCAACATGCACTGTAGACCTCACCTGTCCAGAGCACTACATTCTGTGGAATGCACAGGTGCCTCAGACAGGCCAAAAAGGGCATCTTTGCATTTACAAAGTTGGCTGTGTTGCTCACTCTGAGGATGTTGCAAGCCTAGAGCTGCTGGTGGCTCTCTTTGCTTAAAAGTGGGAACTATCAGAAGGTGGCCAACGTCAACAGTGAAGACAAGGGGGGAAAGTGTCCTGATGGCATTAAACCTCTGTAACCAATGTGCTTGAAGACAGTTGCATCTCTAACCTTTCTGCTTATGAAAGCCAATAAATTCCTTCCATTTAAACTTCTACTAGCTTGATTTCTAACGGTTGCACCGAAATGAATCGTCACTAATACAGAATTTGATACGTGAAAGTGGAGTGTTACTAAAACAGACTTTAAATGTGGTTCTGGCTGAGCTGAGGTGAGGAAGAGGATTGGCCCATTCCAGGCTCAGAGAAAGGCAAAACGCTTTATTTGATAGCAAAGCAGTCAGTTAAAAGTTGCCTTAGAACTCAAATCACATAAATATCAAGAATAAAGTTAAAAGATAAGGAAAGAAGTGTCAGAATCTTGGAGGTTGCTGGCTACTTCTTTCAGCCTTCAAAGAAAAGGATGCCTTTAGCCTGATCCTGCAGTTCTGAAGCAGAGAGGGTAAAAAGACTCCATCCTTACAAAGAGTCAGCCTTTCTGCCTGTGCCTGGCACACGAAATGGCCAACAGTAGATAACCATATACCTTTTTGGGATGGCAGATGTGTAAACCTCTTGCCCTGTGCTAAAGTGAGTGCAAGTGGAAACATACGGGAAAAGTAGCTCGGGATCCTGGTAGTTAAGAGTGACCTCCACCCATTGTCTCCCTGTTTAAGGTCCAGACAGCTTGGGGCGGGGAGCGGATTGCTCCGAGGAGGAATCAGTGAGGGCTGGGACCAGAGCGATGGGCCGTGACTGTACGAAAGTCAATGCAGGGAACGGTCAAGAAATAAACAGGCCAACAGTTCCATTAGGAGATCCAGAAGCATTGCCAAGGAAATGCCAAGGTTCACCGAACAGCCCTGAGAATGTGCAGCGCACAAGGCAAATTTCAGCCTCCAAACGTGCTCCAACAGGCAGGAGGGACTGAAAGGTTTTCCCTGTTAGGGTGGAAGCCTCCCCAGCATCCATCGGCCACGCAGCTACGCAGGACAATCGAAGAGGGAGTTGCTCCCAGAAAGCCGTGAGAGGCCAGCCAGGTTCTGGCACAAAGAACTCCCTCCGCTGCCAGGTCGGGAGCCCTCGCCCTACGGCCCGGCACGAGGTGACTGCTGTGAGCCCGAGGTCGCCTTTAGTGGTTGCCCTTCTCGCCCTTTTCCAAAAGGAAATTTCATTGCAGCCATGGTGTTGTCCTTCCACCGCCGTTAACCGGGAGTGTTAAATAGCTCATCCAGTCAGAGGGTTGCCTACGCGTGAGGGGCTACATGTAGACCGCCCAAGAAAATGCCATAACTTAGAGATTCTGGAGTTAAAGTGAAAGCCCGACTGCATGAGCCCGAGAGCTGTCTCCCCTTAGAGTGGCGGTAAGAGCGATTCTTCCTTGCAGAGGTGTGCTCGCAGTTTCTCCGCCAAGGCCATTTGGGGACTTGCATAAACGGGAAGGAAGGTATACAGGGGTGCTAGAAAGCCACGGACTGAAAACATAATGGGAGATGCCATTACCCTGGGTTTCGTTCGGCCTGGCATCTCTCTGGGAGCTCTCTCTTCCTCATCCCAAGGCCTGGCTCTTTGGGTGGAGCCAGTCCCACCTCCCCGGCTCCAGGAATGCGCACATCCCAGGAGACGAGCCAGTAAGTACTGATTTCTTCAACCACAGTGCTTAAGTCCAAGGAGGTCACATGGCCAACGCCAGGCCAATTAAAGCTCTCCCTGGGATTCTTGGTGAAGCTGATGAAAATTTGACTTCTTGTTTTTGTTTGTTTGTCTGTTTCGTATTAGAATGCCAGCTGCCAGTAAAACTGCAAGTGTTGCGAGTCATTTCTGCTGCTTTGTGGGAAGAGCCTGCCCAATAAGCGAGCCAAGGCCTGGCTTAGGAACGCAGAGGAATGAGTGAATGAGGCTTATTCTGAGCTCCTGGCTGTAGCCACACTTAAAGCTACACAGATAAGTCCTGGTTTTCCAAGTTAGTTGAGTCAATAATTACATTTTGGTGCTTAAGTAAGTCTGAGTTAAGCTTCTGTCACTTTCAAGCAAAAGAATACGAATGAATATAACTAAAGCGATTTTTAATTCTATTCTTCAAAGGAAATGATTGACCTGCCACCTAAAACAATGATTTCTTTTTGAAAAACACCAATGTATTTCTGGAGTCCGGTGTATATTTGTTTCTTTAACAAATACAGCATTTCAGGAGAGAAATCATTGATAAAGAATCTGTGAGAGAAAAAAATCACCATAATCCGGAGCGGCATTAGAGGTAACTAAGGTCTGTAAAACATATGCTAGGGGATAATCCCACAGGAAAAAGTGGTGAGCCAATCATTTATTATTTATATCCTACTTACAGTCAAAAGAGTTTTGTGTCTCTTTGCAATAAAAGGCATTATGTAATAAAACCAGTGAAGCAAGTTAAAAATTAAAGAAGTCCAAATCACAAAGTGAAGAAGAAACTTGAACTGAAAACCTTAGGTTGAGACTCTATTAGAATCAAGTAGAAAACTTGTCTCGGAGCTTCTGGAAAGGCAAAGCTCAACGGGTATTAAAAAGTTATGTCACATGTTTATCTTAAAGAAGGGACATCATTCATCAAAGAGAGATTATCTTATTTCTAGCACTAAAGTCTCAAAGTAACACATCACCTAGCTCTTCATATACTAGCACCAAATAATATAAACACAAGTCTTTAACAGAAGTTCATAAGAGATGCTGAAATGTTCTTTTTATGGCAATTATAGAAAAAGCTGACCCTTAATTCAAGCTCAGAGGCCCTCGTTGCCCTTGTTAAATTATAAATCTTAGAAGGCAACTCTGGGAAGGGTTAAAGTAACACATGATCTGTTCTTGGTCATGTGGTTTGGTGTCTGAGCAGACTTTATATAGAGTATTCTAGGTGAAAGGCAGGTGTGAGTAGCATGTCCCTTAAGGCCATCCTCATAATCATTCCTTAACTTGTAAAAGCTTGTAATAAAAGTTATAGAGCAAACGACTGGAATCTAAAGACTAAGATCAATCATAGGAAATTAGGTGCCTAAAACAGACTGCTGACAAAAAGGGTATCTACATGCAGTAAAAACTCTTCAGGTGAGTAAACTTTTACAATGAAAATCAAAGTCTTACCTGCATTTCTTCGATGATGGGGAGTAATAAGTATTATAAAAACACAGCAAAGAGCTTTCAGAGCTAAGAGTCTTAGAGAAAAGATAAGAGTACGTGGAATAAAGAATGATGATTTTTAGTTAATACTTGTTTTCACTCTATAACCACAGCTTCAGTCAGGTTCTTGTAATTAGATTTTGTGAGGCTTTTCTCTCCAGGTTTCCCACTTGTGGATTTTCTTCAGTTCCTCCCCTTCATTAATTACTTTCATCATGTTGATCCATTTCTTATCAAACCTACTGGCTTTTTTTTTTTTTATGCTGACATTGGTTAACAAAGTCAAGTAAGTTTGTAAGTTCAGGTGTACAATTCAACAATAAAGCAAATATATACATTGCATTGTGTGTTCACCACCCATAGTTAGATTTTTCTGTCACCACATATTTGACCCCCTTTACCTCATCTAACGCCCCCTTCTCCCATCCTCCCTACCCTAATGTAACAACTAGTCTAAAGTCCATGTCCATGAGCCTCTGTCCTGTTCATTTGTTGCTTTTAGGCTTATATCCCACATGTAAGTGATATCACAAGTGGTTTTCAACTTTTGCTGTCCGGCTTATTTTGCTTAGCATGATTATCATCCATTTTGTTGCAAATGGCAGTATTTTCTCTCTTCTTACTGAGTAATATTTCATTGTATGTATGTACCACAGCTTCTTTAGCCAATCATCGATTGTAGGACACTTTGGTTGCTTCCACTTCTTGGCCACTGTGAATAATACTGCTATGAACATCAGTGTGCAAATATCTTTTCAGATATATGTTTTCAAGTCTTTGGAGTAAATACCCAATAGAGGGATTTCTGGGTCATATGGTAGATCAATTCTTAGTTTTTTGAGAAACCTCTGTCCTGTCTTCCATAGTGGCTATACCAATTCGTCCCACAAGCAGTGTATGAAGGTTCTTTTTTCTCTGCATCCTCTCCAACACTTGTATTACTTTTCCTGTTGATAACAGCTTTTCTAATAGGTATAAGATAGTATTTCATTGTGGTTTTGATTTGCATTTCCCTAATAGCTAGTGATGTTGAGCATCTTTTCATATGTTTATAGGCCATTTACATGTCTTCTTGGGAGAGATGTCGCTTCACGTCCTCTGCCCATTTTTTGATTGGATTGTTTGTTTTTTCGTTATTGAGTTGTATGAGTTCTTTGTATATTTTGGATATTAGGCTCTTATTGGAGGCATTGCTTGCAAATATATTTTCCTGTTTGGATGGTTGTCTCTTTACCTTGCAAATGGTTTATTTTGCTGAGCAGAAGCTTTTTAGTTTGATGTAGTCTAATTCATTTATTTTTGCTTTTACTCCCCTTGCCTTTGAGGTCAAATTCATAAAATCCTCTTTAAGTCCAAGGTCCATGAGTTTAGTTGCTATGTTTTCTTCTATGCATTTTATTTTTTCAAGTCTTATATTCAGGCCCTTAATCTATTTTGAGTTAATTTTGGTGTGTGGTGATAGAAAACAGTCTAGTTTCATTCTTTTACAGGTCATTTTCCAGTTTTCTCAACCATTTATTGAAAAGGTTTCTTTTCTCCACTGTATGTTTTCGGCTCTTTTGTCAAAAATTATTTGGCCATATAAACCTGGGTTTACTTCTTGGACTCTTGATTCTGTTCTACTGGTCTATGTTTTCTTTGTAGTATAATTTGAAGTTGGGCATAGTGATAGGACGGCTTTGGTAATTTGGGGTCTTCTGTTCTTCCATACAAATCTGATGATTTTTTCCTTCTATTTCTTTAAAAAATGCCAGTGGTATATATTTTTAAATTAAGTTTATTGGGGTAACATTGGTTAATACAATTATATAATTTTCAGATGTACATTATAATTTAACACCTGTATATTCTTTTGTGTGTTTACCACCCAAAGTCCAGTTTCCTTTAGCTATCACTGGTGGGATTTTGATGGGGATTGCATTAAATCTGTATAATGCTTTAG
Organism: Eonycteris spelaea; assembly: GCA_003508835.1. NCBI lineage: Eukaryota > Metazoa > Chordata > Mammalia > Chiroptera > Pteropodidae > Eonycteris > Eonycteris spelaea. The sequence continues at coordinate 702,498 of PUFA01000189.1, forward strand.
GTAATAAGGTCGTTTTAACTATATTGATTCTTCCAATCCAAGAACACAGAATATCTTTTCATTTCTTTGTATTTTCTTCAATTTATTTTAATAGGGTCCTAGAGTTTTCATTATATAGGTCCTTCACATATTTCGTTATATTTTTCCTAGGTGTTTTATTCTTTTTGTTGCAATTGCAAAAGGATTTTTTCCACTTCTTTTTCTGACAGTTCCTTATTAGAGTATAGAAATGCTATGGATTTTTGAGCATTGATTTTGTATCCAGAAACTTTACTGTCTGTGCTTATTGTTTCTAGTAGTGTCTTGTGGAGTCTTTAGGGTTTCCTATATAGAGAGTCATTATCTGCAAATAGAACATTGACTTCTTCATTTCCCATTTTGGATGCCTTTTATATCTTTTTCTTGCCTGGCTGTACTTGCTGGGACCTCCAATGTTATATTGAATAACAGTGGTGATAGTGGACAGCCTTGTCTTGTTCCTGATCTTAGAGGGAAGGTTTTTAGTTTTTCACCATAAGTATAATGTTGGCTGAGGGTTTGTCATATATGCCTTTATTATGTAAGGTACTTTCCTTCTATACAAATTTTGTTAAGTGCTTTGATCATAAATGGATGCTGTATCTTGTGAAGGCTTTTTCTGCATCTATTGGCATGTCACATGATTCTTATTTTTTAATTTGTTTACATGGTGTATCACATTAATCGATTTGCATATGCTGAACCATCCAGTGTCCCTGGGATGAAGCCCACTTGATTGTGGTGTATAATCTTTTTAATATGTTGCTGCATTCAGTTTGCTAGTATCTTATTTAGGATTTTTGCATCTGTGTTCATGAGAGAGATTGGTCTGTAGTTTCCTTTTTTGTGTGTTATCTTTACCAGGTTTCGGTATCAGGGTAATATTGGCCTCATGAACTGAGCTGGGAAGTATTGCCTCCTCTTGGATTTTTTGGAAGAGTTTGAAGGAAATAGGTATTAAATCTTTGAATGTTTGATATAATTCACTGGTGACCTACTGTGTTTTTTTTAAATGCTCTAAAATGAAGACTATCTTGATATTTACAAATCCTTCTCTAGCTCCTAATTTATTTTATCTTCCAGGTTTTTCCTCTCTTTGTTTTTATTTGTTTGCTTGTTTGTTTTTTCCATTCTACCATTCTTGCCAATGCTTCCCCATTCTGCCTGGAATATGATCTGTATCTGAGGTAGCCAGGGTCCTTTGGACTATATGACATGGAGCATTTATTTCACAGAGGGCTTGGAACTCCCACTCACTCACCCTGGAGAGATTAGGACTTGAGGAACACTTTTCATCCCTCCCTCCCTCACTTAGTCCTCCCCTCTGGAGGAGTGACTTATCACAGAGGATGGTCATCTGCATCCCTGACTTGATTTTGTATGGCCTACACACATTTATATGTTTTCCATGGTTGGAAAAAAAATGAGAAGAATGTGTATTCATGACACATTCAGGTGCATATTATATGTTGAATTGTGTTTCCAAATTCACATGTGGAAGTCCTAACCAGTACCTCAAAATGTGAAGGACTCTGCAAAAGGGTCCTTACAGATACAACTGGTTAATGCTGGTCATACTGGAGTAGAGTGGGTCCACTAATCAGTAGGGCTTGCTGTCCTTATAAAAGGGGGACATCTGAACACAGAGGACATGTACACAGGGAGACTGTTATTGAAAGATGAAGGCAGAGATCAGGTGATGCTTCCACAAACTAAGGAACACCAAAGATTGCCAGCAAACTACCAGGAGTCAGGGCATGGCCGGACCAGATTCTCCCTCACAGCCCTCGGAAGGAAGCCAGCCCTGCCCACACCTTGGTCTCAGGCTCTAGCCTCCAGAAACTGACACAGCGCATTTCTGATGCTGAGGCCTCTCATTCTGTGGCACTTTGTTATGGCTGTCCTGGTGAGCTAACACAACAGCCATCCTCACTTGTTTACATATTTACATATTGTTGCTTTTATGCAGCTACAGCAGAGTTGAGTAGTTGTAACAAAGACCATATTGCCTCAAAGCCTAAAAAATTTACTACCTGGCCTTTAACAGAACAAGTTTGTTGATACCTGATTTATCTGATTGGTAAGATAGGAGAAAGGTCACCAGGCATATGCAGTCCATTCGCCTGATCTCCTTCCAGAGCTGACTGGTGTTCCTTCCTCACACCCTCTCTCTTCTACGAAGGAGGCCTGGAAATGTCCAGCTGATCTGCCTGGAACCAGGGAGTGTGTTCTATACAGGGTAAAAGTAGGGGAAAAACAGGAAAGCAAGTTGGATCCAAGGCATGGACTCCAATTTAGCTCTATCAGCAATAATGTTTTTATTTTGATCTCCTTCCGACACCTGTATATATTTTTCAGTTGGTTTCAGATCTGAAGGAGAGTGCCTTGCCTTATGTGATTCATTGGCCTTCACAAACCTCAACGTCTTCCTCCTCATAGGAAAGGAGTGTTGGAAATCTCATTTCCTCCTTGAAGTCTCTCCAAAAAGGAAGTGAGTGCTGATGTATTTTTTACCTTGGTCATATCCTCTCTGAATATGCAATTCTCATGACTCATTCTTAAACTCTAGACCACATAAAACCGCTTATACTAATCCTCTCACAAAGTTTGGATGGTTTTTTCATGCCAAGACATTATTCATACAAGTACTTGCATGTCTTTTTAAAGACTAGATCTAAATTACTATAATCTTCCTCAGATTATGAGCTCCTGAGTGAGTTTTTGTTTAACTGGAGGTCTGGTTTGTTTAATAACCAACACGATGCCGTGCTAATTAATGTGGTTCCCCTTATTAATAAAGAAGACCCTACTGATCCATTGCCAACTGTTTTGTTCATATAGGTTTATAAGGAAGAGAAGATGGAAAAGCCAGTGATAATAAATAATAGCTATGTAGCTTGAAAAAATGTTTTAAGCACTAATAAAACTACCTAGAAATATATCTGAAACGGTCTCTAATCTGTCACCCATAGCTTGTCATTCACTCAATTAACCCATTGATGTATGTAGACAATGCCCATTACATACAAACTCACTCTGACTTCCTATGGAGGGAGGGGCACCAAAGTTAGAAAATAGTGTAAAATGAACAGTTGGTAAAGGGCCTTCACATTCAGGCAGAAAAACCTGGCTTCGATCCAATAGAAGTTCACAAAGGGTAACTGACATAGAAGTTCACAAAGGGTAACTGACAAAATGGAGAAACTATGTGGGGAAAATTGTTCTAGCACTTGTGGCTGTAGATTTCTCAGCTTGATAATCTAAACTATAGACCGTCTGACCAGTGAGAAGGAAGGGCAGGGCGGGCACTCCGTTGGCTGGAGGGAGCTAAGGGTATTCGGGGAAATGATTCGTCTAACTGCAGGACAGCTGCGTGTGAACTCAATGGGGCATTGTTAAAGGCATACAACAGCTGGCGGAACAGCGTGGGGCTTGTTACCTGGGCATGTCTCTGGTTCGGCCCCTGTGGGCTTCTCAGGGGGAGGGAATACAATAAAAAGGGAGTAAAACTCAAAAGAGCAGTTTTCTTCAAAACTCTGTTGAGGGCAGTGTTTAACAGCATTTGTAACAATGGAAGTTGGAGGTGGGGGTGGGGCAAAGGGCACTTCCGCACCGAGGGGTGACCTTGCACCTGCAGCTCGGAGCTGAACCCAGGAACAGCCTAGAGCTGGAGCAGACAGATGAGAGAGCAGGACACTCGGGCCGTCTCAGTACCATGAGAGGCTGGCAGCTGCTCCGCCACGTGGGCGGTGATAGATGATATCATGAATTCCAAACTGGAGCGTAAAATAATGAAAAACAGTGCCTGCCACCATGGCGTTAACACATCCAAGCCTCAGACATCTGGGAAGTTCTCCACCTGCCACCCCAACCCTGTCAATATTCCTAGAGGAAAAAGGACCCTGAGACTCCTAGAACTGAATGGCGAAAATTGCTGAGCTGGAATTATAATAAATGGGAGCAGAGCTTCAAGTGAACGCCTAGTTACAACTGTTGCTTCAGGTTGCAGGGCCTGGAAAAAACCCCTTACAAAGATGTAGTCGAGGAGGGGATATGGCGTAGAGGCGAGCACTGCAGTACTGGTGTGTGACCTTGGCCAAGTCTTTCATAGTGTTCTGCGCTTCAGATCCTGCATCAGAAAAGTGGAATCTTTCAAACGCCCTGACAAGGTGCTTGTGAAACTCAAGTGGGATCATGTATGAGACAATCCTCTACCTTAACAAAGCGCTATTATTATAATTACATGGCTTATGATAGGACGGGCTATTTATGTAGGGTTCAGAGTGTCACCTGATGTAAAAGTGTGCTTGAGTCTTACAAAGCCATTTACCGAAGGTAATTTTTCTCACATATGTAAGTGTTCCAGAAAAACCTAGAGCTGCTTGAAATGGTTGGTTTTAGGAGCCTCAGTGTGTGTCTGTGTACTCCGGGGGTGGGGAGGGGGGAGGCGCAACTGGAAAAATGCAGCTCTAGTCGACACCAAAAATGAAGGGCAGGAAAAGCCTTTTGGGCAGTAGAAAGCGGAAGCATAAAAACCTTGGCCTTATTTTAACATTTCTCAACATACAGGAGAGTCAGTGTGATTGTGCTGGTACTGATGGTTCTAGTGGGAAATTTAACTTTAAATTGCCTGTCAATCTCTCTTTTGTGTGTCCATAAAGAGCCATTTATCCCTTTATGAAGCTACCAAAAACCCACACTGAGAGGGAAAAAACTAATCATTGAGCAGTACATGCCCTCACACTAAATATATAGTAAGAGCAATAGGCCAAAGGCTCTAAGGATGGGTAATAAATGTTTTGGAAAAAAAAAAAAAAAAAAACAGGTCTAAGATTGCCCCTAACAGGACAGCAGTCCCACAACTCCATTACTCTCTGTCCCCCTCTTCCCAGGGAGCAGGTCCCCAATGTGTAATGATGCTCCAGAGGTGGATTTTTCCCTGGCAGGTGTGCCTGATAGCTCCTGTCCACCAATCAGACATTTCCTTAGTCAACGACGGCCATCCACGTATGTATGAGTTTCACAGTTAACAAAGCATTTCATATAGGTAAAAATTATTTTATTGCAGAAAGGAGATTTGGGGGCTCATGTAAGCTTGGGAAAATAATTCTGCAGATTAACTCACTTCCTTTTTATTGTGTCAGAGTCACTGACTTTGGAATTCACCTTCATTTACTCTATTTAGGGGTACAGCTGCTTTTCTTAATTACCTTAAGACAACCAAGGTCATGTTTGAATAAACTCCAAGTTAATCCTTTAATTCAAAATAAAACCTGATCCCCTTACAGCTATGTGAAGCTTTACAGTAATTTCTTCCTCAACTAGTCTATTTCTTGAGGCTAGCCATCCAGTTAGGCGATTCTCTTAACTTTATTTGCGTAATGCTCTCTCTGACTTGGCGTCTATAAGGTTATTTATTTATTTGTAAGTAAATAATAAATGGTTTTGGTGATTGTCCTGTCTTTCCTCCCAGCTTAGCACCTACAGCTGCTCTGTCCACTAGCCACATGCAGCTCTTGAGTGCTGGAGGGTGGCTTGCCCAAATGGACATGTGCCGTAAGCACAACACACAGAGGATTTTGAGGATTTAGACCCCACCCCCAAAGAAAATAAATATCTCAGTGATAATTTTCGTGTATCGCCTACATTTCAAAAAGATAACATTTTAGATATATTAGTTTCAATAAAATATATTATTAAAACTAATTTCACCTGTTTCTACTTTTTAAAAAAGTGGCTGAAAATTGGTTGGATACATGGCTCACATGATGCTTCCTCTGGGCAGTGCTGACCTAGAGCTTTAACTGGGCATCCTAGGTCTTTACCCATCTCGCTCCCCTCTTCCGCCTCATTCATAGCCCAGCTTCTCCTGGCCTATTTCTTTTTCTGTAGGAATTAACATCCTATGTAACTAACCATTCTGTTTGATGACCTCTGTCTCACCAAAATTTCTCAGCCCACATCGCTAGGGGGTAGGGATAGGAATAAGTACTCACTGCCACTCAAGGGAGTATGCTGGCCCTGCAGTCACTTCATTAGAAATTCTTAAAAAGTTGTTTTTCTTACTCTTGAATTAACATCTGGAGACTGAAAAGAAAATAGGCAGAGAGATGGCAGAGTATTCACAGATATTCCTGCTGATCTGGAAAGCAAAACTGACTTCCTGGAAAATTAGATCCAGTAAGAAAGTTCCACAAGGAGTGAAACAAATTTAGTCCTGATATTCTAGGGAGTGCATAAAGGTTCCTCTGAGAATGGGGAGTTAATAAAAATGGATAGTGAAACTGGTTGTGTTTTTCTTGAAGGAAGTTCATAGGCAGTATCAACCCAGCCCAAGGGAGCAATGGGGCTGAATATTTTCCAAGTGCCTGACATAAACAGCAAAACTTATTTTCTCCATTGTGGTTTGCCATTATTTTTACACTTCTTATATTTTTACACACAAATCAATCCATGCACAAACAGTTTATAACAAACCACTGTTAACCCCTGATATATTCAAACTTGATTTACAGAGACCAGAATATAGGAAGACCCACCTGCCCTGTCTCCATGCCCTCTCTCCCTACTGCCTCCTCTGGGCCACACTTTCTTTCTCCAGTTCAAGATCTGCCTGGAACTCATTAAAAAAAAACACTTGAGCTTTTAGGGAATCAGCATAAAGGCTGTGGGAAAGCAGGGAGCTATTGAGGGGGGCTCTTCTCCTGAGTTCTGCCCCCTGCCTCTGCAACAGTTTCCTGTGCATTGCTTGATTTGTTTTTATTTCACTGTGTTACTCTGCCAGAATTACCCCCACCACAGATTTATTTAGGTTAAGAGAGAATCTTCTTAAAATGCAAATAGTCTTGAGAGTGTTAAAAGGCTTTCAGTAATTTACACGTTAGTGTGAATTTATTCAATCAAATTGCCTCCTGTTCCCACTCATTGCTCAACTTCCTCAGCAATCAAGACAGAATTCTAATCTCAAGATAAAGAACTAGAAAGCTGCCTACATGTGGCTGGGATGGCAAATTCATAGCATTCTTCCTTGCAGTGGTGGAACAATCTCTCTGATTTCCTACAGCAAAAGTCAGTTTCTCTGAGGCTGTATTTCACATATCCTTCTCCTCATCTCTTTGACCATGCAGAAAGGCCTTTGAACTTCCCCCACCAGGATCCATGTGGTAGTTATGCTGGAAATAATGGCAAGGAAGAAATGAAAAAGGCAGAATACCTCCTCCAGCATCACCACCTGAGGCTTCGCCTCTCCTTGTTTCCATAGCTACCTCTCTTCCAGCTAAGGTGCAGGATCACCTGCCACATTTCTAGCCCCTGTTTCAACCCCCTTCTTATAAAGGAGATATTTCTTAACTCTTCCTTAGCTTCCCTAATTAGATTCCAGGAAATTCACTGAATATAGGTGGCTTCCAAAGTACAGATAAAATTAGTTAAGACACATGACCTGTTATCTTGCTCCAACACTCTTGAGAAAAATAAAAGGTATAAATTGGAGGCTATTATGTGGAGCCCTTTTGTGCATTATCTCTTTCTTATAATTTCCAAGGAAAGCCCTTAGAAAAACTACACAGGAAACAGCTGTTCTTGCTGTATGTACTATTTCTCACTAATCAGGAAATGAAAGAAATAATAGTTGCAAGCAAAGAAGGTAGCAATGGAAGGGGCCACATGCTGTCCAAACCCTAGTGCTCTCAGAGAAAAAATGGGGGGTGGGGTAACTGGAAGTCTGACATGGGGGGAAAAATTCTTCTAGGATAGAAAGTCTTAGCTCCTGACAACTCTTTAATTCTTGACATCCTGGAACCCATTAACTTTTAGTGGTGTATATATCCATCTTCCTTTCCAGTATTAAAACCTTGTTACAGCAGTAGTCCAAATGTGCATGGGTAGCAACTCTGCCACTTCTGCACAGGAGAAAGGAGACCATCGAGCAGGAATAGCTAGAACATACTAGAGTCCGAAAACTTCTATGGGCGCTTACTGTTTTCAGTTACTATATTAAAAGCACATAGGTTACTGAGATTAAGTGGCACAGTCTGGACTTCAAGTGGCTTCAAGTCCAATGAAGGGGAAAAAACAAATAAATCTACAAATAGTATTAATGTGATGAATACTGGAAGAACAGGACCCTTCCTATAGACTGTCTTGAGAACTTAGTAAAGTGAATCAGCGTGAAAAAGATAGGGAATTCCAGGTTAAAGGAGCAATAGATGCAAATACAAGGAGTGTGAGAAGGACCTGAAGGTAGTTTGATGTGGCTGGAACACTGAGTAAAAGTTAGAGGAGATGAAAGAGGAGAGATGGGAGAAGTAGGCCTGGCTAAATTGTGGATGGTTTTACCCAACATACACAGAAATTGATTTTATACCAAAGAAAAGGTGAAGGATTTTCAATAGGACAGAGACATGATCACTGTGCTTGTGTTTTAGATAATGGATAAGGAGTATTAGATACCAAAGACCTGTTAATAGGCTGCCTTTCAGATGAGAGATGCCTGACCCAGGGCTGTGTCATTAAGGATGCAAATGGAATAAATGAACACGTTAGAACTGCACACTAGACAGGACTTGGTTGCAATAAATGTGGTCTCGAGGGAGAACAACAAAACTAGGGAGACTCCTGGGTTTCTGTCCTGAATGATAAGTTGACTGAAAGCGCCTTTCCCTAAGAGAGAAGATGGTGAAGCTCAAGACTTGGTAGACTGAGTGTGAGGTGCATAGGACCTGTGCAGTTAGAGATGCTAAGACAGCCAGCCAGGCATAAGGGTCTGGGCTCAGGAGGAAGAATGAAGATGCGGATACAAATTAAGGACAATATATCCTATGGAGCTGGCCAGTCCACACCCCACCAAGTCCTCCGTGCAGAGAACATAACTGCTTGCATCACCTCGTCCTGCCCCTTCCATCTACCCACAAATCTGGAAAGTAAACACCAATCAAAACCTGCTCGCGTCACTGGCTTCAGAAATGTGCTGGACTTGCTCTTCTAAGTTGAGAACAGAAAGCCAGAATGGCCCCATATCTTTAATTGGTGGCTGTTTGGCCTTGGCTTTCTTTTAAACACCCTTCTTAGCCTTGGCAACCTCGCTGTCTGAATGTATAGCTTGGCATCTGGACTTATTGTTTGTTGTTTCTGTCAACCTGGCCTGGACCATTCCCTTAGCCAGGTCATAGCCTGTGCTTGCCCATATATGTATTGATAAAAACCAGGGGAAAAAATGTCCTCTCTGGCAGGCATTCACTGTCTCAAGGACTCATAGTTTGGTAAGCAGAGGATGTCACTGTGCCAATTAGAAAAGGTGGCCCTTGTGCAGAGCATAGCATCTGTATGTGGAGCCCTGACTTGGCTTCAGACTGAGAGCTATTTGGCTCTTCGGTGAGAATGTCTATGCCCAGTTTTAGTCCTGATCTGTTCTTGTGGTCTCTCTTATATTGGAAGCTGCCATCAATAGCTTTCATATTTAACTTTATCTCCGGGCAAGTATATCTACGAGGAATAGACATGAATAGTCCTTCCAAGATAGAAGCTGATACTCCCAACTTTGGGAATGTCCAACTAAACATACATAAAAGTCTTGACAAGCAATAAAGGGTTAAACACTTTTCTTCTCCATCCTCTGCACAGCGATGGCCCCGTGGGAAATCTGCCTTGAGTTGGAAGGGCCCTGCCCTTATATTTGTCAGCCAGGCCACATTCAGAACTGAGCACATGTTCCCCTATGTCAAGTGCTTTATGGGTGAAATTGAGTTTTGCACGCTAGCCTGAGAAAATAAGAAAAAGGTAAGTCAAATGAGTGAATGTACATTAGGCTGACATAAATCTGTGTAGAAGAATTTGTCTCCTGTATTGGAAGAAATTTAGCCAATGACAAACATCCTTTATTATAGGGCCTCTGTGTTCATGACTTATTCAGAGAAAACAGAAGTGAGTTTCTCCTTAGAAAGTATTCCCTAGAAAAGAAAAACAGCAGGGAAACGTTAAAGACCCATTGTCCATCTACCTAAAGATTCACAGAACAGCAAAAAAAAGTTCTTCTGCCAAGCTGACCCCTGTTTGCATGCTGCCTGTTTATAAATGAATTTCTTGGAAGGAATGCCCATGGCACATGTGGCGGTGAAAACAGATAACTCAAAAAGATTTTTCAGAGGCTATATAGATCCAAGTATTAGCATTTGAGGCTATAGATTCCTCTTCTCCACACCATGTGTCAGTAAGAACTGACTGAGCTCTCAGATTATGATTTTGTTTTGAGTGGGCCGAAAAAATGAAATATTCCCAAATTTCTTACCTAATAATTTATAAAGCTACCTTATTTCTATCCTGGATAAGTTAACTGGGAAATACATTACCTACTGTAAAAACAAAGTAACAAGAATGAAAAAAATTAGAAAATCAGCCAAGACATGTCCAAAATCCCTTTTTAATAAATTACATTACCTTAAGAGGCAATAGGCAATGGAGTATAGCATCACACTGAAGATGATGGCTTTCCTCTTTTTAACTTTCATTGTTAACCTTTAAAAATATATCAATTTATGGTAAATACTTTCCAGTTGGGCTGAGGAATGCTCTGAGAAAAAAACCCTTGTAAAAAGTTTGATATTATCTGTTGGTCATTTTTTATCAAAGAGAAACAAAATGTGGATCACGGTAAATATAATTAAGATGTAGTACAGGACTTCTGGTCAAGATGGTGAAGTAGGTAAATGCTGTGCTCACCTCCTCCCACGACCACATCAAAACTGTAACTAAACTATAGAACAACCAACTGAGCAGAAGTCCTAGAGCTAAGGACATACAGATGAAGAGAACTCAAGATTGGTAGGAGGGGCCATGACATGGAACGAGCTGGTTCCACACTTGCATGTGACTGTTCAAAATCAGGAGGAATACTTCAGCTGCAGAGGTGCCCCCAGAGGAGCAAGAGGTCCTGGCCACACAACAGGCTCCCCAGCCCAGGGTTCCAGGGCCAGGAAGAGAAGTCTCTACAACTTCCAGTTATAAAAACCAGCAGAGATTGTGACTGAACAAAATGCAGTGAGTCTGGAGTCCCAGGTGTTCCTCTTTAAGGGCCCATGCATGGACTCACTTGCTCACCAACTCATTCATTCTGAGCTGCAGCTCTGGGGCAGCAGCTTGAAGGGTACCAAGGACATATGGGGAGGAACTGAGTTGTCTGGAAGGGCAGCTTTTGCCCAGACAGAAGTGCTAAGAGAATCTATTGTTTCTTTGTTGAGCCTTCCCAACGCTCAGCATACAGACACAGGTGGCTGCAATATCTAAATCTCCGTCAGTCTGGTTAACACCGTTCACCCTGCCCTGGTGATTCCCTAAAACTCTGCTCTACCCAGATTAGGGGTCCACCCAAGCTGCTTCCAGTGGCTTTTCCATAAATTGGCCTGTTTTTATCTCAGGCTATGGACTTTTCTAAAGTCTCTCAAAGACTTGCAAAACCCAAACAAGCAGCATGTGGCCTTGGCCTGACCCATACCTCTTGTGGAGCAGCCTGGCACTAGTGGCAGTCAGCCTCAGTTTGTGGCTCGGCCTCTTGAGGTCCCTCCAAGCCCAACAAAGGTGGCGGCCATTTGTGGCTTGTTTAGTGGGTCATGCCAGGTGGCCCCTAGCAGGGCCCGGGCTGAAGTTGAACTTGGCCTGTGGTGGGGCCCTTCCCAGAAGACCCTCCATGCCCAGTGGCCAGCTTCTGATCGAGCAGAGCACCACCTGGCTACTTCCATAGACAACACAACCAAAGGGCAGACCGGGCAGGCACCAGAGCCATGCTAAAGTGAATCCTGCTGCATAGGATCAGCTGCTGCATGACAGCTCCTCCACTGTAGTCACGGCCAGTCCTCACAAACGATCAGCCTGAGGATCAATCCCTCCCATTGACCAGCAAACAGCAAGAACAGCAGGAGGACATACATACCCACACAAGGGACACCTGAAGCATTTGGCTCAGGTACCAGGGAAAGAGACTGTGTCACTGGGTCCTACAGGACACCTTACTTTATAAGGCCACTGACTGGGGAACATAGCAGCCCTACCTAATACATAGAAACAAACACAAGTAGTAAGCCAAAATGGGAAGACAAAGAAATGTGTCCCACATGAAAAGGCAACAAAGCTCCAGAAAAAGAACTAAACGAAATAGAGACAGGCAATCTATCAGATGCAGAGTTCAAAACTGGTTATAAAGCATGCTCAGTGAACTTAGGGGAAGAGTACATGAACTCAGTGAGACTTTAACAAAGAGATACAAAACATAAAAATGGAAATATAAAACATAAAAAAAAACAATCAGAAATGAATACAATAGCTGAAATGAAGAATAACTTAGGAGGAATCAACAATATATTGGAGGAAGCAGAAGACTGAATTAGTAATTAAGATAAGGTGGCAGAAAACACCTAATCATAACAGCAACATAAAAGAATCCCCAAATAAGAGGATGGTTTATGGGGACTCTGGGACAACATTCATATTGCAGGAGTGACAGAAGAGGAGGAGAAAGAGCGAGCAAGGATTGAAATCTATTTGAAGAATAATGATGGAAAACTTCCCTAACCTGAAGAAGGAAATAGACATACAAGCCCAGGAAGTAAAGAGAGACCCAAACAAAGAGGCCCACACCAAGACCCATCATAATTAAAATACTAAAGGTTAAAGACAAAGAGAATCCTAAAAGCAGCAAGAGAAAAGTGATTATTTACCTACACAGAGCTCTTAGACTGTCAGCTGATTTCTCAACAGAAACTTTGCAGCCAGAAAGAGATTGGCAGAAAATATGCAAAGTGATGAAAAGCAAGGACCTACAATCAAGATTACTCTCTCAGAAAAGCTATCACTTAGAATTGAAGGAAAGATGAAGCTTCCCATACAAGAAAAAGCTAAAGGAGTTCATCACTACCAAACCAGTAGAGGATTTCTTTAAGAAAAGGAAAAAAAAATCAAAAATATGAATAGTAAAATGGCAATATCTGTCAACAATTACTTCAAATGTAAATATATTAAATGCTCCAATCAAAAAGACATAGAATGGCTGAACAGATAAAAACAAGATCCTTACATATGCTGCCTATAAGAGACTCCCTTCAGATTGAAAGACATAAATGTCTAATCACTATGTTGTGCATCTGAAACCACTATAGTATGCCAACTATAATTGAAAACTAAAATTATTTTTTTAAAGTGCTACATTTTTCTTTTCTTTTTTAATTTGAAAAAGTTATTTTTAAAAGTAAACTTTACTTTTCGGAGAGGTTTTAGGTTCACAGCAAAACTGAATGAAAAGTACAGAGATTTCCCATATATCCCTGTCCCCCACGCACATACACAGCTTCTCCACTGTCAACATCCCTCACCAGAGTGGTACATTTGTTACAATTGATGAAACTACATTTGACACATCATAATCAGCTAAAACACATAGTTTACCTTAGGGCTCACTCTTGGTGAAAATTTCATGGATTTTGACAAATGTATAATGAGAAGTATCCATCATTATGGTATCATACAGTACAGTTCCCTGTCTCTGAAACTACTGTCTGGTTTTTCCATCTGGCTTTGTGGGCACATTAACTGGGCACCCTTTGTGTGTGTGTGTGTGATTTCCTGAGTTCAGCAAATGGGAGGTCCCAGAGGAGGTTAGAAGCAGGGAGAGAGCGGCTGGGTATTTAGTCCCTGTGCCTCTTCTCTGTCAGGCTGGAGTCTGGTTGTGGCTGCATTCCTCTTCAAGGCCAAGATCATGCTGGCAACCATCTTCGAATTCTTGGGTTCCCTTAACTCTGTCCGTACCTTTGTAAGTAAGCTCTTAAATTACCTCTTTTGGGGTAATTGAGAAAGTTTATGCTCTCTCCTGCCAAGAAGACACACAATGTTGCCCTTCAAACTTACTGGCAAAATAATTATTACTTTTTACATTGTAAAACAGCCAGGGAATCATAAAATTCAGAACCATAAGTTACTCTCTAAAATCTTGCAAGTTATTACTAATCCCTCTATATCCAACACTGGTCAGAAGTTATGAAGATTTACTTTTGGATTCAATTAAAATAGCGTGAAAAAATTTTAAAATTAAAAAACTTTATTATAAAGATGATTATAAGTTTTAAAATACCAATAAGAAGTGCTGTTCAATTGTCTTCATTAAAAATATATTATAAATATGTGTGTGTGTGTGTGTGTATTTCCCTGAACATTATTTAGCTTGACAGAAGACAGTTATTTAAATAAAGAGTATTTAATATTTGTAGCTGATGTTTTGCAGATGTGTTCCCCATCTGATGCCTCTTTTCTGGAACCCTTAGCAGTGAGATGTGTACTATCCCAATGGGAAGACTTCTGTACTAATAGTTCAAGGAGATTTTATACTATGGCATTAATTTTCACTAATAATGAAGAAATTAGTTGAACTGTATACAATTTGCTAAACAATTTACTGCGATCACAATGAACTAACCATTTTACCTTAAAATCACTACTTATTTCCCCCAATTTTATAAATATTTATGTTTTTCATTACAAATTATGTTAGAATGAAAAGCAGATCAACCTAATGCTAAATTAAAGACAAAAACAAATTAACAGAGAACATGTGATGTGGTGATTTCTTTACTGCATGAGTGGGGCATGATGCTCCACCCAGAATATTCTGTAAAGCTACTTACTTTAGTTTTTGTCGAGCTCCAGTGGACATTTGGTTTGGCACACCATCAAGATTCTGGGTGTTTCCAGTTTATTTCTACAAATTCCTTCTTCTTAGCTCTTTAAAAGATTAACTCTTCAGGTTTATAGAATTCTGTAGAAGAGAAATTTTAAACAGGATTTTCACATACAAAGAATTATTCTGAGGCAATCATTCAAGCAACTTAATCAATAAAAATACATTTTAAAAAAGAATGGTTTTGAAAATTACATAAAACATGAGAATATTCCTAGATATCAACATTTTCCAAAGATATTTATACCTAGTAAAGCATGAAATCCTGTTGTAAATGTAAGTTTATAGGAAAAGTAATTTTAAACTACCAAGGTAAAATATAGTACTATATTGATATATTTTTAAACTTTAAAAGCAAAGTCAAAGTATTTTTAAAATTGAAATAAGATGTGGCTCATACAGAGACACCTTCTTTTAAGCTCTAAGATCTCAGTCTATATATTTTGTAATAGTAGGGAAAAATTTGTAACATTTTATTCCTGAAGTATAGCTACAGAAGTAAAATGATTATAAACATATTAGCATAAACAAAATCCTAACATTTTCAAATATAGTGAAAGCTTTTTTCAGGATGTTGGATAAATTATCGAATTGGAGAAATAAAGTTTGTCTCCGCTAATTCTTCTATTTGGAATCTTCCACTTCCCTCTATATCCAAGTTTCTCATACAAGTTACCTAGAAGTCTCTATTGGAATGTCCGCCCTGACCTATATTCCCTTTAGAACAAGTACTAAATTCTACAGAAGTAGGAAGGTGGGAATGTAAATTTTCGTTTAACAGTTTTAGTCATTGATATGAGTTTGTTCTTGGGATGTGGGTAAAAGATCTAGAATAAACAGACTTGTATTGGAACCTAGCACTGCCAAATATTAGCTATGTAACTTTGGCCTATAAAATATACTTCTGGTCATTGACTAACTTTGTGCCTGACATATTTGGCCAATGGGATGGAGTACACAGGCACATGTCAAGTCTGAGCAGAACCTTTAAAAGTGCTGCTTGGAAATTATCTTTCTTTTACTCTTGATACTTGTAACAACTCCTAGAGGGGAAAGAATTGAATATAATGATGAGAATAATAATGATATGGTAATGATAATGGTAGCTAATATTTTTTTGATAGGCACTGGGTAATGTGTTTTATATATTTACCTTTTGAGAGAATCTCTTGATTTGCTTTTTTCATAGAAATTTGCTAGCTTAAAAGTGTGTTTGGAAAAGGTTTGAAGGATATATAAGAGCGTGTACACACTTCTGCCCTTGAGAAAATGCCATGAAGAAGCTAAAGGGGCTGTGTCTTATTTCAAGTACACAGTGACTTAAAAGTTATGAAAGTTACTGAATTCTGTTACTCAGCCATAAGAGATGAAATACTGCTATTTGCGACAATATAGATGTGCCTCGAGATAATCATGCTAAGCGAAATAAGCCAGACAGAAAAAGTTGAAAATCACATAATATATCACTTATATGTAGGATAGAAACCTAAAGGCAACAAATGAATAAGACAAACAAATAGAGACTCATGGACATGGACTATAGACCAGTGATTACCAGAGGGTGGGGAGGAGAAGGGGAAAAGTAGATAGGTAAAGGGTTCAAATATAGCGGGTAGGGGGGGTAAAGTGGGTAAAGGGGATCAAATATATGGTAGCTGAAGGAAACTGGACTTTGGGTGGTAAACACAATATAGAAATATCGAATTATAATGTACACCTGAAAAATTATGTAATTGTATTAACCAATGTTACCCAAAACATTTAATAATTTTTAAAAAGTGGCCAAAGCAGACCATTGGACAGGCAGCCAGTGGAGCTGATACAATGAGCTGGCCATTGAGTTGACCAATGAGCACTATACTCTTCCAATCACTGCTAATATCTCTTCTGCCAAACTAGATAGAAAGATGCCTAGAGAAGCACCACTGTGGGCTCATTTGTAAAATAATGATGATGCTGGCACCTATTTTAGTAGGTTGTTGTATACTGCAGCATCCTTAAATACTCCTGTTATTGCTGTTGTTATAACATAGCAGATCAGGGATAGTCTTTTTCTTCTGAAAGTTAGAAGAACTTATCCAGGAAAAACTATCATTCAATGACAGAATATTAAACACAAGCTCCTGAATATGATACTTTCACATATATTATCTGTTTTTTCTTTCTCAGTAACTCTGTGAGTTCTTTGTCCGATTTTGTAAAAGAATTCCAAAAGAGATAACTTGCTAGACTAGAATCACATAGCAAACAAGAGTGCTAAGATCTCTTGATTTTTCTAATGATTTCTCTAGTCTGTCATATTTCTCTTTGTATCCTGGCCTGGTCCTACCTTGGCAACCTCCCTTGCTAAATCCCAAAGATGCTCTGTTTCTATCGTAAACCCTCGTTCAGCTGCTTCAGGAGCTTGGGCTCCTTTAAGTCCTAAAGATAATAAATAGCTGTGGATATTAGGAAATAATGCTGAATCTGCAAGAAGGAATTCACCATTTCAATCATGAAGATTTCTAGAGCCCACAGAACACAGGGACAACCATTTGTAGTAAGTATTGAATGTATGCTAGGACACTTTTTATTTTTGACAATGTTACAAATAATTTTTGTTTTATAAAATTGTGTTTTCTATGTTCTGTTACTAGTATTTAGAAATTGAGTTGATTTTTCTTTACTGATGTTTTACCATGAATATTTGTAAGGCCTTTATTGATTTTATATATTTCGGGAAGGTTGTCTTTGTACTCACACTTCTGGGACTAACGATACGTTTGTTTCCTTTCCATTTCATGTACTTTAAGTTCCTTATTACTAGCCTAGAACCTTCAGTCAGTATTGATTAGAGGTGGTAAGAGAAGACATCCTGATCTTATTTCAGAGTTTAAGAAACTTCCAATGTTTTTCCATTTAAGTGTGATGCTGATTGTATTTTTTAAATCAGGCAGTTTTGTTTTTTGATCAAAATTTTTAATATAAAAAATGTTGAATTTTATTGAATGCATTTTTCTCCATTTATAATCAAATTTTCTTCTTTAACCTCTATTTCATAAATTACATTCATTAATCTTACGTTAAACCAATCATGCATCCCTATGTATTATCAGACTTCTCTTCTAGTCTTTGAGATTATATATCATAATGAACATTGGAATTTATCAAATACCCTTTAGATAATCGGACTTATCAGTGAACTACAGTAACATAACTATTAAATCATCCCTATATTTGTGAGATCAACTGTGACTGGTTGTGAGAAGCATTTCCTTTTAAAATTATTGAGTTTGCTTAGTGTTTTCTTTTGTATCTTGGCACCCATACTCATTTTTGTTCCCTGTCAAGCTTTATACATGAGTTTCATTACATAGATATGGAAGCTATGCATATTTATAAATGAGACATAGTAAGTTTATATTGCATGAGAATTTTTCAAAGAACTTACAGGCAAACTATTTGATCCTTAGGGAGAGGTATTTTTTTTGATAACTTGTTTAATGTCTCCCATTGGTTTTTTTATTCTGCTATGTAACTCCTGAGTGAATTCTGACAATACACATTTTAATATAACGTATTACATTTAGTCAAATTTATTAGCAGACCTATGTAGACGCTTGTGCTTTAAAAATTATATCTGATATTATAGCCTTCTTGTTCCTGATTTTATTTATGTTGTTTAGTGGAAAGAGCATAAGCTTTAGGGTAGACAAAGTCAACACTTAGGTAGATAAGTTACCTCACTTGTTAGAGCTCAGCTTAATCACGGCGCTGCTTCTGGAAAGCCTTGCAGCACTCCTAGTAAATTTCTTGGATTCCTGTACTTCCTCTATCAAATAATTTATCAAACATTATTGTAATGTGTTTAATGAGTAGCTTCTCTGTTAAATTGTTAGCTCCATGAGAGAAAAGACGAGGTCTAATTTACCACCAAGCACTTAGCACAATGTCTGAAACAGTGAGTACTCAACAAATTTTTGTTGAATTTACTTGTGTGCATGTATTTCTCTGCCTGTCTCTTCCATGAGACCATAGTTTTAATAGACTTTTACAGCTATCATACCAAAGAGCAGAAGAGTGACTAAAAATGTCAGCTCTGGAGTTGGAGTACAAGGTTCAAACCAGACTCTGCCACTCACTAGCTGTGTGAACTATGAACAGATTACTTTACTTCTCTTTACCTCAGTTGCCTCACCTGTAAAATCAAAAATAATGATGCTTTGCACTCAACTAGATTGCAGTTTATATGTGTAAAACACTTTAAAAGTGTCTGGCACCAAGTAATGAATTAATGATAGCTATTATTATGTTAGTACATGACTGGTAAATGAGTAAATAATAAATCTACAAAAATAAAGAAAATGAAAGATAATACTTGCTCTGCTGCTCTGGGCTGTTCTGATCAAGTGATGAGTTTTAAGTAATGACAACCATTTAAAATGTTTTATTAAAATCATTAAAAATGGGAAGCCCCAGTGGCCACAAGGAATTTTTTTTCCTTCCCCTTTGGAAATAACTAACAAGGCCAGAGAGATATGTAGTTAGGTTTGTTCCTTATTGGAATTCTTATTTTACATTTTTAGCCTCTACTATGATACTAGATTATTTAAATATAGTTTTAATGGCTTAATATTTTTTTTAACTACAAAATAACTAAATAAGAATTTTTCTTCATACTTGATAGCTCTCTGGGAAATCTCTGATTTTCTAAATCACCCTCCCCTGCCCCCCACCCACCCAGGTCTTTATCCATTACTTCCTGTAGTTCATCTATTATTCACATGTTTCTTCATTTGTTTTTCTCATGGACAAGAAAATTTAAAAATGCTATTCTTGTAGTCATTCTCAAAGGTTGATTAGTCCTAAAATATTAAACTTCACTGATGTAATAATTGTTGAATATTTCTCCTATATACAACTGAGACATGACAGAAGAGTGCAAGAAACCAATAAGAAAATTTCCTTTCTAATCTTTGCCCAGATTTCATATAAAAAGAGTTAAGGAAAAAAATTCCTGAGATATTCATATTTATGCAAATTTAGCAAAGAATGAGGTGGTTTACTCTTGTTAGTGTTCATACCTAGAGAGATAAAAGAGCAAATTCTTTCACTCATTCTGTTCTTTTAGAATTAAAAAAAAACATAAAAATACAGAAAATCTTTTTATTTAAAGAATTATAGGACACTTCTAAAGTTTAATGTACAATATTCTAATTTTATACAATATTTTAAAAGTAGAGCATGCCATCGTTTAACTCTTGCAAAGAAGAATCTCACTAATTAACTGATTTAGAAATTGAAGACCATCATATGTTTTAGAGAAAAGCTCAACATTTATAAGCAAATATCCATATTTTAAAACATTTAAAATATTGGCTATTAATATCCAGTTCAACAACAGGTATAAATAATGTAACATCAGTTTTGATCCCAAATTTAAATGAAATGAGCCAAAAGTCAAAGCTATGTATAGGAAGTCACCCTTGCCATTTCTTTCTCAAGTAGTAGATTTGTTTTGTACCTCAAAAAGGCTCATGTAATCAATCCTTCAGGAAAATTAAAAACTAAAGAAATTTATGCACATGTGAAAGTTTTTCTGAGTTGAGCTATAATAATTTGTTCTTTCTATAAATGAGGCTAATTTACTTACCTTGCTAAATGACTAAGAAAGACATACCTGATTCTATAACTGAGAAATGAGAGGCCTTCCATCTTTTCACGATGTTAATGCTGGATATAAGATTCCCCCTTCTCAATCATAATAACAACTATCATTTATTTGGTGCTTAAATTCAGTGTAGTGAAAGCAAGCTGCTAAGTAAATTCAGGTCACAATTCCTCTCCTTATTGTCCTGTGACCTGGGCAATTTATTTAAATTTCCAATGTCTCTGCCGTCTCACTGGATTAAAACAGTAGATATTAATAGGACCTATTCATAGAGTTTTATTTATTACTTCCCACTTTATTTTTGGCTCATATTTTACCCCAGATATTGTCAGCACTTCAGAATGCCATAATTCTGGTTATATTCTCTATAAGAACTATGATTATACCTTTCTGATAGGTCAAGGACTGCAAAAGTCACCAGAGACTCAACATAAACAGACTAAGAAGAAAGTGAGTGCCATACTGATTAAAGAAACCCATGTCTCTTCCAAATCTCACAATGTGATCCCCTGCAGATGGATAATAGAAGAGATGGAAAAATACATGAGAGGTGCGAACACAGAAGACTCGCAATGACATACATATTACATACAAAGCAAGCTTTTGTAGTCTCATGGCTTTATTTTTCACTTGTTGATAGCTGATCTATCTTTTCCCAATGGCTTCCTTGTCAAAGTATCTTTGGAGCCAGTCAATTCCTGTCTCTTCTCATTCATTCATCCACATGCCAAGCACTCCAATCACAGAAAACAAACATAAATAACTTATTTTCTTGAAGAGCTCTAGCTTAGGGAGAAAGGGTCATATAGAAAAATAATATTACCAAGATTTAAGCCAAGTAAGTACAAAATAATATGAGAACAGACAAAAGAGCAAATAATTCTTCTGGGGAAAAGGGAAGAATGCATAGAGGAAATAACCTTTAAACTGAGTTTTGAAGAGAGTAGTATCTCAGGGGACAGAAACCCCAAAGGCACGAAAGCACAAAAATACAGCATGTTCAAAACATAGTGAGGATTTTTATCTGGCTCCATCTGATGGTGCCTAGCGCATAATTGCAGCAAATGATGTATGAAATTAATGACAACCCCTGGCTAAGAAGCCACATATTAAGGAGTTTCACTTTTCTCTGTAGGTAATGGGAACCCTGTGAATTTTTTTTTGTATTGTTCTATTTCACAACTGAGACATTAAAAATATAATAGGAAGACAATATAAAAGTCAAGTTTTTAAGCATGCATAATAGTCATCAGTATCCCAATAATTATTTAAAAATTTTGTTATTAAAATTTATTGGGGTGACATTGGTTAATAAAATCATAGTTTTCAAGTGTACAATTCAATAATACATCATGTCATATTGTATTGTGTTCACCAAAGTTAAAATTTCCTTTCATCACCATATATTTAACACCTATTACCCTTATCTATCTCGCCCCTTCCCTCTGGTAACCATTAAACTGTTGTCCATGTCCATGAGTCTCTGTTTGCCTTGTTTGTTGCATTGTTTATATCCCACATATAAGTGAAATCATATTGTTCTCAATATTTTCTGTCTGACTTATTGCACTTAGCTTGATAATCTCGAGATCCATCCATCTTGCTGCAAATGGCAGTATCTCATCTTTTCTTATATGGCTGAGTAATATTCCATTGCATATATGTATGTACCACATCTTTCTTATCCAATTTATCATCTTTATCTCCCCCCTTATTCTCCCTTGCCTTGCCTCCTCCCTTTTTATGAATGCTTTTTCAATACAACATTCTTATTGTAAAATAGAAATATAGAAACACACAAACAGATGGCATGGCTTAATGTATTACCCAAAGATGAAAAAACCATTTAACCACCATGAGTCAAGAAGTAAAATGTCAGAACTTTCTTCCCATCCACCGTTTTGCTTTCCAGCAAAACCCCTCCATCTACCCCATACAAGCAACCTCATTCTTCCTCCCATCAGGAAGCATTATCTGACTTTACGGTAATATTTCTTTGCGTTTCAGTTTATTAGCAAGATGTTATCCTAATACTAGTCTTGCCCTTTTGTATCTTTTGATGCCACTTATTTAACTTATTTTTGTTGCAATTTATCTGTTGAAAACCCCAATTTTTCTATACTCTGTAAGAGCTCCACTGAATTTTGCAAATTGCATGTTCAAGTGCATTCAACTTGTTCACCTGTCTTTTTCTGAAATCAGTAGTTAATCATATTCAG
The DNA here is from genome assembly GCA_003508835.1 of Eonycteris spelaea. Taxonomy (NCBI): domain Eukaryota; kingdom Metazoa; phylum Chordata; class Mammalia; order Chiroptera; family Pteropodidae; genus Eonycteris; species Eonycteris spelaea. Next base: position 725,101 of record PUFA01000189.1, read on the forward strand.
TTTAATCTCTTCGGAATCATAGTAGTGTTGAGTGCTCCACAAGAGCATAGCTTCATGTCTTTTTTGATATTAGCATATGAATTGGAGACATTTAACTGAGGTATTTCCCTCATTCACTATTTGTTGCCTAGTAGACAGTTCATATAGAATAAATGTTTGAGTTTTTCACTTATTAGTTCAAGGTAATGAATTGGTTCCCTAAATCCTTTAAAAAGATCATTGTTTTAAAAAATTATTCATATGACTAATGGCTTAAATATATTTGATTTTCAATCCACGACAATTATTCATGACTGAAGTTAATTGTCCTAAATTGGCCAGTGGATCCTTTTCAAGGTTTATCCTGAACCCTAGCCAGTTTGATATTCCTTGCACAGTATAGTTCATCTGTAATTCCTCACTAAATCTAGAATAGACATTTCTTCAAGAAAAAAAAATTCCTCTTTAATGAGGAATTTATTTCAAGAATGCAATCTAAACAATAGAGATAGTCATTGCTACTGGGGGTTTTTTTTTTAAGGAGGGAGTGAGGAAGGACAGAGATAGAGATGAGGGGAAACTTCCTAAGTTCATATGATAGTTCCAATTCAAATTTAAGATTACAGAACTTGTACACAATCTCTAAGCTATCACACCTGTATCTTCTTCTACACTGAGAATATTATTCTCAAGTACATAGGCTATGATAGAATTAGAATATTCCATAATTACTTGTTTATCTCATGTTACACATAGTTTCAAAATAATGCTAACTACCGCCATGAGTACTAAAAACACTAAAAATTTTTTTGCATATGCTACCCCCAATCTCTCCATTCCCACTTTTTTAGCTATTATATACTTACATTCTTAGCTTTCACTTAGTCTCAGTTCTAAGAACTATATATTTAATGCTTAGCACCAGCCTTATGTTGATCTCTCTTGGGCTTTTGGTTATCTGAAGTTCACTCTCTAGATTCTTCAGAAAGGGCTTGAGTCCTGTGCCCTTTTTACTTGAAAGTCAATTTTCTAGATATAAATAGGTTGCTCATATTTTAGTATCCTTGAGAATTTTAATAAGAGGATCTCATTTTCTTTGAAGTGTTGCTTTTGAAAAATCTGATAATTATCTAATTATAATGTCTTATAAATCATGTGCCCTTTTTCTGCTCCTAGATATTCAAAGAATACTTTTCTTTAAAACCCAGTAATTGTACACTAGAATGTCTTGGTTTAAGTTATTTTGTGTTGATAGCCTTAGGTGATGGTGAGTTTTTTAAATATGTAACTTCAAATCCTTTCTACTTCAGAAAAGTTTCTTGGGTTATAGTTTTTAACATTTTTTAAACATCTTTTATTTAGTTTCCTTATTCTTTTATGATTTTTGCTTTTTTAAGTCCTTTTTCAGAAATTCTTCTCTCCTGGAGACATAAAAACATTCTAAAAGTGTTAAAGCTTTGACTTTCACTCTTAAGCTCTTAATAACCTAGAATTGAGGTTTTTGTTGTTTTGTTTGTATAGTGTAATGTGTAAAAAATATTCTGTTCAGGAAAACATAGGAAAGAAATTTGCCATTTGGGTTATCAAAAAAATTTGCACTTCTAAGCAACTGTTTGTATCTCATGAATTAGATTCATATCTGGTTTCTGATTCAGGCATAAAGCATGTAAAAGTGTAGCAGTGAGTATGTTAGCTTAAGGCAGCAAAGCAGAAATAGCCAAGTTAAGAGCTAACTCTACTTTTATACACAGTCAGGCCAAAGAAGGACAAATGGTTCTTGTGAACTAAATGCACACCTTCCAGAGACAGAGATCAGCCAGAAGTCTCTTAAAAGGGACTACTTTGCCCAAGAGATACACTTAAAAGAGAGAGCCACTTAAATGGGCAATGTAACCCTAACTAAAAGAACCTTGGTGGAGTGAACTCATCAGATGCTCACGGCTAAATGTCACTTTAAGTCCTAAGTGGCCACTCAGGAAAAAGACCAGTCTTTGATTATTGCAGGGAGAGGAATCTAAAGAGCCTGCTTTAAATGATTCAAAGCCTCAGAAATGCCAATTCCAGACTGTTACAGCAGTGGCCATATATATCTGGGTCTTTTCCCCCAGTTTTTACAATGTTGGTCCAGCTCTGGAGGCTCAGACACTGCAGCTAGCCTACTGGGTGAAGAGCATTAGGATACAATAGGAAAACAAAGGAAAGCCAAATATCACAGGCCTCTCAGCTTGAAACAGATCTCAGCAATAGGAAGGACAAACTTTAAATTAGGTAACACTAGAGTTGTAAAATTATAGTCTAAAGATTCTAAATATTTAAATGAGATACTTTTAGAGCCCAAATATGACCAGAGGATATTTTTGTTTTTTAAGAATTACTGGAAAAGCTATGGGACCCACCTGAGAAATAATTTAGAAGGTGGAGAAGAAATAACCATTGAGTAGACCTAAAGGGAAACAGTAAGAAAAAAACATATAGCTTTCTATTCACTCTATAGTTTCCATTCAGTAAATGATTACATTTGGTAAATAAACAAATGAATTTATGCTGATACAAACTGAGAAAGGCTAGGAAGTACATGGTTAGGTCACATGTGAACTTAAACCATGGCCTTTGTTTACAATCTCCTGGAATTTAATATCGATCAAACCTCAAACTCCTGAGCAAACCATACCTCTTCCATGGAGAAGCCAACCCGACCCTGACATACTAACAGATACAGTGTATAGAAAGCTCTGGGGCCATGAGCGTGAACAAACGGCAGCTCTTGCTCACATGCCCTTCCTTGCTATTAAATTTGGAGATGCCACCTCACTCTTGATCATAAGGTATTTCCCATTAGATGAGTCTTTTTTTCCCTCCAATTACAATCTAAGTTCATCAGAATACTGGTCAGATCTTTGTGCTTAGAACTTGTCAGTAGACTGATGACTGATTAATACGTAGAGACAAGTGGAGTTAGGACATCACAATAGGCAGGCAGGGAAAGCTAATCAGCGACTTTGAGACTGCGCATTTTGTTCAGTTGGCCTAGTCAATGTTGATTTTCTGATCCTGGATTTCTCACTATCAATCGAATGTCTCTTTATTTTATGCCCTGGAGTCTGCTACCTTGAAACATCATACCTTTAAGAATTACATTATTTTGGGGTATTGGACTTCTGGAATAAGAGCATCTTCTTTGGAATGGCATTCAAGTTCGAGAACCAAATGACTTACCTAACTGATGCACTGCTGTGTGTATGTTGCCTCTAAGCAGTATACAAATATCATGCACGAAACAAGCAAAATAGCTGGGAAAGAAGATAGAAGGGTATGTTTTCTTTGGATATACATGTAGCTCCACAGCTAGACTTCCAACGCTTTTTAAAAAGGTCTCTTGCTTTTCAATTATTTAATTTAGTTATGTAATCCTTGTTTTAAAGATGTTTGGAACTACATAGGTTTTTTTTTTTTTTCATATGTTATGCCTATATTTTGTGATCATGTACAGTGTTAGGTAGGAAGAAATGAATATTCTTCTCTAATATATTTTCTTTATTCATAAAATCTGCTGTTGAAACATTTAAAAATGGTTATAGATCATTTCAATGGTCTTTGGATATAGTTACTTTCTTAATCTAGTTATTATTATAATTACCATGAGGGTAGGAATTATGTGTTCTAATATTTTATAGGAATAATATTCTTTCATTATTTGATAAGTTATAGTCCTCTACCACTCAAACTGCTCATTACAAATGAAATACTAACGCTAAAGATAGTAAGGAAAACAAAAATGAACTGTTTTCTTGATGAAAGAAGACATCATTATTTTCTAATCTAACCCACTTTTCCAAATTCAGGACAAAATACAAGAAGCAGAAATGGATTTTCATTATTACATACATCTGAATGACTAGCCAAAAAATTTTTTAAAAAGTGAAATAAGCGTTAACTTAAAAAAAAAAAAAAGCACTTAAAATTTTAGCCCCAAGCCTTATTTGAATGTTGTTGATGATTTAAAAATAGTGCAGGATAAATGATTAAATGCTAATTATTTAAAAGCAGTTTTGGAACAGTTACATGAAATTATTTTTGTACTATAACAATTTTGAATGAATACACTTAAGTAAAAGACAATGTGTATTTTAAGTTTCATCACAGGAAATCAAAGGCAATCAATTAAGGATATTATTTTTAGTAATTTAAATTATAACTTCAAGAAGCAGAGAATTGAGAGGAAATGTCAATTTGTTTTAATTTTAAAAACTCAATTATGTGAATTAAAGAAATATAACAAAGGTATTTTCCAAAGTAGGGTGGAGGTGATTCTTAGAATTTATCAGTTGCTTTGTACTAACGTCAACTTTATTTTGAACACATAAAACTTATATTCTTTCTCTTATCACAAAAAATGAAGTAAATACATTCCAGCCCTCAATATGATTATTTGTGTTCTGGGGATAAAGGGTATTTTGTACCCTTATTTATGGCTTCTTATTTCTCCACAATAACCCCATTCAGGAAAATAAAAGGCACATTTGTTTTACTGATCCCATCTAAGCACATTATAAAAGGCGAGATGACTGCCAGAAAATCTATACTTAAACTTATTGGAATGTAATAGGACTGAGCAATCCCTTATAGAACAGAGAGAGGTCAGGTTTAACACTTCAGCTTGACCTCATCATGATCTGGAATAAGAGCATTTAGTGATTTTTAAGACATTAATAGAGCAGGGTTATGGGAAAGCTACTCTAGATTTGACATTTCATTTTTTGTGTGTGCATGTAAGTGAATTCAATAGATGACTGTTCCAAAAAAATACAAACAAGTCAAATTTACCCAATTTTAGAGAGGATAGAATTAAATGTCAAACTCCAGTGATACCATTAAACAACTGCAAACTAAAAAGTGGAAAACAAAATAGTGAAACAAGATAGAAATGGATAAGATGGTTAAATTGTATTGTCATTACTTCTTCGCACATGTATTTTTAAAGCAAGGACATTAATAAATTTAATCAGTGCATCATAATTTAGATCATGTTAGGATAAATGCTATAAGATTTTTTATTTTATCTAAACTACATTTGTTTATTCTATGTTTAGGAAAATGAAAAACAAAGTCATTTATACTAGAGCTGCTTTATATTAAATTCTATCCCATGTTAAACTTCATCGAATTTTATTATAGGTTATTCTAGTACCATAAATTTTATTCTAGGTAACAAAAACTATTTCAGGATTCATTAAATAGCACCAAGACAACAAAACCACAAAGTCTTATTCTTGAACACTATGGGTGATAAAACTGTTTCAGAACAGTTCTGACCCTGGCTTTCAACAAAATAGACAAGCTATGTCTACATAATTGTGAGATAAGTTACTGTTGCATTGTTTTTGCATCCTAGTGTGTTGTGTAGTGCTCACTACTTAACAGGGTTTCAATTAATGTTTACTGAATAAAGAAAACTGTAAGTAGAAATCTGGAAATACTGCTGCCATGTAGAGAAGTTACAGTTGACAAATTCTCCTGGAAGTTAAAATTGCCTTTCTATGTAAATAACAGAACCTTATCATGGGTCAGACACTTTACAATCTTGTTTTAAACGCAACAATCACCGTGAAAGTAGACATCTTGTTTTTCAAATGAGGGAAATGGAGGCTTAGAAAACTTAAATAACTTGTTCAATTCTACCTATACAAGAAGGTGGGAATCTAGGATTAAGTCCTGCTCATTTGGACCTTTCTACAGCATACCCATGAACTGGTGGGCAATGTTTTATGTCATTATTGCTCAAAATTACAGCAAGAAATCAAATCCATTGTCAGAAGTACATATATTTCTTTACTGACGTCTACAAAAAAATTAAAGGATGTATTTTTTCTTGCCTGACTGGAACATATGTACTGTAAGAGATAAAGGTGACAGATTAAATACACAGCTACAGCACAGTAATGTTTGGTTTGGGCGGAAATAGAACAACTCTGGTCCCTTAGCAGAAGGAGCAGAGGGCAGGAGACAGAGTTAGGCAAACCCTAAAGAGAATTTCCTAAGAACACGTCTGTAGCAAAAAGACAGAAAGTCACTGGCATGTCTCCTGGGTTATTTCTAATGTTTGGGAGAAAGAAATGGTTACATTGGTATAGAAAAAAAGGCACTACTTTCACTAGCATCGTTAGGGTTTGAGACTAAGAAGGACTTCCACTTCTGGAAATGACTTTTTTTTCTTTTTTTAAATCAGACTTATCCTCTTAACTGTGAAGAACTAGAAAAGATGGGTAAAAAATATAAAAAAGATCTTTTTGATGGCATCTTGAGAGGACAAGATCCTGGAGTGCAGAGAAGTCTGCCCATATTCAGCTCTGTTTTCCCCCTTGACTCATCTGACCATTCGGAAGCTGTTCCACAGGCAGAGAAATGACTCAGGGAGTGGCAGCGAAGCACAGAAGCTGAGAAGAGCTTTCAGGAGTCATCTAGTTCTGAGCAAACAAAAACTGGAGTTCAGGGGCAGCTGAGGAGGACTGGCCCTCGAAAACAATTCAGGCTTTCAGGTTGCGGCACCAGAAAAGGCCACTCTAGGAATAAGAATGAATCTGAAATAGACCAGAACTAACAGACTGAAGACCATATCAATTAAAGTATTTTGCTTCTGTCCTAACTTCCTAACAGAAGCAACTGTAAAAATCCTTTATAGAAGTCAAAAAGTGACTTTATGGAAGTCACTCAGAGCATTTTTTTTTTATAAACAAAGACAGTGTTTCCACTAAGAATTTCTGAGCATACCAGGAAACAGGCATGCTATAAAGAAAACAGAGATAAGATCCACTGCTGATCTAAATATTGGAAGTTATTAGGCAAAGACTTCAGAATTTCATTAGGGAAGTAGAATCTATGAATAAGAATTAAATGAGAATTCTAAAACTGAAAACCATAATGACTCAATGAACTGGAAATCTGAATTTAAAAATTTATTTATAATAAAGAACATGAAATACTTACAAATAGATTTAACAATATTTCTGCAAGACCTATATGCTGAAAACTACAAAGAGAAATTAAGGACCAAAATAAATGGAGAAATGGAGATATGCCAAGATCATATACTGGAAAATTCAATATTATTAAGATCTTAGGTCTCCCCAAACTGATCAAGAGTCAACAGCATCTCAACCAAATCTCAGTGGGCTTTACAAGAAATTGAAGCACCAATTCTAAAATTTATATTAAAATTCAAAGGCTTTAGAATGGTTTAAACAATTTTGAAAAAAAAGAAAGGTGGAGAAGTTGGCATAAGGATAGACATATATGTACCAATGGAACTGAATAGAATGAAAAAAATCAGTTGATTTTCAACCAAGGTGCCAAGGTAATTCAATAGAGCAAAGGATAATCTTTTCAACAAATGTTGTTGGAATAACTCAACTCTCATTTTGAAAAATATGAATATCAACTCCTGTTATGCCAAACAGAAAAATTAACCTTCAATGGATCACAGACTTAAACATAATATACTGTGCATGTTTAAAAAATAGTAAGATTTATAACTTCATGCTAATGAACTTTAACATTTGGATAATACGTACAAATTCCTAGGAAAATACAACTTACAAAATTGTTCTTTAGAAGACATTAAGAAAGTAAAAGATAGGCCACAAACTGGGAGATAATAATATTCACAACACACGCTTTGACAAAAACATATATAGGGAAAGAGGAAATGGAGAGGTATTAGTCAAAAGGTACGAAGCCAGCTCTACAAGATGAGTAAGTCCTAGAGATGTTACGTACATACTAGAACCCACAGTTAGCGATACTGTACTGTTTACTTAAAAATTTGCTAAGAGGGTAGATCTTATGCGTGTTTTAAACCCAAAATAATAAGGGTGGAGGCAACTTTTTGTGGTGACAGATATGTTTATAGCATACATATGGTGATAGTTTCATGCATGTATACTTACCTAGAAACTCAAGTTGTATGCATTACATATGAACAGCTTTTTGTATGTCAATCATACCTCAATAAATAGAAAAAGAGTACACATAACATGTAAATAACTCCTACAACTCAATTATAAGAAAACTAACTCAATTTTTTAAATGGGTAGAAATTTTGAACACGTCACAAAAACGAAATAATACCACATATCCACTCAAATGGCTAAAACTAAACATGTACAATTTGAAGTGTTGGCATTTGACAGAAAGACTCATCATCCTTTGAAACTAGAGGAAAATTGTTTAAAGAGTTCGGATGCAGGTAATATTGGAAAAATGAGAATTCCTGACTTGGGCTCATAATTTCTTTTCTAATGAAGGATGAAGCAAAATCATTGGTTCAGGAGAAGGCTGGTGACTTGAGGAGGGAAGAGAAAAAGTGAAATATTTGGTTTAGAGAAAAGAGCAAAGTAATTGGAGAAAAGGAACAGGATGACTGGACAACATTTAGGAACTTTCAGACAAGATCTTCGATTACCCAATCCTTAAACTGCTGGGTGCAAGCACAGAAAAGATAAATGTGGGACTTCATCCAAGCCCTAGTTTTGCCAGGAAATTAGTAGAAATCAGGATAAAAGAGTTGAGGGTATTTGCAAGGAAGTGATTTAAAAGCCACTATTTGTGAATATATAAATATACATAAATAAAAAATGCATTCTTTAAACTGTAAAGAGCTAAGTTCTTGTATGTTACTAGTATAATTTGGCAAAATGAAGCACTCTCTCAATGTAAGGTTCGTTGTATATGAGGTACAGGGAAGACAGGAATGTACAGAAAGTTAAAATAAGCAGGTTAATGCAAATATATCCAAGGCTGAAACATGTAATGATGAAAAAAACTATCCCTTATTTTATTGCATTGAGTTCTAAAATCTATATTTCTTCACCATCTTCCAAATCCGGCTTCACACATGTTACAGTTTTAGCTATGACCTTCTCTTTCATCGTGTTCTAGTATCTTCCATTATGGCTTTTTTCTCCTTTTTCACACTCTCCCCCCACCCCCACTCCTTGTCTCCTGCTCACCTTATTTCTTATCAGATATGCTGACATTGCCCACATTAAACACATCATGGCATTCCTCAAGTCACAGTGGCTTTCTTTACATCTATTACCAAGACCATCAAAAGGTTTTACCAAAAACAGTAAATGCCCTTACTTGGCTACTCCATACAATCTACCTGTCTTGTATTCCCCAGTTCCTCTCTGTTTCGCGGTGTATCTGTGTGTTTTATTCCTTTCACTCTTCTTTCACAAGTGCTCAGTCTTTACGTAGGCCACAGACTGGAGTTCTGAAACACAAGATAAAAGTGTCTACCAAGGCTGAAGAAATTTCTTCAGAGATTTTAGCACCTTGTAGCTGACTTTTGGAATTACAGTCTAAAATTAAACAGGGTGGATATTCAGAGATTTATATTTTGCAACGAACTTAATTGTTTCTAGGCTACATTAAAAACAAAACAAAGCCAGTGCACCCTCACAAGTTACTGTGGTCCAGCTAATAAATGTGGTTTTCTCCTATCTTGTAAAAATGGAAAGGGAGCAGAATTTTCCTTTGGAACACTTTGTACAAATGGCCTTTAGTTAACAAAATTTGTTAAAGACGAAGACCACAAAACACAAAATATAAAATGTATACTGACAAAAACGATAATGCAAAAGAACCCCTGAAATTCTTAAGAAGCACTGCTTATAAGCTAAAAGACACTCCCTTTAACAGCTTAAATGTACTGTTGGTTCCACACGAATCGTCCATTTGCCTGTGTTCTTTTCTGATAACAGCCCTACTGCCTCAGGATATGCTTAAATACACCGGGAGGTTGCATGGACCTGGTTTCGGGCAGAGATTTAGAGGGAAGGGCTGGGCCCATCTCGGCACTGGGACCGCGCCAGCACGCATCTGGATCGCTTAAGAGTCAAGAGGAAAATACAGCTCGAGTTTTTAACCTCATATACCACTAACTTTCCACAAAGATTTCCAGAAACCTGACTCACGGCCAGAAACCCAAACCTTGTGGGAGGAAGGGGGGGGGAAACCTACTACGCCACCACATCCGCCTAGCCGGGCCAGCAAACGTGCAAACAGAGAAAAACGAGCACACCAGCGGCGCCTGCGACCCGAAATGCGCAAGCGCGCGGCGAGGCTCCACCCACTCCACCCCCTCCACCCCCCCCCCGCCGAAACGAGGCGCGCGCACCGGAAACCAGCTCCCGTGGGCCGCTCCCGGGGCTTCCGCCTCCAGGCCCGACGCTCGCCGTTCGGTTCCGGTCCTAGCCACGCCCCCGCGCGGGAACGCTCCAGAAATCTTGATATCCGGGACCAGAGGCTGGCGCCAGCGTGCACTTCCGGCCACAGGCTCGAAGGTAGGGATCCGGTGACGCGTCTTCCTGTCTGCCGGGCCGCTCAGGCTGCGGCTCTCGGTGCGGCAGCGCCATCTGGTGCCGAGTGTCCCGTCGCCCGCAGAGAGGGCGCGCGCCTTGCTCTCAGAACCTTCCAGAGAAACCGCGGCCCCCGCTTTCCTTTCTTCCGCCCTCAGAAAGGGTGGGACCCGAGTCTCCGCCCTGCCGAGTTCCCGCGCAGGAGGGACTTTGCGGGACTTTGAAGCGGAAGCTGCTTTTAAGAGGAGTTCTATTTATCCAAATGGAAAGGAGACAGTTCTTTAGTTTTAAGCCTAGAAAAAAAAGTGCTTTGTGGATCGCGTTGGCCTCTGCTGTAAAAGCTTTTGTTTTCTTTTACCTATTAAAGCAGTGTTGTAAAACATGCAGTGTACGTGTTTAGAGCCCATCAAGAAGCTGAGAATTTAGTGGATAAACAGCTTTAAAACAAGCTTGGGAAATTTCAGAAAGCCTCAGAAACACCCAGGCTGATTGCAGGTTAGTTTGGCATATATATACACACATACATACATATATGTATATATATCTGTATATCTGTATATATATGTATATATATTTTTATTCAGATAGAGGGAAAATAATGCCTTCAAAGTAACCAAAATCAACATAAATTCTTCCTTGATAATGAATTCTGGTTTGAAAACATTTTCTTGGAAGCCAGAAGGCCTGACAGTATTAGGTAGATAGCATAGAATTGTTTTGAGTATTTCCTTGGAATGGTGCATTAACTGAGTGTCAAAGTATACAGGGAAAGTTGGTGAAATAAGTTTTCCTTATAATTCATATAGCAAAGCCTACTAACTTAACTTATCCATGGGTATTTCTCCTTCGTGGTTCTCAAACTTGAGCATACATAGTAAATCCCTGGAAGGCTTCTTAAAACAGATTGGCTTTTACTGAAAGTTTCTAACTGGAAAGGTCTGGGAATAGAGGAGGATAATTTTAGCTGAAATTTTCTGGTGACCCTTAAGCTCTTGGTGTTAGGACCACACCTGGAATAATTTAAGAGGTCAGGATTGATTTATTAATGCTCTTTGCTATTGCAGGAGGGATATTAGTGATACTAAAACTGGAGAAATTAGCAAGCCTTTTGACCTTGTTGCTGGAAAGTAATAAACTAAGCTCTAGAACCAGGAAAGGTCTGCATAAATGAATATTCCCGTATTAATGCTAATTATATATATAAATGTGTTGTGTATGTGATCATGTGATAGAGGGTGCTGTGATACCAGGTATACTAAATATTTAAAATAATCGAGTAACTTTTGCCCTTCACATTATTTGTTAAAAGTCAGTAAATCAGAAATTATTTCAGCATTCTACTTTTACCCTTTGCTAGATGACAATTTTTCAAAGTCCCTTTACATCTCCCCAAGTTCCTTCGTTTCTTTGAATCCTCTGCCAACCCCACCATCGCAATTACAGATGTACACAATGCTTTCATTTGTAAAAATGGTCGTCTCTTTTGGAGAAATGGCTTGCCTTATCTTTTCTTCAAGCCTTTCAGGTTAATTCTGTCAAATCGCGATGATGCATTTATTGATCCTGATATAGGGAATAAAGTGCAGTGCACACTGGAAGTTTTATTCTTGTTCCTAATTGAAGTACAAGTAGGTAGTTTGTTAGGTTCATAGAATAAATTGTTCCTAAAAATGATAACAGTTTAGAATGTTTGCTCTGGTGTGACTGACTTTACTGTATAACTGATATACCCTTGATGAATGAAGACAACTGAAATGCTGCTTTTACAATAATTCAGTAAGGTTTCTAGTAATCAAAAGTAATTTCAATAATGCCACTTTAGTTAAAGGAAGGAATCACTGTGAGCTTTGAAGAATGAATTCATACTGTTTAAAATGTAACTATATTAATGAGTAACATAAGGACTTTTTAAATCAGCAACAGACTGCATATACACTGTGATCCCATAGGATAATGGAGCTGAAAAATTCCTGTCACCCGGTGACTTTGTGGCTGTTGTAATGTCGTAGTGTAATGCATTACACAGGTGTTTGTGGTGATGCAGCTATAAACATACCTACTGAGCTACCAGTCATAAAAGTGTAGCACATTCATTTACAGTAGTAGGCTTCCATATAGGCTTGTGTAAGTGAACGCTAAAATGTTCACACAATGATGAAATTGTGTAAAATGCATTTCTCATAACTTATTCCCATCATTAAATGGTGCATGACTGTGATTTATCACAAAATTATTGAGATCGTACCTTATATGTTTTTATGAAATTAGACATTAATCATACAAGCATGTTTTCTTTCTGTATATTTTAGGGCCATCTACTAGATTGTTTGTTTCTATCTCTATGACAGAGGTTGGGTTTTCTAAATCACTCTTGTCTTAAAGCAAATTCATGGGCATTGAGAATCCTCCTTATGGAAAAATGCATGTCTCATTTTTTGTACTTAGAGAAATCCACAGTCTTAAAATGGTATCACTCATGCTAAAAAGCCCATGATACCAAACCTAGATTTAATACTTGATCTAACTGCAGTTTTAGCCTCTCTCAGAAATATGACCTGGACATTTTATGGACAAGCATCAGTGTGGTCCTCTGTCACACAGGCTCTCTCCATCCCGACCCACTCCCACCCAAGAAGAGGCAGTCTGCATAATGAAAACCCTTCCATTTTCTATCCCCAAAGAAGAAGGGTATAGGCCCCCAAATAATCCTTTCTTTTCTTTGTTAATAGCCCTCTTATCCTACTCTTCTTCCTATAAAAACCTTCCATTTTGTATAGCCCCTCAAAGCACCCTTCTAGTTGCTAGGTTGGATGCTGTGAGATTCATGAATTCATTAATAAAGCCAGTTAGGTCTCCAGATTTACTCGGCTGGGTTTTGTTTTTTAGTAATGAATGAGCCCAATTTATAGACTGATTTTTACTGACAACTAAAGGCTTCTTATAGTAACCTGTGCGAATGAGTTATTCAGGCATGCTAAATTTGGTATTCATAGACTAAAATTATTTCATTACCACAAATAACAGGATTGTAATTCAGTGTCTGTTGAGTTGTGTGGTGCCACCAACTCTTGGCTAACTTTATAACTCTTGCGCTACATGCACACATGCAGGCAGTTGGAATTTCTTACTCAGTTGGAATTAATACTCAGGAAGGCTGCTTTCCTGCCAGTATATCATCAGTGTTATAGCGAGAAGTTAACTATTCTTAATTATTGGTATTCTTCCACTTACTACCTTTTTAGGATTATGGAGGCTTTAAATTTGTGAATTGCTTGTAACTGCCAGGTGTTATCATTTGGCTGTTATTTTCTACTTTTCAGTATTTTGAAATCATTTTGTTCACTGCACTTTAGTTTCTTCCTTTCCCCTTCTAACATGAATGGGCCTCCATCAGAAAAAGAAAACAAAAACAAAAGTTGAGTACAACTGTCTTAAAACCTTAATATTGCCCTGAGATTCTGAGGTTTTTTTGTATTTGAATAATTATTAACCATTTAAACCAAGGAAAGAAAGGTACCTGTTCCGTGCTTCATTTTAAATCAACTTTTTAATAAATTCACACATGATAAAGAGAGGTGTGATATAAAACACAACTCATTAGTAATGTACCTGCTATGTTTTGGGCAGATTATTAAATAACCCTATTTTGTATAGGGTTATTTTAATTTTAGTAATTTATGCTTATACTTTAATTTTAGTAATTTATGCTTATAATGGCTATTAACATTACCTTTTATCTCGATTAATTTTGACATTAAGCATAATGTGAGGTGATATAGTTTACTTCCAACCAAGTGATGGTGGGGTTTGATACAATAATTAGATTAGGACTCCAGTGTCAGATTTACTTTCAAAAGTATTTTGTTACTGATTACTTTTGAGTTCTGTTTTCTGTTATTTATTGTCCTATTTTCTAAAAACATAATACATAAATTGATGTGTAGAGAGCATCTGTGGACAGAAGCATTCGTCCAAGGAAAAAGTTGATTGAGCTTCTGTAGTGTTAACCATTATAGATATATTTTTATTATTTTTGCTACAATCAATAGAATTGTTAAAACTTTTTATTCGTGCCTAACAGTACTAGTATTCACATTGTGTCTCAGTATTGAGACTTATTCTTCTATCCTTTTTGCACTGACTATATAATTCTTTTTGTCAGTCACTGACAGTTGAATCTGTATAGCCTTACTACTGCCTTTTTATGATGTTTGAGTTATAGTTCTAAGACTTTCCAACTGGCTTCTGATGTTTTAAATCTCCTTCAAACTGCCAGTCATTTCTGTAAAGTCATTCTTTGGAAGTGAGTGTGAATTAATTACTCTGCTGTACTCATTTTAATAGCCATTCTCCCTAATGGTGAGCTATATTTATAGTATTATTAAAATGTAATATTTCTTGTTTGCAGACAGTTTAAATAGAAGACTAACACATTGCATGTGTTTCAGTGATAATCGATATAAGCTGATATATGGATGAATTAAAATTAACTCTTTAAAGTCATAAGAGTACTGATGCACTGTGTGTCCTGTCAGTACTCTCACCACTTAACATTTGATATGGATACAATATTTTAATATCTAAGTTTTCCATACTAGTTTATATCTAAGTTACCATACTATCTTGAGCAGGGCCAATTGTTATATACTATAGAAAAAGTAAATCTATAAGAGTATTTTATGTGGCTTTTAAATTACCGCAAATTTAGCCATTTTCAGATCTCTTTCTGCTATTATGGTATATTTATTATTAATCTTTCAGCATGTATTGATCAGGGTTAGTCATTAACACATTGAACTAACTATATCTTGCTGTTCTTCCTCAGCCTCGTTTTGGTTATATAGGCGTAGCTATTGTATCAACCCCACTATTTGAAATAGCTTCCATACCAGATGAAATCATTACGCAAATTTCTCTTAAACACATTGTGTCGACGACAAAAATGTCTCACCAGCTATGATTGCAATTATACAAAATTGTACATATGTAGATTTATGTATTTGTACTTTTTACACAAATGTGAGAATTTAGGATACTTTATTTGTAAACAAAGGAATTGAAACATGAGAAATCTCAAAGTAAGAGCAGTCTTCTACTGTGGTCATCAGTGCACTGACACTAAGTTCTCTTAAACATGAATTAGGAAGGGTTTGAAGAATATCTCACAGTATGCTGGCATTTTCTTCTTCAGTTATCCTAAGCTAAATAAGGTAACAATCATAAAATTAAAAATCACTAGTCATTTGGGGGAGATCAAAGGGGAATTGCTTCTTATAATTCATATTTACAACAAAGCAAAAACTCTTAAGCATCTTAGGAAATTTGGTAGGATAGGGGAATCCCAAAAGTTGTTAGGAAAAAGAGCTAATGGTTATTGAACATTGCTATTATTACTATTTAAAAATATTGAAAGTATAGTAGTTGATTTATTTAATGAGCTATCATTATTTTAGATTCACTTAAAACTAATCACAACCCCCACTTTACCTATAAGGTCTTAAATATTTCATTCCTACCTTACAGTAGCAGTTTTGGGGACTATGTAAGTACTACTGGGGAAGGGATAGAGTAAAAAAAATGATGAAACTGAGTATTTACTACAATATGCTGAGTATAGTTACTAAAGAATATTCTATGAAAAGTATTATGTTTCTTTTATTTGAAATGAGTAAAATGTACAGAGACATAAAAGTAAATTCTAGGCAGACCAAAATATATGTAAAGAAAAAACAAAAATTAGAAGAAAATGCAGATGAATATCTAAGCTCTAGATGGAAAAGAACTTTTTAATCACAGAAGAATCAAATTGAAAAGGCAACTGATACTTCTTGCTACATAAAAATTTTAAAGTCTGTATGTTAAAAATTTACAGAGAAAATAAATTAGAGAAAATGTCCTTAGTGTGTCAATCCGTCAGAAAAAAATATAAATATATATAATTCAGTAAGGTACCAAAACATATAAAAAATGAATTATACAAAAAGCTCTAGTTTTCTTACTTCCCAAATTAGCAGATATTTAAAAAATTAATACTCAATTCTAACAAAGATCCAGTGGGTATAAGGTTGGCATGTTAATAAATATAGAGGAAGCCAAGTTAGATTTGAATTTCAGATAAATATACAATGTCAAAAAATGTTTGCTGTTGATCTGATATTTATATTTAACTGGCAACTTATATTTTCTCTGGCAATCTTTCCTAGCTAGTAGGAGTTCAAATTTTAATGAACTTTTTGGGGAAGTAATCTTATTATATACCAAAACCACTAAAAACGGTTACGAACTTTCACTTTATAGTTTAATTCTGTTAAGTTAGATCAAGAAAATAATCAGATGAATAGAAAGACATCAATGTGAGGATATGTATTTATAATAGAAAATTAGGAACAGACATAGTAGGGGGATTGGCTAGATAAACATGTATTTGGAATAGGATATTAAACAGCCCTTAGAAATAATGAAGAAGTATGTTGGTCAGAAAAATAAGTAAAAATAATCTTACAAAATGATATATTAGCCTCTTTCCAAATGTGTGGAAATAATCTTCATGTATATGCCTCCAAATGTAACAGTTACTGTGTATAGGTGATGGGATTTTGGTACTTTTTTCCTTTTGCTATACCTGTACTTTCTGATTTCTCTATAATGAAATTGTATAAGAGTTATAAAAATTATAAATTGCTTGCATTGGTTCACTAATAGGTTTCTTGGAGTAGATTGTATAATGAAACAAAATTTAGTGGTTTACTAACTAGAGATGCATGTAAAAATTACTCAGAAATGTTACAAATGAAGCAATGAGCATACTTATAACAAACTAAGGAAAGCATGAGTATTAATACTAATATCAAATTAAGCACAGCTTATAGCAGAAAGCAATGCATAGGATAATTTTAAAACACTTTAATACAGAAATAGTCATAGAGGAAAAAAATTAGCCAAAGCTAGCGAAGTGAGTCTTTTGGAAGAAGAAAATTGAATTGAAAAAAAGAGAACATGGCAGACTCCAGGAAAACTAATGAATTGGAAGGAGTTCTTAATGTGGAACAAATCTTGGTTGAAAAAAACAAGGTAGGAGCCCATCCCTTCTTAAAAGGGGACCCTGCATAGAAAGCCTATTGACACAACATAGCAGTTTCTTGAAAAGGACTCACTGCTTTTGTGGGGTGGACTGCTGAGAAAAATGTGATGCTGGAATCAAAAGAATCGATGGTTTAATGTCTTGCACATAAGTAACGTTTTGCAAAATGAGGCCTCTCAGGAAATAGCACATATATGTAATCCTCACACTTAATATTGGATATGTGTGGTACATTTTGGTTAATTAAACCAAACTATAAGCTTGTGGTAAGTCTTTTATTTAAAAAAATATATTTCCAGGAATACTTTAAAAGATCATACTGTCATGGGCTACACAATAAAAGTAACTTAGAGAAGTCATCAAAACTTGCTGTTTCAGTATACATCTTAACATACAACTATCAGTCTATTCTCAGTTACACAAAAACAAGTAACACTTAGGATTTTTAAAACATAATTAAGATAGTAGTGTATCTATAGCTATGGCAAAATATTTAATTGATCTATATAATTCAGTCACCAAGATAGCTCAGTGAATTCTCCAAAAGAGAAATAAATAATTATTTCTCATAAGATGAAACAACCAGGTCAGTGAATCTTATAAAGTGTGGACGCCAGCACCACTGGGAACTTGTTAGAGATACAAATTTCAGAGCCCTGTCTCAAACCTATTGCATCAGAAACTTTGATGGTAGAGTCTGGTGTTTCAAAATTTGATAATCAGTGCTTTAAACTCTCCAATCCCGATGGATGTTAAGTCTGAAAACGACCAAACTAGATAAAGTAATGAAAGTTTAAATGAAAACCTAAGCTTTTTGGAATTCAGAAATAAAGTGGAAAAGGGAAACAAGAAAAACAAAAACATACAGAAACAAATCCATCAGAAAAATGTGAAAGTTATGAAATATTGTGAAACAGTGTGCAAAGAAGGCACTCTGTTAGACCTTTGAGGATATTAGAGAACAAAGACTAGAAATACAACCCTATTGTTTTCATTTTAATGGACTTAAGTAATACTGTTAAACTTATACTTAAGTTCATAGCTAGATTTTTCTATGAGCAAGACAAACTAACCATTTTATTAAATTTAAAATAAAAAAGAAGCTAAAGGAAGACTTATAGTAAAGATAAGAACAGTAATAGTAAATACATTGGAAAATAGGATAAAATGAAGAGTAAATAGTAATGTGGAAAATCCCAATAGAAATATTAAATGTGGAACTAGTAAATGTTGAAAATCACAATGAAAATTAGAAGTAATAAAGCAGTTATAACATGTAGAAAAAATGTGATAAATATGTGCATATGTCACTATGAAATGAAAATTAAAGTGGGATGATCTAGAAAAATCAAAACCTAAAAAAGTTAATGATATTCTACAATAATAAAACTTTTAAGTTATCAAATTAACTTATTTAAAAAGTAAATTAATTGAAATCAATTAAAAAGTTAAATTAGTTTAAAAGTTATCAAGTTATAGTGACCAAGAAGGGTCTATCTTTTGAATATAAGTATGGCAGATTGCATTACCTTACACAAATATTTATTCTCCCCATGCTGTAGGGAGAGTATATTTTTTCCCTTATTGGTAGTGGGCATGGCCATGTGACTTGCTTTGGCCAATGAAATCTGGATAGTCATTAGGTCTGCCATTTTCAAGCGGAAGCTTTTAGAGCAATTGCATAATTCATTTCAATGTCCCTGGCTTTTCCCCTCTGCTAAGATTACTGTTTTTCCTTCAGTTTAGACATAGGAAGAAGACAATAGAGCAGCTCTGCAGTCAGCCTGCAGGCGGAAACAGCTTGCAGTCTACTGCTTTAGTGCAGCATGTTTGTGTTGGTAAGCCACAAAGATTTGGGGTTTGTTACAGCAGCAAAAGATAAAGATGGCTCAATATTAAGAAATATATATCTAAAACATTGTACAATAGATAAAATAAGAAAAATCTGTACACTTATATCCATGAGATTTCCAAAAGTCATTTAGTGAAATTCCATACCTAAAATTTTTCAAAAGTGTAATTTAAAAGGCCACTTCCTTCATATTTAAGATATTTATTTTAAGCTATTTATTTTTTACTTAAAAATAAAATACTATATTTAAAGATAAAATACTAAGTCATCCCCTTTAAAACTGGATAAAATAATTCTCTCACTAATTTTATATTGAAATGTCCTGCAAATTCTAGATAGTATGATAGGAATATAATGGAGGAGAGAAAATATTAATTTACAGAGGAGATGCTGCTTTAACTAGGAGGTTGGAATACCTTACTAAAGACTCCATTGCCAGTTGAGAGATGTTACGGGATGCAGTTACGGATGCAGAATTTGCTTCGAATTACAGACCATTATACGGTGCTGCTTTCTTCATAGTCAGAATACACGGATCCAGAAATTAAGATGTGAAACGCATAATAACCTACTTACAGAACTTTTGCTTTCTGTAGCCACAACTTGGAGCTGTTGTGGCTTGGAGAGCCTAGTCCCTAAACAGGGAATTCTCCCATCAGGGACACAGCAGTGGTTCCACTGAATTGGAAGATGATGCTCCAAGTGGCAATTTGGGACTCCTATGTCACTAAACCAACGGAGGTTGGGAAATGAAGTAATTAATCCATATTACCAAGGAGAAACGGGTTGCACAATGGAGACCAAAAGGACTATGTTTGGAACCTAGAAGATTCTCTGGGGGCACCTAATTACTTCCATGCCCAATACGAAAGGTTAAGGTAAAAAAAAAAAAAAAAGTACAGGACTGTTGAGGATACACACCCTTCAGGAATGAAGGTTTGATCACTACCAGGGAAAGAACTCAGAGCACCAAGGCTTTGGTTGAGGGTAAGAGTAGCATTGAATGGGTAGTTAAAGAAGGAATCCATAGATATCATCTACAACCTTGAGACCAATTACAGAAATGACTTGTTTGTATTTTCTCTCTGCTGGCTACATGCATGTTTACTTACACTAACCATTTCCTTCTCATTTCTATTTAAATACAAGCTGCTGGAAGCTAACATAAGTTAGTCTTTAGGTAACAGAATAGTCAGTGAGGCTATGACTGAATTTGAGGAGTTACTACTACAGCCTGTGATGGACACAATAACTGTTAGAATTCATACTTCCTCATTTTGGGAAAAGGGGGAGAGCCTCTTACTTGTAACATGGATAACTATATCTTGTTAGTTGGAAATATATTTTGTTGCTGTATAGGAATTCAAATATGTGTAGAAGGTTGAATTTGAAAGTGACTACCCAAAGGAGTGAAGTGTGCCAGTTATCAATGTATTGGCTCTCAGTTTCAAATTCTCTTCCTTTCTTGTTTTCTGAAAAGGGACCTAAATTTGAATACATTTTTTCCCTTTGCTAGCTTGCAATAAGCCTTATTAGCAGAGAATGCTGGAAAGATATTGAAGGAAGAAGGGGTTGTCCCTTGTTCCAGTGGGCTCACTTGGTAGGCTCATACTGCCTGTATGGCTTCTGCTCCCAGCTCCTGGAATCCATCTGGCTGCTGTAGCACACGTGGCTACAAGGTATCTGTCTCCTATGTTGGATGGGGATTTCCAGCTTCTAGATCCTGCATTTTATGGTAGTCAGCAGCATCTAGTAGCCAGAAGTTTCCCCTAGTAATTCTCATGGGCAGTTTTACAGCAGTGCTTGTAAGGAGAGATACCTCTGAACGGATTTTGCCAGCATCCTAGAGGGGGATTTCTAGCAAGTGCTGCTTATACAGCTCCAAAGTGACTGCTCTGCCATTCAGTTAGCCATGGTCATGCCCTCTCCATCAAGATTTGGCTGTCAACCCTAGGAGGGGTGGCCTTGCCCAGGCACTTTATCTCAGCCTTAGGGGTATTGGCTTCTCTATCTTATCCTGCATTTTAAAAACATTCTCTTTACTTTTTACTAGCCAATTCTTCACTATTTGAATCTCCAGCTATAGATAATGGTTATATTAAATTTGTTCATGTTACTACACAGTTTCTCAAGGGTATGCAATCTGAAGAATAAAGTGGACAGTCTCAGAGACCTGTAGGACACATGTAAATAGAAACATACCTGTAATGATAGCCCAGAAGGAGAGAAAGAGGTAGAAATATATGAAGAAAAGATGACCAAAAGCTTTCTAAATTTAATGGAAAATATTAATGTGCATATCCATGAAGCTTAATGAACTCCAAGGAAATCCACACCAAGATACATTATAACAAACCGTTGAAACCCAAAGACAAAGAAAACATCTGGAATACAAGACAAAAGTAACTGCTATACCATGGAACCATCATATGATTAAGAACCGACTTCTAATTAGAAATAGTAGAAGCCAGAAGGCAGCAAGATGACATAGTCAAAGAAAAAACTATTAGCCATGAATTCTATATCCAACAAAACTACCCTTCAAAAAATGAAAGTAGAATAAAGACATTCTCAAATAAACAGAATTTGTTAGCAGATCTGTCTTAGAAGAAGTGATAAAGAAAATCCACAGGATAAATGGAAATGATAGCAGATGGTAACTTGAATCCACATGAGGAAATAAAGCACACTGGAAACGGTAATTACATGAAAAGGCATGAAGGAGCCTTAAATGCATAATGCTAAGGGAAAGCAAATCTGAAAAGGTTACATACTGTATGATTCCAACTATTTGACTATCTGGAAAAGGCACACTTTGGGGACAATAAAAAGATCGGTGGTTGCCAGTGTTTAGGAGGAAATAAATAGAGCACTGAGGATTTTTAGGGCAGTGAAAATACTCTGTATAATACTATAATAATGGACATAAATTGTTATACATTGGTCCAAACACATAGAATGTACACCAAGGGTGAATTCTCAGATAAACCATGGACTTCGGGTGATTTTGATGTGTCAATGTAGGTTAATCCTTGGTAACAGATGTACCATTGTGGTGAATAGTGTCATTCATGGGGGAGGCTATACTTGTGTGGGGGCAGGAAGTATATAAATCTTTTTGTTTTTTGTTCCCATTTAAAAGATAGTCGCATAAAACAATAAATATGAAACTTTACTAGGCTTATAATATATACAGATATATAAAAATAATAAAGGGGGAAATAGAACTATATCACAGCAAAATTTGTATATTTTACTGACATTAAGTCAGTATTATCCTGAAGTAGATTGTGATTACTTATAGATTGTAATAAATTACCCATCATTGTAATGCCAAGAATAACTACTAAGAAAACACCTAAAAAACAGCTTAAAAGGAGTTAACAAAGTGCATTAGAATATATCTATTTAACATAAAAAAGGCAGTAAAAGAGTAGAGAACAAAGTTTTCAGACATACAGAAAACAAATACCAAATAACAAAAGTCTGACTATACCAATATTTTCATTACATGTAAGTAGATTAAATGCTCCAATCAAAAGGCAAAGACTGTCAGACTGAATTTAAAAAACAAGATCCAACACTACAGGAGATACATTTTGAATTCAACTAACAGACTGAAAGTTAAAAGGATGGAAAAAATATAAAAATATACTGCACAAAGAAACTGTAAAAGAATTGAAATGGATATACTAATATATAAAATATACTTTAAGACAAAAAAAACTTGAGACAGAGAGACATTTCATAATAAAAAGGTCAGTTCAACAGAGAAATACAGCAGTTATAAATGTGTATATACCTAACAGATATCTCAAGTAAATGAAGCAATAAATAGCATAATTGAAGAAAAATAGACAAATAATAGTGTTTACAAATGTCAGCAACCCAATATTAATTGATAGAACCACCAGATATAAAATTAGCAAGGATATCTTTTACATCACTGAACACTGTCAACCTGCTTGACCTAACACCAATAGCACTCCACCAAGTGAGAAGAATGCCCAAGTGCACATGGAGCATTCTCCAAAATAGAACTCATTCATAAAACATACCCAATATATTTAACTTAATCATATAAAGTGTTTTTTCTAGCCATAACAGAAATAAGTTAAAAGTCACCAACAAAAGAGAAATCTTTTTTTTTGGTGACAGAAATGTGCAAGACTGGATCATAGTGCTGGTTGAACAACTAATTTAAAAAAATCAGTAAACACATTGAAAATGTAAATTTATATAAAAATTACAGCTCAATAAACCTATTAAAAATTAACGAAAGGAGAATTACATTCACCATAGCAACAAAGTATAAACTTTCAGAATACTTCTTTGAGAAATATTTGTGGCCTACATGAACAAAAAATTAGAAAGCTTTATGAGAGTTAAAAGTAGAATTAATTAGACAAACTTTCTGTAAGGTCAAAAATAATATTTCAAGGATGTCAGTTACTTTCAAATTACAGATTTAATGCAATTTCAGTGAAAATCAGTGAAATTTTGATTTGTTTTCCAACTTGATAGAATCTGAAGTTCATCTGGAAAGTTAAATACACAAATGAAAGGCACAGAATTTTTTGAAAGGAAGAGAAATGAATTAACAAGCTATACTAGACATTGAACCAAATTTCTATGCTATGATAACCAAAATATAATACTGATATAAGGATAAAACATTGATTAAACAAAATACCCAAAACAGTTTATATGTTTAGTACATATTAAAAGACATTATAACACATTTTGTAATAATTTTTTCGATATGAATGGTGGAATATGTCCTTGCAGTTATACTCTTAGGAATCTTTTTATGAAAGTAATTCTAAAATAGGGTGAGGTAAAATATTAATAGTAGCATAATTCATAATTGTACATAAATTGAAATGAACTACATAGTAGGAGGTTCGTTAAGATAGCTACAGTTAAACTTATAACTCAGTAAGGATATTATACTGTCATTAAAGTTTTATAAAGAGTCTGTTATAAGGGATAATTCTTATAATTGCTAAGTGAAATAGGAAGTAAAAGTTATTAAACAAATGGTGTGATTTTAACTGCACAAACAAAACCAAAATAACTACATAAAGAGGATAGTAGGACATACATATATCAATATGTTGTAATTTTTTACTTGATTGTAGTTAGAATTTTTAATATTTATAATTTACCATTATAAAAATTAGCAAAAGTTTTTATTGAATATTTTAAGAATTATAGCAAAATTTTAAAAATTCATAGCTAATTTAGTTTTCAGGATTTATAGCATATTTAGAAAAAGATTTCTATTTTTAAGATCCTGGTTTTATTATACTGAATGTTGATCATGCTGAGTGCTTATTGCCTTCATTAGTTTCTGAGTTTCAACTATATCTTCTCTACGCTTTCAGCTGTCTGGCCCAAAGAATACTAGTGTACATTAATCATATTTTAAAGATGTAAGAATTAAAATAGTATAATACTGTAGGTATATGTAAGATTTAGTAAGTAAAATACCTGGGAAATATTTTTCTTTTAGGCTCTGAATTTGACAGTGATTCTCAAAATTTCTTGTGTATCAGTATCATCTGACCCAAACCCAGAGATTCTAAATGGGATTCAGTTCAGCCATGTATTTCTTGAAGGCGGTTGATTCTAAGGGAGCAATTCCCAAGCTTTATCTTGTATCAGAAACACAGAGGGTTTGTAATCCCATCACTTACTGTCTGTGTGACCTTTGGCAAGCTACCTGTCTTAGAACCCACCTCTGGAGAGGAACTGTGGATAATAATAGTGCTGCCTTCATAGGGTTTTAATTATGTGAGTTAATATATGTAATGTTCCTGGTACTACTATAGTTAGTACTAAATAAATGTCTGCTTCCACTATAGTCTGTTATTACAAGGAAAGATATGTAACATTTGAGTATTTGTTATATATTAGGAATTCATTAGGTGCATTAAAGACACAATGCATTATCTAATTTTTTCCTCTATCTACCCAGTAAATTAGGATTCGTCACACTTGTTTTATAGGTGGGAAAAATGGGGTCCAAAGCTGGAATGGATGTGACAGAAGAAAAGACTTGGGGTTGCAAATTCCCCAGAGAAAAAAGTAATTTGCCAATAAATGTTAGGATTAGGATCAAAATTATATGTTTTATTATAAAGATCTCCAATTGGTTTGCAAATTTTAAGCGTGCAAACTTTAAAAGTGTACCTGGGTTACCTGTATTCATCTCAGGATATTTTGATTTAGTAGATGTGAGATGGGGCACAGGAACCTGCATTTACAACATGAACCTCCAGGGGATTCTGAGGCAGGTAGTCTGAGGACCACAATTTGAGAGCCTAGGTAATGTTCTGAGATAACTATGGAAAAATTTACCGAAGTAGTCAAAAAAGATTTCTAAATGTGTCTAAGGTAATATAGAGCAAGCTAGTGTCTGAACTGAAACTAGAATCTAGGTGTCCTGACTCTTAACCTGTAGCTCCTGCACCAGGGACCTCAGACTTCTGTTTTCTCTGGTTCCACATCCGATCAGCTGAGCCTTTTCTCTGTTTCTTTGTCCCCCAGCTGGGCCTCTGCAGAGCTTTGCAGAGGAGAAGCCTTGGTTATTTTTAGTTGGAGGCATGACCAGCAGTAAAGCCAGATGGCTCTAGTTGTCTGTATAAACTTTTCATGAAGTTTCTAGAAAAGGAGTTGCCTTGTTGAGTGTTAACCCTATTTTGTTTTGAAATGTTATAATAGCAGGGTTTGTTTTTGCTACAAATTTCAGTGTCCCGATTAAATTCTCATGAAGTTCTAGTGCTAGTTTCTAATATTCTCTAAATTGCTGATCATCCTAAACAGCTGTTTCTCTTCACTCTTACCTGCCCACAGTGATTTTTCTAAAGGATGGTGATCTAATGGAAAGAGCAAACTTTCCATTAGTATTTCCATTAGGAAATACTGCATAGGCTTGTTCTGCTGTTTATTAACTAAGTGAATCTGGACAGTTCCCTGACCTCTCCAAACTTTAATTTCTTAAAAAATTGAGAGAACAAGAAATTAGTCCTTAAAATCAGGGTTGTGAGAATCACAGAGAACTCAGGAAAAAGGAGTGTGCTGACTGTTTTGTGCTAGTTAATTTTCAGTTAGAGTTTGGTCTGTTTTTATAGTCTGATGCTGCTGCATCATCTGTTTGGAGCCCCAAATTTGGAGGTGCTGATGTTTCTCCCTCAGGAAACATACATGACAAAACAATGGGCTGTGAAGCTTTCACAGTCCTAAGGCCTAACTAGTGAAGCAAGAACTGGCAAAAGGGTAACAAGCAAAGGTTTATGCTGTCAGATTTGCAGTTAGGACTGGGATTTTGCACAGTGTAATGGATTGTCCAGATTATCTTTTGGAAAATTCATAAAAATGGAAGTTATAAAATCAAGATAATGTTTAACTTGTTTTGGAATAATGATAATCGATATTCATAAATAGTGCTGTTGATGTTTATTCATTCTCTTCCTGAGTGCCGCCTTTCCCTTTTCCTTCCTCACTCCTATTTCCACTTATTTAGTACCATTCCAGAAATAAACTTACTTTATAAAAATAATTTTAAATATTTTGGATTTATGGCAGGTTTATCAGCTTCTACATGCTTAAATTATCTTCCTGATGATGCATTAGTGATTTAGGTGAAGAATGTGAAATAACCTTACCTGAAGTAGACATTTGGTAATTCATCATGTAAAAAGAGAAACATCCATCAAAGCAGCGTCAACTAGATGAAATCATCTTACCTCTCATTCAGGTCTAGGGCACCACTGAGAGCACTAAATTAACAGAAGATGAAGGCACACTGATTTTTATTTTCTGGTTTGTGTTATATGTTTTTGAAGACCAATACTCTTAGATTAATTTCCTAAACTGTATTAATCTACTACATTTACTTGTTTCTTTATAATATTGCTTTATTTTCAAAAGTACCACCTATTTTTTCAACTAAAAGAAGTTACCTTTAGATACAAAACATGAAATTCAGATTCACCTTAGCTTTGAAAGGGTTTGAATATAATTAGAATAAAATAGTTATAAAATAGAGGGGCCAAGTTCCTCAAAATATCTTGTATTTGATGTGATGGACTGTATATTTATGTTCAACCAAAAATCATACGTTGAAGCCCTGACCCCCAATGTGATGGTATTAGAAGGCGAGGCCTTTGGGAGGGGATTTGTTTAGATGCAGTCCTGAGGGTGGAATCCCCTGATGGGATTGGTGCCCTTGTAAGGAAATGAAGGGTTGCCAGAGCTTCCTCTCTGCCACCTACAGGAACAGCAGGTGCAGCAAGAGGAGACCCCCTCACCAAGAACCTAGGCTGCTGGTGCCTTCATCTTGGACTTTTCCGCCTCCAGAGCTATGAGAAGTAAATGCTTGTTTAAACCACCCAGTCTGTGGTATTTTGTTCTGTCTGAGCTAAGACACGTGGATATTTTCAATTTTGCAGTTTTGATATAAAATTTCACACCTACTGACATTGTAGGCAGTGTCCTAAGGATAGTCTGTTTCCTTACCTATCTTGTCCACACAGCTACATCACAATATTTTCTTTACACTTAAAAGCGGATGTTAAATATTAGTGCAACATTAGTTCTTTAATGATTTTTTTTTTCTCTACAGATCTTTAACTTAGTTTGGAAACTTAAATGTTTAAACTTTTTCAAAGGCCAAATTAGTTCCTACAGAGACTATTTCAAAGGATAATATCTTAAGGAAACAGAGGAAATTATTTAAAAGGGAAATAATAATTAGCTTTCAAAAGAAGAAAGACCTGAGTTTTTTTTTCCCTGTTTCCACAGCATCTAGGGTAGAAAAAAACATGGGAAATGCCACCTCAAAAAGTGGAAGGAATGAATATAGTCCATCTTGCAAACCAGGGTCACAATAAAAATGCCCTTTCAGGCATCATAAAAATTGCTGCCAAATGAAATTGAATAGCAATGTCCCAGAGAGAACCAAAGATCTTTGAGAATATATAAATTTATTTGTAAGTATACATGTTATCTATTGTTTAAAATTCTTAAAATAGCTCATTGCTCATATGTCAGAATCAGTAACATGAACTGGTACGTTTTAGCCTTTTGTTGTCA
Source organism: Eonycteris spelaea (assembly GCA_003508835.1). NCBI lineage: Eukaryota > Metazoa > Chordata > Mammalia > Chiroptera > Pteropodidae > Eonycteris > Eonycteris spelaea. The sequence goes on from PUFA01000189.1 coordinate 753,470, forward strand.
TGGTTTGGTTAGACTGAAAGGATTTGCAGATGCACAGAATCTGAGCCCTTCAATAAAAACCCACACAATTAAACATCTTGTTTGGTCTGCATTCTTCTGTCTCTAATTTGTTGACAGTAGCTCAGCAGACATATGTGATAGCATATTTTTAATGCTTTCAGTGCAGGTATTAATAAAGTGTTAATTCTCTTAGAGGCTACTGTTGCCAGCATTGCATTAAAAATATTTAAGATTCTGTGTTTCCATGTTACCTTCTCGACTGTTACCAGTTTCTTCTTTTAGTATGCTATAAAATTCATTAGCTGGTGAAGTTGTTAGTCCAGATAAACTTGGATGGATTTCTTTTTTGGTCTGGATTTCTAACAAATAGTAGACATTAGTTTTTGCATGACAATGAAATAACCTTTACAAAGAATTGAATTTTTTTTTTTTGTCACAGTGCTAAGTGATTTGCTTGAATTTTCTTCTGTTCGTCTTTCAGACTGTTCACTTTCAAATCAAAGAAGTTTTTCCCTTGACAGTATGTGATATTCTACCTTGTTATTTTTTAAGTTGCATTACTTTAAGTTGCATTTCTTTCCTCCATAACATGTCTTGTCTTTACAAAATGTCTTGTGAGTGACTTTAGATATGTATTACAAATTACATTGGAGAGATCTTTGCCAGTGTACTTACTTGACTGAAGCTCTTTGCTACCTTCTGCAGTATACCAGTTTAATGCATGAATAGCTACAAAACTTCAGATGGCTCTTCCTTTTAAATCTTCCTAAATTAGTTGCTTTTCAGAGCTACTTGCTAATCCCTGCACTCCAAAGATATAAACTATAATCTATTTTTTGTACAGCACAGAGATATTTACAGCATTAGTCAAACAATTCCAAAGGTGTCACCATTTAATGATAACCCCACCCTAGGGCCATTTTTGTGCACTTAATGTGACTAATGCTCGTCATATATTTTTGCTTAAACCACAACCTGAATTGAGAGTAATACATTTGGCCTTCATTTTTCTCAGTCAGCCTATTAAAGAACTGAGCATCTTTTCAATTTAGCGCTTAATATCCCAGGTCAACTTTTCAAAATAGTCATAGCTAACATTTCCATTGCTATCTTAGGATAATAGATGATTTTTATCTCAAATGTTATTTGGTTCTGAACATCATTTAAATGTTCTCTATTTCTTAAGAGATCTTGAGCCAGTGTAAATTCTGGTTTTAATGTATGTAAGTGGTAATTTTGAAGATATAATATCCACACTTAGAAAATCAAATCTTCATATTTATTTCAGCTATTTCCTGCCATTAAAAAAAAAACTGAGAAAGCTCTATGATCCATAATTTTCTTTATGACCACACCCTTAAGTAACTCTAAACCTTGGTTTATTCTCCATTGTGGCTGCCTACACCTCTCACCCCCATGTGACCTTACTTTTATTTTTCTTTTTGCTAGAGTAACCTATTTACATGTGTCCAAAGTCAATGCAGTACTTAGGCCCAGGTCAAATGACACTTTTCCATGAAGCAAGCCTTTCTGGAGTCTCTACACAAAATGATGTCGTTTTTTCCTGAAATTAGGTAGTACTTTGTATGTACTTTAAACTTTGCATACTTACTAATCAGGAAAAATTTTTCAGTGTACACCACTCGCCAAAACACAGGGATCCTCTTGTTTTCATTTTTGTATGCCCTGGAGCTCGAAGTTATTAGTATATGTTTGTTGAATAAATGAACTATGTATATAGCAAGAGAATGTTTTATAGGTAAAAAAAGATAACTTTACCTAAATTGGTTCATTAAAAAAAGGATATTTTACATACATGCTATATAATATGTTGAAAATACCAGTAAGTAAAATTATGTAAATTTAGAATTTCTAACATGATTGTTGGGAGTTTAGAAGGGGGGAAAAAAAAACAAACAAGGAAACACTTTTCACCAATGTAAAATTATATTGAGCCTGAGCTGTTGGAACAACTATTAAGAATAAATGTGGTAAGATACTGCTAAGTTTCATTTTTTACTGTAGTTTATTTTTTTTTAAATTAGCAGCTTTGCTACTTTTAGTCACATTTTTAAAATGATTTTGAAAAGGTGTATTTGATGATGTTACATAGTCTATTTGGTGACTTTTAAGTAGAAAGTAAATTCCCCATAGATTCTGTGGTGTTTGCACCCTGCTATGATGAATGACTTGGGCCTCCTAATCCAGGGGTAGAGAGATCTTGAGAACAACATTTACTTAGAGGCTCATTCAGATCTCTCATTCAGCCCAGGACTCTGCCTCTAAATGGCTTGAAAGACTATATGAGCATTATTATTGGTATTAACATGAACCAGCAGCCAGAGGTTCGATCCTAAATATCCTAACTCTTCTCTTTCCTCCTCAAGATAAATAAGCACCTTCCTGTTTATTCATACTCCAAGGCCCAAATCAATGCCACTTTCTTTGGAAAGCTTTATGAAGCCCAATTAATTGCTTCCTCCTTTGTGCTGTTAAAGTATTTGTACCTGTATTTGTTGCAGAAACGTACCACAATGTATCTCCTCATCTTCTCTAACTGCTTGAGACTCAGAGAGGATGACTACTTTTCTGTACAAGTCTTCCCACTAGGAGTTCCTGATATTTATGAATATCCTTTTATTATAATCATAGCGCTTCATCTTATGGTAAATGTTGTGTTCCGTCATCTTTTAAGGTTGCCCTCATGTTCATTTCTATAATGCCCGCACAGGAGAGGCTCAGAAAAATCATATAATCAAGGACATGTTGAATAGAGCCAGCTCCCCATCCTCCCGAGATTTATTAGTTTAAGTAACATGGGAGAAATGAGAAGTTTGTCAGGTCAGTGAAACCTAGATTCCCAGCTGGAGGTCTTTTATCAAATTAGACAGTAGAAGGGGCCGCAGCTTCAGGTGCTACCTATTACCAGGCGGTGCTTACTGTTTCCGAATTCCGTCCTTCCATAGCCTGTTTCTTATTTAATCTAGCTTACAGCAGGCCTGCCATCACCTACCATATTACACAGGTTCTAGTGTGTACATTAAATAATTTTGTATTTTGGCTTCAGTTTTTGGCTTCTTCTCAGTTGTCTAATTTGATGGTTCATTAATGCTTATTCCTCTACACCTTAAGCAAGCCATTGTTTGTCCTTTTTATAATCTCTCAGTGCAATTTTCATGCTTTATTGTGTTCATCAACTCTTCTTTAAAACTTTATTTAAGCTTCACTTGGTCACAATTTAAATATATATGTTGCTGAAGCCAGTTGCTTCCACCCCGCCTGGTTCCCACACCCACCACTAATACTCTTTGCTCCAAGAAATAAATACAAGGGCCTAACTTTTTATAAAATTTATAACAAGTATTCTGATAGGAATAGCAAACAAAATGAAACTGGCTGAATTTTAACTTGAAAGTGAAACAGAGCCCTTATGACTTTGGTTAAATTTAGCTTTAAATCTTAATTCTAGAAATTATTTCTCTTATATCCCTCAGAGACCTAGGCTTCTCCTGGATAATCAGCAGCTCACTAGGCAGCAGAAGACAGGAGCTCAGACCTGACTAATGGTCACTGGTCTGGACCTCTGGCAGGCGAATGATGACCTCTTGACCCAAGTTGTTTCCGCTCCTAAGCCCTAAGGTGGGATGACCGCTGACTGCCATGAAACTAGACAGAGGGATGCCAGAGCAGGGCATTTTGACCCAGCTCTTTTGACCAAGACCTGAAGATGATTTATTACCCTTACCTCGCCTCCAGCATGACCCAGAACCCATAACTCAGTGTCTTGTGGTTTTGCCCCGTATAATGTTGTAACCTACAAGCCATGGGAGAGCGAAGTCTTCAGTGCATTAGCTCCCTGTGCTCTGGACTGGCCAATTCAATATTAAACTTTTTCTTTCAAACTTCTGCTTGCCCATGTCTTTAGAACCAGTGCTTGCAGGCAGATGGACTCAAATACTGGGGTTCTGGTAACAGCTAATCGTGACCCAGAGAAATCTTAGTAGAAATAATAAACCCAAAATATAACCAACGGCGTGAAAACTTCACAAGATGGACTCTGCTGCAGACTATGAATTAACAGGAAACTCAAAGCTTGATAATATTTAAATCATAGAAAATGGAATTTCATGGACATTCCAGAAGAGCAAATTTACAATGGTGAAGCTATAATTGATAAAACAATCTGGGCAAAAATTGTTCTGGAAATCAAATCCTTTAATTTATATAGAAAAGATAACAGTAGATCATTACAGAAAAAAAAAATGAAAGGTGAAAAGTGAAAGTGGTACAACTGCTTTGTGTAGAGAATTGATCTATTGGTTAAATTAGTTCAATGAAATTTGCTGTGGAATGTATTAATGTCATTGTACTTCTAATCGAAACGTGGGGTCATAACATCCCCAGTGTCAAAAGAGCTGGGTCAAAACAGCCTGCTCCCAGCTTGTGCTGGGCACCCCCCTCTTACAAACACTGATGCTCTCTTGGAAGTCTGTATGTAAACAGGATCATATGTCACCATTAGTAAAAAGTAAAATATGTTTATGGGTTAACATTTCATTTTCAGGAGACATGGAATAGATTGTTTTTTTAAAGATACTGGTATTCAGGAATTTCTGGTCTACCATTTAAATAATAGTTTATTTTAAAGGATGAGCTATTAGAGAACAACTGGGCAACGATGGTTGCTTTGTTGACCAGGCATTAGTAACTTCTGGCGTTGTTCCTGAACAGTAGTGGCTTGTCATTCTGTAACATGAACTCTCTTGTCATGATGTTTATGGGACCCTACTGTCTTGCTTTGGTACTTACAGTAAATCAAGACAAAGAAGAGAGGCAGCTCAGGGTTGTGTAGATAATGTAGGTAAAACAAATCTTCCTTGGATAAATATTATGTTGAAGCCTTATAAGTATAGAAGACCTAGGGGGAACCGCACAGATAACAGTGATGACTGGTGGCCCTTATGTGACAGAATGGAAGGTCAGCTATTACATAGCTCACTGGGATCAAAGACTTCTGTCAAGTTCAGTAAGGTGACTAGCATACTCTTGGTGCAATTGTTTGTTAACATAATGCTAAAAAGATGAGCTCTGTAACTTTTCTTAAATATTTCTGTCCTAGGGATATCAAACATTTAAGGGAAGTAGTACAGTACCAGAAGTAAGCTATCAATTTAATTTCATTGGTGATCTCATTTAGCATTTATATCTGCGTAAGGCTGCTCTCTGCTGCCAGGTACTCAATAACTGAGTAAGAGTCCCAAGTCCCAGGATACAAATGAGGCATTCAACCATGAACAAAATAAATGTATAAGGTTGTCTCCTTAATATACTTATAAGGCCTCATAATATGTTTATCCAAGGAAGATTTGTTTACCTACATTTCAAAAAGATTAATGACTACATATATAACAAATTCCAAGTATTTGAATAAGAAATACATTCAACCTTTATTTTTAGACAGAATTATTCTAATGACATATTAAGTTAAAGAATTCAGTTTTCCTATAGATCTGTCTTAACATTTTTTTTCACTACCAATAACAATTACTCTCTTAAAAGAAATTTCAAATATAACAGTGTAGGAGGAGACAGATATGAGAACTTCTCTGTGGGTAGATTAGCCATTCTGATTGAGTGCAGATAGCACAAAGGTCTAGAAAGGTCTTTATTTAACCTTAGGTCTAGAAAATTTATATATTGAGGAGAAGAGAATATTTATATACATAGTCTGTTAGATGGCTAGTTTAAATATATCAAATAATCTTGTATATGATATTCTGTCAGTGTTATTTTTTGTCAAAAAGAAGGGCAATGTAAACTTCATTGCTATTTCCCGTTCACGTCTCACTGGTAAAAGTGAAGAGCAGTTTGGTGATATTGAATACGAGCTATAACTATATGTAAATATCATGACTCGGGAAGTTTATGCAAATTAATAAGAAAGAGCATCTCCAGGAACCGCGAACCTCCTGCCTGGGCTAAATGCTCATTCCAAATGTAGAAATAAATTATTTGTAAGTAGAGGAGGGTCTATGTTTAATTGTGGAATGCTTTTAAAGAAATTTGTAATATTTAATAATTTATATAATAAATAGAGTATGAAGTTAAAGGAAAAAGACATTAAATGAGAAAGTGAACAGAAAGTAAGCTTTAGCATATAAAGTGACATCTCAATGGAAAGAAAGGTTTTTTAAAAGCATGCATCAGTAGTATCTCATGTGAATTTAAATTATAATCGATTTACATTATTTGACCTTTGAACTACAATATATAGCATAAGTTATACAGATTACTTTTTGTACTGTATATACTTGGGTTATGAAATGGCAGCAGAGTAAATTATTAACCAAACTTTCAGGCAGAAATATTTTCCTTTGGATTAATAGGCTAGATAGATAAATAAATAGAATTGTGAATTTGCTATCCACAGAAGCAATCAGCATGTGGCTATTTCAAGCACAAGTTTAAAGTAATGAATATTCTGTTTCATTAGCTCTTTAAAAGCTAGGCCTGCCTCCAGCTCATGCATCAATAAAGAGATCTATGAATGAGCATAGGACAGGAAGTCACAATTCCTAAAAGCCAGCTACGTATTCTCAAGTGCATATAAGAATATTTGGGAACTTGATTTTTCTATCAATGGGATAGTAATACCATTGATGCTTGGAATATGAATAAACAAAGTTTTGAAACACATCAAGATACCTATAGGTGATAGAAACTTTATAATTTATGTTACCAATTTGACCCTATATAAAGATTTACTAATGAACCTTTTGCCCCTCACTATTCTTGACAACAGTATTATAGTGTATTTAAAATGGGAATGTTGAGAAGCCATCCTTCAAACATTTATAGGAATCATTCCTATTGTCATTAGGTAACAACGTAGGGAACCCAAATTTTACTTTTTAGAAGTTGGTTATTAAGAAACAAAAGATTCAGAAAGAAACTTTGACACTCCTAAGAGATTCAGATGGAAAGGCCTGTTTCAGAAAATAAGTCTTAGGATGTTCTCCTTAGCCTAATTTGAATTTGAGTATGGTACAGGGACCTGTTGACTAGATTACCTGGTGTCTCATTGTTTCTGGGTTGCCTAGCAACATCTACCTGCCTTATATGTTCTACTCTTCCTCAACTCCCTGTAAATTGCCCACTTCCTTTGAAACCCCCATTTTTCCTTTGTCCAAAAAATATATTACCCAATTTTACCTCACTTTTTTGAATTTTTATGCTGATGTGAATTTCCTCTACACATGTATTAAAATTTTGATTTTTCTCCTGTTAATCTATCTCTGTTAATTTGATTATGAGCCCAGTTTGAAGAACTGAGAAGGTGGGAGAAAGAAACATTATTTTTAATTCCTTTTGCCTTTACCTAATTTGCCTCTAGGTATTTTCTGAAGCTCTCTTCATGTTTCAAATCTTTCTTCTTTGTAGTCCATAGGCTGTTTGCTTATTTTGAGGGAATGCACCTGACCGAGGCTCCTTTACATGCATTTCACAGAGGGGCAGCTCTGTAATAACAACCCCTCCACTCTTCCTCCTGGGCTCATCAAATGAAGCATCTGTCACCTCACACGTACTGAGTTCTCTGTCAGCAGTAAGGGTTCTACAGTCATGGTTGGACAAAAACACATCACTGTGGGTTTTGTTCAAGATTTGTTTTGGATTTTTCTTTGATGCTCTGTTTGAAAGATGTATAGAAGACATGGCTCAAGGTAGGAAATATAAATATCTTCTGCTTCTATAGTAGCAAATGATGTGCTTCCATAAGATGCTTTTTTAAAACATCGTTTATGATGCTCACATCTCTAGGCCTCCTGAAAGTTGGAGACATTGTATTGCTCCTTGCTCCAGTATCCCTGAGGAAGAATCCTTTGATAGAGATTCTAATTTCCAAAGAATGGCAAGAATTCCCAGTCTGGTGTCTGATAGCTCCTGTGCATATTTTATGGTTTGGGGGCATTTAGTACATACATAAGGGGAAGACATCTGCTTTTCTCTGAAGAGTTGTGATTGCATTCTGATGAGTTTTATGCTTTAGAGAATGACTAGTGGAATTATCTTCATTTTGGGTTGACTTGACAATTACAGTTCACATAACATCCTGTCTAAATCACCCAGGTGAGGTACTCTTCACAAAATGAACCAAATTCTATCCCTAAAATCAGTATCACAGATTCAACTTATTTTATGGTTATTTTTCTTTTGAGAATGAGAAACATTTAATATGTAATAACTAAATAGCGTGTGGTAGTAATTTGTAGTGCCTGTATTCTTCTGCATACCGAATGTTGTACGTTACATAACTCAAACACCTAGTTCTAGGAATCAGTGGGACTTGGATCATGCTTCCTTCCCTGCTGTGCGAGCAGCAACACAACTCTTGCTCCTTTGTTGCCAGCAGTTATTCTGTGTTCAAGTTTACCAGATTTTCAACAGAGACTAGAGTGGGCTCTAATGTGGGCAGTGGGCCCTTGTACCCTTTTCCCTCTTTCCAAGAGGTGAAGATGCTATGTGGGGGTCTAGAAATAAGATAAGGCCTGGTCTGTAGCAGATGCCTGCCAGTCAAAGAAATTACCTGCTTACCTTTTGCAGTATGGCTGGATGCTGTGAGAGGAGAAAATTTAAGAGGACCTGGAAATATTCCTCTTCTGGGAATTAAGAGCATGTGAGCTTCTGGGAAGAGGAGAGTTACTGAGAAAAATTCAGTGTAATGATTGTTACAAAAGAAAATAGCAAGCGGGGATATTAAGCCAATGTTCTGAGAGCCTTAAATTAGCAGCCTGCTGGGAAACATCAAAAGTGAGTAAATATTAATTAAACTGAACAGCAAAAACAGAGATAAAGAATTTATAGTTGTTCTAGTAAGCAAGCAGAGTGCAAGATCTCCCCCTCCACAGTAATATCCTCATCTTCAATTTGGTTGTCCCTAGTTTCTGGGTTCCAGTTTTTTTTCATATCATGCAACTCACTTTTATAAATGGTGATGGGTTATAAACTATTTTTCTATGTATTTCCTATGCCTGTTTTCTAAATATAAACTTTAGTGTACTAAATAACCCAGGACATATATCCCATTTCTACCTTTCATGACAAAGAATCGTGGCTCGGCTCTCTTTTCCAGGTCCCACTGTGTTCCTTAAGGTTCCTAATGTGCAAGATGGTGGTGATGGGGTTTGGGAGTTCCTGCCCTAATGACAGGAGTAGTCTAGACAGTGGTCCCAACCTTTTTGGCACCAGGGACCAGTGCTCCTATGAAAATCTAATGCCTGATGACCTGAGGGTAGCTGAGGCAGTGATGCTAGTGCTAGGGAGCAGCTTCAAATACAGATGTTTACCCTGCTCACCTGCAGCAATCTCCTGCTGTGTGGCCCAGTTTCTAACAGGCCACAGACTAGTACCAGTCCATGGCCTGGGGGTTGGGGACCCCTGGTCTAGACTACTGTAGCCTCAGTCAGCTACAAAGAAGACTGGATAATGCATTCACATAAGAAAACATCACAGTTTATAAACTGTAAACATTAAAATTATCAAATGTATGGGAGAAAAGTGTTACCATTTTTATTCACATAAAGGTTAAAAGTCCATGGAAAATGTGTGCTCTGGTTAAGTATCTGATACCGTACATGCCAGATCTTAAGATCTGTTTATTTACAGATCTTAAATGTCAGGTCAATACACTATTGCATTGATGCTTTATATACATAGGCCCTGGAAAGTGCTTACTGTTCAATTTATTAAATAAATCTATATTTTAAAAGTTGCAAAAAACTTTGAGATATTTTTATTTTTATTTTTCACATTTTTCTTAAGGATATTTGTAAGGATTTTTTTCTTTATTACTCTATAATAAAGACCATATGCACAAAATATTCAATTAGCAATTTCAGCCTCTTTTTCAAAGTCAATATCAAATTAAATGGAAATTTTTGTGTCTTGATCCATTTTCTATTATTGCTCCATGCTCAAAATGCCCTTTATGGGGACAACAGAAAAAAACTTTGAAGGGATCTGAGCCCAGAGTGAGTTTATATAACATTTATCAAACAGCTACAAAAAATATAAAATAAAAACTTTTGTAGAATTTGTGTACTAGAAAGCAAGACAAAAGGAAGAAAGAATTCTAATACTGACTTTTGAACCAATATGAAATAAATTCAGTTTTGTGGAATTACACATCATTTCCAAAATAAATGGGATGCACTTAATTTTTCATTTATTGGTTAATGTTTATTAGTTTTGCCTCTTCATCTAGTTTGTAAAACCTTTGAAGGGAAGAACCCTGTTTTATAAAAGGTAAAGATACCAAGTAATGAGATTCATTTATATGTGCAGCAAATAGAAACTTGTCACATTATATCATAATCATGCATCCTATATTTAGTTCACCTGAGACAACACATATATGAGCTAATCCAACTTAAGGATAGCAACTTTATTTTACCAAAAAGCAGATTACTGTCAATTTTGCCCTGAGTTCTTTAGGGAAAAATATGAAAGTATTATTGAGAAAGAAGATCCCTACTAAGAAGGGCTCTTGGTAGCTAATTGGGCTCAAGTTTAAGAAACAAACAAACAAAAAACAAACAAAAACAAACAACAACAAAGAAACAGCCCAGCAGTCATTTCTACACAGGAGCCTTGAACTTCCTGTCTGCACTGTGTTCCTGCCATCTGAGACAGCCTTATAAAGGAGTTCCTGGAATTGTATTTCAACTAACAGAACTGAGACTTTGCCCATTCAATCACAGCTGTGCACCTATATTCCTATTAGCATCTTGACCAACCAATCAGAGCAGCCCTAGTCTGACCAATCAAAGTTCGAGGATTTGGAATCCTCTTTTGCATGAGTATGGACCACCAGGAATCAGGGGCAGGGACTTATGTTTATATAAGTCAGCTCCCCTCTGGCTCGGGGGAGCATACTTTCCCTTTCCACCAAAAACTGGACTATGTTTCCCTGATTGTCTGGAGCTGAAATACCAAAGATATCTCACTGGAGCAGAGCAAAGCTGACTACCCAGAGGTCTGCCCCGCCCCAGGGCTGCCTCACCCCAGGGGTGCCTCTCAGCTGTGCTGTTGTCCTAGGCATGCAGTATTGTGGTGGAGCTGTTTGTACTGAATAAAGTTTCCTTCTTCACCACACCCCACATTGGGATTCCTGTTGGCGTTGAATTGGTGCCAGTAATCATCAGTTGAAAGTATTTATCCCATAATAAAACATTGATAATGTAAAACATTGTCAAAGGCTCCATAAAACTAGGGATCCTAGTACTGAAAGTCCAGCTGTGCTTATGTATAGGAAAGCCTTGATTTTCCTGAGAGCCATTGCACATCTCTGATAACCATTAGACTATTATGGTGACAGACATTAAAATTTTGTTGGACATGGTTTAAAGTAAATAGGTATTCCAAGGAGCAGAAGCAGATAATCTGTGAATCGTACCTCATAAGACTATCAAATATTATAACTGAAATAGATTGTTTCTTAGTTGTTTGGGGAAGCTGGATTCAGAAAATATGTAAATTCAGGGCTCCCTCTGGCTTTAATTGTACCTGAGTCTGGCCTTTATTTTACCACCAATGTCCTGGGACCCTGCTTTAAGACATCTGTTTGCCAAAGCGTATTGTGCATAATATTGGACATGAACAAACATGTTTATGTATATAGTCTATTAAAAATTAGCACATACAACTGTAATTCAGAGTAATTAGCTAAGGTTATAATTAAGTTAAAAAAAAAAGCTTGTCCTTAAAAATATTAAATAATAGTGAAGGTGGTAGAGGGATGTGATAAAAATCATCAATGTTTCCAGCAAAATGGGAGAAGTTTGGGACGCACTGGGTGAGAGGTGGTTGGAGGTAGTGAGTGAAGGGATGCTGGGCAGTGTCTCTTTCAGAGAGTGTACTGCAGGCAATCATAATTAGTGCAGAGTGCATTAAAAAAGCAAAGGCTTTTTCAGAAGTAAATATTATCCTTTCCAAATTTCTCTCAACTTGGCTATGTTGATGTGAAATACAAAAAAATGACAAACTTTGTAATTCTCAATGGAACATGATAGGTGAAAGCACAGATCACCCCAGGGGAGAGTTTGGCTTCATGTTTTAACTAGGAAATTGTGATATCAAGGAACCATTTCTAATGTTTATCAGATTATAGATACTTTCAATCTAATTTAAGGACCAAAAAGAATGTCTCAACTCTGCTTAGAAATTTTGAAAAGTAATGAAGGAAAAAGAGACAAAATAGAGTTGAGACATATTTCTAAATTTGATAGAATTATTTACTTAGGAATGCAGACCAAAATGGAACAGGCCATTCTCAGTCTAAAACCACTGTTTTCACAGTGATGCTACATATACCTACCTATCTTGTGTATGTAAATAACTTGTGTACATAATATTTGCTTAAATAACTACAAAGATCCTACTATAATTTTTGTAAAGTATATTTTATTAGAGAAATTTTAAAATGTAAATCACATCATTAATTTTCAGGTTCAATCACTTCTTTAATTTTCTGGATATATTACCATGTTGATCGTTTACAAGACTTCCTTTTTAATGCAATTATTGTCATCTGACATATTAAATAGTAACAATTTTGCATCACAGTTTATAAAAACATTTTCTTCCAATATAACTTTTGATGAATGTATTCTGTTGTTTCTACAGTTGGTTGAATTCAAAGCTTAAGATGTAGATATTAATGGGAACAATGACAAAGTAGTCTACACAGCGTATTTCCAATCATCTCTTCATGCCTATGCCCGTACAACCCAGTCCAGGCCATTTCAGTGTATGGCAGTTTATATGTGCTTGGTTAAGTGGCTTTGTGGATTATGTTATCTAGCTTTAACTAAATTAACCTTCACATAAGGGAGAAGTGAATAAAAAGGATCCAGCAAAGAAATCAGGAAACGCAGACAACACTGAATGAGACACAGGTCAACAAGAAAATGTCTGAATGGGCTCTACTCTTTGTCCTACTATGAGATGTACCTCATCTCCCTTAAGAGGTAAAAATGATCAATTCTTATAAAAACTAGTCCAACTATTTTTAGAAATTTCCAAGAAGATAACCTTAAGTTGGGATTTTTATCTATTATCATTAACAATGAACTTTACTATTAAATTCACTTAGCTAAGATAGTATATAACCATCAAAATTACCCATTTAAAATATTTTGTTTTTCTTATTTCCTTGTTCTAAAAACTTCTGTTTGCATATGTTATATAATGTAGAGAATAATAAATAACAAATGGTATAATATTTCAATAAATTAATATATATGTTGGGGATATATTTTAAAAACGTTTTACTGATAGGAGCAGGCTATCAAAGGTGTTTGGAGACCATTGGTAGTGGGTTTGAATCTAGCACTTTGTGTTGTGTTTGTTTCTGAAACACCTAATATTTGTTTCACATAGATCATATCAAGGATTTAGTTGCTCTTGGTTTTTGAAAGATGTGATGTAATGTATATGCTTCGATAAAATCTTTCAAAATCAACTGTGGAACAATTTGAACATATTTGATATATTTGAGTTTACCTGTCAAACTTTCACATCTAATGTGCATTTCAGGTAGGTACCAAAGTTCTTAACATTAGTATCACTGCCACCATCTTCCTGCTGCTTTTAATCAGAAAAAGCAGGAATGTGGAATCTCATACAGGAAAAACCGCAGAGATAGATCTGGTAATTTCTTTAAAATATAGCCCATACTTAAGATCCAAACCAAAAAAACATACTGGGTGATCAATAGAACTGTAGTTGAAATATTTAGAAAAAGAAGAGGTTTATATTTAAAGTTAAAATATTACATTTTTATGCATAAATAAGCAGTATCAATTATTTTAATTAACACTGGATTGCAAAGTGCTTTTGCATTTATAGTATCTACTATCACTTGTCTTCTGTTTTTTTGGAAAAACTAAAATGTGTCTATGGGTTATGAAAAATGTAGAAACCTTACATTTAAAGAGTTCTCCCCAAAAGCTATTTTTATTCACTGAGTTATTATAATTTCTTATTATTGTTAGATTTGTACTTGGCAGTATGCCCTCCCCCCACCCCCCTGCAGCTGAGCAAATAGCTGGCCAAGCCAGTGAGCTCTGGAGCAACAGAATTTATGCACACATCTCTTTTCACTGTGCCAGCTGCACCAGCAGTGAACTCAAAAAAGAGAAAAGATAACCAGATGTTCTCCCCACATTGACCAAAATGTTATACTTTGAGGGAGTGGGAAAAGAAGAAATTGATGGAAAGATGGCCAAGGTGCCTTGAACTGCTCTGCTTTCGCACGCCATTCCTTCTACCTGGAATGCTCCTCTCTTTGCCAGCCACAGCGTGTCTATCACTCAAGCAGAATGATGCTTATAGGGCTAAGTAATAGTGCTCAAAAACAGTATGAGACTTATCTCCTCAACTGGAAAGGCCTCGAGATGAAAGGTCTTCCAGTGTGTTTTGATTCTACCACAGCTCTAGTCCAGTGGGAGCCTTAATTCTCCATTGAATGAATTAATGAAGTAGTGGGTAAATTAATAAAATTAGATCAATTAAGAGAATACATTGTTTCTATACCAAGTGGCTATTTTTAGTTCAAATATTTTGAATTACTGTGGGTGCTGCTCTCTTTGGTTAATAACTGTAATCAATCTGCCTTCAAGATGCTAATTATCTCATTAAGAAAAATATGAAAACCATGTATCAGTTACAAACCTATATCAATTGTCTGTTCCCCCCAAATTATTCTTCATAGCAACACAATTTGAGAGGAACCGTAAAGTTTTGTTCACCAAAGACAGTATAAAAACAATGTAGCATGAGAGATTTAACTTAGATATACAGTAATATGGTTAGAGTAACAAAGTTCAACATAGTTTGATAGAATTTGATGGAATCCTCTTCTCTGGAAGGCACTTATAAAAGCATTCTTCGTGATTTTAATATCTTAATGCTTTAATTGCTGGATTAAAACCATCTCCTGTCTGATGGCAGCTGGATGTGCTGATCTTTAAAATAAACAGCCCCCTTCAAGTCCTGTTCTTCAATAAAAACAACACCCGGCATCTCTTTGGATTTCACATTTTACAAAAGCCTTTTCAAATATGTTTTATCATTTAATACTTACTACAGTTGTGACTGCTATGCATTATTATTTCTACTGCAAAAGCTGGTTTCTTACTAAGTAATTTACATACAATAGTACACACGTGTGTAGCTAAGACCTGGGATTTAAACTGAACTGAACCAGATCTGCCTGTATTATATATGATCGTGATGGTGGTGATCATGTTGGTGACAGCTTCTACTCTAGAAACAATAAGCTTACAGTAAGATGGGATTTCACTTTTAAAGGGTTTTCCCTTAGTTTTAAATATTACAGTATAAAATAACGTGTTTCATACTGTCATGCATAAAAAATCAAGCGATTATTAAGAAGGGAAGAGCGTATTTTTCTTTATGTAAACTTTACCTGAATAAAACATGAAGGAAAGTACTAATAACCAATAATGCTGGTAAATAGAATTATTGATAATAAAATGAGCCCCAGAATAGGGAGCCCAGCAATAAATCCACACAACTATAATCAAATGATCATTGATGAGCAAAAGCAAGTCAATGGAGAAAGGGTAGTTTTTTCAAACAAATAGTGCCAAACAACTGGACATCCATGTAAAAAATATGAAATCTTTTACATCTTTTACAAATACAGCTCTAGAAGGATCTTAGACCTAAATTTAAAATGCAAAACTATAAAACTCCTAGACTTTAACATATGAGAAAATCTAAGTGACCTTGAGTTTGATGGTGACATTGACATTTGAGACATAACACCAAAAGCATAATCTATGAAAGAAAATACTGTTAAGTTGGACATCATTAAAAATTCAAAACAACTCCTTTGTGAAAGTCACTGTTAAGAGAATAAAAAGACAAGCCAAAGGCGGGGCTTGGGAGGAATCTTTGCAAAACACATATCTGATAAGGGACTAGTATCCAAAATGTATAAAGAACTAAAACTTACTAAAAAACAAGCTATTCGATTAAAAATGGGCAAAGAATCTGAACAGACACCTTACCAAAGAGATATACAGATGGCAGATTTTCATAAATACATTAAAAGATGCTCAACATCCTGTCATTAGGGAAGTGAAAATTAAGCCAACAATGAGATGCCACTACATACCTATTAGAATGACTGAAATCCAAAACACTGACAAAACTAAATGCTGGTGAGGATGTGGTGCAACAGGCACTCTTATTCATTGCTGATGAGAATGCAAAATGGTACAGCCACTTTGGAAGACAGTTTGGCAATTTCTTACAAAACAAAACGTACTCTTACCATATAATTCTGCAATTGTGCCCCTTACTATTTAGCCAAATGAGTTGAAAACTTATGTCTACAAAAAAACCTGCGAGCAAATGTTTTATTTCAGCTTCATTCACAATTGCAAAAACGTGGATGCAATCAAGGTATCCTTCAGAGGTGAATGAATATATAAGCTATGGTACTTCAAGACAATGGGATGTTGTTCAGCAGTTTTTAAAAATGAACTATTAAGCCATAAAAAGATATGGAAGAAACTTAAATACACACTGCTACAGTAAGAGAAGGCAATCTGAAAAGGCTACATACTGTATGATTCCAACTATATGGCATCCTGGAGAAGGCAATACTGTGGAAACAGTGAAAATATAAGTGGCTGCTAGAGATTCAAGGAGAGGAATAGAGGGATAAATTAGTGGAGCACAGGGAATGCTTAGAGCAGTGAAACTATTCTGTATGATACTATAATGGTGGCTATATCTTGTCATACATTAGTCAAAAGCTGTGGAATATAGAATAGAGTGAACCCTAATGTGAACTATGTACTTCATGTATTAATATTGACTCATGAGTTGTAACAAACATCACACTAATGAAAGATGTTAATAATAGGGGAAATGGAAAGTGTTAGGGGTGGGGAAGGAAGGAGTTGGGGTATATGGGAACTCTATTTTCCACTCAGTTTTTATGTAAGTAAAAAACCACTAAAAATAAGCATTGATTTAAAAATACGTTTTAAAACCCACATATAAACCAGAATTTTTTAAAAGCTCCACATTTAAAGGGTATGAGCAAGGAAGATGGAGTTGTAAAAGTCGAAGGAAATTAACTCTATTCAAGGCAGCTTGGCTCTAATTTTTATCTCTGTAAGCAAGATAGTCTTGTTATAGCACCATGACTTCAGGATTAGAAAGCACATATATACTTCTCTAACTCTCCCAAGGGAATATAAAAAGGTATCCAAATTATAATAATTAAATGAATACTTAAGAAACCAAACTCTTGAGAAACCCAATTCTAATGTTCTTACAAAAATTAAAGTTTCAATGGGCTTAAAGATATACTAATGTTCTCCTATTTAATTTAGCACTTACTAACCAAGTTTAAGTAGAATTTGATTTATTGAAATACATCATAAACAATGATAATAACATTTTCTGTATAATTAATTTTTAAATTAGCCTTTTCTTCATGCTCATTTCTCCCATAATTTAGCTTTTGAGAACAGAAGGGTGATTGCCAGACTATTTCATATTCAGTATCAGTCCTTCATTAGAGCCCTGGTCCTAAAGTATAAGTTATAGAAGATGTTCTCTGTAAGCAGTCACCCCAAGCTTTTCCTACAATAACCTTATAGTAAATCTGTAAAACACTAAATGAAAATATATTTTCAAATCAATATATTTTTTTAGTGTGTCATGAACATGAACTCCCAATGAGCCCAAGATAAATTCTATAATATGTTTTGGTAGTTATTATAATAGAGTAACCCTACTGCATTTTATGTAAAAAATAAGGATTTACCAGCAAAATTCCATTTGAGTCTGTTAAGCCTCATTGAGACTTTATTTTGTTGCATTGTCAAACCATTTGTTTTTAAATTTATGTACTACATCCTATTTATATATACTGTACATAATTTCAAATTATGAATATTTATAATATAAATTAATTGATCTATTTGCAGAACAACTCAGGAGGGGAGATTGTTTTTAATGCTAAAGCACTTCATTGAAAAGATGTTAACAAATTGAGAAATAAATGCTTTGATAAAGAACTATATTTGATTACAACAATACTAGGCACATGCATATTAATAAGTATTTGTAGAATGAAAGACTGGTTGGATGAATACATACTCCTAAATGTAACAAAACAAGAAGGAAGGTTACTCACGTTTATTAAACATTTACTATGTACTAGGTACTCTCTGTACCTTATCATTTAACAGCACAGCCAACTATCATATACAAACAATTGAAGGTGAGAACACTAAGACTGAGGAAGGTAAGTAACTTGTCCATCCTTACACAGCTATGAAGTGGCAGAGCTGGAATGAAAACCTGCAATATTTTTGACCCCTATCTCCATACTTCTAGTCATCCTGTGTTGACTCAAAGAGATGAATATGGAGATCGGAATATTTAAAATCATATCCTCAAACATGGGTAAAAGTCCTCTCTTCTCTAGGATTTAGGGACTACTCTTGGCCCAATAGGAGAAGGTAGAATAACCAAAGTTACCCCAATAATTTTAATAAAAAAGAACATGCTAACTAACAATCTTTAAGACACTGTGGAGAGCCCTGACTTTCCTTTGGTGCAGCATAGCAGATGTTCTCCAGTGTCCAGGACACACTGAGCTGGCCCCCGACCTAGCCTTTCTCACAAAAGGTTCTGACTAAGCTTTGAGAAACATGTTAACCTACATTTATTTCTAATTGACACAAAACAGAAGGGGAAATTTTGACAAGAAGAGGCACTGCAGTTCTTACATCCTTTGCCCAATTTCAGTTTCTACAATGAATCAAACTTTTACTGGAAAGGCGAGGACAGTGGAAATGAGCGGAGAAGCACTCTTTTCAATCTAGCCTCCCCTAACTCGCTCACTCTTGCCCTGGACGTTTTCTGTGAACTGCCTGTTTGGGACATTTCAAAACAAATTAATTTCATAGACCTAATGACACCATGAAAATGGTTTCAGTTGCTTTGTCTTTTCTTATGCTACTTGGAATTGTCATGAGCTGTCGAAGTCAATTGACTTACTTTATAGGCACTGTCACTATTAGCTTTATTAATTCATAAACCCAGTGATATTCATGCATCTAGCACAATGCAATTGGGGCACATAGAAACAAACGCTATTAACAGTGATCCTTTCAACTCTGATGACATCATCTGCATGAGGGTTGAAATTTTATGCCGAGCTCAGGAGAATAATCACCGTACCAAAGTAACTCTGATCGACCTACCCATCTATAACCAAAGCGTGCCATATTGTTTCCCACTTGTTTAGCCCTTGGGATGCTTCAGTATCTCCCTCCCTCATCTTTGCACAGCTCAATCTTATTTTTTGGTGGTTCTAATATTTAAGTCTACACTTCCCATGCATTTAAATAAATAGGCTTTTCTATTCTTATACTCTGTCTTAGCTTCTGTCTGTGCTAAATCATTACCTTGCAGCTTTCCCTCTCGACATTTAGGGTGAAGCAGCATTAACCCCAGCAGTTCCAAAACGTTGACCAATGTGTCTTTTCACCTGTCCAGGCACCATATGCCATTGAACCGAGACACTAACTTTAAAATATTACATATACATATAATGGAAGATTATTTAACTTTAAAAAGGAAGGAAATTCTGGTACTTGCTACAGTGTGGATGAATCTTGAAGATATGCTCAGTGAACTTAGCTAGTCACATCATCATACTGTATAATGCCACTTATATGAGGTACCTAGAATAGTCAAATTCACAGACAGAAACTGGAATATTGACTTTGAGGGGTGAGGAGGAGGGAATAGGGAGTTGGTGTTCAGTGGGTACCAGTTTCAGTTTGGGAAGATAGAAAAGCTCCAGAGATGGGTGGTGATGGCTGCACACCAGTGTGAATGTGCTTAATGCCACTGAACTATGACTTAAACATAGTTAAAGTGGTAAATTTTATGTATATTTTACCACAATAAAAAATAACAATTGAAAAAGTTAAATAAAAATACAACTGGAGATTATATTGAAGTGATTCACATATTAAAGCTCCTTATTTTATCAGTGCATAAACTGAGGCCACAGAAGATTAAACTGAGTTAAGAATACACAGCTGCTTAATATGGCAGAACTAAAACTGGAGTCTCATGATCCTTATTATCCCAAAGATACTTCCCTTTTTGGTGAAAGATGACATTTTTGATACATAGTCCTAGAAGACGGGAGATTGCTAATCTTCCAACCAAATACTAGTGGGTGTCCAGTTCTCAGTACTACATTACTTACAGCTGGATAATATTCCCAGACAGGCTGACATAGTTTGACAGCTGGAATAAGGTGTCTTGACCCAACATGCCATTTCAGTGAAAGGGCCAGATGCTACATGAGCACAAGGACCAGTTATGGGGTCCTTTCAGGCTTGTTAATTTGTTGGTAAACAAGATGCCCAAAGTTATACAACTTATTTTGGTGGAGGTTGGCCATAGTAGGCTTACATATGGGATGTGCGGATCCTAGCACCTGCATTGCCTGCTGTTGAACTCCCCGCTCTCCCATCCTGTCTTTGGTGAACTTGCTTTGACATTAGTTCTTATTTGAGATTCCTGCCAGTCACAGAATCCTGGCATGTGACAACAGCGATGTTCTAGTTTTCCCTATTTCGTCAATTTTTGTATAGTTTGAGATGCTTGTGGTTAGAATCTTGCAGGACAAGAGTCTTCATTGGACTGTAATCAATCAGTAATGGAGTTCTGTAAAGTTACCTGTCTAGGAGCCAGGCATCATGTGAATTGCAGTATCACACTGTCCGATCCTAACATCAGTCCTGCAAGATGGACAGAATTAGTTTCGTTTTGAAGACTGAGAAACATTCAGATTAAAATGGTTTTATCAAATTCCTTATAAATAACTATATTTAATTTCTGCTTCTCACACATTCTAATTCATGGGTTTCCTTCAGCTTTGTTCAAACTTTTCCCCTGCCTAGGCCACTGGTTCTCATACTTTAATGTGCATGGAAATTACCTGAGTGTCTTGTTAAAATGCAGGTTTTGATTTAGTAGGTCTGGGATGGAGCCTGAGATTCTATATTTCTAACATTTTTTCTGGAAGCTGCCAATGATCTGCTCCCTTGACATAATTTGAGAAGCAAAGCTCCAGACTATGCCTTTAGCTACACGTGGCTGTTAAGCACTTGAACTAGTCTGATTTGACATATACCGCAAGTATAAAATACACACCCCACTTCTAGAAACTAAAGAGTGTAAAATGTCCCAATTTTATATTGATTACATGTTAAAATTATTTTTTGAATGCATTGGGTTAAATAGATTATCAAAATCAACTTCACCCACTTATCTTTTTTAATTGACTGTTAGAAAATCTAAATTTGCAATATGTGGCTCGCTTTATATTTCCATTGGACAGTGCTATTTTATTAGAGACTCCTGACTCTTCCCACCTACAAATGTTACTAACCTTCAAGAGCCAGCTCGTTGCCTTTCTCTAGCGTTTGCCTTGTGTTCTCACTTCAGATCTCTCCTCTTCCAACCCCTGTGGACAGTATTTAGCACATGTTGTGTTGTGTTGATGAAGGTCGCATACCTGTATCTTGCTGGCTAGGCCATAGGTTCCTGAAATTCCAACCTCATGTCTTATTCCTCTTTGTATCAACAGCCCTTAGAGAAGTACCTGTCTTCTAATAGATTTTCAGTGATGACCACTGAATAAATGATGAACCTGAAAAGTCTGCTATGACTTTATATGTCTCAAAGTGCTTGCTTAGCACAATGCGTTTAAAAAGAGGGCCTAGATTATGGTGTGGGTCAGTCCCGGCCAGCCTCAGTGCCACGGTCACTGTGTTCTTGGGCTGCCCTCACCAGCTGTCCTTTCTGCTAAGGGAATTCTCAATCACTGTAATAGAAACCTAATCTAAACATGATTAGGAAGGCAAACTGCTGTAAAAAGCAATCATATAATGCATTCCAACAAGAGATTTGGGAATTATCTGCACCACTGGTTTTCTCCTTTAGGATAATTAAAAGTTGAAAGAGAATTGCTTAGAAAGTGAAGGTGACTGCTTCTCTTTCAGTAACATTGTCATGTCTGAGATGAGGAACTTGAGATGACCCTTGGCTAGAAGTAAGTAGCACCTTCCAAATGTTATGTTAGGATTTAAGAAGCATTTACTCATCTTCAGTTTGAGGTCCAAGGATCACTACCTCCTAATGTTAAATATACCTCCTGGTAAACCATTCATTCATTCATTCATTCATTCTTCATTCTTCTTTCCATCACTCACTTATTCACCCCCTCAATTCACAGTCTCACTCTAATAAGTGTGAATAAGCAGCCACAATAGCTAGGTGCCGGGGACCCCAGGATTGATGAGGCAGTCCAGTGCAAGAGACACACGTATGCCTTCTTAAAAGGGTTTTCCAGGCCATTCTCTTTTCCTAATTTCTGAACAAAATTCAGTATACCAGTGTTGTCATTATGTATTTGGAGAAAAATAATAAGTCCTCCAAGCATTTTGAAGAGGCATTAAATATATCTAGTCCTTTAAGAGCTTAAAATTAATTTTTTCCACACTGCAATTAAAAAAAAAAGTTCTTGGTGCTTGTTTGGAATCTTATGTTCACTTCATTTTTAAGACATGCCTGGCTCCTTTTGGTATCCTCCTCCTTCCAGAGCTTTCCTGCGTGTCCTCACTTCACCTCCACTAGAGCTGCAATATCTCACAACAAGTCAAGGGCAGACGTGTAACTCAGAATTTACGCTCGGGGAATCCTGGCCTGTCATTTACTTCCATGGATTCTCTCTGACTTCCATGTGGGAAAGGTCCAGCTAATAGCCAGTATCTGGAGTAACACTGTAGACCTTTTATTAAATAAACTCTCTTTTCAAACAATCTTGTTTATATTGTTAAAAGAAAAGATGGCATGCCAGTGTGAAACTCATTTTTAATAAAAATGTTTATTTGTATGTGTTTTGCACACACATCAGTGGATACTGAGGGGGTGATAGGATGATATATCTCTACCAGAATGTAAGTTCTTGAGGAAGGGGCCAGGGATCTTGCTTTTTTCCTGAATTGTAGTCCCACAGTGTACTCAAAAAAGTTTTCTAAGCTGGAATGGTTTCTATGGCAACATAAGCTAGTTATGACGGAAGGGAGGAGCAGTTGTATTTCTAAGTCTTATTTCATCATTTCATTAGAACAAATTTATCAGCTTTTCTGAGGGGGAAAAATCTGTTCAGTCTACCATTGTAATATTCTGTGAGAAAAACAGGGCTCATTATTCAGAAGCCACATATGGCCATGCAAACAGGAGCTCCCTGTAGCCAGGCTCCACATATAACAGTCATTAATCTAGTGGTGACATCTGAACAGGAAAAAATTCATCTCTTGCCCTGAGATAGATGGATAAAAAAGAGAAACAAAAATTTACTATTTGGATAGCTTTAAGCGCTGCTACTTAATTAAGAAAGCTAATGTAATAGTGATGCTCATTCATTAATTACAGTTCTTTTAGTATGCATTTTATATTAATTGTGTATTTTATATTCACATTATGCATTAGGCTCTTATGTCCATATTACTAATATTAGTGATTAAAGACCTACTAGCAGCCTGCTTTGCTGCAACATGGTTTTAAATCATAGGAAGCCAACATCTGGCGTATAATTTGTCATCCCTGCTAAAGATTTTTTCCCAAAAAACTTAATCAGAATTAGTTCACTTATTTTAGTTAAAAAGGAGTAAAGCCAATGGTTTGATGCTTTTCATTAGCTTTGAGACCAGAGAATAGATTTAAAAATCTGGCCTTGAAAAAGTGAATTTTTAGTTATTCATGCAAATGGGTCCAATCTCCTTTGGTATTCAAAAAATAAAAATCACTTTTTGTTTGCGTCAGCTTTCAACCACTGTATTATTTTACATGTTTAATTCATTTATTTTTGCCTTAATTTACCCAAAAAACCAAAAAGGTTATTCAGACCTGAGATCTGGAGAGACTGGGAATAATACAACAATTAGAAAGAGACACCGTGTGCTCAGGGGGTTGGCAATGGGACAGAATTCTGGGGCCTTGTGCCCTAGCCAAGGAGCAGTTTACAGGAGAGTGGGAGACTGCAGACATCAGAGATATAGTTTGGAGCCCTGAGCACACAACATTCTGGAACTAAAACATCTTTTGAGGACTTTAAAAAACATTTTATTAGGAAAGCAACAAAGAAATACTTCTTTGAGATCATAGGACCCATTAACAGCTTGCTCATGATCCTGGTGACATCCTTGTTGGCGAGCCAACCAGGACGGAAGGCGGTTGGACAGCCTGTGGTGAGTCTGAAGCCCTCACCCCGACCTTGATGGCTAGAGTTTCACCTGTCAGCCTCAGCTTTCTTTTGCTTCTCCTGGGACATGGGGGACCCCTCTGCTCTTTGCGAGTCTCAGCAGCTGCTGACCATAATTTCTTTAACATCTTCCTCCTTTGGAAGTGGTGTGATATTTGTAGTTGCTTCTGCCAGGTCTTATGCTCACGTACACCCGGTAGTTCCTGCTGTATCTGCACAGATGCAGGGCTAGAAGGTAGAAGTCGCTCAGCATTGAGATTTCTCCCTCTGGGTGTGCTTGATTCGTCATTTCATATATTGCCATCAACTTAAGTTTCTTCATTTGTTTGGGGGAAAGATGAAAATAAGTCTCACTTTGACCTCATCTAAGATTTATGAAATTATCCAAATATAGAGGAGCAGAATAAGGCTCTTCGTTTTGGGCTATGAAATCCATCCCTAATAGCCATTACTTGCCACCAATCTACAGAAAATCAGAGAGTAGGGACATTTGGGCAGCTGAGAGAGGCTGCATTCACAGAGGCATACGGTCGTAAGAAATTCATCACAGAATTCCAGGATTAATTATAGGACATGCAGCTGCCACACTTTTGCTGCATTTGGGTCTTGAGGCAGAGTCAGCTGTGAGAAAGCTCATTTGCAGCAGTGAAAACAGCTGTCACACTATTGATGCATGTGGCAATAGTGCCGAGTCATTTCTTAGGATACTGTTTTACCGCGGTAACAGAGGCTGCCTCAGTGTCGTTGTACTGTAGCCATGAGGCCACGAATGTTGTGAGGGATGTGATTTATGGCCAGGGCAGCACTGCTGAAATTTTGGGAAGTGAGGCCATTTTTGTTCTGAAAACACTCGTTTTACAGCAGAGGCAGAGTAATCATGTGGAGGTCACCTGGGAATCACATAGCAGTAATCCAGGCATCACATGGTGATCACTTAACTGTCACACGGGTCCTGCCTCACTTCTGCATTATGGTGGTAATGCTGACTCATTTCTGAGTTAACCGCTTTAGGGCAGTTGGTGCTAGTGTGACAACAAAAGGCCTTTCAAAGGATCAAAGAGCAGTGGACCCCTGCAATTGACACCAGCCCCAGCACTGGCATCCCAAACCTTTAGAAGCCCTTCACCTTATATATGGCCAAAAGACAAGGAAATAGCCCTGGGAGTGCTCACTCAGAAGGGGCAACTTATCATGTGGCCCTCACTTATCTCTCAAAACAATTAGATCCTGTTGCTGCAGGGCGACCAGGGTTTTTGAGACCAGAGCCATCCTGCCACAGCCATCCTGGTGCAGGAGGCCATCAAACTCACTCTGCTCAACCACTCAAGTTTCAGACCTACATCTAGTACAGGGAGTTTTAGAGACAAAAGGCCATGGGGTCACCTCACCCAGTATCCCCCGGATTCTACAGAGAGTCTTTAAATTCTGTCAGACCCCACACCCAGCTACCTTCTTTCCACCAGGTTCAGGTAAAATCAGGAGACTCTGTCCTCCTTGAGACCTGGAAGGAAGGCTCTCTCCCACTGACCAACTCACCCCCTAAATGGAGAGGCCCATGTCAGGCTCTCCTCTCTGCCCTGTGGCAGTTAAACTCCAGGGAGTAGCCAGCTGGGTGCGGCACGTGTCTCAAGTCTCCCCTGGAGGATCCTACAAGGAAGACAGACAAGACGCTACACATGCCAACCCCTTGAGGATCTGAGACTTCCATTCAAGAGAAAAGAAAAAGCTATATAAAGACGGACACAATCTGGCATCCCAACTAATAGATAAGTTATGATTCAACCTTATTGCTTATTTGTTCGCATGGGCCTCCTATGGCTTACTGCAAGCTTGGCTTTCTGGCTACAGTCCAGCTGCTTACTCCGGCCAGGGTGGAATCATGCTTGTCGCTGTCCGCTTACTCTGCGTACCACATTTTGTTTGTCCATTTACCTGTCAGTAGTCATGTGTGTTGCATCTGCCCTTCGACTATTGTGAATAACGCTGCTAGGAACGTGAGTGTACAAATACATGTTCTAGTCCTTGCTTTCCCTTCCTTTGGGTATGAAGTCAGAGTGGAATTGCTGGATTGTATGGTAATTTTATGTTTAATTTTAGAGGAAACTCCATACTGTTTCAGAATTACTTTTTAAATCTGGCATTGAACAATGACATCTTGCCACATATATATGTGCCCCAGAGAGAACCATAAAATTCATTTAAATAAATATATAGTGATTGGAGTTGTAAGAGAATGTTATTTCATTATCCATGATAGAGAACTTAAGAGTGTTGAAGTTTGGGCAAATAAAAGTGCATGAGAGTTGAATAGAAAGTAGAAAACCTCTATCCAGTAAGACCTGAATATGTGGATCATTTAAAGAACTTGTCAGCTGTGGCAATCCACGAAATGACTTTCATATTCTCTCCCTGGCATAACATAATATTTTAGATAAAGATATGATGAGTTGAAAATAAAATGGCTCACAAGGTTTAGATGGGTTTTTCGAAGAGGCATTTTAAATTATAATGAGAGCAAAGTTTGAAACCCTATAAGGTTATGAAAGAAATAGTATCATTAAGGATCAAAAATTACCCTTAATTTCAATTATACCTGTCTTTCTAAAAATATAGTGAAAATCTTCAATCTGAGATAAATGAGATGTGCATGTATAGATGAAGTCTACTTTAACAAATGACTTAAGGTATTCCCTAAAACACAGATTCACACAGAGAAACTAAATATGAAGTTACAGGTTATTGCAGAATAATAAACCAGCAATCGGTAAAAGCTTTATTGTGTCCTCATGGCATGGATTTTAGCAATTACGAAATGGCCAGATTTTCAATCCCAGTGATTTAATCACATGCTAATATGCTTTCCTATAAATTGTTACAGGACAGCTCTGTTCAAACAAACAAATAGCTTCTGAGTTTTTACAAATTGTGCTGAAATTTAGCACTGGAACCCTCAATCTTATAATCACATGCTGTTAGCTATTTAAATTGTATTTCTCTCTGGGATTTGTAGCCTGAATTTGAAATCAGATATTCAAAATATTAGTCCAGCAGCTGAATAAAGTCAAGGGACTATCAGCATATCATTTTAAAATGTGTGAATTGATAGACTGTTCTAAGCTATGATGGCTACTCTTGTCGTTAAGGATTGCTTATATATAGAAATAGCATGTATTCAGGATGGGAAACTAAAAAGTTTTATTTTTTTCAATCATCTTGTTTGAAAGGCTAATTATTGATGTTTTCATTACTCCTATTACAAAGAGTCCCAATTAAAAGGGTTGAATCATCAGATTATATTTATATTTACATCCTTTTAAAAGGTACCTTATTCTACTAGACTTCATTATATCATAGTTTAGGTCATGAACCTACGCAATGATCGATACGGCATAACGGAATGTCTGCAACATACACACACACACACGTACATTGTGTGTGTGTGTGTGTGTGTGTGTGTGTGTGTGTGTGTGTAAAATTATTACTACTGACCATCACTCTAATGTGCTTCTGCGTTCTTGGTTAAGAAATTATCAAGACTCTTCCCATTTAGTCATAAAACCTTTATTCTACTAGGTGGTAGGTAGAGTATAGATAATCAGATTTGATCTCTGCCTTCAAGAAGCTAAAAATCTAGTTAAGTAGAAGTTGGGTGAATGTTAATGGTTGTTGGTACATTTGAATTATGACATATCTTACTGAAAGAAGAATAGATGAATCTGAATAATGCCATTTGTTTTACAACTTTTGTTCAACAACCTGCCCATCAGTCATACCATCTTTGCAGCCTGGCCCTGCCTCTAGGACACTCCTGACATTGCCATCAGGGGGCTCATAATCTTCTCTGCCCTGCCTGACATCAATGATCTTTTCCGATAGGCTGATGCTTTCACTGTTCCTTAGCTTCTACTCTCAGAGATTTTGCACCCTATAACCCCCCAAACAGACCCCTTTGGCCATAATCCTCCCTAGAACTCTCACACAGCAGAAAAACCTGGTTTGGTGGGTATGACATTTCTCTAGGAAGTTTCCGTTTGAAGATAGAGACAAAAGGATGGAGAGAGAATAGAGGACCAAATTCTGAATCATATTCTATCCTCAGATATCTCTGAAGGAAAATCTCATGGTTGTGTCCTTAAGCTCTAACTTAATGAATGATTTTATTCCCTTTGAGTACTTTAATGTCTCATTCATTCACCTATCCCACCAATACTATATTATAATTATTTACTTATGCATCTGACACCCCTGTTTGGATCAAGGTCCTCAAGTGTAGAAATAGTGGTGGTATCATCTGATATGGAATAAAAAGTTTCAGCTTTTTCATAATTTCCATCAATAACTTTCCCCTAACCTTTTTTTTTTGATATGAATATAACTGATATTTTCTCAGTTGTATGCAAAGAATGGAAATATCTTCAAAAACCTTTGAACAGTAAGTTTAAAAAAATAAAAACAAAAACAACTTTGCCTGACATGTAATCGCAGCTTTGTGACAAATCTCTTTGCTCCCGAATTGTCATCCTTAAACTTCTAGATAGAAATTCCAAAGGTGTCACTAGACAGAATCTGGGTCTTTTTCATCTTTGGATTGCTAACTTGTAATCCATGCCAAGAACACAGTAGGCCCTCCTGAAATGTTTCCTGAATGATTCATCATAAGAAATCTTCAACTCCAGGGCTTGCTTTTATGACACCTACGGACATAGTCACGATTTGCCATGATGTAAGAAAGTTTGTGGGAGGAATTTCAATACTATGAACTTTAATAAAAACATCAGTGGTTTCTCTTTCAACTTCTCTTGAGAAACAATTCTACCCTATCATATGGTGCTTGGTTTTATTTCAAGCATCCTGACCTAAACTTAGTTTATTTTGCCCTAATTAATTTATTTGAAAAGCAGCAATTAAGGAGACATTACATACCAGCCTTACAACTTTTCACATGTGGACTTCCTTTGCACTGGTTATACCGTTTCCTCTAAGGAGCCCAGATGTTTCCACAGAAAAAGATCTAAAACACTTTTCTTTAGCCTAAAATAAAATGAAAGTTTGAGGATTTCAGCAGCACCCTTAAAAGATTCCTGCCCCTTTTCTTCTTTTATCAACACTTCTCTATTTTCATTAGTCACTTAATAACGTTCATAATTTTCCTTATTAATAATTAAAAGCTTTATTCCTGGAAGCTTAGGTGAAGTTAATTGGCTCTGCCCTCCTCATTAAGCTTTTGGAAGACACCATGGGCAAATAATCCTAAATTACTGTGCCTGACTGACCACAGTCATTTGCCACAGAATGCCTTTTAATAGAGCAATGTCAATCAAAAGCAACAGTTTAAAGAGGCAGTGCATGGTGATGACTGAATTAGCAGTGAGGGAGAGGCAGATACAGAAACCCACAGAGAGAGACACACACACAGAAAGAGACACAGAGAAGAAGTATTTTTTTTTAACAGGTTGCCAACTAATAAATGTAAAAGGTATAGATAGAACTTAAAATAATCATCATTTTGCAACTATTAATATATAATTCCAGCAAAGTCAGGATCAGCGAGTGCTAAAACTATTGACTGAAAGGTTGTTGTGAAACAACATTCACATGATCTCAGAGTTTTACAGTGCAGATTACTTAAAAATTACAAATAGAAAATGTACCTTTATATTGAAACTGTCTGGTAACCACCATCTCAACTAGGTGATCAAACATCCTCACCAGTAGGGAAACCACCTGACTTTATTTGCTACCTCATGTGATACAATAAGTATACAATATCACCTGTGTTGTTTTCTTACAAAAATATATAGCCTATATCAAATGATGAAAAAATGATATACAATTCACAGTGTGGAACATTCTAGAATATACTGATCTGTACTCAAAAGAAATCAGTACCATAAAAACAAAATAGGGAGAGGAGAGGACTACTCCAGATAAATGATCAAACCGACCAAAAAAAGAAAAATATCAAAAGCAAATGTACAGTGTAAATCTTGATTGGATTCAAGATTTCAAAAATCTTGAAAGACGCCATTAAGATATTGGAAAAATTTAAATATAAGCTGTATTAGAGAATTATTTAATTCTCATGGGTAGGTGTTGGTATTTTGGTTATAAGAATATATTTTTACAAAAAGATATGTATATAAGACAAGAAAGTATTTGTGAACTGTTAATTCTTACATAACTAGCTCAGCATAAAAATGGATATTTGTTTTATTAATGTGTGTGACATACACATATATCCATATACATAGAAAAAAGAACAAATGGGTACAATGTTTGCAAATCTAGGTGAGGACTATATGATATTCATATTATATATTTTCAACTTTTCTATAGGCTTAAAATTTTTCAAAGTAAAAACCAGGGGAAAGCAAAGATATGAGATTTGAATAAAATCCTTATAATAAGAATGTTTTAATAAAAATTATAAATCAGCCTTTTTTAAAAAACAAAATTTTTCTTGGCTCTGTCATTTAATAGGTGTGTGACCTTATGGGTCACTTAGCTTACAATGAATTTTTCTAATCTATAAAATGGGGAGATGAAGCTTATATTAAAAAAAGAAAGAAAGAAAAACAGACCAAACGTATCCCAAAGCTTGTGTTTGAACATCTCCTCTGTGCGCCACAGTGTGAAAGGAGAAAATGCTCATGTTATTATCTGTCTCCTCATCCCTTCCCTTTCTCGAGTAAACTTAGTCAAAAAAGGAAATACTAGCACTTTTCATTTTTCAGTAAAATCAGAATTCCACCACTCTTGTCTTTTGGTGTGACCATCATGTGTGGCTCAGGAGATATGTAAGATTTAAGGTGGAGAAACTAGAAAACTGTCACCATTACAGTCATGTCTATTGTTGCATTACAGTAGAGAACAAGTGAACTCAGTTAAATATTTTCTCCCATTTTTCAAATAACTTTTTTTCCTCCTACCGTGGGCAGCAGATCTTGATTTTTGTTGCAAGGAAACCTGGAAGGTTTGTTTGGCCCTCAGGAAACCACGTTTAATGCTGTCATTTTGGCTGATTCTTCATTGGCTGATTTGATGCCAATTCAAGGAAGGTTCACTTCAAACCCTTGCTAGGTAAACTAGTTGTGGCAAACTGTGCTAGCCCTAGGGGCTTTGGGAAGTGCCCCAGGGGCTTCCTGAGCATGGAAGCAGGGACAGGGGGTCGGACCCTTCCCCACTTCAAGCGGAGCTATTCTGCTTTGATCTGCTTTCATGTTAGGCTCTGTTTGAAGAAAATGTTTCACTCGGGAGAGGGAGAGAATAAAAAAATTTTCGAAAAGCTTTGACCTAATCTACCAAAAAAGAAAATTGAATCTCTGAGAAGTGACTTGCCCCAAATTACACAACTCATAAATACCAAGGCTGTGGAGGAAGCTGGTTCTTCTGACTGTAAATCTCTTTCCATTACTGCACACTTCCTGATGCTAGGATTGGACAAACAAAGCAATTACACATGCACAAAGCAACGTTTAAAAATAATATGAGACTATCATGAAAAACGTTCTGTGCTAATGGATTTAAGGTTCGACAAATGGATAATTTCCTAGAAATAGCACTCTAAGTGTGGTCAGCTGCCGCAAACTTTACCCATCTGAGTGAAGTAAATAAAGAATTGGGAGTACTTAGAACCTGTGAAAACAGTTTTTATAGTGCTGAAGCATCCAGGCATACACTTGTGTATTTTACAAAAATATTAATTAGTCTCTGATGAATTGAAAAGCTCTGTCTTAGAAAACTATAACTTAACTAAAGGGACTCAAAAGAAATAGGAAATCTAAAGAGACCTACAGCCATTTAAGAAAATGGATCAAAGTGTCAAACTCTCCCCCCCTAAAAACTCTCCAGTCCAATAGAACAATAGGAAAAGTAACTATTTCATGAGGCCAGTGTAATCTCATACCTAAGCTAGACAAGGACACTATGTGAAAAGACAATTATAGGCCAATCTTATGACTGTAGATATAAAAATTCTAAATAAAATATTAGAAAATCAAGTCCTACGTATACTGTGATATGTATTAAAGGGAGAAATATCAATCACTTTATTAGAAAAGCAAGTGCAGAAATGCAAGTGCAGAAAAACACAAATTCATGAGAAGAGAAAAATTACTGGCCCCTTAAATAAAGAAGCAATATTCTTAAAAGGTATCTTTAAATCTGTTATAAATGTCCAAATCACACAAAATCATGCTCTTTTAAAATTGGGGATGAGAAATTTTACCAGCTATCGTTGTTTCTTTTTTGATGGTACACACTGGAGGTAGGGGAGGGAAGTACACTGGTTAGAAAGGCAGAACACAACTTTTATTATTGAAACTATAGTGCATATAGAATATCCTAGAACTTATGCAAATTATTAGAACAATTAAAGAATTTTGGATTTTATCGAGATAACTAATTTAAAATATTTGTATTGGTATAAATAAGCAAAATAATCAGACAATATAATTTTTAAAATATATAATTAGTAACTAAATTGATAAGCTGTCTAGAGATAAATCTAATAAAAATGTGCAATATTTCTAAAGAAACCATTTCTAAAAATGTACTTAAAGACAAAAAAAGATTTTATTAATGTAGAGAGACATTATTTTTATGGCTAGAAATCATCAGTATTGTAAAGATGTCAATTCTCCCCAAATTAATTTTTTATATTCAATGTAAGTGCAATCAGGAATGTTTGAAGATCTGAAATTTTATGAGAGAATAAAAGACCAACAAAACCCAAGCAAATCTAGAAGAAAGAAAAGTAGGAGGAGAAAGAAGAGGAAGAAAATTATTAATAAGACTTTTAACAAAACTATTGTGATTTTAAAGCATAATACTGGTTCCGAGAAAAAAATTGATCACTGAGAGCATCTAGAAATAAGACACAAATATGAGGAAACTTGGACTATGACAGGTGACATTATAAATCAGTTTCAGTATACTAGTCAACAAATAATCTGTGGCAATTGACTATCCATATGGAAAGGGATAAAATTAAGTCCTCATTTCATGATATACACAGTCACATTTCCAGATGGCTTAAAGACTGAAATTTAAAAAACAATCTTAGAACCAAGCATGGAAGGATCCTTAGGCTCTAGAACAGAAGAAGGATTTCTTTTGTAAAAAATTACAAAATACCAATAAAACAGAGGAAAAGGTGAACAAATTTAACTACATTAAAAAGTAAAATTTACATTAAGAATTAAAAGATACAATAAACAAGGTAAAAAGGAAAGGCATAGACTGAGAAAATCTATAAGAACCGCAGTTAAATCCCAAATTTATAAAGAATCCCTGTAAGAACATAGTAGAAATGTAGGCAAAGTATGTGAACTGGTGAACTGGTGATTTAAAAAGCAAGTGCAGACGGACAATAACGTTTGAAAATATGTTCGACTTTGCTAGTTGTCAGGGAATTGAAAAAACAGTGAGGTGCTATTTCAAACCATCAAATAAACATAATCTGTTGAAATCGTTTTAATGAAAATGTTACACATTGCTGGTGGGCTTGTAACTTAAAAGAACCTTCTCGGAGAGTGCTTGCCAGTATTTGGTGAAGTTGAAACTGAACTATGGCCAGCAATTTACTTGAGACTTATTGAGTGTCTGCCTCAATAAACACTAAACATGAGTGTTAGAGTAAACGTACAAGCATGTTGATCATATCTTTTGTAATTAAAAAAATAATAAATGGAGTTTAAAAATGCATGCCCTTGAATAAAAGACTGAATTTTAAAAATATATCTTTTTTTAATGTAAAGGGATCTTAAGGCTAGATTTACCAGTATTCACATTGATAAATTAAAAAAAAAATAGGTTG
Organism: Eonycteris spelaea; assembly: GCA_003508835.1. Lineage (NCBI taxonomy): Eukaryota > Metazoa > Chordata > Mammalia > Chiroptera > Pteropodidae > Eonycteris > Eonycteris spelaea. The sequence continues at coordinate 787,690 of PUFA01000189.1, forward strand.
AGTTCATAAAGTAAATTTTCAAATATAATTGAAACTTTTTGAAATAAAAAATAAAAATAAAAAAATTTAAACGTAAATTGTAAAAAGTTATATAAAATACTTATATAAGTTTAAAAGACACGAGATCATTTCTATGATATATCTTATGAATAAAAACGTTTGTGGTAACATTCCTGAAATCCACCTAGGATGATCCATCAGGAGATGCTCTCCGCGGAAAGGACAGATGAAGGTGGGAGTCGCTGTATCCTAAAGTTTGATTTCTTTAAAACGAACACACGAGGTCTGTTTTCAATAATAGTAATACCTAAATGTCTTGGTAATAAGTACGAGTCATATTATTTGTTGTACTTTGTATTGTTAAAAAGAAAAATTACTCATTTGATTTTGCTTTTTAAAAATGAAGAGACAGCAAGCGCCAGATCTCTTCATACTTGGGGACACAGCACTGCACTCACAGTCAGTTCCCTGAGCCTCAGGCCCACTGCAGAGCTCATGGTTTCCACCAGGCCCTGGCCAAGCCCCCTATTGGCTGATAACGGGCAGGAAGCCACTCTGCCTTCACCTTACAACAGTGACGATCCAGAGGCCAGCCTGGAACACTAGGAGTCATCCTAAAAGCCTGCTCTCTGGGGCACTCATTGCAGCCGTGGTTGCCTAGAAAACCCAGGGGTTTTTTTTTTGTTTTTGCTTCTCTTCCCCTGCTGGTCAAGAGAGAAGCAGGTAGGAAGGTGAGCAGCATGGCCATCATGGAGCCTGGCACAGAGAGCACCTGCTGGAGGGAACCGCTTAGCCTTCTGCCTCTGCTCCTGGCAGCACGGGCCCCATCTTCCTCCTCTCCCGGGGCATTGGGAGGCCTGATACTAGTGTGAATGAAAAGACACAGTGGTGGCAAAAAGATGTGTGGCCGGATATCAAGACACACAGAAAATTATAAGAGAACAAGCCTTCTGTTTCCATTGTCCCTATTGACCTTTGTGGGTGAGCTTTTGCTGAAATAACATCATCTTCTGAACGCTTAGAGGGATGGCTCTGTAACCTGGGGAAAGACACTGCTTCTAAATATAATTGACGTGGCTTTCCTGCCTTAATTTGGGTATCCATTTTCCACCATATAATCTTCCTATTGTCCACGCCGATTCCTGTTTGGTTTGGCGGGGTGAGCAGCTGGCAGGCTTCCGCGGGGCTGAGTTCCCCATACTGCACTATTCAGGGATCACTGAAGTAACAAGCTTTCCCTCAACGAAACTTGAGCCAAGTGTGACACAAATTGTGAAACTTGTTTCTGATTACCAGGAAAACTTAAAGAAATCCCAATGAAGCAAAAAGGTCGACGAAATTCTTTCCAACATTTAAACAAAAAAGGTATTTTTCAGGTCTTAGATTTATGGAAGGCAGGTCTCCAGCTCCCGGTCAGACCTTCAAACCTCCTATTCTTTGCACCACATTATTTAAATACACTGTTAATAACCTTAATTGCTCTAATAGCAAGTCCATATTGTGCAAGACAGCATGGTCTAAAGACCTCGTTGAATCTGAAAGGCAGAAGTTCCGTTTCTGGCACATGAACTTGAATTAGGACTATGGTAAGAGTGCCAATAAAATCCACGTTTTGACAGCAAGACAAGCAGGTCATTTATTGGGAAAGACTGAATCCCTTTCCAGAGTAAAATGCAGCCCTTTATACCCAGCAGGCTTGGAATGAAAGCTGCTTTACTAAATTAATCAGTGTTCTGAATTTTAGGAAAGTACTTTCGATAACCTGGAGACGAAGGAAGGGTGAAACACCTGAGACCGGAAATACGCTTCCACCTGGGGGTGCCTGCCGTGTTATTTTCTAGGTTGGATGTTGAGTGAAGATTTATAATATTTGTTGAAAATATTATCTCCTTGTGACAAAACCCCACATCTGGGAAGAAAACACAAAGGAATAAAGAGAAAATGGAATATGTGAAGCCTCCTGGATAAAACTTATGAAACCCATAAGCATCGATCAAACAGATTTACTGAGTAGATGTTAGGCACCAGGTTCTGTGCTAGGTTCTAGGAGGGTAAATACGACTGAGACACCGTCTTTGCTTTAGAGTGTGTGTTGGGAGGCTAGATGGTGAGAGGAACAGTGATGATGCGATTATGTCTGATTATGTGATTATGACAGTGGTGGGTTCAGTGCTTTCAGCGAGCAGCGCAGACCGGCCAGCCGCCCGCCCCACAGACCCTGCTTCTGCTCTGCTTACTGCCTGCAGGCATCCGCCAGTCACTTCTGGACCTCTGGGTCCTGGTGCTTTTCTCCACTATGACCCATAGGAACACTCCTGCCTCCTGCGAGCAGCTCTTTGCAGAGATCTCCTAAAATAGAACATTGTGTTCTTAACGGCATATTTCTTTTCACTGTCAACAGCCCTCTTCTTCCAAGGATGCTCAGCCAAGGCCTCCCCTAATCCAAACAAAAAGTCACCCCTTAAGATGCTTGACTTCTCTTTTGAAAAAAAAAATGTGGGAAAATGTACTATATGAACAGTGTCTTTTATGTGTTCCCTTGTTCAGTGACAACCTGACTGTCCAGACACGCATCCAGCTCTGTGAGATGGGAAAGGAGCTGGATCGAAGGGAAGCCTGCACAGTGTCCTGAAACACCAGCTCCTCGCATCATCCAAGTCTTGCTGCACAGGTGCAGAGACCTGACTGTCTTTCAGTTCTCCATGGACTGTAACCTCAGGGGAGCCCGTTTCTTTCCTCCTGTCTGTCCTTCTTCTGAAAACATACCATGCAATACACCCTGGCCATCAAACAGTCCTGTACATATCTTAATCCAAATGTGTCACTCAAGTTCCCTCTTGAAAGGCGTCTGGGCTCCCAAAACTCCTGGAGGCTGGACTTCTCAGAGCACAGGAAAGACGCAGCACAGTCCTAAGTTCAGAGTGGCCTTGTCAGAAGCTTGTCTGGATCTACCCATAAATAAACTAATAGTTTTTCTTCTGGTCAGTTTTTTCCTCCAGATCAGAAAGAGCTCTTCTGAGTGACTTAAAAGTTCAAGTTGAGATATAAGTATGAATTAGAAAGGGTCTTTTCGCTTTTTTCTCAAAATTATGTTGATATAAATGGACCCTGCTAGATACTGGCATGCAGAGTGGCTGAGGGTCAAGTACAGAAATAAATGAAAATGGTCCCTGCCCTCAAGCAGCAAGTGGAATGAGAATACGTCACATTTGTAGCTTCCAAGTGCTCACATAAGTCAATACCCACAACAGCGTTGGGGATTGGTGAGTGAGTGGGAAAGGGGTGGCAGGTGGGGACCTTCTTTGGCAGGAACAGATCAATAGGGCCTATGCCTTGGCAATGAATGCGATTTCTTTCTAAATAATTTTAGAAGCTGTCAGGGGAGTAAAATGATGTGCTTTGCATTGCTACGGGGCTCGCCCAAGCTGTTGGAAAATTGACTGGGCAATAAACTTTAAAGGGACAAGAGTGGAAGGAGAGAAGCCAGTTAGGCAAGAGAGGGTGCTGACTTGGGCACAGTTAAATCAATCAGAGTAGGCTTCTATTAGGTTAGAGATACATTTCAGATGTAGGGTCTATGAACTTACAAGTGAATTTGAGTGAAATGTTATGGAATGAGAGTAATCCACAAGAACTCTTACTGTATTTTTGCCTGTTGCATTTGGTGGATGGTGGTGCCATTTACAGAAATGGGAAGGACCTGGGAGTTGATTTGGCCTAGGGCATGGTTTGTGGAGTGTAGACAGGAATCTGTCATTCTATTTTGGCTCTTAAGTAGCAGAGATTCAAGAAGAAATGCTGAGTAGGCAGTTGGAGGCTAGTGCTCAGTAAAACTGGCCTGGAGATACTGTTTTAAACTTAAAAGATCAATAAATAGTATCTATGAGTGTTTACTGTGCTTGGCACCATTGGAAGAAAAATACCTCCCACTGTCAAGAGAGCTGCTCCACTGAGAACCGGCTGTCTGGGTGGTACACAGATAAGTTGAAGCGGGGCTTCTTCACCTTTGGGCAGGATAGTGAGAAGCAACACCCACCTGGTTTTGAGGAGAGATTTTCCAGGGTAACCATCTGGCATCGGCAGAGCACCAGATCTTTGGCACAAATCTGTCTTTCCATTGACACCACAATTAAGCTTCTGTGAAGCATGGTGCCGTGTAAATCCAGTGTTAGAGATATCATCTTGACATCTAGGTACCATTCCAACAGCATCACACGGCTCCCAAACAAAGAGGCTTTTCAGTGTGGCTTGTGTGTGACCTCAGGTGGAAATAGGTATGTGGGAAAACAGATTTCTCATGGGCTGTAAGTACCATTCGGACCAGTTCATACTTAATGCATATCTATAGTATCTCCAAGTGTTTAGTTTCTTTGAAAGAACTCTCGATGCTGCCAGTCCTTAAATTAATCAGCTGAGTGTTAACAATGTAGTACTATCACCATTTTATTTTTTTAACATTTTCTAACCCTGCAGAGGCAGCTGTGCCAAGCATATTAAAGACACATTTCTTGGCAGAATTAAATTTGCTTTAAAAAGAGAACGGCAAGAAGGAAGGAAGGAAGGAAGGAAGGAAGGAAGGAAGGAAGGAAGGAAGGAAGGAAGGAAGGAAGGGGAAGGGAAGGAAGGGAAGGAAAGAGGGAAGGAAAGGGAAGGGAGGGAGGGAGGGAGGAAGAAGGAGGAAGGAAGGAAAGAAGGGGAAGGGAAGGAAGGAGGGAAGGAAAGGGAAGGGAAGGAAGGGAAGGAAAGAGGGAAGGAAAAGGGAAGGGAGGGAAGGGAAGGAAGGAAGGAAAGGGAAGGGAGGGAGGAAGGAAGGAAGGAAGAAAGGGGAAGGGAAGGAAGAAAGGGAAGGAAGGAAGGAAGGAAGGAAGGAAGGAAGAAGGAAGAAGGAAGGAAGAAGAATAAGGTGTTATCTACGGAGACAGGCAATATTCTGGTGCTTTTAGTAGTCAGCAATACAAGGGTATTAGATGGTAAAAATTTTATGCTCTTTATTCCACATATTTACCATTCTTGGGATGCCAGTTTCAAAAATCTAGACTTGGGGAATTTTAAGAATTGCTCATCTATTTATCTACCCATCTATTGATTCACTAAAAGGGGAATATTTTCAATGATGGTGGGGGCAGGGCATAGGAAAAGCCTATGATATGCTGGCCAGGCACTGTCCGAGGCCCTTGGGAATTCATTCTTTCAGGAAATATTTATATTGTGCCTACTATGATCCAGACATTGTGGGAGGCATTGAAGATACTCTAGTGAGGAAGAGAAATATATTATCCACCTTGAAATTACTTTACTTCATGCTTTAGTAATTAAATAAGTAATTGCCTAGATATTAATGAGTAATAAAATATGTAACTACAAGAACATTTTGAAATTTAATTTCGGCATCTCTACAGAAGAAAAGTACAAAGTACAATTAGAGTACATAACAAAAGGACCTATCCTGGGCCGGGAAAGGTTTAGTGAGAAATGATGTTTCACTTGAGACGTGAATAAGTAAAACCAAACCAGGAAAAGGGGCATTGGGTGAGGAGGAAGAGGAAATACCCCTAAGAGGACTGTGGATCCAGATGTGGAAAAAGGGCACCTCCAATAATAAGTGCATTAAGACGTGCCCTTATCAGTGCCATTAGCATAGTTTAAAATGGAACTACAGACATAGAGTTCTTTTGTTGTTCGTTTACCTTACCCAATTCTCGGGTTTTTGCTTTGTTTGTATTTTCTAATTGAGACCACCTGGGTTTAAATCCTTGCTCTATCACCTAGTTTTGTGAATAGCAATAGAAAGTTGATTAGCGATAGGAGGTGGTTGTGAGGGTTAAATGAGATAATGGTGCTCAGCGCAGTGCCCAGGGCATAGTAAGTGCTCGGCAGGTGTTATTCTCTTCTTGTACATAAGCAATCACTGTGCACTCAATGCTCCCAATCTGCATAGCAGAGAGATCCTATCAGAGAACACTTAATAGATGAAGAGGCATTTGACTTAGCCTTGAGTGGATGACAGGGTTTCAGAAAGTGCCAGTGATACAGAACATTGGGGAGGTGTGGAGAGCCATTGTACTGTGATGAGAGGCACAGGAACAGAATGGTGTGTGCAAGGGATAGTCCACTTACTCCACAGAGGAAGATAAAGGGAGGGTGGGGTGAGGGATGAGGCTGCGTAATATGTTGGAACCAGATTATTTTGTACTTTGAATGAAAAACTAAAAGAACATTTATTTTGTTTTATGAGCAATAGGGAGTCATGTAAGGTTTTGAGGGAAGAAGGAATTGTCTTAGACAAGGTACTGGGGCAGAATGAGAGGGGAAGAGAGAGTTTGAAGGCACTGACAATATATAGGAGACTTCATCTAGGCATGACTTAGGGTGAATGTAGCAAGCAGGAACAGGCAGAAAGACTTATAAACCAAGAGCTGATTCTGTTTGGCAATAGGGTGTATGTGAGGGCTTAGAGGAAAAGATTATGTATAAATCTAAGAATAGAACCTAAGTGGAACTGTTAACACCATGTGGAGAAGTCAGCGAGACCTGCTATTTTCAGGGTCTCCCCAGAAAGAGCTAACATAGGATTTGGCTTCAGAAATCTTAAAGGGTTGTGGAGTGTTGGGAAGAAAATGTTCAACTGGCTGTGGAAACGAAGAGCTAGAATTTGGCTAATCCATCTGTGCTAGCTAAGAAGATGAATTTGACAATCATCCACATGAGATTATGGTTGAAACTAAAGGAATCCGTGAGATCAGAGTCTTAGAACCAAACCACTGAGAGAACAGGAGACAGAAGCAGGAGCAACTAAAAATGGACACGATGTAACCTGGGAATTAGGAGACCACCTAAACATTGTGCTGTTAAGGAAACTATGAGGATGTTTTTTTCCCAAGAATTTGAGGTGGCATGATGATGGTGCTGTTTTAAGAATGTCAAATGTTTCATGAAATTAAGAATAGTGAGAATTTTAAAAAGAGCCCGAAAGTAAGGGAATATAACAAAAGTATTGGTACCTTCCAAGAGAATAGGATCAGTGAGAGCTGGAATTAAAGAAGTTAGGAGTTAATAAATGTATGTGTATATGAACATGCACATGGATGTGTGTATGTGTGCATGCACGTACATATACACATTTTATCCCTGGAGAGAAACGCACACAATTGGTTGTCTCTAAGAAGGAGCAGCCTTCTTAGGTTGCCTGTGTGTGTGAGTGTGTGTGTACATATACGTATGTGTGTATGTATATACATATACATATATAAGTATACATAATTAATATATACACATGCACAAAGTATGCATATTGTCAATTCTTTTAAAAATTATACTTTAAAAATTAGTTGGTGTTGTCTACAGCCATGCCACCCTGAACAAGCCTGATCCTGTCTGATCTCGGGAGCTAACCAGGGTCAAGCCTGGTTAGTACTTGGATGGGAGACCACCTAGGAAGACCAGGTGCCTTAGGCGTAAAAAATAAAAAGTAAGGGATTGTAAACTGACAAGGTCCTTGCAATCTGTGAGATCAACCAAGGGTTGCCTCCCCTAAAAAAGTAAATACATAAAATAAAATAAAAATTGGTTATGCTGAATGGAAAGAGAAAATGAGTCCTGACTCCTCTTTCAAAAAGTTTGACAGTTAAATCAAATAGTGAAATGATGTAGCTGCTCATGTTTATTTGTAGACAAAGTTGAAGCATCTGATGGAGAGGAAGGGACACAGATGAGGCAAAATAGGTAATAGCAGATGAAGCAATATTCTGACAAAGTGGGTTATACTGTGTTTAAAAATTACCAGTGAAGTGACAGACTCTTCCCTGGAGGTGAGCAAGAAGAAGCAGCTAAGGGAGTGTGGATATGCACATCCTTTGCAGATGAAAGATGGTCAAGGGACATTTCAGACAAGTTTGGAGCTGAGTCAATGGATAACAAGCCAGTTACCCTGAGGGAAAGACTGATATTTATTGAATGCTTGTATAGTTTTCTATTGCTGCATAACAAGTCACTACAAATTTCGCAGCTTAAAATAGTGCCCATTTCGGGTCTCATTGCTCTGTAGATCTATAGGCTCTGCCAGGTTCTCTCTCGATAGGTTCTCATAAGGCTGAATCATATTATCGCCAGGTTGAGTTCTTATCCGGAGGCTCTGGGGAAATATCTACTTCTAAGTTTATTTGATTGTTGGAAGAATTCTGTCCTTGTAGCTGTAGGGCTTGGACCCTGTTTTCTTGTTGGCTGTTGGAAAGTCCTCTCTCTGATCCCTGCACATGGGCCCTCCATCTTCAAAGCCAGAGATAACTCATCAAATCTGCCCCACCCCCGGGGTCTCTCAGACTTCTTCCTTTGTTGCCAACCAGAGAAAACACTGCTTTGAAAAGGCTGAAGTGATTAGGCTTTGATCACCCATGTAATCTCCTTTTCTCTTACCCAACTGATTAGCAACCTTAATTACCTCTGCAAAATCCCTTGGTCATGTTGCATAACATAATCATAGGAGTAACATCACAGGGTGGAGGTCATGAAGGCCATCTGAGAGTTTTACCTATAATCAGAAATATTTTTTGAGTAGCTACGGAGGAGTAAGCACTGTGTTTGCCTCTGGGCATAACCTTGAAGAGGTCCTGTGGGAGTCCAGGTCTTACAGAGCTTATTGCCTGGGAAGACAGATAAGAGTAGGACTATATAAAAATAAAATAGATAATTCAGAAAGGGTTATGTTCTCTTAAGAAGATCAGCATGATGTTATGATAGAGAGCAACAAGGCTTATGGGTGGTTCTATTTTAGATCAAGGAGACCTCTCTGAAATGGAGATAGGTGAGTTGAGTTCCAAATGATATTAAGGGGCTGTGGTCCATGAAAAGAACAAAGAGATGGTTCTAAGTGGGTGGAATGGCAAAGTTTCTAGGGCAGGAGCAAGTTTCACACATGTAATGAGAAACAGAAAAAAGGTTGGTGTTGGGATGAACACTGCAGTTTTCAGTCAAACGACAGGCTATTCTACACTGACCCCCGCCCCAAGCATTAATTATCCACTGACAGATTTTTATCTGCTCCACTACTTCATTATTTAGCACATTTTTGTAAAAGTAAGGCAGATAATCCTTAAGTCTATTAACTCTTAACACACATTTATTGAAGACTTTGTATATGCCAGTCACTATTCTAGTACTAGAAATAAGAATGAACAAAACAAAACAAAAGTAATATCTTTGTGGCACTTCGGTTCGAGTTGGAGTGATAAAAAAAAAAAAAGTAAAATATATAGTATATTAGGTTGTGAGAAGTGCTCAGGAGGAAGAGTAATGTTGGGAGAGGAAAGCAAGTTTCTACTCATCCTCCACTGATGCACCTGTTCATGCATCCCTCATGCATGCATTGTCCCCTACATTGATGGGCTGATTTCAGGCCAGGCATTGAGGATGCAAGTTAAATAAATTGTAGCACTTCTTCCAGCAGTGACAGAGTTACTGCTACCAAATTTGTTCTCTGGCATACTATAAAACTGAACAAAATATATATAAAGTTTTCTACCACTGAACAGCAAGAAATCCTTGAGATAAGGAAACAAGAGAAGCACACCATATTTCCCACTGTAGGCATGCCTAGAATACAGTGCTGGGAGAGGGAGCCAAAGCAGAAGACAGTGATTTTACTATGATGTGGAGGCTGAGAAGAGCATTCAGGACTACTGGATCATCTGGACCCCTCAGGGCAGGGTGTAGGAAAGGAAGGATCTGAAGAGAGCAGGGACCCTAAAATCTCTATGTGTGTGTTTGGTGACTCCTTATTTGAGGGCTAGGCTGTGCATTCAGAGGGGAAATTTACGTGTGTTTTTTAAAAACACTTGCTTCAGGGCTTAGAGCAGAACAAGAGATTAGAAATTACATAAAATTAGAATGTAGCATTCTGCCCAGTTATAATGGTAGAGAACCTTGGGAATTTAGACCCCAAAAGCACCACATGCTGTGGTCAAAGACCACACCCCAGATCAGGGCCATACCCTAGGACTAAAGACAAATGGACTAGGCCAGCCCTGACAAATAACCAAACCAAGCTTGATAGGACAGAAAGGATACCAAGTAATTTAATTGTTTGCCTAAAAAATATAATTCTAATGAAATACACTGTAAACCAGACTGTCTACAATGTATTATCCACAATGTCAGTATTGAATATACAATCAATTAATTACTATACATAAAAAGAGAAAATGTGGCACCAAACCAGGAAAAAGGACAAGATAGATCCAGAGTTATCCAGATGTTGGGATTAGGAAATAAATACTTTAAACAAGGTAGTATAAGTATGTTCAAGAACTTAAAGGAAAATAATCAACATGCAAAACATCAACAGAAAAAAAAAATGGAAATGCTAGAACAGAAAAGGACAGTATTTGAAATGAAAGATCTACTAGATGAACTTCAGAACAGATTGTAGACTGCAGGAGGAAGGGTTTGTGAAGGAAAATTCATAGAAATCATCCAATATGAAAGAGAGGGAAAAAATATTGAGAAAAGGAACAGAACTTCAGAGACCTAGGAGACAATATCAAACTTCCTATCATACATTTTATAGAAATTTTAGGAGAAAAGAGGAGAATGTGCAGAAAAAATAAGAATAATGGTCAAAAATTTCCTAAATTTAGTGAAAAAAATCAACCTACAGATCCAGGAAACTTGATGAAATGCAAGAAGAATAACACAAAGAAAATGACCCCTAGATGCACATAGTAAAGTGCTGAAAGTCAGATATAATGAACAAATCTTAAAATCAGCCAGAAAAAAATACTACATAGGTGCATTTGTGTGTGTGTGTATCTGTGTGTCTGTGTGTCTGTGTCTGTGTTTACCTTCAAAAAAATAATGGCATGATTCGATGACTGTCTTATCAGAAATAATAGAGGCCAGAAGATAATGAAATGACATCTTTTAAGTGCTGAGAGAAAAATGTCAATCTAGAATTCTATGCCTAGTGAAGATATTCTTTAAAAAAATGACGGTAAAATAAAGATAGTAAGATAAACAAAAGATGAGAATATATTGGCAGCTGACTTGCCTATAAGAAATGACAGAAGTTCTTCAGCTCACAGAGAAATGATGCCACGTTAAAACTTGGATCTAAAGAAAGGATGAAGCTAATTGGAAATGAAAAATATATAGGTAAATATAAAAGACTATCTTTTATTATCTCAATTTCTTCTAAAAATGACTTAAAAATAGTAACATTTCAAGCTGGGTTATAATATGTATAGATATGAAATATGAATAGCACAAGGGAAAGAGTAGATAAATGTACATATACTGCTTTAAGTAAAATAGCATAATGTTGATTTTCCTTTTAATTAATTCCAGATAAAACTCCAATATAATTTTTAATAAAGTCTTTATCACTGTAATTTTGAGAACATCTTTAGATATCTAGCCATACTTATAGCTATAGATAAAGAGCCAATACAGAAATAAAAGGAAATACTGCAAAATATTTTATCTTCAAAAAGAAAAAAAGACTTTAAAACAAAGGATATTAGAGATAAAGAAGGAACTTCATAATTATAAAAGTAAACTGATTAGGAAGATAAAACTATTTAAAATACACACCCATTTTTAAACAGACTTTCATAACAAATAAGCCAATGATTGACAGAACTAATACAAACCCATAATCATAATTGGAGATTTTAATAGCCACTCTTTGTAATTTATAGAATGAAAAAACACACATGCAAAATCAGTAAGTATAAAGAATTTGCATCCCTCACCCCACTCTACATGACCTAGTTAACACTTTAGAACAATGTACCCACACATAAGAATGCATGTTTATTCAAGTGCACCTGCAGCATTCACTAAGGTAGACTGTGTTTTAATACATTTCATAATTGAAATCTAACAGAGTAAAATTAAATTAGGACTAAATAACAGGATAAGTAATAGTACATCTAAAAATCAATAACAATAAGATATTAAAAAAATAATAAAACACCAGGAAATTCTCCCAAATAGTTGAAATTAAAGAACACATTAAATAACCTATAAATCAAAGAACAAGTCCAAGGGGAAATACTAAAAATATTAGAAACAAAATGGTAATGAAAACACAATATGCCAAAATTTATAAGATGCAACTAAAGAAGTGTTTAGAAGAAAATTTGTAATATTAAATGTTTATATTAGAAAATAAAAATGTATAAAACCAATAAGTTAAGCTTCTATTTTAAGAAGTTAGAAAATACACTTTAAGCAAGTACTGGAAGATAAACTAATTTCAGAATTTATATTTGTAGTAAAGAATCGCAGTGCTTTTTGTTTCTTTCACTATTAACTGAAATAAAAATATTTTTGATAGTTTGATTTCACTTATATGCGGAATCTAAGGAACAAAAAGAACAAACTAATTGAAAACACATCACAAATATAGTGAACAATTTGGTTTCAGAAAGAGGGGCGGGGGATTGGCAGCTGGGAGAATGGGGTAAAGGGTTGAAGAAGTACAAATTAGTAGTTGATAGCTGGTCACAGGGATGGGGAGCATGGCAGATGGAATGCAGTTAGCCTGAATATGATGGCTGGAGGGCCAGGGGACAGAGGGAACAGTGGGGAGATGTTTTATGAACTATATAGATGTCTAACTAATGTACTGTATCTTGAAACTAATTTAAAAAAAAATTTTTTAAAAGTTTGAAAAAAAAGAGCAAACTATACCCAAAGTAGTTGAAAGGAAATAATAATATAAAAGAATAAACAAAATGAATTAGAAAATGCGTAGACAATAAAAACAACAAAGTGAAGCATTGCTTTTTTTTTTAAAGAATAATCAAATTGATAAGTCCTTAACAAGAAAGAAAACACAAATTACTAGCATCAACAGTAACATGGGTGATATTACTACATATCCAAGGATAATAAAAGCTATATTAAAACAACTTTCTGCCAAGATATTTTGATGACATAAAATTGGCAGATTCTCTGAAAAACTCATCTTACCCAAACAGATGCAGGACATAATGGAAAATCTGAAATCTTATATATCTTAAAGGAATTGAATTTTCAACAAAGAAAATTTTAAGCCCAGATGGTTTCACCAGTGAGTCCTATAAAATATTTTAGAAAAAAAACACAAATTCTACACAAATTTTGTTAGAAAATAGTGAAAGAGGGAACGCTTCTCAACTCATGGGGCCAGAATAACTGTTACCAAAACCTGACAGACATTGCAAATAAAGACCACTATCGCTTATGAACATGCACACAAAATCTAAATCCTTAACATAGCAAATCAATCCAGTACTATATAAAGAGGGGGAAAAAAATTAACCAGGAGGGTTTTTATCCCTGGAATGCAATCAGAGCATCAATCAGCAGTTAACCACATTAAAAGAACAAAAGGGGTAGGAGGAATCATATTAACCATCTTTGATATTTTTAAAACAAGGCTTTCATAGCTTTCAAGAATACTCTTTTATAAAGATTAAAAATCAGCAAACTAAGAATAGAAATGCACTTCTTTAACCTGATAAAGGGTATTTGTATTAAATCTGTAACTAACATCTTAATGGTGAACTGTTGAATGTTTTCCCCCTAATTCTTAGAGCAAGGCAAGATTTATGTTCTCATTACTTTATTCATCAGTGTAGTAAAGGTTTTAAACATTGCAATAAAGCAAGAACAAGAAATAAAAGCCATAAAGATTGAAAACCTAGAAGTAAAACTGTCTTATTCACAGATGACATGATTATTTATTTATGTGCAAGTTCTAATCAATCTATAAAAAGTTATTAGAACTAACAAGTTAATTTATCATAGCTCCAGAATACAATGTCATTATACAAAAATCAACTTTATTTCTACATTTTAAAAGCAAAAACAGCTTGAAATGAAATTTAAAATGAATTTTAAAATGCTATTTCCAATATGTGTCACTATTTACAAACATTATTTAGAGACCTCACATAAAACACCATAAATCTTTTAGAAAAGAAATGCAGGATCATTTTACAACTTTGAAGTAGGTGAATTCTGCTGAGAAAGGGCACACACAAAAAAACCCCTAAACATAAAACAGTGATAAATTGGACTTCATTAACATTTTAGAAAGTATGCTCATAAAAAGACATTGTTGAGAACATGAAAAGACAAGCTACAGACTGGGAGAAAATATTTATTTTATGAAATATTTATGAAAATATTTTATAAAATATATATCTATGTAATAAGACCAATCAATAAAAATATGGCAAAAGACTTGAAGATACTTCAAAATACAAGGTATTAGAATAGTCAATAAGCTCATGAAAAGATGTCCATCATCATTATCAGGGAAATGCAAGTAAAGACACTAAGAATAGCATTTCACACTAACCAGAATGACTAAAATTTAAAAAAGACTGATATATCAGTTGTTGGAGAGGATGTTGAGTGATTGGAGCTCTCACATATTGCTGATAAAAGTGAGTAAGTTACAATCACTTGGACAGAGTAGGGCAGTTTTTAATGAATTTAATATGCATATACTATACCACCCAGCAAATCTACTCTTAGAAATAAAAGTGTAAGAAAAAGACATTTAAGAATTCAAGAGCATTCATAACTGCTTTATTCATAATAGTCCCAAACTAGAAACAATCCAGGCAACCTAACTAGAAATAATGCAAATGTCCTTCAGCAGAACGGATAAACCAATCGTGGTATATTTACGCAGTGGAGCACTAATCAACAATGAAAATAAATGAACTACTGCTGCATGTATTGCAAAGATACTCTGTAAATGTTTGTGAAAGCAACCTACCGCGTCATAAAGACTCAGGTGCAGTATCTGCCACCCCGAGAGCTATCTTTGACACCCATGGGCCTCACGACAGGCAGAATGAGGTGCTGCCTCTCATGTTATTTAATGGTCATATTCCATTTGTGTTCATCTGTGTCTCTGTACTTAAAACGGAGCATTGTGAACATTTGTATTCTTTTCCATCTATCTCACCAGACTAAGAGCTTCAAGTCAGTGATGGTCTTACCCATCTCTGAATCCCCAGAGTCCTGCCCAGTGCTGGCCATAGTGTATAAACTCCATGTTCATAGAAGAATGAAGGGACACCGCAGATGCACCTTTATTTCCAAAGAGTTTCCTAAGGCCAGTATGGTAATTATTCAATAATGTCTGTTAAATCAGCAGTCCCAACCTGTTTGGCACCAGGGACTGGTGCTTCTATGACAATCTGATGCCTGGTGACTTAAGGTGATGCTGAGGTGTGATGCTGGCGCTGAGGAGTGGTGCAGATACCAGTGAAGCTTTGCTGGCTGACCGCCACTCACCACCTGCCATGGGGCCTGGTTCCTAATAGGCCACAGACCAGCACCAGTCTGCAGCCCAGGGGTTGGGGACCCCTGTGTTAAATAATAGGTGAATCTCACTCCTTGGGTGTAAGTAACTGGAACACTGAATTCGATTAGTATCCCAGGGTTTGTGTTTATCACCAACAGTTTGACTAGATTCATTATGGGCAATTTGCTTTCGTCTAAAGCCGTTTCCCCAAGGTCACCAACCTAGCCAGGTGTGAGAGTTGGGACCTGGGTGACTAACTTCTTCCTACCTTTGAAGAACAAGTCCCCCTGTCAGAATCCCTGCAAGGGGCATGCCATTCCGCTTGGCTGGTATGTTGGAGCAGTAGTTGGTGTGGGGCGGAGGGACAGTGCCACCCCAAGGGCAGCAGCTGCTGTCCTGTTGCTTCTCGGCCACAGACGGGCCATTCCCCGCCAAGGGTCAGGGCAAGCCTAGGCATGGGAGTGAGCAGGTGACAGATGCTGGAGAGACGGGTTAGCCCCTTCGTGCGTGAGTGAGCGGTTGAAATCCTCTTCCCAGAGATAACAACGTGGGCAGAAAACATGTCTGTCCCTAACTACAAGTCCAACCTGAGCAGTACTCTAAACACCATTCTAAACGTGATGGAAAATTGGTAACAGGATCTAAGAACCCATCTACAAATTATGTTACTTCTGTTGGTTAGAAGGTAACTTCATTTACCGAATGGTACCAGAATTCTTAAATGTATATCACTCGGTCATTTAAACAATTCCATTTAAAATAATTTCGTTCTGATTTGGCCTTAGATATTGCTTCTTATAGAATGTAAACAGGAAAATTTTAAATAAATATGGGAAGTAACTGAATCAGGGAACATCAGAAATCAGATGTGGTAACACCAAAGATAGAAGAGGGGAAGGAGGAAGGAGTGAACGGGGAGATTTATTTAAGGTTAGAAGGCAAACTCTCTAATATTTTCATCCTCTCAGTTAAACATCTCGTTTTCCTTCAGTATCTCAAGCTTCAGCCCAATCTCCCGATTTAATATATTCTGTTCTCTCCAGCTAGTCTTCAGCTACATGTGAATCTGATTAAAGAAAAGGCACGAAAGCATGAATGACCAGTGGATGGGCGTATTGGAGAAGCGCTTGGGGAAATCGACAGCAAAGTGGAGCTGTTACCGCTGTCTGTCTCCAGAGGTGCTATAGCTCCCGCCTCTCCCGAGTTTCGGAATGCATAGGAAGTATTTTCTATTCGCGGGGCATGTCATCTCCCTGGCCCACTCTACAGGGCCATCCTACGAGCACGCCACCCGTTCTCCTTTCCATCTTTGCAAGTAGTACTGTTTGCCACCAGGCTTAGTGTTTTTGTACTAGAAGAAAGAATACGAAATAGTCCAACACAATTTCTAACTTGCGAATGGCAAATATAGAACTGGGAGACTCATCTGTATCTGAGTCCCTGTTGAGAAATCTACATTTTCGATTATGTTTTCATATATATATATATATATTATATATATATATATATATATATGTATATATATAGGTCTGCAGGACTAAAGGATCGATAAATTTTGAATAATATAACTACAAAGTTGGTTCTAATAAGGAAAAATAGAATAACCCTGCCACATCCATTATTAAGATTCTTACCTTCTCTATTTTCAAAATCATTAAAGCACCTTATTTTATAAATACCTCCTAATAGTTCATTATACTTTTCTGGTTAAATCTAGACAGTGTCAATTTGGCATTTACTTTTCCAAGTATAATTATTAATTTTTGGAATAACCATAAGAGACATAGTGTAGATCAGCCTAGATTTATTTTATATAATTTTGGGCTATTTCTAAGACAGCAGCCTTTCAGTTTAATAAGGTAATGAGTTTGGATAGATACATCTTTTCTGGACACACACACACACACACACACACACACACACACACACTCACTCACTCACACACACACACTTCTAACGTTTTCCTTTTATTCCAGAAATTAAACCAGGGATGTCTCTTTATTTTACCTCCTTCTTACATTAATAAGTAGCCTCACCACTTTTCTTCCAGACCAGAAAGTTGTTTCTGAGCAACTTTAAAGTTCAAGCTGAAGTTCAAGTTAAATATGAGTCAACTTTAAAGTTCAAGTTAAATATGAGTCAGATTGGGTCTTTTTCTTTTCCTCAAAATTATATTGAAATGAATCTATTCTAATAAGCATTAAAGTAATTAACTTCAGCTTCTCTCAGCAGGAAACTTGTATAATGAGAGTAAAATTTGGCAAAACCTAACTCATTTTGTGTACAGAAGGGGCACCTCAGAGAAATCAAGACTCTTTGAAGGACTAAAGTAGGAAGGCTAATAAGAAAGTACCTCTTTTCATTATGACAGCCCCACCCTGAACCTCCATGACTAAATTAATAGCAAATTTGCCAAGAGCCACTCTTACATGTCTTACTGAGATGTGAAAACATTGCTATTGGTCAAGTTTTTGCATGTTTCAGCTTGTTAGAGATTTCTAGACAGAGCCAACATTGTGGCTGGGTCTTAACATAAATATTCAAATGCTTCATGATGATTTTTATTGGTCTTTCACTTTACCAAAGACTAGAAACTCATATGCATGTGTCTAGCTAGAGAAACACTATAATTTCTAAGTTAAATCTTTAAATTTGATAAGTAACATATGTGAGAATCATGGATGATACTAAGCATATAGCCTATAAACTGGTACCTTTATATGGGTAAGAATGTAAAATAAACAGAAAAGAAATACTGCTGAATTTTAATATCATTTTTCGAACTCTCAAGAACCAAGGAATTGTTGGGCAAAAAATATCAATGCTGTCTCACTGCCTCTCTTCCTGGCCTCATTCTATCAGAAACACTCCCTGGTGTCGTAAATCTTTAATTTGTTTCTAGTGTGGCAGCAATCTCAGAAGGTTTGCACAGTCTTTTAGGTAGGTAATACAAGCTCAGTCTTATTTGGTTTGTTAATATAAAAAACATAAAATGCATGTCAAAAGCAAACGAAAACCTTCTGTTGAATCAGGTATAACTTATATGTTCCAACAGTCCTAGTTCTTTCCCATTTATATAATTTTTGTATATTTGCAAAAGTCTTCAAGCTTGCTTTTAGTGTCTGTTTCTCACAGACACCCATGAGGAAAGTCTGAGTAGCTTGCCAGAAAGCCAAGGAGCCAGGGGAATAGAGAAATTAAGTTTATACCAGAGCAACCCAGCAAAGACGTCGCTGATCTAGATTGCAAAATCCTGGTCCCTTGGTCCCTCATTCATTAGCCACTAAGCCCTTGTTGCTTTCATTTCTTCACATGCCCAAACACTTCTTACTCTCTGCTTATTTTAATAAGGCCCAAGAGTCCTCCTTTCAGGCCCTTTCCTACCACTCCACCATTTTCTTAGTCCCTAGGAAAGGTTTACTCTAGAGCCTAGGGGCAGGTTCATTTACTGATACATATTCCAGTTTGGCTTGCTGTGGCCACTACAATTTGCCTTTCCCCTAGAAGTGTGAACTGTGTACTTTCCTATAGAGATTCAACCTAGCCGGTCCCCAAGATGCAGAACTGGGTTCTGAATAGCATTTCTATAAGTCCCTCATGGCCTTTATCCACTTTGGCTTGCTAATGGAGTCTTACCCAAGTGTGGGGGAAATTAAATAAAATAGAGAGGAAGAATTTTTGTAAATACCTGAGTCTATGGACTTTTACCTTGTTCTTATAGTACAAGATAATGCTCTAGTGCATATTGCTACCTGCTGAAACATAAGTTTACTTACATATTCTGTCCTGAGAATCTGTGAGTCCTACAGTGCTAATCTTTCTCCACCTCTGTCATCACTTCATTGGCTATGTAATGTGATAGATGCAAGAAAGAAATTTCTTCTCTATCCCTCTCCCCTCCTTGTCTTGCTTTATGGACAATGTAATGCTAGACTCCTGAGGTAGAAAGATTAGGACCTTCTAAGGCAGAAATGGATCCAGTCGGCATTCATTATGAATCCTTTTGAGTTATAAACCTGCATTTAACAAGAAATGTTCCATTCTTCATAAATTAGGTGCTAAGTGCCTGCTATCATCCTAGTATGTATAATATGCAGGTGGAAATGACCAGTCCAGGGTCCAGTCCAGGGCACGTTAAATAAATTACACTAATTTTATGAGCCTGGAGTGGCCCTTACCTGGTTGTCTCTTTCTTACACAGTAACCCTTGGCTAGCATAAGCACTGAGTTTCTGTAATACCACATGCACTTTTAGTGATCATCCAAAATATATCACCTTCCTACTAAGGAAGTGCCAGGTGACATCCATCTATCCAAAACCATTTGTCATGTTCTCAAAATAGCCAGGTATTGGGCTAAATTAAAACCACAAGTATCTGTTCATAAAATCAGGTAGATATTAAAAGGAGTGTGATTCGGCTTTCTTTTCTAAAAGCACTTAGAATATCTTCTCTGTGTTCTTACATTGGTAGATGATTCATAGGAGATAGGAATTCATCTCGACGATGGAGGAAATGCTAGCTCCTATGCTGACTCCTATGCCTCATTGTGTAAGATATGTAGGTACACCTGAGCTCTGGACTAAAAATGCCAAAACTAGGAAATAACCTGGACTCTCTGTTTGCTTGTTTATTTTAATCACATCTCAATAGCAGCTCTATTTGTTGCATTTTGATTAATTGAAATTTTAGATTTCTAAATGACAGTTAAGATGCTATAGGCTGCTCATTTTTACTTCATTTCTTTAAATGTCCATGTAAAAACAAGCACTTCCAGTGTTCAAATGCCATACTCAGAGATCAGGTTAAAATTTTCAGGACATCTGGCGAGGATAAAAGGAATTTGTGGTAAAAATTGTGGTTGAAATAGTGGAAAGAAAGAACCCGGTCATAGTAGCCCATCACAAAAGTCTAAATAGAGTTTACGAGGCAATGGTCATGATAAAAATTCCTGATCATAATGTTGCCGAAAGAAACTAGTTTTTGTCGTTATGATGAAATCATCACTATTTGCATTTGCCAGCTTACTTACCAGATGGCACTCATCGATGCAGGTTGATTCTCATATGTCCATCTGTACCTAACGCATGCAGTCAGCACACTCTGGGCAATTTACTTCAAGCCAAAGAGCACAAACGAGTTCCTGAGGCGAGGCTAAGACATTGGCTCGTGGGCTCTTGTACAGTCACTTCTGGGCCAGTGCTATTGCCTGCTCACTCTGGAATATGTTCCTGTACATTCTGTCCTTACTTAGCTGCTTAATCAGAAATATTCAGCACTAATTTGACCGGATATGTTATTTAGAATCTTGTGAATCTGTGTCATCCTATCAGAATTATATTTTGATATAAATTACAATATAACCATGAATATACTCAGAAAATCATTAGCAGGCTAGCTTCCATTTCACTTCATCGATATTCCGTCTACATATCTTCATATCAACTTAGATGTATTTAAGAAGAAATTTTGCTCCAAAGGAAAACTATTTTATCCCTCAGGTCAGGAAAATGGGTGGGAATCAAAGTGGGGGCCAAAGTTTATATTGGTTTTGTAGGAAAAAATTATTGGCAAAATAATCATCAAATTTTATAATTGATTTTTAGTGGTCTATATTTCATTTTCCAACCTTATTATTTGCAGGTTTTACTCTGCTAGAAAAATAGATTTCAGAGGGAAATAAATCTATCAGCTACCTATTTTTTCACAAGGATAAAGTTTCACTGTGTTCTATGTATCGATCACTGTGTCATGATGTCCTATATTCTGATTTTTTCATTTCGTTTAAGAGGCAATGAGCAAATCATAATGCCTTTCAAGACCACAGTCCTCATTTACAGAACTGAAAAACGGTCAGTTAAATGATAACCCATGACCTGAATAAACATAGCATTAGTTCTGGAAAATGTCAACCCCGTTGTTTTAAAAGGGCACGAAAGTGTCACTGGACCCGAGCTGGTATTTTTCTCCTGAAGTTCTTTAAAAGACGCATTTAACTTATATTAAGAGGTGCATGTTGAATTGTAAATGGAATCATGGTAAAACGGTGCTTGATAACCTCAGCTACATTACTCAGCCTGGTCATTCATTGTATTTACCCCCTCTGGGAGTTGAGAAAGTCCTTAATTTCTCATTTTCTCTTGTCATCCAAATGATGCTTAATGCTATTTACCAAAGGCTTTGATGGCCACCTTTAATCATATAGCACCCTCTTTTTTATGGCACATAAATGGAAGTTCTAAATGAATGATAGTGCTTTACAAAAGATTTTTCTAAACAGAACTGTAGATCACAACTTGTCTGCTTTATTCATAAGATAAAGATAGACTTGAAGTATACCTAATATAAAGAAATAAAATATACTGACCTTTAAATACATACACACACACATATATGTATTCAATAATGCTTTTAACATATATTACTTAGTCATTATCCAGTTGAGTGGATATAGATTTTGTGGAAAAAATGAAAGATAATTTACAATCTTTGCTTAATGTCCTTCATAGATTGCATGTGTAGCCTCTTATTCTGTGTTGAGCTCTGCAAGAATGATTGACACAACTTTTAAAATGTAATCACTGCAGAGAACAGCTAGGTTATGTTTGATTGCATCTTCAGAATAATGTTTAAAAGAAAAAAAAAAGGCAGATGTTATTTTATAGTTTCCACTCAGACTGGTTCTAAGTTTCATTATTCGACTATTTTGTATAAAAACCAATTGCAGAGTGGAAGAATTTGGCCTGGCCTAGAAGGTCACTGAGAGAGTTATATAATCTGGGAACAGCACCCTGTACCCTGCCCTCAGCCCGGGGCAGGGTCGGTAGATAAGCGGGAGCAGTGGAGAGCTCATCCTCATTCCCGACCACCCTCCTGGGCTCTCAGCTGACCTCTGCACCCAGGGCTTTCGGAAAGATCCAGAGATGACAACGAGACCACGTTTGTTTGCATCTTTAAGTCAAATGGATTCTTCAGATAGTCTAAATACTACTCCGTCTGTCAGAGGACAAAACCATGTTTGGTAATTTAATGACAGTTTTTAATAGATTCAGAACTCTTTTTTTTTTTTTTTTTAAGATGGCCAACATATAAACACAGATTGTTTAAATAATCTCCTTTCCTTCTTACCCTATATCAGAAAGTTAGACTTCTAATGTACCTTATTCATGCTCCAACCTGATTTGTATCCCTGAGCTAAGAACTCTGAGTGGCATCAATCCATGGCGTCTGAAAGCTTGTGCCAGAGACATGTCAGAACACCTTTAAGGAACAGGTCACTTCATGAATTCTTACACAACATCGTGACCTCACAGTTGAAGTATGCTTTAATGGCCAATGAGAGAAACTGTTCGGTAAATACGCAGACTACTTTTCATTATTAGTGGGTGTTTCCTAGAACTTCTAGGCTGTTTCTAAACATACAGCCCCACAGTGTTTTCAGTTTGGTTTACAAAAGAAATAGGTACCTAAAAGATTTTCTATTCCAGAGCTCTTTGGGGGCAGGCGTTAGATTGCAGTAAATACCTCAACGTCATTTTGCGTCACCAAAATTCTTTCTCTAGGTCTAAAATTTAGGAAGGAGCTATGAGAAGTAAATTCACTGCAGTGCTTCTATGTTAGACCAAAAGTCCAAAAGTCAGTGATCTATATATACTGTTGCTTTTCTTTAAACACACACACACACACGCACACACACACACACACACGCACGCACACATGCACACACACACACTTCTTTCCTTTCTCCTATTTCTCTTTCACATGGTCGACTTGCTCCTCTGACAGAGGGAAAAAACACAATGTTTATTGGCCCCCAGGGAAAGCGGCATAGCTGCAAATGAAGGGTGGAGTGAGGCGGGTGTGCTGCGCTGCGCTGCTGTTCCGCTGACACCCCCGTGATTTCCCTTCGTCCGTGCCTGGCGGGTGGCAGATCTGCAGTGGAGGGCTGGGGAGAGGCAGCCACGCGCCAGCCTTTCCCTCGGACATGCGACCGAAGAGGGATGTTTGAGACACATTTTTTCATTTTACCATAAATTATGGAACAAAACAAAGATGATATGCGTCTCAAGAAGTAAGCCTTGTTCTTCTTTTGCTTTAGAAAATGCTTCCCCAGGCTCAGAGAAAGGTTTTACCGTTCCCACTTTGTGAACGCTTCACTCCACGTGTAGGATGTACAGAGGAAGAGCACAGCACAGCAGAGCCCAGACCGTGGAGCTAGGCTGTGCTGGGTTCAAATCCTGGCTCCTGCCATGTGCTGCTCTACATTCTTGGTTTAATTTTCTTACCTACTAAGTGAAAATCGGATACCTATCTAATAGAGTTGTAAGAAAACGGCATAACACACTCAGCACAGATCATTGCTCATAGTAGCTGCTCAGTACGTGCTAGTAAATATAATTATGATTGTCATGACCCCGGCACGTGTTTTCTCTTTAATTCTCTATTTTAAAGAATGTAAAAATTAGGATTTCTCCCTGTTCTCCTGGAAAGGAAGACTCGGAGGCTCAACAACTTCCCTTGCCACTGCTTTTGTTGGAATTGCATTTTGAGTAGGAAAATCATAAAATTTGTCATCTACATTAGGATGTTCACTTTGATAGTGAAAGGGAGTGCCGTCTGCTGGGATACCAGGGTAGCAGGCATAAACTGGGGCTATCCCCGGAAAACATAGAGTTTGGCATCCTAATTAAGGGACTATTCAGGAAGCTAAGATCCTAAACCTCCTTCCCATTTCAAAATCTGAAGCACAATTGGAAGAAAGTTGCTAATTTCCCCAAAAGTCTATTCTTCTATTTGAAGATGAATAGGAATAATTGCACCTGCTATTTAACCTAGAAACTCCATTTTTAAAAAAATGAGTCAAGAGAACAAAGAATTATTGCTGCTTTAATACACCGGTGTCTAAAACCCTGGCTAGGTCATCAGGACCCCTGGGTGTGTTGCCTTGCTTGGTGAGTGACTGGCTGCGTTATCCCAGTCTGGGTCCTGTTTATGTCGCCTACACAGCTAGTTGGATCAGGGGACCTCTGAGATCTCTAACAGTTTAGAACTGTTCTTAATCTCCTGGAGTCCCGCAGTACTATTTACATAATAATTTCAGCCATCTTTTCTAAACACAGATTTTTGTATCCTTCTAACAGTAGCATTCAACTTTGGTTGTGAACACTACACTACTCCTGAAAGCACCATGGAGGAATGAATAATACCCTTATTTATCTTTGCTGGAGTGTTTCGTGTGCCAGACACCATCATTTCATTTAAGCCCACAGCAAAGCTCTGTGGTAGGGACTGGTATCATCTGTTAAAATGGCGAACCTGAGACACACAGAAGTTAAGTAACTAATCAAGGTCTTAAAACTAATAAGCCGTGGTGTGGCCTTGAATAGAGAGAGTGAGACTTTACAGGCTGTGTTCTTAACCTGTGCCATTGAACAAGCCAGGTGACCTTAAGGAGAGGCAGAGGCCTTCACATTTCCTCCACTGGATGACAGATGACATCATTTGTTCAAATCTCGGAAGGTGAAAAAGTCATTCCCATGGCCTAGACCCTCAAGTGCTCTCTTCTGGGCAGCTTATAAGTGAGGGAAGAACTTGTCCTCAGTAGGAGAAGTACCCACAGGTACATTTTAACAGCCATTTGGAAAAACGCTCAGTTTCTAGATTGTAACTTGAAAGGTGTGGAATATAAATACCATTCTGATTGTTCTACTGCTCATTGGAAACTCATTTAAGTTCTCACCAGTCTGCTTTGAACACTGACATGTGACCAAACTTCCAACTCAGATGACATTTTCTACTGAGCTTCTTAGTGGTTAACGCTGATTATTTCACAGCCCATTCAAGGACTTTGATAATTACTTTGCCAAAGACCAACAGACAGTTTCTAATCAACTCACATTTTATCACATGGAAGGAAAGTCAAGGAAGCTATAACTTTTACTAACCCAGATAATTTGCTTTCAGAAAGTAATTTAAAAACATGAGTTAAATTGATTTGAATTACTTTGCTATATAAGACTCACAAGAAATCTAAGGAAGATGGGTCTGAGTTTTGAATTTTGATTCTCGCACATTCAATTTTATTAATAGGCAAAGAAAATTATATTCATGAACATCAGGTATTAGACTCAGTTTTCCATATTCCTTCAAATAGGAACTGCTTCAATGATAGTTTTTGTAGTGTTTTTTAATTTTTTTTAATATTTAACGTTGTTGGTTTTCAACTTTTAACCAAGCATATTGTTTTTTTACTAAGTCCTCATTTGTTTGAATGCGTCTGTGTTGCTTTATATTTATATATTTTGCCCTGTTTTGAACTCTGGCTTTAGAAACTCGGTGTGAGGTCAGTGGTGCTTGGTCATCTCCTCCAAGTTTTTCATAAGTATAAATTTGGAAATACTATATACATGGGCTTTACTTTCTGAAAGATAGCGCATCCCATTTATTCAAAATGCTTGGGTTGAAAAATAAGTCATATCTCTAGAAATTACATTAGGCCGACGTGTCCATAATAGTTTTGAATCACAGATTCTGTCCAGCTTGATTTTACTATGGCCACTGGCTCTATGTCTAAGTATTTCTCTATATCATAACTCTCTCAAAAATCCAGCTGGTAAAGAACAGTTAGGATAATTAGGTAGATTATATAACAATACTTATAATAATATAAAATTCTGATGTGCAGATAAATTTTTTTATAAACAATTTGTTGTGGGTTTCTAAAACATCAATGCCGAAATGCAGAAGTGCTGCTCTGGCCAACCGAACAGCGAGGACATTGTCAGCAAGTGTGTGGCACAGGGAGCATTTCTCGCGGGGTAAAGCATCGCAGCAAGTCATTGCTGTCCCCTTAACGACATTTGTCTTCAGGCATTTGCAGGGACCAGGTGTTTCCCAAGTTTTCTGTGAAAGGAACCACTTTTCCTTTTTCTCAGAGATTTTAGGATGATTTGTTTGAATCGGAACTCCCCAAGCCATTAGTCAGTTAACAGATTTACTCATCCAGCAAGTTATTTGTGAACCAGATATTTTTCTAAATGCTGGAGATAAAAGTCATGACCAAAAATGATCCGTTTCCTGTCCTTATGTACTTTACTATCTAAAAAGAAATAAAGAAAAAAAGTGAACAGACAAGACAGTGACAGATGGTGACAAATGCTACAAAGGGGTAAAAAGGATGGTATGATGGAGAGGTGGAGCGTAATTGGGAGGGGGCTACTGGACATGGGGTGTCAAAGAAAGCCTCGCTGAAGAGGCATTAGAGTGGAGGTCACTTGGTCAAAGGCCAGCTGGGCGGAGGGAGCAGCAGGTCCACAGCCTTGAAGGTGAGCTGTGTGCCAGGGCCGTGCTGGCGATCTGGGATTCAGGCGTGCACGAGGATGGCCATGGTCTTTCTTCTCATGAAGTTCAATGCCTGATAGGAAAATAAGATTCTTGCCTTCAAGGTACTCACAAATGGAAAAGAAAACAGACACACAAGGAAGTCATAACAAAATTCTCCCAGTGTGACGATCGTGGCAACTGAAGGAAGGGAAGGGTCCAGTCTCCCTGGACAGAGCCATGGGTCAGGGAGACGTCCCAGAGGAATTTCATAGGGTCACCCAGATCAGGAGTAGCAAAGCCAAACCTCCAACATGAGTTTCTCAACTTCTTATCCAGTGTTTTGTTGTTTTTCTCTATATTCTCAGTGGGACACAGAAAAGAGATGAAAAAAGTAAGGAGACTAAGAGAAAATTCCATAGATAAGGCCAGGGAAGCACCTATATAATTTTAGAGATGGCGTGGCTCATATTTAGTGAGTTTAGTACTACATGCCTATACTGAACTTCTTAATAAATTCTAACAAACATCCTATGTGGGGCCTCTCTATAGAAGATAAACATATTCTATAAAAATGAAATTACTCAGTCTATTCACAGATCCCCAAAACACAGATTTGTGCATGTGTTTCATTTTTTCCCACCTGTGTATCCATGGGGGCCTTGTCTGGGATGAGGAGCTCAAGAATGGATGGTAGGTTATGTCATAGGTTCCCTAAGGCTGTTGCACTATGTACCACGAGTTGCTGTCTTTGATCACAGTGCGAGGCACTCCCCTTTCTTTGTGCTTCTGCCTCGTTTTCCCCCAACAGGCCCCCAAGCCTCAGTAGTTTCTCTTTCCTGGGCATCATTTCTCATTTTGATCTCTACACGCAGAGTCCTGTTCTGTCCAGAGCTCCTGACCACTGCCCATTTCTTTCTCTCCTTAAACACAGTCCTGAAAACAAATGAGCTCTAAAAAAACAAACAAACAAAAAACACTCCTGTCAGTATAATTATAAATGCCATATGCAAATAGCCTGTAATTAGAATATAAATAACCTTCTAATAGCCCTTGCAAATGAGCGTGTGTTAGAATGGCAAGGGAAAACAGCAGGGATGCCAGCGCCTGCCCTTCTCATTCACTTTCCATCCGGGCACTTCCATTCAGCGTTTCTATGGAAATAGACGGGCCCTTCCTTCTCTAACGGGGCACCAGAGACCTGGAGTCTTTGCCATTTGATGATGGATTTGGCAGATTAGCTTTGCTATTTGTCAGTTAAATCTCATTTGTCGATTACTAGCCAGACCCTGCAGGCAGCTGATCCTAGGTTCCACGGGTCCAGTAAACATCCTGCTCAGAAGCAGGGTCTGAGGAAGGCTGTGAGGCCATGGAAGGAGGAGAACCGGCAGTGTCACAGCTGGGACTTGTCCCATAATCAAGTCGAGAGAAGAGTAGGAAGCGCACCCTTCCGATGGTGGCTGGAGACAGTCGTTTTTTCTTTTCTACCACTTTTGCTAATTTGGGACAGCAAGGGGAGAATACCAACTTTACTGAGTGCCTGCAGTATTCCTGGAAGGATGCTGGATGCCTGCTTCCTCTCATTTAATTTTCAGGAAAAGCCTGTGACATACCGATTATTATTACCAGTTGTAGAGACAAGGAAACTGATTTTAGAAAAATTAATCGAAGTATTCTATCTTAGGACTTTACGTAGCAAAAACCTACCTTGTCCCAGAAAAGCTACTGGAACAGAAATAGACAGGATTGAAATATTTTTTGTTATGTGAATGTAACAAGAAAAAAAATACCGACTTTAAGAGTTAATTTCGAGATACAGTTATGACATAAATACGGATATGACCGTCACCTAACAATGTAGTGATTCTACCCAACTCTTGATGCCTAGGAAACAGTAATTTGTCTTTTTTATTCTTGTGCTTTCCCTTCATTTCTTTTTCATGATCCCACTGAAAAAGTTAGTATCAATACAGAGTATTGACGGGGGGGGTAGTTAGATAAATGACTGAGTGCCCGAATTAATGAGGGTCATGAGATAGTCTCATTTTTCATGATTATGCAGGGAGAAGGATAACAGTCTGGAGACCAAAGCTTGGGAGTTTAGAGTTGTGAATAAAATTAAGGCCTAAAAAGTAAATGCCTGGCTTTAGAAAATATTGAGAGGAGGGAGGTGTTAGCAAGGCAGGGAGAAGGCTGCGTAAGGCAGTCAGTTTGAGAAAGGCAGTAGAGAGGTTTAAAAACACAGGATCTGAGGATCTGTGGGGACAGTGTCTGTGGGTAGAGCAGCCTGGTGCCTGCTTGGCAGGTTCCTAAGGAGAATAGGGCACTTCCTGTGCTCCAGGCACCAATGGAAACTTTTAAAAATCATTTATGTTTGTATGTATGTATGTATATGTATGTATGTATGTATGTATGTATTTACTTATTTTTATGGTGACATTGATTAATGAAATCCAATAAGTTTCAGCTGTACACAGTAAGGCATGTATATATTTACACTGTGTGTTCACCTCCCATAGTTAGATTTCTTTCTGTCACCACATATTTCCGACGGAAACTCTTATTTCTTGGTTAAGACTTCAGACAGCTCCATGAGGTGACTATTGAGAGCTCCGTTTACAAGTTATTGACAGAAGCTCAGAGACCTTAAGTAACCTGCCCTAAGTCACACAGCCGTGCAGTGGCACAGGTGGGATTTCATAACATCCGTCTATTGCTCTGTGTTTCCTCAGAGCTCTCCTGGCAGTGAGGTTTGGCATCCTCCAACACTGCCAAGGGGCCAGGAACACAGGGAGCAAACAGACAAACATAAACTCCCAGCTTGCTTAAGAACAAGTAAAGCCGAGATCAGGGAAAATCAGATTTGGATAGAGCAAGAGGTCAGGGTGAACTCTTGCACAAGGAGGAGTCACCACAAAGAATAAACATTTGTTAGGCAACTGCCTTGAGCCCGGGGCCTGGAAGAGAGATATCAAAGCCGGGTTAGGAAGGACAGACCTCTGACTTTCTTGCCACGTATACACGTGTGTCCCCCTGCAAAACAGATTGCTTGTTACATGATATTCTTTGGGGTGCCGGTAAAGTAACTGGGGTGCCTTAAATAATGTGCACACACACAGTGCACACATAGTGCGCGCGCGCACACACACACACACACGGATACACACACATACAGACACACACCACACGAGATATTTAGGAAGACTTGACTGCCTTTGTCAGTTCTGAGCCCAATTCAGGAAGGCTGCTCCTGTCACGGAAGCCTCTGAGCAGTCCCCAGAGGCAGGAAGAATGCTGTTTGCTTTGCTAAAAACTCCACAGGGGAAGCTCCTGCCTGACCTGCCTTCTGAAGGAAAGACTCAGCCTTGTCTGGTTCCGTTGGACCCTGCCCTGCTGGACCAGGGGCCCGTGCCTGACACAGGCAGCCAATCCATAGGCCAGCTAGCGATGCAGTGTGGCTCAGAATGAAGCCACTGGGGAGTCTCTTGGGAATGCAAACTGAGAAATATATACTTGACATCAATTTATTCGTAAGGCACAGGAAAGGGAATAACTTAAGTATTTTTTCTCCAACCAATACCTTCGAATATCCTTCTTTGGATTTCCCTTCTGGGCTCTTGGCGATATCTCAAGCAGACACCATAGGTTTCTTTCTATTCACTTCAGTTATAAAAAACTGGCTTTATTCTATGTAGTAACGATGATTCACTTTCATATATTAAGAAGTGCAGCACAATCCAATTTAAAATTTTCAACCTCGCACTCTAATGCAAAGCTGTCACCTACCTCCCAACCCCCAGCTGGGAACAAACTCCAGGTGGGGAAGAGAAGCCTGGTCTGTCTGACATATTGCTGCTCTTTCCATCTCCTCCTCTGTCCCCTACCTGTCCCTGGTGTGTCGGGGCCTCGGAGCAGGGAGAGAGGAAAAGAGCAAGCGTCTTTATGTGATCAGTGTTGCTACATTTGGGTTATTAGTACCTTCCGTATGGCAGCTACCCAACGCCCCTTCCCCAAGGGGCACATTTGTGGGTTCTCCACAGGGTGATGCACTGTGTGGCCCCCTGAGACATCGCTCCCCCCGCCCTGCTCCCCCTCCCCATCACCCCACGGCGTCTGGTTTCTCCTCCCCACTGGCAGGAGTCTAGCGGGGAGAACTGCGGCCAGCTTGAGAGCAGCTGCCTGCCGCAGTCCGCAGTCCGTGCTGGAAGGCGCGAGGAGTTCTCTGTCCCCCAGCAGCTGGGGTGCAGGCTGTTCCCTGCTGCCTGCCTCACCTGTGCGCAGACTCTTGCCCTCAGCCTCCCCATCCAGCAACCCCCAGGTCAGGAGTACCACCCTGCCCCACGCATGCTCAGCGCGCACCCCAGCTTTTGCAAGAATTTTCTGCTGAAGGCACCGGGCGCTGCGCTGTCAGGGCCTCGGATTCTGCAGTTAAGTGGCTTTGAGCACGGGGAGGAGGTGTCAGTCTCTTTGGGACAGGCATACCCAGCTCCTCTTGGAACCTCCAAATTCGGTTAAAGGTGGGGGTGAGCAGTTCACACTGAATGCTTTCCTACACGTCTCATCAGTGAATTCCCACACCTCCTCCATCCCAGAAGTGAATCTGGTCTCGGAGAAGCGGGATGGGATGTGGGGCTGGGGGCCCGGTGGGGTCAGCCACAGACCCCTTATGGCATGAAGTGGGGAAGTGTCTGGCTGCTCTTCCACATTTTCTCTAAAAATCAGGGTTCTTTAGTACCTGTCACTTCAGAGTTTAGCAAATATTTTAGACAAGGAAATTAATAAATGGGGAAATTCATAATCAGTAAGCTTTTACGTAAGGGTGGGAACCGACCCTGCGAGGTCAAGAAGCTACAGAGACGGTGATGGACCCCCGGTGCCCAGGAAGGCTTTGGAGGGCTGAAGAAGGCGAGGAACACACCTTTGGAAGCACAGGAACTGGGTTTGGTCCTGGTTTGTCCACTTCCCAGGCGGGCGACTTGGGACAAGATCAGTATCTCGTTAGCCTCCATTTTTTCATTTGTAGAACGTGGGAAAATAATACTACACGTCTTTGGGTTGTTGTGAGAAATTAAATCAAGATAATTGTTGCAAAGCGTTTAGTGCTGTGCCTGGTGCACAGTATGTCCTCGATAAACGTCATTACTATGAGTGAGTGAAACCTGTGGCCTAGGTCCCTGCCCCTCGGGGCGCCCTCGCATGCTCTGTACTGTGAGTAGCCCCCCATGTGGGCATGCACTGTGCATCCGCTCAAGTGTCTGGGAGGAGCCTGTTGGTGGAGTAGAGTGAGCAAGAGAGACAGAGACAGAGACAGAGGCAGAGACAGAGGCAGAGGCCAGTCCATAAAAGAGAGGGGAAGCCAGTCCCTAGAGTTACCACTGCCAGATTTCCAGTTCCAGCTGTTCTCCCATTCCAAGCTTATAATTGACTAAATAAAACCAAACTATTTGAGGCAACCCCTGGCGAGCCTCTGTTCCGGAAGGCCTCGCTGAAACACCGAGATGCTTCCTGGGATACCCCACTCCCTTCCAGGAAACCTCTCCAGGCAAATCTGACCACAGCCGTTTCTGCCACACTTAAAGCTGATAGAAGCTACTGATTTTCTAGAGACCTCCCCTTCAGGTGCCTATGCTGTTCCTGGGGTTAGACTTAAGAAAACATCTTCCAAAGAGATACGGTGATTTTCTGGCCAAGAGGTTATTCTGAAGGCACTGACAGTGTCTGTAAAATAGCCTGAGTTAATGGAGCATCAAATTATTTCAGAGATTCAGATTGTCAAATGCTCTCTGTGCTGTGCACAGCAACTTAAATACGGGCTTTTCTAGGAATACTGACTCAGATGTTCAGACGGCTCCACTCTAGCAATATGCATGCAATAAATTTACCTTTACAACATTAGAGAACAAAGCCCTCAAATCAGAAATAGTAAATTGAAACAAGGAAACTTTCTTTCTGGGGAGAATCTTGTCTTGACTTTATTACAGATACTCCGCTGCTCGCATAGCTCTGTGCGGTAGGTTGCTTGCAAGTTTGGACCAACACTCCTTTTCAGTGTGACCTTGTTGTTCCGTCCATCAGGAAGCGAAGTATATTTTCCTTCCCCTTGACTCTTGGCTGGCACTGGGAACCGCACTGACCTACAGAATGTGGCAGAAGTGATGTCGTGTGATCTACAAGCTTTTGCTTCAAGAGGTGTGCAGCTTCCCAGATTTTTCCCCTCGAGGCCTTGAGACCCTCGCTTATAGGGGCCTGGTTAGCCTCTTTGAGGATGACAGGCCGTGGGGAGAGAGAGGCCTAGCTAACAGCTGGTATCAGCTGCCAAACAGTGTGACCATCTCGGGCAATCCACATCTCGCTCCAGGTGAGACAGCAGCAGAAGGCTCAGCCCTGATTGCTGGCCCACAGAATTGTAAGCAAATATAAAAAAACTACAAAATCGGGGGTGGGGGGGTCCGCTATAAAGAAATAAATCATTGACAAAAGTGTGTACCAGGTCCCTGACTGTGAGTACTGTTTTAACATTGTGCAGTAGGAGGTGGGGTGGCTATTAATACAGCGAACTGGCGACAGAACTGGAGAAACCCCAGTCTGGGAGGTATCTTATTATCAAATACATTTTATTGTTAAGCAGTGCAAAGAGCAGGGGTGCAGCCTCTGGAGCCAGAGGCCAGTGGCATTTTAGCGGGGTGGTGGTTGCTATGTGAACAAGTTTGCACACAAGAAAGCCTGCGGAAGGGAGGGCAGACGCCCTAAACCAGGACGTCTCCTAGGATGGGTCTTATTTGCATATGTCAGTGGCGACATCACAGAGGGCTTTTCCCTTTTCTTTCTATTCTGCCAATTATTGCAACTAATTGAGAATTCTGTGACTTTTTCACCTGAAGAATATTGCCCAGAACACACAGCAGCCGTGGTCAGAGAGCGTCACAATTTTTTAAATGGACAGAAAGCTTATCAAAGCAAATGTAAAATTGGTTTATCCAGTTCAGTGATGACGTTGCAAACCCAAAGTCCCAGGTGCACCGTCCTGTTCCTCCTCACTGAGTAGCTACACTGGAATGCAACCGGGCTTCAGCGAACTAATTTTCCTCCCTGGCTGAGAAGACTCTCCAGCCAGGCTGTTCATATAAAATGTAAAAATGCAACATGGAGAAACGAATATCTGTTGCTCGCTGTCTTGCACCTTCCTATCAGATCCCCTGTGAGGGAAGCATTCTGCCCCAGCGTCCAGTGGATATGTAAAGACGAGCAAAAACGAGCGTATTAAGCATTTGTGGATTCTGCATGACAGAATCCAAGGGCTACGGAAAGTTCCACCCAAGAATCCTGCAAACTGCCATGCTTTTGGCTCTGGGCTCCTCCGCACCTGTTTTGGGTCTAAAGGACCTTGGTAATGGAAAAGTCAGACATAGCGTCTCAGGGCTAAACATGTTAGTGCTTGTTTGCTGCTGTCATACAGTGTTGCTTTTGCAACAGGGGTGACAGGCATCAAGGCTGTCATTTTATACCTTTGAAATCATACTCAAATTCAATATTTAAAAAAATTAAATTTAGATCAACTGCAACTATTCCAAAATTCTAGTGAAGGACATAGTGTGTGTGTGTGTGTGTGTGTGTGTGTGTGCGCGCGTGTGTGTGTGTGTGGTGGGGGGGGGTGCAGTAAGATATAGCACATTCTCACAAACTCTGAACAATGAAATGTTAATATGCAAGCGCTTTTAAAAAGTTAGAAAGTGTCATCTAATACAATGTGGGCTTTTTTGACTTTTAAGTAAAACTTTGACCTGAATCAGTATTTTGCTCTAGCAATTGGCCAAACGATTCAAGTTTTTATCCAGACTCTATATTTTTATGCTAACAATGACAATCCTGTTTGCTAGAAACTATCTCGAAGGACCTTGATTATTGAATTCCTGTCCCATGATGTGATTTGATAATCAAGACTCTGTAAAGGAAACAATCTAGAAAAAATGTTCGTCTCATAGAATTCAGCTTTAGCATTTGGCAAAACAGTATCCAGAAACTTTTTCTGACATATGAGAAAAATAAACTGATGTTTTTCTTCATCATCTTTATTAATTATTTTCATTCTATTGTATACTTAATAAGGTATTCAGTGAATATTTTCATTTTTTTAATACAGTATCATTTCATAGGAGGCAATAAGAGAATATAAGAGACTTAGGTCTAGTTGCATGTGCTATGCAACCTTAGGGAAATAAAATTAAAATAGCTGCTATTATTAAAGGCTTACTCTGTGCAAGGAGTTTACAGAGCACTTTATAGGCCAAGTTTTACTTTTATCTTTTCAACAGTCCCATTAGGTAGATAATATTATCCACTTCCAAATGCAGAAACTGAACCTGAGGCAGTTAAGTGATTTGCCCAGGCTCATTAGCCGATTGGAGGCAGGAGTCAAAGCCCCTGTCTTTCAGACTCCAGAGCCCAGGCCCTTACCTGCTTCAGTAAGTTCTGACGTCAGCAAGCCTGGGTCAGATCTCAGCTCTGCCACTTAACAGCTTGGCAGACGTGAGAAATAACATCTGTGTGCTTCCAGTTCCTGTTTGTGTTACAGGGAGGATGCTCTTCAGTCCAGAATGTTGGGAGGACTAAAGGGAACATGATATGGAAAGGGTTTCCCACGCAGTCCCCAGTCCCTAAGGAAGCGTCAGTTCCTTCACCCTCCTCCTTGCCTAGGCCTCAGTTTCCCCTCTGTGTGTTAAGGTCTTCAGGAAGCAGCTGCTGCCGTCTCTTTCAATTTATTCATCAAGAAAACTAAAACCTAGGGAAGAAACAACTTGCCCAGATCACAGCTAGTCAGTGAGGAGTTTGTGCTAGTCAGAGTAATTTTATTATTGGAATGAGACTCAGACCTAGTTTGATCAAATGATCTAGTCTCCATATCATCTAGATTCTAATGATTAGCAAAGAATTTGATGATTATATTTTGTTTGCTTTTGTTTTTTTGGCCTAAGCTACCTAACACATTTATTGCTTATATGCTAGTATGCAAAAGGGCCTATATAGTAGGTGCCTTCTCGTCCAAATACATTTCTTCTGACTTTTCATGCATTTTCAGCTGTAAGCTCAAATATAACCTCATTGAGAGGCTTTCCTGACAGTCTTAATCATTCCCACCTCCCACCTCATCTAGTTACTTTCCATCATGTCATCTCGAATAGTTCCTTTGAGACGCGTAATACAATCTGTAATTATTGTGTTTATAATTGACTCGTTTACTGTTTATCTGGTTACACCAGAATATAAATACCGTGAAAGATCTTGTCAACATTTGTTCATTTTGGAATCCCCAGCCTTAAGCCTGACACATAATAGGTTCAAAATAAATATTGGTTTAGTGAATGTCTCTATCCATCCATCCATCCATCCATCCATCCATCATTAATCCATCCATTCATTACTTCTCAAAAGATCTCAAAACACTTTACAACAGAGATGATGACTTGATAATTTAGTTTTCAAATGAAAAACATACATACATACATACATACATACATACATACATACTTGGCCTTGGTAGGCAGAGTAGAGAGTTAGAAAATGAAATCTATATTTCCTTCAAATAGAGTGAAAGCAGCCCATTCAACTGCCAAGAGTGACTGGCTTCAAAATACTTAATTGAAAGCAATAGTAAAGTTAAAAACCCTCCTAATGAATAAAAACAAGAATAGTCATTGTGAAATATAGCTTCTCTGAAGTTTTATTCTTAGCACAGTATCTTAATTTCTTTAAAACACTTCGCTAGGGAAGTTTTATGTTCCTTTTTCTCCTGGTTCACAGGAATTACCCCCTGTACCACTTGAACGCCAAAGCTAGAGACTCCCATTCAGCAACTTGCAGTTTCAGCTGCTTTCTCTGAGGATGAAGAATGCCCAGCCACACTCTTTCATTTGCCTGGTAGATGTTTCTTATTTCGCTCTACACCTGATTTTGAAATGAATCCAATTTTTTTAAAAAATTACCTTTGAATATTGTAAGCTTTTGGGGCATTTGGTTTTTACTGAGGGTTGAATTCTTAGAGAAAACTTTATTTGAAAGAAGAACTTAGGTAAATATAAAATTTAGTAATAGGTGCTCCAGGGGTAAAATTGAAGAAGTAATGTGACAGATAAGGGGGTTATACCAAGGGTAACTTTGAGCTCGTTCTTCACAAATATTGGCTTTTGTCACAAGTTTACGAGCAACTTTCTTATAGTTTTTTTTTTTTTTAAGTCAGGTATGTAGCAAGAAACATGGAATTTTTAGAGAGAGGATGTAGCTCTCTTTTTCATAATAGAATGTGATCTTTTTCATTGACTACTTTGGATAAGCACAGGTATCTTATAGTTCCTACAGTTTCAAAACATTCCCCAACATGCTTTCTTTCAAAAATGAAAACTTATGTACTGTGAGTTGATAAATATCAGGAAAATAAAATTTAAGCTTTCTACAACTCTTTTGATATATTAAGCATCAACGTGTCCAAAAATAGCATAGCCATCATTCCAGTTTGCTTAGGATAAGTTCCATTTCACTCTTCTAATCTAAGCAAGATAACTATTTGCACTCCTTATTTACTCTTTCAATATTATCTGGTTTAGACAATAAATTAAATGAGCTGATCACCCTAACAATAGCCATTAAACTTTGGGATCTTTGTGTAATGAGACAGTTTCTTTGTAATCTCTGTTTCCCCAAAGCCTAACATCATATTTAGTACAAGAAATCTGTGGCAGGTTTAAGATGGATGCATATTCTTTGATATTACTCTCATCTTGCGATGGTTTCTAGTGTTCTTCTGCTTGAATCTTGGTTGCTCTACAACTACTTTGACCAATAGAGTATGTTGGAAGGGATGAGATGCCAGTTTCCAGCCTCCCTTTCACCCTTTCTCTAGGAGTGCCAACCAATTGTGTAAGAAGCCTTCCTACTCTGCTGGAAGGTATTTGTACAGGGAATGGGAGAGGAGCCCATTTGAGACAGCTTTCTACTTACTTCACCCACCACGGCATCAAGCATGTGAGGGAAGCCATCTTAGACCCTCCAGACCTGACCAGCTGGCAGCCGAATATCACCCAAGGGACCTCAGTGTCACCATGTCGAACAGAAGACTTGCCCAGCTGAGCTCTGCCTAAATTCCTAATCTACAATATTGTGAGATATAATAAAATGATCCTTGTTTTAAGCCAAATATTTATTGTACAACAATAGAAGACCAAAACAATAGCCCTCAATAAATATTTCTTGAGCCATAATGACCAAAATTTACAACCTTTGGGCATTTTTGTTATGCTATTGATATTTTCCCTTCTCATCTCTAGTTCTGCATGACTAGAGTCATACAAGATAGAAATGAGAGATAGGAATTTCAATAATTTAGTATTTTTGTTTCATTAGTATTTTGATGAAGACTGATTTAAGGCATAATTTAATAATTGCACGTGTGATAAAATCACATTTAAATTATGATAAAATGCAATCTCTAGATTTCTAAATAATAATTGTCATTGAAGGTTATTCTGTAGTAGTTTACCTTAGTCTGTTCACCAGCTGATCCTTATATGGTACTAAAGTGAAACTTATAACAGTTTCATGGTTCCTTAGGATGTAAAAACACATGGATTCCCAAACTATTTCTGTCTTGAAAGCCAATTTAATGAGGCACAAAAAAATTTACATTAATGGCATACAAGGTGGGGTCAGTTACATTTGGTTTCTAATTCCAAGACGCCATTTATTAGGAAGAACATGGGCAAGTCACGTCTTTGAGCTTTAATTTCTTCATCTCTAGATTGGGAACAGTGATAGTACCTCAGAGAGTTGTCAGGTGGTTTGAATGAGACAATGGGTTGGTCCAGTATTTGGTATCTAGTAAGAAGTGGTAGCTGTTTTTTAAATGATACAACCAGTTATGTCTTTAATTTACACATCAAAAAGAGTGAAATACTTAGGAATAAATTCAACAACAAATAATGTGAGACCTGTACACCGAAAACCATGAAATATCATTGAAGTAAGTTAAAGAAGACCGAAGTTAACCAACGTCCTGTGGTCTGGAATGGAATGGAAGGCTGGGTATTATTAAGATGGCGACACTCCTCCAATTAACATACAGATTCAGTGTCATATCTGTCAAAATCCAGGCTAGTTATTCTGCAGAAATTGTCAGACTCGTCCATAAATTCATAGAGAAATGCAATGACTCAGAATAACCAAAATAATCCGGAGGAGAACAATGTTACAGGACTCAAACTTACTCATCTCAAAGCTTATACAAACTTACAGTGATAAAAACAATATATTACTTGAATAAGGAGAGACATATAGGTCAATAGAATAGAACTGAATCCAGAAATAACCCATACATCTATGGTCAAATAATTTTCGACGAGAGTGCCAAGACAATTCAATGGGGAAAAGATTGTCCTTTCAAGAAATGGTGCTGGGACAACTGGATAACCACATGCAAAAGAATCAAGTTGGACACTTCTTTTATACGATATACAAAAATTAACTCAAAATGGATCAGACGCCTAAATGTACAGCTAAAATTTTTAAACTCTTGGCAAAAAGAACAGGAGGAAACGTTCATGTTCTTGTATATGGCAGTGAGTTTTTAGGTGTGACGGCCAAAACACAAACAGCAAAACGAAAAGCAGACGAATTGGACTTCATCAACACTAAAAACTCACGTGCTACGAAGAACACACTTGTGAAAGTGAAAGTAGATAAACCACAAAATTGAGGGAAATATTTGCAAATTCCATATCTAATAAGGGATTAGCATTCAGGATATAAAAAGAACTTAAAACTCATCAGTAAATGGGTAAATAACCCAACATAAAAATGTACAAAAGATTTGAATAGACATTTCTCCGAAGAAGATATACAAACACCCAACAAGCACATGAAAATATGCTCGACCTCAGGAATCGTCAGGGAAGTTCCAATCAAAGCCACAATGAGATGCCACTTTCTATCCACTAAAGTAGCTATTCTAAGAAGACAGATAGAATCAGGTGTTGACCAGGATGTGAAGAAATTGGAGCCTCCTTCATTGTTGGCGGGACAGCAAAATGGTGCAGCCACTTTGGAAAACCAGTTTGGCAAAGTTATACGACCCAGTAATTCCATCAGTAAGTATATAAAAGCGAGAAATAAAGATGCCCATGCAAAAATATGTACACGAATGTTTGTAATGATCCAAAAGCGGAAACAATCCAAATGTTCATCAGATGATGAATTGATAAGAAAATAAGTGTCAAATATATACACATATATATGTACGTATATAATACATATATATGTATGTATATATAACATTTATATCACATGTTTATCATAATGTCATGTACACAGAGACATTATTATTGAGCCGTAACAAAGGGTGAAGTACTGATACATGCCGCTGCATGGATGGAACTTGAAAACATTATGCTGTGTGAAAGAAGCCGGACGCCAAAGGCCACAAACTGCGTGGTCCTATTTATGTAGATGGACTAGGCCGATCCATAGACACAGAAAACAGCTGAGTGGTTGCCTGGGACTAGGGCAAGGGGAATGGAGAATGCCTGTTTAGGGGTGTGGGGTTTCTTTTCAGAGTGATGAAAGTGCTTTAAATTGGTGATGATGTAGCGATGTTGGGGATGTACTAAAACCTATGAATTATACACTTTAAAAGGGTGAATTTTATGGTATGTGTTATATCTCAAAAAAAAATCCAATAGAAAAAGATAAAAACAGAGGACTGAAATATAATTCACTGAAAAGAAAACAGGTAAATTTTGTGATGTATTCTGCCCCTGGTGCGAAAGCTGGTAGGTTAATTCATGATTTTACCTTAGTTGGTTAGAGTGTAAAATTTTAAAACTACTTCTGCCTGAGTTTTGAGTACCTCTAACCCTTCTGTAGCTGATTGAGCCAAAGGCATCTTTGATCTAAAGAATGATACTTCAAGAATCAGACTGTGGCTTCTTGTCTTGCCACTCCGATGCCCGGTCCTGTGGCCACTGACAAGCCACACCTCATGGCAAGACTCATTTCTCCTGTTGTGAAAGGGACTGCTTGCCCCATCTCTAGCCCTCTGGAGAAGTGCCAAGAGCTGGTACACAAAATAACTGCATGGCATTTCACAATTCCAAATGCTTTAGAAATATAGGTTAATGGTAGGAATCCTTCCTTCTTACAATTGACTTCAATGGGATAAGCACACCTAATCTCTAATGTCTTTCTGTGCTCGGAACATCATTAGTGAGAAGTTAACGTGGATTTAAATATTTTTCCATAGTAAATGGGCGTAAACAGCGCTAATAACTTTTTTTTTAATTGCATAAACGAAATTCCAGCTGAGTATTATGCAAATGAAATTAGACCTGCAACAGCGCATAGTTCCTTCAGAGGAGAAATACATTTATGGACAAGAATTGATGTATTTTTCATGAGTGATTCTAATGTGTCAACCCAGGAGGCTAATACATTACTGTTGACATTTAGTGACATACAAGTCAGTAATAAATGAGACTTTATAAGTCACTGCTATGCTTCCAGATTGAGATATATCCTCATTCTCTCCCTTCCCAGGCTGTCCCAGCCCTGATGTCCCAGGTGGAAGTGATACTCTGTGTGTGTGTGTGTGTGTGTGTGTGTGTACACCTGAGACACTTTATTTCATCTATTCATCTTTATCTTTGCCTCTTAGTACTAGATGCAAGCTCTTTGGGCAGCATCAGCTGTGCCTGTTTCAGCTTTGACCCCCAGTATTCTGGATTGCGCTTGGCACATAGTAGACATTTAGCTAATGCATAAATGAGCAAATTAACAAATGTACATTGCTGGTAAATTTTCACAAAAGCACAAGATAGCATCAAGCAGGAGGAGGCTCCGGAAATGGTTCCTCGACCGCCATCACAGTAGCACGGGTTGGAAGTCCCGAGGGAAATGCTGCCGCCAGCCTCACTCAGAGGCCTGCAGTCATACAATTGAACATGGGAACATGTGAGAAGCAGAGGTTCTTAATGCAAAAGGGTTTAAGCAAGTTAATGGCTCCGTCCTCTCTCGGTCCCCACCAGCCCCTTGATCTTCTTCCTTCCTCTCTATTTAAATTCCTATTACCTTCCCCACCCCTTACTCCTCTTGCTCCCTTTGTTTTTCTCCATAGCAGTTATCACTAGATAGTCTATTTCTTTGTTTGTTGCCTGTCTCCCCTCCTGTCCCGCCAGAAT
This sequence comes from Eonycteris spelaea, assembly GCA_003508835.1. Classification (NCBI taxonomy): domain Eukaryota; kingdom Metazoa; phylum Chordata; class Mammalia; order Chiroptera; family Pteropodidae; genus Eonycteris; species Eonycteris spelaea. The sequence continues at coordinate 829,530 of PUFA01000189.1, forward strand.
CAAAACTCTGATTTCATATAGTTTTTTTTCTTCGTATTTTTTTTTTTAATTTTTAAATTACTGTTGATGTGCAGTATGATATTAGTTCCAGGAGTACCGCATAGTGGTTAGACATTATACAACTTACAAAATGACTCCCTCCCCACTCCGGCAAGTCCGTACCCACTGGCACCACACATAGTTAATACAGTTTTATTGACTATATTCCCTAGGCTGTACTTATATCCCCGTGACTATCTTTCTTCTTTTCTATTTTCGGTACTAAGAATAGTTCCTAGAAATAGTAGCTGCTCAATAAATATTACGGAAGGAAGGCAGAGAGTGAGGGAAGGAGAGAGGACAGAGAGAAGGGAGGAAAGGGCAGAGATGGAAGAAAGAAGATTAGAAAGAAAAAAAGGGAAGATCGATTTAAAAACTATAAAAGCCTTGCAAGCTAAAAGTTTTAGAACTTTTAATATATTCAGGGAAACTTCCGGTTTACATGTTTCTTATATTTGGCTCACAAATATTTTGAAAATTAAAAACCCTATGAATTTCCCATAAACTATTGGACTATGAGCTTCTTCCAAACAATCAGGTCTGGTAAAACTGGGGCTGTGCTTCCCTAACGCATCAGCCATCTAGACCTGAATGGCAGACGTGGGCTAGAGTGATGTAATATGCCAGATAATTTAAAGCAGGGATGGAAGTTGGGATCCTTCTGGATTTCCTGAGTGGCCTTGAGAATCTCATCGTGGATGTGTAACCAGGAAGTCCTCAGGATAACTTGGATTCCTATGGAAACCTATATTACCAAGGGGCTTCCAAGGAGAAGGTAATGATAACCCTGGTTCATTCAGTGCAGAAACCCCTGGGCCCTAACCGAGAGAGGGAGGTGTGCCTAGAAACACCCTCCGCCAATCTGCTGCCCCTAGGACTTTCCCTAGAGGGCTCTGAACCCTGCAGCCCTCTAGGGGGGTCTCGGGCGAAGGTGTGTGAGGACACATTTGCCCACTAAGGCAACAGAATCGCAAAGCCTATTTAGCTCTAAAATATGCTTATTATATGATTGCATCACCCCTGCATATATGTTTATTCATTCATAAAGGCTTTGTAAGCACCGACTAAGTGCCAGGCCCTGTGTGTTCAGAGCTGAGGAAATCGACACATTGGTTCCCGTCCTCACCGACCTCACAGAATTATTGGAAAAGAGACAGGGAAGTATTAAGATAAGTGTTAGAAAACTGGAAATAGAAGAAGGTATCAAAACACACAGCAGAGGCTCAAAAATTGCAGATTTAAAGTTCAACATGTAGAAAATATGCAGATATTCAAAGCTTTTTCCTGAATTACTTGGTGGTAAATTCTGGGGAAAATCAAGTGTTTAACTTATTCTTATAATGCAGATATATGAACTTCCTTTAGAGTCCTTAATTTGCTTTGAAATTCTTAGCTGTAACTGTCGAAAAGCCTGGCCTCCTTCCCCTGTACACACAAACATCATATCTCAATGTGGGTGGCTGAGCCCGCACTTTTACATAAACCCAGTCAAGATGAAGGCTTGCTCCAACCCACTTCAACTATGGATGCGTTCATTACTAATAGTATTTACACCAGTGAATCCATCAATTCAAATTATTGCTTTTTCCATAAATTATATTTTTATTTTTTAGTGTGTAGAGTCATATGTATTCTTACCGTGGTAAAATATAAAATTTACCATTTTAGTCATTTTGCAATGTGCTTTCAGTGGCATTCACTACATTCACAATGTCATGCAGCCATCACCACCATCATCTCCAGAGCCTTGTCATTATCCAAAACTGAAACCATCCCCCTCAACAATACTCCCCATTCTCTCCTCCCACAGCCCCTGGCGACCACGGCTCTGGTCTGTTCCTCTATGGATTAGACCACTCTAGGTACTTTATATAAGTGGAATCATACAATGTCTGTTCTCTTGTGAGTGATTTATTCCATGTAGCATATCTTCAGGTCTCACCTACATTGTAGCATGTATTGGAAGTTCATTCCTTCTTAAGACGGAATAATATTCAATTGTATGCATACACCACATTTTGTTGATCTATTCATCAGCTGATGGGCATTGAGTTTTTTTCACCTTTTGCCTACTGGGAATAATGCTGCTATAGACATAGATATATAAATATGATTGTGATGTTTATGAATGCTTTTAACTTTGCAGAGTGTTTTTTGTCTTTAATGCATAAACCCTATGGGACACAGAGTAGGTAGTATTTTCTTCTAGCAGATAAGAAATCCAAATTATTAAAAACTTAAGTCACTCATTAAGATAGGGACAATTTCTGACTCTTAGCTGCAGTATCTTTTCCTCAACATGCTTTTTATTCTTCACTCTGATGATTCTTCACCAGCTGAAGGTACCAAGATGCTAAAGTAAAAATATCCTTGCTGAGATGCAATTGGAGGGCAGACCAAAAGTCTTCTTTAACTTGGACATGCTAAATGAAAGCAGTAGGCCCATAATTTGGGGGGAAATCCATTTTTAAAATTTATCTTTCAGTTGATCAAATTCAGCTATTTTTTCCCCACCAAGACGACATTCTGGGCTAGCTAATGAAGACTTAGCACCCCCGCCCCACCGCCAGCCACCATTGCTGGCAAAATTCAAACTTTGCATATACTATATACTATAAGCTGGGAAACTATGTCTATAACCCAAATAGAATATTTAAATCTTGATTACTCACAGGCTTAAATCATACCTGATATGGATTCACATTCTGTTCTTGGATAACAATCTTTATTACATTCCAGAGATGCCAGTGCGTGTTTGAACAGAGCGTTTGAGAGGCTGAGAGGTCCTCTGAGGACCTTGGAGGGAGGCCATGGAGGAGAGGTATGCAGGCGCAGCCGGGTCAGAGGCTGTGGGCAGATGAAGCCCCGCCTGGCCAGGCTGCTCCGCCGACTTCTACTCATGCAGTTTTCCTTCGCCGAATTCATGCTTCTTTATGTTAATAGCATTAAGCCAGACTTTCTTCTTCTTCTTCTTTTTAATAGCGCTATTATCTGCACTAGTTCTCATAGTTTCTTATGGTTTAAAAAGATATTCTGACAGTTAAGACTGCTCTGATCATTAAAATTTCTCCAGTTGTTAATATCTCTGTAATTGTAATAGTTCCACGTCAGTGGGGTCCCCAGTCTCCCAGTTTGGCCGCTGTCTGCATTCGGCCGTCATTTGCTGGTCTGACCACATCTGGACCTGGCTGCCGTGCAGCTGCTGTCCTGATGGGAACACTCCCTCTCCCCTCTGTGTCCGGGAGGTGGGACAGCTTCATTCGTGCTGTCAGTACCTCGATGATGTTGCTTTGCTGGTGGGGTCGCCAAATTTAGCAAATAAAAATGCACCCAGTTGAAGTTGAATTTCAGATAAACAACTAATAACTTTTTATGAGTACATCTATCCCATGCAATATTTGGGACATATTTTTATTTAAAAATCATTTGTTATTTATCTGAAATTCAAATTTAACTGGGTGTCTTGTGATTCAGGGTGATTCTGTTTCTTAGATTCCTTCCAGGAAGGCTACTCTAAGCAGAGGAGCGCCTAGTGTCATTAATAAAGACAGAATCGACTACTCTTGCAGCCACACAGCATGGCTCAGGTGGCAGGAAGTATAACAGGGTGTGAGCCTGGCGATTTGGAGTGATCCAAGTTGGGCAACAAACTGCACTGCTGGGGTTACAAAAAAGACAAGGAGGATTTGCCCCTCAACTTCTGGTTGTCTTTTAGAAGTGGACACTGATAAAGTTTACCTTCTCAGGTGATCAATCTGGAAAGCAGGGTTGTGAGGCCAGTCAGGGGAGAGAAAGTAAGAAAGGCTGAGGCAAGCACTGACACAGACTTAACTTTGTTATTCCTGAAAATTCGGGGTGGGTAGGGACTGTACCAGGGGACGTATGTATGTAGGAGAGGGTGCAGGAGGAGGAGATAGGGAAGGAATTGGGAATGTGAGCTCCCAGGAGAAAAAATAAAATCTGATTATATTCTAATATACATATAGACTCACAAATATATTAATTTATTTCTTACCCAACCCCAAAACTATTTACCAGAGATTCCTAGTTTAGAGTTATCACACTTTTGTTAATTTGATTATGTGTAAACAATTATTCATATAAAATGAAGTTAAAATGCTCTTTGTTTTGAAAATTTTGTAATTAAAAGACTCTTGCCAACAGAAATGTTGGCAACTGTTAGGAAACTGTTTAATACTCTTTTTGTAAAGAAACGTGGCCGGAGGAGCTTGGAGGTGCAGTTAGTGTACTGCAGGTCAGGGGAACAGGACACCCTGATCTGCTCTGTGGCCCTAGGCAAGTCGAGTACTTCCACGCTTCCTCCCCAGTTTCCTAAGCTGAAAGTCAGGTGCTTGTTATGTACTTCAGTGTGGCCGGGGAAGGGGTTAGTCTGGGTTGAGGATGTAAAAGAAGAGGATGGAATGCCTGTTTTTAAGGACTTTCCGGTCTAGTTTTATTGAGAAGCACCTCCCTCTTTTTACCAGATATGGCTCGTAAGTTTTCACTTACTTTCTGGGGAGATGACAAATCAAAATCCGTGGAAGTAGAGGGGACACCATGCTGTATTCCTCCCTTCCAGTTACCTCAGAAATCACAGAGGGTTACAAATAATTTTTATAGCTCATACCCATTAATTTGAAAGCTGCCACAATCCCACACATTACCCAAACAGGTAAGGAGACATAAAATTTTTCTGAGAGGAAATATGAAAAGCTAATAAATGTCCAAAAAAATGGTTTCAGTAGTAACAAACAATAATAATACAAGTAGAAATAAGGCACCGTTTTCTCTGTAAACTTAGTAAGGTTTTGAGAACATGTATAATTCAGTGTTGGTGAGAATGAGGTGAGGTGTTTATTCCCATTCACTACTGATAGTAGTTTGAATTAAAGCTGCTCTTCTAGAAAATAATTGTATAATATCGAACAATGTCGCTTTCATGATAGAAGTCTTATAACTACTCTTAGTAAATGGTCCAATTACTTTAGGGACAGAAAAATTGATAGCAACATTTTAAAAAATAGAAATGCTGTTAGTAAACTAAATGTTTAGCTCTTCAGGCATGGCTTATTACAATTTATTTGTGCAGAAGATGAAATATTATGCATCGAATGTTTGCTATAAATTTTTTATGACAGATTCTAAAAACATGAGGAAATACCTGTGTCATATATTTAATTAACAAAGAGTAATGCAAATTATATGTAGTTTGGGATCTATTATTTTAAAATAGTAGAAAAAGAACTGCAAAGAAATATACAGAATGTTAAATGTTAACGGGTTATCTATAGGGGAGCATGATTATAGGTGATTTTTTTCTTCTGTTTTTACCCTTTTCTGTATTGCCCAAGTGTTCTATAGCAGTCATAAAAAATATATAAGTGTTAGGTGAATACCCATATCAGAGCTCTAAGAATTGAGACTGTGAAAATATTGTTTACTAATTTATTATTCACATTTACTATGGGGGTAAATCTCTTAATTTATTAAAGCATGAGTTTTCTCACCCATAAAGCGGAAGCAATATTAAATAACATTAAACTTCCTCCCAGGTTTGTTATGAAAGTCGTTAGAGATGATGAATATGAAAAATGTTTGTAAATATAAAATACTCAAAAAAAACCCTAAAAGACAAATTGGGATTGATCTTAACACATATTTCTGTGCAGTGACTCCCAGGTGGGAGGGTACAGCCTGTGGCCATGCATCATAAAGAAGCTGAGGAGTAAGCCCGTAGCCCACCAGGAAGCTATTCCAGGCCTTTCTGTGCAGAGGTTATTGTCCACAGTGCGGGAGAGCTCGGGAGGGAGTAGTCTCCAGGCATGGGAGAAGTCAAGCAGGGTTGGCAACATGGACCAGAGCATGAGCAGACTTTGACAGTCAGGCAGAAGGCTTTGCAAATTCGATCTTGACCAATTATGATAGAGCCATGTTAGGTGTTGTTTTGGACTGACTTTGAGTCCAGGTGTCACAAAAAGCAGCTAGTTTGGACATAATTAGCCTAAGGATGGCTAGTTTGCTGGATGGATTTGAAGGTCAGGACAATGGAGGGAAGAGTCAAGATAGGTCAGGGCAGTTCCTGAGAGAGGAGATGATGTGCCTGGACCAGACCTTGGTGGAAGGAAGAGAGTGAATGTCAGGTTTCTCAAGGAGAGAACTCTGTGATATATGGAGCCCAGAGGATGAAGGAGAAGGAAGACTCATAATGACCATGTCACAGATGTGTCTCCTCTGAGAGACTGGAGATGGGCTGCATTCCTCAGCCATCCTTTCTGAAAGACTGAATATGCAAGCCAACGACGGCCAGACCATGTGTGACAGCAACACTCTGACACACAGTCTCTGCAGCAAGCACCTGAGAAGCCAGACCACAACCTCTGCAGCGATAGGCCAGGGATAGCTGGGACGTGGCCAGTGACGGTCAGCTTCCCTATTTTTAATCCCTGCTTCCAACTCAGGACAAATTAGCCAAAAATGCACCCCTAACCAATCATATAGGACGCTCCACTTCTAGCTAGCCCTCCTCCAGCTCCCCCGTGGCACAACCTCCCATCAGATCACACCTCAGCCTCCCCTTCCTTCTGGTCTACAGCTTTCCCACTCCTCTGCCCACCTTTGAGTCTCTGCCAAATGCACGTGATGGTGGCTGACTCCCCTGCTATAGGATACTGAATATGTGGCCTCCATTTGTTCTCATTTGGGTTGTCTTCATTTATTTATACTCTTCCATATTAGCCTTAAGCTCAGCCACTCTTCCCAATAGTAATATCTAGGGAGGTAAGGTGTATTTAAGAGAAGGCATCACCTGTGTCCTGGTCTTCAACGAGATCTACCCTGTCACAATATGAAGAGGAAGTTCAACAGGGCCTTAACTGTCTACAGATATATGTCCCTGTCTGTAATTTTCAAAGCCAGAAGGAGAGAGAAGGAGGAAGGCGAGCAGGACTTCGGAGGGAAACTGGCTCTCTCAAATACGATCCAGTTTCAAGCTTCTCCAGTAGGGCAATATGTGAGGCCTGAGCGTCCAACTCCTCTGAATGAGATTAGCTTCAGTATTACTTACCTAAAGCTGATGCTGCAGCACCTGCTTCTCCCCACATTTGAGCTGTGATAAAGTTTGACCTCATCACAAGAAGAGTGCCTACCGACTTCCATCAGGAAGGGAGGTGTCTAAGCATTGCCTGTACTAAAGGGAGGGATGGGATTGGAGCGTACAAACAGGGGTGAGGACCAGTTTCCGTTCTGCCCTGTCCTCCCAGAGATAAAACAGAAATGCCTTTGACGTAAACAATCACAAATCCTTTCCAGTCCACACTCAGGACCTGAGAGGAAGAACTTCTGTGTGCCGAAGAGACACAGGTCTCTCAACTTTACATTTCCATTCCACTGTCTTTTCTACCTTACTTGTCTTGGCCACAAAGATAAAGTGAGACAGTGTGAGAAATTATTGATAGACTATCTTATGAATGTCGCCATGATGGGAATAAAAGGGGGCCAGAGGAGGTAGAGTTCCTGTTACCGGGCTGACATTTCAGGGCTGGGAACCAATCAGTGAAGAGCCCCTGATCTAATGCTACAGAACATGCAGAAGGCTATCGCGTTGGGCCCCAAATAAGAAAAACAATATTCAGTCACTTAATCTTGTTACGGTCAAGAATTAATGGCCACTTTTGCATTTCAAAGTAAGTAACAACATTTAAATTCTCTCTTTTGACCAGGAGCTAAAGGAAAATGGTATTTTATTCCACCAACTCCCTTGTGCCACGGCTTCCTCTGTACTGACTAATTTCGATGGAAACATAATACTTAATAGTATCGTTTCAGACAATGAAGTAATTACTACCTAGGATTTTTTTCTCTCTCTTAGAGGAGAAAGTGCTTCTTAACTTTAGCTTTCCTATTTTTCTTCGAATAATGAGGCCAAGTTGTTTTTAAAACTGGACGCTTGCTGGCTCCAGAAGCAGCTGCTGAGAAAGGACTGATCAGAAATGAGAGAAGAGGGAACCATTAGGCCAAAAATAAAATTAATTCCAAACTTCGACTCTCTCCAGGGTTCTCTTGGGTGTCGTAACTTATGGTTTATGAGAGTCCCAGGGGGGAGGTCATAAGTCAGTGTCACTCGACTGGCTCAGTGCACGATGTGGGCTAAACCTGTCAGTAGACTGCCCTTGACCACAGGGACCTGGAATAAACCACAGCTGGAAATAGCCTGACTTGCCCCCGAAGGAAGAGAAGTTGCTGTTAAAACCAGAACAGGCTGTGTGGTTGGATCTACAAATTCCTTTGACCTCAGACTTTTGGCAGAATTTCTGGGAATGGTATGCCACAGTTTCCTAAGTTCTAAACAACGGAAATCCTTCCTAATCTCTAATCGGAGAAAACGTTCTACATCACCTCCATGGCTCTGAGGAGGGGCAGCCAATGTTTCTCCTAATGTACTTTGCACTGCTATTTTCATGTCACTAATGTAGGGATCAGGACTTATATGGAACCACAGCATTCGTGGGCTGGCCATGAGCCTAGCCATCGTTTTAGTCTAGGAGTGACTACTACACGCGTTCGAAAGAAGCCACCTTGGCAGTATTAACAGAGCTGCCGGGAAGAGATGGGCTCTGTATCCAGGGTGCTTGGGTTTGAATCCCGGTTCCATTGCTTCACCTCTCTGCCTCAGTGTCCTCATGTGCAAAATAGGGATAACTAAAGTGTCTGCCTCATAAGGTGTCATGAAGAGTCCGTCAGGTGATATAGTTAAAGTGCTTAGAGGAGCTGACAAACTAAGCGCTATGTAATGATTGCTCATATTGTTGAAGAGTTTCACAAAGTGCTACGTAATACTAATCATAAGTTTAACATTTTTATCCACCACAAAAGAACCTATGCATAATTGAAAAGTGGTAAGTCATATGTATGAGAAGCATCATTTATTTTGTGCACACACTGTTTAGCGTGCGTATTTGGACGAGTTCCTATTACTAGGCGTAAATTCTCCTCCACAGTTTGTCCCAGAGTTTGGAAACTGAAATCCATCCATCCGTCATTCACCCATTCAGCATCTATTGCACACCTACTGTGTGTCAGACATGCTGCTCTGGGTGTTGCAGATACATCAGTGAACAAAACAGCCCAAAGTCTCTGCCCTCATGGAGGTTGCATTCCACATTACGAGTGACCCCTGGGTCTGCTTTTTTTTTTTTTTTTAATATAAACAAATGAGGTTCTGAGACTCCTCAGCTGATTGCTCAGAGTCACACAGCTAGTAGTCCTAGATGCCAAGATCCCCAGTCACATCAGACTTTTACAAATCTTGTTTATGATGCAGATCTAAAAATATCCAGAAGATTTGTTTGCCTGTCACACTAGCTAAAACAGAAACAGTGCATAAATGCACCAGCTGCCCCACATCTCACTAAATTGTGTGTCTTCCCAACCTATTGGGGACACCGCAAGTCCCCCCTTTCCTCTCGTCCCATTCAGCACACGATGCCATTTCTTTATCTCCATTTAGAAAACTGATCAAAGCTAGAGTGATGCGTGAGGACACCAGTGATGATAAAGAAAGGAGGATTTCCACTATGGAAATGTTATTAAAGGAGCAACAGCTTCGTCCTGAGAATATCAAGCTTCATACTCCATAGTCAGTTTGCTTCTGGAACTAGTGGGATAAAATGCTTAAGTGATTTTTATTTATTTTTTTAGACTTTCCATGTGGTATCTGGGGTGTTCAGAATTATCTCTGTTGCTCTCTCAGAACTTACATACTTAATTTAATTAAAACTTATTTTTATGTTTTCGTTCATATAGACTTGTGGGGAAAGTATGTACACAGGCAGTTAAGCACATAGTTTAGGGGTATTTTTATAAGTGTGCCATTGCATTTCTTCCTTTCTAAGACATCATCCTCTGAGATGAACCATTAGATTACGAAGAAAGAAAAACATACTGTCAATTAGACAGGGGGAAACAAGTGGAGTGCGAAAAGCAAGTTGGGCCTTTTAGCAGAGGTGCACACTGAAATATTTATAGGTGACATGACGATGCCTTGGGTTCACATCACGGGGGACCACAGCGGGAGAGCACAGATGGAACAGGACTGGCCGTGACTGGGAGTTATTCAAGCTGGATTGCAAGGTATACCGGGGCTTAGCATACTGTTCTCTTAGAATTTCGGGAGAAAAAGAATTTCTGTCTGTAAAGTAATGACAGAGCCACTCAGGAGTAGAGCTGAGTTTCCTGTTGTTCAGGAGGTTAATTCCGTGCTCGTGGTGGTAGGTTCCAGACGGGACCCAGGACTGTGTGTGAGAGCTGAGTGGAAGGTTTGCTCACTGTCAGTCCTTTGTCTTCCCTCGGAGAAACTTTTTTTGTTGAAGCTGCCTCTGTCCTCCCTTTTATTACGGTGACTGCAATTGCTCCTGCCCTGAAGGCCACTGTGCTACTTTACATCAGTGTTTGCTCAGCCTCAGAGAATACAGCGTGGGTATAGAGGGTAATCACAAGCAACAAGGTTCGAAAACATTATTGAATGTTCCAGTCACCATGCTCAGTGGATCGCCACGCATGATGTTATTTAATTCTCACACCAGCCCTAACAGGTTAATACCGATATGGTCTCTAATTTTACCCGTGAGGACACAGACTGAGAAGACTTCAGGGCATTTCCCAAAGCTGCAGGTGATAGGCCTGGGCCTGAACTGAAGCCTGAGCTCGGAACCGCTCTACGTGTTGCCTTCCTTCCAGTGACACAGAGTAGAGGCCAGTGGACATCACGGCCTGCTGAGGACCGCTGCAGGCTAGGACTAAGGACTCAGCCTGCAACCAGTAGTCAGCAGACGCAGATGTCTGAAAGGAGCAGAGACGCAGGAAGGGGACCCTGCAGAAACAAACCAGAAGGAGCGCGGAAACCCCTGCTGAGTGGACCAGCAGCCCCAGCGGCTGGACAGGCAGAAGACGCCGTCTCACCGATGCTTTCCATTCTCTCCCGAGTCTCTTCTATTTTTATTATTCCCACCCCTGCCCTCTCCTCCCTTTTGGAAACCATCAACTTCTCTAGGTTTCTGTTTTGTTTATTTCATAGATTTATTTATGTTTAAGATTAATAAGTGAACATACTGATTTTGTCTTTCTTTGACTTATTTCACTTAGCATAATAGCTTCTAGGTCTATCCACGTTGGCACAAATGGCGAGATTTCATTCTATTTTCCTGCTGAGTAATAGTAGATATATATATGTGTGTGTATATATACACACCACATCTTTTCATCCATCTATTAATGGACACATAGATTGCTTCTGTATCTTTTTTATTACTAGTAATGCTGCAGTGAGCAGGGGTGCATATATCTTTTTGACTTAGTGTTTTTGTTTTATTTGGATAAATACCCAGAAGTGGAAGTGCTGGATCATATGGTTTTTTGAGGAATCTCCGCAGTGTTTTCCATAGTGGCTAAACTAATCTATAATTCCACAAACAGCGCACGAGGCTTCCCTTTACCCTGCATCCTTGCCAGCACTTGTTATTTGTTGATTTATTGATGACACATATTGTGTCGCATGTGAAGTGATATCTCATTGTGGTTTTAATTTGCATTTCCCTGATGATTCGTGAGGCTGAGCATGTTTTCATATGCCTATTGGCCATTTATATTTCTCTTTGGAGAAATATCTATTCAGGTCCACTGCTCAGTTTCTTTTCTTAATTGGATTGTTTGCTTTTTGGTGTAGAGTTGTAGGAGTTCTTTATAAATTTTGGATATTAACTTCTTATCACATATATCATTGGTGAATAACTTTTCCCATTTAGTAGATTGGCTTTCATTTTGTTGATGGTTTCTTTTCTGTGCAAAAACTTGTTGGTTTGATGTGGTCCCATTCGTTTATGTTGTTGTTGTTGTTGTTGTTGTGTTGTTGTTGTTGCCTGCCTAGAAGATGTATCTAAAAAGATACTGCTAAAAATGTCGTCAGAGTGTTTACTGCCTACGTTTTCTTCTAGGATTTTTATGTTTCAGGTCTTACATTTAAGTCTTTAATTCATTTTGTGTACGGTATAAGGAAATGGTCCAATTTCATGTTTTCACATGTACCTGTCCAGTTTTCCCAGCACCACTTATTGAAGAGACCATCTTTACCTGATTCTATATCCTTGCCTCCTTTGGCATAGATTAATTGACCATATAAGTAAAGATTTATTTCTCAGCACTCTATTCCATTCCATTGATCTACAGGTCTGTTTTTATGCCAGTACCATCCTGTTTTGACCGTTGTAGCTTTGTAGTATAGTTTGATATCCTGTGCTGGGCGTGTAGATATTTATGATTGTTGCATCCCCTTCTTAGATTGACCTCTTTGTAATTAAATAATGTCCTTCTTTGTCTTTTTAATGTTTTTTGTTTTAAAGTCTGTTTTGCCTGGTCTGAGTATTGCTGCCCCAGCTTTCTTTTAATTTCTATTTAAATTTCTATTTCTAATTTCTCTTTTTTCTGGAATATCTTCTTCTATCCTTTACTTTCAACTTGAAGTGAGTCTCTTGAAGGCAGTATGTTAGTTTTTTAAACTGGTTCAGCTACCCTATGTCTTTTTATTAGATCATTTAATCCATTTACATTTAAAGTAATTATTGATAAATATGTACTTACTGTCATTATGTTATTTTTTTTTCCTAATAGTTCTCCTATTACTGTTTTCTTAGCTCAGTCTTTTCCCTTGCAGTTTGTTGGTTTCTTTGGTGTTTTGTTTGGGTTCCTTTATCTTTATTCTTTGTACTTTTTTGTTTGGTGGTTACCATGAAGTTTATATATATATATACACACACACATATATATATATATATATATATATACATATATATTATATATTATATATATTTAATATATTTTTATATTATATATATTATATATAAATATAAATACATATAAATATATAAATAAATATATAAATAAATATAAATATGTATATTTATCTATTTATTTATTTATTATTTGTAGCAGTGTATTTTAAGCTGATGGGCATTTTATTTTGAGTATATTCTAGGACTACAATCCCCGCCCCCACCACACTTTATGTTATTGCTGTCATGCTTTTAGATCCTTTTGTGTATCTCCTAACTGCTTATTGTACTTCGATACTTTTTTTGTTTGACCTTCATAGTAGCCTTTTAAATGTCTGAAACACTGGGTTTATTAAATATTTGGCTTCCCCTGTGAGATTTTTGCTCTTTTTCTTATATTTTCTTATTTCTGATTGTGGCCTTTCCTTTTCTACTTAAAGAAGACCCTTTAACCTCGCTTGTAAAGTTGCTTTAGTGGTGATGAACTTTAATTTTTGCCTGTTCTGGAAATTTTCATGTCTCTTTCAAGTCTAAACGATAACCTTGGTAATTATCCTTTCAGCGCTTTAACGCGTTTTCCGTTTGCCCCGAGAACACTCGCTGGCAGCGTGTGCAGCAGTGGTGTTTGCCCTGAGATGACCCGTGAATTACAGTCCTAACCTCACCCCCAAAGCTTGCCACGAAATATCTCGCTTCTATTATTATTTTCACATTGCTCGAGTATATCAATAAGTCTTTGGAAAAAATAATGCAACAAATGATGGCAAGAAGATTCAGAAAGAAACACGATATTTTTGTGCAGAATGTGATGTTCTGCTTTATATTGTGCTTTGAAATATACCACTCAAATAAAATCATTAAATCATATACATTTCTGTTACATTAGGATTAGAGACAAGTTCTGTTTAGAAATAACTCCAAGAACAGTTTTTATATTTTATTTCCATATTAAAAACTAGTCAGATTCGCTTCAGCCTCAGAGAGCGTGTTTATATAAAATCAAATTAACGCTGGCAGCCAGCTACACCTTTTTTCTAAATAGGAAATGGGCTAAAGATGTCCCGCCACTTCCTTCTGGCCTGCAAAGTTTCTGATGAGAAATCAGCCAATAGCTTTATGCAGTTTCCATGTATGTTACTCTTGTTTCCCTCTCGCTTCCTTCAAGATGATCTCTTTACCTTTAACTTCTGCCATTTTAATTACAGTGTCTTGGTGCGGGTCTCTGGGTTCATCTTGTTTGGAACTCTCTGTGCTTCCTGAGCCTGGATGTCTGTTTCCATCCCCAGGTCAGGAAAGTTTTCAGCCATTATTTCTTTAAATAATGTTTCTGTTCCTTTCTCTCTCTTTTCCTTCTGGGATCCTTATAATGAGAATGTTTGAGCACTTGATGTTATCCCAGAGGACCCTTCAATTACCCTCATTTTAAAAAATTGTTTTTGCTATTCTGATCGGTCAATAGCTACTATTCTGTCTTCCAGGTTGCTGATTCATTCTTCTGTATTAACTAGTCGGCTTTGATTCCTTCTAATGTATTTTTCATTTCAGTTATTGTGTAAGAACACAGGTCTGCTTGGCTCCTCATTATACTTTCTAACATTTTGTTAAAGTTCTCCCTAAGTTCCTCTCTATTCCACTATCAGCCTTGGTGAGTTAACCTTATCATTGTTTCTTTGAATCCTCTGTTAAACAAATTACTTATCTATGTTTCTTAGGCTGTTTTTTCCTGGGGATTTTTTTGTTGTTGTTCCTTTATTTGAGATGTATATTCTTCTGCTTTTTCATTCTGCTTGACTATCTATGTTTGTTTATGTGAATTAGACAAAGTAGCTCTCTCAGTCTTGAAAAAGAAGCACCCTCTTGGCAGGTTGTGTGTGCTGGATGGTTTTGGCAGACTGAAGGCGTGTAAGGCATCCAGGACACTGACCTGCCAAGCCAGAGTGACCCCAGGTGGGGAGGCCAGGTGCACGTATGATACCCCCTTGATCCTGCTTGCTCACTTTGTTGGGGCCTAAATGATCTCAGGCTATGTGCTCAGGAAAGGTGCTGCATTGAGCTTGCATACAGGCCAGAACACTTGGACAGAGCTCCAACCCACCCTTAGCAGGTGGAGGAGATGTAAACAGTGGTGCTCACCGTCCCCTTTCACTGGAGAATTCTCAGTCCCCAGGAGCTCTCATGGCTCCCAGCCTTCTGTATATAGTCTCTCTCTTCATTGTACAGAAATTGGTTTTATGAAGTGACTTCTGTGTAGACTTTATGTCCCGGGTAGTTTTGTAAAGCAAGTAGGAGTAGGGCAAGTGCTTCTAGCACCTGGGGCACTGGCTTGCCTGGCTGGAGCAGCTCCTGGCCAGGAGGCCAGGTGTGTGTGGTGATGCCCTGTTGTTCCTATTTGCTCTGTTTGCTTGGAGGAAGAAGGCTCTGGGCCATGTAACTTGGAATGCGCTATGGAGGTTTTGTGAGTAGGCCAAAGCACTGGAGTAGAGCTTTACCTGCTCTATTGAAGTGGCGGGGGGTGTAAACTCTGGTGGTCACTGCTTCTCCAGTCCAAATCCAGAGAGCTCTCGCAGCTCCCGGAGGTCTCCTGCAGTTCCCAGCCTTCTCTACACAGTCTCTTTCTCTTACTTGCTGTTCAGAAGCTGTGTATTCAGCCCTCAGGTGTCTCAGTGGAGTAATAGCCCTTTCTACGTGTGTATGTTTGAGTTTGCTCATGAGAGAGGATGAGTTCCATCTCTTCCTGTATTGCCACCATCTTGTACTCACTTTTCTGAGTCTATAAACCATTTTAGTGTACTCATGCTTCCTCAAGCCTCTCTTGCCTGGGTTTAGCTGGTGTGTTGCACACCACCCTCTGGAGCTCAGATGGTCCTTCTAGATTTCCACAGCATCCTCCACTCCATGTGGAATCTTGATGCTCATTAAGTGTCATGATGTGAAGAGTATTTTCTCACAAGACTTTGTCCCTGTGGGGCCCTGACTGTCCAACTATACTTTATTACAAGATCTAATTGGTACTCCTAATCTTGTAAAGACTTGCAAATGTCTCCTGCCTGCTGGGCTAACGACTACCTCCCTGTCTGTATTCACCCAAAAATACCTTAGTAGCATTGTAATAAAAAGACCTTTTGGAGTCAGAGGTGTTGAAGTCGTTATCTGGTCTGGTTAGCAGTTTGAGCTACGGTCTCGAGGGTAGTTCAAGGATGGCATGTGTATTCACAAACAGTGAGGATCACACTGGAGATGGGACTGTGACAACAGGCTTGTGCTGTAGCCAGCACATGGGTTGGCATATAGCACATACGCCTCCCTGAGCCTCCTAAACAATGCCACCCAAATCACATCGCCTTCCTTTTCTCTACCATATGGAAATTACTACCAACCAAAATCCTAAAGTCTTATTTCACAAGTGCAAGTTACTCTAATAAATACTTGTGCCTTTACACATATGAACCAAAGTAAATAACCTTATATTTATCATTATTATAAAGTTCTAGGTAGTTTCAGATCATTGTTCCAACCTGTTAAGATCCGTTTGAATTTTGATAATGTTACCACACTAATGTATTATTCTTTTTGGCTTTATATCCAAAAATCTGATGAACATACATTTATCCAGGACACTGATAAAATTAGGAGAGAACCAAGAACAGAACTTTGTTATAAGCCCCCAGACTACACCCTCCCAGGTTGCTAAGAAGCACTCTCTCAGTGTATTTATGCAGCTAGTTAGTAATCTGCCTGATTGCAATAGTTCAGCTTTTATTTCTTAATCTTGTCTCCAACGACATCAGGGAAGAATTACACAATGCCCCACTGAAGTTCATGTGCATTTCATCTGTTGCTTTTGTTGTAAGCAATTTGACAAAAAGCAATTTGGTCAAGAATACAATTTTGTCAAATAATGATCTAGTTACAAGGGAATAATGGCAGCCAGCGTCTTTTCAAATATGGCTTTTTTTTTTTTGTACTGCTGGACAGTGTTGTGACCAATTTTGCACCTTATTTTATCCATAAATTTTATATTTCTCAATAGCTTGATTTTTTAAAATTTCTAATTCATTTTTTGGCCAGTTATTCCTATCAAACACTGTTTACAATGTAGAATAATTAAAACAGTCTAACTATTCATCAATTAATTAGAAGAATGCAAATGTGTAATAACCAATGGATTATTTTTAAAAATATGCTAGGTTTCAAATACCACATGGTAGATAAAATATTATCTATAGTTATAGGAAAAGCATATGGAAGGTTATCATACATTAATGTTCAATCATTAGTTGGCACTATTTGAATAAGATGATGTTTAATTTTTTTCTGGTTTATATTTATAATTTTCCCCAAATTGGTATGTGTTGCTTAAAAAGCCCAAATTAATATAAAAATAATAATTGTAGTCAATCGTTCAACCACCCAATAGTTTCAAATAATTAGTTCCTTTTGGGATTCTTAGCTTGTTGTCTAATCTATTAACTTTTCAAACTTTTCACTATATAGAGAGAGTAACTGAAGATGAATTCAATATATATAATGATAATAAAAGTTCTGAAAACTGTAAAATTACGTTTATACATATTTATAGCACTGTAAAGTTATCTTATGTCTTTTCACTCATACTTAAATATTTAATGGTAGAAGATATTCCTTTTCAACTTGACCAATTTGCCTTTGACCGAATTACTTTTGGCTAAATTACATGCTTTCCATTGACTTGACTAATTATACCTTAAGTTTTAAAAAAACGCCTATCCTGATGATTTTCTTTTTAGAGTGGGCATGCTGGATTCCAGGGGCCCATTGGCATCTCTTTTGGATGTTCTACAATCCTTTAATGTTCCGTTTAGAATCTTGCCAGTTTAAGAAAATTTAGCAGTATGTATTAGTTCCTTTTGAAGCCATCTAAAGACACCATTGGGGAATAAGCTCCGCCTTGAAAATGCATGCCGACGGACTTGGCTAGGATGCCTTCCAAGTACTGATTCCAAGTATTTTGCACTGACCAAGTTCTCAAGGAAATTGCTCAACTTCTCCACCCTCCGGCATCTCTACAGAATCAGTCCAAGAATCCGACACACGTTTAATATTCTCCCGCCCTATTGGCTTCCCAATGTCATTTTTCTCTTGACCCGCCTTGCTGTTATTACTATGATTTAGAAAATCAGTGTGGTTCTGGGGGCCATGATTGTGGCTTATTCCTGTCCTTACCTCCTGGTCTACAGTTAGGGCTGTCTGAGAAGGGAGGTTTGTAGGAGGCACCAAAAGCTCCTGTAAATTGCCAGTCAACCCTGCCTGAGTCCTCTAAGTGCTGCTGATAGGCACCACTGTGATACATTATACTTTCCAATGATATTGCCTAATATACCACTCTATATAAGACAGCATATTTAAATGATTTACCATCTTGTCTGTAAAAGTGTCCAGTCAGGATTTGTTATTTTTAATACCATAGCCTTCACCTTCCTAGGACTTGTCTGACATGAAACAGTCTAAGTATACCGCTCAGTGTTTGTTCACATAAACTTGCATGCCCATGTAATCTCAGTAAAAACTTGTAGAATGGTTGAAGGATCATGCTTCAAATGAAATGTGAAGTCATAGTAGTTAATTTTAGCTATTCTTTCAGACTTTCATTCATTTAGTAAAAATGGCAAGTAAAGGTAACAAAAATAAAGAGAGCTGTTAGCTCTGGAGACAAATGAGACATTCCTTAAATGTGAGTTCTGTAATAGTGGTGATTTCATCAAGGTTTGGTTGTTAAATGACAGAGGATTCTTATTCTAACACTTATAATTCAGAAGCTTTGTCTACCTTTTGGGAACCGCTTCCAAGCATAACTATGCAAAGAAATCAGCATCTGAGTGCAACTGTGAGGCAAAGACCCAAGACTGTCAAAAGTGACAAATGTAAGAATCTGAATGAATCTCATTTCTGATCAAATAAACAAGAAAAATCTTGATTTTTTTTTCTGGTCCACAATTAAGCAATTTTTCCTGAACAATTAGGCAATATATTTCTCCTTTTTCTATCCCCTTTCTACCTCCTTTTTTTCTTTTAATTTTCTTAGAATTGAAAAAGTATTACTAAGAGCAGCTCCAATGTGTCTGGTTAATGACCCTAATGCATTGCCTACATATTTATGCTCACATACAGGGTGTCTGGATGGCACATGTGTAAAATGTTGTCAAGTTAAAAATAACCCTTCCACAAGGTAGTGGCACGATGGAATGCCACCCGAAGCCCACTGCTCACCCTCCGAGCCAAGAACCCTGTCCTGGCTGCACAAAGTAAACAGCCGAGCCTCACTCCGTAGGACCTTTCTTCACGTTTTTGCTTGAGCTAGTCTGTGTAATGAGACTAGCAAGTAACGAACAGCAAGAGGAGAAGGACAACCCTCAGGTAGCCTCGAGACCCCACGTTCCTTATTGTGTGCCTGGTGAGGAAATCTTCCCTCCAGGACGAAGGGTAGCTTCGCCATTCTGATCCTTCACCTTGCCTAAAGTGTGCACGGCTAACCAGTAATGGTTCAAGCATCGGCTCAGGGAAATACCTGGGCCAGGTGAGGCAGCCTTGTCCTGGAAGAGAGGAAGCTTCGGAGAGGGGAGCTGGCGTCAGGGCCAGGCCCCAACATGGCCAGCCCTTCAGACTTTAGGTGGGGCGCTCTCAGCTCCGAGGCTTCACCTTCTCAGGCTGTAAACAGGAGGGAACGCCCGTATCACAGGAATATGCACGGGGGGGGGGGGCTGGTCCATGACTACAGACCCCATCCAGGGGGAGAAAGACAATAATTGGCCGGAGTTGATTGCTTTGTGTGGGGACACGTTGGTGCTGTGGGTGTAAAGGACACAAAAAGGGGTTTGCAGAGCTGGGGGGAAGTTTGAGGTACCCACAATCAATGCGGTCCCTAGGGGACTGATGAACACAATGTAAGAGAATAGTAAGAGAATAGAAACATCCGGGCAGATTTCAGAGAAAAGAAGTAGCGTGACTATAGCCCACGTCTTCTCCTTCATGGTCTGCCGAGCACAGAAAGAAAAGTCAACATCTTATTTTCCCTGCAACAGCGAACTATTTTACAGTGATGCCCTCTTAGAAACAGATCATTTAGATAGATAAAAGCATCAGGCATTCCACCCTTGGAGTCTGGACAAACTTGAAAAAAACATTAAAAGCTCCTGTAAATTTCTGAAGATTGGATTTCATTAACAACATGAGACAAGTAACTGCCTTATATACTGGTAAGCCTGTTCTGTATCAGTTTATGTCTGACAAACCTCTGGTCTTAATGACTTCTAGCTTCCCAGTTTCATCCGCCACAGTCGCAGACACCTGGCCCGCACACAGCAACACCTGCGCCCAGGGGCGTCTCTGCGCCCTGCAGTGCAGAGCCAAACCGTTGGAATGGCAGTGTTTCCTTAATCCCCTCCCACGTCCAAGCAAGCACCAAGTGACACTGCGGATAAAGTCCCACAGACCCGAAGTGACATTTGGTCGCAATTCCACTAGGGTTTTCTCTCTCTGGGCTTTGTCCCACACACAGACCCATTTTCAAGTGTCAAAGATAATTTGATCCCATTCAAAAAAAAAAAAAAATACTGATTCTATTGACTGAGAGCAGAGAGCAAAGCCAGCCCGTCCTGCACACTTCCACACAAGTTTAAAAGTGCAACGAGTCCACATGAGTATTTCATTATGAAAGGATTTTTATGTTTTAAGCAGTGTTGTTTTTCTCTCTCTCTCTCTCTCTCTCTCTTTGAATCAGAGCTGTGTGTGCATGTTTGACAGAGGGCTATTATTCTTTAAGTCAGCAAGAGAGGCAGTGTGCTAAAGTTTCACATTAAACAACAAAGAGTTTCAAGGAACGTCCTCAAATTACAGTCACAGTTTCAAAGTTCAAGAATTGTGGCTGAGAGCTGCTTACCTTACAGTTTCAGGTCCCAAGAGGTCTTTGAGTTTAAAGCAACAAGGACATCAAAGGTGCAGGAGTTGCTTCCTCGCATGGAAGTCTCATCTGTCACAGCACCCAGCTCATGGGAGGAACCAGCCTCCTTGTCCAGAAAACCAATGAGAGAACCAGAGGGAGCACATGTGGGAAGTGGCTTCCCTGGAAGCCTGTCACAGTCTGCACATGCTCTCTGTGACGGAGGTGCCAAACCGGCCGTGGTGTGAGGCGTACAAGTGCATCATCGCGAGGTTCCAGGCATCTCTGGAGGAGCAGAGGGTTATACAAAGGCTCCGGCCAACCTGAGGTTTGCATGCTTTGCTTAGGATGGGCCTCTGGTTCATTATAAAATACAGAGGCACTGTTTTCTGTTAATTACCGCTTCCTGGAGAGTAAGTGAGACTAGTAACAACGCATGAGTATTTTGAGATGAGAAGGGAAGCCTGCGTTTGGAGTTGTGCCACTGCCCCTGGCTGACACTGCTCTGTAGGGGAAGCTCCATCTCAGCACTTAGAAAGGTGACTCCATAAGAAACCAACAGGATGTTTTTCCGGAATGAATTTCGGAATTATAAGCGTACAATAATACCTCAGCTAACCCGGTCCCACCAAGCCCAAAGGTAAAATGAAAATCGCATCTGTGTTGTAAATCCCGTCTGTGACACTGACGTAATATTTCAAATGGATCGTCCTCATCGAGCTAACGAGGAGCCATTGTAAAGAGGAAGCACACATCCTTTCATGGGACGTAGAAGTGCAGTGACCAGAAAAGCATGTGCCTGTCACTTTCGTATTCACCTGCTACAACATGCCATAAAAAGGAGAGAGGCATTGGGTGCAAAAGAAAAAAAAAAAAAAAAAAAGTCAAAATAACCAAACCTCTTCAAAATCCAGATGTTAAGACTTGAGCCATGATTCCTCTTGGCTGAGGGCCTGACGTTGGGTCCGTCTGCAGTCTTTGCGAGGCCGGGAGCCTGAGACAGGTAATCGTGGGTGTGCCAGGGGAAAAGACAGCACCTCGGAGTAGCAAGTGGGCAGAGAGACCCACGTTCAAGTTCTGGTTCTGGTTGTACAACCAATTCCAAGCCCAGAAAATTCTTGAGGTCTCTGGAGGTCTCAGCTGCTCCTCCCCGCCCCCTTGCAAAGTGAGGGGTCGGACTGATTCAGGAACCGAGGAGTGGACACCTGCAGAGGCCGGAGCAGTCCCCTGGGTCGGGGAAATGAGGACTCGAGTTTCTGAGGGCGCACTGCTCCCACACTGACCCATCCCAACTGGAATGTGGGCTGAATGATGCCAAATCTTCTCATTGAAAAAAATAGCCAGCAATTCAGATTTTTATGTGAAATCTCTCGATTTTTTTTCATGTGAGCAATTTATTGAAATGTTTAAAAATACCATGAACGGCAAACAAAATCTATCAGGCAGTTCAGATTAGCCCTACAAATTGAAGTTTGTGATTTATAAGTTTGTGACTTACAGACTAGATGGTCTTGAGTCTTATTCTGCTAGAAAATAAATAAGCCAGCCAGTTTTGTCTGTAACGGGAACTGTCCTTCGGGGTGCTAAGCAGTCAAGATGGGACTTAAAGAAGAGGCTGCCTAAAACTTTTGTGGTAACTGGGGACCCATCCTGTGTCACAGTGGTGACCTCATCATTGGGGACCTCGGGTGGCTGATCCTCCTTGGAAAGCCCTAGTGTGGAACCTGTGGGGTCACAAGCATTCTAAGAATCTGGTAAGTGGGAACAGGCAGTGGGTCCCACACGCGAGAAAAGGAAACATTGTTCCGGTCCCATAAAGACCAGCCGATGCGGTGCTGCAGGTCTTATCCCAGGACCGAAATATCGAAAGTAAATGCCGAAGTTGCAACGAGGCTAGGGCGAAAGCCATAGTAAGTAGGTAAACCCAGGAATTGAGCGGAAGAAAAGGTTTACTGACTTGTGGAATAGAAGAGAGATGGGGTGGAATGGGGCGGAGATGGACGCAAAACCAAGGTGATGGAATAATTAATTCTCTTCTGGGTCAATGCGCAAAACTAAACTTCGGAGCGCTGAGTCCTCATGGTGTGAGCAGCCTGGCCCAGGCGACCCTTCCCAAGCTGCGGCGTGAGCTCTGACTGGGCGCAGAACCCCACTTTGCAAGTGGAGACTCAGCTTGTTGAGGGAGAAGAGTGTCGGCTCAGCCAGGACCCAGGCCGGACTCTTGTGAACGCGCTGGGCTGGTGCATCTGGCCGGAGCCGGATGCTGAGGCGAGGCCTCCCGCCTTTTAGACCCAGCCCCCATCCTAATCCTTTCATTCAGGAAATTTCCCTTACCCCTCAGGCCGCCTTTCTCGTGGAGTAGGCTTTATTTTGCTCTATCTTAGTATAGTACTTAAATCTAATTTTGATTTTTTTTTGGTCTACTTGTCTACCTCATTAAACTGTAAATTATAAATTGGTTGAAGTAGGGATCTCTCTCTCCCTTTGTCTCTCTCTCATATTTCTTTGTTTCCAGAACCTAGCATAGTCCATATTTGGCACATGTAAGGAACTCAGTAAATATTGGTTGAATGAATTAGTGAATAGAAAGTTAATAACTGGGAGAAGTAACACATCCATTATAGCAATGAAATTAAAGTGATAAGGTGACTCTTTGGAAGAAAATTAGGTTTAGGTGTATATTTTTCTAAGAGGATTATGTTTTCTCAAAGGTGCAGTTAATATTTTTCAATTTCATGCTATTATGGACTTTTAGTTTGCATTTGTTCAATGTAATATTCCAGTATATATTACAATATTTGCCACGCATGCCATAATCTAAGCTTTCTTATTTATACTTCCTGTGACAATCTATGGAAGCACTTTGGTCAGTGACGAATGTACAGCTGAGAATTAACTGCAACTGGCCACCTTCAAATCTCATGCCGTTCTCACAAATGTAACAGAGGGAGTGAAGAGAATTCATTCACTTAGCTCTGAGCAGTTCCATGGTAACCAGTGACAGCAGCAGTATATACTACCACCGTGGTTCAGGGGACCAAGGGGCATGGTGAATAGAAATGGTTATTTTCCACATAGCTTTGGAACTGCCTAGAGTCTCCACTGTCAATTTAAAAATAAAATTTAACAATAAACAATAAACAAAATTTCAGCTGAATTAAATTTATTTTGATCACGAGATTATATGACTATTTGAGAAACGGATGAAGACAAAGAAATAAAGGAACGAAGGAAAAGCAATGTAGGTGATTGTTTTTGTTATTCATGGCTGCATAGCAAATTACCCCAAAACAGAGTAGCTTAAAACACCTACTTTATTATCTCCATGGTTCCATGACTTGTCTGGGAACTGGGTTATTCCCCTGCTGCTCAGTGTGGTATCATCTAAGCTACGGTTATGTGGGGGCAGATACTTTATCTCTTGTCTTTTTGTTACTAGACATCCTAACAGGTGTGAGGCGATATCTCGCTGTGGTTTTGATTTGCATTTCCCTGATGACTAGTGACAGTACCTTTTCGTGTACTTATTTGCCATTTGTACATCTTTGGAAAAGGTCTCTGCAGATTCTTTGCCCATTTTTTAAATTTGGTTATTCGGTTTTTTCGTTTGTTTTTTTTTTTCTTACTGAGTTGATGCCTGTGAATGAAATCCCCATTGGCTTTGAGGACTAGGTGTTTGGGGTCCCCATCTCTCAGTGGGAGCCTTAACATTTGCGGTGTTGGATGTGTGCTCCAAACCCTTTACTCTTCGAGAAGCTGAGAGCTGGGGGTTCTCTCCCAGTTGATTCGTGCTCTGCCGGCGTGAGGTTTATGGTGTGTGTCTCAGCCTTTCCCACCCCTTTCAATGTGGATATTTTCTCATTCGTCTGCTATGTAGGAGTCGCTCACCTAGTTTTCAGATTTCTCTGGGGGGAATTGCTCCTTGAGTAGCTGTACATTCACGGCGTCCATAGGAAGAAGGGGTTCAGAAGCCCCCTGCACTGCCATCGGGGGTCTTCTCCCCAGTAATCTTTGGTTTATTTTTTAAAATGATCTTTCGCAGTCTTGGGGTAGAGTGTGAGCATTGGGCACAGGGGTAGCCAAAATAGAGTAGGGGAGGTAAATGGGCAGTCAGTTAGTATTACCAGTTAAAGATGGAGCCCAGACATAAATACACATGTCTGGGTTCCATCTTTAATCAGCTAAGTCTATTGTTTGGGGAGTCCAAGAAGGACAGAAATCAGGGGATACACTTCAACATCAGCTCCCTAGCAAATGCGATGTTGACATGTCCCCTAGTCAACTTTAGAATCCTTTAGAGAAATTATAAAACAAAAAGAGGCAGAAGTGAAACATAAGCAGATGCATCTTAAAAAGAATCAATTGGACATTCTTAAAACAATCAAAAAAATCTTTGAAAACTTGGACCCGCATCTAGTCAAAGAGAGAATTTGTGAATTCTTGAAAAGAGAATAGAAGAATCGGCAGTTTAAGTATTAAAGGGAAAACAGCTGACAGTTTTCCAGACTTGAACAGAAACATCAGTTCTCATACTTGAGTTATATAAAGTGCCAAAAGGATAAATAAAAATAAACCCATAAAATCCTGGGTGCAAATGTGGACTCTCTCACCTAACTGTATCATCTTTCTCAAGTCGTTTTACTTATTTCTCTAAGCTTCTGTTTCTTCATTTTGGAAGTAGTAGTAACAGTACTAGCCTGTGGCAATTTTTTCAAAAAAGAACACAAATTCTTTGACACTCCTTCCATCAATAGGTGGGCCTGTGTCCTGTACCCGAGCAGGCTTGTGACTTTCCCGGCCAGCTGGCATGGAAGAATCCACGCCGTGTGAGTCGTGGCTTCTTGCATCCTTGCTTTCCAGATGCTTCTTGGTGGGACTCGGCTACCTCTCAGAACCCAGCTGCCGAGACACACACATCACACGAGGAGCTCTACATAGCGGCTCCCGTCAACTGTCCCAGCCGATCCCAGCTTTTAAGTCATCCCAGCTCAGGTACCAGACGTGGATTAAGAGGCTTCTGGTGGAACTCAACCCCCAGCTGTTTAAGTCCCCCCTAGCTGGGGGCCCAGGCATTGTGGAAAACAGCCACCCCTGCGATGCAGGCTGCATTTCCCGACTCAGAACGCGCATGCGTTGTACAGCGGTGGGGGGTTCGGTGCCGCTAAGCTCGAGGCGATTTCTTATGAAGCGCTTGGTACCCAGAGTTCTGCATTGCAGAGCTGCCGTAAGGATTCGGTAACACAACTTGTAGAACAGCCCGGCGCACAACTGTATTCAGCAGGCGTTGGTTTCAAGGACATCCGGGTAGATGTCTCAAACTGTAGTCGTAGGCGGCGGGGGCGGCGGTAGTGACAGTAGCAGAAGTAGTAGCAGGAGTAGTAGCGATACCCACTCACATTTCCCAGCGCATCCGCTATGCCCAGTAGTGTTCTAAGTGCTTTACATTCATTTAGCTCATAAAACTCTCAACCCAGTGAGGAAAGTTCTATTAGTGACAGTAGTCCGCCGAGGAGGACACTGAGGCCCATGGGGAGGTTACGTCTCGTGAACCATTCACAGAGCCTGCAAGTTGGGGCACCGGGTTTCAAACCCAGGCAGCCTGGCTGCAGCCGCTGCTTTAGCCGTGCTGTCTTACAGAGAAGAGGGAGCCGGGCTGGGGACGGGGCCTGGGAGCCATGGACCCCAAAGCCTTGTCAGTGCATTTTCTCAGGAGTAGCATAGAGGATTAAGATGAGAGCGACAAGCATGGGCCCTGGAAACCCAAACAGCAAAGCGAAGGGCTAAGCAGAGGAGCAGGGTGCTCCAGGAGAGAATAAAGTGTACGGCCGGTGTCCAAGGACGAACAGCCTTGGAAAGGGATTGGGAGCTTGTCCAGGCTTCCTGCATGGGGCCCAGTCTTCAGGGGCGGGGAGGAGGGCCGTACCCCACCCAGGAGTTTAACTGTGGACACTAAGGGTGTGGAACTAAGTGTAACCGTAAACCCGTAGCTGAAACCCGAAAGCTCTGCCAGTGTGTCTAGTTTCCATCTCTCCTCATTATCCTTTCTCCAGGGAGAGCCCTCACGTTTGCAGCAGCGAGAGACCTAACTTTTCTAAAAAGTGTAATTTTCCCTGTGAAAACCCCAAACATTGCAGGCACAAAAAGCCAGTGTTAAGCTCACCTCTTAATCCCTCCACAGTGGGACTCTGGAAGGCTCCCTCCCAAGATGTGATGAGCCGCAGTGACCAGTGGCCACAATGCCCTCTGCTTATTCACACTCGACTCTTTCCAGAGCTAGTTGCCCAGACTGGGTCCTGTGGATGGAAGTAAAAGAATGCTTTTCTCTTTTCATGTGTATTGTTAAGGATTGTGTTTGCGACTCAATTTCTTCATCTGTGAAAGAATAATCGAAACACCGATAACGAGCTATAAATGGGTAAAATCCTAAAGGGCAATTTGGCCAGAGGGGAGGGAGAACTTGCAACCCGTACCTGGCAAAGAGAGTTTACCAGGTAAGGACTTTGAGTGAGATTTGTGGGTTTGGGGCTGCCAGAGGTTAGATGTGGGTAGAATATGACTTTAAAACAGAAAATTTATTTTAAAATGAAAGTAAGCCAGGCTTACCCATTACTTTATTTTAAAATATAAGTATGAACAGTCTGGTGGTTTAAACGTGCTCTTCGAGGTCAACGACCTGGCAGGGCAGCGGTCTCAGACCCCTTCCCCGGACGGCCCTTTCTTCTAGACGTTCTTCGCTTCACAAACCACCAGCGCCAGGCCTTCCCGTCTCCCCGAGCAGCTCGGCGGCCATCCCAGGAAGGCAGGCCTTAGTCCTCAGGCCGCCAGGGCACAGACCCAAAGCAGGTCTGAGCGCTGTTGCCGTGGTTCTCTTGCGTCCGGCAGCCCGCGTGGACGCTGCTCCCGCGCGTTTCCAGACCCCGGTGTTGGGGGCGGGGCAGTATGGTTGAGGGGTGTTGCAGAGTTAGGCAGTCAGGAGTTTTCACCCTTGAGTGGGCAAGTTTTTTCACCTCTGGGTCTCGAGTTCCTCATCGCCAAGATGAGATAATAACATCTACTCACAGGGCCTTTGTAAGGATTTCGTATAAAGGGTCCAGCACAGTGCCTGGCAGAGAGGGCGCTCAATAAACTGCAACAATTCCTGGATTCTTATTGTCTGCCTTAGTTCCTTCTCCTCTTCTATGTCTTCCTTTATCATCCTTCCTTTCCTTTATCCTTTCTACCCGACGACGAAGGACAGATTTCTCATTGTTGCCCTTTGAAACAAATGAGCAAGGCAAGAATAAATGGAAGAGCCCTGTAAGACGTGCGTAAGGGAGCGTCAAGCAGCTCTTCTCATGACACCCCTACAGCGACCCCAGCTGAACTCAGCCCGGGGTCCGAGGAAATGGAGAGATACTGTGAATTAGTGTCCAACCCCCTGCCCCTCCCGCACCCCCCCCTCCGCTCCCCACTGCCGCCACCAGCTGTAGGCCTGAGGGGGCACCTCACTGGCGTCCCACTTCTGTGATACATGGTTATTACGCCGTTGAAGCATAATGATGCCTGCTGCGCTTTGACTGCAGAGTAGCTCGGGAATTTGGACGCCTTTCTCTCTCTATTCTCCTCTCTGGGCTCAAGCTCACCCCGTGAGCCCAGCTCACCCTGGGGAAGCTGCAGTGAGTTCCCACGTGGCTCTTCCGTGCCTCTTCATATAGCTTCCCACTGAGACACAGAAGTGACAGGCAGGTTGCCAGCATTTCTTTCTTATTGTACCTGCCCAGACCCAGGAGGCTCCAACATGGGGAAGTGGCAGCTCCCAGATACATAGAACAATGAAAGCCCATTGTAGACCTTTAAAGGGTATGGTCTACCCTAAGGTGACTTTGAAACTCTTGTTTTTTTTTTTTGTTTTTTTGGTTTTTTTTTAATCACAGGGAGTGGTGATTAGGAACACATGTTTATAAACCCAAAAGCTGTTTTCCACAGTTTTGAAATAAGAAAATTAGAAAACTGTGGGTACCATGGATTCTTCCATTGGGATGGTCACAGCCCCACCCAGCAATTTCTGAAATCAGTGTTATGATATTCGATTCTAGTTTTCACTTTCGACATTACAGCCGAGTCAATCAAAAATGTTTATTCTAAGCATTGTATGCCCCACATGTTCAATAGAGTTTAGTCTCTAGGAAAATTTTGTTTTATGTAAACTCATTAGCCACTGGTGTAATCAGCTTCAAATATATCAATGTACTGATTTTTCTGCTTGAGGTTTCTTATTGGTTTTTAATTTTCCGGTGGGACTAACTTCCTTAAAGATGTGTCTTTGTCTTATTCAGTTCATCATGCTTGAGATTTACTACATAGTAAAAATATGGGTTTTTGATATCTTGGTCTGAAATGTAACTGCAGCAGGAAAAGTGCCTAGGCTATAATTCAGAATTGTATTTATTAATTCAAAAAATGAAAATAGGCACTGCTGTTTCCAGTGCTTTATGACTATTAAGTCATTTAATCCTAATACCATCTCTGTGAGGTAGTGCTATTACTGCTCCCATCTTATAAATGGGAAACTGAAGCACAGAGAGATGAAATAATTTACTCACCTAGCTAATAAGTGGCAGAGGATGTGTAGACTCTTATTTCCATTTATTTCGATTCTGTTCTTGCTCATTTTCATTATTCAGACCCTACCGTTCAGTGCAATGTAATTCATTCCCGTAAAAGGATGACTTTCACAAAGGAGGGTATCATGCATTCACCATCAGGGACAACGTGAACTTGGAGCTGTGCTGATACATATCCCAGGATCCTCTGATGACCAAAAGTGAGCATTTGCAAGACATCCAGCTGCTGGATCCAGGGCGCTGGAAGAGAAACAAGCCAACAGGCCCACGGGGTCCAAATTCAGAGCCCCCTAAGTCCTGTGGGCTCGCCCCCTGAGTGCTAGTCACGACCACATTGTGTCCTTGCCCATAACAAAGTCGTAGGTGGCTTCTCTCCATATATGTTCCTGTGTCTAACTACAAGTCGCTCCTTCTGTTAAGCTTTAGTTTCTCTTCTTTGCCTTGTAACTTAGCTTAAGGGCCCCCGTTCTCACGCCTGTGACTTAGGACCTTATGTTGGGGACTTGCCCGTGTAGGAGCGGCCTCGCTCTGTCCCATTCTCTAGGGTAGTGTGCGTATCTGGGTGTTCAGCCTGGGCAAGACCAGAACTTGGTACTTGGAGAGGAGCTGCCTTTACTGCTCAGGAAAACAGCCTTTCTGGCCCTTTCAAGCCAGCTCCTGCCCTATTTTCAGTCCAAAACTGGTAAGGAAAGAAAGCCATGTAAATATGGAAGGAAAGTTCTAGAATCGCTGGGCCATTGGAGCCCCTTCTGACACTGATTATTTAACCCAGTCTGTTTCTAGACAATGGGACACTTAAGTAAAAAGATGAGATTCTAGCCTGTTTTAAAAGATTTTCATGTGGGGGCAGGGAGCACATGGGAAAACGTAGTATTTTTCCCTCAATTTTGCTGTGGACTTTAATTGCTCTTAAAAAAAGTTGTAAACACACATACACACACAGACACACACACACATGCACACACACATGCATACACACACGCACATGCTAGGTGACCAGTGTAGCTGGAATGGCGAGAATAGAAGAAGCTTCCTAGAAGTTAAGCCAATGAAGTATGTGAGGGGAAAAAAAGGGGGGGGAAGGCTCTTGGGAATGGAGTTTCCTCGTTTGTCAGTGACACACTTCATGGGCTGCAGCTCAGTCTCCTCCTCATCTGACCTGGACGCATTGATCAGATCTCAGTACATACAGAAATTCCCAAGGAAAACCTCTGATCCCCACGTAGGTTGACAGCCACGTCATGCACTCATCACTCCCTGTCCTGCATAACACTTAAGACGAATAAAATAAGTAATTAATTTTATATTGCCTGCTTAATGCCTGTCTTCCTCCAACACAATGAGCTCCCGAAGGCCACGGCTGTGTCTCTCACGCTCCTCACTGTGTCCCAATGCCTGGCCCTGTGCCTGGCACCTATGAGGCTCTGAAAAAGTGCTCGTCAAAAAAAAACATCGAATTAAGTAGATGGAAGAGAAAAAAATATGGCTACTAGCTATGTCT
Organism: Eonycteris spelaea; assembly: GCA_003508835.1. Taxonomy (NCBI): domain Eukaryota; kingdom Metazoa; phylum Chordata; class Mammalia; order Chiroptera; family Pteropodidae; genus Eonycteris; species Eonycteris spelaea. The sequence continues at coordinate 860,409 of PUFA01000189.1, forward strand.
CCAGCTGGATTTTACACCAGGATATTAGTATTGGCCTCCCTCTCCCGGTCCCAGAAAGTACCTGGCCCTGAATAAGTACGTAAGCAAAATCAGAACTTAGTCCTCACAAGTGTCCCCTGAATGAAAGTGGCTCTTTCTCAGACAAAGAATGCCTCCGCAGTGGTCAACAACTCACAACACAAGAAGTTCAGGTGTGGTCACCACTTCATGGTGCTGAAGACCCAGACACCATGGGAAGAAGCAGCTACTTTAGATCCGTTTATTGGCTCAATTCCAGCTTTTGCAAACATAGATATCCTTCATGGTTTTCTCTCATCAAACTGCCTGGTGCATGTTTAATAGTGACCAACCACAAGCCTTTTATTGTTCAAGAACCTCTAATTATAAGTCCTTAGATCAAAGAGACACACTCTTGGTATTTTTTCCCCCCAGCCTCTAGAAAACCAAGTTTCTTGTGTTATTCTGAACAACATTTATTTGAGAACAATCTGAGCAATGTCTTGTTAAAGTCTAACAAAGATAGTTTTGTGGTATATAGTTTCCTTTTCTGCACTGGTTATTTCAAAATCTAAATAAAATATTTTAGATTTTGCAGGTATTTCTGTGATAACAAATGCAGTTGGCTATGGAATATTGTCTCCATGCTCGCAAACTCAGTCTTACGTTCTGAGGTGTATTTGCGATTTATTCTGAAGGTTTTTTTTTTTTTTTTTAGCATATTTGATTTTTGTTCTGGAAGTTTTACGAGGCCTCCTGGCCAAGAAAGGTTTGGACCGTGAAAGTCAGGAGCCTGGAGAGATTGTAGTTACTCTCCTTGAGGATGGCCGTAACCCTGTTTCCTGTTCAGAAGAATTTAGGAGATTATTAAAAATTTACCAGGCTTTATGAAATTCTTTCTTTCCCTCCATATTTCTAAGGCCTTGCATTCATAGAGAGCGAGTTCACATCATTTCATAAGAAAAAGAAATTCATCTCTGATGTAATAAGTCTTGCCATCCTAGATATTTTTTGCTGTATTACCATTTTAATGGAGACCTCAAAGGGGCCGGCATCAAAAGATGCAGACTTGGAAATGAAAGGGGGTAAAGCCACTCATAAACATGTGACACCTTCCAGCCACAAGAACAAAAACGTCCAGTCACATACACACTAGAGTTTGTTTGTTTCCTAGAAAAAAAAAGGAAATTCCTATCATCGTCCGTGGCTCCAGAGGTGTTGCATGCATCTCCGATACAGCTATCGAGGGGAAAGAGGTCAGGAAGTCACCTTCCACAGGATGACAGGTGGGCAGAGAAGCCGAGTCAGACAAGTCCCATTGCGGATAGACCCTCAGTACATTCAGAGCACGCATTGTCTGTATGCTTCAATAAGTATATTTGACGTATATCAGCAGGTGAGTGGACGGAAAAGTGGATGAGAGAGGAATTCAATGCACCAGCTCTCCTGGACCGTTAACGATCTGAGAAATTTCCCCCCGGGGACTTTTCCATTTCTGGGTCTTCCACACTTCCAAATCTGCACAGCAGAAGCATCACATAGTCCCTGCAGCACACCTTGCAGCACAGAGTCTCCCTGAAATCGAAGCTCTTCACCTCCGACACCAGAACCCGTTCGGTCGCTTGCAGATGTGAGTAACGAGTAACGGTGCGCCTCACCTGGCCCCGTGGGCGATAACGCCGCATCATCCATGCTCAGCTCTGGCTTCGCCCAAGGAAACGTCGATTCAGACGCCACCCTTCTCATAAAGCTGCCTTGAGCACACAATCAATGATACTGAAATTGCATTTTTGTTTTTTCTTCTTTCTGCGTTTTTCAAGCTTCTTCTCAATGCCCAGTACCCTCAGCTATTTTTCTGAATTATGTCACAGAAGCATGCTTTGTCCTAACTTGGAACATTTTCATCAAAGAGGGAAAGTTTTCCAAAAAAAGAAAAAGAAAAAGGGAGTAGTAAATATTCTTCTAGCGTAAGATAGGCACTTTGAAAAGTAAAAGACGCGCTGGGTTTTTGCATGTGAGTTTGCTCCATATTTTAGAATCTTTCTGGAAGCGTTGTTCAAGAGGCCAGCCGTAGCTGCGTTTCCATGCCCGGCTGCTTTTAAGTGGCAAGGGCAGGTAGGAGACTACGGAGCCCTGATGACGCTTGTGAAAACTTGCACTAGCTTTGCTTTCAGAGAGCCACAGAATGTGATTAGGGCTTCAACTCTTTCTTGCCCACTGATTGGAAGTTTTATAATTTCTTATAGTATGTAAATATATGTGCATAATTGGTACATATATACTATGTATGTAAGATACAGAGGGTTATTACATGCTATTTCCATTGGGCTTTTTTTCTGTTTAACCTGCCTTCTATTTGTTTATTTTTTGCTTTCTTTTGACAGATATCTCAGAATGTGAAGGTTGTCCATACATTCCTTAAAGCACAATAGAACAGAATTACCCCAGCAGTGTGTTAGGCCCCGTGACAAGAGTGTATAGAATTGCGTGGTGGCGGGAAAAAGCACTGGATTTGGCATCACATGGAAGTAGATTTGAACAGAACCTTAACGCCCTGTCTAGTTCTATGTTCAAGGAGCCAACATGTTTAACCTTTATAAGCCTTAGTTTACTTATTTACAAAATATACCTAATAATTCTACCTATAACATAGAGTTATAAAGATTAGAACTAATATTTCTAAAATACCCAACATCGTGCACGCCATATGTACGCTCACTAAAATAGTAGTAGGATTTAACAGGATCATCGTAACAGCCCAGCACGAATATTGCAGGACCGAGTGTGAGGTTTCGGCACGTAAACGCGTGTTTGTGTGGCAAACTGAGAACCGTAGCTCGCGAGCGGCTGATCCAGGCTCTGACGGTCCGTGCCCTTGACGCACAGGAGAAAGTGTGCCCACAGCAGGAGGCCACGGTGACATGCACTGCGGCTGGCAAGTGGTACTGGTCGTGGATGGCGGAAACCAGTCAGGGTGCCTGCTGGCTTGCAGTTCAGAGGAAGGCCTGGTTTTCCCTAGGTAGCCTTGGCAGGTTACGCTTCCTAGAACTCAGAGCCAAAAGCACATTCTTTTTTTTTTTTTAATTTTCAATTATAGTTGACATATAATATTATATTAGTTTCAGGTGTACAACATAGCAATTAGACATTTATATAACGTATGAGGTAATCACCCAGATAAGTCTAGTACCCACCTGACACCAAACATACTGATTACAATATTTTTGACTATATTCCCTATGCTGACTTTACGTCCCATGACTGTTTTTATAACTAACAATTTGTACTTTTTGAGACCTCCACCTTTTCCACTCATCCCCCTCACTCCTCTCCCATCTGGGAACCATCAATTTATTCTCAGTACCTCTGAGTTTGTTTCTGTTTGTTCATTTATTTTGTTTTTTAGATTCACGTGTAAGTGAAATCATATGGTATTTGTCTTTCTCTGTCTGACTTATTTAACCTAGCATAATACCCTCTAGGTCCATCCGTGTTGTCATAAATGGCAAGATTCCATTCTTTTTTATGGCTCAGTAGTATTCCATTGTATATATGTACCACTTCTTCTTTATCCATTTGTCTATCGGTGAGCATATCTTGGCTTCCATATGTCGGTTACTGCAAATAATGCTGTCATGAATGTAGGGATGCATATATCTTTTCAAATTAATGTTTATTTATCAGATTTCTTCAGGTTAACACTCAGAAGAAAACAGTATGGAGGTTCCTAAAAAAATTAAAAATAGAACTACCATGTGACTCAGCAATTCCAAAAGCACATTCTTAACTCTGTGATTTCTCAAGGCAGCCTCTTTATCCCTCCTAGAAGCATCTGACTTTACATGTCCTAGCACTTGACAGATACTCCCAATTTCCCATCGCATATTCTTCCCTCATGTACAAGGCACTTACACAATTTGTTCCTAGCCATTACACTGGCTACTCAACAAGCTGGAGTGTATTCTAAATTCAAATGGCAACACTGGATAATGCCAGGACCAGAGTGGCCTACAGGGCTCAGTCACACTGACTGCCACTTTAAGTTTTACTGGGAATGAAGTGGGAATATAAATCGACCAGTCGGTCAGTCGATCCATAGCACCATCCAGGTGCACTGAGAGTATCCAGTGCCAAGTGCGAGCGTTCCCCACCTGTCCCGCATCCCCCCCTGTCCTGACCCAGCACTTAGGGGCTCCAGCCTGCAGCTCCTCTGCCACCCACCCTGGTGACTAAGGCTTTAGCTACACACACCCACCCCCCTTCCCCCCAGACTGCTTGGCTGGGTCTGCGATACCCGTCCTAACTTCTTCAGACCTTTCGGGGGGTGGATTTTATATTCTGATCCTTCAGTCACCACTGACTAGAGTCTTACTGAATTCAGTGACACCCCAGAACCACGACCTATGTTCACTTCCTCATCCACAGTCTCTGTGCCTTATGTATTAGATTAAATTCCCAGTATCGCTACTTCCTGAAATAATATTTACTCTTTGGATATTACTCTGCTTCGACTGAGCTTCAGCTCTGTCTCAGAGTTACAGTTGCAGGTCGGTTTAGTCCCCTAATGCAGGTGCTGGCTACAGTGAGCAGGGCCTTCCCTAACCTCAGCTCACCAGGCCTTCCCGTTGGCCTGTGGTCCCTGCTTATCCCCGGTGGACCTGAATCTGTCTTATTATGATGCTGGACAAGACACATCTCTCTCAAACAGCTGTAGATTAAAAAAAATCTAATCACATCATCATCACATACGTAATGTTCGGCTGACAAACTCCAGGTCGCTTTCCCTAAGCAGCAGGGCTTCGCTTCTTCAGTGAGTTAAGTCAGTGTCACCTGATGCTTCCACAACACGTTTTGCATGTCCCTCTTTGTTTTGTCATCATTTGTAAGTCATTCCCCTCAGACTGTGCTGTCCTGGGTGCAAGGACAGTGTTTAAGTCATCTTTCCATCTCCAGCTCTAACACACAGTAGGTGCTCGAGAGGTGTTTATTAAACAAATGGATGAATAAGATGCCTCTCAGCTCTCAAATTCTAGAATTCTAGAATCTATTAAATGACTCTCTTAATTCTGAAGTCAATAAAATGCCAAAAGGTAGAACAAGAGATTACATATACTTTTTCTCTATTACTGATGCTTTTTCCGTAACAGTGATTTGTTGCTGTCTCTGTTTTGTTCATTTTAACGACAAAAACAAAGTAGGTGCTCTTTTTAACCATGCGATAGGCTGAGGGTTCATACATGTCAGCTCAGTTCATTCTGCTCCACATCCCATGTCATCTCCATTTTAAGGACTGGAAAAGAGGGATGTGTGTTTCCTATCCGTGCCTAGAACCGGAGCTTAGGGTGAGAGAGAAACATTCTCTAAGTCCTTGTGTACAACTTCTTTTTCGGTTGATCCTTGGGGAGGGGCTCAATCCCTGAGCACACTGTTCTCTCTTCCTGTACCAGAAGCAGACCAGAATCAAGAGATGCAACCAAGGGACGACTCTGGTTTTCTAACTTGATTGCAGAATAAGAAATCTGATCTTACTAGTACATTATAGCTAAAGCTATTACATTGACTTTAGTTGGCTATTCAGGGATGGAATGGGTTCTCAGTTCTTTTCTTTGGGGGGGACATCAGGCATCTTTGAGTGGTGTTAGAGAAACCCCAATTTTTTTCCTTGAGTTCACCTGCTTTCGCACACTGGCGAAAGAAATGCACGAGCAGGAGTTTGCTGTATAGAAAGAAAAAAATAGTTTAATATTGTATTAGCCAATACATAGACAGGGAGCTTATGCTCAAAACAAACTGACTCCCTGACGGCATGTAGGTTACAGATCGTATGGGGCAAAATCACAAGACGCTGTGGGGTAGGGGTTTGGGGCCCTGCTGGGAGCTGAGTGGTCAGAGGTGAGGTGAGGGTGATAAATCACTTCTCCAGGTCTCGAGGACGGCTCTGTCTGCTCCGGCGTCCCTCTGTCTGGTCCCATGGTAAAGCAGTCACGGGGTCGTTCCACCTTAGGGCTGAGGAGCTGAAACATAACCTGGGTCAAGATGTTATCTTTCTCCTGCCAGAGGTCCGGCTGTGTGACTCCTGTCCTCTGCTGCCCTGGGGATTCCTGATTATCCAGGGGAAAGGCCAGGTCTCTGAGAGGAATATACATGGAGAGAGAGATGATTTCTAGAGGTAGATTTGAAAACATTGAATCAAAGTCAGGACTGTTGGTTTCAGTGGGCCCATATGAGTGCTTAGGGGAAAAAAGGGGACCCCTTCTCCAATCGCTTAGGCCATCTGGATCAACCATGGCAATGACAGGATGGCAGGCATTGTAGACAGAGCTACCCTTAACATAGTCTGCTGCCCCAGCTAGCAGACTGCATTTCCCTGATGTGGACGTCAGATAATCTGGTCCTTAACCTGAATATACTGTAAAAAGTGAGATTCAGAATCCTTAGTCCAAATGTATTGTATACTAACTCTGAGATCTCAGACTTTAGGTGCTTATGTAATTCTCTACCATGGAGAAGTGACGCCTTTGAGAATAAAACATAAGTTGCCAGGAAGAACTCGAGTAATACATGTTCTCATATTGGCAGAAAGGCAGCAATTGGCTCTTTTCCTTTAATTTTGACTTTGATTTTGAAACCATACTTACACACTTTCACATACAAAATCCATAAAGTCAACCTGCATCGAGGCTGGACAGATACTAGCAACAGCGGCCTACCCCTGCTGGCAGGCGAGGTCAGCAGGCGGCCATGAGGATGAGGAATGAGGCGACCCAGTGTGGGGGCTAGCAAAAAAAAAACAAAAAAAAAACAAACAAACAAACAAACAAACAAAAACACGTATCTGTGCTATTATTTGGGTTTTTAAGTGACTATTTAGACAACTTTGCCACTGGTGAAGAATGACAACCTTGTCCTAAAGCAGCTTTCCACACAGCAGTCCCAGAAGCGTTCGGCAGAGCGTACTCCTCTCTGCAGAGCGGGGTGAGAGCAGGCAGATTCAGAGGAAGGCATTCGACCCATCTGCTTAAATAAAACAGGCTGAGAAGAGCCACATGCTCCAAAAACCTCTGCTCCACTGTGTCTTCAACATCCAACTTGTAATCTTTGCTCCTCATTTGCACCTCTTCCCCCAAAGGATTAGCCTCTGGGTCAGAGAATTCCCTGCCTCTTTATCTTCTCAGTGCCTGTAGCCCACGCATCAGTTTAAATCTGGAAAGGGCCTTGACTGTCAAAAATAATAGTGCAAATGAAAAAAAAAATGCATCCATAGTTTAATACTAGTAATAACGTGACTTCAAAATATCTTGTAAGCCTGTGGCCAACCTTCAGCAATCACCAGCTATAATCAAAATTTGAATCACATCATCATCACATATATAATGTTTGCCACAAACTGCAATGAACAAGGATTGGTAAAACCCTTTCCCCACCCTGACCCCCCACCACGTAGCTCCTCACGAATCATCATCCAAAATCATGAATTGCGCTAACTGCTTCTTCATTTTCTCTCTAATTTCATTTTCTGATTAAAGGGAGCCAACACATAACTATTTAATTCACTCGAATCCAAATATGATGTATAAGCAAATTTAATGAATGTACCATCCACGTGGACATGCTTCCTTACATGTGAAAACCAATAGGCTAAACCATATTCATGCAAACAGTGCAATTGTCTCTCCTTTGGAGTAAAAATGTGGCCCACCATATAAAAGCTGATTTAGCAGAGGTAGAGGTGATAAATGACTGGAACAAAAGAAACTTTGGCTATTGCTAGTAAAATTAGAAAAGAGACAGATTCAAAATTGACTTAGATTTCTCTCTGCCACACGGCAACATTTCAAACAAGATAACACCATTTCCTCTCCTTCAATAAACAGCTATCAGTTCATGAGTCACTCTGTAAACATTCAACAACTGGGCTCATAAATACCGTACACCATCTGTTGACCAAATTTATGAAATCCTTGCCAACGTCATTTCAGGACTAAAATTTTCTCTCTTTTTTTTTCCTTTCCTGGAACAAAACTCAAAAGGTAACAAGCTTGCATAGACTTGTAGAATTTTATAACAAGGATAAGAACAAACTAAAACATCTTTGTGATAACTTATTCTTAACAGTTGTATTAATAACTTTTTCTGACTAAGTACAATGATTATGCTTTTCTAGAGGAAAAACTCAATAAACCTTTTTAGCCTCAGTTTGACCAAAATTATTCTGAGGCAACTCCAGATGATTCACTTAGAATTACCAAGTGGATACATACATACAATCTATAACTGTATGTTACATTTTATAAATGCTCACAGATTTCAATGACAAGCATTTGATTTGATCACAAAACTAAGATCTCGAATTTCATCATTGTGCCGGGCTCTTGCGTTCAAAACACCATCATTCAAAGTCAGTAAGTACATTTGGAAGTTTTCTTCGTCCATTTTTTTTTTTTTTTTTTTGTAATAAGGTATAATTTACATACAGTAAAAATTAACCCATTTTAGTGCACGGTTTCTGTAACTTTTGACAAACGTCTGCAGCCACGTCAACAGCACCACATGGGGGGATGAAGTGGTCCTCCCTCCCACGTCTCCAAATGCTCTGTCCCTTGCTGTCATCCTCTTCCCCACCTCGGCACCTCGCAACTGCCGATGTGTTTCCTGTCCCTGTAGGTTCCTTCCCGAAAGAATGTTTTGGAAACAGTGTATTAAAGTATGCAGTCTTTCACTTAGAAAAAATGCATTTAAGATTCATCCATGTTGTTGAATGGTTCATTTCTTTTTAGTGGCAAGGAGCATTCCCACGTAAAAATGCACGATTGATATCCATACCATACGTAGTTGAGGGACATTTGGGCAGCGGTAATTACGAATAAAGCTGCTAGAAGACATTCACGTACGAGTTAATGTGTAAACAGGTTTTCATTTTGCAGAGGTATTTGGGAGTGGGAATGCTGTGTCTTATGGTGAGCGTATGAATAAGTTTCTAAGAAACTATCAAACTTTTTCCCAAAGGGCTAAACTATTTTCCATTCCCACCAGCAAAGCATGAGAATTCTAGTTGCTCTAAATTCTCACCAACACCTGGTATTATCATTGAGATTCTGTATTTTTAGTAAAAATATTCATGACTCCATGACTAATTCAGGGTGTTTGATTTTAAATAAATGTGATTTTTACTGCCAAAGAGGGGGGGAATTAAATCACAGCAGAAACCAACTTTACTCGCTCCCTAGCTAGGGTTTTACTTTGGGAGACTGATTTTTCCAGTTTCCAGAATTCAACTTGATTTGAATATTGTCTTATGCAACGTTCATGGAGTGACTACTGCACATTTTTTTTATGCCTTTTGGGCGCACTGACCAATTTCCTTGGTACTTGCAAGAGTGACCCTTTCTTTTTATACTTTGACTACATTAAGGCCAATTGAAGCATGAGAATATGAAAAGGTTCATTAAAAAAAAAATCGTAGTTAAGATTCTGCAGCCTGTAAGGAAACAGATCACATCCATTTTGCAAATTTTCTCTGTCCCACTTCTCAGCCGCCCAAACTGGACTATTAGTCACGATTTAAGAAAAAAAAAAAAAAAAGCAACTTTATTATAATTTACAGAGCATAAAACTTTTAAGGTGTGCAATTCAAGGAGTTTTCACATATTAACAGGGTTATATGTCCATCATCACCAATTTTAGGCCCCACACTGATTAGCAGTCACTCTACTTCCCTCTGCCCAGGCCCTGGCAATCACTAACATACATTCTGTATCTGCGAATTTGCCTCTTCTGGACGTGTCATGTGAAGAAATCATACAGTGTGTGGCCTTTGTGTTGCTCCTTTCCCTTAGCGTGTTCTCATGGTTTACCCCTGCCGCGTTAGATCAACGCTTCTCATTACTTTCTGTGGCCAAATAAAATTCCATTGCGCAGCTGTCCTTTATTCGGTGTCTCCAGCCATCAGCTGCTGATTATTTGGGCCGTTTCCACATTCTGGCATTATGAATAATGATGCTGTGAACATTTGGGTACAAGGGTCTGTGTGGATGTATGTTTTAAATTCTCCTGAGTATAAAAGGAGGCGTGGAATTGCTGGTCCCAAGGGTAACTATGCTTAATGTTTAGAGGAACTGCAAAACTGTTTTCCAACACAGCTGTAACCTTTTACAATCTCACCAGCAGTATGTGGGGATTCAATTTCTTCGCATCCTCAGCAACACTTCTTATTGTCTATATTTTTTTCTTTGCCATCCTTGTGGGGGTAAAATGATATCTCATTGCGCTTTTGGTTTGCATTTCTATGATGACTAGTGGGCTTATTGGCCATTCGCATATCTTCTCTGGAGAATTGTTTGTTCAGATCCTTTGCCCATTTGTAAATAAAATTGTTTTCATTGTTGAGTTTTGAGTCTTTATATTGTCTAGATACAGTACCTTATCCTATATAAATTGTAAATATTTCCTCCCATTCCGTGGGCTATCTTTTTACGTTGTTGATAGTTGCCTGTGAAGCACAAGAGATTTAAATTTTGATAAAGTCCAATTTACCTACTTTTTTCTTTTGACACTTGCTGTTGGTATCACATCTAAGAAATAATTACCTAACCTAGGTTATGAAGATTGCTCTTATGTTTTTTTCTAAAAGTTTTATAGTTTTAGCTCTTATATGTAATTCTGTGCTTCATTCCTGTTCACCTTTATACATTTAGAAAGCTACACACATTGTTTCTGCATTTCTCATTATCCAAATTGGAGTTTGCTTTTGGGGATGGTCAGACACACTGTTTAATAATGCCATGTGGTTCAATTTTTATTTATTTCTATCTTTAAATAAATGGTGAATTGAGCCACTTGAGGACTGATTTGATTAAATAAAAAAAAAACTAAAATGCTGAAAAACTCTATTGTCATTGTTGTGTTTTTATATTGCTTTTTTAAAACTTTATTTTCAAGTAGTTGAAACCATAACAGCAGAGAGATTATATCTCATGAATCAAGAAAATGAAAATACAGTTGGGTGCATGAGTGAAGTAGGAGTTCATGGCTTTTATGTACTGTGTCATTTCATAATCTAATAGAAAGCTTGCTGGGCTATATATTTTAGATCTGGAAAGTTCCCTGAATTACTTTGAGGAAAAGTTGCTGTAAACAACACAAAGCAGAATGTTCTCTCGCATCAGGCATGTCTTGTCGTCGTAAAGTCTATAAAAAGAGCAAAACGAAAAATATTCTACAAATGAGTTTCACGTAAATCAGGAAGATTGCTTAATATGAAGCTGTGTGTGGAAAACACAGAGGGGTTGTTAAGTGTGTTCTTTCCTCGTCGCTTCAGATGAGGGGGCTTGTTCTGGAAAGTACAGCTCTTCTTGGTGATTCTGGGGACCTGTATTTAGTTTTGATTCTAATTCCTGGGAAATATTATTGAGATTTAATTTTTAAATACTTTAACTATTTTCAAATACCACGTTTAACTTAGTTTCATAAACATTTAACCTGTCTAGTACTTATTTCGCCCAACTCGAAGTATCCATTGCATTTTGGTTTTAGTCTTACCTTCTGGGTGGTCTGTCACCCTTTGGTGCTGTGATTCCTTCTCGTTCAGATCCTTCTTTATGCGTCAGAGAAAACTGGAGTTGTCTGTCTCCAAGTACAGAAGGAGTATTTCTTACCCTTTCAGCCCTCTCTGGCTTTATTTTCTATTATCCAAGGACACAGCCATCAAAAATTAATGTTGAGAGATGACAAGTAGTTTGCCTATTTAAGTCAGTAGCAAAAAGAATAATTTTTTCATGGCCTTTCTACTTCCATAAGTGTGAATTATTCATGAAGTGCCAGTTTAGGTAAGAGTCAGCTCAGCAGCAGATTTGAGTCTGCAGCGGAAAGTTTGCTAAGGGGAACTGCAGTGCTGTACGTACTGGAGCCTCAACATTCAGCCCTGCAGTTAAGCAGTGTCTCTACTCCTTTACTCGAATGCAAATTCTTACAGTTTGTAAGTTAGAATTTCAGGGAGAACCGATATTTTCTAAACTGGAGTTGACCCTTAGTATTACATTAGTAAAGATGGTAACCCCTAGGGATCAACCAAGAAAAAGAATGGCATTTCGCCAAGGATTAGTTAACTTTTATCTCCCACATCCAGAGCAGAGATAGAAAACCCAGAGCAGGCACCCCCTCAGCCCTCCAGACGGACATCTGGCCACACTCCCAGAAAATGGGAGTGTGTTCCTGAGGCTTCACAGAACGAAGTGGTGACAGCCATTGTTACTGTCCTCTAGAGGATCCTCTCTACTTCGTATAATCTCATTTGTCTCAAGGTAGCAAACATCCTACAAAAACCTAACTTTGTCCTTGGCCCAAGCTCCTGAAAGGAAAGAGCTGCCAGTAAAAGTCATAAAATGTGCTTATTCCTTTCCAAGTGATTTCTCAGATATAAGTTGAATCTCTTTGATCTGACTCCAGTGGATTAGCTTTAAGCAGTCCAGAATTAAAATGCGGAAACTAGTAAGAAAAGAATTCAGCAAGCCAGTTCTAAGTAAGGCTTATTGGATGATGGAAATGAGAAGGAACACTGAAAGGAAAAATCAAGTGGATAAAAGAGGGGGAACTAGTAGGAGAAAGTTGGGTACAGGTTTTCACCTTGGAGTTACAATTGATAGACATGAGTATGGAAGAACCTGGATAGTTCAACAAATGAAGTGGGAGTGGAGATTGTTATGAAATATTTCAAAATATAGAAATGTTCTGTATGAAACGCATTATGCCAACCAAGTTTTTGTAACTAAACTGGTATCTCTTTTATCAGTGTATTTGATCTTAGTGCTTATTTTCCCTTAATAGTTTCAAAATTGTCATATAATGACCTTTCAAGTTATGCTTGGGGCTTAAATCTCAGAGAAAAGAAAACTGGAGAAACATAAGTTATTCTAATGTCTTAGTTTGTCTTTCACTCTATATCTTCTTCTGGGAATAAAATTAAATGTCTCAATCAGGGACTTGGCTTTTTTTTCCCCAGTATATCAGACAAGTCAAGGACATGTTAAACATTACTAAAACATCAGAAAAGTAGTGTAAATTATACTTGTTCCCACCTCTGTGCAAAATCATGATTCTACATACCTGTACCTCAAGCTAGATCCAGAGAAAGCCCAGAAAAGGACAGTTACAGAATGACAACAGCGGAGAAACCATATGGCCATGAACCAAGACAAAACATTCTAATTTAGTCTTATAATGGATGTGATTGGAGTTGCTATAGTCACAAATGGTAATTTGGAAGGTGGGGGGTGGGACATTCATTCTTAATGCTGAAGTTTATATCAAGGAAGACCATCCCACCAAAACTCAGCCTGGATGTCAAGATCCTTTGTAATCTGTCCTGTTCTTCCCTCTCCAGCCTCGACTCCTCAAGTACTGTCCCCTTTCCCCATGCCCATCATAAATAAGTTCTGGATATCTTGAACTTCTTTTCAATGCTCCTTATGTGTTGTGCTCTCTCCCCATTTTCAATGATATTCTCTCTGACAGGTCTCAGTTAGTTGTCTTTCCTCTAGGACATTCTCTCTGAATCCTCTAATCAGCATACAATATCCTTCGAAGTAGAACTGATTTCAGGTGACTTCTTAGCCCATGTGGGTTCATGAGCCAAATTAGTCCAGTCAGATTTTTTCCTGAGAAATTGCTTTGGAACCTAAGATAATAATCCATTTCAGTTTGTACTAGGAATAGGAAGAGAGATAAACTCTGTTGAGTGCCAATATGGTGTACGCAGTAATAATAATAATAATAAGTAATAATAGTAATAATAATAATAACAGCTAGGTTGCAGAATGAAAGATGCCCAGAAGGAGGCAAATGTGCAAGATCATGTGGCTTCAGGAAGGTAAAGAGCAAGAAACTAGCTGCCTTTCTTCCCAATAGCTCTAATTCCTACACTTTGGGTTTCCTGAGAATTGCCTTTCCCCAAATAGTAAATTTCCAACTTTTGCTGCCCATACTTGTTTCTGTTACTCCACCCAAATGTTTCCAGACTCAGACCCTCCTCCCATGTGTGCTTATGCCTCCATCCTTCCTCTACATTGCTCTCACCCACTCCTTCACATTTGCTTACTTACTGATCCAGATCTGTCACAGACAAAGACTGTATGTATCAGGATCACAACATGTAGCATGGTGCATTCAATATGTAAGAAAACAAATATTTCTGAAACGATTTCTTACGAAGCTCCTTTTGATACTACTTGGCTTGGGTGGACCATGGACATTCTCAATTTTCTCTCCTCTGTGGCTGTCTAAGGTTTTAAGTCATAGCCCTGATTTATATAATGTATAACAAGAAGGAAAATGCTTTATATAAGAAGTGTGGTCTAAGAAAGTGAATTTGTGAAATATTAGGAATCTATGCAGGCCTTCAGGTTTTTCCCCCAACTTAAGAGAGTAAAAATAGAGATCAGTTGTCAACACACAAATTAGGAACATGATGTTTTTGAAAGAAACAACCTTGTGCTTAGTATCTGGTTCCTTACTTGATTGAGGATCAAAATTGCTTGGAGAACTTTTAAAAAATATAGATCTTAGATTCCACCATAATTTTGATGCAAATCGTTACAAGGCTCTTTGGATGATTTTGAGTTCCAGGGACACTTCTTGACCTCATTGCTCTGAGTTACTCTTATACCACCTTAGAAAAACATTTCAGCAGCTATGGACATCCACAATATAAACATGTAGATCATCTTAGGGTGATCTCTATCATCAAGGGTGCCCATTCATTCCACCCATTTTTCCTTTAGGGATCTTCTTGAGAATATATCGAAGGTGGAACTGGAGTTTGGGGGTCAACCTAAGAACAGCATACTTGAAAGAAAATAAAACAATTCTCAAACAATCTTCTCGATCCCCTTTAACCATCAAATTTATGCAATTAGTAATTGTCTGAATATGAAACTGCACTACTGTCATTTAGACCATAAAGAAATACTGTAGTTTCTAACCCAACCCAAACGCCATCCTCAATTTTGTCTCTACATAATGTTCTTGGACTTAGAAGAGCTCCAACTGAGAGAGAAGCAAGTGGAGCCTTTGTCTCTCTAAAACAAATCTCTTCAGTTCATGTGTAGCTCTAAACAATGTTATGATCTGGGACTTTGTACATTCTTCCTGACTATTCAGGAAGTGCTGAGTGTTTCATTAGAAAAAAGATATTTGTATATCATATCTTGTAGTTGGTGATGAAAAAGAAAGAAAATGAGTCTGCAATTCTTGAGGAGAGGCACTGACTGGACCCAGGAAAAAAACCTTGTAACTTGTAAGTGTGTGACAAGTAACAAAGAACAGACGGCCAGGACTTGATAGAGGAACAAGAACAGTACATAGAATGCATCAGAGGAAGATATTTCCAAAAGTTATCATCAGAAATGAATGCAGCCAACAAACATGACTGGTTTTGATATACAAAGCACAGGGTATTTTGGAAAAGGCTTTTTAATCAAACCATGGTAGAAATATTGTAAATCAAGAGAAAAGGAGAAGATGAATCTGTGGACCTAATGTTTTTCATCCACTAATGAAGGAGTTTAAATGGATCATCTTAAATCTCCTTGCCAATTAAAGCTTTGTGATTCTTAAAGCATCACACAGGAATCCCACTGGGCTCTGACAGAAGGTCCTCAAACCAAAGAATCTTCTAGTCAAAGTTATTATTCAGAACAAACAAGCCTGGACACAAACTAAATTGGGATGCCTCTAATTTTGTCTGCCTGTTGTCTTAGAATCTGCAAGCAAAGTAGTTTTGGTAGTTAGATAAATGGTCTCTGAAAAAGTTGGCCAATTATTTTTAGAAATTCGCAGGCATTCTAAGGATACATGTTCATTTGTAAATTATATATTACTAGTTTTCTGCTGTATTATAAACATATACAAAAAGAAAGTAAAAGGATTTTACAGATAACTATAAGCATGTGAAAACCAAAACTTAAAACATAATCCCATGTATAATTATGCCAAAGAAAAGAAAATGCTTAGGTATAAACTTAAAAATATATATACAGAATCTATATGCTGAAAGTTACAAATGCTGATAGAAGAGTGGAAGACTTAACATAGGCAAGATGTCAGTTCTCCCCAAATGGAATATAGGTTAATATAATTCCTATCAAAATCCCAGCAATGTTTTTTGTAGACACGGACAAGTGAATTCTTAAATTTATATGGAAAGGCACAGGACCTAGAATATCTAAACCAATTCTGAAAAGAAGAATAAAGTTGGGGGACGCACTCTGTTAGACATTAAGACTTGATATATAACGAAGAGTGCGGTAATGGTGGAGGAACAGACACACACATACATATAGATCAGGGGAGCAGAATAAAGAACACAGAAACAGACCCACAAAAAGATGTTCAGGTGTTTACAGGGGTGCTAAAGCAATGCAGTGTGTGAGTGATAACCCTTTCAACAATGGTGCTGGAGCAACTAGATACCCAAAGGGTAAGGAGAGAGAACCTTTACCTAAACCTCACATCTTATGAAAAATTAACTCAAAATAGATTAGACTTAAATGTAAAACATAAAACTATAAAACATCTAGAATAAAAACCCAGGAGAAAAGTTTCAGAGCCTAGGGCTAGGTAAAGATATCTAGGCTTGATATAAAAGCACAGTCCATAGGAAGGAAATTTGACAATTGAATCCAATCAGAATTAAAATTTGAGCTTTATGAAGCTCATGAAGAGGGCAAAAGGACAAACTACAACTGAGAAAAAAACTTCACAAACCTATATGAAACAAAGGACTTGCATCTGGAATACACAGGACTTTTAAAGTTCAACAGTTAAAAAAATCCAACAATTCAATTAGAAAGGACTAAAGATATGAACAGACATGTCGTTGAAGAGATGGCCAAGAAGAACATGCAAAGATCTTCAACATCATTAGTCATTCAGAAGATGTAAATTCAAACCACATTGAGCTAACACTACGCACCTCTCAGAATGGCTAAAATATAAAATCATGGTAACGCCAAATACTGACAAGGATACAGAGAAACTGGATTGCTCACACTTTGCTGGTTGGAACGTAAAATGGCACAGCCACTCTGGAAAATGGCTTGGCAGTTTCTGATACACTGAACATATACTTGCCGCGTGGCTCAGTAGTAACACTCTGGGCAATTACCCCAAAGATATGAAAATTTTATATTTACATGAAAACATGTACAAGAACATGCATAGCATCTTTATCGACAATAGCCAGCAACTAGAAATTATTTAAGCGCCTTTCTGTGGGTGAATGGTTAAACTGTGCTGAACCCATATCATGGAATACTATCGAGTAATAAAAAGGAAAAAATTGTTGGTAGACACAATGCTGTAGAAAGAATATTATCCCTCTTCATCCCCAAAAAGATGTCTACAAGTATGCCTTGGAGATATTGCAGGCTCGGTTCCAGACCACCACAATAAAGCAAATATTGCAATAAAATGAGTTGCACGAATTTTGTTTTCCAGTGCATAGAAAAGTTATGTTTACACTGCAGTCTATTAAGTGTTCAATAGCATCACATCTTTAAAAAATATTGTTACATACCTATTTAAAACAACTTTATTGCTAAAACATGCTAAGCATCATCTGAGTCTTCAGTGAGTAGTAATCTTTTTGCCGGTGGAGAGTATTGCCTCATTGATGGCTGCCGATTGGGCAGGGTGGTGGTTGATGAAGAGTAGCTGTAGCAATTTCTTAAAATAAGACGACACTGAATTTTTCGACATTGATTGACTCTTTCAAAACAGACTTCTCTGTAACATGCAAGGCTGTTTGATAGCAGTTTATCTACACTAAAACTTCTTTGAAAATTGGAGTCAGTCTTCTCAAATGCTATTGCTGCTTTATCAACTAAGTTTATGTAACATTATAAATCCTTTGTTATCACTTCAAAAACCTTCACAGCATCTTCACCAGGAGTAATTACAAAGAAATACTTTCTTTGCTCATCCATAAGAAGCAACTCCTTATCCTGAAAGTTTTATCGTGAGATGGCAGCATTTCTAATTCTAGTTCTCATACTTTTCCCACCATATCTGAAGTTACTTCCTCGCGGAACTCCTAAATTACTCAAAGTCATCCACAAGGGTTGGAATCAGCTTCGTCCAAACTCCTGTTGCTATTGATATTCTGACCTCGTCCCATGAACCACGAATGTCCTCAATGGTGTCTAGAATGGTGAATCCTTTCTAGGAGGTTTTCAATTTACTTTTCCAAAATCTGAAAGAAGAATCACTATTTATGGAAGCGATGGCCTTACACAATGTGTTTTTTATATAATAAGAATTAAAAGTAGAAATTATGTCTGGATCTAGAGGCTACAGAATGGATGTGCGAGCAGGCATGGAAATGACATTAAATCTCATTGTCCATTTCCATCACAGGTCTTTGGTGACCAGGTGCATCGTTAGTGAGCATAATATTTTGAAAGGAATCTTTTTTACTGAGTAGTGGTCTCAACAGTAGGCTTAAAATAGTAAACCATGTTGTAAACAGCTGTGCTGTCATCCAGGCTTTATTGTCCCATTTATAGATACAGGCAGAGTAGATTTAGCATAATTCTTAAGGGCTCTAGAATTTTCAGAATGACAAAAAAGCACTGACTTCAACCTAAAATCACCAGCCACATTAGCCCCTAATAAGAGAGTCAGCCTGTCCTTTGAAGCTTTGAAGCCCAGGCTTTGACTTCTCGTCTCTAACCATGAAGCCCTGGAAGGCATCTTCTTCCAATATGAGGCTGTTGCATCCACATTGAAAATCTGTTGTTTAGTGCAGCCACCTTAATTAACATCTTAGCTAGATCTTCTGGATAACTGGCTACGGCTTCTACATCAGCACTTCCGCTTTTCTGTTATGGTGACAATTTCTTTCCTTAAACCTCATGAACCAACCTCTGCCAGCTTCAAACTTTCCTTCTACAGCTTCCTCACTCTCAGCCTCTGTAGAATTGGAGAGAGTTAGGGCCTTGTTCTGGATCAGGCTTTGGCTGAAGGGGATGTTGTGGCTGGTTTATTAAGCTTCTATCCAGACCACTAAAACCTTCTTCGTATCAGCGTCAGGTGGTTTCTCTTTCTTATCATTTGCATGTTCACTGGAGCAGCACATTGAATTCCCCTTCAAGAACTTTTCCTTTCCATTCACAGCTTGGCTAATTATTTGGCACAAGAGGCCTAGCTAATCCCCAGAGCCTGTGTTCCCTGACATAGCAAAGGGACTTTAGACATTAAAATTGAGAGAAGACTTGGATTATCTCAGTGGTTCAGTATCGTCACATTAAGTCTTAAGAGCAGACCACTTCCTCCGGCTGGGGCAGGAGTGCTGTGCAGGAAGCGGAAGCCTGGCTCCTGGCCGACAGCCAGCACAGAAATAAAGAGCTCGATCGTACAAGAAACTGAATTTTGCCAACCACCTGAAGGAGCTTGAAGCAGATTCATTCCCAGAACCTCCAGGAATCAACACAAGCCTTGATTTAGGCTTTGTGAGATTCTAAGCTGGAGTCCAAGAGCCACGCCGTTCCTGGACTTCTGACCGTCAGACTGGGAGACAATAACTGTGTGTTGTTTTAAGTGACTACATCTGTGGCAATTTGGTACTATAATAGTGAAACATTAATATATGTAATAACTTGGATTATTGTAGCTTCCAGACATTATTCCGGCTTCCAGGGGCTGCCCGCATTCCTTGGCCTATGGCTCCCTTCCGCCATTACGTCTGTGGAGCTAAAAAAAAAAAAAAAAAATTTAATACTTTCTCTCCCACCTAGACAAGCTGGGCTAATAATCACCTTAACAGAGACAGATTAACAGGAGAAAATCAAACATTTTAATACACGGACATGGGGAATTCATCTGAGCATTAAAATTCCAAAGACAGTGAGGCCACATTGGCTATATACGTCATTTTGGACAAAGGACAAGTGGTGTGGGGGCAGGTCTGAGATTTTAGAAGTGGGAATGGGCGACGTACAGCTGGTGAAGTAAGAGCAGAACACACATGGCAGGCGAATTCTTCTGGGCAACTCAGAAGCCGGGGACACAGGGACGTCTAGCTTGGAGTTTTCCCAGCTGACGCTGGGTCAAGATCCTCAAGGTGACTGAGCCTAGCTCCCTTCCGAAAGCAGGTTTTTCCGGCTGAATCTCTTGGACAGGAAGTGGGGGAGGGTCAAAGGTTTTTTCTGAGTCTTGTTTCTGAATAAACAGCTTAAAATTTATGTCCCAAAACAGCAGCTTCAGGGTGGCAAAATTTGGGTTCCCTTCACGTCACTCTGACCTCTGCTTCAGATTGTCACATCTTTCACTGTGACTTCCTGCCTTCCCCCTTCATTTTTAAGGACTCCAGTGATTATGCTAGGCCCATCCAGATCATCCAGGACCATCTCTTCACCTCAGACTCCTTTACCTGACCACATCTGCAAAAGGCCTTTTGCCGTGTGAGGTAACCTCATCACAGGTCCTGGGGGTAGGACTCCAGCCTCTTTTGTGTGAGGACTTTGCTGTCACCCCTCTGTTGTGGCACTGACATGTGCCTCAGGGTTTCATATACCAAGTCCCATGACCATTTCACGGGCAGACCCAGAGAAAACATCAGCTTAGGGCATTAAATATAATAACCTTTTAGTTTGGTTTGTTTTTGTTTTTAGTATAAACAGTTATAAATAGAAGTTCTAACATCTTTTTCTGCCTCAGTCGATTGCTGTGTACCCCTGAGGTCATGGGCCCCCGCTGAAGGCCACTCACCACTCTCAACAACCAGTAATGACCAACTCCTTACATTTGTGCAGCAATGTACAATTTACAGACTGTTGTCACAGTGTTCCATTTCATGGCATTCTCAATTACATGCAAACAACACCACAAGGTAGGTCTGGTTTCTGTTTTAGAGATGAGGTATCTCAGGCCAGAGAAGTTTGGGAACTTGACGAAGGCCAAAGCGGGAACACTGCCGACGGAGGAAGGGCAGCCTTATGTCGCGGCTCCCGGGGCTTCCAGGGCAGTGAGGGGGGTTCTGGGTAAGGGAGGACCAAGGTTTCAGTATCCAGGGAGAGAGCATCTTTCCTCAGACTCCTGGAGACAGCAGCAGTCCTAGCAGTGAGAGCAGAGCAGACGGCCTGGTTCAAAATGCAGATTTCATGATAACTACTGACATGGCAATGAACTTCCTCACGCTCACAGCCTCCACGTGACCAGCTCCAAGCCCAGGAACAGAAACCGTTAGGGCTCACAGCAGAAATCGGAACTGTATAATGAGGACCAGCTGTATTGTTCTGAGCACATTTTATTTCCTTCTTTATTCCATAAGGTCACACATAGTTCTAGGGTGTTTTCCAGGGTTTTTTTTTGTTTGTTTGTTTGATTGTTTTGGGGGTTTTTTTTAGAGGAGATGACAAATGATAGTGATTCCATGACAGACATTCTTCCCAAATGGTTCAGGGGACTCCAGAGGACACAGGCCGTTTGTGTTCACTGTGGAGTCATACTGGTGGCCTTCTTGTAAACGGAACAAATGCATTCCTACCGCCCTGAAAGATGACACAAGCTCGTGGAAAATCGGGGGAGATCATTATAGAAAATCATAAGACAGAGAGAGGATAATCTGGAACATTGTGACTGAGTAACAGAGAAACGTGGAAATCCGTGACTAATAAATAGTGGCAGCTGGGCGAAATTTTTCTAGAGGACTTTCCCTGAGTGACCACTTTACAGCTGAATTTGCCAAAATGTGTGTGACTTATAAACTTATGTATTGTCCAGGTACTTGACCAGCTTCTTAACCTTCTTGTTTCACAAAAGGTGATTTGAAAGGGTTAATGGACATATTACCTGAAAGGCATTTAGTGGAGCTTAGTTCTGACCCTGACTTACCTTAGTATTTAACTGGCTGCTAATTTTGGTCCCAGGCATCATTTTTGTATTCAATACATGGGGTTGGACACAATCTTTAGATTGCTGTGGAAGGAATTAATTAGACCTGTAAATGGCTTTTAAACTGCAAGTAATGAGAACCAAATATTTGCAAGTGTCATGAAGACCGTGACTTGAGAAGAGTGTGAAGGCTTCTGTGTGCTGCGATAATTTAACCATTTGCGAGAGTTACGTATGCAAGCCGAGTCTCTCAATGCACTTACTTAGAAAATAACATCGAGGTCATATAACATTAGCAAGGGACAAAGAGAAACAGGCTTAATTACCTCGATACTATAAGCTAGAGCAGACAAATGTTGCTTCAATTATCTGATTCTTTCAGATGAGGCTTTTGGGGGTGTGAATGACCTGAATTGTATTATTACTGCATTTTGCTTTGTTAAACCAGACAAAGTCTGAGTCAGAAAGCCAAATTTTTCTAGAGGACTTTCCCTGAGTGACCACTTTACAGCTGAATTTGCCAAAATGTGTGTGACTTATAAACTTATGTATTGTCCAGGTACTTGACCAGCTTCTTAACCTTCTTGTTTCACAAAAATAAAATCTGAAATGGTCAAAATACTATTTTATATAACTATCAACAACTCGTAGTTATAATTATAGGAAGATCAAGTATCATGTAGGAAGCAGGCTAAACACATATACTATTATTAGATTTTTTTTCTCCTAGTGTGGTAATGGTTCTGGGCCTCCAAATTGCACAGGTATGAACAATTTAGAAAACATTTGTTTTTAGATCTATACATAACATTTTGTTCAAAGGGCTGGGAAGACAATTCAGGAGGGAACCACTTTGAACCTGGGACAATTTACTTTTATTTTTCAAGGGGTTTAGTTTTAAAGCCAGTTGGGTTTTAATACTTATTTAATCAGGTGGTACCTACTTAGGAGTCATTAGCCCCGTGCTTGGCTGCCTGCCTGTGAAAAAATAAGGGAGAATAGCTAGTTTCCTTGTCTTCAGACAGGAAAAGAGTTTTCCAAGGGGAAAAAAAATCCAGTTTTGTGTGTGTGTGTGTGTTGTGTGGTGTGTGTCTGTGTGTCTGTGCGCGCGCACACACGCACGCAGATTCGAAGCCCTGCCCTGAGTATTCTGAGTCATTTTGTGGGTGTGACCTTGGAATCTGCGTTCCTAGGTGATTCTGTGATCCTGCTATTTGTGGAAACCACCACGGATGCTAGAGCAGCCTCCTCTTTGGACCTGTGGAACTGACGCCTGCCTTGTCCAGGTCAGAGGAGGGAGGGCCGGCCCAGCTCTCTGACTTCTGGCCCTGTTATGCTTGTCACTGGGCCGCTGCTGACGAACTCCCTTCTGTCCCCACTGCGTGTGAACTCTGAGGGGAAGGAGGGACAACCCACTGACACTAGAGATTGTGAATTTGTCACGTTTCCTTCCCTAGGACACAATGAGACCAAGAGCAAAGTTTAATTGGCTGATAAAATAGTAAACGAAATCCTGTCTGAAAACAGGGAAATGCATTAGATCGTGTCGTAACATTTCTGTAACATATTCTGTCTGTAGTTTCCTAACAAAAGGGACTCATTTGCACCCTTTCATTTTATTTTGTATGATGGTTTCTCCAGAAGCTTCACAAATGGAAGAAATTTACCTTCCTGCTCGTTCTTTCCATTTAGCTTTTCTTATTTGAGCACTTACGTATGCAAAACACTTCTATATGCAAAAACCTATCCCTCTACCTCTGTGGCACTTTACACTTTGAGATCCAATCTGCAGATAGCCTAAAAGGCTGGGGTTATGGCTACTTTACACAAATGCAACAGCACCACCTTGTGTTGCATTCCTGGGAGAATTGTCTCTAGCAGGACAAAAGCTTGGGTGAGGAGCAGAGGCCCAGCATGTGGCACGTAGGCCTCTCTTTTCACTGTGGAAGGGCATGCTGGCTCCTGGCTCCATGAGAAACTCTTCTGTTCACCACCAGCCTACAATTTTCTCCTACAAAATTTATATATATAATTATTATATTCAATCTATGTAATCTAATATATACTTTAGATATAAAAATATGTTGTGTGTGAGTGTGTGTATTCTAAAAGGTGGTTGGGAAAGGGAAAAGCAGAAATAAATATATTTAATAAAAGCCTAGGCAAGCACAATGCTTTAGTAAATATCTTAAAAGGAAAAGGTACAGTCAAATTTAATTTCAAGATACTTGAAGGTAAATGTACATTTAATGTTACTGATGATTTCACAAAACCTCTCTCATAATAGTTCTAGTATGGATAATACGAATAAAATAGTTCTATTATGAACAAAATCTTTATTTCCCAAGTAGAGATGTAGAGTTTTATTTATATTTAATTTCTTTATGGGGCAAACTGAGAAATTTACATATGTATATCAACTTGGACCTAAAGGATTATACTTAAAATAGAAATATTGCCCAACCAAACATGCTACTCATGTCTGATCTTTTCACCAGAAACAACATAATTAATTAAGAAAAATTGTTTTCAATTACAATTCGAAATGTCAAGATTAGTATAACAAGTTAGCAATTCTATGCCCATGAACTCATGTGGAAAATTGAGTCTGAGGCCTCACAACCTACGCATGATGATGGGATGAAAACTTGCAGGATTAGGAAGCAGCAAACCTCAGGGCTGCTCTGCACCACGCAGAAAATCACCCAGAAAGCCCTGCAGAAGGTTCAGTAACATTAGCTTTAGTGGTAAAAGGTAGGTTTTGTCTTCTAAGTTTGTTTACCTTTTTTGATTCAGTCTTTAGAGTAAACATTTATTGTGCTGAGATTGTAACTTTGAATAAAGACTCTACCGAGTAGTAAGAAACAAGTCTTCCTCAATTAGCCATTGTCCTTTCTGGTGAAAAGGTCACACAAATGGAATATTTGCTTGGTGATATTTCTATTTTTTGGATAACATTTTTTATATGGTATATTCCAACTGATTATAATCTGATTTATAAAAATGGTGAATTTGTGGATATGAAGGGCACATCACTATTTTAAAGACATTTGCAATGTTTTTAAAGTGTTAATCATGCACTTGGGCATTCAGCAAGTATCAGTTGACGAATGCTCTTCTTTGCTTCAAGAAAAGACACTCTGGAGAACCGCCGAGGACTAGTCAGTGTTTGCTAGTTGCAATCTCTTGACTTCTCTTTCCAGTGACTACTAGCTCCACCACATAGAGAGGTTCTGCCCCTTCCCCCGGCCCTGCATTCAGGGTGACGCCCCACCAAAGGACACGCATCTGGGACAAAACGGGGACTTCACAGTTGCCTCCAACCTTCTTCTCCCTCTCATGAGGAGGGAGACTTTCACTGAAACCTTATCTTGTTCCAGTGCTTTCCCTACTCAGCGGAGAACTGCTTTGTACTCCCCACGAGATCCAAGTACAGGTATCTCTCCATATTCACAAAGCCTCCATGACCCAGTCAGTGTGGTTCGGTGCGTTTAAACACATTTTAAATTAATTCAAGTAAGCTACAAATAAGAAAGGAAATCTTAAGTAACAATTAATGAATGAATGTATTAATGAATTGTTCGATTTGACCAGTGGCTAGAACTCTGAAAACAAACCGAGGAGAAGGCAGCAGAGCCCTAAGTTCTCTGTAGTTTGATGAGTGAATTAATATCTACGGCATTCTTTGGAATGCTCGCATAGTTTCTAAGGACATCAAATCGTCGGAGAGTTGGCTAGGTATAAGCCAGCCTCCTCTGTTGTGGCCCAGAAGGTCTGACCTACTTTTCTCCATACCGAAGGTCAATTTTCAAACAAACAAACAAACAAACAAAACCAAAAAATTCCTAAAGATCAGACATTTCAGATTTAACTATTTTGACCACATGGTAAATTTGGAGCCTATGTTGGAGGCAGGGTGATGTATGTAGCGACCACTTTTAACTCCTGCAGTGCTCTGAGGTCGGCATCAGTGCTGCGGGACATGGTGGCATGTACGTTAGGAGAAAATAGTAACAGGTCACCGTTACTCTCAGGGTAAATTGTGGAGCAAAAAACAAACAAACAAACAAAAATAAAAATAAAAACACCTTTACATAAAACTCCCATAGCCTGAACTCCACTTCTGAAACAGGCCACAGATCCATGGCTACCTTCCATGGAGCACAGATTGAAAATTCTTGTGTCAAAGAATAGCCTGCTTGTTTTCAGAAGAAAGGCGGGAAAAGTGCCGAGAACCACACCCGCTAACAATATCAGCAGTTTCCAGGAGGCTTGCCCATGAAGTGGTGCCTGCGAGGCTGGACAGGGAAAGTGTGATTGCAGCCCCACCCCCGAAGTCAGCCCTGTGCCCGGAGCTTGCAGAACCGTTTTACAGGACGGTTTTCATTCCTCTCATTTCCCTCTGCACAGCCCAAACTCAAATGCTAACTTTGACCTCCCTTTCCGCCCCTGCTGTCGACACACCCCATCACTCCAGCAAAAAAAAAAAAAAAAACTGGATCTTTTCCAGGTGAGATGCGTGATGCCAGGAGGAGGCAATCTTGTTATTAATCAACTTGATTCGCGGGAGAGAACACAGTTGCAGCAGAGATGAAAGTCAAGCACACTCAGCAAAGGCTCTAAATGGACACTTGAAATCATGCTAAAAGCTGTGCTATTCCAGTGCTAGAGGCAGGAACTAAAAACAAATAATATGTTACTGGTAAACCTAGGTGAGCTCTAATTTTGAGCCCCAAGCACCTATTCGTGCTTATATAGCTGAGAGGTAGCTTCTGGAGCTACTGGAATATAGCAGGCTGATGCCATCCAATTTGACTTTGAAGCGTTTAAATGCAAATTTGCATTAGTTAAGGGTGAGGTGACTATAAAGACCCTGGAAATCTACACACCTAATCCCTAGGGAAGCATTTCTAGCTTATGGAACTGTAAGGCTGCATTGCTTGTTGTCATTTGCATAAAATATTCTTCCAGGCCATGAAGCCCCGCCTCTTCCTGTGGCCTTCACAATGCCTTTGGCTCACAGTGGGTGCCCTCACTCCTTCCTGAGCATCCCTGGCACGACTGTCTGCTCAGTAACTAACACACCTTGATTTCTTCCGTTCATAGCGTCCCGTTTATTCTGACACAGTGAGTCAATTTTCCCTGTTTGTTTTGTTTTCTAGTTAAAATTTTTAAAGCATATGTACAAGTAGCACGTTAATTTATTCTCGTTGTGAAATGCCAATATGGTATTTTATTCATTTTGTGTTCCGCTGAGACAGGGAAAGATCATGGGCTGTGGCGTCAGGTGTGTCAGGATTTGCACCCCGGTTTGGATACTGATAAGCTGTGTAATTCTCAGCAGTTTGCTTAACCTCTTTGAAGTATGGTTTTCCTCATTTGTAAAATTGAACAATCATAATAATAATACCTTGCACAAAATAAAGCTTTAATGTGGGGAAATAAGCCAGCTGCCTAGCACAGTATATCTAAGGCGTGTAAGAAATGGAAGCCACCAGCAGAAGCAGCAGGAATAGTAGCAACAGGAATATTATGCATAACATGTTGCCCCCTTGCAAAAGACTCCTTGAGGAAAGGATAGCATCATATCCTTGTACGATCTCTTGCAGCAGTTCTATCATGGGATGCAAGCGACACTCAGTGAGTACTGGTTGAAATGTACTGGCATGAATGAGTTGGGTATCGATACCTTTGCCCAGTTAGAATAACAGAGTAGAAGCCTAGGTCACTGACTATTCTGAGGAGTGCATCGTGTGACACAGTGCTTTATCGGAAGTATAAAAGTAGAACATCCTCTTTGACAAAGTGTTTCAGTTACTTTAGGGTAAGGAGAGGAAGAAAGAGAAAAAAGAGAAGGAAATTAAACAGAACCATTACATTACAGTAAAAGAACAAGGAATAGGACCAAAGAGAAGGGAACTTATATTGTTGAGTGCTCTATGTCAGAGGCCTCCCTTTTTGTAAACTCATCTACTCAGCTTTCCTCTCACAACCATCCATCTAGATGTGTAAGTAGAAAACTCCTCCTCTTCCTCACTCTCCCTATACAACTGATTATCAATCAATGCACAATTGCCCCTAATTATCACTCTGCAACATCTGAACCTCTCTTGTTCTAGCTCAGCCTTCTTCCTCCTTCTCTCTTCAGCCCTGCTTATCTCTGGAATCCTCAAACATGACATGTTTCTTTTTGCTTAGGAGCTTCGAATATTCTTCTCCATACTGGATGATTTATTCATCTCCCAGGTATCAAATTAGATGTACCTTCCTCAGAGAAGCTTCCTGGAGGGCCTAGACTAAGAGGAGTCTCCATGTCAAAACATTTTCATAGCTCCCTATAATCTTCTTTTGAGGCACTTGTTTAAGTTGTTGTCGGGCATGCTTCCATAGTGTAGTGGTTAGCATGTCCACTTTACATGCAGAAGGTCCTGGGTTCATGCCCCAGTGGAGCCACGGTCCATGGTCCATGGTCATGCCACCCTGAACAAGCCCGATGTCTGATCTCAGAAGCTAAGAAGAGTCAGGCCTGGTTAGTGCTTAGATGGGAGACCACCTAGGAAGACCAGGTGCTATAGGCATAAATAATAACCAATTAAAAAAAAAAAAAGGAAAATTGTTGTCTCAGTCTTGCTTGTAACATGACATAATTCCACTGGATATTGACATTATTCTAGTAGTCTAGTATTGGATGTTATCAACATCCAATAGCCAGGGTGCAACAGAGGCTCATGATCTTGCAATTTCACTGGTTCACTAATTTTGAACTTGAGACAAGGACTTGCAGTAGGGCACTTTGATGACCTGAGATAGGGCAAGAGCAAGATAAAAAATGCTGTGAAAGGTCCCCTAAATGCTGACCCCAGACTCTTTCTCTGCTCAGATGAAACGGAAGCAGATAGACACAGGGTGCTGGTAAGACAATGAAGAAACCAGACAAGGCATGGTTTACGCTGAGTAAAATCAGAACTATAAATGCCTTGTATAATAGTGGGTGATCATGTGTATGAAGAAGTGACAAAGGTGGCTGGCTGTAGATCCCAGATCTTGTCTGTCACACGCAACTGCATCCAATGATTCCATGCCATCCATAATGATAGCATTAAATATAAAAGGTGGCAATGTGCCTTTGCAGTATATAACTTTAAAGTAAGAAAGCAGGCTTCATCCACAGTTTGTGGTATTTTGTCTTATTACTCTTTATATAGTTATTGTCATTTAAATTATTAGTTTTAGCAGCATAATATATCTAATCACTTGCATTTTATATTCTTGTTACTCTAAGTACTTTAAAAACTCATTGGTGAGCAATTAAAATGCACTTTTATATTTCTAAATCACATAGTCTATTAAAAAGCACTTTGAATGTAGTGACATGCTATAAAATATTCTATTCACTGTCAGGTTTATAGCTATCAAAGATTGCTGTGATGTATAAATTGAGGTTCGATTTGATGCCAGTGTTCTTTTCCCCAGAGTTTACTCTTCTGGGATTCCCAGTAATGTTAGAGTCCTTCTGTCAAAACCGCACTGCCATCATCCCCAAAAGAGGCCTCTAGCATTGGGGATGGAATGAATGGGGTGTGGATGGGGTTCCCAAAGTAAAAGCTGATCTTCTTGGCAGATTTGAGGAAAGTAGAGCTGGAGCAAGGCCAATGGTGAAGCGAAGATGTGTCCTGGGAGGAGGTGACCACAGATGACCATGAGAGATGAAGTGTACAGGTGATTTCCTGAGTTGTCTCTACATGGAACCAAGTGCTCTGTGAAGGGTAGAACGCTGTCAGTGGGTGTATCAGGTTCAAACCTGACTGGACAGCTAACCTGTTCACTAAGGCAAGGACACCTTTGAGAAAACTATAATTCGTTTTATAACTGTCGAACTGCAAATATCTGTAGGTGTCATTTTGTTCAGCCTCCCTTAGAATACAGATTTAAAACCTGGAGCCAAGATATGTGGAATTATTCTGGCTCTTGATGAAAGCCATAGAGAGATGATTTTAAAGGAGATGCTCAAAGATGACTAAAACACTCAGTTAAAGAAACTGATATTATTTGAATAGGCAAAGAGAAGGCTGAGAGATGATCTCATCACAATTGAAATACGACCGTGATATATAAGTGATGTCAATAGTTAGTGATGCATAAAACATGCAATACTTTATTGAACAAGCTTGGTTTAAGAAGATACAAGCCAGTTTTATTCTTTATCAGTATACTCTTTAAACTTATTGTTCAAATAGTTCTCTGCTTACCCCTAGATGAAATCTCAGGAAATTACTGTAGGTTTTCCAGTCTAGGCCAATTCAGTGTAATAATGATAAAATTACAAACTCTCTTCCAACGTAAAAATCCCCCCTCCTCCAGCTCATGTTGGCCCAGGCCGTCTCTTCTTCCTCTACCTCTCCAGAATCGGTAGAGTGAAACGGTGGGGTGGATGAGGCATAGAATGGACGAGCCGGGCTGCTATGCTTGTGATCTGGTGTAGAAGCTCTGCGAGTATGGCAGATTCCAAATGCTGATTCTTTCTTTGTGGACTGCTCGAGGGCTTTCTGTATACCCTCTCCCCCATTTCTGGGGCTCTGTCTCCTACAGGGCCCTCTTCCAGCTGGCTGCTGATACCTGTCCCCTCACTCACCTGCTTCCTCTGCTGAAAACTGCAGTCTGTGGCCTTTTTGGAGGTGTCACACCTGACCCATGTGTCCCAGGAGCCCCAAGCCTCCATGCCAGACGAGGGAGAAACAAAGCCATCCTTAGCTTGTGTAAGCATCTGGTTCCCTCTGGCGAGAACCAGCCTCCACACTCCCCGAGAACCACATTGTTTCCACTTGGTCAGGCATCGGTGACCATTCATTGGGGTCACCTTGTCCCAAGCTTTCTTAACTTCACTTTTGGCTAATCAGTAACCAGAAGGATCGCCCCCCTCCCTCTGAAGCAAGACATCTGAAAATGCAGAAAAATAGATTAGGAAGCAATTTAGAAGTTGCTAGGAAACTAAAACTCGGTTCTTTAAACCCAAAATGTAAGCATGTCAGAAGAAAACATTTGAAGATGATCTTGATGCTCATTTCTTGAGAACAGTATCATTAAAGGCCTAGGAACCGGGCAGTTCTCTCGGCAGGTTATGTGCAGATCACTTTAATGGCTCCCTCAATAGATGTGTGAACTCGGACTGACTGTAGCTTCCATGTCTTAATTAACCCCCCCCCAAATTTAAGTACAAAGACAATAAGAGAAGACATTGGAAAATGGAGCTATTAACTGAAAATGCTAAGGGGTCCAGAGGAGAAGGCTTACAAATAAAAGTCAGGCATAGGAGTGAAAAGAATAATCATGACATTTTGATTCTTCTTCCACTATATCTTTTAGTGATTACAGTTTGGCCACCCACATTGTGAAAGTCTCCAGGAGGAGTGTTTATAGAAAATAGAGATGGAAACAATGAAGTAATGCTGCCTCCTTGCCTTTATAATTTAAGATTGTTCCCCAAAGTGCTTATTGAAGGTCCCGCCCAGCAAAATTTCCTATGACTCAGCCTAGGAGATTATTACCACTTCCTCTGGGAAGCTCTTGGCAGAATAGTAGCCTTTCTTATTAGGAATGTTTTTTGAAGGTCAGCCAGACTTTCTCATTGTACAACGGAGTCCAAGATTTTGGCTTTCATTTTCCTGACCACCCCCAAGCAAGTGCTTTCTTTCAATATGTGTATGGATAAGTCTTCAAGTCTCATCCAGCACTTGAAACACTGTAGGATCCAAAGACATACTGATTGGATGAGTATTTCTAGAGGATAGGATGGGTGGGTAGATGTGTTATTCTCTAGTCTATGCCTTTGAGTCCTCAGCCTGCCTTTTGAAGGTCCCTGGTATGGAGAGGTGGTTTGTGGTGAAGGAGGTGAAGAACAGCATCTCCACACCTGCCGCTGTCCTTCAGTGGGGACCCACTAGGGGACGTGATTTGGAACAATGATGATGTATTAGTTCCCTAGGGCTGCTACAGGAACATACTACAAACTGAGTGGCTTAAACAGCAGAAATTCATCCTCTCATGGTTCTGGAGGCTGAAAGTCCAAGATCAAGGTGTTAGCAGAGTTGCTTTCTTCTGGGGATGGCGAGAATCCATTCCATGCTTCTCCCCTGACTTCTAGTGATTTTCTAGAAACGCTTTGGCATTCCTTGGCTTTTAGATTCATTGCTCCAGTCTCTGCCTCCATCTTCACATGGCCTTCTCCTTGTGTGCACGTCTGCATTTCCCCTTTAAAGGAAACATTGGACCAAGGGCCTACCCTACTTCAGCATAATTTAACTTGACTAAACTAATTACATCTGCAACCCTATTTTCAAATAAGATCACATTCTGAGGTACTGTGAGTTAGAACTTGAACATATGAATTTTGGAGGGATGCAATTCAATTTATAACAGATGGGATTTATTCTTGATGCTTCCTTCAGCCCTGTCCTCCCATACAGAACCGTCTACTTTACCTCCTAACTAATTTCAGGATTCACTTACTGTTCTCCATCTCTCTTATCACTTCTCTAGCCCAATATGTCACGCCTCTTGTCTTGATTACCTCGATAGCCCCCTAATTCGTCTCCCTCCTTCCAGTTTTGCCACGTTCCAATCTATCCTCCATGCTGCATGCAAAATGATATTCTTAAAAGACGGCTCTAATCATGACACTCGCCTCTTAAATTCGTCAATGGATTTGTGCTGATTCTACAAGCCAGCTTCTCTCAGCTTCGCCAGCCCGCTTTCCTGTCCTGCACCTGTTCACTCATCCTCTGCTTCCTAAGGATACTGGGTCTCCTTTCAGTTGCTCCAAGGTATTACATTCCAGCCTCACTCAGGGCCCTTGCAGCTCCCTGCCTAGGACGCTGATCTTCTCTTCCTGACCTGAGTAACTCCTTCTTCCCCTTCTGCTTTCAGCTTAGATGTCATTCCTTAGGGAAAAGCCTTCTCTGTTCCTCACAACAGGTTGAGTTTCCGTCATTTTACTTTCATGGCGCATTGTAAGTCACCTTTTTAGTACTTACTACTCAGTTTGTAGTATTTGTTTAGTTAATCTCTCTCCCAAAGAGCGAATGTCTGTGTCCCCTCAAATTCATATGTTGAAACCTGACCCCTGCTATGATGGCATTTGGAGGCGAGGCCTCTGGGAGGTGATTGGATGGTGGGAGTGGAGCCCCCGTGAATGGGATTGGTGCCCACAGAACCCCCTTGGCCATTCCACCATGGGAGGACACGGGAGGAGACAGCTGTCCACGACCAGGAATCGAGCTCTCGGCAAACAGCAAACCTGCCCGCGCCTTGATCGTGGACTCCTTATCCTCCAGAACTGCGAGGGGTAAATTTCTGTTGCTTATAATCTGCCCAGTCTATGACAGTTTATTATAGCAGCCTAAATGGACCAGGACACTCTCTCATTAGACTCTAAGCTTTGCAAGGACAAGTACTGAGTCTGCTGTTTCTCACCATTTCATTGTCATCACTATGGTATGAAGAACCAATAAGTAATTGTTGAAGAAGTGGATAAATGAATGGTCATTTTCTTTCCAATTCTGTATCTTAAATGGCTTAATACTGCTCTACCTTTCACCTCAGGGAACTACAATTTCACATTAAATACCTAACCCATTTCCTTCCAGTCACAGAATGGAGCACCCCTCGGCTGTCTGGTTAGTCAGAGGTAAAGTGAAATCAGGCTCGGGGTTAGCACAGTGTCTGCACTGAGTTGTTCTGTAATTGATCACACACAGGAACCCAAACTTCTCAATATACTAATATAGCATGACAGCATTTCCACATTAATAGATTTAGTCATTCATGATGCGCATGTTGATCTCCTGTTACGTGTAGACATTACGTGGGGCTTGAAGATAGAATAGTGCCCTCATGTTGCTCACATTCTGGTGAGTGTGACAAGCAATGCATGGGTAAAGAATGGAGTGGCAGGTGAGGATAAGTACTATGAAACATTAATGAAGCGGAGGAAGAAAGTAAAGAGGGACGGTGAAGTTATTTCACGGCGGGGGTCATAGAGTGCCTCTCTGAGGAGGTGAGATCTGAGTAGAGTCCTAAATTTTAACAAGAAATATCTAATGGGGAGGAGAAATGGACAAAGAAAACACCTAAGGGAGAGCTACCCAAAGCAGCAAGGATCTGGAGTGTCTGGGCACACAGAGATACCATGCAGGCTGAGGGCCACCTAACTCAGGACCTTGTAGTCCAAGTTAAAGCTCAGATTTTATTCTAAATGTGAAAGATAAAGAAACGGGGGAAGTACTGAGAAGGAATTGGCACATTTTAGGTTACTTTGGCTGCCATGTGGCAGAGACTATTAGGGAACAGGAGTGGAGGCAGGCAGATTGGCTGAAAGCCTCTTGCAGGTAAACATGTGAGAAGTGACAGTGGCTGTCAATCATGCTGCAGGCGCCGAAGGAGAAACCTAGGTCTGAGCCTTTTCAACAAACTCTGCTTTCCTGCATCACCCAAGTTTCACCCCGCAAATGCTACAGGCACCCCATTCTATGATTTCAGACTAAGGCTGCTGGAAGCCACTTCTTCGCAGCCTCTGGGCCTCCCCAATGCTTGGTTTAGTAACTCTCTCATATCCATCCCTGCCTCTTCTCCCGCGCACGCCCCACGGACCCAAACAGAGCAGTTTCTACACCCACAGTAAACGTGGTCTCCGTCATCTCAGCGGTCTGTGTGCCGGGACCACGCCCCCTAGGGGAGGTCCTGGGATTGGCACAGGCTTGGCCAAGGAAGAAGAAAAGGAGATCCTGTTAACTAGAGCTCCCAGGGGGCGGGAGGGAAGGGGAAAGGGATTGACAGGGATGCTGTTTCCTTTACCTCGTTGGAAACTCAGTGTCCAGGAGAGTAGCTGCTCCTTAAAGATCTGTCGAGTGGGTAAATTAAGAAATATTAAACTAATTTAGGGTCAAAAAAAAGTCATACAGAAAATTCAGGAGTTCATTGTGAAACAGTATGTTGTTAAAGAGGATAGGCTTTTTGTGGACTACTGCGTGTTTTGAGTGACAATGGACTTGATCTTTCCTAACCAAGAGGTTGCCCTTCGCACCTCAAACCTTGTAAATCGTGGAAAACTAACCTGTAACTGGAAGATCATTGAAAAAGAACTGATAGAGAAAGCTGGAGCTGTGATGACAAAATTGGGGGCAGCTGAGCAGAGGGCACGCGCTCAGGGCCCGTCCCACCCGCCCACGAGGAGGACTTTTCCATCTGCTGCACAGTTCGCTGCCGAGCGAGAGTCCTCCTGCCACCTATTCTCCACTGTTCCCGAGAGAAGCTTTTTCCCACATAAAAAGGGAGCACAATGGCCCGGGGCCTGTCAGAAAAGATGGGGACCTTGGACAAGTCACCGACTCTTGTTGATACAGCTTTTTCATCTATATCTACCTCAAAGGAGCATTGGGTCAGTCAATGGAAACGATGAATTGGTGGTTCCTGAGCTGCTTAGTGAGGGGCGGAGGAAGTGGGGTGAAGCGTGAGCACCTCCAGGGGGACACCGGGCAGGAAGTGGGGGCGGGGTCGGCGCAGCTGTGTCGAGCAGGCAAGTCCCACAGGGTAGCACGATGCTATGACCTCCAGTTGGAAAGACTTCCTAAGAGTGGATTATTTCCAGATTTTCCTCCTCATAAACCCAAAATACCAAACAAACAACGAGGGCAAAGTTTTGCAACCCTGCAAAGCTCCAGTTTTCTTTAAAGAAGAAATAAATGCCTCTTATATTCCAAATCCCAGTCGTTGGGTCCAGGACAATGACGGAAACAGGAACCCTTCATTGGCCAGTGCGTGCACAGCCACTGCCCCCGTGGCAAGGCTGTTGAATTAAAACCTTTAATTTTTTTTTTCCTTTAACCCAGGCTCTACTATTTACTAATTTACAAAAAGGTACATTCAGAACTTTTGTCTCCCTCCCAAGAGATTATCTCGGGAGTCAGCAGCTGCACAAACACACACATTTCAGTACACTGGGGATTGATGATATGTGCTACGCATGCATTTTTAATCTTGTAAAAAAAAAAAAAAAAAAAAAGGAAGCCGTAAGCACAGAATAAAGGATTATGATGAGCCACACACCTGCAGGAACACAGCGGCCCAGTGTGACCAGAAACGAGGTACTCTTGTGTAACCGTAGGTCAGTGGCCTCCATGGAGGGGAGAGTTTCAAAACGTGATGGGAGAGAGCCCACTGGTAACTATTTCACATCAAGGGCAGTGGGCACTGACCATTAGCAAAGGAGAATTATCGTTCTGTTGTTCCTTTATGCAGACAGCAACCATTTATTACAAATTAAACCACCCCCACTGCCAGCGTGCTCAGCAGAGCCAGGTCATGATGAGCTTTACGGGACCAAGGCATGAATGTGAATAAACTGGGTCCTGGGGCTGAGGTAGGCAAACTCGCTCACCACACGTTTTGCCTCCACCCACCCTCTTTCAAACAGCTGCTCTTCCAACCCCCACTTCGTCCTTCTTTGGAGGCTTGCGGCTTTTCAGCTGTCCCGTCTCCACTCAAGCTTCTTGAGGTTGGGGGACCACTTCACACCTGCCTTCATCTCCAACACTGGTACGCGATGAGCGCTCACTCTAAGACACCGTTCTCGCCGAATGATCGCATTTAATAGGAGGACCTAGAATGCAGCGGTGACCTGTGCTGAGTTCTCGCGGTCCAGGCACCAAAGATTAAGCAAAATGATAATACGCAGCGTGGCAGCGTTAGGGGGGGTTTCTCTAGTATCTCTTGTTTACAACGCAGCTTAGAAATAATATCAAGAGCTTTAAAAAATAGCATTTCTTAAACTAGGAATTCTAAAATTTCTCCTAAGGACTGCAATGAATCGTGGATTTGTTCTAACACTTGCCTATAAAGAAATTGAATGCAGCGTGCTTGCGTTATTAGAAAATTGAAACTAAACTAAACATCCATCATTCGGGGATTTGTTTAAAACAAAAAAGCATACGTTTTTGCAAAGGAATATTATACAGATATTTAACATGATGTAAAGGAAGAGTATTTCTGTATTGGGAATGAAATAAGAAAAGCAAGTTGAAAAACATATGTGTCCCACATTTTCTTTTTAGGAAAAAAAAATATATGTGAGACTTGGTAATGGTACTTATGATGTGTAGGCCATAGGATTATGAGTTATTACTTTTTATGTTTATCATTATCTTACATTACCTTGTGATTACTCTAAAATGAATACATATTACTTATACAATAAGTAAAGCAAGTTTTTAACTGTTCGTTTTAAGAGGACCTGCATGAATATTTTACTAGTAGATTTTCAGATGCTAGTGTTAGTCCAGATATTTAGGCCTCCAAACTCAGGCCGGATAAACGCTGCCTTCTCACTTGCCCAAAGGGCACTGTTCGTTCTCTGAGATACCACACCCTGTGGAATAACCTGATCTCCTGGCCTCGTATAAGTCTAAGCACCAGGAAGCAAACTATTTGGAAAAACGGGAGCTCGCATCTGAAAGGTATGAACTTAAGTAAAAGTTGATCCTACTCAAGGTTTTCTTTTGTGATCTGTTATACAGCAATACCATTAAATAATGCATTTTCACTCACTATTTGTTGGGAGTTTGTCCCATCAAAGAATTTCTAAGTTTCTAAATAGCCTTAATGGGTTAAGTATCCCAAATTCAAAGAAAAGGTTACTCTTAGGTACCTTAGCTACTTTGTGTTCCAGGAACAAAGCCTAGGTCAAGGGAGGTGCTACACACACACACACACACACACACACACACACACACACACATCTATATCTCTATCTGTATCTATTTACATATATGGCTATATGGATATAGATATACGTAGAGAACAAAAAGTCAATACTCTGTTAATACACGTCTTGTTTTAGACACAAATTTGTTCTTTGGTGAATATAAAATTTTATTTTCTTTTGTTTTTTTAGCTAATTTTGCTTTACAAACTCAAAACATTTCAGAGTATTCTTTTACTTATTACTGAGTATAAGATTAAAGAGTGTGAAGTAGGCGTGAAAGAAATACTTGTGGTTGACTGAGCATGTGTTTCTGGTTGAATCGTAAGGAAGTCAGCGATATATAATAAGATTTTTGAAATTGGTTGTAAATATTGAGGCTAAATGAGTTTGAAATCTTCTCAAATAGCTTTTTTACATTCCTCCCCTGCCCCTACTCTAGAACGTTCTGTGTTACCTGGTTGAGAACGGACATTTTTTTGTCTGAACTATTAATCATACAGTCCTCTGCACATCGATGAGCAGCCTGCCATTTTCGACTTTTTGCCCATAACTTATTATAAGCATCAATGCCCAGCACATTGCCACTTTGTGGAGTTACAGACTTCCTAATGTCCTAATTGTTTCCGGTTAATAGATTAGAGTTTCAAGTAAGTGCCAGCAATAGAAGGCATGAGCCAACCTCACCGAGGAAGGCATTAACTCCAGCAGGGCAAGGCTGCTTGCTGTCCTGTGTCTGGGGCGCTGGAATCCAGTCCAACTTGGCAGGGGGCCGGGCGGTATGTGACACTGGCCAAGCAGATGGCTTTCCTGAGTCTCCAGTTCCTTATCTACAAAACCAGGGAAAGCTGTCACTGCATGGTTTCTAAAGATCCTTTCGGTCTTAAAAGCCTTTGCAGGGAACTGTCGTTTGGAATAATTCATCATTTTTCAGAGGCTTGGGGGTTCTGATCAAGGCTAGAGTGGACAGGCCACCTTCCGATGGAGGAAAAGTCACTGGGTGTAAACTGTTGCTCGTCCCTTCTGCCTCGCTGGAGGCCAAGAGCGATGGAACTCCGCAGTTCCCTCAATGTTCTCAGCGGAGAATGTGGGCTAAATGCGTAGATTCATAAAATGAAACAAACTTGCTTAAAATGAGCGCTTTCCACAAATCCCAACTGACCCAGCTAGCTCAGTGGGGTGGTGGTTTTCTCCCAGCAGTTTTTTTTCCCCTTTCTTCAGTTTAGCGAGTTGTAAATTGATTACTGCTGTTCTGCTTTGTGTTCAGCCCAGGAAGGTCTCCTCTAATAACTCAGCCCTTGGATGCATCTCCGAGGTCCAGCTTTTGCAGAAATCACTTAATAAATCAGTGGCTGACATACATTTTTATTGTCCTGGGTTGGGCACTAAGCATCCCTGCAGCCTCTAGGTTTATCTCTTTCAAAGACTTTGGACTTAGAAAAGGAATCACTCTCAATTGAA
Source organism: Eonycteris spelaea (assembly GCA_003508835.1). Classification (NCBI taxonomy): domain Eukaryota; kingdom Metazoa; phylum Chordata; class Mammalia; order Chiroptera; family Pteropodidae; genus Eonycteris; species Eonycteris spelaea. Next base: position 899,503 of record PUFA01000189.1, read on the forward strand.
TGGGTATCAATTTGACACGTCTGCGTAGTTAAGGAAACCTATGCTTGTTATAGTTAGAGTTTTTTCAATATGTGGCAGGACAATATCTCTTTCCTTAAAAGGCACTGCGACAATCTTGTTTTTTTCCACCACCCTAGATAGAGACCCCTCTGTCTCAGTCGATGCTCTAGAAGACGCCATATTCGAGCTGTCTGTATTATCACGCAATTAGCACATGTGATGCTTTCCATCTGCTAATTTGGACAAAGACTATAATATCAAGCTCTTTGAGAATTCCTTCAAATGCAGCCTTCACACTCCTTCTGGGAAATACTGGCTAAAACTAGGATATCTAAAAATAATATTTTATACTTGTAAAACATGATCTTCAAATGCTTCAGTGAAAAACATTGTGGAATTAATTTCCATGTCAGTTTGAAGAAAATACTAACATTATTGTTTTATAAAGGTCAAAGAGAGGTTATAGAAGTAGACTAGTAATTTACTGCAGGTTTGAAGTAAAGAAAAAGATGACCAAGCTCTGTTGATTATAGTGAATATTGTTATTCTTTGATCAGATGCTTTATTTCTATGTCATTTGTCCATCTGTCGATTCTTTCATTTAGTATCTATTGAACATCGACTAGTATCCAACATTATAATAAAACCCAATATCTATTGAGTGTGTCCTGTTCAAGGCACTATTGTAAATATTTTGCAAGAATCAACTGATTGAGATATATTCACCACAATCTTCTGAGGTAGATACTATTATTATTCTTATTTTAGAGATGAAGAAACTGAAACACACCAGCATTGAGTAACTTGCTCAAGGTCATCCTCCTGCTGAATGGCAGAGCTAGGATTTGAACCCAGGTAGTCTGAAGCCAGAGTACTTGCTCTTAGCCACTCACTACACCCCCTCCCACCACAGGCAAGTACAGTACAGTAGATTGTGCCTACATGTCTAAAACTCAGGCCTCAATGTGAGTGATGTCATAGGAGAGATGAAACCCAAGTTCTTCCAATGTGCAGAAGGAAGAAGGGACAAAGGAGTGATGGCTGATGGGTGTGGGATTATGGGAAAGTCTTTTTTTATCCTCATAATAAACTATTGAGTATTAACTAAATTTCTATTTTATGACATTTTCATGTAGACAGTGAATATTATCATTATGCCAGTTAAAAATAAATTACCTACTCTGTCTGAAGAAAGACTTAGAAAGAGAATTCTTCAAGGTGCATGAGCTTATTCATAATAAATAATTTCACTTCACTTTAAATTGTATTTTTTTTCTCTCCAATTGACCTAATCTTTCTGGGAATAAAATTATGGCATCTGCATTTGGATTTATAGCTAAAAATTGTGCAAGGGCTGTAAATTCCTCCTGAACCTACTAAATCTCACCTAGTAAAAGTAATGCTAAATGATTTATGTGAATACTTGTCAGAATTAGATTGGTACTGAAAGACCACGAAATGCCATTTATTGTCTTTTAAAATATTCGTAATTTCAAGTTTACATTTTGATGCCTCCTGTCTCCTCTTTGAGACACCTTTTTCTGAATCCCAGTGGTTCTTTAAGAAGGTGTTTCTACCATAACGATATCTTGCATTATATATTCTCTGACTTTATATGTAGAAGTGTTATGTCTTCCAAATATGTTTGTCGGCATTTTGAGTGTTATCATCTCAGGAAGTAAGAGCATCTTCTCTTTCTTGGTGTGATCAGTTTCTGCTGGCGTTGGGCATGTGGGAGTGTGAACAGATGACATTGACCTGACCTGTCAGTGCTGGCCAATGATCTGCTGACATTCTTAGGGGTAGTTCTATCCAGTGATCAGGTCCCGGGCAGAAAATTGGCGGGCTTGGATTCTGTTTCCCATTATCTATAACTTTCCATACATCGCTTAGGCTCTCATTTTCTTCACAAGTAACTTCACAAGTAACTCTGTCTAGACCCGTGGTTCTTGGCCTTGACTGCACATCGGAACCACACTGCCACAGGCTTCTATCTCCAGAAATTCTGAGTCCATGGGTCTGGGCATCGGGGTTTTAAACAACTCCTCAAGTGGTTCTATTGGGAAGCCAAGCACAGAACTTGTCTAGAGCATTTCAGAAACGTTGATAAGATTTCTGTAGCCTGGTGTAAGGCTCACCACCATCCCACATCCACTTTCTTCCAAATTCTGCTGATTCATTTGTTAATCTCTGAGTCCATCTGCTCTCTGCTTTCCTGCTGACACTGTCCAGCTCCCCCCCCCCCTTAACTTCCTGCCTTTTCTTCTTTGATCCTCTTCCTGCTGCAGATGTGACCTTCCTAAAACATTGATGTGTGTCCCTTTCATGCTAAAACTCCTGGCTGTGGAATTGAGTGCTCACTCCTAAGAATGTCATACAAGGCTCCCCGTAGCCTGCACCTGCCCGCCTCTCCAGCCACGCGCTCCAGCACATCCTCCCTGTGCCTGCGACATCCCGTGTCTCCATGATGTACATGCTGTTCTATCTGCCCAGGATGAGTCCTTCCTCTTCCTTCCCACTGTCCATTCATTAACCACCTACTACGTACCCTTGGAACCTCAGCTAAAATGTCACCTTGGTGGCGAAGTCTTTTAGATGTACATGAGCAGACGCGCTCCTCCGTCTTCTATGCTAAGTGCGTACTTATACATCTAACATTACTCTTCCCAGAATATTATAATTATTATTTGCACATCTAACATTTAAGGGTAGAAATTGTGTCTAATTCATGATGTTTTCTCAGCATAGAACTTTGCACAGAGTAGGGACTCAAAAAAGTGGGTTGAATTAAGTTGAATTAATGTTAGTAGAGAGTTTGGAATTCCTTTGAGAAAAATACATATATACTTAGGAAAAAAGTCCATGCAACAAGACTCCTCAAATTAAGGTTTTAAAGATAATTTTAAATACATCTGATACACATACTATCAAGTATCAAGGAATTTGTAAAGTTATTCAACTTCTTATTTGCTTTTGTGCATATATGATTCCCATTACTAATAGAACACATAAATATCACATTTATCCTATGTCCTATGTTGCTGTCCTCAAGAGCTCGACGAGAAACAGGCCAAGAAACCGCTACAGTTGTAGAAGGATCACCTGCTATGACAGGGCTAAGCACAGACTTACCTCCAGGGTCAAGTAACCTTGACTTGGGGACATTCCCAGCATAATGGCTGAAATTTTGCTCCTTTCTGTTCTACTCAAGAAAGCATAGTCAAATGTAAATTAATAAAAGTGATAATATTATAGAGACAATCTTGTATACACACAGAGGCTTTTTAAAAAGTAAATAATTTACAAACCTTGATACTTAAGCTATTATAGTAACAAATTCTGTGTGACAATTTAGAACAAATTGCAACATACAAGTGCATCATACTATCTATTTTGGGAGAGAAGGGACCGCCTCCTTACTGTATTTATGCTACATTTAATCGTGCACAGGTTTACGTTACATATAGCCTTATCCATGGCTATTGTGACCAACAGAATCTTGGTCCTTTAGGACCAAGAATTCAAATTTAACTGGTACCACCAATGTAGGGTGAGAAGGTAGTTATCATTTTACTTCTTTGATGCCAATTCTATCTTGTCCCTTCATTTCTTTTAATCAATCTGACTTTTTGAAACAAGAATCTGTCCACGATTAAATTTATGAGGTCCCTAACTTCAGACTAACGTCTTTTATTGGCACTGAACCTGAATACATTTCCTTTTATTTCCCTGAAACAGCACTAGTGATTGATGGGCTAAGATGCAGTGAAATGTAATACAAATAATAAAATATCAAATGAAAACAACTACGTTACTCAGCCAGTGTATGCCAGTTATGAATGAGCTCAGTTCATTATATTGAGTTGATTTTACTTGATCTGTACGTTACATCAGCTGTGTCATCAGTACATTTTACATCAAAGGGCAGATTGGACATACATGTGGCTTAGCAAACACTTTTTCGTGACAGTCCTAGATCCCAGTTCTATGCTAAAAAATCATCACTTCATAAAGATAAGAAATATAGTAAAAAGAAAAGAAGAGAAGAAGAAGAAGAAGAAGAAGAAGAAGAAGAAGAAGAAGAAGAGGAGGAGGAGGAGGAGGAGGAGGAGGAGGAGGAGGAGGAGAGGAGGAGGAGGAGGAGGAGGAGGAGGAGGAGGGAGGAGGAGGAGGGGAGAAGGGGAGAAGAGGAGAAGGGGAGAGGAGAGAAGGAGAGAAGGAGAAGGAGGAGGAGGAGGAGGAGGAGGAGGAGGAGAGGAGGAGGAGGAGGAGGAGGAGGAGGAGGAGGAGAAGGAGAAGGGTACTACTGACTACTGAGATGGTGCCATAATCTGAGAACTCAGATGTGAGACGTGAGACTCACAGAGTGCTAGAACCCCAGTCAACACATTGTGATTTATTGAACTTTCATTTCTGTATTTATTCTAAGAAAAAATGCTGAAAAGAGGTATGGGTGCATACGTGGGTCTAATCTCTTAGAAACCAGCATACATTGGGCTCAGTAGTGTAAGGTCCTGTCTTGATTATGGGACTAGATTTCTTTTCTGAAATTCCTAAGCCTATGTAGCTAATGTATTTTTGGAGCATATTTGGAACTGTTTGGAATATGCTCATTAAGTATGGCTGCCAGAGAGTTTAAAGCTAATTTCTAACCACTAGATGGTGACTGCCAGATTATAATTGTATTCCTTAAATCAAATAAAGCCTATAAAAACTATTGCTGTCAGGTGTTTAATTTCCCCTAATTTTATCTGACCCAATTTAAAGGTCTTCGTTAGGCTGAAGTCAGTAGTGTTCTTCATATTCCATAACCCTCTATAGCACTAAAAAATATACTGCAATGTGTGTGTGTGTGTGTGTGTGTGTGTGTGTGTATCATATATACAGGAAACCCCACCATGCCTTTCTGGAGCCACCTATAAAAGCAGAATAAATTATTTCTCTTAACCAAAAATATCCTGAAAAAGAAATGTTTTCATAGGGTAAGAGGACAGCTTCCTTTTTTAATAGTAGCAGATGTAATATGGTCCTCATGGAAATCGAATGTAATCTCCTTGATAAAAAGGACCATTTCTTTTATTCTCCATCCCACGTTATCTTATTAAAAGCATTTGGTGTATTTTTGGCAACATTGATAAGAAGAGCGTACGCCTAATGTTGCAAATCTAAAGGATAAGGCTATGATTGGAATTCTGTAGTATATAACCTTGAAACAGATAGCTTGTTGACTTGAGGTTTAATTTTTTAAATATATTCTTTATGCTTTTGTGCCCCGTTTTCATTTTCCGATTTCCCCTCTATCAACGGAGTGAACCCTGATTTGCATGTATGTGAGGTGTTAACTAAAAGCAGTATTCTACATAAACCATTATCATGATATCAGACCTATAAAGCTATTTAATTGCCTTTTAGGGGAAGTTTGCTGTATCAACTAATTTATGCCAATATAAAATTGAATTTTAATCTTTTAAAGCCAATTCAAAATTTACTTTCAGAGAAGTCACTTGTTGCCTACTGACATAGACCCTAAACAGGTCCTTGTTTTAGAGAAAAAGAATAATGAGGCACGACTCTCAGCCAGGTGTTATTATACCTTAGTAAGCCACCTTACTGAGATACTAACGTGATCCTGGCTTTGGAGAAAGAAAAGTGAGATATGACTTTCTCCCTTCTGAGAAAATAAATTTTGTCCCTTGTCTGGCACCATAGTCCCAATTTTAATCCCTGAGGTCCCTGATAGCCCTGTGGCAGTCATTTTTAACTAGAATTCAGGATGGACAGTGGTTGGGTCCAAAGGTCTTGACCACAGACTGTAAGAACCATTTCGAACTTGTGGGACGGCTTTGGCTCAGGGGACCAGTCATTGTCAGTGTGAATGAGCCAGGCGTGTGCTAGGTGTGAGCATGCAATGTTGTGCTAGGTGTGGGCACGCGCTGTTAACAAAAGCAGCCAGGACCGCTGACCCCTGGAGCTTGCATTCAAATGGGAAAAAGAGACATTAATCAAATAAGACTTGTAAATGTGAAGCGATATGATAAGTGCTAAGAAAGTGAGTACCTGTCTCAGTGAGAACAGCACTGGAAAAACTGACCTCAGTAAGGAGGCTTCAGAAAGGAGAGGAAAAGCGCGAGATTTAGACTCAGGCGTCCTGCACCGTGAGGTCAAGCAGAAAGCAGAAACAGAGGCCTGGCCTCTTTTTCTCCCCTCTCAGAAATTTTACTTTTATTACCTGGGTAATTGAAGCAAAAGATTCTGAAGAGTCATTATTAGATTGGGAACTGTCCGCAATATTCAGAACCTAAGCAATTCTTTCCCTAAATATTCCTGCCTGCAAAAAGCAGCAAGACTGGGAAAACAACGTGACATTCAAGCATATGACGCGAAGGCCGCCCTTCTGTGTTTGCTCCTTAGATGAAGTCCGACCTGTCCAGTTTGCTTGGAGGCAGCTTCTGTTCTAGTCCTTGAACACCCGAATGCCACTGGGAGCCAGTGGCTACTGCAGAGCCTTCGTGAGCTCCTGCTTAGCTGAGATCATCCTTCCTTCACCAGTCCCGGCATGCATGACTCGCTTCGTAATGGGCAGGGCTCTGCCTTTTAACCCCCGCCACCCCCAAATGACGTGATAGTCGTTTGGCACTGTGGAGTAATGCCCTAGCTCAATCCTTGTGCTTTGCTGTTTCGTTGATTTTTCATCATCACCTATGCAGGTTGAGTTTGCCGAAGGAAACGCTGTGTCTGCCATTGGTCAACACCAACAGGAGAGGAGTGAATGAGTTATTAGAACCTGAGTACACGCAGGGCCAATGGTGCCAACAGGTTTTCCCTCCTTTCGCAGCCGGCTCCCTAATGGAGGGCAGCAGAGGCCAGCAGTGACCAGCCTATTCTATCAAACCAGAAGTGATAAAAGGCGTAGAACCCGAGCTTCGGAAGGAGAGGGAACATCCGAGGTTTAGATGTGTCGCTAGGTGGCAGTGTTCCGAAGTTCATTCTGAAGAGGGCCGTATTTGCCATCATAATTGCTGTTTTGTTGGAAAGTCAGAGTAATAAATAAGAGCTCATATTTATCGAAGTCTTATTACACATTAAGCGATGCGGTAAATGTTATCTATGGCCACATCAACATGGTAAGGTAGGCAAAACGAGTATCCTTTTTACAGAAGAGAGAGCGGGGGTTGAAACAGTTGAATAATGACAGCAGGAACCAGGAGCCTAGTTAGGCGTTTTACGGGCGTTGTGTAGTTTTGCTCCCAATTGCCCTATTCTGTAGGTGTCAGTGTCGTCCTCAGTTCAAAGATGAGAAGTCGAGGGGAAAAAGATGTCAGGTTACGTGTTCAAGGTGCCCCAGCTGGAAAGCGGAGAACCAGGACCTGCACCAGGTGGGTCTAACTCCAGAGCCTACACCCTGAAATGCTCCTTCCTCCCCTTCGACTGGACAAGAGAAGGGTTAGATAAATGCTTCTTTTTTTTTTTTTTTTTTTCTGTCCTGCCTGGGCAGTAGAAACACTTAGAATGTGAATCTAATCTCTCTATGCAAGTTATTTTTAGTGATGGTGCTGGGTGGAGAAAAAAATCATCCGAAGAGAATGCGTTATCCGAGAAATTAACCCATAACATTTCTTGAGGATACAAGTCAGTTTGCCCAGAATTTGTAAGTAAAACCCTGCATGCTTTAATAGAACAGCTTTTAAACACTCATATCCTCCATGAAACATGACATTGATAAGAAACCTGTGCCTGCTCTTCTCGTCCAAGTCTGTGGCCCGAATTAGATTTCCCAGAAATGAACACTGAAGTACTATGTTACTACCACTACCACCTAATAACACCTCTAATGGACTTAATCTTCTGATGACACACATTTTTGGCCAGTATTATTTGTCTGTTTGTTTAATTACATTGTTTTTCATATATTCCTTCAAAGTGGTGTTTTGGGTTTCGTCAGATAAATACCCAGAGTGGGATAACCGGGTCCTTTTTTGTCTCTTGTTCTAGCCTTTGTTTCTAAGTTTATTTTGCATGGTGTAGGTATTGATTGCTACCTCAGCTTTTTAAACTTGTTTCAATTTTCATAAAATATCTATTTTTCATCCCTTTACTTTTAGTCTGTGTGTCTTTCGATCTGAAGTGAGTTTTTGGTAGGCAGCATATGTAAGGGTCTTGTTTTCTTATCCATTCAGCCACCCTATGTCTTTTGATTGGAGCATTTAATCCATTTACATTTAAAGTAATTGCTGCTAGATATGAAGTTATTGCCATATTATTCACATTTTTGCTAACACATTATTCACATAATATACTGATGTATTATTTGTATTTTTTTATCATTTTTTTCTCTTTTCTCCTCAAAGAAGTCCCTCTAATATCTCCTGTAATACTGTTTGGAGATGATGTACTCTTTTAGCGTTTTCTTGTCTGGGAAGCTCTTTATCTGTCTTTCGATTTTAAATGATAGCTTTGCTGGGTAGAGTAATCTTGATTGTAGGTCCTTGCTTTTTATCACTTTGAATATTTCATGCCAATCTTTCCTGACCCGAAAAATTTCTGTTGAGAAATCACCTAACAATCTTATGAAAGCTCCTTTGTAAGTAAAAAACTGCTTTTCTTTTGCTGCTTTTAAGATTCTCTCTTTGTCTTTAACCTCTGGTATTTTACTTATGATGCATCTTGGTGTGAGTCTCTTTATGTTTATCTTGTTTGGGACTCTCTGCACTTCCTGGGTTATATGTCTATTTCCTTCACCAGGTTAGGGAAGTTTTCCGCCATTATTTCTTGAAATAAGTTTTCAGTTCCTTACTCTTTCTCTTTTCCTTCTAGTACCCCTATGATGTGAATGTGGGTCCACTTGACTTTGTCCCAGAGGCCCTTTAAACTATCCTCAATTTTTTGGATTCGTTTTTCTTGTTGCTGTTCTGATTGGGCATTTTCTACTATCTTATATTCTAAATCACTGTTTCAATCCTCTGCTTCATCTATTGTTAATTCCTCCTAAGGTCTTCTTTTTTTTTTCAGTTATTGTATTCTTTATTTCTGACTTTTTAAAAAATGTTTTCTATCTCTTTGTTGAAGTTCTCACTGAGTTTTCTACTCTTCCCTAAGTTCATTGAGCATCCTTATAAGAAGTGTTTTGAACTCTGCATCTGGCAGATTGCTTGTATCATTTTGTTTATTTCTTTTCTGGAGCTTTGTTATGTTCTTTCATTTGGGACATGTCTCTTTGTCTTCCCATTTTAGCTCCCTATTTATATTTGTTTCTATGTATTAGGTAGGGCAGCTATGTCTCCTAGTCTTAGTAGAGTGACTTTACATATTAGGTGTGCTGTGGATCCCAGTGGCCTAGTTTCCCTGGTCACCTGAACCGGGTGCTCTAGGTGTGTTCCTTGTATGGGTCGTGTGTGCCCTCCTGTTGTAGTTGAGCCTCAGTTGTTGTTTGCTCATTAATGGGAGGGATGGACTCTCTTACTGATTTGTTGTGAAGACTACTTGTGACCAGTGGAGAAGCTGTTGTGCAGGGGCTGACCCCATAGAGCGGGATTTGCTTTGCAGGCCTCTGTCTGACCTTTGGGTGTGTTGACCTCAGATGTGACCCCGGGTGGTGCTCTGACTCAGACCAAAGCAGACCACTGGGCGTGCAGGCCGGGGTCTCCTGGGGCAGGGCCCTTCTGCAGAACAAGTTTCAGCTGAAGCCTGTGCCCTGCCTGGGGTCACCTGGCATGAGCCACCAAGGAATCTGCAGATGGCCACCACCCATGCTGGTCTTGAAGGTGCCTCAAGAGGCCAAGCCACTACCTGAGGCTGGCTGCCACTAGTGCGGGCTTGGGGCTGCTCATTGAGAGTTATGGGCACACTGAGGCCCTCTGCTGCTTGTTTAGGTTTTGTGAAACTGTGAGAGATTTTAGGAAAGTTTGAAGCATGAGTCAAGACAGAGCGATTATATAGAAAATCCACTGGAAGTGGCTTGCGTGACTCCACAATTGGGAAGGGCGGGGCCTCAGGGAATCACCAGGAAGGGGCGATCAGTGTTAGATACATTGATGGAGACTCAGATATGGTGACTACCTGGGTCTTCAGGCCATGCGGGGGAGGGATCAACAAAGGAACAATGGTGTCTGCCAGCGCTTCTCTCTGGGAGAGAGCTGCCCTCCAGCCCTCACCCCAAAGCCAGACAACTCACTTCCTCCCGTATGTCCCTGGTGCCTTTTGAACTGCTGCCCCAGTGCCAGAGCTCAGAGCAAGTGAGTCTGTCACTGAGTAAGTCCATACGTGGGCCCCTTAAAAGGAAAGTCTGTGGCTCCCTGAGCCTCTATCTCACTCAGCCACAATCTCTGCTGGTTTTCAAAGCCAGAAGTTGCGGAGGCTTCTCTTCCTGGCACTGGAACCCTGGGCTGGAGAACCTGGTATGGGGCCAGGACCCCTCACTCCTTCTGAGATATTTCTTTAAATTCTCGACCTCCACATGTGAGTGTAGGACCAGCCTGTTTTGTGTTTCCAACCCTACTGTCAGTTTTGATGTGGCCTCTTCTGTGTGTCCCTGTTTGTAGGACTTCTTCTCAGCTAGATTTCTGGTGACTCCCAATAATGACTATTTTCCAGTTTAGTTTTAATTTTGATGTGGTTGTGAGAGCAGGCAAGCACAGCTAAGCCATCACCTGTTCTGCCATCTTGACCAGAACTCTGTATTTTTTGAAATTATTCATCATGGTGGAAGCCCACGGCCCATGAATTATGGAATTTTGTTTTTGTTTTCTGAGTCTACTGATGCAGGGTGGCTTGCTGACATCTTGTTCAATTACATCTTGTTCAAAGCTGTGCATTTATTGTAACACAAGTTGTCCCTAGAATACAGTGGTAAATATGTAATTTATTGTTTAACATCTTGGAGAAAGGATTGGGAGGGGTGGTAAGGCAACAAAAGAAATTTGCCCACTTTAACCCAGTAGGTGTCAGTTTTGATATACATACTCATATTCTAAATCTCACTCCTCTCAGATATTCCTTACTTAAAATGTTTCTATAAGTTCGATTCTCAGAAGTGCCTAACGGTAACCATCATTATGTTCCAGATGCCTATTAAAGAAGCAAGGAAACTGAAGTCCGGAAACCACTTTAAAGGCTAACCTCTACCTGTGTCTAATTCAAGATATTGAGTCTTCCAGACTATATAACAAATTAGCTCTTATTGGCTTCCAGGCAATAGTGATGGCCAACAGATGACAAAGGGGAGGCACAAAACAAACTTCCCGCCTCGCTAACTGAGCCTTCTCCCAGTTTTCAAACCAAAGAAAAACGGCTTAGTAAAAACGTGAGTTCATTAGAATTTGTTTCTGTGATTCCTTCCATCTGACACTGTTTCTTTAAAATAATTCTGTAAATCTGGTTCATTATTTTGGATCCACTGGAGGAGCAAACTTAGAAGGGATACTTTATTTGAAAGTATTTGTATTTCTTAACAGCTGTGATGAAGGAGGTAAGTCATTGGAAATTCTAAGATGCGAGAGAACACTTTCCTTTCACTACCAGTAGTTTTTAGGAAGAACTTATTGCCTCTGAATACCTGTTTGAAATAGCAGAGGAGATGATAACGTTACTTATATTTTTCTCTTCTGCTAGGATAGGTCCTGTACTTTTTGTTTTTCACAGACAATAGGTGTTTTTAAGCTTATCCATTTCACTTCATCAATAAGCTGGTTAAATCAAAGATGGGCTCTCTGGTCAAGGGGCAAGACTATAATTTTAGACATTACACATGTATCATATGTAATTTGGAAGTTACAGTGTAGACATTGAGACTCTGAGTCATTATTTCTAATGTGGACAACCATAAGAAGTACATGACAAAAAGTGTTCCTATGAGTGTGATCCCTGTAAATTGAACTACTGGTGGAACAGTTTTGTGTGAACAGGCAACAGATGTTGCGGGCAAAGATTTGTCTTCGTGCAGAGGAGTGATTCACAGTGTATATATGAGTATCTCAATATCGTAGAGATTGAATAATTTTATGGGGCATGACAATTTAGGGGAAAAAATGATTTTTTTAATTTTTTTTGTCATCAGAAGGCCATGACAAATAAATAAAGTATTAGGAGAAAGCCAGAAAACTTTTTTTTCTAAAAAGCATTTCATCTGTTGAATTTGGCTTCTATTTCTCTTCAGAGATTTTTGACAAGTGAGCCTGCAGCTCAAATCTTCACCTTCTTGCCATCTTCAAGATCCTTCACCAAACAGTCTGGCCTAACGTGGTGCTCTATTATCTCCTCTTCCTTCTTATCATCTTCCCTAACGTCCCTAATGCAAATAGATTCTCTGTTCCCTTTCCAAACACATGCTTCCTGACTATAAGCCCTACCTCTTTATAGCTCTGGACTGTACCATGGAATAGCCTCACACTCAGAATGCCTTTCCGAACTCCCCAAAGGGTCTCTTGAAAATAATTAGAGTGGAAAAGTTTTCGAGGCTAGTTTCCAACTTTCTTTCCACTTATTGCTCCCTAAACTACCCACGATCTATTGCTCATATACAGTGTAAGCATGCATTTGAATGTTTGACAACACTTGGTGACCCATCTTAATGGCAAAATGTAGTTTTTATTTTTATAAAATAATTACATGCACCTAGTGAAAAATTCCAACAATATAGAAGACTATAGCACAAGAAATTACAAATTAACAAGTAATAATTTTAAATAAAAGTTAATTTTAGCTTGCAGCATTTCTGGGGATTACCTCTATGACACCAAATAATATGCAAACACCTTTACTTCTTGATTAAAAAATTTATCACCAAACATCTTGTTTTCTTTACTTGATTTGAAAGGAGTGTTAACTCTCATTACATTGTCTCTTCTGCTCACCCAAGTTTAATGGTGACCAGTAGTTTTGATTCTTCTGGTGGTTAGCTCTCAAACTCTAAGTAATGCATGCAAACCCCTCTTCCTTGATTTGCCAACTTTCTTGACTCAGCTGACTTAAGGCGTGGATATTTTTGATCCTTATACTTCTCTCCACTTTCCTGTTACTTCTTTCTCATTCCAGTGTCTGTGGAAAGACAGGCCAGACTAGACAGCTAGCCACTCAGATATTCTGCTTTTTCCCCCTTTGCTCTATATTTTGGGAGATTTCCGCAAAGGCATCTCTCAGCACTTGTACTGAATTTTTCATTTTGGAAATCATATTTTTCAATTTCTAAGAAATATCTTTTTAAATGATTTCTCCTTTTCCATAGAAACCTATGGTTTATTTTATGGTTTTAATATCTTATATTTCTCTGAGGCTATGAACAAGAAAGTTTTAAACTCCCTTCTATCTCTTGAATTATGTGTTTTATCCAGAGTTAGTTGTTCTACTTACTCATCTTAGTGCTCTTCATTTGTACAAATTTATTCTCTCAAATATCTGCTGACTTTTTTTTCGCTGGATCTTATTTGTGAATGAAGGTCAGGATGGTTAACATAGTGGTTGGTAATAATTAGTATTGGGAAGAGTAGTGAGGCAGAGTTCCCATACATTGGTATGGATTTTCTGGGGGAAATTTAGCAATATGTATCAAGAATCTTAAAGTTGTTCATATCTATTAACAAACTGTACCACCTTTGAAAATTCACCATTGGGAAATGCCAGATTATGCACAAAGATATCTACATAAATATGAATGAATAGAGGGCTGCTTAAATGCATTTGATGGAACAGTATGTAGTGTTAAAGTTGATGCTTAGGATGAATTTTTGATAATGTAGGAATATTATGTATACATGCATATGGACCCCTGTGTGTATAGTTTATTTTTTTAATTCTCTACATGCAAATATAAAACAATTTAAACTAGAAAAGTCACAATAAAAAAGTACAAACAAATGGTTAAGGACAGGCTGAGTAAGTCAGCTGGCCACCCACTGTCCCCTCCTTGAGGCCTGCTGTGGACCTCTGCATGCGCTGTCTTGGTTTCTGCCTTTGCTTTTGTTCTGGGAGGATTGACTGAAGGACTAAGATGGAGGTGGCTTCACTCTCAACACCCAGTCCAGTGATTCTCAACTTTGTTATTGTGTGTGCATGTGTATGTATATGTGCGCGTGTGTCAGTGTGAGTACATGTGTGTGACTCCTCTGTCTCCTCCTGTTTGGGCTTCTCTTGCACCCCAAATATGTCTCAATGGGTTTGTCCTGAGGACCCCAAATCTTTTCTGTAATCCTATGGCATCTTTCTGTCCAGTTTGGCTTACCTGCCCCTTTCCCCAGGGCCTTCTGTCTGCCACCTCTCTGCCATCGCCCTGCCCAGTGGAAGCCTGGCAACTAGTGGAACCTAGACTAGAGGGAAATAGTTGGTAAAGTTGGAAGAGAAGGAGACCTTATAAGTCAGGCCCACTTCCTGTATACAAGAAAAAAATCACAGAAAATTTTGCACAGGCGGTTACATGTCAGTTTTAGGAAAGTTGATTGGACGACAATATATAAAATGACTAAGTAGGAAGAGAGGTGAGAGAGGAAGAAAAATTAAGGCACTGTTCCTATAATCCAGGTGTGAAGCAACAGCTGCCTGAACAAAATAGAAGGAAATGACGATTAGAATAGGAGGATAGAAGACAAGGATAGAAGAAAGACTGAGAAAGGCTATGAGAACATGGTAGCACCAGAGTCAAAGATAATCCCAAGGTTTTTTAAAACTGTATTCTGACTTACTCCTATTCATTACTGCATTATTCATAACAGCAACCAATTTATGGATGAAGGGATAAAGAAAACATGGTTTATGCAGATAATTAAATACTACTCAGCCTTAAAAAAGAAGGAAATAAAGTCATATGCAGCAACACGGATGAATCTTAAAGACGTTATGCTAAGTGAAATAAGTCAGTTACAAAAAACACACTGCATTTTTAGGTGAACATCTAAAGTGATCAAATGCTTAGAAACAAAGGAGAGCTGGGGGAGAGGATAGGGGGGTTGTCCGTTGGGTATAGAATTTCAGTTGCACGAGATTAAAAAGTTATAGAGATCTGTCGGACAATAGGGTTCATATAGTAAACTCCACTCTGCCATACACTTAAAAATGTTTAGGATAAGATCAATAAATCTTTGCCTTTTACTAAAAAAAGTGGTTAAAATGATAAATTTATTTTATGTTATGTGTTTTTTTTTTTTTTTTTTTACCACCCTTAAAAAAAAGTATTCTGGATTAAAGTAACATCAGGGCCTCATCACCCATAAATGTAAACATTATCAGTACAGTTGAAGCCTTTATGTAATCCCCCAAAGTTTCAAAATTTTCTTTTATTTAACAATTATTTTTTGAGTGCCTACTATTTACAGGGCCCCTGCTAGGCAATGAAGAAGTGACAGAACACCTGCCCTGCCCTTGAGGAGACCTGGGAGGCTTGGAGAAGGGTCGTTATCTTGACAGATACAGAGAATTGGATGGGGAAATGGTTTCTGGAGGTGGTCATGCATTTTGAGTTTACAGTGTTGGACTTAAGATGAGAGTTGAAATGACCTTATTCAACTGCCCTTACAGAAATAATTTTAGGAAATCTACAAAAATATAGCACTTCTATTAATAATCCCATATAAAATTTATTGAGTAATTACTCTGTGCAAGTCACTATTTAGTTACCAATATTTATCGAGCTTCTTCTGGGTACCCTGCACTGTAGTGGGTATTTTTCTCTACTGGGTGAGACAGGCAGAAGGTAGATGATTTCATAATTTGACAAGTTCTGATGAGTGTGGTGCCACTGCTAGAGTAACGCCCAGCGGTGTACCAAAACTTACCCTTCCTGCAGGAAGATACCCTGAGAAAAGTGACATATAACCTGAAATGGGACAAAACATAGAATAGCTCTTACCCTTGAGGATCTTCTGGTTTACGGGGAGACACATATAAACAAAACCCAATAGTAGGTACAATGATGTTTTCATGTATGAAGTGCAAATAAGATGAGAATGAAAAAGCAATTAGACCTGATAAGGTGGAAAGCAGTGACAGGAACCTTTCGTAAGTTTATAACTAGATAAAGTTCGATTTGTAAAGAAAGAACAGCAGAGCAGAGGCACATGGGTTCACATGTAGGGTATCTGAGGCGTCTCATGACCTTTACTTTGTCCCAATGTGTGCTCGCTTAACTTCATTGTATCTGCTATTTCTTATTAGAATAAAAGTTCTGATATGACTCCAAGCAGAATAGTTATTAAATAAGATATGGAATGATTATAATACATAATTGTAATAATGTATGAACTAATACATATAAAATTAGCTTTAAGTGACACAGTGTCAAAGTACTTCTGTCACCATTGTAAAAAATGAAAGTGGCGTGATTATTTAAATGGTCTTGGTGTGGAATTTTGTCAGACTTTCCTGAAACCCTAAGGAACATCTTTTAGATGATTTGGCTGCTCTTTGTCCTTCGAGATATGAGTTCTTTTTACAAACATTTCTTGTCTCTGCCCGTATGATGTTCTTTCCTAAATATTCAGTAATTTGACACTGAACCTGTTTGTATGTGCTGGGAGCTGTACTGGTACCCGCATTGGGGCTGTGGGCGGACGTTCTAAGCAGGTCGATTTTGGTTCAACATACAGAACTTAACCTGTCCACAACAGACTGAGAAAAAAAGTGTTTGCATTGCATAAACTTTGTCTATCTAGTTTTACATGAAACTAAATTCATTTGATTTATAAGTTAGTCCTTTATTCTGAGATTATATTCTTTTCATTTTTTCTCTCTCTTTTTTTTTTTTGGTACTAGAATGTACTTCCTTTTATGAATTAAGGGGCCAGTGAATTATAGTAGTTTTTAAAATGTTCTTACTTGGCAAAATAAAGGCTGGAAACACATTATTTAAAATTTTATAGGCCCAAACTTGCATAAAGTCTGAGAACTCATTTCCCTAACTTCTAAACTCTGTTCACATTGTCAAATTAAGTCAGATTTTCAAGTTGTTTACCATGTTAAAAGATAAGAAGGAAAAGTTCATTTGAATAATGTCAGATTATTATTTGCATATGTTAATTTTAATTTTCTGTCGTATTTGGATATATGACGGGAAATAAAATGATGTAATAGAATGAATCAGGAGACCTGGAATCAAATTCCCAGCTATGTTTGCTTATTCCGGTTCTTATTTTTCATAGTCTGAAAAAACAGGGAGTGAACAAGTAGTAAGATCCAGTTCAGTAATAAAATTCAACTTAAAAATACATATACAGAGTATATATATATATCTTTATGTGTGTATATACATGTGTGCATGTGTATGCACATACATACACTAACATAGACATACATATATCTATATGCACATACACATGTATATGCAACACTGGATTTTTTTGGAAATGTATCATTTTTGCTAATAATAGAATATCTTTCGATCCTCATTTGAAACTGAAAAGTTTATGGAGGATTAACACTTCAGGGAGTGAGTTTGAGAAAAAAAAACAACCCCAAAACCTTGGAAATTTAAGGAAAGTTTAAGAGCATTGCCAATATTTGAGAGGTGAAAAGCAATTGAACTATAAACTACAATTAAACATTTTTTTATGAGCAGCAACTTGCTGATGGTCTAATAAGCACTTACGTTTGCTGATCTCGTAGTTAGCTGCCTAATTATTCGATTTATACATGCAAATGCGATCGTTTGCGTGGAAATGCATGCAGGTGCAAATCTGCAGGAGTAGTTTTAGGGCCGCATTTGAAACTGGGTCATGATGCCTCTCCATTTCTCTATACTTGAAAAATCAAGACCAGATTTCAAAATAGTTTCTGAAACAAAAAAAGTAAAATCCTATGGGCAAGATCATGTTTTTAATGTGATCACTGCTCCTAGGTGTCTGTTTATAGATATTCAAAAGCTATTGTCTTACAAAGAGGTCCACAACAAACTGTTTTTAAAAATAATGTATTATAGTTATTTGTCAGCATGAGTCCTCATGAATTTTGGGTGTCTAAGGGATCCAAAATCAAAAATATAAGAATATGATGAAATGCAATGAAGAATCCAAATTGGTGATGTGATTAGATGCATTTTCTAGATTTTTTTTTATTTGCTGCTCTTGTTGTGTTATATTGTCAAGCTAGACATTATAAATCACTCATAGTCACTGAATTAGGGAACACTTGAAGGGAAATGTAAAGTGTATACTATAATACATGGTACTTAAAATAATATCTAACTCTCGTCTGGTGCTTTCATACTTATGAAACACTTTTCCACATACATTTTCTTGCTTGATCCTACGACACTCCATGATCCTGACCCCTAGTTTAGAGCTGAGAAAATTGAGACTTACCAAAACAAAATTAATGCCGTGGTTTTACAGGTACTAGTCACATAGCAAGAATTTAAACCTAAGATACCCTGCTTTAATTTGTAGGCGACTTCAATGACACCACATTGCTTTGATTCTGTTGTCCGTTCTCGGTTTTGTGTGTTAATTTCTGTGACCTTCTTCCCTTCATAACATCACAAAATTATTCCTCTCAAGCACCATGTATTCTTCGGCATTCTGCACAGTACTTACTAGAGTTCTACACATAAAACCAGACAGCTCCCAAGTCCTTCTTGATTGTTTACGACTAGGGAGCTAGAGAGCTGGTGGCCAAGCAATGAAGTTTAATTCATAAATTGACTTTAATGAAGTTTGGTTTGGGAGCTCAGCTTTTACCAGCCCACGTGTGTGGGGACACTACGACACCCTCCCAGAGAAGGTGGTGAGGAAGGGCCGGTGGTGATGGCGTAAGATGTGTATTTTGGCAATGCAGAATATCCTCAAGGAATGACAAATTCATTTTCATCTCTGTGACAGATATCCAGGTATACTCCAGCTGATGAGACTGACATGTTTTTCAAAAGAGGAATTATGGAAGTTAGCACTCTCAAAACTCCAGACCAATCTCATGGGTAGCAGATTCTCATCCACAAACAAACATACAATTCTCCCATTGGAACAGGGGCCTGAGGCATTTCCATTTCTCTAATCTGAGGGAAATCTTCCTTCTTTGGAGATTGATTTGAAATTCCCATTAGAATACTTCCCCCTCAACTTCCAATTTCCTTCGAAGATGCGAGATTGAATAAATAGCTCAGGTTGTTTAAGAAAATTTTTCTTGGGGGAATATCCTCAGATTTTATTAATAAAGCTATTTTCATTATACTCTGTGGATTTAAGACTCAAGGCTCTCCCAAATGCCTCTGCGGAGGACGATATAGGGGAGTGTGCTGCCTGAGAACTCTGCTGTCCATTGGCAATGCAAGCACACCCCTGGGGCGGGGGGCGGGGCAGGGAAGGAGAGGGCTGATGGCGGGGGAGGCCATGCCTTCCATATGCACGCATCAGGATTTTATGAGACCATCTGTCTAACCTGCTGGGCTGTTCTGCTTAACTATTCAGGGGCCTGAGAGAGTTCCCACGGGTAGCAGGTGACAGGGCAAGTTGGGAGTAGAGTCCTATCTTCAGGAGCATTGTAGTTGAGATCTCATGTGGTTAGTATATCTCAAAGCTCCCAGGGGTGCTACTTGCTCCCTGATATCCAGTCAACTTGCCATTGGGCTTAGTCGGAGGAATTGATAATGACTGAGGCACGGTGATAAGTGCATGTTATTCAATTCCCATAACAACCACAATACAGGTGGGAAGCGGAAATTTAAAGAATTAAGTGACTAGCCGGGATATAGGTGACGGAGGCAGGATTTGCACTCAGACCTACCTGACTTCAAAACTGAAGCTGTAACTGCTTGGCCACCCTGACTCTGAGTTTGGTAGAAAGCCTTCTACCAAGGTGTGTGTGTGGGTGGGGGTTGGGGGAGGAACAAAACAAACAAACAAACAAAAAGTATTTATTTGGAAAAAAAAATAGTTCTGCCTCTAATATTTGGTAGCCTTTTCTCTCTGGTAGGTATAATCCACATGGATAAACCTTAGGACATTTTCACAAGGGAAAGATGAAGATTCCGGCTACTTTTTGGAAGATCCGAATAAGGGAAGATACCTGGGTCATCATGTCATAAGTGGTCCATTCTGTGCCACCTCCTCCTTCATCATGCCAGATCTCTGTACCCCCTGCCTTTATATTTCATCAGCTTGCAATTGCTTATGTCCGTAGCCCCGGCCTCTGCATGTGTTTCTCCCTCTCCCCAGAGTGCCGTGCCCAAGTTCTTTACCACAAGAATTACTGACAAGTCTTCAAAGTCCAGTTCCCACATCATCTGCTCTGGGCACTCAGTCGCCCTGACCACTCCGATGGGTGATGACGCCAGCCCCTCTGAAACCCTTTCCTCTCTCTCGTATGCACATTTGTCCTCGCATTTATCACACCGTACTGTCATTTCTGCCCTGCCTGTCTCATCTCTCTGCAACTGTAAAAACAAAACACACAGGAGCTGTGTAAAGTTTTATTCATCTCTGTGTCTTTGCTGCACAACCCGAACGTGTCAGCACTTAATGAGTGTGTGTAGAATTGACTTGAAAACGCTTCTATCCTAAAGCCAAGAGCTACCTCAACAGCATTTCAAGACGAATAAGGTTAGCATCTGGCAAGCAGTGCATTGTGCTTTTTTCATCTTCAGTCGTAAGTGTATTAAAGATGAAAAATGTGTTTGTACTACAGCAAATGTTTCTGGAAGTAGTCCAGAAAGGAGGAATGAGACGTGTAGCTCACATCTCACCATTACACAGACCTTTGAGCTGGAATTTTTTTCTAAGAACAGCAGCATTTGATTGATGCGAAAACCAACAATTTCCTTCTGTGTTGTCATAAAAAAAAATTGTGAGCGCGTGACTTATTTATTTATTTATTCATTTATCCATTTATTTATCCATTTATTTATTTATTTATTTATGTATGTATTTATTTATTTATTTATTTATTTGTTTATTTATTTATTTATTTTGCAACAGGGAAAAGATTTAATGCTACAAAATGATGTATGATTTTGTAGTTGGTTCAGCTGGGTAAGCGTTGTTTGCCTCGACCACTATGATCTTGTTTGTTCATCCGTCATTTTAACACAGTGCTACAAAACAGGAAATAGGTGGTTTAAAAATAGTACTACCTTGACAGAATCTGATGCTTGTAAAACCTCACTGACTACTTTGTAGACTCTTAAAGAGAGAGTTCTAGAATTTGAAATTCTGGATTTTGATCATTTAATTCAAGGCAAGAGCTATGCATTTCTAAATCTGAGGAAATTTTCACCTGTAATTCAGAAATTCTCATCTATTATCTCTCTCTATTTTCCCATATCCTTGCGACCCCTTCTCCTAGGAGAGAACAGATAATGCCTCATTGACATTGAGTATCTCTTGGCGTCTTTGTCGACAGTTGTAATTTTGGGATAATACGTGTCCTGATTCGATCTCAGAGAAAAATGAGTTTCTGAAGAGAGTGACTGTGAGGTTGCAAATTTAACTTTGGACACTTCAAATCTGACACCTTTGTCCTCAGGCTGTTTGGAATGAAGCAGAAGAACCTAGGAAAAGCATTTGTCTCCTGCTGAAAAGAAGTGGATTGGTGTGTGGAAAGCCATTGGCAAGTCACACTTATTTAAAAAGTGTGGGACCGAACCGTGTGTCAGAGTGATTATAGAGAAGAGTTTCTTAAAAAGCATCCCTGAGTTAAATGTTTTTCATCGGTTCGATATTTTTGGCTTAGCAAGGCGCTGATTACCCCTATTACTGGACATCTCCAAACCAAAGGCTGCCTAAGGCCACATCATTAAGTCATGTGATGTCAAGTTGTGTAGTTATCAATTTACAGCTGCCCAGTAAGAACTCATGATTTGAAGGTACAGCATTCATTGCTGCAGACAACAGCAGCTCATGTGTTGAGCTGACTCTTCGACCCTTCCATTGCTGGGGTCCATCCTCCTTCTGACCCACAGGCTGCACAGGCAGATAGCCCAGTTCTCTGCACAGTCAGGTTGTATTCAATGCAATAGAGGCTTGTTGCAAAAACTGCCTTTCAAGATAGCTTTGGGTTATCTCTTTCTCCTGCTCTCTGCTCCATTCACCCATGGGCAGCTTCTCTCCTTTCAAAGCTTTAGACCATGCAGAAGGAAGGAAGAAAACCCAAAGTATGAGAATAGGCTAGTTATGAAAGTAACACTAGAATCATATGCAGTGATCACAGTTCCTGAAACAAAAATTTGTAATTTATGATTTGATAATAGAATAGAATACTTAAAACCTAAACTAGCTTGGAAGACTAAGACATATGAGTTTCTTATTGTCCACAATTACAGTAAGATGTCAAAATATTTTCCAAAGGTAATAAAAAGAAAAACTAGGATGGTTTAAAAGATTTGGCTAACTCATTGCCAGACAGGGTCGATGCAATAGGTAGGAAGTTGGACTTGCTGACCTCTAGTTTTTTTCTAACAAATTAGTTCATTCATTCATTTTTTTCCCTTCATTCATACACTCATTCAACAAAGTTATTCAGTGCCTACCACATGCCAAGGACTGATGGAATAGGGTTAAAAATTAAGGTGAATTTTAGAAAATAAATGGTTACATCTTTTGCACCCTGGATTTATAGATTGGATTGATATATATTTATCACCGACGATGGCTGAGGAGAACCATTTATTATATTCTGCTCTAGAGAATCTCGTGTCCAGTTTGGTTTCCAAAATTTAAATCAGATGTTTTGGAAATGATGACATTGATTTACCATCTAGCTAGGACTGCATGCAAGGGAAGAGAGATGATGCCCCTCCAGCTCTCCAGTGCTGATACCAATACCAAAGTGTATGTATGGTTTTTCCCCCCACACACCACCAAACAATTAATTCATTCTGACACTATCTACCTGGAGATAGCATCAGATCCCAGAGATTAAGGGCTCAGTTCCACAAGATTGCCCCCACTTCAGGTGCCAATCACAAGGCCAGGTAGTAGTTGCCTGTGCTTCTGACCTACTGTCTATAAATTGGACTTCCTCCTTAGGTTCGGTTAATTTGCTGAAGGAGCTCACAGAACTCAGAAATATTTTACTTACTAGATTACTGGTTTTTTATATAAAAAAAAATCTAAGATTCATGACCAGCCAAATGGAAGAAATAGGTAGGGCGAGGTATGGGGAAAGGGGTGTCGAGCCCCCGCACCCTCCCCCAGGTGTGCGACTCCGCAGTCTCCATGTGTACCCAACCTGGAAGCTCTCTGAGCCCTATCCTTTCGGGTTTGTATGGAGGCTTCCTTACATAGGCTTGATTGATTAAATCATTGGTCATGGGCCATCCATTCCACTTCCAGCCCCTCTCCCTTCTTCAGAGTTCAAGGAGAATGAGGCTGAAATTTCCAGCCCTTCTGTCACGTGGCTGGCTCCCCTGGCATCCAGCCCTACCCCTGGCGCTTTCCAAAAGCCACCTTATTAACATAAACTCCTGTGTGGTTGAGAGGGGTTTGTTATGAATATCGAGACACCTTTCTCTTTTATCACAGGAAATTCCAAGGGTTTGGGGAGCTCTGTAACAGAAATGGTATGGAGGCCAAGTATATAGTTCTTATTGTAAATCATAATTTCGCAGCTCTCTCCAAAAACCGAGGTACTGTTAGATGCTGAGTGGCCCAAGATAGCTAGTGTCTGGGAAGACAGCCTTTTCTGATCGAGGACTCTCCCATAGTTTCCCTAAGTGAATATTCATGATACCACATAGCCTGTATTTTAAGTCAGTACATCCCAAATATGCCATCCAGATTTGGTGGAAACTGTCCAAAAGAGTTAATATTAGTTATTGACATGTAAAGGCTTATCTCCTTATTTATTGAAAGCTTTTTTTAAAGGCGGCTGCATGTCTGATTCATCTTTGTATCTCTTGACGTTTAACAGATCTCAAAAAACATTTATCGAATAAGAGAAACGTAGGCATGGATGTGGTTTTGGTGAGAGGAGACTGTGGATCGTGGCAGGGGGCAGCCTGGGCTTGCTTTGTGGTGGACTCCGAACCAGACCTTGGTCTGGACTGTTCATCAACACGTGCTAGCTGATGACAAAATGGGAGGTGGAGGATGCAGCAAGGAGACAGGGCGGGACCTGAGACAGGCAGAGAAGAACTTGACCTCCATGAAAGGCGAGCGATCCCTTCCAGCCTACTGAATGGGACGCGTGACTAAGAGGCAGGTGACTAAAACAGGTAGGAAGTTCTGTTCTCACAGACTGATGTTTCGATGAACAGAATAATAACTGTGCAAGCATTTTCCCTAGAAATCTATCACTGACTTCACTTTCTCTGTCCTTTCCTCACTTAATGTCCCAGCAATGCTCCACCTGACAGCAGTGAGCAGCGGGAGAAGGAAGTACGTGGGAAACAGTGCCACGGGATACTTCTCAACTTTTATTAAAATCGTTACTTATCAGCAGCTTGATAACTGACTGGCTCTGATTTATTCCAAGTTGCAAGTATTCATTTGCATGGCTCACATAGCATTTTTCCTGACAGAACTATGCTGGAATCATTGGGCTTTGAGCATCTGGAGGACAGAGGACATGCTTTATTTATCTCTGTCTTCAACCCCTAGGAGAGCTACTTAAAACTATAAACTCTCAATAAATATTTATTGTTTACTATATAGAACCAGTTAGAAGAGGGGAAAAAAGAGCAAGGGACATTGACATCATGATGTGAATAGCCGTCCCACGGGGGCCACATGTCTCCTGAGGCTTACTGCTGAATTCAGTGTTTGTGGGGCATCTTGGAAACAAGTTAGCCCAGTCGTTGCTCACCTGGGCTGTAAATCCCTTGAAATGCCCTCAATTAATCGAAGTTATTAACCCTTCACATAGAGGCCTGTGGCCTTCCAGATGGGGCCTGCCGGGACGAGATGATTGACAGCCTCGGTGATAGAGTCCCAGCATGCCTCGCGTCCCACGCAGGGCATCAGAAGCCCCTGGCTGTTCCCTCCTTTCCTGTAATATCTCTCCACCCTGCAGTGCGGACGCTTTCACGCGGGCAGAATTATATCGCTCACTGCCCTTCCCTCCCGTCTCTGCCTTTTTATTTCCTCCTACTTTTCTCCTCCCAGGCCTTCCCGTTGTGCTTTGGAACATTGAATGTTCCTTTGACAACCTAACTTCCTTCTTGGAAACCACCTGCACGTCTTGCTTTAACTCGAACTTGACATGCCCTGCAAGACTGGATCTCAATTGGCCTCTTCTTCCAGCCCCACGTGTGGGCTAAGATTTACTCTCCGCAAACATTTCCCATCCTGTGCCAGTTTGGGGCCATCAGTCTCTCATCCCCATGTGAAAACTGTGGCTCCTTAAAGCCTGTATCTCTCTGGTAGCTGTGAACTCTGGTATCTATGTACACTTGCCGGTCCCTATTTTACTTGCTTTTTAAAAGTAGCACTTCACACAGTTGCCCACACTCCCTCCGTCTTTCTCTGCCTTCCACCACCTCCAACACAGCACAGCTATTTATTGTCCTACTTCTCTGCCTGCTCTGCATAACTACTGAACTCTGGGCCTCCTTTTCTCTGCTCATCTCCTACATGTTCGCATTTCTCAGCATGAGGAACACGGAGACGTGCAGCCCAGACACCCGGTGGGCAGGACTCACCCCACAGCTGCTGTGGGACAGCTTTCAGCTCGGCATGGTGTGGCCTCCGCTGCTGCGCGGACTCTCATTCAAGGCCCACACCCTTCCCGGAGACGTATCCACTGACCAGCTGACTAAGGCAGGGTGTGAAAGCCTGGCCATTTTGGTGGAACATAGGACAACTCCGAAGGGTCGTTCCGGCTGGAGAGACCCTCCTGAAGGTGGCATCACAGCTCAGCTCCTCCCTTTGCTTGACCTTGCTCCCTCCACACCCTGTCTGCAGGGATGGGTCCCACATGAGTCCCCAACAAACATCCCGGGCACAAAACTCCATCTGAGAGGCCGCTCCCTGGAAAACCCGAGCCCCAGCACACGGGCTCCGGCCTTCGTTTCCTCCCTGTTCACGCTGCATGGTTTCCCTTGATTTCACCCACCCTGGCAGTTGCCCTCAGTATACCCAAGTCTCTCTCCTATCTGCAGCTCCCCTGGGACCTCTGGATATGACCGTCCAAGCTCTTCCTTTTCATTTTCACTTGGATGGGCCATAGCCATCTTAGACTCAAGGCAACCAAGACTGAACTCTTCTTAAACTGTCCCTAGGCACCCCACCCCCACCCCAAGTCTGCTGTTGTCTGAGCGGATCAGTACTGCTCGCGAGGGAAGCTATGTGGAAACGCATGCGCACTTGGGCTGTAGGGGACCTGGCACAGGAAGCAGGGGAGCGCTGGTTAGGAATGAGGGATCCCACTTTTTAATTGTTTCTTTCTGGTCTCCCTTACAATCACCATGTGGTACTGGACTTAAGTAACATTTATGCTACCCTGGTGCTCAAATAGATCAATTTTCCATTTACTATTATTATCCTGGAACCAGGGAGCTATTAATTACCATTCTCATGTTCATGAAATGTAAGTACCGTATTTTTGACCCTATACAGATAAATTTGCATAAAAAAAATAGGGACTTTGCATGAAATAATTTCTAACAGGAAGTGATTTCGTCTTGCTTTACCTCTTCGTGATAGTTTTCTCTTAGTCTTGGGGTGTCTGTCCCTCTCCGTGGAGGACTGCAGTGACTTCCCTCACATTTGGACCACCTGGGTGGTAGCATGACGCTTCCTAAGGAGACGCGGTGTGTGCTTGTTGGTGACATGATGATCCCTTCACTGGCTATGCCCAAGGACCTGCTCCCTCATCCTCCACCTAACAATGGTGGCCATTTATGTGGCGTCTTCTGTGCCTCGACTCCATGGAAACACGCTCAAATCCATTATAACGTTTGCAGGTAAATGTACAACCATCATAGCGTGGGAAAAAGTTTAGCCAACTATAACATTTAAACCTGTGTCACTGTCATCGCTGGCCGACGATGCATGTTCTGGGAAGGATCTGTCTCCGTACAGATTCATCCACGTTTTTCACCTAGTCTCCCTTGCGACATTTTTACTCAGTGGCTCTTGTGTCATGAGACGGAATGCAAATAAAGACACTCAGAACAAACAACAGTTTATTGCCATCTCATGGCTTCCCTGTGCCAACCAGAGCATATATCCAGCCAATTCTCTCCTTTGGCGAGTGCCTATTTTAGTGGCCCTGAAAGCTGTTTCATATGCTTAAATGCTTATAATTTTTAACGTTCAGTAGCTAAAGTAATACAGATAGGCAACAGGCCCTTTATTTTAATCTCGCCACTCGCAGACACTTACTATCCTGAAGTACTCTAATTAAACTTTCATCATCTTTGTGCTTACAGGAAAAGTCCTGTTCCTTATGTAGGCGGTTTGCATTTATAAGTTCTGACAAGCTGCTGGTACCAGGCAGCCAAATGTGATGAACGGTCTTGGCAGATTAAAATGTAAATTTGATTGAAGAAAACAACCCACAAAAATGTATGCTTCTGTGTAATCTGTGATTAAATGTTACTTGTTTCACAGCTAATGTTTCTGACACTTTCAATTACAGCTTTTGGAAGTTTTATTCCACATCATTTAATCGATTTTAAATAACTCTCCCTTTTAGGCTTCACACACAGTGATGTATGTTTCACTTCAATCGCCAGAAAAATAATCTCTGTCCAGTCTAAAACAAGATTCATTTTATACAGAGATAATAAAACTTAAAAGCTAAACTTACAATCCTCTTTCTTATATAACTAAGAAAATACTGAGTCTCCATGTAACTACTATTGTCTTTTTTAAAAATTGTGCTAAAAAAAACATAAAATTTGCTTCTTTTACTGCTTTTACGCGTATATAGTTTTTTAATGCTAACTGTATTCATATTGTTGTGCAACAGATCTTTAGAAGTTTTTCATTTGCAAAACTGAATATCCATTGAATGACAACACCCCATTTCTTCTCCCCCAGCCCTTGACAACCACCATTCTTCTTTTTGTTTCTGTGAGTTTAACTACTTTAGATACTTCATAAAAGTGGAATTATCCAGTATTTGTCTTAACTGACTTATTTCATTTAGCATAACATCCTCCAGATTCATGAGACAGATTTGAGCATAAGAAAAGATTTCTTCCTTTTTTAAGGCTGAATAATATTTTCTTATGTGTTTAGGTATATGTATATATGCATATGCACATCCATATATTCATAGATACATATATGATTTTATCTATTCATATGTCAGTGGGCATTTGGGTTGCTCCTATCTCTTGTATATTATAAGTAATGCTGGAGTAAACACGGGTGTGTAAATATCTCTCGAGATTCTGCTTTCAATTTCTTTGGATATGTAACAAGAAGTGGAATGGTTGGATCATATAGTAATTTTATTTATTTATTTTTTTGTGGAATCTCCATACTCTTTCCCATAGAGGCGCACCATATACCATTCTCACCAAGCTATTGTCCTTTTTATGGCAGATTATGCTAATTAAATACCGGATGATGTTAGTAATTATTAAACAATTCTAAAATAGCAATAATACAAGATAATTAGACTGTAATATTACTGAGCTTTCAAAACTTTGTATCAGTTTGAAACAGGAAATTTAGGAATGTGCTATTTTGCTGCTGCCTGTTTTATTTTGTTTTGTTTGGCTTCCTGGATTCGGAATGTCAGAGCACTGCTTCTCCCATAAACTGATCTAAATGAAATCTCCATGTAACCCACCAAAAATTATAAGCCAAGGAAAATAAAAGGGTTGCTGTTTCCAGGTGATTCCTTCAGATTAAGGATTAGATGTGAGCTTCTGGGTTGAGGTTGACTCATGATGCCCCATGAAGTAAGGTGGGCTGCCTTCTCGCCATCGTTATGTTGTCCTACTTGGATGGAGCATTCTGTCCCCATACTGTGCTTTCCTGTTACTCCATTTCCCTCTTGAACCAGTGTGCTGGGTCACTCTATAGCCTTCCCACTTTACCTGGTGGAGAAAGGAGAAACCTGCCCAACTGCTCATTGGAGTGTGTGTGTGTGTGTGGTCAATATGGAAACTTTACCATGGATTTCCAGAAGGTAAAATGATTTCATATATCTAAAAGCACTTTAACTTCAAATTGATCTGTAGATTTAATGCAGTTACTATCAAAATCCAGCAAGATTTTGTATACACACAGAAAAGTTATTCTAAAATTCATGAAGAAAGGTACAAAACCTAGGAAAGATAAAACAGTTTTGGAAACAAACAAACAAACAAAAAACAAAGTTGGAGGAATCACTCTATCTGATTTTAAGTCTCACTACACAGCTATGGTATAAAGGTAATTGCCAGAGGGGTAAACAGATAGATCAATGGACCAGAACTGGAAGCCCAGAAATAAACCCACTCGATGTCCCCAACTAATTATCACAAGCACTTAAGTGAAAGCCCCATGTTATCACCAGAGCCTATTCTGATTGATTCCACCCTCCTGCCTCTGGGTTTTCATTTGCATCGCCTGCTCCGATTTGCGGTGCCGTCTCCTCGTCTCAGAGAAACCTTCGCTGACTGTTCCAGCCTGAACTAGGAAACTTTACTTCCAAGCTTAGGAAGAATATTTAGTATTTTTGCTTCCCGTTTCAGGTCAGGGATCTCAAATGGGAAAGATAAAGATTTTAGCATTCAAGATTAATGCAAAAGGTGTAAGTAGAGGAAACCACAGAGAACTTAGAACCGCTGAGATTGTTGTGGCCCGATATTCTCTTCTGAGCTTCCGGACTTTTCTGAGAAAGGCCAATTAAATAGGGTGTAAACTCACCGAGGGCAAGGACTGTCTCTGTCTTACTTGCTGTTGAACGTGTTTATTTATTTGGCAGATGAACGTGAGCACCAACCCTACTAGGCACTGGGACCAAAAAGGCAAACAAAATCAGACTTCATCTTTGAACTTCTGTGTCCCGTCCCTCCCCTCCCCCACGCCACCCAGTTTTCAAATCAATACCTTCAGGAAGTATTCATTGGCAGATTGATCGAATGACTAAAGCAGGCTGTAGAATGAGGGAAACAAATAGACATGGACACTGAAAAATGGATCACAACAGAACATGTTGCGCTTAGCATCTGTCTACCCATGTCTTCCTGGAAACCTCTCATTCAGGTTTCAGCAAAGCTTCTCTGTCATAGTCAGACAGGTGTGTGGCTGCCGAACAGCCCCAGCCTGAAGGCGCAGGTCTCCCACACAATGACGACACGAGTAACGCAGAGCAATCTATCTTCTTTGCGGTTTCCATGTGAATTGACACTTACTAGTCCCTGAACAGGTTCCCCGCTGAGTAGAGGTCACATCTTCACTGCATGTGGTGAGTCGACGGTGCACATTAGCTAACGTTAAAATGCACAAGAGCTGTGGAATGTCAAAGGTGAGACTGGACCGCCGCAGGACACACCAGGTAGAATCACACACATTTAAACATCCCAGAGCAGCACCAAGCCTGGCCGCCAGCCTGAAGGTCCCTGGGGACCGCGCTCACATCTAAAGAGGATGTGGGGATTAGCTTCCTTAGAAATACCTGTTTTTAGAACTCCTCAGTTGTCTTAATGGCAACTTATGTAGGAAGACATAAAAACATAAGTCCTTGGTCAGCCATCTATAAAAGCATATTTTAGATTACCAATGAAGAGAATACAAATAAGTATGTGTAAACTCATCAACAATACTAAAAAAAAAAAATAGTTTTGAAAGTCCATGTTTTGGCAGAGTGACCAGATAAAATATAGGATCCCTAGTTAAACATGAATTTCAAATAAAAACTGAAAAATGTTTATGATGTAAGTATAACCCATGCAATATGTGGGACATACTTTTACTAAAACATTAATTGTTTTTCTATTTGTGGGGTTTAGAGGTAGAAATGAGGTGTGAATGCAAATGGGCACAGAGAATTTGGGGGGGGAGGGTCGATAAAAATCTCTAAAATTCTATTGTGGAAGTTCTGTAACTGTAACTGCAAAAACTAAAAATCCTTAAATTTTACACTTAAAATGGACAAATCGTATGGTATGCAAAGTCTGCTTTTAAAAAGCTATTAGAAAGTGCCCGTGTTTTATTTTAGATGATTCCGTGTTAACGTATTTTCACTTGATGGACAAGTTCCATCTTATAACATTGTTGTGACTATAAAATAGGGTGATAAAAAAATGGAAATATTCCGTAATTGCTTGAGTACTGCACAAACAGAAGGTAGAATAAGAGTATTTCTCTTAAGGTCAGTAGTATATTTCATTATCATATACTGCTATTAAAATTACTTCATTTGTAATAAACTCTTGCTATATGTTATTTTCTGTGTTTTTGCCAATGGGAGAACTGGACTTCAGATATTGATTAGTTCAAGGTCACATCATGACAGGGATATAGGGTCGTTCCACCAGAGGTCATGTAAACCCTAGGACTGTGTTGTTTCAAAATGTCACGTGTAATTAATAACGAAAATAGTTATAGTTTTCCTTTTCTACCCATCTTTTAATTTTGAACTATAATTAAAATGTGCAGATGGAGATAAAAGCATCAAGATAAAATTGTGTCATGTGACTGTGGGAAAATTTTTTATGATAGCCTCTCTGCCTTTCCTTCAATTATTGCCTACTGACTATGTGTGGAGCACTCGGCTAGAGACATAGTGATGATGAACATAGAAAACACCCCCATTTTTATAGAACCCCCAATAAGGGGGAATTCTAGAAATTTATTTTAATTTCGACCTACATTTTTTGTTCTTGCTTCTATACAGCTTATAAAGTTAGAAGAGCATTTTTTTAAATTTTCAATTATATGAGAGTTGTCAGTTATTCTTGAATTAGAAGTCACTAAGTGTAGACTCCTTCAGTCCCTTAGATTCACATACGTAAGTTCCCAGCAGATCGCCGTTTTAAAAGCTAATGTTTTTTTTTTTCGATGTACCTGATTAAAAATAACTTCCAAAGCATTGTGGGATTGGAGCAGTGCTGTGTCAAGAGAACACTGAATTTTATTTTATATCATTCAGTGGAAGAAATAGAGCTTCCTACAGGGCCCCAAAGAGTTATTTAACATTATCTGAGTGACATTCAGACTTGAGATCTTTGAACAGAAGTGATATGAAGTTAAAAGATCTCCACTAGCAACCGACAAAACAATTATTATAATTTGTCTTCATGAGACAAAGGAGAAATCAAACTTCTGAGAGAGTGGGAAATTTCCCCCAAGTAGGCACTTATTATCATTAATTTTTTTATTGCTACTCGTATTTCTAATAGTTATGCTACTGCCATGGAGTTTAAAATCAGCTGGTGGTGCTGGTTGGCATGAAGATGAATGTTCTTAACAGAGAACACACTGAAAACGCTTTTTTTAGAGAAATCTGAGTTGAGTAGAAGTTATTGCTTTTATGTTCTAATGAACTTTTAAGTATTATGTTTTCCAATTGCCCTATAAATTTAAAATCTTCCTGAGTAATAAATATATTCCTCTATAATACTGTTAATTTGTCTAGTTTCATTTTTTTTAGTTTGAAATTAATATTAATGCAAAATATTTAGCATTGGTATCCTCTAATTATTGTTCAGGACGATATTTACCCTGGAGGAGCCCAGCATTATTTGATGGAAGTTATTTAGAAAATGATCTCATGCATCCTCATTATATCCTTTCATTGGCATGATTTGGACAGAGTCCTGTCATCCATGTTCACTGGCATTCAGAGTCTAGCTTTAATTACAGCAGCCCCTAGGCATTTATGGATTTATCATTTACTATTATGATTTTAACTTCAGAGTTTGACAACATGTGAAAAATTTGCATACGTTTATACCAGACAGATTGAGGCTGATGTATGAGATGAGTCACTTGGCTTCTAAATACCCTTTGCCATTGGCCTGGAAGCTATATCTCTAGGTTTTTTTTGTTTTTTTTGTTTTTTTTTTTAAATCTACACTACTAGAAAATGACAAAACTTGCTTCCTTTATGTAAAAAGGGGACCCCAATGGAAAGCCAACTGCTAGTCCTAGAAAGTCAAGTAAACAAAGAGAGAAGTTTTGTTTAGAATTTATGTTTTGCATGAAGTAGAGAGCTCATCATTGGCTTAGTTCTATCATAAAAGCTAATGTACACTAGTCATACTCTGTAAATAAAAGAAAACAATAAATAAATGTAATATTTATTTAGGGCAGAAAGTTTTTTAATGCTTATATAAATAACTTCAGTGCTAGCTGCTGGGTCACTTAAATATTCAGTTGTATTTTACTGTATTTTATGCTATGGTGGTAGTCACACATTTGGGTCTCTAACATATTTTACTTGAACATCATGGCCCTACTATATATATATAATTTTCTAATTTATTTAATTCTTGTTTCATTTTTTGCATGTTTATTTAAATTAAAAAATCAGAAGTAAAAAAGATAAAAAATCAGAAGAGAAAAAGAAAAGATTTCTCAGTGGACAGGCATTAGGGTGTAGGCAGTGAGGTGAGTTAGTGACATTTATCGAGGCTATAACAAAGTGATAAGCAAGTGTCCCCTGCTTTCGATATAGCATTACCAAGTTAAAGTTTGGATACTTCAAAAAATTTCTCAGAAGAAGCATTTATCATAGCTCAATAACTCCTCTATGTTTCTGCATTCTTTTCTCCAAAACTCCTAGTTGTCCTTGTACCCCTAAGAGGCAGCATATCTATGCACATACCTTGGTGGGTAGAAGCAAATCCTCAGTGAAACTAAGCTTAGTAAAGGAGCTCTTGTATTAGTTTCCAGGGGCTGCTGTAACAAAGTACCCAAAACCGGGTGGCTTGAAATAACAGCAAGTTATCATCTCACAGTTCTGGAGGCTAGAAGTCTGAAACAGAACTGCTAGCAAGCACATAATACTCCCTCTGACGACAGCAGGGGAAAATCCTTCCCTGCCTCTTCTAGCTTCTGGTGTTTGCCGGCAATCCTTGGCATTCTTTGGCAACGTTCTGGCCACATGGCCATCTTCTCCTTGTGTCTCGTGTTGTATTTGCTCTGTGCATGTCTGTGTACAAACTTTCCCTTTTTATAAGAACACCAATCATATTGGACTAGGGCCCACCATAATGATCTCCCTGAACTTGGATAAATCTGCTAACACCTAAGGAATGCATGAGAAAATGGCAGAATAGGAAGCCCCAACCCTCAAATTGTCAAAAATCACAAAAAAAGAGAATTTTAAAAGCAGCAAGAGGAAATGACTCATCATGTACAAAGGAGCCCCACAAGACTGAGTGGATCTCTCAGCAAAAACATTGTAGGCCAGAAGGGAGAGGGATGATATATTCAAGTGCTTAAAGGAAAAGGCTGCCAACCAAGAATACCATGTAAGACAAAACTGTCCATAACTGAAGGAGAATTTCCCAAATAAACAAAAGCTGAAGGACTTCATCATCCATTGACCTACCTTAAAAGAAATAGTAAAGGAAGTCTTTCAAGTTGAAACAAAAGATGCTAAATAGCAACATGAAAGTATATGAAAATGTAAATCTCACTAATAAAGGTATCTATAGGTAAAGAGCGAATGCTGTCATAATACAATGGTGTATAAACCACTTTAGAAGTTAAAAGACAAAAGTCTAAAAGTAACTATAACTATAACATATGTTAATGGATACACAATCTAAAAATCAATAATAGACAAAAGAGACATCAAACTAAAAAGCTTCTGCATAGCAAAGGAAACAGTCAACAGAGTGAAAAGGCAACCTGTAGAATAGGAGAAAGTATTTTCAAACCATATATGTGACAAGGGGTCAATATCCAGAATTGTAAGGAATTCTCATAACTCACTAGCGAAACCTAATTAATTACTTGATGAAAAAATGGACAAAGGACTTTAAGAGACAAGTCTCCAAACAAGGCATACACCTTGCCAATAGATATATGAAAAGATGTTTGGTATCTTAATTATCAGTAAAATGCAGATCGAAATCACAAGGTATCACCTCATACCTGTCAGGATGGCCATCATTAAAAAACAAACAAACAAAAACCCAGAAAATGACAAGTGTTGACAAGAGTGTAGAACCCTTGTGCGCCATCAGTAGGAGTCCAAAATAGTGCGACCACGATGGAAAACAGTGTGGGGTTTTTCACAAAATTAAAAATAAGAATACCATATAATCGGCAATCCCACTTCTGAGTATTTATTCGAAAGAATTAAAATGGAATCTTGAACAGATACTATCATTTTCATGTTTTATGCAGCACTGTTTACAATAGCCATGATGTTTTCTGATGGACGAATGGGTAGTTACCAATGTATGAATGAATAAAAAATGGGTATATCCGAAAAATGAAATATTACTCAGCCATAAAAAAAAGTAGGAAAGCCCAATGCGATTGTCAGTGTCCTCCAGAGAAACTGAACCAGAGGCGTTATAAGGAACTGGCTCATGCAAAGTGGAGGCTAAGAAGTCCCCAGATCTGCATTCCACAAGGTGGGGAATCAGGAGCACCATTTGTTTAGTTCCAGTACAAATTGAAGGCCTAAGAACCAGGAGAGCCGATGTGGCAAATTCCAGTCTGAAAGAAGGTTGGCTCAAGGTACAAGAAGAGCCAGTTTTTTGTGTGTATGAATCTGAAAGCATGTCAAGTGGCTAGGCAGGAAGTGTTCCCTCTTACTCAGCCTTTTTGTTTTGTTCAGGTCTTCAATTGATTAAATGAGGCCCATCCACATTAGCGAGAACAATCTGCTTTTCTCAGCCTACCGATTCAAATGTTAAGGTCTTCCAGAAACACCTCAAAGACACACCCAGTCAAGTTGACACTAAAAATTAACCATCACACCTGTCATATGCTACAAGCGTTAATCTTGAGGACATTATGCTAAGTGGAACAAGTCAGTAACAGAAGGGCAAAAGCCTCATAATTCCACTTATATGAAATATCTAAAGTAGTCAAAGTCATTGAATCAGAAAGTAGAATAGTGGTCGCCAGGGGCTGGGGAATGAGAAGTTGCCATTCAATGCATATGAAGTTTTAGTCATGCAAGATGCGGAAGTTCTAAAGATCTGCTGTACAACATGGTGCCTGTAGTAAATAATACTGTACAGGACACTCAAAAATTTGTTAAGTGGGTAAATCTCGTGTTATGTGTTTTTTACAATAATTAAGAAAAGTCATAAGAATCATTGACAAATAATTAAAGCCCACAAATTACCTTTAAAATATCTGTAAAGACCTTGTTTTCTAAATAAAATCACATTCTGAAGTAGTAAGGGCTAGGATTTCAACATCTTTTTGGGAGGGGGGGTGACACATTTCATCTATAACAAGATCAATTTCTTATTTTTTTATTCCAAAAAAATGTTAGTGAGTCAGCCATTACAGATTGAACTGTGTCCCTCCAAAATTCACATACTGAAACTTTAACCCCAACGTGATAGTGTTTGGAGACGGAACCTTTAAGGAGGCAATAAAGGTTAACTGAGGTCATAATTAGGGCCTTTTAGGACTGGTGTTCCTTTAAGAAGAGAGAAAGATGCAGGAGGGCTCTCTCTCTTCGCAGTGCACAGGGAAAAGGCCGTGTGAGGACACAGGGAGAGGGTGGCAAGCCAGAAAGAGCGGTCTCACCAGACGCAAACCCTGACTGCACTTTGGTCTCAGATTCTAGCTTCCAGAAAGACAAGGAAACAAACTTCTGTTGATTAAAACACCCAGTTTGTGGTGTTTTATTATGGAAGCCTCAGCAGACTAATAGAGCGACTTAATGAAAACGCCTTATCTGTTTTTATGTTTCTGTCATGTATCTGACATTGTTTTTCAAACAGATGAAGGCGGACACAGCAAGGAAAGACAGTAAGAGAAGGGGAACAATTTGTAGTCTTTAAATTGTTATGGTTATAGTTTCTTTTTAAAATTCTGCTAGTGTTAGCGGCTTCTCAAAAGAGTCTTAGATTCACTAGGTTTCTACATTAGCAGATACAAATTATTAATTGTTAGAATGACCATCAGGTCCATTGCAAAGCAAAAAGAAAAAAAGCAAAATAAAAGGGTTTTTTTGTTCACATTCAATGTGATGGAGATTAAAGAAAGGTAAAAAGTGACAACTTGAACAACAATGCTTATGCAGAATGTCTGTAAATTTTACCTTACACACGATTTCTAATTCAGAAAGTAATATTTCATTATTAGTATAATTATTTCCAATTAAAATATTCTCTAGCATTCCTAGTTTTAACCTGTTGCTGAATCTCCAAGTATGAAGCTCAATGGCAAAAGCCAGATACAACCGAGCGCACATTCTATGATTCTATTTATATGAACCTCTAGTGACAGAAAGTGGACCAGTGTTCTTGGGACCGAGAGTGTGGGACAGGAATAGAATGAGATGGACCACAAGAGAACCCCTGGGGTGGTGGCAATACTTCATATGTTTATTGTGTAACGTTTACACAGATGTTCGCATTTGTCAACATTGACTGACCTGTAAATGTTTTGTAGTATGTAAATTATATCTTGACATAGTTGATTTTTTAAAAAGAAGAATGGGAACCAAAAAATAACTTCAAGGTAGATGTTCTGCTCGTTCTTCTCTCCAGGTGCAGCATTGAGAGACTGAAGTAATAAGCAAGAAAGCCTTTCTTTGCTTCTCTACCAAAAATTAGCCTCCTTCCTCCAAGCTTTTCTAGATCAAGCCCCGGGGACCACAAAGATCTAGTAAGCTGAAACTATGTGTTGCTGTGAGTCAGGAAAAGGGAACAGTGGCAGGTTGGAGAAAGTGGTCCCAGGATTTCAGCGTAAGCCCTTACTTACCACCATTTGCTGGTGAGATCCTGCTGAGGTTATACCCAGAATTGAAACAATAAAATTACATCTGGCCACAAAAACACAGGCCTGGGTCTGGAATGCTCCCGGCTGGTTTCTGACTGTCCATATAAGGGAGTTTCTCGCCATATGCATCAGATCTAGGATGAGTCATTAGCTTGGAAATAAATTTTCTGGCTTCGAATTGTCCTAAGATATTTGACATCATCCTTCTTCCTTTAAACTGCTTGAATGTTTTGGAAAGAATTTAAGTATGCAATATATAGAGAGATTTTTTTTAAACCAGTTATGTAGACTCTGGATTTGAATTCTTTTAAATATCTCTATTCACACTCTTGATCATTACATGCCATTTAAAATATAAAATTGTGTTCCATGTTGTCACCTACTGATGAGAGATCTGTAAACAAAAGTCACTAAAATACAAACTGCTTTTTTTTCCCCTTTAATTTCCTTAAAACTATCCTTTAAATTCTTAAAGTAAAACCAAAGTTTAGTCTCAGTGGGTGTATTTTACATTATTTAACTACCGAGCAGATATACACATAAGCATCAAAGAACTTCAGTTGATTTTCCATCCTTTTCATGGTTCAGAGGTTCATATTTCAAAATCATAAATAAAAGTTAACTGATAATATGGAAGTGTTCAGGGCAAAGTCACCTAGTGAATAAAATTGCAATAAAGAAAAGGTATACAGGTAAGGCAGGCAATGTTCTGTCTTCTTTGATTTATTGCTGTAAGGGAAAGAAAAAGAATGATGATTCAACAATTCCAAAGACTTTTAGTAATTTAAACTACTTAAAGAAAAATAGTTTATCAGGAAAAATGCAGCATGTAGAAAAATATATATAAACAGGACTCTCCATCTGCTTAAAAAATAAGTCCAAATCAAATACCCTGAGAGCATTTATTTTGAATACAAGTTTGTTTCTCCCCTTAGGTCCACGTGTTAGATCAATCATCTCAAATGTAAGGCTCTTGTCTCTGGCCCTATTGATGTCACGAAAGCTCGGTTTTCTACTTGGGTAGAGTGTTGTAGTAGGTTGAATGATGTCCTCCCCAAATTACATCCATGTCTTAACCTCCAGTACCTGAACATGTGATCTTATTTAGAAATAGGGTCTTGTAGGTAAAATTAAGTTAGAGATTTCCAGATGATCCTGGATTTTGGTGAGCCTTAAATTTAATGATTAATGTTTTTATAAGATAAAAGGAAAGGGAGATTTGAGATAGACCCAGAAGAGAAAAACCAAAGAGGAAGTCCATATGAAGACAGAGGCAGAGAGTGGAATGATGTGTCTATAAACCAAGAAATACTGAGAATCACCAGCAATCTAAGAGACGAGAAGCTAGGGAGAGGAAAAGGATGACTTCTCCCTCTCAGCCTCCAGGGGGAAAACAGATTTAGGACTTCTATCCCTCAGAACTATGAGACACACATTTCTGTTCTTATAAGCTACCTTATCAAAAGGTAACTTTAATTTCTTATGGCAGCCTTTCACAGTTGTATGCTGTTTTCAATAGCCTTTCTTTTGTTTTATTTAAAAGTTTACAGATCAAGATGCCCTGTTACTTTGCAGACCACCGTGGGGCACTATAATTTGTACCTTTGGGAAGCAGCCTTCTGATGCTCTTTAATAAAAGCGTCTGTGGGTTCTGCTACAGTAGAGTTTATTTAGGGAACAACAGTGATAAATTCAAGAGTCAAGAAAAAGAATCTCAGCCACCCAGAGGCCAATTGAAAACTCCACTTTCCTATTTAATAACAGTTAACATTCTTGGGGAGAAATAATCATTTAGTAATTACTTCCTTTGGAAGTAAAAACAAATTTTCTTTGAAATGATTGCTTGGCAAACTGTTCTTTATTCAGGAGTTCTGTAATATTTTGATTCTAATGTGTTGTGAAAATTGTACTTCAAATTACTAATAAAATAAGCAATAGTAGAGAGAGTCTGAGTTTTTCAGTGTTTACAACATCCACTAAGGGCTTGGGCTATAATATTAAATTTATGATATACAAGGTAACAATTTAGGAGCAATTCTATTTAAAATGCATTTGTGTTCTTCACAGCTTGGTAAATTCCTATTAGTCATTCAAACAAGAAATTTTAGAGACATTCTTGGCCACTACTTCCTTCCACCATCGCTGTCCATTTCCCATCTAAACATCTTCTAAATGTGTGTACTAAGTTGCACTGTCTTAGAAAAGGCTCATGTCATCCCCTGACTGGACGCTCATGGTGTTTCTACCTGGTCTCCCCACTTCCTTGTTCCTAGTTGTTCCAGTCCACCACCCACACTGCTTTAAAGGTTATATTTCTTTCTAAAACCATGATGTGAATACAAATTCCTCGGCATGACACAAAAGACCTGTTCTTACCTGGCCCTTGTCTAGTTCTCAGCCATGTCTCATCATTCCCCTGACCCTCACTCAGGGCCTGTTCTGGTACATGCTGGTGGTTGCCTACTGAATAGCTAATCTCTTTTATTTTCTTATTCTTAGAACTCCATTTTATTTTGGAGCATCACTATGCCCAGTTTAAGAAAATAACACATTCCTCAGCTGCCTTTAAAACAAAAAAGTTGTCATCTGACTCGATTCTAGCCAGAGAGATGTAAGCAATCAATCATGTGCCTGAGGCTCTGGGAAGAGTTTGGTTTCTTAAAATAGTGTCTGCATTCGTCTTCGCTGGTTCTTTCTTCTTTTTCTTTCTCCCGGCTAAGTGGACTGAAGCCTGGAGGTAGAGCAGCGATTTCTCATTGTGAGACAAACAAGACGGCAGCTCCCAGCTACAGGGAGGTGCAGGGAGACGAGAGGAGCCTACGGTGCGGCTGTTTAATGGTGCTACTGCACCGGGCCCGGCATGCCTGCCTCGGGACTTCTTTTCTTTGTGAGAAAAATCAGTTATTTGGTTATGTCACTATCACATGACCAAATTGCATCCTAGCAGGTGCTGCCATTGACAATATACCATTTATCTTTTCTTGAATAATTCTTTGCTTTCAAGCCTCTGTGTCTTAGTAGATTCCTCTCATGGCCTGGAAACTTCTAAAAGGTAGGACCCAGCTCAAGTGCTACCACTTCATAGATGCATCTCACAACCTCCGTCGTAATTGCTATTCTACCTCGGTCTTCCCAACTGTAGATGGCACACCCTAAAATGAACAGGCAGGGTTCAGGCATCATCCTGTGAGAATGTTGCTTTCTTCACAGGACTGTCTAGCATCTAAACCCTACCCGAAATTGTCAGTGGGTTGACCTGAGCAAAGTGCTCTTCCTTTGGAAAGGTCTGAAAAAAAAGCTAACTCATAGTGTATAAAGGCAAAAAAAAGAAATAATTTTTGAAAAGTTACTTTCATTCAACAAAAGAATAATATATATTTGGCATATACATATATATGTGTGTATATACATACATACATACATACATACACACACACACACATGCATGAACACACATATCTACAACACAGCAAGTGTAGATTCAGGTGCAAGAATAGAATGAAGCCTTAACTGTATAGAGAGTAAATGCCTCTATCTTGACA
Source organism: Eonycteris spelaea (assembly GCA_003508835.1). Classification (NCBI taxonomy): domain Eukaryota; kingdom Metazoa; phylum Chordata; class Mammalia; order Chiroptera; family Pteropodidae; genus Eonycteris; species Eonycteris spelaea. The sequence goes on from PUFA01000189.1 coordinate 940,763, forward strand.
TGGGTGCTGGTCCTCTTCTACTTCCTTCTTGGCTCTCTGCCATCTTCTTCTCTGAGGACTCTTCTAAGAGAGTACGATGCTTGAAGCCAGGGACCATGTCTCCGTCCTTGAATCCCTCCTCCAGGATCTAGTGCAGAGCCCCTCATTTAGCGGTCATTCCACAACCTGTCTACAACTACAGAAACACTAAAGTGGGTTGAGTATCTCATGGGCTACAGAGACACCGTGCTAAGGAGCTGCAGGTGGAAAGGTGCTTGCAAAAGAGTGACAGTTTTTATGGAAAAGGAAGTCTCTCTTCCTTAATGAGCAGATGGAATTTTGAGCAGCAGCAAAAATGGCGAAGGTGTCATTGCATGGGCATTGAATTCAGAACATGTTCAGAGAGCAATGTCCATCAAAGTAATTAAAAGTATAATCATAACTTAGGTGAGTAACAAGAAAGGCCGAACAAGAGCAGAAAAGGAAAGAAGGCAACAAATGTAAGACAATCCAACATCTAGTGCGCATCAGGCCAGCACTGGCAAGTAGAAAAGGCTAGAAATTCCACTTGGGGGGAGTGGAAGGAGCTGCGAACACAAGCAACTTATAGGAAGTGAGTCACCTGCGAAGCTCTGCGCTGCCTTTTTGTCCATCACTAGGCTGAACATCCAACAGGAAGAGCAACTTTTTAAAAGATTGTTTCAGGCTCGTAAATAAGTCAGACTTTAAAAACGTTTCATTGTTCCACTTGGCCTCCCCTCCCAAAGTGGGGTGATTTATCCAGAAGAAAAGACAAGGGACTAGATGCTGTCTTTAGACCCATGAGGCTGAGATGAGAAGGGGAAACGGGCAGTGAGGCCAGGAGACCAGCGCAGCGTGCGACGCTCACTTCGTGTCTTGGCCTGACCTTGGAGAGTGTGTCCGGCACCCCTTTGGCATGACACTCATCCAGTGTTGTGTGATCAGAGAGGGGCACACAAGGGAGTCACGCTGAAAAGAAAGACACCTTTAGCTACGTGGACAACTTTGCCACTTCTCAACTATGTCCACACTCTTTCCTTTATTATTATTATTTTTTGTACATTCTCGGGTAATGACCTTCCCGGCCCACTTGACCTTTGGTTCCTTCTATTGACAGGGTATGTTCCCACCTGGCCTACTCCAAACCTCAAGGCCTCCGATGAAAAAATTAGGTTTATATGGAGATACAAATTATCAAGAAAATAAAACAATGGAGTGTCTCTAAAGAACCCCTAAGAATAGAATATTTATGCCTCTGAGTGAGCACATGTGTGAATTGAATTTGCGAGACAATATAGGATGGTGGTTAAGTGCCTGAGCCAGACAGGCAGGTGGACCTTAGTTTGAAACCGAGCTCTGGCCCTCAGTGGTTATGTAACCTTAATTGACAGCTCTCAACTTCAGTTTCTTGATCTGTAAAACAGGAGTAAATATGGTATCTATCCAGAATGAAGGCAGAACATTTAGCACAGTGCCTGGCACAGTAACAAAGCAACTGATGGTAAAGCTTTTTTCTCTCTGATTCTCAGTGCCTTTCATTCATTGTTGTCTGCGTTCATGTGCGGATTATGTAAAGAAAACTTGCATCTGACCTAAAATACAAGCCCTTCTTTTGGAAAATGATCTGTAGCGATACAGACTTTTCTTTTTACATATGGCTAAAGGCTATTCACTAATGATCTATTAAGATCATTACGATGTTTACTAAATTTGGTGCTTATATATTAAAATGAGCACATTCCTGAATTTTCTGATGACAAATCCAGTATTCTATCAATTTTATCTCTCATGGAGCATTCAACATCTTGCAAAGATCATGCAGTCTATGCACAACAAATATTGGGTGTGGCTCTTTGTCCTTTAAGATCTTTTTTGTCTTGTACATTTCTCTCTTATTCTGGATATATATGTCTAGACTATTTTTTCTAGCTCTCGCTTGAGTTCGGTGTGGCTATGTGACTGAGTCTAGCCAAGGGGATGAGCTACATGCTACTCCCAGTCCTGGCCCATACGAACTTTCCATGTGTGATTCTGCACGGTCTTTCCCTTTCCACTGGCTTGATTCCAACAGCATGGTGACTGGGCCGCTGGCGAAGATGGCAGAGACAAAAGATGGAAGGAGTCTGGGACCCTGTATTACTTCTTGGAAAAGAGCCACTCATTTTTTACCTTAAGTGAGAAATTAAATTCTCTCTCTTTTGAGCCATTATGCATGTTGGAGTCTGTTATTACAGCAGATGGACTAACCTCCTTAAAGAAGTTGGCATTTTGTAATTTGGCGGTTGGATACCACAATCTTAGTGTTGTTTTGAATCGGCTATGGTTTATGATATTTGGGAGGAGGGGGTAGTTATAAATGTAAATTACTGTTAAATTAGCTCTCTTTTTATTTATATACCTATGTTCAATGGCTGATGAACCAGGCTATTTCTATACCATAAAACCATGTTCTGATTTGAATAGTTGCTTTTCATTTAGAATTTTAAAAAGTTTTAGGATATATCTACTTTTACCAATGAAGTGCAACACAGAAATTGTAAGAACTAGTTTTTAAAAAATTAAGAATGTTCACAACACATTAGGTTGTGAACATTAAAAACTTGCAAGAACAAGTTTTTGTTACAATGATTAATATCAATATTATAAGTAAATTTGAGATACTAATGGCTTATAAGGCAACATCTAAAATAGAGATGTCCTCAACCCATGAATAAACAGACTACTTTTTGAAACTATGTTTCTAATGACTAATATTCAAAAGCACCATAGAAAAGAACATGAAAATTCAAAATTTCTTCTATGGGTACATGGTTCCCACAAAATGGAATAATTTCTTCAAATTTGGAGGGAGGGAGGCTAAAGAATTTAACAGGATACTTGAAAAGGAAGTACCAGAAACAAAAAAAGAAGTATACATAATATAAGGAAAATCAATAGGGTTCCGTTAGAAGTCATTCATAATGAATCCTTGCACTTTTACTTGAATAATCACACAGTTTATAATAAAAGCTTTTTTTAGAGATTGTAATTATTGGCTGTAACATATATTGTCCAACTCAAAATGAATGAAACTAAAGAGATTTCTGAGCCTTTTATTTCAGAAATGGAACACATAATTGATTTTCATCTAACAGATTATTGTGAAAATAAATTACTAAATGGTCAGATGTGCTTTGCTTTCCATCTCTGAGCATCATTTTTGGAAAAGCTATTATTTATGGGAAAACGTGACTAGTCTTCAGATGTGGAAAATATAGTTGAACATAGTTTCTTGCATTACACATTTGTGTAAACAAAAACAAGCAAAACTCCATTACCCAGTTAAACCAGGGTGATAGCCTTTTAGACAGTGGTTTATCCCCTGCTTGGAACCCACAATCCTAGGAGGCAGGGACCATGTACATCAGTGACAATCAAAACACGCTCCTCACTTCTCCTCTGGATCAATTGTTTCAGCCTTGGCCCCCACCAGCTTTCCCTCCTTATCAAGCGAGGATAATAAATCAATAAATCAAGGGAAAATCAATCCAATATTGCATGATTTGAGTTTTGACTTGGTTTCTTCTCTTTCTGAAAAGGGTTGAATAAAATTCTCCAAGCTCCAAGTAGAGTGTGCAGCCACGGCATGGGGCCTGACCCTGGGCAGCAGGTGTGATCTGTCGGCCTGGACAGCCATTGTTTTCTCAGGGGACCGTGGGGGGAAATCTGGACGGAGGCTTCTCTCAGAGCACGTACCATTCTGTCACCAGTGGGCCAGCATCCTGCGTGGGCATAATCAAGTGAAGCTGCTGGAGGACCGCCATCCCTTTTCTGTGACGAGAAACTTCCTGCATCACTTCCTGCTTTACTCTCCCAAGGCTTAGCTACGGTATGTACCTATCTGGCCCTCGTTGATGTTTTGGTCTGTGACTCCCATGCAGAGGAATGGGGCTGGGGCAGAGTGGGAGTGCTAAAAATATGAAGAAACAGAAAAAAAAAATTTAAACTCTACAATTTAGATCTTCGTTCAAGAGAAAAAATGAGAATTGTTGATGCCAGTACCACTTTAAAACAAATGCATTCATTTTAATGGATTTGATTTCACAGCAGCTGAACTGAAAGACAAAAAGTGGCTTTTTACACTGTTCTCTGCCGATCTCTCTGTTTTCATTAATTACCCCTAATGCTTCTTAAAATGATGGCATAACAGTCCTAAACAGAGTAAAAATAAAGTCTTTAAATAAAAGCTGAGAATTCAGGATATATATATATATTGCATATTTTATGTTCTTTTCTTAACTATGACTATATAAGAACAACTGGATAAAAATACATTAAAAAAACAACAACAACAGTATTTTGATAGGACAGGATAAATATATTTAGCTCCTTAAGCTCATGCTGTTCAATAAAGAGAAAATGGAATGAGACCATCATTTAAGAATTTTTGGTTTTCCACTTAACTTTCTCTCTGTGCTCTCACCATTGGCATATTTCTAAAGAAAACAAAACAAAACAAAACAAAACAAAACAAAACTCAAAACAGTAGAAAACAACAGCGACAGTGACTGCCTGCAGTGTGGCCTTTCCAGCTGGCGATGCCTGGGCTCCAGTCGGGGCCTGTCTGCACCGGTTTTTGGAGAAGGTTTGGTTTGATTTAGGGAAATTCAGCTATCTTGGCCTGAAAAACTCCACATTAGAAGAACAGCCCCTCCGGTCAGAAGTAGTCACTCCCTTCCATTCCTGGAAGAGAGAATCACCAAGATGGCAAAGACCTCACTCCTGGCCTTTTTGTGTTTTTCTTCCATTTGTTGGCTGTTTTGTTTCTGAATTGCCATGGACTGATTATTTGTGTATTTGCTTATGCATACTCCTCCATGTTCAAAAAGAGTTAAGATGGTTAGACACATAATATTATGTATATTGCTAAAATTGTTCCATTTTAGTATTATTTTAGTATTCTTTAAAATTTATTCAAATTAGTTTCAAGTATACAGTATATTGGTTAGATATCTATATAATTCATAAAACGATCCCCCCAATGCTCTCTCCCTCCCCTGAACCCCTCACCTAGCCATCATATTAATGCTAACTGCATTCCCTCTGCCGTGCTCCCCATCCCTGTGAACCAACTATTAACTACTAATCCGTCTAATTTATAAGTTAAAGTCTCTCATAAGTATGTATGATAGGGAAAAAAACCACAGGATATACAGGGTTTGGTAGTATCTGCAGTTTCAGGCATCCGCTGGGGGCCTTGGAGGGGTCCCCCACGGTTAAGGGCAGATGACTGCACTACAAGCCGAGGACTGACTGGCTGGCCCAGAGGAAGGGAGTCCGCAGGAGGCCGCAGGACCTACTCCCCACCCTTTATTCACACAACCAGATGTATGGCAGGAGGTGGGAAAGGGGACAAAACCCTAATGATTTAAATATTGCTGCTTTTAAGGTGGAAGCTGAAACTAAATATTGAAAGGGGCCCCCTGGTCATTTCTACCTTCCAATTATTCATGCCAGCTCCACCCTGCCAAAGGCCTGGGAAGCTGGCAGCAAGCTGCACCCTAACCAGGCTGGAAGGATGAATTACAGGCGGGGAGTTAGCTCTGGGTGTTTCAACTAAGAGCAAACCGACCGCGCCCAGCCCAGCAGCCTGGGGGTGGGGGCCAGGACCCTTTACAGCACCAGTGAGGCCGCAGCTTTGCGTCGTGAGCATCAGGCTCTGGAGCCGCTGGGCATGAGGCCTTTTCCCTCTCCAGGACCCTGGAGGGACTGCCAGCTCAGCATGAGCGCGGTACACAAAATGTCACCCTGTTAACATTGGTGACATTAGACTCGCAATACTCAAATGCCACTGTGGCTCCAAGAAGTGCAGTGTTTTAACAGGGCCCTTTTCTACCCCTCATAAGCTGGAACGCTGCTCTCCCAGCCACTTCCGAGCAGCCTGGGAGCATGAAGCGAGCTGTCCCTCTTGTTGGTGATAAGTGCTGTCCAGATGAAGCAGAGCCGGGGAGGTCTGAGCTGCTGGCGTCCATCCCACAACGGGCTGAAGGGAAAGCGGCAGTCAAGCCCCAGCCGCTGTGGCAGCTAGTGCGAGTGAGAAAGCTCTGCCCCCCCTCTCCGCCCCAGAAGATTCGAGGTCTGTATTTACCCTCCTCCATCCCAAAAGCTGCTGGGTGAGAGTCGGGGATCAGCACAGTGGAGGAGACTCGCTGCCAGGGGAGTCACAAACCAAAAGCCCTTTCATGGACCTGGGAGCTGGCCTAGGGAGAGAGGACTGAGTCCCAGTGGAGAAAAGCGTCTTCAGGGTTATCCCTGTTAAGGGGGCTCAGCCGGGTGCCCGAGGAGGGCCTTGGCTGAAGGTCTGTGATAGAGAGGCCTCCAGTGGAGGCCCCCTGGCCGCCCACAGTGCAGATGTGCATAGCACGGACCCTTGCGGGGGGGTGGGGAGCGAGTCCTTGACCTCAAGTCCCTCAGCCTCTGCCTTGCCAAGTCCACTGTGGGGAGGGCTCCCCTGTGAAGCTCACCAGAGGAAGCCCTTGCAATTGCTCCTGTCGGGCCTGAAAGGTCACACATGGGTTTTGGGCCCAGGGCCAGACTCCCGGTTTTCCCGCTCCAGCACGGTGCTGCTGCTCAGTGGAAATTCCTGCTCAGTCCCGCTCTGCCATCAGTGCTGGTTCTTCCCTGCTTGAGGGGAGTTGTCTCCTTGAGCTCCTGCTGCTCCTCCTGCAGTGGACCCGTACATTCCTCTGCACCCCTTGGGCAGGAAAATTCAAGTCTATTCCTCGGAAGGCCCTCTTTTCCTATGTAAAACACTCACAGTGTTGCAGATTAATATATGGGGACTGGGCCACCAAATTCCAGAGTCTGCTCATCTAAGAAACATTGTGACATAGTTCCCCTTAGGGAAACTATGTCACAATGTTTCTTAGATGAGCAGACTCTGGAATTCCAAGACCCCCAGTGGATGCCTAAAACCACAGATAATACCAAATCCTATGTATATATATAATATATATTTTTTTCCCTATACATACACACTTACGATAAAGTTTAATTTATAAATTAAGCATAAAAATAACTAATAATAAAACAGAACAATAATAGCAATATACCATAATAATAAGCGGATGTCTCTCTCTCTCAAAATGTCTTTCTGTATTCTACTCACCCTTCTTGTGATAATGGGAGATGGCGCAAGGCCATGTGATGGGATGAAGTGACGGGAGTGACGTCGGCATTGTGACGCAGCGTGAGGCTGCTGTGGACCTTCTGACAATGTGTCAGAGGAGGATCATCAGCCAGGACTTCAGCGACATCACCACACTTGCACTTCGGGGCTACGGTTAAGTGAAATAAGGGTCACTTGAACACAAGCACCTGTGACAGCCGATCTGATGACCCCGATGGCCACTGGTGGGCATGGAGTGGACACAGAGTACACACACTGGAACCAGGGGGTGATTTGTGTCCCAGGAGGGCTGGAGAGGACGCCGCAAGCTTTTATCGCACAACTCAGAACGGCACGGAATTTGTAACTTAAAACTGATTTCTTTCTGGAACGTCCCTTTAATAATTTCGGAACGCGGCTGTCCACAGGTAACGGAAACAGCAAAAGCGAAACGGTGGCCCCAGGGCGGGAGGTGGTGGCTGCTGTACCTGGTTTCTGTTCCGTCGCCTCTCTGAAACTGTTCCCTCCAAGTTTATCAAATCAGGTGTCTTCTCGGCCTCTCGCCATGTGCAAGCTGCGTGACTTTGAGCACACTGAGCAGCTTCTCTAAGTTCGGTTTTCCTACCAGCAAAGTGAGAACAAAAATAACCTTGGTGGGCTTGTTGCGAAGATTTCGTGTGCACGCATAAGAGCCCTGGAAAAAAGACTGGCAGGGAGGAGGCGCCCGGTCAAGGCAGTGATGGTTATGTTTACTGTGACTGACACGGGTAGCATGTTAGCTGGGGTGGAAGCTGCTGTATTGCTTTCTTCCATCCTCTTACATTCACTGAGGGTAGGCGTTCTCCAGGGTCTGCTATTAATCTGATTCTGCTTCCTCCGTGCACTCACTGTTTGGGCAATGTCTTCAACAACTTCCTAGGCGGCACCTTTTCTCTCTGTGTTGGTTGGATATGAATCTACAGCCACCGAGCATTATTTTTGCATTTGCAGCTGCCTGCTCCATGTCTCCACCCCAAAAGTCCAAAGCTAAATTCATTATTTTTTTCCACATCCTAATAAACTCCTCTTCTGTTTCACTTTTCTCTGTTAACCAAAAAATTAATATTCCTGTAATGCATTCATTCGTTAATTTGCTGTTATTTGGGCTCTGACAATATCAGGCAGAGTGGTACAGACTACCTCAACGAACTTTGTAATCCAATGCAGTGCTTCTCCAACTTTGCAGAGGGACTGGAAAAAACCGGTGGTATTTTTCTTTTTTCTTTTCTTTTCCTTTTTTTAAAAGACAGACTCCTGCACCCCACTCTAGACCTACTGAATTATAATATTTAGGAGCAAGACCTGGGAATCTGTTTTTTTATTAAACAATCTGCTTTAGTCTATAGCCATGCTACCCTGATCCCGTCTGATGTTGGAAACTAAGCAGGGTCGGCCCTGGTTAGTACTTGGATGGGAGACCACCTAGGAAGGCCAGGTGCTGCAGGCATTAAAAAAAAGAAAAGAAAAGAAAAGAAAAAAGAAAAGAAAAGAAAAGAAAGAAAGAAAAGAAAAGAAAAGAAAAGAAAAGAAAAGAAAAATAAAAAAGAGAGATTGTAAGCTGAAAGGTCCTTGCAATCTGTGAGGTTAACCAAGGGTTGCCTTGCCTGATAAAGAAAAAATCTGCTTTGGATGTTTTGATATATAACAAGGTGTGGGAACCTCTGCTTTTCTGGAGAAGCTAAACAGAAAAATAATTGATTACAAGTACATGTAGTAATAACACTGTTAGATATCTATAGAAGGCGGAAGAAGCATAAGGGAAGAACCACCTGAGCCTACCTGAGGGAGATCTCAGGCGGGAGGTACGGTATGAGACGTGTGGAGAGTAGAAAGAAACTCAAGGAAGAGGAGGCAGCATGGGAATACAGGCAAGCCACAGTGTTTGCAAATTCACAAGTAGTTCAGGAGTAATGGTGGATCAAAGTCAAGGGTCGTGATGTGCCAAGAATGCCGGGGGCGAGAGACGGGTGGCAGCCCGAACGGGTGGGCTGCAGTGGTTAAGTGGCATCAGCAGTGCTGGAGCGCAGACTGGCTTCCGTAGACTCCTGGCTCCATCACTTACTTGACAGTTAAGAAATTTCGATTCCCCCGTTTCCTGAGCTGTGCGAATTGGATGACCGCAGTACTTGCCACACAGCATTGTCCTGAGGATAAAGTAACACGGGAACTGCTGAGAACGTGGTATTTGGTAACATTAGGTGTGGCTACGGCCATCGGCGGGCATACCGGGTGAGCATGTGGATGTGGGGTCGGGCCATCTGGGGCGAAGTCCTGCTCCACTGTTACCGACTGCGACCTTTTGGGCAGGTCTCTCCCACCTTCTATCCTTTACCCCCATATCTTGCTGCTTGTGCCTATTCACACAAGTCATTTGTAGCCTTGATCTCATTACTGAGTTTAACAAATATTTACTGAGCCCTTCCTACAGACAAGACAGTAAATCCTTCCCTTCCGTTTTTTTTTTCATGTATAAATAAAGGCAAACACTTCAAGTTGGGATTTTAAAATATCCCAACATTTGTCCTAACTTTTCTTCCCAATCTGCTCTCCCACTCCTAATTTACTTATACTTTTAACCAAACAAAATCATGCTCTGTGTTTTAGTACCATCCAGCCTTTGTTCATTACAATATCCTGTGCCAGGAAAACCCTCCCTAGGGATAAGTGTTGCTACCCTACCTGAGTATCCTTCAGAGCCCAGCTCAAATGCTAGGTCCTCCAGGAAGGCTTCCTCGTCAGTCAACCCAGAATTGAACTAGAACCTCTATGATACTGTGTGAACTTTCACAAATGATTTTGTCACATAATGCTTTCATGAGAGTTATTTGCGCCTATCCTTATCATTCTACAAGCTCCTTGAAAACAAAGCCTAGGTCTTATTCATTTTACATGTTCTTAATATGTATGCATAAACTGATGTATTTATTAACCGCTCTCAAGGATGCCCTTCTGTATTAAGAACGTGATAATCAAATTCGGAAGTTTTCTGCAGCTGACTTGGAAATTCTATCTGTATTTCACTTTTTCCCTGATCACATAGTGTCTTCTCTTACTTATTATTGCCATCTATTTTAAGACTAAATCTTTATAGCTTTCAGAGGAAAGGTGCTATTTAGGTATCTCCTAATTAAATGTGTACTTTTAGCTTTAGAGAAGACAGGTGACTGGAAGGGTTTTGATGCTATTACATACTTAATAGGAAGTCATTATAAACAGTAACAACAACAAAATGTTCAAGAATTATGAAAACATCTGTGAACAAGGTAATTAAAGCAACCAAATGGATTAGAAAGCACTAGATCGTGACTTTTTTTGCAGAGAATTTGGTGCAAGTCTGAAGAAGTATACAAATTAAGCCATATGAAAATATATTTTCTTTAAAATTGAAAGATAGCAATACAATTATTCAAATTAAACCAAGAATGAAAACACAGTGTCAACCATTTAAGCAGATAAAAGTTGTTTCAGTACAGTGCCTAGACACCTGGACAGAAAGATTGTTGAAATGATCATAGATTCATTACATATTTAGCAGTTTATTACTGTGGAAATCCAGTAGCAATGGTACTGGAATCAGCTTTATCACATGCATAAGCAAATGTGGGAGTCACGCTCACTTAACCTCATTGGAAATATGGATACAGATAGAAGTCTACCTCTCTCTCGTCTTCTGCATTTTCTATAATAAACACCAGTTACACTACAACCAGAAAAAAATCAGAACAATTTCCACTCTAGCATAGTAGAAAACAAAAAAGCAAATGTAATTTGGAGGTGGTTACTCTTCGTTTTGGCTTTATCCTTATTAAAAGTTAATGTTAATTGTTCAGGGACCCACACAGTGGTACAGTGTTTAGACAGTAAATTAAAAGGGCAGATACCTGTCTTAACTTCACCTGTCTTAACTTCATCTGACAGATGACTCCATTTCCGTATCCTTTATTCCAATCCTACCCTTATCTTGGTTTGAATTTCTCCAGAACGATTTATATCCCTAAAATATTAATAAGTATATCAGTAAAGGTTCTTTTGTCATGGGTAAATGAAACTTACTCTGATCTCTGTGTTTGCCTTCTAACTAGCTAGCACATTGCTAGGCATCAGGTACTCAATAGTTGGTAGGTAAATGAATGGTTTTCTCCTGCTCAACTGACTGAGTGAATGCACGAACAAAGGTATAGCTATATCAAGCCAAGTTTTTCCACAATACTGAAAGTGTGTGGCATTTCAGAATACAGCCTGGTAGTAAAAATTATAAAAAGATTTGGTTAAAACCAGTTGCAGAAGTTATATGCAAACCAGAAAAACCGTCAAACAATTAATGGGTTAATGAGCTGATTTTAGAAAAGTGAACAATTTGCTAAAATTATTATCTAGTTAATAAAAGTGTATATAATAATTATTAATTGACAAGGGAAAAGTCAAGCTACGTTTTTAAAACAATGATGCAAAGAACTGATATAAAGGAATGATGACTCAGCCCAATATAGCCCATCACCCCCACCTCCCATTTGCTAAAAAACATTTTCGATAGCCACTACTTCCATAATTTCGCAGAAACATCTCAAAATTGGGAAGCTGAAAAACTGCTGAGAAAAAGGCAAAAGGAGGAGGTTCACACAAAAGTCCGAATGCTTCCAGAGCGGGTGTTCTGCCTTTTTGGTAAAAGCACAGAGAACAGTCCAAGGTGGTAGGCGCTGGGGCCCGCAAGGTGCTCAGAGGTTGCCCACCGCAGCCCTTCATTCTGTGGATAAGGTATTTCTGCCTGGAGGAGGCAATGTGCCAAAAGTCAAAGCAGAAGCCAGGGACACAGCTGTGGTCACCGCAGAGCCACGCCCTCACTCCCAGCAGAGAGCTTTCCCTCCATCACCAAGCCCAACCCCGGGAAAACTGCTCAGGTTTTAGAGCTGCTGATGAACCTGGGAAGAACCAGATCACTCCTGTTATAGAACCTGCGAAGTAACCAGAAAAGGCTCAAGATATAGACCAAGACATCCTGACTGAACCCTGGGGGCTGCCCAGCTCAGTCTCTCTATTGACCTGTCCCACCTCCTCGCACGTCTGGCCCTTTCTCCTCCGTGTTTACTCCTCTAGGTCCCAGCAAAGTAGTCAGGCAGGAGCCCAGCAAGTCCCCACTCAGGGCATCTGCAGGGTTTTGTCCTTCATCCAAAAATACACTCTCCTTGGCCCTTCCTGGCCAACGCCACTGCTCTAGTTTTGTCCTAAGCGTTACTCTCTCAAAGAAACCTTTCCTGACCTACTGACTGGGGGGAAGGTCTCCCTAGAAATCCCATGTAAAGCTATTATTGAAATAAATGACTTTAGTATGTGTGGCAGTAGAGGTCAGTATATTCTTTGGGTTCCCTTTGTATTAATCGTTTTATTGTTTACTTAATTTTTACTTTTATTAAAGTACGTAGTAAAAAAAGTCAGAAGGTTCCACAAGACTTATGAAAAATAGCATCCTCTGTCCCTGGCCTTGCCCCCCCCATTTCATTTGTGCTCTCAGAGAAAACACTTTCAACTCTGTGTGAGTGTGTGTGTGCGTGTGTGTGTATTAAATCCATATTTCTTAATAATAAACTAATCCTGCTTCTTCTTGATTTTGAAAATTTAGCTATTGATTTCCTACTGTGGGAAATGAGGTTTTATCCATCTCATTCCATTCCTCCTCTCTCACCCAGACACGATTTCTCTTCCCTCGTCTTCCCAGTGCGTTCATATCATAATTTCCGTTAGGTAAGTATATGGTGTTTTCATAATTTTTCTTTTATAAATGTAACTCACAGCAGAGCCACATGTTATAATGTTGTAACTTTTTTTTTTTAATATACCATATATTCATTCCATATAATTGTTGTGTTCCCAGATGCTAGTAATCATCTTGCTTTCTCTTCGGCTTGGTCTTTGAGGTAACTTTTGCTAAGTTGTCCCCAAACTCACCGGCATATGTGTCAGTGTCATCTGGTATGTGTGAGCACATCAGATGTTAGTTTCGTCTTCAGGGGACAGTTGTCCTCCCGCTCCAGCCGGACCTGGTCATTCGCAGGCTTATGCTGTCATGCTGCCTGGGACTTCACTGCACCAGGCCCTGGAATGTCCTCGTGCTCTGCTTCACTGTGGGGTCTCAGCTTTCAAGGTCCCTCTTTCAGAGTCCACAGATCAATCATTTTGACAACATCGAGATGAAGTAATATCAGTGACAAGAGCTGCCGAGCCTCAAAGAATAAAGACCTGTTGTTGTTGTTTTATATCTAACATTTAATTGTATTTCATGTTTTTAAAATCATAATTGGTTTTTAATGCTATTTCATGAAAATAAATTTTTCCTTTTAACATCTGTGAGTGACTATTTTCAGTTTTAATATATTGCCTTTCAAGAAGGTGGCAAGGGCAATTGAAGATATGTTAAATATATATATCATAGTTAAATTATGCAGAAAAAAGTGCTTTTTCGCTTTTGAAATTTCGGCTGTACATAGAAAGGTTTAAGTAAAGTAGGTGACAGATTTGTACTGTACTAAGTGGCACTTTTCATATTTTATTGTTTCTAAAATCAACAAGATGAAATCCAAAATGTTCAAATACGCACTTAAATACGTGTAACTAGCAATCCAAAACAGAACCTCAGCCAAAATTTTTGTAAGATTGATAAGCCGATTCTAACAATTGTATAAAAAATGCAGAGGATGAAGACTGGCAAAGGCAACCTTTAATAAAACGAACAAAAAGAATCGGACTACCAGAAATCAAGACCTATTATAAAGGTGTAGTATTGAGACAGTGTGGTGTCTGTGCTTGGACAGAAAAACAGGCCCGTGGGGCAGAATACACAAACACGTAGTCACCTGGTTTATGAAAAGGCGACCTTGAATTGCAGTCTTTCCAATAAATCGTGCTGGTGTAACTGGATATCCACATGGAAAAAAAAGTCTCCTGACCCTTAGGTCATGTATCATACAAAAAAAAAAAAATCAATTCCAATGGATTTAAAATCTAAATGTGAGAACAAAACAATAAAGCTTTTTAAAAAAACCCGCAGGAGGACATCTCTATAACTTAGGAGTAGGCAACAATTTTTAAAAACAGTATGCATGAGAGTGCATTAAATAAAGGACTTTTGTTCATCAAAAGAAACTATTAAGAGAGTTCAAAGACAAACCACATGGGAAAGAGATATTTACAATACATATGTTTTAAAAGAAACACACCTATAAGGAAGAGACAATCAAATTAAAAAATGACAATAAGACTTGATAGGCACTTTACAAAACTATATTCTGATTACCAATAGGCACATGATAAGATCAATATCATTAGGGTAATTAAAACCATAACGAAATTCCTATGCAAATCCACAAGAATGGCTAAAATGAAAAAAGCTTCTTGGTTGGTGAAGATGTGGAGAAATAGAAACCCTTGTGCATCGCTGGTGGGAATGTAAAATGGTACAGCTGCCATGGAAAATAATACAGTGGTTACTCCAAAACTTAAACGTAGAATTACAATATGATACAACCATCCCATTTCTGGGTATATACCTTAAAGAATTGAAAGCAAGGGCTTGAACAGGCATTTGTACACCAATGTTCTTAGCAGTATCGTTCACAAAAGCCAAAAGATGGAAACAGGCAAAATGTCGATGAATAAATGGATAAACAAGTTATATGGTATAGACCTACAATGCAATATTATTCAGCCTTAAAAAGGAATGAAAATCTGATACATGCTACAACATGGATAAACCTAGGAGACATATAGTAAGTGAAATAAACCAAACACAAAAGGACACATATTACATTATTCCACTTAAACGAGGTACCTGGAATAGTCAAATTCATGGAGAATGGAAAGTAGAATGGTGGTTGTCAGGGCTTGGGGGTTACCAGCATGGAGAGCAACCTTTTAAAACAGGTGCAGAGTTCCAGGTTAGGAAGATGAAGAAGTTCTAGAGATAGATGGTGGTGATGGTTGCACAACAGGGTGAATGTACTTAATGCTGCTGAACTGTGTATTCTTAAAAATAGCTCAAATGGTAAATTTTACATTCTGTATATTTTACCACAATAAAAAAGTAAAGAGGCCGGTGGGTGGGGGAAGATGTGAAATATGTAACTTCTAGTCTTTGCTGGTGGGTGTGTAAATTAATACAAATGTTTTTGAAAACTCTTGTTGGTGTCTACTGAGGCTGTGTATATGCCTACCCTCACCACCAGGGAATTTCATGCCTAGATGTATAGAGCCCATAGAAATTAGTACATATCTCAAAAACATGTACAGGACTGCTCAGCAATGTAATTATTTCTAGCTAAACATGGAAACACTCAAATGTCCATCAATAGTATGAAATAAATGAATTAAGATATATTGATCATGACTGGCATCATCATTTACAGGATCTAGTGAAGAATGAAAATGCAGGTGCCTTGTTAAGAAATTAAGACTTTAGAGATGGCAATAGCAGAACATTAAACCAAGCAGGAAGCTATAGTGGCACTGTGTTGGTGACATTCCCATGAAGCCTGCCCTGATATTAATAAAATGGAGTACTGCACAGCAATACAAAGGAACAACCTATTGCTACATATAACAAATGGATGAATTTTGCAGATATATAGGGAGCAAAATAAATCAGACACAAAAGAGAATACGCTGCACAATTTCATTCATATGAAGATTAAGAATTGAGAAAATAATATACATGATAGAATTTATAGTTGCAGCTACTGTGGGAACATATTGAATAGGAAAGGGTATGAGGGAGCTTCCTAGGGTGGTGGAAATGTTCCATATCTTGATCGGGACTGTGGATACACAGATATGCATATGTGTAAAAACATAAATAACAAGACTTAGAATATAAAAGCGCCATATGGTGTCAGCTGCTCTGACTCTCTAGTGCTTTCATCCAGGCACGGATCTGAATCTTGCTCAGACTCCTGTTTGGATGGGTGTCACTGCATGATCCCATGGCTCAGAGAGCAGTGGAAGAAGACCCTTCAAGCCCTC
The DNA here is from genome assembly GCA_003508835.1 of Eonycteris spelaea. Lineage (NCBI taxonomy): Eukaryota > Metazoa > Chordata > Mammalia > Chiroptera > Pteropodidae > Eonycteris > Eonycteris spelaea. Next base: position 956,958 of record PUFA01000189.1, read on the forward strand.
TAATTTATGGCACCTGAATCCCCATTGTTCACTACGGACACCTGCCATCCTGAGACGCTCCTCAGAGCCAGGGATACCAGCAGTGCCAGTTCACACCCAACAGGTACCAAAGTCTAAGACACTTAAGTCATAAGCAAGAGTGCCTCCTGTGACTAAAATATCTATGTTGTAGTGCACCACAGCTGTAGTTTGCCTTTGTTTTTGCAGTACTTTATTTCAGAGGCCCTCCTTTTCCATTGCAATGTAATCAGAAGGTTTACCATAAGGAAAGGAAAATATACATTTAGAAGGGAAACAATTTTTGTAATAAAAACAAAATAAAGTTAGAACAAAATTTACTGCGGTACTAGAGGTCATTCAGTAAGCACATATTTTTAAAGGAGGTAAAATGGCATATACCCTTTTGACTAGTCTCTAGGCTCCTTCTATCATGATATACCTGCTCATTAGATCTCTTTAAAGAACCAAAATTAGGTTCAACCTGTAGAAGGACCTTACTCCTGATTCTGTCAAGAACTATTACAGGTTTGCCCCAGGGAGGTGCACTGGGATAAAGTGCCAAGGGTTAGGAGCAGAAAAGTCCAGGTAACACAATCCTTCATCTTGAGGGCCTTTGGAAAGTCCTATTGGTAGCTCTCAGTGACAGGTACAAGTTGACAGCTTTATCACTTTTGTTCAGATAAGCTCAGTGCAGATTTTACCTTGGTGTTTTCTTATTGTCTCCATACAGTATTCATGCCCGCTCATCTTACATCACTGTGAATGTTTCTTCTCCATAAAATATAACCACTAATTATTGAGTGACTTCTTTGTGATTGGTATTTACATGATCTCACTTAATCTTCAAATAAGCCATGTAAAACAGGTTTCATCAACCTCATTTTAGAGCTGAGTAACAGGAGCCATTGAATTATTGGAACTGTAGTTTGCTGGCCACTGTTTCTATTTCATAACTTTTCTCGAAGATTTCTTTCATGTTCCAGCTCTCCCATGAGGATCTTATTTCCACTGCAGCCATTTCTCACATCTCATATATTCAAGGGTCTGGAGTAGGATTGCCAGATAAAATACAGGAGTCCCAATTAGATTTTAATTTTACATAAATAATAATAATTATTATTTTTGTATAAGTATGCCCATGTGATACTTGCAGTAATCATTAGTAATACTAAAAAGTTATCAGCTCTACAGCCATGCCACCCTGAACAAGCCTGATCCCGTCTGATCTTGGAAGCTAAGCAGGGTCGGCCTGGTTAGTAGTTGGATGGAGACCAACTAGGAAGACCAAGTGCTATTGGTGTAAAACATAAAAAATAAGGGATTGTAAGCTGATAAAGTCCTTGCAACTGTGAGGTCAACCAAAGGTTGCCTTGCCTTAAAATAAATAAATAAATAAATAGATAAATAAATAAATAAATAAATAAGTTATCTGAAATTCAAATTAAATTGGGCCTACTGTATTTTTGTAAATCTGGCAACCCTATGTGAGCTAAGTGTCTCTGCGTGTTGTCACCCCACACCATTTCTCATTCCATTGAACCTCTGGCAACTTTGAAAACACATGTCTTCATATTCCACGCTCTACTACCCACCCCTCCTCGCCACTGTCTGTTACGCTTACAGTTACTTATGTCAATTCACTGATCATTTCAGCACATGGTTCATTTTCTTCCTCTGAGTAATTATTTCTATTATACTTATCATGGTTCCAATATCCAGGTAGATGCTGCTTCAATACCCTTAATTCTGATTTCCTTTACCTTCTAATTTCAAACACTTTCTCTCTCCATCCCAATTCGAAAAGAGAGGAGTATAGAGAGTGTGGAGAGTTTTGTAGTGTTAAATAAGGTGGTTAGGAAGGCCTCACTGGAGAGATGACTTTGAAGGAAGCAAGGGACCCAGCTCTGTTGACATTTGAACAAAAGTTGTCCAGGAATAGGAACTAGTAAGTGCAAAGGCCTTGAAGTAGAAGTGTCCTAGGCTTGATTTGGAAAGTTTCTTGAGGACAGGGATCATATCTTATACTTGGTAGTGTTATTAATTGTGCCCAATAATATCTCACAAGAATAACATTTACAGAAGTATGACGATTCAAAAAAGTAAAATAAGTGTTTAATGAGAGAGGGCACATTGATAGAAGTTTATTAAAGATACCTAAAAATTAATTCCTGTCCTGTGTGACCTTTCAATAAAATGACAGCCTTTAGGATTCTGAACGATATGTAAACTAAAAACATAAATTGAATAAGTAATTAAGATTATGTACAACCAGAAAAGTGCATTCGAGAGGAGCAGTTTGAGGGGCACAAGGAAAGTTTTAATAGGCTAGATATGCAAAATATTTTCTCAAGGGTTTTAAATTTTTCTCATTTTAGTCAGGTCTTCCGAACATTATGGACTTAGAACGGTTTGTTCACCTTACATCTCTCCTATAGGCCAAATTTCTGCAGTTTTCAGGACCTTTAGGTTCGTTTATTTGCAACCCTAAGAACCTTCAGAAATGTTGGTAGTAGTCAAGATTAGATTTCATTTTTAGCTATTTCTTCAATAAGCTTTATTGGGTGCCTGCCAAGTGAGAAAGCCCAAACCGTAAAATTCTAGTGTCAAGAACAAAGCTCCACATAGTAAAGATTTTGCAGGTTTTCGTAGAACGTATGAATGAATAATCGAAGGAAGAAATGAATCGAGGACAGTAGCTTCTCTGAGGCACCTGGAGATATGAATAAAGTATCGGAGCCAAATTTCCAATTTGCCAAACAGTTCCTGGACTATCACACTGGGCGAGAACAAAAGGAAAATGACTAGCTAAAACAATGACCATTAATAATGACGTGCACCGACGCGGCGGCTAAGTCTGTCCGCACTAGGCTCCCGTAGTCCTCGCCGCGTAAGTTGTTTACGTCGCGACCGGTAGTGACGTCACGAGATTTGGAGCTCGCGGGAAGCCCTGTCTTTGCGTCTGGGTACCGCGCCCGCGCGCGCGGGACTTTCAAGCGTCGGGTCCCGGGAGCTCGAGCTGACATGAGCCTCTGGGTGGACAAATACCGGCCCTGCTCCTTGGGACGGCTGGACTATCACAAGGAGCAGGCGGCCCAGCTGCGCAACCTGGTTAGTCTGCGGACGCGGCGCGGAGAGCAGGGCGTGGGGGGAGGCGGGAAGAGCGGCGGTCGCGGGTGCGGGGTGCGTGCCCCTGTCGCTTCAGAAGGTGACGGACGCTGTGGAAAAAATAAAACAGGGAAGGGACGGGTGTGTGGGCGGGGTTGTGCCCGTAAAGAAGAAAAGGCCCACTATGAATTGTTATCCGAGCCAAGACTTGGAGTGAGTAAGCCCTCGGTAAAGGAATCTGGACGGAGTGAAACAGGCAGCGGGAAAAGCGAGTGCAGGATCCCTGAGGCAGGACTGTGCACTGCCTGTTATAGGAGTCTCGGGGAGGCCGGTGTAGCTGAGTAATAATAGCAGGGCAGCGGGAAGAGTAATAGAAAACGGTGTGTGGTGGGGGGGGGGGGCTGGGTGCAGAGCCGGTAAATCCTATAAGTGGGGTGGGAAGCCATTGGAGGGCTTTGAGTAGAGAAGGGACATCATCTGACTGTTTAACACACTTAAAGTTTTCTGGTGTCGTTATCATTTACAAATAGGATATTGAATTTATTAATTTCTGATTCTAAAAAGTTGTATTAGGGTTTCCTTGAGTTTAATTCCTTACGGAAGAATTTTTTCCTCCATCCTGATGGCTGTTTTTGTGTTTAGTTCCGAAAAGTGGCTAATGGCAATATTTTATGAAAAGGAAATTCAATTTTGTAGAGAATGGAGAGAAGAAGGGTCTTGAGAAAAAGCTAACTTCTGTGGAAGCCGTTTATGGACTCCTTTTAAGGACCTAAAAGTCCCATCTGCTGATGGAAGTGTTTTTGCTCAGCACTCTGGTCTTACATTACCCATCATTTTCAGAACTATAGGTACTTTTAAGTACTTTTTTAAAAATGAAAAATAATAAAAAAGGAATTCCATCCTTTTATATGAAAGTTATTACAAAAGTTGATAGTGTTGCGAGATAGGTGGTTTTTTCCCCCCTCTTTATTGGTATTCCATCTATGCTAATTTAAAATAAATCTATTACAGATATACACTTCACTTAGACAAATTGCATTTTCTCACAATACCTTTCACTTCAATTTTCTTAGACATAGGATACATTTTACTTTACTTTCTATGGCTTTTTTCAAAATAGAATTTGGAATACATGTTTTGGACAATAATTTAATATATTGGTATTATGTGTTAATAGATTTGCTTTTAACAAATGTTTGCCTGTTTGCTGTCGACTCTGCGACTTAATACAACTATGAAAGATTTAATTTTGGTTTAAAGTTTTATAAAGAAAGGCAGCAAATGTTTGTGAAGCACATACTATTTTCCATGCACTGTATTAGGTGAATAGTTCCTTTCCTTGAGACTTTTTTTCAGTGGCAGAGATAGATGAGTGTACAAAGTGTTAAAATTTACACTAATCACTTCTGTCAAGGTGCTTATTTCATCTTTTTTTTCTTTAATTACTTAAAGAACTTATGCTCCACGAGATACGCCTGAGATGCAGATGGGCTCTCATTATCTTTATAGCCTTCGTATTACTGATTCCTAAAAAGAACTGATCATCAAACTCACCTGAGAACCTTTCTGAACTCACACGTTTGTACTGCAGTGCAGCACTGCCAGTGCCCTACTCCACCCCTTTGTTCTTGTAAGTGCACATAGACGAGTTTCTAGTTCTGTCTGTGCACTTACTGAAGGCTTTCTCTTGCTGACATCATGCCCTCCTCTCTCCCCATCCACTTTCCCAGTCAGGCTTCAACAAAGGATTGTTGAGAAATGGCTTATCAGACTCCAGCCTCCGCACCCCTTGAGTGGGTTAATGCTGTGGTGTATTTTAACACTGGCTTCGAGAGTATCCCCAGCAGGATCGAGGCCCAGGTGCCCAGAGTGGTATTTAAACTGATAACACATTTGTCTTCCTGTCCTTGCAGAATTATCTGCAGAATTTTCCTTTACCTCCCAAATAAACCAAATGTACTCCTTTCTTATCAAAGGGACTGTAGAAGGCAGGCATTAATCTCAGCTATTGATTCATAATCTCATGGATGGGGTCCAGTTATCAATTAGTCTTGTAGGAAGTTCTCTAGGAGACTCTGACAGTCAGCCAGGTTTGGGAGTTCTTGCTTTCTAGCATATGGTGTTGTATCGCATTTACTATGCTAGGTATATAATTATATAAAATTAATGCCAGGGAATAATCAACATTCCAGAGTTAATTTTAAAAACATCTGTTTATGTATGCTCATATACACACACATTTATTTGAAGTTTTATAGGTAGAGATGTAAAATATTGATACTTAAAAAGTAGTTTAATTCTACCGAGAACAGTTATATGATTAGGGAAAATGCCTCAATCTTTTTTTTCCCAGGTGCAGTGTGGTGATTTTCCCCATCTGTTAGTTTATGGACCGTCAGGTGCTGGTAAAAAGACAAGAATTATGTGCATTCTACGTGAACTTTATGGCGTTGGAGTAGAAAAGCTGAGAATTGAACATCAGACCATCACAGTAAGCATTTCACTCTGAGACCCATTCCAAATATTTATAGCAGGGATTCTCAGTCCTCATCATCTGTGTGGACCCTTCCTCCCCCCACCCCACATTTCTGCCTAGTGTGTGATTTTAAGTGAGAATTTCACAGGTAATCCTGGTGCACGAGATTGAGAGCTACTGATTTATAGATTAAACTGTTATAACCAGACCAATGTCATTTACGTTTTAGAAGAAATATGAGCAACAGATTTGAGATGAAATGAGGGAGGTTGGGTTCATTTTAGATTATGTAGGAAACCTGTGGCTCAGCTGGAACTAGAACTCAAGGTTTTAAAATTCATTGTTCTTGGAACAGTAGTGGGTATGGAAGAAGGAATGATTTGGAGGAAATTTTAAATGTGGAATTGGGCTACTTGTAGGGTTGGGCGGCTGACTGACTGGGAGAGGGGGCACGGAGCTCCGGGATGCTGAGTGTCCCTGTGGTCTTGCCCTGGCTGAGCTTCCAGCCTCACACTGAGCAGCGCACTTCCGTACCCCTCAGAGACCATGTGAAGGTCTAGCTGCAGCGCTTCCTCTCGGAGTGCCCTCCAGCCCCATTAGAATTAATTTTTCCTCCTACAACCCAGTTGATACTTTTAAAGTACTTCATTCTGCCTTACAGTTATATTTTATTATAGTTATTTATGTTTTCTGTTTTGACAAGATGGTGTTTGTTTTTAATTATGTAGAGGACATGGCATATTTATTTTCATATCTTTCATAGCCACTGGTATACTGTCTTGTACATATCAGACATTGAAAAAATGTACTCTGACTAGATGGATAGTAGTGCTATTAATAGAAAAAGAGAATAAATAGATTTTAGGCAATGTTGAATACCTTGAATTTAGATACATTGCTTATAAAATATGCAGGGACAAATTTAACAAAAAAGGTGTGGGATCTGTAGGAAGAAAACTAATAAAGCACAAAAACAGCTGATCAAATGGAAAGATGCGTCCTGTTTTCAAATGGGTGGCTTAATATTTAAAAGTGTCTCTTCTCCCCAAGTTATAGGATAAATTTCAGTGAAATTCAGTTAAAATTCAACTTGTTTTTAACTGTATGAAATTATCTTAAAGTACATGTGAAAGAATGCATTTCTGAGACTAGCTGAACTAATTATAAAAAAAGGTTTGAAGTGGGGCTTGTGTGAACAAGTGTACATCATATTGTAAAACTACTGTAATCAAAATAATACTGTATTAGAATGGGAACAGCAATTAGGCCAGTGGAACTGATAGTCCCGAAATAAGACTATTTCAAATCAATAGGAAAAGGATAAGTCAGCACAAAATGCCAACAAAGTTATCTACCAAGAAGAAAATAAAGTTGAATCTATATGATGCCTAGTTTATAAAGATAAATTCCAGATGAAGATTTAAATGTTAAAGAGAGACACTAAATGTCTTAGAAGAAAATGCCTTGGACTATATAAATAGCCTATGTGTCCAGAATACCTTTTAATAGAAAACATGGAAGCCATAGGAGAAAAGAAATAGATATCTGGATATATATAAATTTTAAAAGTTTGAATGAAGATAGCACAAAATCAATAGAAAAATGAATGATTGTCAAAAAATATTTGAAAGGAACGTGTTAGATAGAAGATTTTACAAATTGACAAAGGTGGAAGCCAACCTGTTAGAAATGGAATAAAAAGTCACAGAAGAGAAACACGTAAAGATGTTGACATTTCCGATAGTTGAGGAGAAACAGTGTAAGTCTGTTGTATGTACTCTTTAGGATATGTACTGTCATATATATAATATACTACTTTATATATATATATATCATGTTTACTATAATATGTATAATAAACTCATCAAATTGGCAACAATTGAAGGCATGTAAAACCTGCACGTGGGGAATGTTGAAGAAGAATATTTGTTGCTAGCAGAAAACTGAATTGTTAGATTTTTTTATGGAAAGCAGGCTGGTTATACATACACACATAAAAGTTTAGAAAACATCCCCTTCGATTCAGCAGATTCTTCATTGGGAATCTATTTCTTAGAAATGAGATGTGCATGAGACATATGTACAAAAGATGTTAATTGTGGCATTGTTTGAGACAACAAACAACATGAAACAAAATGCCCACCAGTATGACTAACTTCGGGAAATCCATGTTATAGGTTGATGATTGTAACTCTAACACCCTATACCAGTGGTCTGAGAGGGATTGCCTAGATACATTAAGTAGGAAAAGCAAAATGCAGGGAAATATATATGATTGCCTCTTTTTTTTCTTTTTGCAGGAAACACTAATGTTCTCTATATTTGTGTACTTATTTTTGTGTGTTACAGAGAAGGTTGTGAAAGGACCTGCAGATTGTGTACAAGGATAATCTGATAATGGGATGATTTGGGGATTTCTAGAGGTAGAGGAAAATGTAATCACAAAAACAATGTGTATGACCCAATTTATATAAAATCATATATGTTTACACACTAAGAAAAGAATGGGGTTAATGAAGTTAAAATGTTGATGGTGGTTCTGTAGTATGTTTTATGTTAGTAAGCATAAATTGTTGATGTAATTAAACAGTGAAATACAGAACAGAGGAAAAATAGCCAATAAATAAATGTTAAAAATACCTGTTTTCTTTGTCCGCAGACTCCATCTAAAAAGAAAATTGAAATTAGCACTATTGCAAGCAATTACCACCTTGAAGTTAATCCCAGGTAAGTTGCTACTATATAGAAATAAGCATTTTTAGAATAGTGGTGTTCAGACTTTTTAAAGAGTAGAACCCTTTTTTGGAATAAAATCATTTGTAGAAACATAGTATATAAAACAGTGCCCTGTGTGCAATTGAGAGCCTAGAACTTTCCTGCTTTGCCTTCTCTCTGAATTCCCCTCATTCAAATAATTTTAATAATTAAATTTTCTTGGTCTACTGAGCTCAGTTCTTTACTTGAAGTACATTGCATAGTAAGTTTTTTAAAAAATATGTTGACTCATTCAGAACTGATGAGCAAAGTATGTCTAAAAAGTTTGTAATGTCTGGAGGCAATTTGGGGTAATCATATCTTTGCCACTGCTTTGTTTCAATTTCTTGATTAGAGGGTGTTGTACTAGTCCACCAACCAACATCTGTCTTACCTATCATAAGATAACAAGGTTAGGATCTTGTTGGAGGCACATTGAACACTCACGTCAGCAGATATGTGCTGCTTAAGGTAAATGGTGTAAAAATGATTGTATTGGGAACAAAGTTGGGTAAGGCTTCAGGCTTCTCTGGGGCCTGATATGTTCTTGAAGGAGAACAGAATCGAGGACATCAAGCAGAGGCACCTTTTTGAGCGCTGGCACAGAGACAAGAATGAACATCTATTTTGAGACTGAATGAGGTGGAAGAGAGTCACAAGGTAATATTATTTGGTATAAAGCACCTTGTGAGAAGTTTTAAATGGATTACTATATTTAGTCCTCAAAATAACCCTAACGCAGATATTTTCCCTGAGTACGTCAAAGAAAATTAAGAGAAATAAGGTTGGTGGGAAGGGTTTGATCATAAAAGTAGAGAAAGCGTTAGATAGACAAAAGGAAAATATTTTGGGTTTTGGACTAGGAAATAAACATAAAAGAGACATTCTAGGTGTATTGATCTAATAATAGTGAATTGAGAAAGACTTGATGACTGGGAGAATAATGTAAAAGCTGATTGCTTTGCCCTCTTTCTCATTGTGAGTTCCTCTGTAGCAAGAACAGTCAATTAGAGGTTAAGCTGATTGTTTTTCAGGTGTTCTAAATTGACATTCAGCCTAAATTAACCAGGTGACTTATGTTGGTTTGTGAGTTGCATGACTTAAATGCTAAAGCAGTAATGTGGATATTAAATAATAGATAATGCCAGTAGTAAATCAACAGCTTATCTTAAACTCCATTTGCTTATCGCATTCTCTTGCTAATGGAATCAGCTCCATGCTCGTACTGGGAGCAGACATGTCAAGGCTTGTCCTCTCTCAGACCTTTGAATTTTGATGTTGGGGAAGAGGAATGGAGATTAAATTTGTGTTTCAAAGATTTGGTTTTATATTTTGAGTAATTATAGATAGTTAAGAAATTAGCTGTAACTAGGTATTAACTGTAATTGGTACAGAAGTGTTAGGGTATTTAACAAACTTAATCTTTAGTGCTCCTTTTAAATAATAACAGTAAACTTAAAAGAACATTTAGTGTTTTCAGTGATGTTAATTAAATTGTAATTGAGTATTAGAATATCGTTAATATTTTTAATAACCCTGAAATATTTCACTTCAAAGTTTTGTGAATGTTATTAGGTGTTATTAATTTTAATTAAAATTTTAACTACTTAAAATCTTAAACATTTTCTTATAGATTAAGAATAAGGGCATAATACTGTCAAGTTATTTATGTATATTTACATATTATGTTTCTATATATGTATATTTACCATTATTTTTGTCTTGCATAGTGATGCTGGAAATAGTGACCGGGTAGTAATTCAGGAGATGTTGAAAACAGTGGCACAATCTCAGCAACTTGAAACAAATTCTCAAAGAGACTTTAAAGGTATGTAGTAAAAATATTTCTTTTTGTTAAGACACTTACATTATAAGCAATAAATATGAGAGCAGATATAGTGGGAAGTTATGAATTTCATCCATTTAGCAAATATTTATTAACTTCCTGTTCTATACCAAGCATTATGCTGCTCTTTGGGGGAGTGAGGGCAGGATATCTAAAAGTGAATAAGAGAGGCTTGATCTCTGTGCTTATAGCAGTTTGTAATCCAGTGCAATTGAATTTTGGCAGAAAGAGGACTGTTGGTGCCACCCATTTGTCAGAACTAGATGAATAATGAAAAACTTAATTTAAAATAAATTACAGGATTGAAGAATAACTGTTCTTAGGACCAAAGTTATATATTCATTATCACATATTTGAATCAACAGAAAGGTTAAAATCCTCTATAATTTCACCATCCCGAGACAATTATTTTAACTTCGTCATTACCTTCCAGCATCATTTATATGCATATATATAAATATATATGCACACATTCTTACAGAAGATTTTGCGATGATAAATATGCCAACACTTAATGCTTTTGATATATTTTGCCAAATTCTTAATCTGAAATAAGATATAGGTTTATAGTCCCGCAGCAGTAATGAAGAATGCCCATTCTTCCCCCTGTTTGTCAGTGCTGCAGATTATTATTTTTAATTTTTGTCAGTTTAAGCAGAGAAAATAAGTTGTTTTGTTTTTCTTTAGTGAGTGTAATAATTTTTTTTTCATTGCTCATTTTAGTGTTTTGTGATTTGCCTGTGTGTACTCCAGGCTGTTTATCTTTCCCTCAGTCTGTATTTCAAAATAAATTTATATTTACTTAATTATTTTTGCTACTGTAAATGGAGTCTTCTCTTACATTTGCTTTGTTTACATATATGAAACCTCTGATGTTTATATCTTTATATCCTATATTAATAAATTCTCTTATTCATAATAGTCTTCCTATTTCTTTTGCATTTTTCAGATATATATTCATATCATGTAAATAGAGTTTTTTTCCTCTTCTGATTTGTATGGCTTTAAATACTTTCTCTTGTTTAATTATGTTTGCTAGTACAGTGTTTAATAGGAGACAGAGTGGATGATGTCCTTTTTATGACCAAAGCGAGAGCCTTAAGGTTTCCCCACAGTTAGTCGCTGGATTTTGGCATTTCTGGAGTAAACCTCACTTGGTCACGATGTGTTAATTTTTTAAATATGCTGCTGTGTTCTGCCTACCAGATTTATTTTTGTATCAGTGGTCTGTAGTACCTTTTGTTTGATGCCATTTTTGTCAGATTTCTGGAACAACCTCGTCTCTGTTTTTCCTGTTCTGTTCAGTTTGGATTCTGTTTCAGAGATGCTCCTCATTGTGCAGGGTACTTCCTTTTGTTATTTTCAGTCTCCTCTGTCCATACCTACTGTGTCCGGGTTCCATTCCTTGACCACGGATTGAGCCTTATGGGTGCTTTTATCAGGCCCTTGACGCTTCCCCATGGGTTCCTGTGGGCGCTTTGGGACTCTGTCCTAAAGGCTGTCAGAAACCCAGGGGATCCCGGCCACCTCCTCCCACACGTAGTTGTTCTCACTTGCTCACATTTGGGATTCTTAGGCAAAATTTGTCACTTAGTTTTGGTATAAATGTTGTCCATGGGTCTTTGGTCTTAAAGTCTCTAGTTCTGTCTGTCTATATGGAAAAGATTCAAATGCAACGATGCTAGTGCTGCCATATTTCTTCTGGAAATAATTTAATGTAATAAAAAATATAACAGCTGGATTCAGTCACTACCTACATGTTATTGCTGAAACGCTTTATGGCCAATCCTTGATTATGGCCAGGTGGAAACTTACTGTAGAAGTGACCAGATAGCTTTATGCCTTGTTGGCTACATCCCTTGTGCCAGTTTTTGTCCAAAGTATATTCCTTAGAATGCTGTTTTAAGGTGTTCCACAGATGTGCCTCTGGGATAAAATATTTTGGGTAAATATAGCACAGTACACCCATGTCTTGGTGATTTTTAGTGCATATAAATACAACAAAGCCTACAGTGAAGTCATTCTACAGCAGAGTAACCTCTTTAACTTCATTTAGCATAGAGTTTCTTAGGCTTGTTTGATTTAGAATTTTAAAAAAAAATAAATGATTTTCATTATACCTACAACTTTTATAAGTCCTTGCCTAATGGAGGAGTAGTATTAAGGGATTATTTAGGATTTCACTCTGAATAACAAGGAAAAGAAGGGGAGAGATTCAGGTTTAAGTTTGTTTTGTTTCTTCTCGTCTCAGTGGTTTTATTGACAGAGTTGATAAACTCACGAAAGATGCTCAACATGCCTTGCGCCGAACCATGGAAAAGTATATGTCCACCTGCAGATTGATCTTGTGTTGCAATTCTACATCTAAAGTGATACCACCTATTCGTAGTAGGTGCTTGGCAGTTCGTGTGCCTGCCCCCAGCATTGATGATGTAAGTTACGTTCTGTCTTTGTTTTCATAAAAACACAGTGAGATGTGTCAGTAATTCAGGAATAGCTGTGATCTGAATGTGAATCATTAATAGATGTACAAATTTAATATATGTAGTAGTTAATACCAAATACCAGTATATAGAAAGTATTCTTCTCTTTAAATCATCTTTTACTGTAAACAGTAGGTATTATAAATTTTACTAAACTAGGGAAGGGCTACTTATTTAGTATTATCTACCTCAACCTGATTTAATTGGCTTTGGAGGAGACTTGAGTATGGAAGAAATAGATTTTGCAAGGAAATGATGTGGGAATACCTACTCCCTAGTTAGGGGACCAGAGTTAGTGTGAAACAACATATGTATGTATATGTGTGTATGTATATTTGTCATCCTTAATAGCTATTAGTAAAACTACTGATTCTCACAGTAAGCAGCTTTTCTGTTAATATTTGAGGCAATTTTATGTAAAGTAGGGATAATATGTGACATTGTATTAGTTGCAAAGTGGTAAAATACCTATATTTTAAATTTCACTTGTAAAAATTTTGGGAATAATACAGTTAAAAGGGTCAATAAAGCATGCAGGACTACTAGGTTACACCACTCCCACAGGCGCCATTCATGTCTGAGTCCATGCAAAGAATGCCCCTTGAGTTGTGCAGAATTCAGCCCACGTGGCTCCACTTGGCAGCCCTGCTCTTGAGACTGACCTGGGACCCTGTGTCTGCTCCAGCTGCCCTGAGGAGGCGGCAGGCTTGGACCTGGGACCAGGTCTTCTTCCAGTTGCACGGCCAGCTCCTTGTTCTTTCTGACAGCTGGGCTGCCTCTGGCTTCCTGCTAAAGGAGCACGTGGGTTAGGGTAGGATAGTGACAGTAAAAAAAAAAAAAAAAAGGCCTATAAAGATGTTATCAACAGAAATCGTCTCGATATGCTGTTTGACAGGTTTCCCATTTTCGTGAATTATTTTATTTGTAGATTTGTCATGTGTTATCGTCTGTGTGCAAGAAGGAAGGCCTGACGCTTCCTCCACAGCTGGCTCATAGACTTGCAGAGAAGTCCTGCAGGAATCTCAGAAAAGCCCTCCTCATGTGCGAAGCCTGCAGAGTGCAGCAGTGAGTGGAAGCGGCAGTGAGCACAGAACACTTTCTGAAAAATAAGCACGCTTCCATTCAATTTCTCGTATTCTTTTTTTGTCGTGTAGATATCCTTTTACTGCAGATCAGGAGGTCCCTGAAACAGATTGGGAGGTGTATCTGAGGGAGACCGCCAATGCTATTGTCAGTCAGCAGACTCCTCAAAGGTAACGGTGTAAAAGGTGACCATGAACGTGGCCATCGAGGTAGTGGACATACTCTGAGTTTCAGGTTGGCAGTTTTATACTAACAGCTTACAATTTAGAATAATTAAATCTTGACTCTAAAAACTCAACTTTTAAAGAAGAGGTAGAATTTAATTTTAGAAATTCAGTGGTTCACAAAAGTGGGTGTGTGGTCTCATGGCTTCTGTTAAGCTGTTCACATGTAAATGTGGAACTTATAAATTAAAACATACCTTGGAGTTTTTAGTTTTTCTTTTAGGTTCTCAAGTGACTTAAAATTAATGTGTAACATAATGTGTCTAGTTTTTTAATATTGAAAAGAACAATATATAACGTTGCAATTGATGCATCAAATGCTAGAAGGATACCAGACTGAGTCAGACTTCTAGTCTTCTACAGATTTGTAGGTATGATGATAGGATCTGTTAAGAATAATATTGTGTATATGTCGGCAGCATTTTGGAAGGGTTTGGAGGCTCATTTGGTGCACAGTCATTTCCATTTGTTTCTGTGGATCTATTTAGTAGTGGCCGTACTGAAAATATTTCACCCACTAGTTGTTTGATTTATGACAGCTTTGGGAAGGGCGGTCTGTTCTCCAAATGAAGGCCCACTGCCTTTGGGAAGCCTGGGAAGATTCCTTAGCTTCGCTGAGACCCAGTCTCCTATTCTTATTGTCTGTCAGAACTAGAAACCATTTAGACTTTAGAGAGAGTAGTTGATTGTTTTAGAAAACAAACAGTGAAGCCACTAAAATGTAAACTTCCCTGGTTTATGTGAACATTATCATGAGAGGAATATCCCATGTTCCTCCTCTTGGGTGATATATCTGATGAATTCTAATTTGTATGAGCGTCTTTAAAGGGATTATCACATATACTTCTGGCTATCATACAGATAAGTGGAGGTGAATAGACATGCATAATGGGTACTTAGTATTTAATCAAGGATTGCTTTGAATTCCTATAATTCAGTTATTTAATAGTTTTTAAAAGTACCAAACATTATAAGTAGTCTTTTTGGAAAAGAAACCTCGACTTTAGAATAAAATGTGAATTCTATTTTGCAAAATGTAGATCAGTGAAGAAATCTCAGCCTTTAAAGAGATAACATTCAAATAGCATGCCTTACAGGTCTTTTTCTTTTATAAAATATTTCCACACTGAAGATGACTTTTTTGTTTTTCTTTCTGATTTTAAAGAAGAAAAACTGGTGGCAATAGAACTTTCCTACTTTTAAGAGATTTAGATACAGATGTTGGAATATTTGACATTATTAGATGCATTTTTAAGACTTTAGTTGATCACTGCCCTTAATTCTTCTAGGTGAGGTTACTCTTTCCTCCAATTTTCCACACAGGTTTTGGCAGCTCATAAATGAACTTGTTCCAGCAGAGGTTCTGCTGTTTCAAGTGGAGACTAACAGTTGTAGGGATTGATTGCATTGTACTGCGTAACAAGAAATTTCTCTCAATTCCAGAAATCCCTGGGGCTGGCCAAAAGTACTGGAAGGGCTGCTGTCATTCCGATCATTGCCACACAGTACCAAATGACTGCTTCTGATTTTTGACCTCAAAATTTTCTAATTTGAATAGCAGCTAATATTTAGTGGATAATTATGATGTCCGTTCTTATGCTATGTTATTTCAAGTCATATAACAGATCTATGAGGAAAGCATCATTACTCTCTATTTTGTGGATAAGAAAATTGATATTTGGGAGATTGTTGCTTATTCAGGGACATTCAGTTAGTAAGAGGCAGTTCTAGAATACCATGTTCTCTGGCAGAAGAATTTGTACTCTTTATCAGTTGTAACCCCCCAAGAAAAGATGACACAAGCATAGCATATGTAGAGTATATTCATTTTTTAGGAACTGGGTTATATTAGAAATTAAACATGCATGAAATAACATGGTATAAGTTACAGCACAGTGTATAGTTAAATATATCCCGAATCAACTTTTCAAGAATAAGGTGTATGCATAATTATTAAAATAACTTAATACTATTTGTCATTTATGTTTCTTATGCTTTAATAATCAGATTTATTTCTGAGATGTACCACCATGTCCCAGAGGGACCAAGGACTTTGGAGTCAAAACTGAATTAAAGTGCTGCCTCAACTGCATGCGCTTTGGCAGAACCTTAACCTTTCTGAACTTAAAGTTCTTTTCAGTAAGAGAGAGCAGTGGTATTAGGGATAAATCATGTGCTTCAGTGAACTTCAAACAGAGTAATGGGTTAGAGAATGGGTTAGAGAAGTGCCAGGTCAGACATTTGGACTTAGGAGTCAGGGCTCTGCTGTGCTCACCTTTGTCAGGTAACTTGAACTACCCGAGCCTTATTTTTTTATCTAAAAAAACGGAGATAATGCCCACTCACAGATGGTGTGAGGACTGTTTTAAATCATTTGTTACAGTGTCTTGTGCACAGCAGGTACTCAAAAAATGCTAGTTCTTCTTTAGACATTTATTAAGTTTTATTATGGCATAGCTTGATACTCCTTGATATCCAGGAAAGGGGTTTGAAGTTCTACTTTTAAGAAATCTTTCATAATCACTTCCCTGCTTAATCTGAAGTGTGGAACATCTACGGTATTATTTTAGTAAAGATTTGGAACAGCATTTTTTCCCTGTATACTAGGTTAAGTATATAAATAGAGAGATAAAGGTACTTGTTTGATGTATATTTAGAATCTTAGTTAACACTTTTTTTCTTACTGTTTTAAAATGTCTATTTCCTTCCTTCACTCCTTTCCCTCCCCTAGTGTCATGAGAAGGGTCTGGGGTTAGGTCTCAGAGTCTGGAATGTTTGTGTTTACCTAGGCAGCCTGGTCTGTTTACCTAGAACCTCTCGCATTGCCCCTTTTATAACAGGACAGCTTTGCTTCCCCATGTTGCTTTTTTACTTTGCAGTCTGAGCAATAGCATAATATTATTAGATCGTCTTTATAATCTGTCACTTGTGTAATTGAGTGATCTTTAATCTTTTCATGACTGTTTTCTAGGTGTCCTAGGTATCATCTACTTGGAAAATAAAATAAGTATATTACTCGATATGTCATTAAAGTATATTAAAATCTATGGTGTGAGATAAAGTCAACTGTCAGTATTCAAGTCTTAATTTCTATTTGGACTTTCAAGGTATTTCAATATGACTAATAACACTGAATACAAATGTTGTCTGACTTCAATAGAGTTCTGAACATTTTCTTTTAGAAAAATGAACTGAAATTAAAAGCTTCTATATTATATATGTGTCCTAAGTATGACAGGCTATTTAAGAAAATGTCTGTATTGGATTAATTTATAAAGTTAAACAGCATAGTAGGTACTTGGAAAATTACCTCTTTATCACAAAATAATTATTATGTTTTCTGTAGACTCCTTGAGGTTCGTGGAAGACTCTATGAGCTTTTGACTCATTGTATTCCTCCTGAAATAATAATGAAGGTAACTTGATTTCAGATCTTGAACCAAAATTTGGACTTTGGGTAGGTGATGACAGGGCTTTTGTATTACTAAGATAATGCTATCATCTCTTTTATCCATTTCATTTATTCAGTGGGTATATATTGAGCCTCTCCTATGATAGGCACCAGTAGGAGAGTGTTGAAGAACACAAGGGAAGGGACTACCTTCAGAGAAGTTACAGTTTAGTGGAGTGAAATGGGAAATAAGAGGATTTCAGAATGTCATGTGTTAAAAAGGATGTAAAGTGAAATAATAATGGAGAACGGGGCTAAGGAACGTCAGTAATAGCTTCTCTGAGGATTAACAGAAGGGAACCATGTAGATGGCTGGGGAATAGGTATTTCGACAGCAAGGTTCAGTGCAGGTGGGAATGAGGTTGAAGTGGGCAGAGTCTGGACTATGTGGACTATTATAAGGCACAGCTTTAGAGTTGAACTAGCAGTTACCTAGCTAGCTAGCTAGATTGGTTGACTGTTAGATTTAGGGAATGCAGGGGTTTTTGTTTCTATTTATTAAAATTATATTGTAATATTTATATGAAAAAATTCAAATGATCCCAAAATAGAAAAACAATGAAGGTCTATGCTTTCATTTCAATAAAGGTAGCCAGTTTAAACAGCCTTCTATTCTGTTCACATAGAAGTAAGCCCATAAAAGAGAGAGAGAGGGAGGGAGGGGGAGGGAGGGAGGGAGGGAGAGGGAGGGAGAGAGAGAGAGAGAGAGAGAGAGAGAGAGAGAGAGAGAGAGAGTGTGTGTGTGTGTGTGTGTGTGTGTGTGTTTAGTTTCACAAACTGCATAGTGTTCTGCACTGTTTTCAGTCTACCTTATAGCATGGTGATGTTTCGTGACAGTACAGATTTACTTTATTCCTTTTTATGGTTAAATGGGATTTCTTGGTATATCATTTTTTTTTTTTTTAACATGAACTCTATTGGTGGAACTTTAGTTGTCTATACATTATTATTATTAATGTTGTAGTAAGCATCTTTATACTTATATCTTTGCATTCTTGTACATTTAAATAGACATTTGGAATTTAGAATATGGTAGATAATTACCACAATTTTACATTAAAAGGTAAATCATTTTTTTGACTTTCGAATGAAGACTGTCATTCCATATAAAAAGTATTAAAGATTTCACAAATTAAAAAAATATATATATTTTACTTCACATTTCTTTTGTGAAAGAGAGAAATAAAGCTTGTTTAGCTACTGTTTTTTAAAATAATTTTTTAATTACTAGTTACCTTTCTTCAGGGCCTCCTCTCAGAACTTTTACATAATTGCGATGGACAGCTGAAAGGAGAAGTAGCCCAGATGGCAGCTTACTACGAGCATCGTCTGCAGCTGGGCAGCAAGGCCATTTATCACTTGGAAGCATTTGTGGCCAAATTTATGGCACTTTATAAGAAGTTCATGGAGGATGGATTGGAAGGCATGATGTTCTGACACCTATCAGTAAATCTTCCTAATATTTCTCAGTATCAGCATTTACATTCAGTTTCTTTTGGAAGAGCTACAGAAAAATAAACTAACTTTACTTAATCATGTCCTGTTTGTGTTTTTGCTTTTTTTAATGTAATCTGTGCACTATTAATCATTATCTTCTAAGTTAAATAATCGCTCCTATTTTATTGAAGTATATATTTTGAAGAACACAACTAGAAATGTCAGAGTCCAGGAACATGATTTTAATTTATTTTAATAATTCTTTATCCAAGTATGCAATGTTGAATCATTTTTTATTTAATCTCACCTGCTGAAGGAAATTTACATGCAATAGCGTGGATATGGAAAATTGCAGGCACCATTTCTATTGAAACTGCAAAATCCAACTTTTATTTCAGTAATTCAAATTTGGTATTGGGTTGGCTAGTAAGAAATAAGCGTATTTTCATTAAGTGAGACTCCTGAAGAATGTGCATGGTATAGTGCTGAAGCAAAGGTATGTTGCTGTAGAAATTACTTTTAAACAAGTGCACTAGTGTGTCATTCGTCTTGTCCTTTCGTACAAGACTTTTTATTCAGATATTTGGTTCATGGAACAGAGGATTTGCCTGACAAGTTTGTATGACAGGCTCTGAACGTTTCTTTAATTTTGAGCGACAAAAGCAGGACTCAAAAACTATACCAATAAGGTGAAATAAAAGAAAGTTTTAATTTTAAATAAGTTAAACTGCCTGTATAATGATACTGGAGAAACCTTTTGTAGCAGTTGGTGATAAACAATCAGGAAATGTTTAATTGGCAGACACAGCAATACACACACAAAAAACTTAACACTGTTTTAGTCTTAAGGGAAACTGTTCCAGTAAGATGATGATCGCCTTGTTTTTTTTGTTTGTTTGTTTGTTTGTTTTTGGTACTAGTCACAGTACAACTGGCTGTCTCAGTCCTGGGAACCCCCATGTTAGGAGGGATATTGATATTTAACAAAAAGAACTAGGAAGGTGGTATTTAGGGAAGCTAAGACTTTTAATTAGGGAAAAAAGTAGAATGTGGTAACTATCTACAAGTGTTTCAAATGATGTGCTTGGAGCGTGCGTACCCTTATAATTCGTGTTTCTTTAGAGCAGTCCTCAGGGTGGAATCCTTGGATGAGCACCAGCATCACCTGGGAACTCAGAAAGGTACTCTCAGGTCTTATTCCAGACATACTGAATCCAACTGTGGAGGTGAGCCTCTGTGGTCTGTGTCCTGCCACCCTCCAGGTGATTCTAATGTACGCCTAAGTTTGAGAACCGCTGGTCTGGGCAACACAGATTTAATGGATATAGGTTAGAGAGAGATTTTAGTTCCATATATAAAGAACTTCCTAACAGCAGCTATCTTAACAGTGGTGTGTGAAGCTTGAGATCTCCTTATAAGCAGGAAGTGTTTAGGTGGTGGAGAATTGATGGAGAATGAAATGGTTCTTATATGCATTGGGTCTATATGTATAATTTGATTGTAATCTCATAACTATGAGAGAGGTATTATTTCTGTTCTATGAAATAGAGAAGTATAAGTAGACATACAACACACATTTTAAGTCTACATTTTGATTTTTGACAAATGTATTTAGTATAATTCAAATCAAGATAACAGAGTCCATCACCCTAAAAAATTCCTTTTCATATCCGTTTGCTGTCAGTCCACCCCTACCGTGGCCCAAGTGAGTAATCTGCTTTTTGTCATTATCAGTTAGTACTACCTAATCAAGAATTTAAATAGTGTCAAATGCTGTATGGTCTTTTGTGCAGGCTTTATTCTCTCAGAATTATAATTGATATTCATCTATATTATTGCATGTTTCACTAATTTAAAAATTTTATTGCTCAGTATATGTATGTACTTTTAAACCCATTCCCTTGTTAATGGACCTTTGGGTTTCCGAGTGTTGGTTATTTTGAATAAAGAGTCTGAATATTTCTGTATAAATCTCTTTGTGAACATAGGTTTTCATTTCCCTTGAATAAATACATAGGAGTGGAATGATGACATCAGATAGATGTAAGTTTTAACATTGAAGAAGTTGCCAGTTTCCCAAAGTGATTGTACTATTTTACATTCCACCAACGATATCTGAGAGTGCTAGCAGTTCCTGTAACGTTAGTTCCGTGCATTTTCTTTTTCCTTTATTAATCCCATTCTCCTTTTGATTTCGTTTGCTTTTATTAAGTTTAGACCATTCTTTTCTAATAGCATTTAAAATTACGAATATTGCCCTGAATACTGAGCTAGCTTCCTTTAACAAATGTTTGCATCTTGTATTTTCATTTCTGTTTAGTTCCAACTATTTTCTAATATCACTTGTGATTTTTTTTTTTTTTGGCCAAATGATTACTTGGAAATATGTTGTTTAATTTCCAAATAACAGAGATTTTCCAGATGGATTCTCTGTCGTTGATTTCTTATTTATGAGGAATATTGAAATCTCCAGCAGTATTAGGGATTTATGTAAATCATCTTTTGAGTTT
This sequence comes from Eonycteris spelaea, assembly GCA_003508835.1. Classification (NCBI taxonomy): domain Eukaryota; kingdom Metazoa; phylum Chordata; class Mammalia; order Chiroptera; family Pteropodidae; genus Eonycteris; species Eonycteris spelaea. The sequence goes on from PUFA01000189.1 coordinate 978,327, forward strand.
TCAAGCAATTTGAAGCCCATTAGTTACATATATGTTCAGGATTGTTATGTCTTCCAATGAATTGACTCCTTTGTCATTATGGATGCCTCTTTCTGGTAATATCCTTGTTCTTACCTTACTTTATCTGATGCATAGCCACTCCAGCTTTCTTTTGATTAGAGTTTGCATGATAGACATGTAGCTAAGGTCCGTTAGCAATGAATTCTCTTAGTTTTATCTCTGGTTGATTATAATTCTTGGTTGATTATAATTTTTATTTTTCCCCCAGTACTTGAATATTTCATTCTACTGCCTTATGGTGTCTATTATTTTTGATGAGAAGCTGGCTAATAACTTTACCAGTTGTTCCCTTTTACATGATACATCACATTGATATTTACAGTATTTTCATTAGTTTTCTTTGGCTTTTAACAATGTGACTGCTGTGTCTAGTAGTCCTCTTTGTGTTTATCCTATTTGCTCTTTGTTTAGTTCCATGGATCAGATTTTATGAGTAGTTTTAGTATTATAATATCAGGGTTTGGGAGTTTCTAGCCATTATTCAAAATTTATTTCTGACCTTTTGTCTATTTTGAGACCCCCATCACTCATAGGCTAGAATGCTTGACATTGTTCCATTGGTCTCTGATACTCTGTTCATTTTTCTTCAGTCTTTTTTCTCTCTGTTCTTGGAATTGGATAGTTCGATTGAGAGATCTTCAAGTTCACTGATTCCTTCTGCCACTTCATATCTGGTATCTCATTTATTTTTCATTTTAGTGTTGACACATTTTAACTACAATTTCCATTTTATATAGTTTGAATTTTTCTATTGTGATTTTCTATTTTATTGTTAGCATGTTTTTCTTAATTCTTTGAACATATTAATGATATTTGCTTTGAAGTCTTTCCTGAATCCAGCATCTGGTCCCACTCAGAGTCAGTTTCTAAAGACTGTCTTTTCCCTGTGTTTCATCATACTTCTCCCTCTGACCCTCCACCCCCCATGTGTGGTCATTTGTGTCTAAAACTTTAATGTTAGATAATATAGCAACTTTGGATTTTCTTTTGTATTTCTGATTTTTTTTAATGTTCTTTTTTTTTTTTTCCATAGCTTACCTAGATTTAAACTGTGTAATTTTTCCCGTTGCATTGTGCAGCTGCTATTTCTGCTCAGTTCTGTTTTCATCTGGCCATCCTCCTGTCTGCACAGTTTAGGAGTCAGCCAATGCTTTGGGCAGAGTTTGAGCTCAGGAATCTGAAAGTTGAGACTTTAAGTCTGCTGAGCTATTTGTGGGTTGAACATCCACGATTGCAGCCCGTCTTGGTACCCCTTATTTGTCACTTTTCCAGTTCAGTCAGGTGTGAGGAGCTTATCTGAGCCCCTCTATGGCTCGTTCACGTCCAGCATCTCTCAGTTCAGTATCCTGTTAATCTCTCAATGTCCTCTTATGCTTTCCACTTGCATGCATAGATTTTTCCACCCATCCACTTTCAGGCTGTGTGTCCTTAAAGCTGAAGTGGCCTTTTTTAGGCAATATATAGTTGGGTCTTGTTTTGTTTTGTTTTGTTTATCCTTTTTCATCCAGCCACTCTGCGTTTTGATTGGAGAATTCAGTCCATTTACATTTACAGTAATTATTGACAGGTAAGGACTTAAATATCATCAATTGTTTTATGGCTAGTTTATAAGTTCCTCTCCTGCTTGCTTCCTTTGTGAATTGTGCATTTGGTCCCTTAGCATATCCCACAGCTTCCTCAAAGACATTTCTGTCTATGAATGGATGCTGAATTTTTCTTGGGAACAGAGGTGACAAAAATAAGGGACATCTTAAGTTGCCATGATGCAGACATCACTCCCCTTTGATTTTATGTTTTTATGATATAAATAAAAATTTGTTCCTAAGATTTGAAGTTATACAATATACATCACACAAAAACTCTTGTGGTTTTGCTTAAGTGCTGTTTTATACTCTGAGATACATTGAAACTGAGTAATAGGAATCTAAATGTTACTTCCAGTTATAGCACTCTAAATCACAAAACACGTTCCTTAAAAAGTAAAAGCAACTGTTGGTAGCAATTTTCCTATGGAGTTCTCAAGAAAAACAGTCAAAATATATTTTTCAGATTGATGAACTTAATTTTACTAGCTATTTATCCCTGGTTTCTTTCCTGTTTACAATTCCTGTGAAAATTTGTAACATCCTGAGATTTTTTTTTTTTTATCAGTTTGGTCATGATGTGCATGCAAGACTTAAAATAAATTACTTTTCTCTCCATAGCTTTGCAAAAATAGTGGTGCCTACAAACTTAGCTCATATCTAAATTAGAGTCTACTGCTGGTTGCAAACACTTCATGGTACCTTTGTGGCTTGGTACCGTCTGTGCCTGTTGTAGCTCTTTTGATTAGCTGATTGCATACTGAAGTTGTCATCTCTTTAACATAGCAGCATAAAAAACTGCAGCAACTTCCTGAAGCAGTTGTGCAAAATAATGACTCATGGTAGGCATGGGGAGAATTCACACAGCCTTTCCAGAATAACAGTAAGTCCCTTTATGTGAGGCCCTGTGCTTGGTTTTTTCACAAGCCTTTCTCTCATTTAATTCTAGCAATCTTTGAGCTAGGCATTATTATCCTGTTCTGCAGATGAGGAAGCTGGATCCAGACAGCTGAGCGTGGGCGGGCTCCACTCTAAGAAATTCATAGCTGCCAACCAAGAAAAGGCCCCTCGGTACTGCCCAGCAAACTTGGTTTTCTTTGCCCAGATCTTGACAATGCCTCTTTCAAAGCTCAATTTAGAGTAGGTAACCTTATTTCCTTACCAGCCAGCTACCAAAACCAACTATATTCATTCTGTATTATTATTTGTTCATTTGTTTGTATCTCCTCCTATGTGTATTCATATTATTCTGCTATAATAGAGAAGCTGTTCATCTGTTTTTAAAATCTAATCTTTCCACCTGTGCCTTGGAGTTCACCAATTTTAGTCTGTCTCTGGAAACCTTATAATGTCCGTTGTCTTTCCTATTTTCAGTCCCTCTCTCAAACCTGGATCCTTGGTTTGATTTTGCTTTTCCTAATCTTATTAAAGTTTCCAACACACAGAAAAAGTGGGAAAAAAAGTAAGTTACAGACATCTGTACATTTTCCCCAAATCTGTTAGCATATATATCATTAACTAACCAGTTTAATAAAGCAAGAAAGATATATAACAGACCTAAGAAAATAAAAGGATAAAATTCTTTTTATTAGCAGATGAAATGCTTGTCTACCTAGAAAATCCTAAACAGTTCATTTAACGAGTATTTATTGTGGCTGCTCTAGTCTTCTAGTTCTTCAATCTAGTAATACTGTAGTGTTTCCATAAAAATTTCAGCAGCCCATCTTATTAACACAGACAGGCCTGCCTTCAGGCTAAAAGTCCTAAAAAATGGCAGTGTTGCAATGCTTTTTTTGCTTTCCAATTGTTGACTCCCTTCAAGTTCTTGGCTTTTTTCTCTGACCGGTATTTGTTTTTATATTTTGTTCAAAGTTTATAGTTATTAGCCTACCAAAGCAGAATTTCTTCTCATTGTTTATAAATATATTTGTCTCTTTTTAAAAAAGGGAGAGAGGCATTCATATACCCTGTATTTCTGTTTTGTAGATTCACTTTTTATGTACTTCAAAACAATATTTTCTGTTCTTATTGCCAATATTTTCTCCCTAAATCCATTTCAATCTAGTTTTCCTCTCATAACTTTAAAACCTATCTATATAAATAGGTGTGTGTGTGTGTGTGTGTGTGTGTGTGTCTGTCTGTCTGTCTGTCTCCAATGAATTTCTGCTCTTTCCAATGAACTTTTTTCCTTGACTTAGCAATATTTGTTACTCTTCTTGAATTACTCTTTTTCCATGGCTTCTCTGAGTGAAATGCTCTCGTATATTTTCCTACTTTGGCTGCTTACTTTACAGGCTTATTCTTACTGAACTATCAAATGTGGAATACGGCTTTATCCTTGATTCTTCTGCTCATGAGACTGCTTTGCTGACCTTACCCATGCTTCAGCATCACTTAATTGGCTGGTGATTCCCTTTATATGCACTCAGACTTTTTCTGAATTTCAGACTTCGACATCTAAAAACCTATCTGATGTTCATTCACATACACTTGAGCAGCATCTCAAACCGAACATGTTCCACACTGAGCTTTTGACCTTCTGAGTTCCCAGCTGGATCTTTTCCGGATCTTTTCCAGTATCCCCTTTCTTAGTGCCATTCCTCCTTATTGTTTCCCATGTTCTACAACTGTCAGAATTTTCTGTGGTTCCATCTGATTTTCTTTATAACCAGTTTAGTATCAGCGTCTTGTTTTTCTGTCCCTTCCCCTTTTCCACTCTACACTGAGACAACTCCGTCTGGGGTTTAAATGATACAGAAACTCCTGATTCCTATGTCTAGATATTAGGTGTATTTCCTAGCAACCTCAGCCAGTTTAATCTATCCAAAAACAAATTCACCAGCTTTCCTTGTAAAACAGCTGCACGTCTCAGCTGCGTGTGTAGGCGCCGCTGTCGGCCTGCAGACCTCGTCTACAATTTGGAGTGATCCGACCTGCCCCTCTACTTTGATGCAGTCAGCTGTCGAGTTCTGGTCATTTTCCCTCCCGCACGGCATCGCTGTCATCTGCCCTGCTTATACCAGGTGGCGTATGTGGTTGCACCTGCCACCAAACAAGCGGTAACAGACAGGCTGGACTCAGCGTGAGGCCCGCTCAGGTGCTGGGACAGATTTTTTAAAAGCGTGGACATAATGTAAAACACATGTATGTATTAAAAAACTACGTACTCAGCAGCATAAGTGATCTAGCAACTTATTTCTGGATGAGAGACGAATACATTGAGGTTCAGACCAAGTACAAGTTCTGTCCCTTCAGAAAAATACTTATTGAACAGCTGATATGTGCCATGGTTTTTTTGTTTTTTCTCATTAAGACCCTGGGGATACAATAGGACAAACTAGGCATCACCTTCCCTTGTGAAAGTTATACTATAGCACAAAGAGACGAATGGTAAATGATAGGCATAAATCCTGTGCGTCCGGTATACTATAGAGGTAGAGAACTGGTTTGTTGTTTACACGGGATGGTCAGGGAAGCCTCCTTAATGAGGGAACTAATCAGGGGTAAGAGTATTCCAAGCAGAATAAAAGCATGTACAAGATGCGAGGCAGGAAGGAACAGGCCAGGGGAGTGGGTTGGGCAGAATGGGAATGTGGGAAGAGATGAGGTCAGAGAGGCATTGGGCTGGCTTGGAGTGGGCTAGGTGACAGGGTGCTAGTGTGCTGGTAAATGTTTTAACAGCTTGTTCTCTGGGAAAAAGTAAATAAGAGGTCCTGATTTGCAGCATTTGCCATTTTTTTTCTACTCGAAATATTCGTTCCTGGCCAATTTCAAGCTACCAAGATGAGATCGACCAGCTCTCAGAAATTCCCGAAAATTTAACAGTTTTTATGAACTGGCATACATCTCCTGCACACCCACAGATGTAGGGTCTTATAGGCCATAATAAAGATATATATATATTTTTTTAAGTAAGAAAGCCAGTAGAGGATTTCAGAGATGACACAATCAGGTTTACGTGTTAACAGAAACAGTCCAGCTCTTGGGTTGAGAATATTAATACCTGCCCATATAAACATTTGGCTGAAAACTCAAAAAAAATTTTTTTTGTTTACATAGTGTTAGCTTACACATTGCTTTATGTTATTATTTGCCAATATTTAGAAATATGAAAGTGGATTTCTCAATTTTCTTAGAAAAGCAGAAGGTGGACGCTTTTTCCCTCAGGGTTAACTTGGCGGGCTGAGTGCCTTTCTTTTCCAGGTAGAGCACACGTTCTCCATCGTGGCACAGTCCTTACCACTCCCTGTACATCCTTGAGGTTGAGTTTTAGCTGTCGGCCTCTGCAGTTTTTTATTTGTTTTAGGTTGCAGAGATGAGAAAAATGAACTGTTTCTTATTACAAACTCATTAAAAGTAGTGGCAAAATGGGAGGTAAGAGAGGGCTGTGTAATTCAAGAAAAACTGAGCAAGCATATTCCTTTGCAGATGTGAAAAATACTTCTATTTATAGTAAGACATGTCTCTTTTAAAAGAGCATAACTTAATATATCTTTGTGAAACAAACCATAGCAGCAACTATGACAACTATGGGAAAAGAAATTTTTTTTGAAAACTGATGTAATGAAAAAACATCATTTGATGAGCTTTGATTTTAAATTGAATAAATTATGTTCTTATTAATTTTGCAGTAAGTGAAAATTTGTCAGGATATCAAAATAATTTGCAAATGTCAATTTTATAAGTTAGAAACAATAGAAATTGACTTAAAAACAAAGATTAGCAAAAGTATGTCTAGACAGAAATATGTTTTGAAAATATCATTTATGATAGGACATGTCATAGTTATGTTTTCTGTTAAAGATGACTAATGCACAGATGTTTAAAATTTATCACTGGATTGTTACATTTAATTGTATCAATGAGAATTTTAATAGAATCAAAGAATTTGTAAACATGTTGGACATAAGTTATATTTCAAAATATAATTTTATATTTTTAAAAATCTTGATAAGTTTAATATAACATTAATCAAAATTAGAAAATATGATTGAGACAATTCTGTAGTAGTTGATGGTAATTTTTAATTTCTTTCCCCACAAAATAGATTAATTTACAAATAGAACTGATATCTATCTATTGCCTCATTTAGCATGACTTTCCTGGTAGAAGCCAAAACCCTTCATGGAATGAGAAATTAACACCATGAACGAGATCCACTCTTAAGGCTTGAACCATAGGTAGCATAATGCTTTGCTGATAAGTTGAGTGCCTGATACAAGTGTCTGCTGTCTTTTGAATTATTGAAAGAAATCAACTTCATTCATGTCATCTAATGGAAAAATCTTATAATTTTTCCTACTCCCTACCTCCCACTTTGCGAAGATTAGATTCTTTAGTTGATAATACAGCACAACTAAATAGTGAATATTATTGTGTGAGGTCATTTTTAAAACATTACACGTATATGTTCTAATGTGCTTACTCCTACTGAAATTGGGTTGTGGGAAATTATTTGGCAGGGAATAACTTGGCCTGCAATCTTATGGGGCATAAATTCTCAGACATTTAAGTAGCAGACCTAATTACAAACGCATTCCCCAAATAGAGTGAAAGCTGACTTCTAAAGTTAATATCAAATTTTATAAGAATGAAGTAACATTGATATTGTGAACTGTTTATATTCCATGAATGAGTTTTATTAGATTGCAATGCAGTATGGTTATGAAAACTAAGATTATACTAAGAATTACACAAATATCTTGAGAAATGTTATTCTCAATATAAAAACTAGTAAGCAAAGATTTTAACCATGTGTACACATATTGTTAGCCAGGAATAATTCTTTCCTAATCATGATGTTTCTGTCCTGTGAAGTCAGCTCTATTAATGTCACTTTAGGTCTGCCTTATTCATCTAGGTTCTGTAGAAATGTGTCTTATTTGATTGTCAGCTTTGAGAAGAATAAGTGAACCCGCTTGATTTAGATCTAACTTTCTTCCTGTGGGGAATGAGCCCATGTTAAGTTATAAATCTCGACTACTCAGACTGCTTACAATACCAGAGGTTTGCCTGAGTCTAGTGCTACCCCACCAAGCACACCACGTCCTGCAGCCACAATCTGTCAGTGACAGGAGGTGTTTTGATCTCTGACTTTTCTGATTTGCTATACTTATCAGCTTGTTCTGAGTGTGCAATAAGGGTGATATTTATTGCAGAGGGGCCTTCGGAGATCCTAAAATTGTTTTCTTCACCAAGAACATTGAGAAATAGAAGTAAAAGATAAAATTTTGAGGCAGAAAATTTGGGGAGATTTTTGTGCATTTAAGGGCCATAACTGTAGGTCTAGACTTTAGTTCGGGGAAGAAATGTGTTGGTTATAAAACTTATTTTAGGCTAAACATATCTTTTATACTTTTACACTTGGCTTTGAACTTCTATAGCTTGGGAAAGAAGTTCTAGGTGTCATGAGCTATTTTGAACTTGACGGGTGACTTACTGAGAAAATAAGACACAACCCTTCAGCTGTGCTGGAGGCCGCGGGCAGATTGTTTTAGCTGACGTCACAGGCCTAGCTTTCCCTCAACTGAGGCACAGATCCCATTGTAGAGAAGTTGTCCAAGTGTTTTAGGCATTGGCGATCAGAGACTATTGGCCACTGTTAGACTGCAAAGCAGCTCAGTTCTGCTTGTGAACAGCACCAGGGGTGCTTCCGAGCCTAGCTGGGTAACCCAGGTTGGGTATTCCAGGTGCTACACCTCTTGAGGATCGAGGAGGGCGCTGTGGAGGGACTGGCTAACCTTGAATTCATGGCAATGATGCTGACTTCTAAGATTCACTCTTCCATCCTAGATTCTCAGATTGGCTCTGTCAATGTAAGTTCTAACCCTGACTTGATATCTGAACCCAAATTGTGGCTTCGCCATAGACCTATGTTAGATTTAATGAACGAGTAAAAATGTGAGCCCTTCTCAGAAAGAAACTGTCATCTCATAAGCTAGAAAGCAAACTAAATGATATTACAAACCCAAAGACTTAGAAGGAAACAAAACTGCCCTATGCCTGGAACCGTGTGCCTCTAATAATCCCATTCACTCAGGAGCAAGGGTAAGCGAGAGTGGTCTGAAGGGTGTACTTCAGTTTTACTGTCAAACCAGGAGGAGTGGGAGATTAAGAAAATTAAGGAACACAGGCTCATTAAGCTGGAAGCAGAGATTTTTTTAATTCATTCATTTTAAGGAAGAGTAAAGGGGTAAAGGGCATCTCAAAGATGAGGTTAGGTCCATCTGTAAGAGAAAAAGTTTCTCAGATTCTCACCGTTCTTAAAGCAGGAAAGATGTTACTCAGAAATGATGATGGGGACCCAAACATAACGGAGAGCAAACGAGTGATTTCCCCCAGGAAAGGCCAAGTCGCTGGGGGATGACTTCCGAAAGCCACCCATCCTCACCGAGAGCCGTTGGCGAAGCAGACCTGAAGGACTGGCACAGCTATACCAAGTCACAAAAACCTGGGCCCAAGTGACAGGAAACGCATGTGAAACGTTCAAAGCATGTTTTAGGTAAGTTCCCATGTGAAGGAGTCATTGCAGATGGAGAAACAGGCATTGCCTTTGTTCTGAGGGAACATTTTTACCTCAGTAAACACATTTATGAAATGAGGATCCTAAAGGAAAGTCGAAGAAAGAGGTGAAGAAATCCAAATGTGACCATCAGGAAAACGGAGGAATAAATCCTGGGTGGGGGCGACTAGCCATGTCTAGAGTAAGGCAGCAAAATGCAATGAATGAAGCCAGAGCTTGTTGATTTCTTCTCTATTATAAATCCCAGAGTAGTTATGAAAATAACCATCTGGGCCAGAAAGTAAGGTAAATGGAAATGAGACACTTGGGTCGAGCAAGCATCTTACACAGATTAGAGAAGGGAAGGGACCACTTCAAAGAGTGAATTATTAAGAAGCTTGAATAGCCTTCCAGTGGTACGTCCTGGTACTTCAGAAAAAGAGGTAACGGGGAAAATAAGAACTTCGGACCTTGGGATGTTTAAAACCAGTTCTGTAAGGGCACCAGCTTCAGCATCGCTCAGTGCAGGAATCTGTGGAGGGTGAGTCTTCAGCTTAAAGTGGGATTCAAGGAGAATTTCTCCTAGAGGATGGTTTCATGGGCTAAGCAATTCCAGCATTGAAGGCAGCGGACCACTGTGGCACAGGACCCAAATGCCTGCTCCTGAGGCGTGCCGTGGAGTCACAGACAGAGCCTGTCCTCAGGGGAGGAGTGGGGGCCCAAGGATCAATGGGAAAATAAATGTGCAAGGAAGCAGAAATGCCTCAGATGATGCTGTGCGAGGGTGTAGGAAGCATACATGGATTTTTTTTTTTCTCACAAGAATGTAAATGTAAAGAAATGTAAATGTTAAATCTGTAGTCTCAAAATAACTTTTCGTTGGGAAGATTTTCCTGCTTTGACTTAAGTAAGCAGGTCATGGAATCTAGACAATTGGTCTCGAATGACAGACTTTTTGCTAAAATTGAATCCAGGAATATTTTCTTTTTCTCTCAGATGTCATTGGATTTCTCTTTGGGTCTTGGTAGCTCTTATTCTGGGAATGTAATTTTGCCTGCTCTAGTTGAATGGGTTTCTAAATTAGGCGGATCTGAAAAGGCCCTGCGATATTTCCATGTGTCCTGTTAACTCTGAATTCTTCAGAGGGGAGGCTCTTCAGAGATGTGGTGTTGAATTACTGTGACTTCTGAAGCTTTGGAAGCTCCAAACACGTTCTGGAGAGAGATGCTGCAGTAGCTCCTAAACGTGAAACTCCATTTATAACAAACAGAACGTGCATCCTCACGTGCTGCGTGCATGCTTGGCAGGGTGTGGCATGTCATCTGTCTGTCTCTGATCCCTGGCACTTCGACAAGCTGTTTCCTTTCCCTGGGATACTTCCCTTTTGTTACCTGCTCATTCTGTGGGGGCTCTTTGTCACTGTTACTTGACCTTGAAGTGTAGGTTAGGATCCCTGCCTCGTCATTATAGCCATAGTAATTTGTTGTAATAACTTCTCCATTGTCAGTCTTAGTCGGAAGTCAGTGAAGATGGGAAGCAGCCACATCTGTTTTGTCCCCTGCTCTAACCTTAGTGTCTAGTACAGTGCCTGGAAAATAATAGATGCTCAGTCAATTTGATGAAGGAATAAATGGGCATAAAGGTAAATGAATGAACCCAGCTGAAAGGGCCTTCAAGTTCTCGTTGCCACAAAGATGGTAAGTATTGATTATGCGGAGGTGACAGATTTGGGCGTGCAGAAGTGTAATCATTGTTCTTCAATGGAAAGTGACACTGAGCCCCTTGTTCGACTTGGAGATTTAATCGTAGTCATTTCTGGGTAAACTCAGTCAAAATATGATTTTCTCCGTCAGTTCAGGACGCCCCCTTCTGAGACTGCGCTGCAGTTGTGAGGAGTTACATCGCCTCAAGACATGAAGAGGAGAGGCGCTTGGGCTGCCTCCTGCCCGGGCCAGCGTCTGACGAGATGCCCTGCTCGATTCGGGCGCTGGGCTCCAGGACTTTCCCAGAGTGGCATCTGCTGAGGCACCTGGGCTCCCTTTGGTCTCTGCTTGTATTCTCCATTGTCCCCCCCCGCCCTTTTGCCTTTGGTACATCTCATCCCGGGGGGTGTGATGAGGGCACGAGCTCTCTTTCAAAGAGGCACAGGCAAAGTTAAGCCATTCCGCAGTCCACACTGGGGCCACAGGAAACCGGAGCTTCCTCGGGGCCTCCATATAGACATCCTCATGCCACCACCTCTGCTCATTGTCACCTTGCTATCGTGAAGTCAGGACCTCTTTAAGGCTTGCCTCTCGCTTAGTCTCTGGTCGAGAAGTGGGGCACTGGTCTCCTCTCTGCTCAGATCCCCAAAACTATCCTTCGCCCTCACCCCTCGCAAGAATGTTGGCCCTGGTGATGATGGGCAGCAGGCAGGATCTCTTAGACCCACACTATCTAACTCCAAACTCTCCTCTCGTATCTCCTCTCTCTCCCTTCTAGGTGTTTAAACCCTTCTAAATTTCTTGGCTAATTTCACGTGCTCTCAAGTTGATCGTTTATGGTATAAATGAAATGCCACGAATACATAATGATTTGATTTGATACTCAAAGTCACGTTTTGAGACTAAAATATAACTTTTACTTAGCCTTTGCTGCGAGTTTCAAAAGTTGCTTTAAAACTCTTTCACCTGCCCTCTCATCCTTTCCCTGAGGCAAAAGCTAAATTACTAAAAGAGAGGGTCATGGAGCAAAACAGGAGCTTTGAAGAAAAAAAATATAGATGGGTTAATAATAAGCTTACCCAATATATTTATAATAGGGATAATTGCTAATCACTTTAAATGCTCCACGATGATAGAATAGTTAAATCATATTATAATGGAAAGTATTAAAATTATTGACTATTTTGAACTATTTTTAATAACATCAAAATAATTTTAATGAGTGAAAAGAACAGTATATAAAAATGACTATACAAAGTTCACAACTTTATACAAATAGAGGAAAGACATAGGACAAGGAGCATAATTTTAGCTTTTATTGGGTAACAGGACTGGATAATTTCTGTCTTCTACATTTTCTGATTTTTGTCTCTAAGAAACAATTATGTTTATAATCAAAACATATATCTACACACATATATAAGAATATATATGTACACATATAGTTGCAGTTTTAAATAAATAATAAAGCTTCCTGTAGACAGGCCAGGCAAATAGCAACCCTTACATAACTGTGATTGAATAAGACACATCCACCTGGGTGTGCTACATGTATCTTTTTGAAAGAGGAAGAGAGCCAGGGGAGAAACCTGAAGTAACAGAGTCCCCCCCTCCCCACAAGGAAATCAAGGGGACAATAATATGGGAGAGGAGGACAGGAGTCTACGGTTTGCAGTTGGGGGTGGGGGGCTGCCATCAAGTACTTGCTCAGATGCGAATGGATTTTGCTCTCTGCCACGAACATACACATTTTAAGACAAATTGTATCTTATAGAGCTCTAAATATTTGAATTAGTTATTGTATTTCTCCTTAGTTGTCCCATTTGCAAACTAGATGCTCCCAGTTGCTGCAGACGTTCATCCGGTGACCTGGTCCACAGCCTCCTTGTCCTTCTGGTTGCTCGTGTCTGGGTGTGCTTCCGCTTGTCCCTCTGCTTCTTAGTGACACTCACCTCCACCTGTGTTCCAGGCAGCTCTGAGGATGGAGACCTCCTGTTCTTTCCTTCCAGGCTAAATCAAGGAGGGAAGGAAGAAAAAGGACACATGTTATGTTCATCTCTGTGGCATGATTCCTCTGTCCTGATCTTCAGGCCGGGGGCAGGGGGGAGGGTTACTTTGGCAACAACCACTTCATGTCCCTTTAAATAAGCTCCTCCTGCTTAGCGATCCTTCAGTTTTCACAAAATAAACAAGTTCTGCAGTGATTTCTTAAAGTAGCTCAGTCCTTTTTTTCTCTCTGTCGTTATTTCAGAGACATTTTGGAACAAATCACATATTTAAAAGCGTATCGCCAAACGAATGAAACATACCAGGCAAAGGCTACGTGTTAATTTTAAGAGTCGTTAGAGCTGTGATAATAACCTTGATTTTAATGTGACATTGGATTAATAATGTCAGCAGAGTGATCTCTTTCTAACAAGCATATTAATTGTTGGTGACTGCAGGATGGCGTAGCTGAGGGGAGAAGTCTGACATGTTCATGTTTGAAATCTCATGCAGAATCATTGCAGTTCATCGCTATGGAGGCGATTCATTTCGTAAGGACAAGCACAACTCCGCTCAGAAGCTCCGAAAATGAGTTTTCAGTTAACCGTCTCCTGCTAACTCCAGCTGTGCCTTACTCAGGTGCTGCGGCCAGCTACAGCTGGTGCTCTTTGCAGCAGGACTCACTCTGAAAACGTAAGAAGTTGACTTTATGAGTAGTAGAAAAGCTTTAACGAACATTAAGTTTTACTTTGGGCGTAGAAAGGCACCTCCAAAAATAGGCTTTTTGCTATTTCATGTTATAATATGATAAAGTGGTCCACAGAGTCATTGGGGAATTGCTAGCAAACAGTGTAATGGATTTATTTAGTTCTACATGTCTCATCTTTAGCGATTCTAAGGTGAAGAATTTATCCTTTCAATTAATCAAATCACTCATGTCTCCCTTCAGTCAGCATTTTCTCCCTGTTGTTTGGCTGATTTCCTTTACTGAGGAGATAGGTCTGGTAATTAAATCCAATCTCAGCAAAGTTATTTTAGGCAGTTTGTCTAGGTTCTATGCAAAATGGAATCCCTCAGGGACAGGGCATTAACATGTGAAGTACAATTGCAGTGAAAGAGATTTAACAGTTAGTTTTGAAAGAAGAGCTTAGAGACTTCCTTTGACTTGGCTCAGCATTCATATCTTTATGCAGCTTTTCCCATTTATGACTCCCGTCCATCATAATTAGATGTGTTCCCATATTTTTTGCTGATTTTCTACATCAATTAGCTGCTTTTGCCAGTGATTTTACATGTCAGTATGTCTCCCAACGATTCATACATACACATATACACATTTAAAAATACTTAAAAAATGAGACTCAAATGTAAAAAGTTACAAAAATGTACATATACACATATAACACACAAAATACTTATATATTTATTTCTAACATATATCGATGTACATATTTTGATAGATCTTTAATAGTTGTCTTAAATTTCTGAATATTTTGATCTGATCTCTCACAACTGGCAATTTAAATGTCCTGACATAATACAGGGAGTAGGAAAATCAGGATCTAAAAATATGATGAGAGTTGCAGTTTTGAATTCACCTCTCAGGTCATCTTATTTAGTCCATTCTCCAAGTTTCCAGCTGCACAATTTCATCATAGAATGGAATTTACAAATTGCCTCCCAATGCTGGCAGATTCTATTATTTATAATAAATTCTTACATGACTTTTCAAGAAAGGTTGTGAAAATGACTTCCTAGATGTCCTTAAGGGTAGCGTTTCCTACAGAAAACTTGGGTTTGTCAGTTAGTTTCGATTTTGTATCTGTAAATATTTAGAATGATGTTCCTTCCAGTCACAAAATCCTTTTACTGAAAGATTAAATTTTGTCACAGTTTTATAACCACATTACTGCGGACTAAAGGTTTGTGTGCCCCCAAAGTTTCATATGTCGAAAACTAATCCTCAGAGTAATATTTGAGGGTGGGGCCTTTGGGAGGTGAATAGGTCATGAGGGCGGGCCCTCGGGAATGGGATCAGAGCCCTTGTGAAGAGATCTCCCTCGCCCCTTGTGTGTGAACACACGGCGAGAAGACTGCCCTCTGTGAACCAGTGGGTGAGTCCTCACCGGACACTGAATCTGTTGGCACTTTGATCTTGGACTTTCCAGGCTTCAGAACTCTGAGCAATAAATTTCTGTTGTTTATAAGCACCTGGTCTGTGGTGTTTTGTTTGAGCAGCCCAAATGGACTAAGACACACGTTGGTGATCTGTGGCTAAAAAAATATGTATATGTCATAATGTACGCAGATAGGAATCTCAAACACAAAATCAGGTAGTTACAAAATGACCTCATCGTTTTATAACTGAGTGTCAGTTCTGTTCAGTTCGCAGATGTTACATCTGCACGATTTAACACCTTCTCCTCCCAACCCAGGTTGTGTTCCCAGGAGAGGGATGGGGCTGAGAGAAGGTGGAGTGGCTTTTTGAATTTCAGGCACTGAGAAGGGTCATGCGCCGTGTGGGTCTTTGTCATCAAACCACTCTGGCGTCAGCTGAGATTCTCGTTTCCAGTGGTCTAGGGTCGTTTCACCCAGGTAGCTGCCGCGTCTTCCTTGCTCCAGACGTAAGAATGCTCTCGGCCCCTGAGGGCCTGCCACTGCTGTCGCCTCTTCCGTGCTGTCTGCCGCTGGGAAATGCTCTTTAGAGCGATGACGTCATTCTCTCGTTTGCCCCGGAATGTGTGCCCAGGCCCTTCAGAGATCAGCTAGAGCTCTTGTTTCAAATGTCCCACCCCACTGCCGTGTCTGTTCTCTCTGTGTACTCGGTTGGGGTCACTGGGATCTCGCCAGTTGTCGTGGTTCTGCTGAGCACAGGGCACGAGACTCCCGTGGCTCCAAGTCTCCCAAACATGTATCCAGGGGTTTTTGTCATGTTTCCCTTTTGATCCCTGTGACAGGAAAGGAGATGGCAAAGTGAGATGCCCTCTCAAGGACATCACCAGCATCTAATTGTGGCATCTTCTCCCCACAGTTCTTGGGTCTGCACCTGGTCCAGCTGAGACAGGAGGGTTGGGTGTTGCAGGATGGAGAGTAGGGGTTTTAAAAAGCCAGTTAATAGAATTTTCAGCCAGGTCTACCTCACCTGAGGTCCAGTGCATTTCTGAACATGGTTATTTACCTAGTTCCTGTAAGTTTAGATGTGCGTGTGTGTGGGTATGTGAGTGTGTTACGGTAAATACACATATATGCAGTCAGGATAGGGATCCTGGGCAATTGGCAGATACTGTCACTAGTTTTCTGATTCTTGAAAGAAGGACTATGATGTAGGAAGAGCTAACTAGAAGTTAAGCTACAGTAAAACAAACGAGGCCATGGTCGATGCCATGGAATTCACTGAATTTATATCTTCATCATTAGAAACAGTTAGGTTTACAGAAGGGTGAATGGGCTATGCAGTACTCAATTTTAGTGCCTTGGAAGTTGGATACCATTTCAGAAAATTTAGAATTCTCTGAACCAGCAAGGAAATATGGTGCTCCCTCTCCCATAGCCAGAACGTGCATGTCTGGGGTGATGCAGTGGAAGCAGGTGGATCCGCTACCTGGTGCAGCTAATGACCCACTTAGAAACCTGCTTTCTGTCCTTGTGACTCCAGATCCTGTTAGTTTAGTAATTTTATTACCTCAGCAAGAAATACTTCTTCCGGAGAGCCTAACAGTAGATTTCAGTTGAACTGGAAATTCAGTTTGACCATTTTAGACCACTCATGCCCTGAGAGCACAGAAGGAAGGGAGGATCATGATGGTAGCTGGAATGACGGATTCTGATTCTTGAGAAGAAATAGGGTTTTGTTTAATCAGAAGAGACAGATGAGTGTAGGTAATTCCCCGGGCAGAATCCTGTTATCATATATAGAGCAGTAACAGTTAAATTTTGTGTCATCCATGTGGTTAAAGACCCCACACCAGTTCCACGCTCACTGAAGATGAAGTGAAACGAATTGTGGCATAGAGGGAGAAATCGTGACTATCAACTATGTCCCGTGACCAGTGTTCCCTTTTCTTGTCATGTTGTGTATAGATTTGCATATTTTAACCAATTTTCTTTTTCTTTCCTACCTCTTTTCATGCCATTTTAAAATAAGTTCTATTGGTTAACTATATTTCAGGTCACAGGCTGCAGGATATTAACCTGGTATGGAACAGAAATGTAGAAGAAAAAAGAACATCGCTCAAGATCTTAGGCTTTGACCTGGGACAGTACCCGGCAAGGCTGCTTCCCTTTGTCGGCATGAGCTGAGAATGTCTTGATGTTTGAGGAGCATTGCCTTATACTAGTGAGGAGTATTTTCGAGTGGAGACTGTATGTAGATGTCAGGAAGAGTACTGGACTGTGCTGGACCTCTGCTATTTATTGTTTGGCTACCCGGCATCCAAACACCCTTCTCTTTGTGGGAAGTCCTCCAGAGTGTGAATCTTGGTGGAAGGGAGGCCTCACCTCCTGTTAGCAACTGAAATGGCAATGCTTCTCAGACGCTTCTCTCTGGCCCCAGAGCAGGGGTTTGTATGTCCCCATACCTAGGCTTGAGCGTTCCAGCGTTCCTAGGATAATGACACAAAACAGCCACTGAAAAATGCTTCCTGGTGTACTGTGGTGATTTCACTGAGCAGCAATGGCAGTGGTAGTGTCGAGCTTCTAGAGGAAAGGACACGCAAAGTCTGCTGGTGGCGACATTGAGTTGGTGGTGGTGGTAACCGGGGTGGCATCCTGACAGAACATTCCTATTCCCTGCCGTTCACTCTGCTCTGGTCCTGCCCATTTCCTCAGCCTGAGCTCTCCAGCCTTTCTGTTGATTGAGTTAACGACATGTATTCTCTCAATAAGTGTCTTTCTGTTTCATTAAGTGAGCAATATTTGGTCTCCATTGGTTTGCAACCAAGAGTTTTGACCTTTACAAGACTGATTCATACACAACATTTGATTTCTATCTAGGGACAGTGAGCCACAAAAATAAAATAAAATAAAATAAAAATAAAACAGCTACACGAAAAACACTGCAGATTTTTTATTTGTGTGATTGTTGTTTTCTTAACTCACCTACTTTTTCACAGAAAATGGAAAATAGAAAAAAAAATTAAAAAGTAGAATAACTTCTACTAGGAGATAAGCACTTCCCTTGTGCCTGCACCTGCAAAATTCTGCCTTTTTACCTCCCGAGTGGGTTATTCTCGTCTTCCTTTAGCTCTGCTGCTGGTTGGAGTTGGCCTGCAGGTGCAGGAGAAAGTGAAGGGGATGCTTCAGATCCTGAGGTAAAGGTCGGGGAGACAGTTTCATTATTGTCTGGCCTGCAGGGGGAGCATCACAAAGATTAGGCCCTTCCACCCTGGGAAGTTTCATCTCTTAGCATGCCTCTTGTATATGCTAAATAATTTCTACAAGGTAATGTCACGCTTAAGAAGTCCCCCATTTTATCATTGAAGTTTTCAGAGGCTCCAGATTCTTCCAGATAATCGGTATAGAAAATCCTGATCCTCTACAACGCTGAGAGAAAGGGTATACAAATCCATCTTCTGTTATCTTTTTGTTTGCTGGCTTCGCAAAGGGAGAAAAGAATTCTTTGTCAAGTTGACAAAATACAGTGAGTGTTCTTGTGTCAGAATTGCTAAGTACATGGAATCTTGTTCTTAAACGAATACTTAGCATGTTTTGGTTTCTATTTTGATTTGGTGAAAATGTCCTCACAAATCTGGCAGGTTGAGCACAATTAACAGCTCAGTTTCAGATTATAAGAATCCTTCACACAGGACTCTGAAGGGCAAAGCATGGACTGCTTGTGCTTAGCTCACTTCCATCTGTCTGTAGGTGTCTGGGTGGGCTTATTTATTCTGAAGAAGATAAAAGACAGATAAAACAGTGGGATTCCTTTAATCCATTTAATCTTCTTTTGTGTACCTAGAATGGGGGGGGTGGTGTGAAGAGGGATCTATTTTGTTGGAAAATTCAAGTCACATGACATCTCAAAGATGGCAAAATAAGAAATAGCTGACATCATGTTTCTAAAAATACCACATTGAGCAACAGCTACTACAAGCAGAAAGGTCGTAGAGGTGAAACAACGACTCTTAGTTCAGGGAAGGCATCCATGTTCAACAGTCTGTCAGGAAGAGACAGGTGGGGCTGGCTCACCATCTGGGCTGAGGGCTGGTACAGAGCTTTTATTAAAATTGCTGCACCGCACAGGAGTGGAGAAAATAAACACTCAGTGGGTGTGGTGGAACTGCCAGGCCATATGTTTGGCCAGAACTAAGAAGCTCCTTCTCCAAAATAAACCTACCTGAGGCAGGCACAAGGTTGTTTTTTTTTGTTGTTGTTCTTGTTTTTTAAATCTTGTGTACTATGCAAACACATCTCGAGGTTTAGAAATACAGTTTATATGCCATTGTGCCTTCAGTGCCAATTTCTAGGATTTGTGATATGGCTGTAGAGTCGCTTGAGGTGTGGTATGGCAGGGAGAATGCAAACCAACTTTAGAATATTTCGGGAAGACAAAGGATGTTAATTTAAGCGGCTCCGTACACTTAGCACAGTGACCATCATAGGCTCTCAGGGTAGAAGAGACTGTAGTTATCCAGAGCTAAACCCTACGGCGCATTGGTGCATGTAGTTTCTGAGAGGTGATGTGACTTGTTTATGGTCCCACAGCTAGTAGTGGCAACTTCCAACCAGAACCAAAGTCTTCTGACCCTGACCCCTTGGCCCTGTTTCACTAGAGAACATAGCTTCCCACCTGTATTAGTTTCTATGGTTGCTGTAACAAATTGCCACAAACTTTGTGTCTTAAAAAACCACATTTATCATCTTGCTATTCTGGAGGTCAGAAGTCCAAAACCAGTTCACGGGCTGGGGTCAGGCTGTCAGAGGGCTGGGCCCTTCGGAGGTTGAGGGAGAATCTGCTTCTGTGCCTTTCCCGGCTTCTAGAGGCTGTGTGTTCCTCGTCTTGGGGCCTCTCGCTTGCATCATTCCAACTTCTGGCTTTCATCATCCTATCTTGTTACTGACTCTGATCCTCCTGCCTCCCTCATATAAGGACACTGTGCTGACAAGCCCCAGCCAGACGACCCGAAGTCCGTGTTGCCATGTGAGGGCCCATCTTGAGGTTCCAGGGATGGGGATGTGGACATCTTCGGGGGCATCGTTCTGCCTGCCGCTCCATTCTACCATTTCTTATCCCCTCCCCAGTCCTCTGAAACCAACAGTACAGAAGGCAGGAGATATATCTGGGGTCAAAACTATACAGGAAAACTGAGAACATCGGGTGGTTCTCTTCACTTATACAGCACTTTTGCCTCTGTTTGGTAGTAAAAGAAGAGACAGTTAAGAGCTTTGTTCAGTTTAGATTGGTTCTGAATACGTACCTGCTGTATAGGAAGAAGTAAGTAACCACACAATAGTATCCAAAATTCTTAGGTTTCTTCTTTCTTTCTTTCTTTCTTTTTCTTTCTTTCTTTCTTTCTTCTTTCTTTCTTTCTTTCTTTCTTTCTTTCTTTCTTCTCTCTCTCTCTTTCTCTTTCTTTCTTTTTCTTTCTTTCTTTCTTTCTTTCTTTCTTTCTTTCTTTCTTTTCTCTTTCTTTCTTTTTTGTTAATATTCACAGCAAGTGGCTTTGTTCCTTTAATCAATTTTCCTCTTTTCTGTATGGCGAGAGATAAGAGAACATTTGCCTAATAATACTGTTCGTGTCCTTCAGTTGTGGCAGTGGGGAGAGCATGGGATAAAGAAAACTTGTTCATAATCCTAAATGTATTCTGTGAGTGGCCGAATCAAGACAGGGAGATTCTTGTCACCCAAGGCAGTCAGGTGAGGAGCAGTGGGAGAGGAGGCCTCGTTGGAGACGCACCTGCTTCGTCACCTTGGACAGCTCAGTCATGTCAGCTGTTCACAGACAGACCGAACCTGCCACTCTCTGAATTTCTTTCTTGGAGCATGATTGGAGAGGGAATCAACACATTTATGGTTTACATGAACCTTACCAATCTCACAATATTCTGAACACCTGGCTTTATATTTTATTAAAAGCTAATATCGTGGGCACCCAATAAATGCCTGCAAAGCTTGCATGAATGAATCTCATCATCGGTTCATCGACTATGCCTGAAAAATAAATGGAAAATCTTTCGATTGGGTTTGTTTGCTTCTTCTACATTCAGCAATGACTTAAAGAGTCATTTAACTTTTAAACAACTGTAGACCTGTGATGGGAAAGTGCTGTATTTGGTTTGCTTAGCAGACAAAATTGTGGGAAATATTTTGCTGAACTTGATAGAGCCTTCAATGGTGTTCAAAGATACCCACAAAGTTCTTTACGTCATTCCAATGTCTCAGGAACCAACTCCTTACATCCAGACTACTGATGTGGGAGGGCTGTTCCTGATTTTAGGGGGTATTGCGGAACCCAAAGACAATTGCTGAGTCAGCTAACACACGTTGGAACCCCAACTGTGTCTCAGGCTTTTTCAAATCTATTACTTCATTAAATTCTCTCCACAACTTTGTGACATAGGTGTTGCTCCCATTTTACAGATTAGGAAACTTTGAAGGAGATTAGTGACCTGGTAAAGAGAAGACCCAAGTATTCCTGAGCGCTTTGTGTCTGACTCCAAATCCGGTGCCGTGTGACTCGTTTATCAGGATGCCAGAAATTCCCGTTAGGTAAAAAGGCTGAGAGAACTTTGGAGCGTCTAAAGAGAACACATCTTTTTGAAGAAGGATTTAGGATGGCAAAGAGACAGAAAGCAAAGGTTTAATTTCCACTTTTGTCAAGAGACTGAAAGCAGGAGCTGTAGAGTTGAGCATCTTGAATCTCGGTCCACCATTTACTCACCGTGCGGCTTTGGCCAGGACCCTTAGGCCTCCTTTGCTCTGTGTCCTCATCCCTTAACATGGGATTAATGATAATGCCTTCTTACAGGTGGCGTGTTGGGAGGGTAAGTAAGGTCACCCACGTCAATCCAGTTTATGGCACGCAGGAAGTACTTCAGTAAGTGCTACTGATAATTATTTGGGAGCAATCAAAGCCTTTTTTTCAATTGTTTATTCTTTTAAATCAGAGCTAGTCTGCCTTTAAGCCTCATTCTTCTTTAAATGGCCCAAGATTCTGAAGTTTTAGGTTATCATTTTCAGAATGAATACGGTTGTCTGTCAATTTTTAATGGGTTTGTATATAAAAAATTTTACTTAAATTCTGATTTCTCTGTAGAACTTTAATGTCATCAGTGTTTTACTTCAACATTTTCAAAGGATCCCATTTGGGGCATTGCTTTAATTTGTGTGCCACCACCCTTTTTTGGACCACTCATTCTTAGAGAAGTTACATACTGTGAACCTGAGAAGAAATATATCTCCCAAAAAGGACTTCTCGTAGTTAACTGAGCCTAAATCCATACCGAGAGTCTAGTTGCCATTGCTGCTAGAGGCCTGTCACACACTCTGCCTTTCACGGAAAGCCACAGACTGGGCTTTCGATCTCCTGCACAATGCTCCTGCCCTCTGAGCCAAGCATTAAATGACAGTTCCTGGTTTTGTCTTTCAACCAATGCCGGGAGACCTGCCTTCATGATTATATTGTCATTCGCATATATACCAGCCAGTCAGAACTACTCCATAATGATCAATCAGAACAGACGATACCAACCATTCCAGACTATGGGATTTGGACCAATGAGAACTGTACCACTATGGATACCTCATCTGCATACAATTGGACCAAATGGGAATCTAGTGTGATCTTTCCCTTTGTCTTGGAGGAACACACTTTCTGTTTCCACCAGAAGCTGCATTTTCCTGGGCTGCAAACTTTTCACCTGAATGAAGTTTCTCCTACCTCCGATTAGAAATTTTATGGACAGTACTAATTGTGATGTGTCCGTAATTTTTAAAAAGGCCATCATTTTATTCTGCATACACACAAGTATTATTGCTTAATTAATAACAACCCCAAAACGGGTTTAGTAGAGGCACCGGACTAGCATCAGGGGGTTTGGGTGCTGGCCTGGTATTGCCACTTGCTATCTGGGTGCTTTCTGTTCCAAATACCTGCTACCTCCTTCCATCTGAAGCGCTATGGTTCTCAGAAGGTTTTGAATCAGACCGAGAATGATTCAGTCCACAAGAAACATGTGCTTGAAAATGTCCTTCCAGGTGGTTAACCTAGTAAAGTCATTTGCTTCAAAAATGGAAGCAGACAAAGTAACTTGCATCTGCTGGTCCGTCCAGTTTGTCTGCTTTGGGTGTTCCTTCGCTTCTGTTTACAATTTTACTCTCAGGTTTATTCTCGTTCACATATTTTGCCTGCTTTGTGTCAACTAAAGCAGGAAATATTGACCTCACAAGTGGGATCTGACATTTACTTTTATCTCTTCCAGTGCATGGAGCAAGGAGCATGAGCACCCACCTGTGCTCTCGATATTGAAAACACAGCAGGGGATTATGACTTCCCCGAGTCTTTGAAAAGGCCACAAGATGGGGATGTGACTCCACAAACTTCGATCTTTGCATTCATTCTACAAACAATTATTGAGTGCCTACTACGTGTGAGGCATTTTGCCAGACCCTGGGGTTGTGGCGATGACTGAAACAGACCTTGCCCGATGAGTTTCCGGTCTCATGGAGAAGGTGGATGTTTGGATGTGGATTGTGTAGTCCACTTAGCATTGTGACAGAAACGCAGGGGGCTGTCGTTATGCATGGTAGAGACCCTAAAAGCAATGTGAGAAGGTCTGGATGAAGACCGTCTTGGAAGGTTCCCTGGAGAAAAAATGTCTGAACTGAGGCCTGCAGAATAGTACTCAGGAGCAGAGTTCTGATCCAGACAGAAGAAAGGCTGCTCAGAGGCCAAACAGGAAGATGAACTTGGTTCTTGGAAGAAATTGGAAAATGTCAAATTACAGTGAGAGAAGTAGGAGTGGTGAGAGACAAGCCTCGGCCACATTGTGAAGGGACTTGAGGACCATGTACCGCTTTGGGCAATGGAAAGGCAGTTACTCTTATGCTGCTTTGCCCGCCTGGGAGGTCTTTTGAACCCTCCTCTAACTGGCACAATCCCTATGAGGTTAAATGTACACACTGTGTTCTCTCTGGAAATGGTCCCTGGTCACCGAGGATAGGTTAAGAGCCTCACCTGTGGGCTGCATTTCATGCTAGAAGTTCTCCACGCATCACCGATGCGGAGGTAATCATTGTTAACGGATAGAGCTTAGACTCAGCTGACTGAGATTTGTGTTCTACCTCCCCTGCTTTCTAGTAAGTTTCTGGCATCAGATCCTTGATTCAGAAAATGAGGCCAATAATAGAAGCCATCTCATAGGGTTTTGTGAAACAACTTAAAAGTGCTTAGCATATTGCCTGGACATGTTACATATTGAATAAATATTAGCTTTGATATCAGTGATTCTAAATGTTAGCCGTTGATGGCCATTATTCTGGAATGTAGTTTCTTAATCACTTGTGTGCTTTTCCTGTTATCTCCTAAGATTCATGAGGACAGGAACCATATCTTATTTCACTGTTAAAGCTCCAACTTCTACCCTCATTCCTGGAGCAGAGGAAGTGCTCAATCAATAGTTATCCAATGAATGAGGATATTCACTGTATTACTCAAGATGAACCCATGTCACATTTACAGCTATTGACTCCAAGGTGATGCAATTGAAAACTGCAGTTAAGCTTCTCTGTGATGTCTCCCATCAGGAAATGGGGTAAGGGCAGGAAACATGTCTGATTCAGGCTTTTTAAATCCTTTCTTCCAAGTTTTTGTTAGCCATCCTTTCTTTAATCTATGTTCATTGCTTTATTAATTTAATGAGTGATTTTATAAAATTAATTTAACCTTAAAAACTTTAACTCAACAAAATTATTCATATTTTTATATTGACCCTTTTTAGGCAATGTAGACATATATTCAGTAGCATATAAATTTGCTTTTATTCAAATTTTAGATTTAGCTATAGTTTACTTAATGTAATTAATTAAACACTTGCAAACAATGTGACTAGTGATTCATTTTAGAATTTCTAACACATGTGATGGTGCTGAGCTGACTTCTAAAAAGATGTACATTTCTTGATAGTTGAAAGAGCGTCAGATTATAAGCCTAGACATCTAGATTCTACTCTGAGACTCTACATCTTAGATTCTATTCTAACTTACACAAGCTTTAAAACTTTTAAAAAACCTTTATTTCATCTCTAAACTTGGCCAGATTGAGCTGGATTTTAGCTAAGGTTCTCTCTGAGTTTCCAAATCCCATGATTCGATTCTTTCTGTTCAGATGATGAACCAATGATCTTCTGGCAAAATAGACTAATGTGTATATAATGCAGGGTTGAAATCAGGCATTGATTTCTTGTTTCACTGTAGCGCTTTTATGCTTTTCTGGGCAGAGGGGCAAGATAGCTGAAAGCTGGTATTGCTAGCTTACTTATGATTACTAAATTAGGCTAAGTGCTTTACATACATTATCAAATTGGATTCTGTTGTTAGCCGTATTTAACTATGAAGAGGAAAGGTTCAGAGAGGTTCTTTTAGCCAATGTCATACAGTTAGTACTGAGCAAAGTAATTAGTAGTGGTAGTGACAGGCTGATTCGAGAGCCCACTCTCTTAGCCATTATTCTGCATTGGCTGCTTCTTATAGAGGGTCTACAATTTTCAAGCACTGTGAGAAGCAATCCACAGGCATTGTTTCATTAAATGCTCACAACACTCCTGTGGAGTAATTCTCATTAAGTTTATTTCTTTTATTTGTAAGGAGAACTAGAAATATAGAACCCAGTCATAGTAGGGGGAAAGGAAGTTTATAAACAGGAAGAACCTGAGGCTTATGTGGCATTTGTTTAAGGAATGTAAATACCACTTTAAGGCTATAACTTTCCTCCGACTTCGACTGCTTTTTATGACCTACAAAGTAACTGCTATATTGTCTGAAATTCTTTCATCCTGGCTAAATAGAAAATAAAAAGTTAAATTACAGCTTCTGCCCTCAAGAATCTCAGGTTTATAGTCCACTCGGGACTATAAGATCTTGGTGAGTTAGTAACATCTGAGTCTCAGTTTTCTCATCTATAAAATGACCATAATTCCTACCTTGTAGGGCTGTTATGATTATTAGAGACAATGTATGCAAAGCGTCGAGAAGAATGTTAGAATATAGAAGATGCTCAATAAATAAGTGCAGTTATTTTTATATTATTATATATTATTATTGCTTCCTTTCTGACTCAATTTTAAACTCCTTGACATCAAGGGGTATGTCTCTCACAGTGATTTTCAGATAGCAAGTATGAAAAAACATTAAATTGCCTAATTAAAGTGATGTCTTGTGGTTTTGAATCCTTTTCATTGACTGGATTGGTTAGCAGGGATCCATTAGAGTTTAGATGAGAACCAATGAGAACGGTGGAGGCTCTGGAAATGGATATAGTGTGTGGACCAGAGCCGTATACACAGGAGGGAGAATTGTAAGGCTTTGGTGACAAAGTGGGAATGGAAAAGTGGGGTGGAGGCTCTGGATAGCTGAACTTTCCAGCTTGAATGGATGGGTCAGGAAAAATGTGAGAAGGAGCAGGTTTGGAGTTTGAATAGTTCAGTTTGGACATGTTGGTTTGAGCTATGTGGTCGGCAGCTAGACCCATGGGTCTGAAAAGGCAGCGCATTGAGAGTCTCAGAGGCTCTGGGAGTGGGCACAGGAAGTTCAGAACTCTTGGTAAGTAGATTAAGAATAGATTTCCTGAAAATACTAAGAAACTGTCTGTAATTTCCTCAGCAACTTAATGCGATTACCTGGTATCTGCTTTCTTCTACATCTATCAATCCCCTTTCCATTCTTTATCTTTTTCTTTTTTTTTTTTTTTGTTGTTGGTCTTTCCTGCTTTTCTCAATTCCATATTACATTTTAACTTTGGCCTTTAAAGTCCAATGGGAGACATGGAGAGGATGAGTGTGTAAGTGTTTGGAAAGTTTTGAGTAGTTTCTCACTCTTGTTAAATCATAATTTGTTAGTGAATCACATGAGAGTTCTGGGCTGTATTTTAGCACAAGTCCCAACCAATTTCTCCCATCTCAAATGCACTAGACCCACTTTTCCATTTTAGATAGTAACAATCAACGTTTTATTGGCCTCTTTGTCTTAAGGCATTGAATTTTTAAAACATAACAACATGGAAAATAAAATCTCATCTGAGAACATGTAATCTCAGTAATTTGACACAATAGGACAATTATCTTACCGCTATTATGAATAGAATTGTGCATACGTTTCAAATATCTTAACTGTGATATCTTTCCTTGTCCTTTTCATGAAGCAAAATAGATTAGCCAATTTTACCCTCGGTGCCGAGAACTCCAGTGTCATTTTCAGAGAACCACACAGCATTAGCAGCTCTGCGCGTGAAGGCTCAGCTAACGGCCTGCTCGCCTCCTCTGGCTGACCTTCCATTTCCTCCTGCGAAGTTCAGGGTCAAGTGGCCAATTAGAAAGCCTCAGTCTCTTAGGAAAAAACTTCTGAGAGCCAAAGTACTGCGAATTCTTTCAAAATCTGCTTCCCTGCAATGACCAAAAAAGATATAGAAATAAAATTAAATTACTAGGTAAAAGTTACATCGATGATATTGAATTTTAGGAACCATCTATATTACGTTTCTACTGCTGCTGAACAAATTACCACAAACTTGGGGGCTTAAAACAACACAAGTTTCTCATAATTCTGGCAGTTAGTTCAAAATCATTATAAGCAAGTTAAAATCAAGGTATTGGCAGGGCTGCATTCCTTTTGGAGGCTCTGTGGGTGAATTCGTTTTTGGACCTTTTTCAGATTCTAGAGGCACCTGCCTTGGCCTGTGGCCCCTTCTATCATCAGAGCTGCAGCAGCCAGTCAAGCCTTCCTCCTCCTGCCTTGCTCTGACACTGACTCTTCTTCCTCCTTCTTCCATTTTTAAAGACCTTTGTGATTCCATTGGGCCCACCTGGGTAACTCAGAATAATCACCTCATCCCAAAGTCAGTTGATTAGCAGACTTTAATTCTATCTGCTACTCCAATTCCCACCTTCCATGTAACATAATATTCATAGGTTCTGAGGATTAGGCTTGGGCATTTGGCACAGGCTGGGGTGAGGGAGGGGAGCTGTTCTGCTTGCCATACTTCTTAACCATATTAAACAGATACCGTGGTATATTAATAGCATAATCATAAAATTTGACATGTTCATATAAAAGACATCGGGATTCTAATATCGTTGGATTCCACATAATTGTTCTGAAAATAACCTAATGATGTTACCATCCTCATTTTGGACATCAGGGCCTCATCTGAGACATGGAAGGCTGAATGTGTTAAGGTAATTGATTGAGAGAGGCAAGTCAGGCAAGACAAATTATTGAGTCATTGTGTGTTAGACAACACTGTACATTTGAGCTTTCTGAGATGTTGGAAATATTCTCTATCCACAGCATCTAGCCCAGTTGCCATTAGCCACATGTAGCTATTGAGCCTTGGAAATGTGGCTAGAATAACTGGGGAACTGAATGTTTAATATTATTCAAATTTAAATCTCAGTTGTCACTTGAGGCCAGTGGCTACCATGATGGGTAGCACCGCTCTAGAATCAAGGCCATGGCAGACCAGGTCTGAGTCCCTCCTTACAGTTTTAATTCTCATAATTAAAGAAGAGCGTAGATTTGGGGAGGTATTGGTAGATGCGAGTGTATGAGATGTTATTGGCCAGAAATCTATGCAGCAATATTTCCTTCATCATATATGACACGTAGGATGACTGCTTACGCAAAAATCAGCAAGATACTTCATCTTCATTATCTCAAATGAAGAACTACTTTTAAAATGGAATTTAATGATCACTAGTGTCATGTTGGTCAAACAAAGCCACTCCCTCATGGGAAAGTAGGTGCTAAATAAGGTTCACTAACTGGTTCAGGTTCTCAAGGCCTAAGAACATTTTATTCATCAGTTCAGCAAATATCACGGGTGCTCTAAGTCAGTGACCCCCCCAACCTTTTTGGCACCAAGGACCAGTGCTCCTATACAATCTAGTGCCTGATGGTCTTAGGTGGAGCTGAGGCGGTGATGCCGGCTCTGGGGAGTGGCTGCAAATATGGATGAAGCTTCTTTTGCTTGCCCACTGCTCACCTCCTACTGTGCAGCCCAGTTCCTAACAGGCCACGGACTGGTATCAGTCTGGAGCCCAGAGGTTGGGGACCCCTGCTCTAAGTCCAAGATGATATTGTAGGCTCTGTGGGAGAAGCAAAGATAAAGCATAGTTCTTGTCCCCAGGAAGTTTATACTGATAGGAGGGACAAAGCTCTGTCTCCCTCTCCATACTACTTTTTCCAGCTCCCTCCGATGTGACAATGAACCACTCATCTGACTCCCTAGTCTCGAAGTTCTTTGATCAGCTCACACTCAGACCTGAGTGCGGTAGAATCTGGCCATTTACCTCTTTTCCAGGCCATTGCTAGAGTCTGTCATCGTCAGGGATTATCTCCTAATCAGGCATCTGGTCCACAGTCCACCTGGCGGGTCAGCCTCTTCTCTCCTGTTCTTGTCCCCTCGGGCCTCGGTGTTCTTCCCCAGCCTTTGGTGGTTTGTACTTCCTTCCTTGCTCTTATTTATTACCTGACTTTGAAGGTGCTGTTCCATCCACCTAGACATCCCTCCCTGATTTAATCACCTGGATATTTACCTGCCCCGGCTAAACATATGGCTTTTAGAAGCACTGTGGTATAAAAGGCCCTGAATTTGGAGTTAGGAGGCCTTCTGTTCAAACCTCAGTTTGGCCTTTTACTAGCTTGAGGGCTTTTTTCATAAGGGCAAGTTATTTAGCCAGTTTGAATCTCAGTTTACTTCTCTGCAAATTGGGAAAGCTAATTTTTTGTTTTCATTTTTATTTTAAGGTAATTTAGACTCCTTAGAAGTTGCAAAATTAGTACAGAGAGTTCCTGTGTATTCTTCCCCCAACTTCACCCATTGATAGCATCTTACAGAACCATAGGCCATGATTAAAACCAGATTATTGACAGGGGTATAATACTATTAACTAAACTGTACACCTAATTCAGACGTCATTGGTTTTTATTTTATTTATTTTTTATTTTTATTTTTTGATTCAATTTGGGTATCATTGCTTACCTGTTTTTTAGTTGCAAACTTTTTGATTGGATATATAGTTCTGTGAAATCTCATCACATGTATAGACCTGTGTAAACACCATAATCAGGATACATAACTGTTCCATCATGAGGAAATCTCATTGTGTCACTTCTTTATATCATATCCTCTTTCCAATCCTAACTCCTGGCAACATTGATCTATGCATCAATAATTTTGTCATTTTGACTGTTTTACAATGGGATTCCTACAGGATGCATTTTGATTGGCTTTTGGGATCCATCAGGTTGTTGTGTGTAGCAATGTTCATTTCTTTTGCTTGTGTAGTAGTCCATTGTTTGGATGTTTCACAGTTTTTGTTCACCCACTAAAGCTCATTGGGTTTTTTCTAGTTTGGGGCTCTTACAAATAAAGCTGATATAAATATTCAGGTAGAGGTTTTTGGGAGAACATAAAATTTTCATTTCTTTAGTTTAAATATTCAACTATGTAATTAGTGGGTTATATGTTTTATAGTGGAAATAAGTGATTAGCAACTAAGCATATATCTAAAAATGACTATATCTAAACATTGGAATATATGGTCAATTAATTACATTTTAAATATAAATATGGACAAATAATGAAAGGAATTGCAAATCTGGTCGTTTTAGATATACTTATTTCTCCCACTTAATTAAATAATGAAATAATTCTTGCCTCTCTTTCACAGGTCATTAAAACTCTACATCAAGGGCAGCATAATGGGCACTTGTGGTGATGGAACTGTTTTGTATCTTGACTGTAGCGGTAGATACATGCATCTCTCTTTCTGGATGTATATATATGTATATCTAATTCCATATAACACAAGCACATGTGCACATGCAACACAAATGCATATAAAACAAGGGAAATCTGAACGAGGTTGAATGATTTCTTCACTGGGAATATCTTGGTTGTGATACTGTACTATGGTTATGAAGTCATTACCATTGGAGCAAGCTGGATTAGGATCTTGGTATTTTTTTCTTATAATTATAGAAGAAGCTACGATTATTTCAAAAATAAAAAGTTTAATGAAAAAACCCACATCAACCATTTTCTCTGTTTCTGGGGTTTGCCACCAGTCTGTAGCCTTTATACCATCTTTAAATTTTCAGAATGTGTATGTCTCAGTCATAAAGCTCAACTGTGTATCGTGAAACATTCTGAACAACTGTAACTCAGGAACATGACATTCTACTACTTTCTCTAGCTCACTCTTTTTAAAAACACATGACAGCGTCTGAGAGAAACCCTGCCACTGACCTCTCCCATTCATTAGATGCATGCTACAGAGTTCCACTTGAATGGGTTCTGCCCTGACCACGTGTGCTTGCTCTGGGGAAATTCTATATTTACTTGTCTAATAGCTAATTTCTCATGTCGGAAAATGAGGTCAAGCAAACATTTAGCCACAGTCCTGAATTATCGCTACAGACACCGAGAGCTGTTTAGAACCTGGCCTGATTTAAAAGAGTCTTTGAAAGCCCCAGAATGAAATGACCCAGTTACTCTGGCTTCTCCTATATCTTCAAAGGCACCATCTTTTGAATTATCCCCATCAGAAAATGCTGGAGATGAGCTTTGTAAGGGTGCCAAGCCTGTTTTTTTATAAAAATTTTCTCCCTGCAATCCATCCAGCTGAACTTAATAATTACAGCCAGAGCCTTACTCACCATGGTGATGATGGCAGTTGCTGTTCGAATATTAAATCTATTGATCTTGAGCAGAGAGTCCATCTCAGAGAGCTTTCAAATGGCCCGTGCAGTCTCTTCCCCCAGGGAGGAAGTACATTTTAGTTACTTGGTTTCTGAAGGCTCATCTTGTCTCTTGTCACGATGTGTTCATTTGATTTGCTGGTGATTTTGTTACTCCCCACAGTTGCATGCAAACCAGAGGACAGAAGGAGGGGAAAAGTCCAAAGGATGTAGAGTTCCTGCTTTTTAAGTCTCCTTTCTTATGCTCTGTTGCCCTCATGCCCATTTATTGAACTCCTCCACTCTTAGAGTGAAGGCGAACTTTTTATTTTTCTCAGGCTGTGTTGGAAAGATGGTAGGTTCTTAGAACAGACAGAGCCCTACTGAATAGAGTTACCTTTAAGCCTATAATGAACAAGCCCTGTGAGCCGATTAGCCTACCTTGGGCTACACTAGTCGTTTGAAATAGGGCAGAGATTAGCCATACACCATGTTAAAGTATCTAATTGTGCTATGGTGTATGTAATTAAAATACTATATCATTATATTATCATGTAATACTTGTGATATTATACTATGAAAATATAAACATTTGAGATACGGGAAAAAAATTGACCTAAGTGTCAGGAGACTGAAGACCAGTACTGGGCTTCATTATTTAATTATTTACTAGCTCTGTTGCTTAACCCCTCCTTGCCTGAATTTTCATCTCTGCAGATGAAAATTAACTATAATAAGACTTATAGATATATTGGTAGAAGCATACTACTCAGAAAGGAAAAATATACTAGAAGTTATTATAAACTAATTACAATTTTAGCAGACACTGTAATTAGTTTACAATGTCTGGTTCTGGAGACCAAAAATCTAATCTCTTTATACCTTAGATGGTCTGGAGACACTGTATGTTTCATACCCAAGAGCTTCTCTTCCTTTCTTCTACTAGAGAGTACTTAACACAATAGAGGTTAAAAATACTACTTCCTTGCTTTCTGAATCTCCCTTGTAGTTAGTAATGGTCACATGATAAGTTCTGGCCAATAAGATGTAAGTATACATCTGGGTGTCTTCTGTGAAGGATTTTCCTCCACTTAAAAAAATAATAAAAATAAAAAAGAAACATTTCAGGAGAGTTTTTCCACCTGCTCCATTTCCTTCCTATCTTCAGATGGTTTTCTAGGACTTTAGAAACTATCTTATGGCCGTGGGTCCAGGGCAGACCCAACATGCTGAGGACAACAGAGGGGAATGACGGAAGATCCTAGCTGACATAGTCATGTACCTGAACCCAACTTAGGCTCACGTTCCTTTAGATTTTGAGTAAATAAAGCCTATTATTTAAGCCATTTTCTGTAATATTCTGTGTACTTAGATTTGAAGGCATCCTAATTGTTATACAGAAAAAGTTTCTTCCTTAGGAATACAAGCTCAGGGGTCATCCTACATATATAATGTAGTGACAATCCTTGGAGTTGTGCAACATGGTGACTTTGGCCTTGGCAACCTCTTACTCATCCTTCAAGACTTATCTCACATGGTGCATTTTCTGGAAAGTTCTTGTACACAGGGTAATCACTTCTAGTCAAACACTGTATCTTATAATTATATATCATTGTAGAGATAGTAATCTTTAAAATATGTTTAAATGTCTATGACATTTAAATGTCTTTGAGCCTGTTCCTCAAGCACAAAGGCCTTGTCCTAC
Organism: Eonycteris spelaea; assembly: GCA_003508835.1. Taxonomy (NCBI): domain Eukaryota; kingdom Metazoa; phylum Chordata; class Mammalia; order Chiroptera; family Pteropodidae; genus Eonycteris; species Eonycteris spelaea. Next base: position 1,011,757 of record PUFA01000189.1, read on the forward strand.
TCATTCCTAGAGGCTAGCACATGTGTCCTTCTAGTATACAATACAATACAAACAGTTCCTGGAATAAAAGAAGCTTTATTTACCTATTGAATGATAAGAGTTTTAATTATAGTAAAAATTATCTGGGTTCCATATTGCAGAAGCCTAGAAAATATTGATATTTTCTCCATATGCATTTTATAAAAAGATATAAGTGATGAAAACATTCATTGATAGCAGGTATTTATTTTAAAGAAATTCTTAAATTTATATGTCAAGGCCATACTGCCTTCATCTCAACTCTTGCCCTTCCTACGTTTGTACCTGCAGCTGAAAGATGAGACTGAATTTAGCATGATAATCCCGAGGCTTCAATGATCCATCACATCATTGAAGGATGCAATTATGCTCATTAGACTGTGCTTAGTAAGGTAAGAAATTATCTGTGGACATTTGGAGAAACATTTAGAAACCACAAGAGATGAACCAACAGGAGGCTGAGCTACTCTTTAACCCTCAGCTGGAAAACTTTACTGCTCAATCACTCTACAGACTGATTCATTGTTCAAGAATTTGCCTAATTTAAACTTAATTTATTTATTAAATATTTTTTGATAGCCTACTATATATTAATTTTCTTTCTATGTGTAAATTAGTGATCAATGTATTCAAGGGCCTTGCCTTCAAAGACCTTATATATTTATTCATGTTGATGGTAATGGTGATAACGGCTATTTTTAGGGTAGGAGAAACCGTCCAACCTCTTGACAATAGTCCCAGAGTACTGAAGCCCATTGTTTTAAACTAAGTAGTATGGATAGTGTCCCAGCTTTGACATGAAGCATTGATGGTGTAACTCTTGGCAATGTTTCATTCTAAGTACAACTGGCATGTAGAAAATGATGTTGATTTATGAATTTGTTCGTTTGATCTGAGTTCACACCATCTTTCTATTTGTGCCTTTGATCTGAATACTGTTTGATCCACATCTAAAAGTAATTTCGGAACTCATGTATGTGGTATAGCTGCCTTATGTGGATAGTTCTGCCTAATCCGATAACATTGATAATATAATGTTAACCTTATTTCATCAAACTAGACATGACTTTCTCCCAGAAACTACACAATGGTGATTCAGATGCCATTGCATGCCCCTGTGCTGGTGAACAAAGCAATTGCCTCAAAATGCTTTAGCAGATTCTCCCATCATAGTTCTCATCTTTCTTCAGAAAATCTATGAATCTTTGCATGCCTTATGTTTACTTATTGGTTAACATGTGTCAGATATTGTCCTGAGCTTAATTATATTACATCTTTAGAGTACACTGCAAATTGTTGAGATAGGTAATGCCACCTAGACTAAGAGTGATGAAATCGAAGCTCCTAGAGCCTAGGCTACTTGTCCAAGGTCACACAGGTTGTAGGTGGGCCAGCCGAGACTCAAACCAGGACTATGGACTCCTAAGTCAATTCTTATTCCTTTTATATTATGCTTTCTTCTAGATATACCAATATATAAAATTAACTTAATTTTTAAATGCAGACATTTACCCTTAGCATATTACTGTGTAGCAATCATATAATTTATGAAATAACAGTGACTTTGTATTACATATTATTTAATCCATATATAAAGTGAAAAACCCTAGAAATCATTTTAATTTTCAACTTTTTGGTCCTTTCAGGTCACGGTCACTTAAAAAAATACTGGAGTCCACCACATGTTAGCGGTTGTCAAAAGTAATAAACTAAGGATCTTTCACAATCTTGTTTGCTAAGCCTGATATTAAATACACAATTAAGAATGACAATGGATTTTTAAGCATTTGGTATGCATTTGAAATACTGGCAGAATTTCCTACGTAGAAACTAATAATAGGAATAACTCTACCAGCTTTGGTTTTAAAGCGCTTTCTTTTATTCATATGCCAAGTTCCTTAAAGGTTTTATCTTGAAGTGTTAACAGGGAAATCTGTCACCAGTAGAGGACTAAATGAAGTCACAAGTCATATAACAAGCAGAACAGACAAGTGACCTTCACTTGGATACTTGGAAAATACTGGCAGAAACCCTGATACAATCAATTTGCAAATAACTCGAAGACAAGAAGGTACTTAGTGGATAATGACTAATGTGTCCTACTTAAAACCAAATCCTTTTAAGCTAATCTAATATATTAGATCAAGGAGAAATGATACATGTACTTTGTCTTGATTGCAACAAATCTTTTGATTATCTGAATGTTACATCCATCAATGAACAAAAAAGAAAAAACATGTGACCTAAAACACAAAGCTGATTGGATTATAGTAAACAACATAATATCAAACAACTGGTTGAAAATATCAGATGCTCTGTTTTTACAATGTCAAACATATGTATAAACACAACATATGCACACATGTGTACATACATATAGAAAATACATATATTTGGAAATATTTGAATTTTTGGCCTTGTGGTATATCAGAATTTTTGCATCTTATAAACTTGTTTAACATCCTATGTCCCAAATATGAAGGATATGAATAATTATGAGGAAGTTCCTAGGAACACACAAAAAATTAGACATCAGAAAGTAATTTCTAGGCATAGAAGTTGAAGATATCAGGACAAGTCAATCTGGAAAACAAAGTTGATAAGAGGTAATTTAATAACATTATTTGACTTCATACTAAATTATTTGACTTGATGTTTACTTGATACCGAAACAACTTAATGTGGTCATATGACTATCTAAGCAAGTCAAATGAATTTGAAAATCTAATGATGCTATCAAAATAATAATTAATAGCTATTTATGTATTTATTGAACTTTTACTAATAGCGAGGCATCTTAAATATAGGACTCTGTGGGCCCTTTGCGGGGGTAGTGTTTGGCAGGTGGATAGGTTAATCAGATCTAAAACAAAAGTTAGGGAAAAGTTAAAGAAATGATCAAAGAGAGAACACAAATGCCAGAAATCCAGAAGCCAAAATAAAGGATCTGGACCCTCCTCATGCTGGTAGAAGGTTCCATCTGAAACCAGAGTGCCCTAGGACTTAAAGAAAGGCTCCCTCGACCTGGAAGCATCTTCTATTCTTTCTGCCTCAATCAAAATCACGTTTGCAACACTGGGTTTTGGTGCTATTTCTGTTTCTCTACCTCATCCCACCTCCCTTTTTCCTGTAATAGTTCCATCAGTGAGTCCCCATAAGATGTTTGCCTCACCTCATCCAATCATCTAAGACCTATAACCCTCGAGTTCCCGCTTTTGTTATCCCTCCCGCTCCCAGAAGTGTCCAAGATTCGCCCCACTGCACTTCCACTCACGAGCAGAGTTCCCTGCAGTTTAAAACCTCAGCATCATTCCTAAAAAGTGAGTAATAAACTGATTCCTTGGAAGCTGCTTAGTGGGCAAATGCCAGAAGAGAATACTTCCCTAGCAGAGAAATGTCCACCCACACTCCAGCCCCTGACCCTTCCTTCTATGGGTACATTTTAAAACTGACCGTCCTGACTTTCCAATATAAAACATCAGCAGTTACACGGGGTAACACTGGTGGTGGGGATGTCGTGCCAGGGAAAGGATGGTGATCATACAGGAGGAGACAGGGTAAGGGTGGGTGTAGAACACGAGGATGTGTTTGGAGGCTGATGGACCATGATGATGTCCTTGCTTGCTCAGTCTGGAGGCTGAATGCATCTCAAGCCCACATGAGTCCATCAGAATAAAATGCTGTGGTCAAGTTCCATGAATACAGAATAAGATTGCCCAGGGGGCAATCGCTGGCCCTCACTGGCGGTGTAACTGCAAGCTACTGACCTCTGCACCTCAGGTTTCTCAGCTGTAAAATGGGAATGATAATACTAGTGCCCCCTTCAGGGTTAGTTAAGTAAGTTCATGTTCAGTGCTCAGAATAAACAGCACCTGGAAAATTAGTGCTCAGCAAATAATGGCTAAGATGACTATGTCTACGACGGCTACCACTACTACCATGACCACAAGACTGCTGTGAGTCCACCTGGAAAAATGAGCGTAGCGATTTCTTTGTTACTTACCAAATAACTACTAAATGCCTGTAATACGCCAAACACGGTCCTCGACATTTAGACGAAATGGTCAATAAGACATGAGCGATTATTGCTTGAGTGGGGAGGAAGGCAATAGAAATGAACACATTGAATAATCAAGCACATAATTATAAATTGTGATTATTACTGTAAAGGAAACAAACATCGTGCTAAAATAGGAAAGTGATGGAGGAAAATATACTGTATGTTCTTATGTAGGTCAGGAAGGCCCCTCGCAGGTGACACAATTTAAAGAGACCTGAAGGTTGAGAAAGCTGGCAATCTGAAAAGGCAGAGTGAATGTGGGTGTAGAGACTTGGGAGTCTGTTTGGAGACTGACAGGTCATGATGCGATTCTCAGGTCCTCAGAATCAGCTCTGAGGGGACATGTGGACTAGGCAGGGGACCGTCGTGTTTACATTTCACTTTTGTTAATGAAATGGAGATCATAATAAAAAGATTCCCCCCGGCAGTAAAACCTATTGATAATTACACCTTGAAGTTTTGTCTGATAGCGCTTAAAGGTTGCAGTTTCATTTTATAGTGAATGTTTATCCTTTGCCAAATAATTTCCCTGTGCATGGTGCCAAGATTGTCAATTCTACTTCCAGATTTACCCCGTGTTTATCCACTCTTCTTCGTCACTACTGACAATCACCCCAGTCCCGGCCACCACAGCCCGCTGCCTGACGCTGCAGTCAGGTCTGGAGTTTCACGCCTGTGTCTTTTCGGTCCATTCTCCATAGAACCACCAGAGGGAGCTTTGCATATGTAAAATAGATGATGTCTTTTCTCTGCTTGAAACCTTTCTGCCTTCCTTTGCCACCACCAGTAAGATCCAAACTCCTTTCTGCAGAGTGAAAGTCTCCACACAATGCAACCCCTACTCAGCTCCTGACCGAACTCCACGCAACTCTCTGCCACACCAGCCCACCACGCTTTCTCTGTCACTTTCCTCTGTCTAGACAGTCAGCAGAACAACAAATCAAGCCTGGTTGGTAGCATTTGCCAATTTCTGTGGTGTAAATGCTCCCCGCCCCCCCCCCCCCGATCATTTTCAAGTTACCAAGGGCCTGTCCTTGAACATGGAGCTGGACAGAGACGGGTGGTCGTACCCCACTGTGGTGTTTCCACCAGGCAGGTGGAAAAACCTCAAGAGCACAAGTAATAGTGCAATTTATAACATAATTCAGAAAGTAATACATTTTGAGTATTTATTGCCTTTTTAAAAGTGTTGAACTCTACTTGTAAATATTTACATGAGAATTTTAAATTTATTTTTATGTAAGTATAGTTGGTATACAATATTATGTTAGTTATAATAGTTTCAGGTGTGTAGTGTAGTGATTTGGCATTTTTATACCTTACAAGGCAATCACCACACTAATTCTAGTAGTCACTCACCGCCGTGCAAACTACGCAAACTTATCACAGTGTTATTGACTACGTTACCCTTCTCCTTTTCACTCATTCACCCACTCCCTCCCTTCTGGTAACCATCCCTTTGGTCTCTGTTTCTATGAGTCTGTTTTTATTTCATTCATTTGCTTTGTTTTGGTTTTTTTTTTTTTTCAAGTTCCACATATAAGTGAGACCATAACAAAGCTGGAGATGTCATACTCCTGAATTTCAAATTATACTACAAAGTTCTAATAATCAAAACAGTATTGCCGTTGTTTTAAATGAAATTTAATCATTCACTTATATAAATTATTTTTTACCAATGTGTATGTTTTAAAACTGACTTGCAGAATTTCTGAAATTTTAACCATAGGCTGTCAGGAGCTGGTGCATGCCGGCTTCAGCATGTCACTGTTCCTACCCAGAACTTCTTCACCACTCCCGCTTGGGTTCTCATATGGGAGCCCCATTAATGAGATTTATTTCACTATGTGACCTTTATCATGTGGAGAGGAGTTTGGGATTCTAAGTCCTCCTGTTTGGCCCCTGTGCTGTCATTTTCTGGTGATAATCCTAATCCTAATTAGTTTTCTCCCAAGAGTGAAGCAGAAACTCAATATCTCATTTTGCCATGCAATTATGCATCTATGTGCAAAATTATACAAATAACCAGATATTTACTTCCTGTATCACATAGACATTTGTGCTTATTACATTGACCTTTGTTTTTCACGATCTTACATTTGTGGGAGTGTGGGCACATGCAAGACTATTTTTTCAGTTCCCACCTCTTTTTTATCACTTTGTTAAAAATACTTATTTCTGAAATACTATTTGAACTTGAACATCTAAAATCACATATGGTAAATTCACTTATTATTTACTCTGCAACAGGATTTATCTTTTCCGTAATTGTATGCCCAGCACCTAGTACATTGCCTGGAGTGGTAGACACTTATAATATTTTTCCACCTTAATTGAGATATAATGGAAATATAACATTGAGTAAATTTAAGGTACACAACATGTTGATTTCACACACTTATATATTACAAAACGACTCCCATAGTAGTATTAGTTAACGCCTCCTTCACCTCGTATAATTACCATTTTTTGAGTGAGAACATTTAAGGTCTACTCTCAGCAGCTTTCAAGTATATAACACAGTATTGTTAATTATAATCACCATTATATACATTATGACCTTCCAGCTATAAAATAAGTTCTGGGATCTATTCTTTGACTGACTTCTCTCCATTTCCCCCACACCCAGGCCCTGGCAACCACCGTTCTACTGAGTTTAGCTTTTTCTAGATTCCGCGTATAAATGACATGATGTAGTATTTGTCTTGCTCTGTCTATAACTTGTTTCACTTAACGTAATGCCCACAAGACCCATCCTTGCTGTGGAAAATGGCAGTATGTTCTTCTTTCTCATGACTAATGCTTCATTGTCCATATCTGCACCACATCTTTACCATTTAGATGTAGATGAACACTTAAGTTGTGTCCACATCTTGGCTGCTGTGACTAATGCTGCAGCGAGTATGGGCATGCAGATGTCCCTTCGAGCCCCTGATTTCATTTCCTTTCACTGTACACCCGGATGTGGGATCGCTGCATCATATGGTAGTTATTTTTTTTTAATTTTCCATAGTGACTGCACCAGTTTACATTTCCACCGATGGGGCACATGGTTCCCTTTCCTTTGCATCTTCGCCCACACTTAGTATCCGCTCTTTTTGATGATCGCCATTTTGGCATCACCTCCCGGATAATACTGACTAGATCATTGTCTCTGCTCTGCTGTTTGGGAAACCCAAACTAAGACAGTATGATGTACATTTTTGAGTGTGTGATGGTGAATTTTCTTTCTTTCTTTTGAAATCATTTTAAACTTTCAAAAAAAGTCATACGGAAAGAATAGCACAAAATAACTCCTATATTCCCTTTGCCCAGAGACTTATTCATCTCAGTAATGTCCTTTACAGTAAAACAATTTATTGAGAATCACACGTTGTACCTAGGTGTTATGTCTCCCGAGTTTTCTTCAGAATAGAGTCGTTTCTCAATTTTTCTTCACTATCACGGCCTTGAATTTTTGAACATACAAGGCCATTTGGTAGATAGTCCTTCAGTTTGGGTCTGTCCAGTGTTCCCTCGTGATCACACCCAGGTTATGCATCTCTGGCTGGAGTGCCACAGGAGTCACGCTGTGTTCTCATTATGTCCTATTCGGTGGTGCACAGTGTTATCTCATTATATGTAGCATTAACTTCGATTATTTGGCTAAGATGGTGTCTGCCAGTAAAGTTCCTGTTCTCCCTGACCTAATTAATAAAATATTTTGTGAAGAGATATTTTGAAAGGGTGCTGGCAAGCAGGCTTCGAGGCTCTACCTGCTGTGCAGCTGCACAGGCTCCTGTGTTTAGGAAGTGTCCAGGCTTGCTTCCTTTTGCTTCGTTCCCACAATAGAGGGAGGAAGGAAGAAAGGAAGGAAGAAAGGGAAGAGAAGGGAAGGGAAGGGAAGGGAAGGGAAGGAGGGAGGGGGAGGGAGGCAAGGTAGCATATTTAATTTTTTTCCAATTTTTTTATTTTGGTAAAATACTCATAAAATTTACTATCTTAATCTTTTTGAGTTTACAATTCAGTGATATTAAGTACGTTCATGTTTTGTAACCATCACCACCATCCACTCTAAAACTATTTTCATTTTACAAAATGGAAACCTTATATCCATTAAATAACAACTTCCTATTTCCCCCTCCTCTGCCTCTTGCTACCACATTCTGTCTCTAAAATTCTGACTACTACAAGTACCTCATATAAGTTGAATCATGTAGTATTTATCCTTTTATGATTGATTTATTTCCCTTAGAATAATGTCCTCCAGTTTTATCTATGTGGTAGCATATGTCAGGATTTCTTTCTTTTTGAAGATGAATAATATTCCACTGTATGTATATAGCAAATTTTACTTATCAGTTCATCTATTGGTAGACACTTAGATTGCTTTTAAGTTTTAGATAGTGTGAATAATATTTGATTCACCCTGAAGAATGTTCCTAGTGCAAATGAGATGAATGAATATCCTGCAGCTGTTGGATGGAATGTTCTGTGTATGCCTATTAATTGCACTTGATCTAAAGTACGGTTCAAGCCCAGTGTTTCCTTGTTGATTTTCTGTCTGTAGAATCGATCCATTGTCGAAAGTCAGGTAATGAAATCCCATACTGTTATTGTAAACTGTCTGTTTCTTCCTTCAAATCAGTATTTTTTAAATGTATTTAGGTGCTCTGATGTTGAATATATAAATATTCATAATTATAACCTTTTGATGAATTGACTCCTCTATCATTATATAATGATCTTTGTCTCTTGTTACAGTTTTGTCTTAAAATCTTTTTTGTCTGATATAAGCATAGCTCCCCCTTCTCTCTTTTGGTCTACTAGCATGGAATATCTTTTTCCATCCCTTTGATCTGACCCTATGTGTGTCCTCAAAGCCTGAAGCAGGTCGCCTGTAGGAGGCATATAGTTGGGTCTTATTTGTTTGTTTGTTTGTTTTAATCCATCCAGCAACTGTGTGCCTTTTGATTGGAGAATTTAACCCATTTACATTAAAAGTTGTTATTGATACATACGGCTTTTCTAATGCCATCTGATTGTTTTCTGGTTGTTTTGTTGTTTCCTTGTTCCTTCGCTTGCTGCTTGCCTTTGTGAATTGATCGTCTTCTGTAGTAGTATCCTTTCATTCCCTCCTCTTTATCTTTTGTGAATCTACCACAGATTTATTCTTTGTGGTTACCATGAGGTTTAAATAAAACATCTTATAGCTTTTACAGTCTGTTTTACAATAATAACTTTACTGTGATCACATAAAAATCTCTACCTTTTTAATCTCTTCTTTTTTTGTTGTTTTTAATGTCAAACTTTACCTCTTGTTATATTGTGTATTTGTTAACAAATTATTGTAGCTATAGTTATTTTTAATACTCTTGTCATTTAGCTTTTATATAAGAATCAAGTGGTTAACACTTCATCATATTACAGTATTAAATATTCTTAATCTGGTTATATATTTACCTTAACTAGTGTTTCATATTTTCATATGTTTTCATGTTATTTTAGCTTGAAGAACTCTTTTCAGCCTTTCTTGCAAGGCAGGTCTAGTAGTAAATTCCATCAGCTTTTATTTTTTGGGACAGTCTTTATCTCTCTTTCAGTTTTGAAGGATAACTTTGCTGGATAGAATATTTTGGGTTAGCATATTTTTTTCTTTCAGCACTCTGAATATTTTATCCTACTCTCTACTGACATATAAGATTTCTGCTGAGAAATCTGCCAAAAGTCTTATAGGCGTTCCCATGTAAGTTTCAAACTTTTTTCTGTGCTGCTTTTTAAGATTATCTCTTTGCCTTTGATTTTTGACAACTTTATTATAAATTGTCTTGAAAAGGATCTCTGTAAGTTGAGTTATTTGGTGACCTATGAATTTCATGAACTTTGATATACAAATCCCTCTAGATTTGGGAGGTTCTCAACCATAATTTGTTTAAATAAGCTTTCTGTTCCTCTCTCTCTTCTCTTTGTGAAGCTCCAGTAATTTACAAATTGATTTGTTGAATGGTGTCCCATAGCTTATGTAGGCTTTCTTTACTACTTTTTAAATTTGTTCTCCTCTGACTGGAAAATTTCAAAAATCCTGCCTTCGAATTTACAGATTCTTTCTTCTGACGCTGATGCTCTCTAATGCAGTTTTCATTTTATTTATTGTAATCTTCCACTCCAGAATCTCTTTGGTTCTTTTTTATGATTTTTTATCTCTCTGTTAAACTTCTCATTTTGTTTGCGTATTGTGTCGCTTATCTCATGGAACCGTCTTTCCGCTTTTAATTGCAGCTAATTGGATTTCTTTAAAACAATTATTTTGTGTTCTTTAACAATTAAATTATAGAGCTCCATGTCTTTGGCACTGGTGACTAGAAGACTATTGTGATTCTTTGGTGGCGTCATGTTTTCTTAATTTTTTGTGTTCTTTGAATTTCGCATTGCCGTCTTGGCATTTGAAGCAGCAGTTTCCTCCTTCGGTTTTTACTAACTGCCCTTGCCAATGCATCCAGACTTTATAGATAGATAGATGACAGGTGATAGATGATAGATGATAGATAGATAGATAGATAGATAGATCAGTAGATAATAGATAAACAGACAGACGTATTTCCGGTGGTGTGCTGGAACTTTTCTGCTGGAAACTTGGACTTCCACAGAGGTCCTCTCAGCCATGGGGAGCTGGGTCCGAGTTCACAGCCAGGACTGACTCTATATGCCTATTACCTGATGCATGGGTAGGTGAGGCTCCTCCTGGGTCCCTTAGCATGTAGTGCTGGAGCTCACAGCTTCCACACAGGCAAGTTTGTCTGTGTACAGACACCAAATTTTTGTTGAGGGGAACTCAAACCAGAGACATATTATTCAGTCATGGTGCTTGACACTTAAAAATTATTAAATGGTTGGATGATTATATCTTATTCTATGGCCAAAACTAAAAAAAAAAAAAATTTCCTAAAAAGTTATTTCTTCCTGAATTTTCTAGATTTTATTTTATTTTTTCTAAAGATAACTCCCCCCCCCCCACCGCCCACCCACCACCAAAGCTCAAGCTTTCTGGATTGTCTCTTACATGTGCACCTTCTGACCTCTGCTCTTCATCAGTTTTGGTGAATGTAGCTGAAATGTGTCCCTTCTCTTTCTGTTCATATCTGTTCTAACTGCTACCTCTGGCCCAGCACATGCTCCTATCACCTGTCACTGAGCTACCGTTAATTGCCTTCTAATTTGTTTCCTACCTCCAGTCTCTCTCCACATTAATCCTCTGCCTGGTGCCAGAGGAACCCTCCCTAAGCACAGGTCAGATCATGCCAAGTCCTTTAGAACAGACCAGGTGGCTATGACACCATTAGGATAAAGTCCAAATCCCTCATGTGCCATTCAGGCCCGTCCACAATCTGGCCTCGATCTGCCTATCCGCACCTTCCTTTCAGCAGTTTCTTTCGCATTTGACATTTTGACATGCCGATGTTTCCCAGGTGAGTTTCTTAGAACACTATTTTCTCAGCTATTAATATATGCTACGTTAATATATGCTATGCATAATTTCATAATTTCCCATGTCTAAATAAGCTGGGATGGCAATGCTGTTATAAACAAAACTTTGTAGGATTACTCAGAGCCTAGATTTTTTTAAAAAATGACCAAACTATACATATACATATATCTATCTATTTATTTATTTATTTATATATAATACATTTGGTAAATTATATATAATATATAATTTATATATTATATATCATATAATTTCATAAATTATATATTATATATGTTATATATTATATATTTGGTAAATTATATGTTATGTAATTATATATGTTTTGGTAGATTTCATATAACATATATAATTTATATATTATATATAATTTATATAATACATAATTTCATAAATTAATATATGTTATATAAATTATAATATTATATAATGTATGTTATATATTATATGTTTGCTAAAACTATAGAAAAAAGGAATGGTGAATATAAAAATCAGGGTAGTAGTTATCTTGTGTGGAAAGAAAGGTTTGGCAACGACAGTACATACAAGAGGCTTTAATGATGTTGGGAATTATTTTGTATCTTAAGCAAGATAGTGCATGCACGCGTACGTGTTATTTGTTGTTGTTGTTTTTTCACGTTTTAACATCTCTGAAATCAGGATGGTCTTGTAACTGCTGAGAGCCGAGTAATAATTGTGATGTAGTTGTCTTTGCCTTAGAAATTTTAGAAAAATTCTTAACCAATTTCTTTCACTCGTTTTCCCTTTTTATATTCATAAAAATGACATATAACAAAAATCTAAATCTGAAAGATATCTTTTATTAAGTAAAATAAAATAAAAATCTAAATGGCAAAAAAAAATCATGTTATGTGTAACAGTATCTACATTCAAGCTTGATGGTAACTTAAGGGTCTTAGTGGCTGAAGCATATTTCCCATGACTTGTTTTCTCATTACAGTCAATGTAGAATGTAAAGATGACTATTAAATTAGCAAACTCCATGTCTTACACCTAGGAGATACACACTAAATATTGTTGATTGGATTTTCAGTGATTGTTTATGTTCAACTCAAATGATCCACTAACATTCTTCACCAAATCTGGTCTTTTAAAAAAAACCCAGCAACAATGATTGGAAAGACCACTTTGATAAATGAGTAAACTGATAAGACAATATGCATTTATGTGCCAGTGAGAAAAGGCTACCAGGAATCGTAAACTCAGGTTGGTCTCATCCTCTTCGAACTGTGGCTATGCCTAGTTGTACATGATAGTAATTAGCTCTGTTCTCAAAATCATAAAGTCCTTAAGAAACTGTGGCTTATGTTTTGTTATTATGCATAATGCTATGGATATAGTTTGTTGTTTTATGGATATAATCTTGTTTTATTAATGGTTCTGTTTGTACAAGTGGCACACTGTTCACATTCTCAAAATATAGGGTTTTATATGACTTGGCTTTGCTTATATTGCCACGGGACCTTAAAATTGTACCCATGAATCTAACTTTGAAACCATCTACAATGTGTGGCTTGTGGTCCCTAGATCAAGAGAGATTGAAAGTTGGAGAAACTGAGTTATAAGGAAATCCCCAGTTTCCATGTTTACTGACCTTGAAGGTAAAAGCGTTGGTTGACTAGCAGTGGGCTCAGTAGCAGGCATACATTGGAACTAGACCTCCAAGAGATATTCAGATTCTATATCTGATCAAACCTGGACTTCTCAGATTGATGGAGACTCTACATATCCTGGTCGTCACTTTCTTTGGAACTGTATATCTCAAATGATATAGTCAGCCAAAATCCTGCAGTCTTTCTTATGGCCGACTTCCCATCTCATTTGCACATTTTCCCTTTTGTTGAAAGCGCTACTCCTTAGTTTACTTGCAATCTCTATTTTTCTATTGTTCATAGTACCAACATAGTGTTAAGCCCTTAATAACTCTGTATTGCATTATCATCCTAAACATTTATAAGGTAAAGATTTGGGTAGTATGCACTATCCCTAAGCCCTTCAGCACCATGAAACTGGGAGATTATTTAGAAGCAGATATTCTATGTTCTATTCAGTTCTAATATCTTTATTATTTCTAAACATGGACCAAAAATCCTGGGATTGCTGCATTTGCCATTTGTTCTTGAGAAATGATAAATCCGGGGACATATTTCACTGCTTCAACTTATTACATATCAAAAGTTAAATCTCCCCAAGACAAAGAAAATAGATGCAAAGTTAATTGTGCATACAGCTCATGTCAAAAATTATGCTTAAGTTCATAGCTAAAAATAATTTTCTTAGTGAAGGAGACAATACTTAATTATGTAAAATTTTAGAATGAAAAGTTTTTAAAAATTTAATTCATTCCAATTTAATAAGAATGTAATTAATTGCTTCTTTGGTTAATTTAAATATTAACAATAATCATCCTAATAGAGCTTATTTAGAACAAAATGACAATGAAGAACAAGCTTTAATATCTTTTGGCTCTCTAAAGACCACAGTTGAAAGCATCGACTATTTAATCTTCTTATTTTTTGTGACATAATTTTCAAAATGAATATTTTAGATCAGTGATCCAATTTAAACTCTGTTAAAAAGCAAGAAAAGCATGTAATCAGAAATAATTTTTCTGCTATGCCTTATATTAAAGTCAAGCCCTTTCACAAATCTTTGAAAAGTATTTGGAATCAGAGCATCGCCATTTACAAATTCTTTTTCTCTTCTTTATAGTGTATGCACACGATATGTTACTTTCTTCTTGACAGTTCCTGTAATAGAAAGTCTTCAATGTGTTTGGAATAAGAATTTAAAATTTCATTCTCTTTCTAAAGATATACTGATAGTCAGAAAAAGTAAAATAATCAAGTATTAAAATGCTCAGAGAACACCCCAAAATATTTTCATTAAGAGGATTAATGTTTATACTGCATTTATTTGAAAAGAAAAAAAAAGTTAAATTGACCAGTGTGGCACTTGTTTTATAAGAGGAATGAGTGTCTGCTGAACAGCCTATTAAAAGAGAGAGACACACTGCAGCCTTGGAGGCTCAATGCTTAGAAACTGCTCCATATCATTCAGGAATCATGAAACAGGCATCTGTGCTTAGAGCCTTGGAGTTTTAGGAAATTCTAACTTGAGTGCCAGAGGATCTTTGCTTATCTGTGCTCTCTGAAGTGTCTCAGTGGGTGCTCCATGATCTACAAAGGTAATTGTGACTTGAATCCTAGTTCGTGTGGAAATTATCTCCACAGAATGACCATCTTCTGTAATATTATATATATACCCCATTTGTTCTGTTTCTTTCTGGAGAACCCTAATTCACAGAAATTATGTGTGTGTGTATGTGTGTGTGAGTGTGTGTGTGTGCACTCGCGTGCATGTGTGCAGATGATAGAATTACAGATAGATAGATAGATAGATAGATAGATAGATAGATAGATGATAGAGATTTGTTATAAGGAATTGGCTCATGCCATGTCATTATGGAAGCTGAGAACTCCCAAGATCTTTTAGTAAGCCAGCAGGAGACCCCAGAGAACCAACAATATAGTTCTCATTCAAGTCCAAGTCCAAATCCTAAGCCGGAGTACTAGAGGAGTCAGTGCTATAAAATCCAGTCTGAAAGCCGACATGCCCGAGACCCAAGAAGAGCACGTGTTTTCATTTGAGTCCAAAGGCAGGAAAAGACCGCTGTCCCAGTTCCACAGGTAGGAGGAGTTCCTTCTTACTTGGGTGGGGGGAAGGTCAACCCTTTTGTTCTGTTCAGGCTGTTAACTTATTGGATAAGGGCTACCCATGTTAGGGAGGGCAATTTGCTTTATTCAATCTATTGACTCAAGTGTTAGTATCATCTAGAAACACCCTCACAGATATACCAGAATAATATGTGACCACATATCTGGGATACCTTAAGGTCCAGTCAAGTTTACACACAAAAAATTAACCATCACGATCTGATTCTGTTAGCTTTTCCTCATGTGGCCTAAAATCCATTGAAATTATCTATATGTATCCATTCTTCAGGCAGGATTTAAAAGGATCAAAAGCAGGATTTCCTATGGAATCATTAATCTTTTAGACCTAGATGAAATCTTAGAAATGTTTAGTCCAACTCTTTTGTTTTATCTTCACAGAGATAACTGTCCAGGGGTCCCAGAGACGAGAGGCCAAGCTAGTCCCTCCTCCTCCTCCAGGCGAAGGCTCCTCCCACAGCTCATGCCACTTCTACAAGAGTCAGGAAGGTGTCATGTGGGGAGATGCTCATGTTCTCCCACACCCGCTCCTGCTCTTCCTTCTTCCCTCTTCCTGCTCTCTGATTCTCCCCACTCCTTCTATTTATCTTGCTCCTTCTCTCCCATTTCCCCACCCCTTCCCATTTCTCTTCTCTTTCTTTCTTCATCTCTTCCTCCTTTTATTGTTTAACTTTCTTCTCTTCCTTCTCTCTCTCTCTCTCTCTCTCTCTCTCTCTCTCTCTCTCTCTCTCTCTCTCTTTTCATGCATGGAAAACTTAAGAATTGGAATAAATACAAAAGAAAGCAGACTTCCTTAACTTACGTTTACCCATCTTCAGCCTGAAGGCAAAGGCCATGCTAATCATCTCCTGTGATGATGGCTTCTGTTTTGAGCCAAGATCTTGGAGAAGTAACCAACCTATGGGTGTCCCTGAGGATTTGGGACTAACTCTGTGGGGCCCCGTTGGTTGAGACTTGGTATCTCACAGGAAAGATCGTTTGGAACATTTGCTCAGTCAAATTAACAATTGACTAGCATGTATTATATGTTGGCTACTATATTAAGCATTTTAGCTCAGCAGGAAAGAGATCAGGGAAGTTTCATCACAAAATGTTGTCAACTTTTAGTCACTTTTTCATGAAGTAGATTAGAATTATAGACCAGAAACCAAGGGAGAAATAAATAAGGGGCTGCGGAAGAGTGCAACAAATGCCATGATGGGGGAAGTATATGCTGTTATGAGGCTTGTGGGAGGGACGTCTGTTCTGACCCAGGAAGGTCTTCCGGAGGAAATGATTTCAGCACTGAATTTTGAAATGGGTAGGAGTCAGTGAGCTATAAAGGGTTAGTGGTTGGGTGAAGGCTTGAGGAACAACCAGTGCAATGGCCTGGAGGAAAAAGGACACACTCAGGACCAGGAAGTGAATCGGTGTGACTGGAATGGAGGGAACACATTTGTCTCCAGAGGCGAGGCTGGAGAGTGATGCAGGAACCAGATGTGAAGGGCTCTGTGAGTCCAAGAAAGGAATTGAAAGCTCTTTCTTAGCATAATGGGGAATCATCTACTATTTATCAGAAGAATGAAAATATCAGACATGTATTTTAGAAATACATGTTGCAGTACGATGAGTTACTAGGCACTCCAGGCCAAAAGTGGGTGCAGAAGTATCCGTTAGGGGTCATTGTAATAACTAGGGTAAGATATATTGGCAGCCTGGGGGTGGAGATCAGCGGAAGGATGGGAGGAGTAACGGGCTTGATAATTGAATGGACATGTGGGCAGATGAGCGAGAGGAGTCAGATCAGTTGTACCCACAAGGCTCTATAGAGCAAACTCACCTCTGATAGAGCCATTCAGAGAAGCAGAGGGTACTGGACCAGGAGTTTTGGGGTATAGAGAGGGTTAGAAAAAAAGTGAGCTTAGTTTTGCACCTTTTGAGTTTGAAATGCTTGTAGATCACCCAAAAGAGGCTGTTCAGCAAAAATCAGGCAAGCAAAAATGGCAGTTTATGTACAGAAACTTAATGACTGGTTATTTTATTAAGACACTGGATAAGGAGGTAAAACCCCCTGGACAAGGTCATGTGCTATCAATACTAGGCCCTGGGGGTTTCTCAGCACCAAAGCAGTCCCCCAGGCCCTAAACTGAGCTCAGAGCACCGAGCCCAGTGCTGAGGGAGAACAAGGCAATGTCTGAAGGAGTCCAGAGAGGAAACAGAGACACTATTAAATCTCGTCCTCATTATTAATCTATATGAAATTATTCTGAAAGTGCCAAGTTGCCCAAGCAGTAAATGAGCTAATTTTGTGATCCGCTCAAAGGACATTGCGGTTAAGAACATAGGCTTTTGAGCGGATAATTCTGGTTTAGAATTCCAGTCCCATCACTTATTCTGTGACCTTAGGGAGCACCGTCTCTCTAAGCCTCAATTTCTTGATTTGAAAACGGGATAATACTACCAGTTAGGTAAAGAACAAAACAACAAAAAAACAACAAAAAACAAAACAAAAAATACCTACCTCATCAGATTGTTGTAAGGATTAAGTGAAATAATGTTTGTTAAAGTTTTAGTAAGATGCAGTTTCTGGCAAATAGTGTGGTAATTACTATAGCTGTTGCTGCTGTTATGAGAAATTCAGCAAAGAAATACCTTCCCCCATTTACGACAGTGACCAGGGGTTAAAACAAACAAAAAAAGAGCACACAGCTACAGCCATGCAGAGAGCATGTGTCTAGATATTTATCTGTAATTACATAAGACTGTTATTTCTTGCTTTAGAACCATAACCATATTGTTCTATGGAAACTTGGAAGAGAAGCACATCCTGTTACTGAGTGATATGCTCATGTCATTCCTGGGGAAGCAGGGGACCAAGCAGTAATAGACAGGTAATTGCCTTAGAAATGGATTTAGTTAAAGATTGGAAATGATGATAGCATGTATTGTTCTTATGGTTTTAGGGCGGTTCATGACCACTTATAATTTTAAAAGATAATATTGAAAAGAGCATCTTATTTCTACTTTTAAACTAAGAGGAAGCCACCACTTGCTCTATTATTGAGCCAAGCTCTGGAAGAAAATAGAACCACTCATCGTGCTAGACAAGTGCTTTGTTCTAGGCTACTTTTTCTTCTAGGGGAGTTCAGTATTTGAAAAGTCCAATTATCCATCCATTCATTCAATCAACATTTATTGAACACCCACTATTATTCTTTTGTGTTCTTCCCTTCTTTCCTACTCTGTACCTTCTTTCTCCACTTTGCTCCCATATACTCCAAATAACCACAAAAATTTAGAAATGGACAACTTGCATGCACTTGCTAATGGTGAGGTACATCAGAACAACCTTTTCAGAAAGCAGTGTGCCCCTGTAAGTCAGCACAAAAATAGTATGCCCTTTGATCTGGCGATCTCACCTCCTTGGAAATTTATCTGAAGAAAATAATTCAGCACCTATAATACTAAAACTTTGGAAATAAATTAAAGTTACAATGCTAAATAATAATTAAGAATGAAAATTTTATATTAATTCTACACAATATTATACAGCTGTTCATAATATATGTGCAGTCTCCTTGGAGATCTGAATAAAGTTAATGATCTCTTAGTAGACAGTTTGCAAGAATTTACCTGTTTACAACTATGTGAGAATTAACATGAAATATGAACATGACCAGGAAAGAAAAAACAAAAATGAAAATAGTGTGTTAGGAGAGTGGAATCGTTTTATTCCCAATCTTTGAAAATTTATTTTAAAAATATTTTATAACATTTTAAAATGAACACCCCAAAGAATTGTTCTATATGTGGTTAAAATCCAAAATGGCATCTGGCAAGTAGCGAATCAAGAAAGCTTTACTACTTTTAGAATTCAAGTAATCTTAGAGAAATAAATAGTTCTGTTTCTTGGTGTTTTATCTCCCTTGTTTTCTATTGTGAGAGGCATTTACAAGTATATTGAATTTTCTTGCTTATGAATTCAACTGCTGCTGCTTTTTCACAAACAGCCTTAATCCTTTGTTTGGCTGTCATAGTCGCTACCACAGGAATTATGATGCTGCCAGCAGAGAATTCAAGAGCTAAAATGAAGAGGTTTTTAAAATGCCAGTATACACTTTCCCCCTTTTCTTTTGATTAGGAAAATATATATATATATATATACACATATATACATATATATGTATGTATATAGCTGTATGTAAACTACATATTATGTATTATAAATATAGTACATAAATATGTATTATATATAAATACATATATTTATTTATATAAAAGGTATATATATAAAATCCATTAAAATCTGATCTTGTTCAGGGCAGGGACAGTAAAGTTCAGTTATTCTGAAAACATAGTCTCCATGCTATATTAATTATTGTATAATAAAATAAATATATTCATTAATATATTTGCTAGTAATGAAAAAAAAATATGCTGGCTTTCCTGGGGATAGATAGATCCCACAGTTTTACTCACGCCCATGCCAGGATTTTCTTTTCTTTTTCTTTCAATTTCTTTGACTCTAATTTTCAGTCACTCAGGATAGTGTCCCAGTCCACATCAGGTAGGGGAGCTGGGAGCTTTTATTGGCTACTTTGACTAATATTATAACATCACTGTTATTTTAGTATGATTAAATCAAGAAAACAATGAGTAAAATTATTCATGATTGACTTTAAAATTGAGAGAGAATAACTATATGTGTAAGCGATAGAGCTTTATTGAGGTTTAAAGTCCCGAGGAAGATGTCCCTCTCTAGAGACGCAGGAGCGGTGGGCGGTTAGACACACGTGACCCTCCGGGGCTCCTTCCCAGCCCACTGCTACCAAGTTAAACATATAATTTTAAAACTGTTTTCCTTAAGAATCCAAAGAAAATTATTTGAAAATCCCCTTAGAGACAGAAAGGAAAAACACCCAGGAAGCAATGATTGTGTATTATTCTACTCAAAGCTAACTCCACACTTACATGACCTTAGTCCTTTGCAGACAGAAACAGGGTGGGATCACACACAGCCAGACTTTGCCTAGAGGGGAGGGACTTTTCCCACTCAGTCATCTGGGTTTCGACTAAGTGAAGTGTGATAATGCAAACTATTGCCTCCTAGCTCCTGCGGAGGTTGGGCCGGCAGTGCCAATGAGGATCTCACCGAGGCGGTTCAGAGGGAGCAGCTCCACACACGCGTATATGCACATGCACGCGCGCGTGCAAATGCTGTTCGTTCCATTTGCCAAACTAATATTTGGTTTATGTTACTTCCCTCACCTCCAAGGTTACCGACATAATCTAACACCAAAATCAAAGTTGCTATTTTGTTATTTTTCAAAATGAACGATGGAATTTCTAAATGAATACAGGGGACTTGGAAAACATTAATCTGTTGAATTTCAAGGTCCTGAAATTTTAAAACTCAGAAGAGAAGGCTAAGGTCCCATTTTGAGGTGCACCTGATGCGAAAGAATTTGTAAGGCACATGGGGTCTGCCTCCTCCGACCCCCTCCCGTCCAGTCCTCGAGCCATACTCGGTTCCAGGGCGAGGTGGTGTCCCCGTCAGCCCGCTCATTCACAGGACACAGATGTGTGTCCTGTGCAGTAAGTCTGTGAGCGAGGCAGGGGACCCCAGGCTTATCGGGCACCTCTTCCTTATACACAGAGTCGATTTTTAAACGAATCACAACTTAATTTCCAGAAAGATAATCACAGGCACGGAAAGGAAGTTTATCTTCAAGTGCAGGAAACAGCCCACGGGTCTAATTTTAGGACTATGACTGTCGGCAGCATCCTTTAAATACTGCAGAGCTCTGCTGCTTCCAGGGCCTCTTCAGGATCTGTTTGACTGCCCTGGGATCAAAGGAGCCCTCCGGTTCCCTTGGAGTTAGGCAAACGCTGCCAGCATCCCCTTTCAGCTGCTTCGTTGTGTTCTGTATGCCCTGTAGGTCCTTTCTACACCCTCCACACTCTGGGCCAAGCACAACCCTGCGGTCACAATCGGGCACTGGTTAATTTCCTTCTCTCACCATCTTGCTTCATTTAAGCTGAACTTTTCATGCTGCTAAAATTTCCTCATTAGAAAATGACAGGCTCCCTGGGATTAGAAAACTTACCTGATAACAGACACCTATGTTTAAAGGAGTCTAGGTAAGATCTTCCTCATTAAAAATGAAAGGAGAATGCTCCAGCCATGCCACTAGCCGGATTCGGAGCACACGGACTATCCACCTCGATTTGCTGGAGAAATCTTTTCTTGTTGGGGTAGCCTGTGGAACTGGGGCAGAGACGGACGTTGGGAGACTCTGATTTTAAGACACTCAGAATAATTATCGACTTCGTTTTCAGAACGCCTATTACATGTAAAGCATTTAACATGCACCATTGCCAGTGTCCCCACAGGGGATATATGTGTATGCTTTTAATTGTGGGGCGCATATTACCGTTGAAGACACTTGGATTCAGAGAGGTCCAGAAGCTTGCCCGGGGTCACCAAGCAGGTGAGTTGCAGAGCTGGGATCTAAACCCGGGGCCCGTGGCTTTGTCCTTTCCGTTTCATTGACATGCCGCAGACCCCTTAGTTTTGTGTGACTCAAGAATTCCTTGCAGTTTGAGACCTCAACAACTGGAATAGTGTCATTCCTGAAGCAGCCCTGGGCCAGGCTGCGAGGATTCAAATCTTCATCTCTATTTATGTGGCTGCTGGCTGACCGTGTGATCTGGGGCTGTCACTGTTCTGGGGTTAGGTTTCTTGAGCTGTAAAATGAGGGTAATATGAATATTTTCCTCTTAGGATCATTTTGAGAATTAAATGAGAAATTCTTGCCGAGTACTCTTGGGTACTCCATACAAGGTAACTGTTGTTATTACCAAAACTGCTTATAAAGGCTTCTGTCTTCCCTGCTCTGTATATATGGGAAAGAAAAAAAAAATTATTGGGGGAAAATTTTCAGAACAAATTGACGTGTGACTTGCTGGAAACCTCGAATAATAATAGTACAAATAAATAAAGAAGAGGCCGCTGTACAGAATTTGCAGCAGTGCCGGGCAGTGCAACAAACCTTGCGCCATAGAGTAGAGGCTGAGGCTGTCACAGCCCATTACTTCCTAGCCTAACTCCGTGCTGATTCAGCCAAAGGCGGGCAGTAATCACAGCCAAGTTTATATGGCTGAGAATTGATGTGGTCATATTTCCACATTCTTAAAAGCAAAGTCAAGGAAAAAGCGTGATCAGAAAGTTTTTATGGGTCTAATCATGAAGTGCTGAAAGCTCTGGCTTATTGATTTGCCTTTAGTTGACCTCTGTAATTCGGAGTGATCTGCCCAGGCAAAATTGGAGGTATCACAGGAGAATCTCTTTTGTCTTTTGGTCATTGTGGGACAAAGAACTTGTCAGTTCTTATTTATCCTATAGCGGATAATTGATTTGGGTTGGTGGTAAGTGTTCAGATGGGATTTCAGGAGGACATTTATCTTAGTCCCCCCACGGGCCACACAATCAATATCATTGATGCTAATGATGGGATCGCCCACCGCATCAGAAATTCTGAAAAGCATGTGCGGGAGCAGTCATGGTAGCATATTCAATTATCACTTTGTATTTCTAATAGTAGAAATAAATTAGGAGACATGTATTTAACTACTATTTTGAGCCCACAAATCCATTGTTTTTTTGTTAAATGGTACTAATCGTGGTTGTCACGGAAACCCTGAAGGTACTTAGGCCGAATTACCCAATCTATTTTTTTTCCCTCTGTAAGCAATTATTTCTTTTCCCCCTCGAAAAAGCTATTATGCATATGCTCAGAGACACTCACTCTAAGTTAAGATGCTCAATAAATCTGTTACACCAATTTTATTTGTACTGTGGTATGAGAATCAATTTGCTTCAAATGTAAACTGATCACCTAGAAAAAGTAATAAAACTAGTTGGCTGTTTCCTTGCCAAAAATATTGATGCGAAACAGATGATTTTGGAAAAAAAAATTACTTGCTTTTAAATGCTTGTATCATTTTATTTCTATGTGTATGCTTTTAAAATATCATTTGCTGTAATGTTTTCAAAAAATGGAAAATTATATGAAAGAGTCCTCTCTGCTTCTTGTTAATCTCATGGGCAGATGTCATGGAGAACGATATTGGTGGAGGATATGTTTGCAGAGAAAAAGTCTTGAGTCTTACTGTCTTGGGTAAATTCACTCCTCTTCAATTCCACTCTCCCTGATCACCCTCTTATTCCTCATGCCGTCACAGAAACTCACCCCTAGGATCCTGGGGTGATGCATTTGGGTCAAAAGGAGAGAACGTTTGGCTGGCAGAACCACGGCAAATTTCTAGCATCCTCGTGCCATTCATATGTCAGGGGAGACGAGCAGAGTCCCAGGACGAGCCTGACCTGCGAGGGAAGCTTTCGCAAAGATTCGCTAAATTCCCTAATGATGGCTCCCAAGCCACTTCAAGAAGTTAGCCTCCTTCCCCACGCGACATCTCATCACACCAACGTAGGTGGGTGAGGAGAGACCGCCCGAAGAGCGACGAGTTGCCCTTTGCACACGTGCGTTTTAGAACACGCAGGATGAGAGGTGTGTCACGTGGCACCGTATCTACACCGTATCTACACGGGCCTTCGTTATCACCACCATCAACGAGTGCAGTGGCCGCAAAGGCAGCGCCTGTCTCGAAGGAAATAACCAGGCTTTTGAGTTTATCTTAGTAGGTCTTCCCTACTCCGTTATTTGGTTCAGATTATAAATCTTAATTCTTTATTTAAATATAAGTGAAGGTAGAGAGCCGATCAGATTTCTGTTCCCACTCTATCTTATATACGCCTCAGTTAACAGCATATCCATATACTAACCACATGATACCACCATTGTCTACATAAATTTATCTCTGCAGATTATACCATGTACAGATAAGGACTGCAGTCTGGAAAAAAAAAAATAGTGAAATGAAACCAAGCGGTTCCTCGCGATCTCCAGCACCAAGCGGGTTTAGGTTATTTGTTCATTCGGCGATTACTACTGAGCCCCACTGCTTCCCCGCGCTGGGCCAGCTGTTGGGGATTCAGTGGCAGACACGCGTCCTCATGGGGCATTACATGTGTGTCCGCAGTGGTGGACGCCACGCGCTGGGAGCCCGACACTGCAGATTCTCAGAGCACAAGGTAGTTCCCTGGCCCACAAGGGAATAGCCTGCCTGCCTGTCAAGTCATGCTTCCCCAAGGCGACGGCTTCGAAGCAGATTGCTGTAGATATTCAGCTTGGACTAAAAGTTTAGGGAATGTTCCAGAGAAGAGGAGGCACACGCGTAAACAGGTGGAGGTTGGAGGCTGAAAGACAGATTCTTGAATTCCTGTGCTCACCAGTTCCTAGGGAAGAGGTTCCAGCCTCCAAAACCCACGCGGGTGACACCGAGCTGCCGCTCTTATGTAGGAGACGGTATTTCATAAGGAATGGCAGATCTGAGTCCCAGGCCGAGACTGCTCCTCTGATAGGCCCCGATCATGCAGACTTTTGGGATGACTTTGAAGCAGCACATAAGCCTCCCAGAGCACCCCAAACGCAGCCTGTGGGGGAAGGCATGGCGTAGGGAATTGCTAAAGGACCTGTTAAAGTAAATTTCAGACCGAAGGATGATTTGCTATTAGGAAAATTGTAACTGTGGGGGAAGAGGTTACTTCACCCTTCAGTAAGGAATCAGAAGCCTCCCTCTCTGACTGGGAAGTGACAGTGATTGAAGAACCAATTAAAATAAATGTTGGCGCCTGTTCTCTGTGGCACAGAGCTAGAACTAGTGCACTGCAGTCTGACTTTGCTCTCTAGTTATGAGGAGAGGAGGAGAAGGCAAAGAAAAGCAGATCTTGCTAGAGGAAAGGCTCCCAGACAGCCATCTAAGGCCTCCCTTTTGTTTGGCTTTATTGGCACAGAGAGAGGGCATCATCTGCCTGTGACTGAGCCCAAAAAATGCCGGGGGTGTTCAGGGGAGTCCTGAGGCCTCAACTGGCAGGTTGGAGGCCATCCTGCTCCTGACTCTATGATGACTGGAGTTGGCGACAAGGATATTAGCGTGAAAAGCAGTAGATCGAGGACAAGCGAGATGATCTGATTGCCAGGGATCCTTGGGCCACATGGTCACTTGTAGAACTGAATTAGAAGGTGATGCTGAGTAGGGCTGATGCCCGGTGAATGCCAGGGAGGCTGGAGGCAGGGGCTCTACCAACACATGTTAGGAGTGGGTTTTACATGGAGAAGGATGACCACAGGAGGCAGTGAGGCAGGCCGATGCTGTGGGCAGAGGCCAGGGAGCTGGGGGCTGCAGACGACTGGCTGCGTCTGTCCTAGTTGGATCTTTATGGCTTCTTATAACTTGAATGTGCTTCAGTCTTTCCCGGCCTTCCTCACCCAAGGTGGGTCTGTAAGCCTCAGGGGTTCTTGGGCTGCCAGGGAAGTTTAAATCCATCATCTCAGCATATCCATCTGCGATTCTTTGGTTTTCCTACTTGTCAGAGCTGGAGTTGTCTCTGAGACTTGACGGAACCTGATTGATGAAGGTCCAGAAGCTTCCTCTGTTGGGGCTGGTGTCTGGGCTCAGGGCTCTCGTAGTTAGACTTTTAGCTAAGCCCTGAAAGGAGCTTTAAAACCCAGTGAAGAGAAGGCCCAGACCAAACGAAAGGGTACAAACCCAGGAGGGGTGTGTTTGCTGGCTTAATCTCTAAGAGATGCAATTGAATCTCTTGCGAAGCAGATGACTGATTTTAAAAGACAAGCACGGATTTCTTAGGCAGTGCCAGGGAACACAGTTGTTTATTCTTTATTTCATTTATTTTTACAAAATATCACTGACTTCACAAAAATGGAAGGTGGTAAATACTCTGTAGACGTTTGAGAGAGCTAGATGTGGTCAATGTTCTCAGTGAGCTTCTGGTCTAGATCAGAGGTCGGCACACCATGGCTGGCAGGTTAAATGCTGCCTACTGACTGTTTTTGTAAATAAAGCTTTGTTGGAAAATAGCCATGCTCATTTGCTTAATTATCGTCTATGCTACTTTTTTTTTTTTTTTTTTTTTTTTTTTGCCTCAGTTACATAGTGGAGTAGTAGCAACACAAACAATATGACCTGTGAAATCTGAAGTATTTACCATCTGATCCTTTAGGTAAAAAGTTTGCTGAGCCCTGGTCTAGAGCAAGCCACCCTGAAAAGTTTCCTTTTTCACTTGCCCTCACACAATGACACAATGCAGCTTCGGTAGGGTAGACATGGAAAATGGCGATGTGGCATGAGATATACTTTACCCTACTGCACATCTTCTGAAACCCCAAGTGACATGGACCCAAAGGGTGTCTGAGATTTCCTGAGCTCTTGAGAGATTCAGAAGAAGCTGAGAATGGCTTGTTGGACTAGAGAGACCTAGCGCTGGGTGACTTGTGTGGTTCTGACTGGAACCAAGATCGCTGAGTGAAAAAGAGTCAATTTGATTTACATCATCAATGGATGACCCCGCTAGTCCATAGGGGGACTTCGGATGAGATAGGCCAATGTGTCGATAACACTGAAGCTTTCAGGAGCTTAATCGGTAAGAATAGCAGTGACGTTCACATAGCATTTAGCACATGCCAGACACTGTGAAGACATGTTAACTCGATTAACTCTGTGAAGTGGGTGGTTATTATTATCATCCCCATTTGACAGAGGATGGATCCAAAGCACAAAGAAGTTAAATAATATGCCCAAGTGACTGAGGTGGCACCTGAGTGCCTGCAGGATCAGCTGCATCCCAAACTGCTTCTCTAAGGGGTGAGACTGACCATCCCCCAAGAAAGACTGAAAAAAATCATGAAAGTGGCTCAATAATAGGAATGGCAACTTGAGAAGCAAGCAAGACTCAAAACTAGGGAGATAAATTTATTCGTACACTTGAAGCCATGGCTGTAAAGATTAATGTCATTAATCTTTAACTAACATTGATACACGTGTTAGTCTTGAATTTTCCATTCAAGCTACATGGTGATGACAGGATTGCTCGCCTCTCTTGAAGCAGCATCAGTCAGGGGCTTAGGAAGGGTTTGCTTGTAGGATATGTCTGTCTGTGCTCTGAACCCAACAGCCACAGGCATAAATAAATTGGGCACGTTAAGGTGTGTTAATAGGCTGCTTGTTAAATTTAATACGTTTGCTGTGTCCCATCCTGTTGATTGCCTTACCTGTGCCTCATCCCAGCTCCAACCGGAAGAGGGGTCTGGAGCTGAGCCATTTCTCTGGTGTCGCAGGCCCCACAGGCCGGTGCTCTGGACACCCTTTCCCATGCTCTTACCTCTGTGCACACATCCTTCACGCCAAGTCCTCTGGCTGTTGGCCTGTGCTTAAACCTGTGCAGGACCCATCGGTTGCATGCTGTCCGGTGAACTAGGCCGGCACGTATCTGTTGCAACCAATATTGCATTTGAATGATGAGATCCCAATGTCCAGGAAGAAACTGAAGACTATTTGAAATGGACCTGTTATCCCAGAAAACGGAGTTGTGGTTCTTTGTAGAACAATACTCCCACCTTTGGCTCTGATTTAGGATTACATCTAAAATACATTTTTTTTTCCCTAGAGTATTTTGCAGAGGTTTAAAATCCATTTGCCCTTGCCTATTCTAAAATGGAGATTTATATATTTTTTCAGAAGTGGAAATAGAGATTTATATATTTTTTCAGAAGTGGAAAACTTCAACCATAAGGCCTTAACAGAGGGCCACCTATTAATAAAATGTGATATTGCATTTGTTCTGTTAGATGTTGTAAAGTCATCAAGAAAGACAGAAGACAGATGTCTGGCAAACATTACTAGTCATAGGGAAACCACCCCTGAGGGTTGTGAGTGGTGAGAAAAGCAGGGGGCACTGGAATATGTAGCAACATATTGCTGGAGTGTGTGACATCTCCCTTCTTCTTCAAACACAGCCAGTAAATGTGTGGGTTTTTCTTTCCCCCCCAAAATTTGATTCTGTATAATGGGAGAGTTTTGCCATATAAACATCTCCCTAAAGCTATGTTATGAGTCAATGGAAAAAGTGGACTTTACAAAGATTTAATTAGCACCAACTGAATGGAATAATTGTATCACTAAAACTTATTAAAGGTTATTGTAATTTGCGGTTTTTAAGAAAAATCACATGGCCTCAAATATTTCCGTAAGTACCCCAAATGCGATTTTCATGTACTATCTTTTAAACTTTTTTTTTCCTGGTAAATACCATTCTTATTTATTATAGAAAATTTGGAAGATATGGCAAAGTAAAGGAAAAAATACCCATAATTTCCACCTAGAAATTATTATTGTTAACATTTACTGTGTGCATATGTTTATTATATTTTGCATATTTGAACTCATCATAAATAATTATTTCTGTAGCCTACTTTTCACAGGGACATTCCTGAACTTTTTAATGTTATTATAATTTGACATGGGATCATTTCTAGTTTGTATTCTTATAAATAACACTGAGTAAACATTTTAAATCTTTGTACATATTTCTGATCATTTCTGTAGAATGGAGAACTGGAAGGAATTTCTGCATCAGAAAGATTTAGCATTTTAAGGTTCTTAATATAACTTTCCAAATTGCATTCTAGAATATTTGTGATAATTTAATATTTCTATTAACATTGAGAGTTTTTTTCTAAAATTTGACAATTTAATAAATAAAAACTAAATTCTATAATTCTATAGCTTTATTTTTCTGTCTTTCATTGCTAAAAAAGGCTTAATATTTTCACATTCATAAGTTAGCTATTTTAATTTTTTATTCTGTGACTTGTCAGTTTATGATCTTCAGTCACTTTCCTCTTGAATATTTGGGAATTTTCTTACTAATCATAAATATTTCCATGGGGTATTTAGTGGAGATGAAATGAACATCTTTAGGTAAGAGTGTGCGTGGATATCTCAAACCTGTCTTCCTAATATGATCCCTGTCTTCCTCTTCTACTTTAGTTCTTCTGGAAAATGGTCATTATCATGTGGCATCACCTGTCATTTATGTATCTCTAATGCTATTGAGTGACATCTTTCATTCTCTTTTTTTCTTAGAATGTCTTTTAGTGGTAATTTGGAGCAGTTTTAGATTTGCACTATTTTAGCCTATCCTTACCTGATACTGATATCACGTAGGTGATATTGATGTTCTCTTCATCTTTGATTTGAGTCCTGGATCTTGGGCATATTGGACTGTAAAAAACTTCCTGGGCACCAACATGGTGGAACTATCCTGATAGAAATACATTTTTCAAAAGCTGGTTGGCTAAAGGGCTTGGGCAGAATATGACTACCAGGTATGAAAATAGTACTTGTGACTCATAATGGTAATGATGTGGAGCTGAGCTGGGGAGAGGTTATGGCTTTGGGTATTATGTGGGTGCTGATTTGTTTCATCTGAGCCAGGGGTGCTCATGCATCAGCAACTCCCAGCACAGGAGCTGGGCACCACCCCCAAGATTCTGATTCAGTACGTCTGGCGTGGGTCAGGTGATGCTGACGCCTCTGACCTGGGAGAAACACTTAGTTAGACATTTGTTGGTCTAAGTTATCTGAGAGCCGAGCTTGAGTTTTCTATGGTGCTGATCCATATATAAGATCTATAAAATCTCCTAAGATTTGCAACCTAAACTGGTATCTGCCAGGAGCCTTAACTTACTGGAAGAGTGTGGTGGTCCCACAGAGATACCACATTGCTTACCTGTAGGGGGCGCCATTCCTGTGTGAATTACCACTCCTGAAGTTGTGTTGTTCTTATGTAGATGGACATACACAGAGACCCTGCATACTGATAGTGGAGATGATTTTTCCTTTGTGATATCTGACATCGCTTTTAACCACTGTAAAGATGAATAAACAGAAACCACGTTAAATGGGAGCTGGGAGAACGCTCACACCCTACCATCGCCTGTCAATTACTCCTAAGAGGAAGAGAGATGCTTTTCTCTCCAACAGGAAGATTTTTTTCTGTTTTATCACTCCAGCAGGAAAAAGGGGCATTTTTCCTTTGGCTGGTGACCATTTAGCCAATGAAACACTGTTCCAACTCTGCCAATGAAAAGCCACTACTCTTCGAATGCCTACTTTCTTCTAACGACCTCTGTTCACAGGAGTCTCTCCGGCTCCCCCTTTCCTCTATAAAAGACTGTTCTCTCTTTCGTTCTCTCAACTTCTGTGTGCTTTGCCATTAGAGCACACATCCAGAATTGCAGTCCTTTGTTTTCCCTGAGTAAATGCATTTTGTTGGAGAAATATCTGGCTACGTGTTCAAGGTCAACAATTCCCCTTCCTCTAATAGTCCTCCACGCCCAATCCAAAATCAAATTTATAGTCACCTGTATCTTCTTCTGCTTTTGTATTAATTTCTTTTTAATACTTTATAGATGAAGTTGAGTTCCGTTTATGTATTCTGGTAGGTAATGATTAAAACACATCATTTTCCAAAATTGCCATTTTCTAAACACTTCTTGAATAAAACATTTATTTTTCACAAATTTTTAATTCTGTCTTTCTCATACGTTGTGTGTGTATGTGTCTATATTACAATACGGTTTATGTTGTCTTTAATAGGCTAGCCCATTTATTCTGCAGATACTTGCTACGTTCCAGTAGATTGCAGGATGAATAACAGTCATGAATGAAACACATGTGGGCTCTGCCTGCATGGAACTGACCATCTTATTAGTTTGTTCCATTGTTCATATGTCTATTCGTGTACAGTGACCACACTGGCTTTAATTGTAGCTACAGAACACATTTTGATTTGTGGTAGAGAAAGTCTCTTCTCATTATTTTACTAAAAAAAAAAAATCTTAGTGATCCTTGCCTATTTATTTTTCTACCTATACCTTAGAATCATTTCGTAAAGTTTCATAAAGGGGGAAAAACCCTTTGTGACTAATTGGAATTTTCTTACAGTATATATTTATTTGGGAAGAACTGATATCTTTGTAATCTTTTCCTCACAAAACATCATTATTTTCCACCATTTATAAGAGTTTTCTTTCATATTTACTGTGTTACAAGGTAGCATACAAGCGCTAAAATATATTAGTTAGGCTTATTTTATAAAATGTACTTTGTCAGTAATGCAGGAGATTCTAAGAAGCTTCAGAATGGGGCCCTGGAAAGGGATGAAGATAGTGGTTGTCAAATGGAGAAGAAAAAGTACAGAGAAAAGATTGCCCTAGAGCAAGGACAGTCAGCAAATGCTTAAATTATCAAGATGATCGTGTCAATTAATATATGATTCACTATATGCACAAATCAGGTCCTCAAATTCCAATAATAATGTTGATGAGCTGTTGTAGGGACAACTCTTGTTTATGTCAGTTAGCCCATGGTAAAATAGGTTTCATTACATTCATTTCACTTAAAGTTGCAGAACATATTGGCAATGTTGTAGGATTTACTTTGTACATATATAGTATTCATATATGTGTGTGTGTGTGTGTGTGTGTGTGTGTGTGTGTGTGTGTGTGTGTGTGTATTCTGCAGGAGAAACAAACACGCATATATTCTTGTTTGTTTCTCCTGCAGAATACATTGCCATACAGGTTTTAAGCATTGGGGACACTGACCCCTGAACAATACTCTTGAGATCATGACCACGATGACTGGCTTTTGCTGTACAGATTTGCAAACCTACATGGGTTGAGGCTTGTAGACTGACAACTTAAATGGACAATGTATTCACAATCTGCATGTCAACAGGACATGCTGATAGCATCTGACAGGCCTCTCTTGTCAAAGCTTTTGAAAACTTACTAAATACAATGGTACTCTCTCTACCCTTTGAAAAATTGGAGATACTTGGTTCCCCCACTGAGGGACAGATGGTGATATCTTAAGAGCTTTGAACCAGCTGCTCAGCCTCATAGATGCAAGTGCTTATGGCAGACAATAAATTCTTCAAATCTGTGCTTGTTTTTCTTTTTTCTCTTCCAGCTTGCTAATGCCAAGCTGACAATAGAGAATATAAGCCTCAATGGTAATTTCAGTGTGAGAGGTCAGAAAACACATGGAGATCTGAGGGAACAGATAAAGGATGTGCAATAATCACATTCTACCTGTGCTACGTTATTTGGAAAAGAAGTTTTATTGTGTTCAAATGAACTGCTAGTCAGTGCTGGGAAAACAATGTAGCCTGAGAATTTATTATTGGTTTAGTGATTGTTTTTTATTACCATGGATTCTATGACCACTGCTGTTATTGGGTTTTACGCTCATCTCCTTTGTGATGTTCAAAGAACCTGGCCACGATAAATATAATCATTACCATTCATAACAGCAGGTCAGATCCTCATCTTCTCTAGCTGTGGTGTAACAAAGAGCTAGTAAATCAATGAGATGATAGAATTTAATAATGTACAAAGGATTTTATTGTTAGCAACGCTTTTTCAAATGATGACTTGGGAAATTTAAAAACAAGGAGGAAGAAACTTTTTTTTTCTTATTAAGAATCACTCCCTTCTTGGGGAAAACAGATCTCTCAAGAGTCAGTGCATGAGAAGGAAAAGAATTTTTGCTTTTATGTTTTTATGAGAAATAAATATAAAAAATTCTAAAATCTTCTCTATAAGTTAAAGTTGGGGATTTTAAAGTATCATTGCATAGCTACCTTAAATTATGAAAAATGTCATTTAATATGATGGGTAACAGGAGACAACACGATTGGTCAAGGAGGGATAAATAACAGAGGGAAGGAGATGAGCAGGGTGGGAGACGGCGAGAGGCAGGCAGACAGAGACTGAAAGGGAGTAAGTGGAGATGGGGAACATGGGAGAAGGAAGATAAATGAAAGGGCGAGAAGAAGGAGAGAGAAATCAAATATTAAACAATAGAACAGAAAGACAAAAAAATATAAGGAAATAACGATAAGGCGGAAGCAGGAAATCTGATGTGGGGGCGGGTCTACGTGGGAGGAGGAAGCAGTGGGAGATGGGCAGGGTACCTTCCCTGAGTCCTGGGGCACCCGTGTGTTTTGGCTTGGGTCCCTTGTTTTCCTGGACATCAGAATCAGTAACGAGCAGATCCTCTGACAGCCCGTCTTCCGAGGCTTTCCTCTCTCCACAGCCGCTTTCTCCTAACAGCCTAGGTTTTAATGATCCATGCCGACCCTCATGAGACTCAGTGGGAGGCATCCTCGCCCTCCACTCAGCCTTTGCCTTATGTGTTCTAGTTCTTGTAAGTAGGTCTTTTGTCTTTTTTTTTTCTTTTTGTCCTGTGCCAGAGCACCTGTCCTTGGTTATCTCCTTAGAACTATTTTTCCCATAAATGTAAGGTGTCGCTTTGCTTCTATATGCTCCTCTTCTGGGCCCTGAAGTCTTTGTTTGCAACCCGAAAGCCGTGAACCACCTGCCAGCCTGGATGGCTGGATCCCACTTATTGCTTAACGTCTGTCCAGGTGGCAGCATGACCTGCTGAAGCTTTGCTCCCAGACAGCCCAAACCACCACGTTCTGAATATTTTGGCCAACTTCATTGGTTGGAGGGTCTTCTTTTGGATACCAGATATTGGATCTCATCAATGTCCTAAAATATGCTAATCTTCCCTTTGATTCAGTTGTATTTTTTTGTCTGCCTGGAAATGTTTTCTCTTTTTAATTTTTTTCAGATGTCAAGGGGAAGAAAACATGTTTTAAGTGTACCTCTTCATGGGATTCTGGAAATGGTAATTGTGACAAAATAACTTAAGTTTTAGAAATGTAATTAGAAAACTAAAAGTTGCCATCAACTTCCTAGTTAATGGCAGAAAGTCTCTTTGACATTTCAATGATGCCCAAATACACTATCTTGGTTCTTTGGGAGATTAGGGCCCCTCATTCCATAATGCACAAAAGTTGTACTTGGAAGTAATATCACATGCTACTTGCTAAGATTGGATGGAATTAAAGACCTGGTGACCCGAGGTTGTCCTGCTTCTAAATTGTAAGGACAAGTGAAGTGTTGTGAACAATTAAGTTTCCTTCCCAATTAAAAATGAGATATTTTTCTTTCCTACTTACCCACTGTTCTATAATATTTTACTAATAACTATGAATTATAGCATTTTCCTTCGATCCTAATTCATGGGAGTATTGGGAAGGGAGGATCTAGATTTTTGCCGTGATTCACCTTTACACCAAAAAGATGTCTTTAAAGCACTATCCAGTTTGTTCTTGACATTTTTGTTACCTTGCTGCTCCTGTCACTCATAAGCACATTCTAATTTACTGGGTAGGAAGAGAACAGAGTCAGAATCACCCTTTGTCTGTCAGGGAGAAACAAAAACCTGAAGTAGCAATGTCTTAAAAATGCTTGACAAAACAAATTCAATCTACAGAATTATACTCGGTGGACTGGTAGAGAATACACGTGGGCGAAGCACCATTTCATGGTTCCATCTGCTGTATGAATGGCAAGGGCAGGTCCACTGGATGTTACACTGAGAGCCATTTATAGCATCTGGACCGCTAAACTGGCCTTATCTTTCATGTGTGTAGAGTCCTCCTGGTCTGAGCGGTGTGTGCACCTGTGTGCATATGGGGGTAGATGTATTGTGGCAGTGATGAGAGAAAGGAGAGGCAGGAGGAAGACAGGTAGCCTGATGCACACTGTCTCAAAGGCATGGAAAGCTCAAGTGGTCATTGTAATGACATTTGAGAGGCAATCAAGATTATGGTACCACAGGTGGTAGGTGATGGTCAGTGTTGACAAGTAACCCAGGTGGTGGGTTTGGTGGGCATGGGCAGAGTAGCTCTGGGAGACAAGGATGTTGACCCTTAGCTTTTACTTAGGGACCAAGAAGGTACTATAGGTTGTTTGTGTGATGGTGCTGCTATGGGTTTATTTGTGTCTTCCTCAAACATGTTGAAGCTGTCAAGTGGGATCTTATCTGGAAACAAATTCTGTTATGGGTCAAACTGTGCCCCCCCCTAAAATTTATACGTTTAAATCCTAATCTCTCATACCTCAGAATGTGAATAAGGTTATTGCAGGTATTAGTTAATCTAATATGACTTGTATCCTTATGAAAGGAGGAATTTGGAACAGAGCAACAGATACACACACATGGAAAAGTCATGTGACGATGAAGGCAGAGATCAGGGTGGTGCATCTACAAGCCAAGGAGCACTAAAGGTTGCCAGGAAATCATCAGAAGCTGGGACAGAGGCATGGAACAGACGCTTCCCTCACTGCCTCAGAAAGAAGCAGCCTTGCCGACACCTTGCTCTCAGACTTCTGGCCTCCAGAACCGATAAGACAATTAATACTGTTGTTCTAAGCCACCCAGTTTGTGGTGCTTTGTTATAGCAGCTCAAGGAAGCTAATGCTGGTAATTACATGGATTGGAGATTTGGTTAACAGGAAAATGTCAGCACGACCTTAGAAATTGTCTAGTCAAAATCTCTTTTATTACTGATGAATAAATGAGGTCCAGCAAGATCAAATGAAAGGATGGCCTGAGGTCACAAAGCTAATAAACCGCAAGGCTGAGACTAAATCCTGTCTTTTCACTCTTGGTTTGTGCTTTCTCTGTACTTCTTACAGCTGTGCAAAATTACTGTGTATCTCGCACATAGTAGCATCGATTTGAAACACGTGGAAGAAGATAATCAGGTATTTTAGAAAACGAGTTAAGAGAATGTTTAGCTTCTCCTTATCTAAAATTAATCTAACTGAAATTGAAATTGTAACCTAGATAAATTTGTTTACTTAAAAAGAAGAGTCAAATTGGGTACCCGAGAGCAGTGAGATTCATTCCTCAATGTGCTCCTCAGGGCAGATGGCCCTTTTATCATCATTTCCCAAACTGCTAGTCTGTTCATGGTGAGTTGACCATGGAGTACCTGGCCCTCCTTATGAATTTTTGCCCCCTGCATGGCAGAGTCAGCCCTGCATGGAGGTGGCCACTTTCTCTGTTCTTGGTCACAGGATGATTCCCGTGGCACTTGCTCATCCTGAAGATGCATCAGAAAGGGAATCAACTCCTGAGCTTCACAGAGATTTCTGTTACCTGACTTAGTTTAAGGTATTTGTCCTCTCCTGGCAGCCCCTCCCACCCAGTCCAAAGATGTTTGCAAATTTCCTAAGAAAGTACTTTAGTAGCTGGGATTTGCCATTTTTAGAGCAAAAACTCAAGTCCAGCCACACGAAATAGGATTACATTTTCTATTCTGCACCAAAAAACAAATTTGCAAACTAAGAGGCCTAAAAGGCCATAAAGGTAACTGAATAAATAAAGTAATTGGAAGTTTTTATGTTGAATATGTTGACATATTTTTTATTTTCTCAAGGAAATGAACTCTATATAATTTTTTGAAATCACATTTTATTTTTCAATTATTTTTATTTTTCAGTTAAAGTTGATATTCGATATTATTTTATACTTAGTTGCAGGTGTACAGCAGAGTAGATAGACATTTATATAATTTACAAAGTGATGTCCCCAATTAGTCTAGTACCAACTTGGCACTGTACATAGTTATTGCAATGTTATTGACGATATCCCTATGCTGTACTTCCCAAACCCGTTACTACTTTGTAATTGACAATTTGTACTTCTTAATACCCTTCCCTGTTTTTTCCAGGCTCCCAAACCCCCTCTTATTTGACAACTATCAGTTTGTCCTCTGAATCTATGAGTCTGTTTCTGTTTTATTTATTCATTTATTTTGTTCTTTAGATTTTACATATAAGTGAGATCACATGATATTTGTCTTTCTCTCTCTGACTTATTTCACTTAGCATAATACCCTCTTACCTCCAACCATGTTGTTGCAAATGGTAAGATTTTATTCTTTTTTATGGCCAAGTAATATTCCATTGTATTTAGGTGCCACAGCTTTTTTTATTCAATTGATTACTGATGGACTCTTAGGTTGCTTCTATATCTTGACTATTGTAAATAGCACTGCATTGAATATAAGGGTGCATAAATCTTTTCAAATTAGTGTTTTAGATTTCTTTGGATAAATGCCCAAAGTAGAATTGCTGGGTCATGAAATATTTCTATTTTTAATATTTTGAGGAAGCTCACGTTCTTTTCCACAGTGGCTGCACCAATTTGCAGTCCCTCCAACAGTGCATGAGGGTTTCCTTTTCTCCACATCCTCACCAATATTTGTTCTTTGTTGATTTATTGATAATAACCATTCTGATAGGTATGAGGCAATATCTCATTGTGGTTTTAATTTGCATTTCTCTGATGATTAATGACATTGAGCTTTTTTCATGTCTATTGGTCATCCATATCACCTTTTGG
Organism: Eonycteris spelaea; assembly: GCA_003508835.1. Taxonomy (NCBI): domain Eukaryota; kingdom Metazoa; phylum Chordata; class Mammalia; order Chiroptera; family Pteropodidae; genus Eonycteris; species Eonycteris spelaea. The sequence continues at coordinate 1,049,291 of PUFA01000189.1, forward strand.
AGAAATGTCTATTCAGGTCCACTGACCATTTTTTAATTGAACTATTTGTTTTTTTGATGTTGAGTTGTATGAGTTTTTAAATAAATTTTGAATATTAACTTCTTATCAAGTATATCATTGGCAAATATTTTATCCCATTTGGTAAGTTTCTTTTCATTTCATTGATAGGTTCCTTTGTTGTGCAAAAACTTTTTAGTTTGATGGAATTCCGTTTATTTTTTCTTTTGTTTCCTTTGCCCGAGGTGACATATCAGAAAAAATACTACTAAGAAATGTCAGAGAGTTTACTGCCTGTTTCCTTCTAGGAGTTTTATGTTTTTTGGGTCTTACACTTAAGTATTTAATCCATTTTGAGTTTTCTTGTGCATGATGTAAGAAAGTGGTCCAGTTTTATTTTTTGCATTTATCTGTTTAGCTTTCCCAATAGCATTTGTTGAATAGACCATTTTTATTCTTGCTTCTGTGATAGATTAGATGACCATAGAGGCATGAGTTTATTTCTGGGCTCTCTATTCTAGTCCATTGCTCTACGTTTCTGTTTTTATCTCAGTACTATGCTGTTTTGATTACTACAGCTTTGTAATAAACTTTGATATCAGATAGCTTGATACCTCAACTTTGTCCTTTTTTTCTCAAGCTTACCATGCCTATTTAGGGACTTTTGTGGCTCCATATATATTTAAGATTATTTGTTTTAGTTCTGTGAAAAACGTCATTGGTAATTTGATAGGGATTTCATTGAATCCATACATGCTTTGAGTAGTATGGACATTGGAACAATGTTAATTCTTCTTATTCATAAGCACAATATATGCTTCCATTTATTTGTATTTTTTTTTTTACTTCCTCCAATGTCTTATAATTTTTTGAGTACAGGAAATGTTTTCTTAAGTTCTCTTTTCAATAGTTCATCATTGGTGTATAAAAATGCAATCATTTCTGAATATTAATTTGGTATCCTGCCACTTCACTGAATTCATGTGTCAGTTCTAACAGGTTTTTGGTGGAATCTTTAAGGTTCTCTGTCTAATATCATGTCATCTGCAAATAATGACAGTTTTACTTTTACCTTTTCAATTTGGATGCTTTTTATTTCTTTTTTTTATGTCTGAGTGTTCTGGCTAGGACTTCCAATACTATATTAAATAAAAATGGTAAAAGTGCACATCCATGTCTTGTTCCTGATCTTAAGGAAAATGCTTTTAGCTTTCCTCATTGAGGATAATGTTAGCTGTGGGTTTGTCATTTACAGCCTTTATTATGTTAAGGTGTGTTCTCTCTATTCGCACTTTGCTGAGAGATTTTTTTTTTATCATAAATGGATGCTGAATTTTGGCAGATGCTTTTTCTACATCTATTGATAAAATCACATAATTTTTATTTTTTGTTTTGTTTTTGTGGTGTATAAGTTCATTGATTTGCAGATATTTAAACAACTTTGTCTCCCAGGAATAAATCCCACTTGATCATGGTACATGATCTGCTATACCTCCCAGTCTTGACCAGTTGGCCTTATGATATTTTTAATATATTCCTGAATTCAGTTTGCTAATATTTTGTTGAGGATTTTTGCATTATGTTCTTCAGGGTTATTGGCCTATAATTTTCTTTTTTTTGCAATGTCTGTCCGATTTTAGGATGAGAGTAATGGTAGTCTTATAAAATGAGGTTGAGAGTCTTCCCTCCTTTTGAATTTTTTGGAATTGTTTGAGAAGGATAGGTGTTAATTCTTCTTTGAATGCTTGATAAGATTCACCTATGAAGCCATCTGGTCCAGCACTTTTGTTTGTTGGGAGTTTTTTGATTACTGATTTGATTTTATTTGTAGTAATAGGCCTGTTCAGATTTTCTGTTTCTTCTTAATTCAGTCTTGAAAGACTATGGTTCTGGGAATTCATCCATTTCTTTCAGAGCGTATAGTTTGTGGGCATATAATTGTTCATAGTATTTTCTTATAATCCTTTGTATTTCTGTGGTTTCAATTGTACTTCTCTTTCATTTCTGATTTTATTTGTTTGGGTCCTCTCTCTCTTTTTTTCTTATGAGTCTGATTAAAGGTTTATTAACTTCATTTATCTTTTCAAAGAACCAGCTCTTTGTTTCATTGATTTTTTATTGTTTTTTTTAAGACTTTATTTTGTTTATTTCAACTCTGATCTTTATTATTTCCTTCCTTTTACTCACTTTAGGCTCTGTTTACTGTTCTTTCCTCTAGTTCTTTAAGTATAAGTTTACATTGTTTGATATTGTTCTTGTTTCTTGATATATGCCTGTATTGCTATGAATTCCCTCTTAGGGAGGGCTGCTTTCACTGTACCCCATAAATTTTGGGTCATGTTTTCATTTTTATTTGTCTCAATGTATCTTTTGATTTTTTCTTTGATCTTGTTGTTAACCCATTCTTTGTTTAGAGGCATGTTATTTAGCCTCCACGTGTTTGTGTGTTTTTTAGTTATTTTCTAGTTTCATACCATTGTGGTCATAAAAGACACTTGATATGATTTCAATCTTCTCGAATATATTGAGATTTGACTAACATATTGAAAATGTTCCATATGCACTTGAAATGAATGTATATTCTGCTGCTTTGGGTGAAATGCTCTAAAAATATCAATTAAATTTACCTGGTCTAGTGTGTCATTTAAGGTCGCTCTTTCCTTGATGATTATATAGTGTCAATGGGATATTAAAGTCCCATACTTCTGTTGATTTCTTCCTGTATATTGGTCAATATTTGATTTTATATTTAGGTGCTTCTATTTTTGGTGCATAAATATTTATAAGGGTTATTATATCCTCTTGTTGGATCCCTTCATCATTATGTAATGTCCTCCTTTGTCTTTTGTTATTGCTTTTGTTTTAAAGTGTATTTTGCCTGATATGTGTTGCTTTCTCAGCTTTTTTGTTTGTTTCCTTCACATTAAATATCTTTCTCCATCTCTTTATTTTCAGTCTGTTTGTCTTGCGATCTGAAGTGGGTCCCTTGTAGACAGCGTATGTATGGGTCTTGTTTTCTTATCCATTCAGCCACTCTATGTCTTTTGATTGGAGCATTTGATTTATTTACATTTACATTTAAAGTGATTACTAACAGTTATTAGCATTTTATTAATCGTATTTAATATTCTCCCTCCTTCTTTTTCTTAAAGAAGTCCCTTTGACATTTCTTGTAATATTGGCTTGGGGGTGATGAGCTCCTTTACTTTTTTCTTGTTTGGAAGTTCTTTATCTGTCCTTTGATTTTCAATGATAGCCTTGCTGGGTAGAGTAGTCTTGGTTGTAAGTCCTTGTTTTTCATCACTTTATTATTTTGTGCCAAGCCTTTCTGGTCTGCAAAGTTTCTGTTGAAAATCAGCTGTCATTCTTTTGAGAGTACCCTTCTAAGTAACTAGCTGCTTTTCTCTTGCTGCTTTTAGGATTCTTTCTTTGTCTTTTACCTTAGGAATTTTAATTATGATGTATCTTGGTGTGAGCCTGTTTGGGTTCATCTTGTTTAGGTTTTTCTGTGCTTCCTGGGCTTGTATGTCTATTTCCTTCACTGGGTTAGGGAAGATTTTTGTCATTATTTCTTCAAATAGGTTCTCAATCCCTTGCTCTCTCTCTTCTCCTTCTGGTACCCCTATGATGTGGATGTTGGTACACTTGCTGTTGTCCCAGAAGTCATTATTTTGGATTTCTTTTTGCTGTTCAAATTGTTTTCTGCTACTTTTTTTCTAAATCCCTGCATTTGATCCTCTGCTTCATCTACTCTGTTATTGATTTCTTCTAGTGTATTCTTCATTCCAATTACTGTATCCCTCATTTCTGACCATTTCTTTTTTATGGTTTCTATGTTTTTTTTTTTTTTTTATGCTTACTATATCTTTGTTGAATTTTCCACTAAGTCCTTTGGGCATTCTTATAAGCAGTGTTTTAAACTCTGTATCTGGTAGATTGCTTGCCTCCATTTCATTTAATTCTTCTTTTTGCAGTTTTTTTCCTGTTCTTCCATTTGAGACATGCTTCTTTTCCCACCTCTCTGTGCTCCTTTGTGTATATTAGGTAAATCTGCTGCATTTCCCAGTCTTGACCAGTTAGCCTTATGTAGTAGGTATCCTGTGGGGCTCAGTGGTCCAGTCTTCTTGTCCACTTGTGCTAGGTGATCCAGGAGTGTCCCTTGTGTGGGTTATGTGTGCTCTCCTGTTGTGGTTAAGCCTTGATTGCTGTTGACACGTCACGGGTGAGATTGACCCTCAGGCTGACTGGTTGTGAGGACTGGCCGTGCCCACAGTGTATGATACTCCGTGTGGGCTGACCCCATGGAGCAGCATTTCCCCAGCAGGCTCTGGTACCCACCGAGACCCCCTTTGGTGTGTCACTTGTGGGGCTCATCAGGTTGTGGTCTGAAGCTGTCCTCTAGATGTGTTGGTTCTGGGGCCTCATGGGACGGGGCTCCTGTGCAGGTCAAGGCCAGTTGCTGCCTGTGTCTAGCCTGGGGCTACCTGGTGGGAGTTACAAAGAGATCAGACATTGTTTGTTGCCTGTGCTGGACCTGGAAGCATGTGGGAGAGGCCATGCTGTGAACCAAGACAAGACACCGCCACTACCAGGCCTGGGGCAGCTCAGCAAAAGGCCCAGGGCACCCCTAGGCCTACTGCCGCCACCTGCCAGGTGCCCAAAAGGCTCATCAACTGAATGGGCCTTGGGCAGCACATGAGTTGGGTGAGGCAGGGTCTCAGGGAGTCACGAGGGTGGGGCAAGTGTTATTTACCAGGTTAATGCAGATTTAGGTTTGGAGCCAATGCTAAGACTGGAGTCACTCAGCAAAAGGCTCAGAGCACATCGTGAACAGCTCCCACCCACCTGGGGACCACAGATCCCTGAGAGCTGTCCAAAGAAGACTGCAGCACTGGCCAGGGCTGACCACCTGTCATTGAAACCATCTCTGGCGCTGCGCAAGGTGGGTGGAGTGGGGTCTCAAGGGTTCACCAGGATGGAGCCAGCTAGCCTCACTGGGCCAATGCAGATTCAGATTTAGTCATGTTGGGGTAGGGCACAACACAGGCAAGATGGGCCCATCAGTAGGCTGCACTGGAGGAGGGCTCAACATGTGGACAGTGGTGGTTGTCCTTCCAGCCCTTACCCTGAACCCTCACAACTCAGTCTCTCCCTGTATGTCTCTGGCACCTTCTGAGCCACCGTCCCACAGCTGGAGCCCAAGATGATTGCTTGCAAACGAGTGAGTCTGTGTGCGGGCCCATAAAGAGAACACCTGGGTTTCTGGCAGCCTTCTAACTCACCCAGATGAGAGAATCCTTGCTGATTTTCACACCTAGATGTTTTGGGGACTCCTTTTCCCAGCACAGTGCCCCAGGCTGGGGAACCTGGTGTGGGGCTGGGAGCCCTCGCTCCTCAGGGGGAACCCGCACAGCTGGGATATCTTCCCCACTGCTCAGCCTGGGGTCAGCTCATTCTGTGTCTCCACGTGTCTTCTTCTGTATGTCCTTTGTTATAGAACTTCTGTGTGGCTAGTCTTCAGATGGTTCTCCAGGTTGATTGTTCTATAATTTATCTGTAATTTTAATGAGGCCATGTGAGGGCAGAGGTGAGCACAGCGTTATTTACTCTGCCATCTTGCCTTCTATCCTCATATTTTATTTTTAAATCCTTTTAAAGTTTAGCTTACCTTCAGAAAAGCCATAATATTTAACTCGATGGATTTTCCCAAAGTGAAAGCACCCATGAAATAAGCATAATAAGGTAGAGAAGCACGCTAGAGGCCCCTCTGAGAATCCCTCCTAAGTAAATGCCTTTCTCAGGGTGACCGCTTTTCTGAATATTAACACTGCTGATGAATTTGTTTTGCCTGATATTTTTGCATCTTACACAAGTAGAATTCTGTGTCTAGGTTTCTCAGCCTGTTGTGTATTTGCGATCTCTTCATTCCCATCATTGAATGTTATGCCATTGTGTGAATATACCACAATTTATTTATCTATTCTAAATAAGTGTTTGGGTACTTTTCAGTTTTTCGCTATTAACAAACAGTGCTGCTATAAACGTTCCACTCCAGCTCTATACCTTGCCTGATGCATCTCTTCCATTTGGCCATTCCTGAATTATATCTTTTATGATAAATCAGTAAGCTAAAGTAAACTAGTTTCCCGATTTCTGTGAGCTGTTCTAGCAAATCACCGAACCTGAGGAGGGGTCCTGGGAACCCCTGTTTTATAGCTGGTTTCTCAGAAGTATGGGTGGCCCTGGACTTGTGACTAGTGTCTGAAGTGGGAGCAGTCCTATAGGACTGAGCCCTTACTTAACTGGTGGAGTCTGCATTGACTGGGTGGTTAGTGTCAGCGTGAAATTGAATTGTTGGATGCCCCGGTGGTATCTGGAGAATTAAAGAATAAGTTGTGCCAGAAAAAAACACCCAAGTGCATAAAATTGTCATAATTTCCTCTTTTTGTCTTTTAACTATTTCGAAGATCTGAGATGACACCACCTTTGTATATTTGTCATTGACAGTTGGTGTTCTCTTGGTTTTGTTGATTTTCTCTCTTGAATTAATTGTATTTTATTCTATTAATGCCTAGTCTTTATTTATTGTTTCCTTTCCACTTTCTGAGGTTTTTTGGTGGTAGGGATTAACTTGTTGAGTTTTTATCTAAGCCCTTAAACTGGAGTCTTAGATCATTACTTTCATCTTTTCTTTTCTAATATATTAATCGCAGGTTATAAAGTTTTTTATAAGAATGATTTTAACAGAACTTTACTAGTTTTATTTTGTCTTATACTTATGACCATTAAGTTCAAAGTTTTTAAAAATTTTTTCATTGTAATTTATTTTTGATAAGTGGATTAATTTAGAATCATATTACTTAATTTCCAAACTCATAGGAATTATCTCAGTCAGAGAATATCTTCTGTATGATTTCAATCCTTGGAAAATTTGTGAGGAATTGCCTTATAGTCGAGCATATCGCTAATTTTAGTAAATGTTGTGTGTGCATATGAAAAGCATGTATGTCCTGAAAATGACATGTGCAGTATTTTATATATGTGAAATGTGTCAAGTTTGTTAGTCATGTTGTTCTCATATTCATCATTTTACATTATTTCTTCTTTTAGAGTAATAAAGTATTTCTGTGTTTTATTTTAATTATATTTACCTAGTCTGTTATCTATCTTCTTTTATTATTTAATGTTTACCCTTGACTTGACTACTGTGGTCTAACAAGAGTATTATTTTTACCAGTTCTTTGAGTATGCTAGAAACTTAGAATACTTTAACTTCATTCATTCCTATTGTGCCTTCACATTATTGTTATCATATATTTTGGGTACATTTTAAAATCTGCAGCACATTACTATTATTGCTTTGTATGGTCAATCTTTATTTATATTTATCACAAATTTACCACTTTCTGCCACCTGTATTCATTCTTGCATTTCATGTTTCTCTTTAAGATAGTTTTCCTTTGGCCTGAGAAATTTCTTTTAGCAATTATTTTTGGAGAGTCTAATGGTGATGAATTTTCTCAGTTTTTGTTTGTCTGGAAACATCTCAATTTTACCTTCATTTCTGAAGAATATTTTCATTTAATAAAAATATTTAATTCTAGTTTGGTACTTTGTCTTTGGTGTAAATATATTCTTTCATTGTCTTCTGGCTGATCTATTTTCTGTTGAAAATTCAGCCCTCCAGTCTTATTTTTTCTTCTTTGAAGATAATGTGACTGTTTACTCTGGCTAGCTTTAAGATTTTTTGTTTTTAGTGTTTAGCAGTTTTACTATGGTGTGCCTAAGTGTGAATTTATTATCATTTTGTCTTCTTGGTGTTTATAGCATGTCTTGAATATGTAGGTTAATGTCCTTCATCAGTTTTTGAAGTTCCTAGGCCATATCTCTTCAATATTTCTTCTGTCCCATTCTCTGTATTATGATTTTGGCACACTGATTATTGTATCATAGAACTTTAATCATTCCCATATATTCCTTTACTGTTCTCTGAGTTTGTTATTTTTTTCACACTTTAATCTGCATGTTTCTATCTTCTGTTCAGTAAAATCTCTCTTTTCAACTGTGCTCAATCTACTGATGAACTCATCTATTGAGTGATTGATTTTAGTTGTATTTTTTAGTTATAGAATTTCTATTTATTTTTTTAAATATATTACACTTTTCTCTCCAATTCTCTTATTATTTTGGATGTATTACTCACAGATATTTTAAAGTCTGTGTCTGACAGCTCTAATGTCTGAATCTCCTCTTAGTCTGCTTCTATATTCTTTTTTGTTCCCTTGTTCTGGTAATGTTTCTTGATATGCCTGCTAATTTTTAATAGAACACTAGACATTGTGTATGATCGTATCGATATCTTCATAGAAGGAATCCACTTTAGGTTATGAAAGGTAGTGAGAATAGGCGATCAACTTAACCCAATCAGGGACACATCTGATTCCAGTCTGGACTGTGGTATTTTAAAGGCCTTAACTATTTTCTAGTTTCCTCTCAGGATGTTGTCCTTCACGGGTTACATTTTGAGAGCCAGGGTAGTCACTGGAACTTCCTCTCCTTGATGGGCTCTGAAATTCAGTTTTTGTCTCCAGAAAACAAAGAAACTGTGATAGCTCTGTCTAGCTTCTCAGCTCTCAGCTCTCAGCTCTCAGCTGACATGTTGGTCTGGGCTTCTTAGCCTCCAGCTTTATTCTGTTCATGAATCAGCAAATACCTCAAAGTGAAAAGCAGTACACATTGTTGGTTTTACCTCTTTGACTTTCCCTTTTCTCTGGAATTTTTGACCCTTAAGTTCTGGCTTCTTGGTCTGATGCTCCCAAATGGACTTTAAAAATTTTATACACTCTTTCTAACTACTTGGAAGAGTGTTAGTCTGCTGCGGGCTAGTGTTACAGAGCCGTAAGTTATGTTCTAAGGTCTTTTTATGATGTTAACTGCGTTGATGGTATCTGTTAGCTTTTTGGCTTTTCTGCTTTCAGCTCGCTTGCTGATATAATTTATATATAAATGATGTAGCAAATAAATTCTATTGTGGTACTATATATGTAACTTATTTTTTAACATTTAAAATCTAGCTAAAGCTTTCATACATTAGTAGATATTGTTATATAAAAATTTCTACAAATGTGTTTATCAAAAATTGCTTACTGTTAAGAATATGTTTTACCTTATACATCTTTCCTTAAGAAAATCACAAAACCCTGAATCCTCTATTTGAAAGAATCTAGCAAGTACTATAAACTGAGATATATATAGATAGATATAACATTTGTACATTTATTTAACTGTTTAGTGGCAAACTTCTGTCAATTTGTAATTAGTTTGCCACTTCTCTGAATTTGTATTTAGTTCTAATGCATGTCTTCAGCAAATTTGCTGCATGTCTTCTAATAATATTTGCTGACAGACGTGCATTGTGGTTTGGTATATATTGTCATCTGTGATTTATTTGTACTATTATTACTCTTTCAGGAGGAATAACGACCTCCCTATGGCGTGCGCCTTTTTAAATTTTAATGTTTAGTGGAAAACCTCCAAAGAAGCATCTAAACATTTTCTATTGCTTAATTAAATTGTATCAAGTACTAGATTGACCAAAACATTTAAGTTTCTTTTTTCTTCAACATGTTATTTAAAGTTTTTAGATTTTACTAATAATTCATTTTTTTAGGTTTTTAATTTATTTAATTAGTTTCAAGTATACAGTATATTAGTTAGACATCTATATAGTTCATAAAATGATCCCCCCAATTGCTTCCTGACCCTCCACCTAGCCAATGTATTAATGCTAACTACATTCCCTATGCCATGCTCCCTATCATTCAGCTACTAATTTGTACTTCTTTAACCCTTCACCCCATTTTCGCAGCTCCCCAAACTCCCTTCCTTCTATCTATCACCTAATTGTCCACTATTTTGTGAATCTGTTTTTGATTAGTTTGTTCTTTTTATTCCTTAGATTCTGCATGTAAGTGAAATCATATAGTGTTTATCTTTCTCTGTCTGACTTAAATACCTTCTTGGTCCAACAAAGCAATATCTTTTTCCATCCCCTTCCTTTTAGTCTGTGTGTGTCATTTAATCTGAGTGAGTCTCATGTAGGCAGCATATGTAGAAGTCTTGTTTTCTTATCCTTTCAGCCATTCTATCTTTTGGTCGGAGTGCTTAATTCTTTTCCATTTGAGGTACTTATTGATAGAAATGTAGTTGTTACCATTTTTTATTCCTGTTTTGATACATATTTTTTCTTCTTAAAGAAGTCCCTCCAACATTTCCTAGAATGGCTTGGTGGTGATAAATTCCTTTAGCTTATTTTGTCTGGGAAGCTTTTATCTGTCCTTCAACTCTAAATGATAGCTTGCTGGTAAAGTATTCTTGGTTGTAGATCCTGGGTCTTCATCATGTCAAATATTTGTGCCAAGCCTTCTGTCCTGCATAGTTTCTTTTGAGAAATCAGCTGCCAGTCTTATGGGTTCCCTTGTAGAGTAACTATGTTTTTCTCTTGCTTTTAATATTCTTTCTTTCTATTTAACTTTGGCATTTTAATTATGATGTGTCTTGGTGTGGGCCTCTTTGGATCCCTGTTTTGGGATTCTCTGAGCTTCCTGGGGTTTATGTCTATTTCCTTCACCAGGTTAGGGAAGTTTTCCATCATTATTTTCTTCAAACAGCTGTTCAACATCTTGATTTTCCTTCATACACCAATCAGATGATATTTGACCCTTAATAGTGTCCCATATGCTCCTTAAATTATTTTATAGTCTTGGCATCTTTTTTCTTGCCATTCTGTGTGTCCTTGGCTTTCCCATCCTCTAGATAGGCATTTGATCCTTTTCTTTATTCACTTTGTTTATTCCTTTGTTTATTCCATTTAATATACTTCTCATCTCAGATAATGTGTTCTTCATTTCAGACTGGTTCCTTTTATAATTTCCATTTCCTTTTTATGTTTTTTATCTCTTTTTGAAGTTCTCACTGAATTTACTACACTTCCCAAAAGTTCATTGAGCATCTTTATAACCAGTGTTTTGAACTCTGCATCTGTTAGATTACTTGACTCCATTATATCTGGATCTCTGTTCTGTTCTCTCATATGGTTTCTGCTTCTTTGTCTTCCCATTTTGGCTGCCTTTCTGTGTCTGTTTCTATGTACTAAGCAAAGCTCCTAAGTTCCCAGTCTTATTAGTGTGGATTTGTGAAGTAGGTGTCCAGTGGCACAGTCCTGAGAGGGGTTCAGCTGCAGGCCAAATTTAGCCCAAGCCTCTGCCCCTCTGGGGCCACCTGTTAAGATTCAGCAAGCAATCCACAGATGCTGTGCTTATAGTTGCCTCAAAAGGCCACACCAGAAACTGGGCTCCTCCAATGTGTGAGTCTAGGCACTGCTCAGCAAGGAGCACTGACTCCTGAGGACACCTGGATGTGGCTTGGGTGGGCTTGGTTTGGGGGAGGCTGGGTTTCAGGGAATCCTCTGCACGGAGCAACTGCTGTTATGCAGTTTGATGACTTCTCGGCTATGATGGCGCTGTATCCGTGCACTGGGAGCGGGGAGGGCTCAACAGGGAACAATGGATACCGCCAGCACTTCTGTACCAGAGAGTCTCACCTTGACCCTCTCTCCAACAAAATCTCCTTGTAAGTCCGTGGTGCCCCCTGTGGCAGCCAGGTTAGCACTGGTGCTCAGAGTGAGCAGGTCCATCACCGCTGAAGTCTGCTTGCGGACACGGCCCTTTAAGAGGCGTCTGCCGCTGCCACAGCCTCCGTCTCACTCAGCTGCTGGCGTCCTCGCCCAGTCCTACCTTCTGCCATTGCAGGGTGGTTTCTTGGATTTCTCCCTAGTTGTGTGGCTTGTTCATCTAGATCCCAGGTGATTTTTCCTTGCTGTTTGCTCCTTGTTTCCATCACAACCTTGATTTGGTCGTCAGAGAGATGAACAGAGCCTCTCTCATCTACACCATTTTCCCCCCTCTGTGCAGGCAAACCCCACAACCAGATTTTACTAGTAATAATTCTTGATATAATAATTAGCCACTATTTTAATGTATGTTATACATTTAGGAAGAGTTTTAAAATTAATGACCACAGGCGTGAATCCATATTTCAAATAATCTTTGTAATTATTTTCAATTTTCTTTGCTGATTTACTGTGATATCTGATTGGATTACATAATTTTAGACCATCCTGAGGTTATAAACAACACAGGAACAGAATTTAGAAAGTCGTGACAAATTTAGGAGCAGAATTAAAGCGCACCATCATTGTTTTCAAGGTGTGCACTATTATTCAAGAACTCCCATTCTCCCCCCATTTCCATTTGAATGGTAGCTAAAATAACATTTAAAATTTCTTCCTTTACATGAGCGCTGTACTTGGAATCATTTAGTATGGTGAATAGATTGGACTGGAATGACAGTGGTTCAAAATTCCCTCTGGAAAATCTTGGGAAATCTGGTGCCCACCCCTGGTGGCTGACCTGTTGCAGTGACATGACTACTCATTTGACTGCTCAGTCAGAGCTATTTCGTCCTCATGAGTGGAGTCGGCCATGTGATACATCTTGGAGCTTCTCTCACCAGTGATGATCGGAGGATTTGACGATTCGTGTTGTCACTGTCAGCATTTGATCCTCACTATGGTGGTGGCTTCCATGATTTTAGCAAAGGTCTTTATGAAAAAAATATTGTGTAAATGATTTGTGCTTCTTACTAATATCTTACGGTTTAATTTATATTTCATTTTTCATTGATGGACAAAGATAATCACTGCCTCAAATTCTGTTTCTGAGCATCGTGCACTAGGATCTCTAAAAATGGTACTGTTTATGCATTTAAGTTTTATATTAATTATCGAGTCACCTGATAACAGGTACCATTACAGTTTATTTTCCTGAGCTCCTTTTTGAGGCTCTACCTATTGTGCAGTTAAGTAAATTTCTGGGACTATTCTAAGCATTGTGCACATGTTAACTCCCTTTAACTTCATAACAATGCTATGGGATGTGGACTATTTTTATTCCTACTTTACAAATGAAGAAATTAAAGCCTATATTAGTTTTCTCTTGCTGCATAAAAAATTGCCCACACATTTATTGTTAAAAACATCATACACATTTACTATCTCACATTTATATAGTCGCAAGTCTGGGCATGGTTTAGCTGGGTCATATTCTTACGGTTTCACAAGTCTGTAATCAAGGCGTTGGCTAGGTCTGAAGTCCTGTCTGAGATTTGGGAGTTCTCTTACAAGCTCATTTGATGGTTATAGAATTAATTTTCTTTGAGCCGTAGAACTCATGGTGGTTTGCTTCTTGGAAGCTAGCAGGAGTTTCTCTTTTGATTAATCTAAAGTCAACTAATTAGGAACTTTAATTACACCTGCAAAATTTCTAGACTGTTGCCATATTCTATTGGTTAGAAGCAAATCCACTGGTTCTTTTGGTTAGGAGCAAGTACTCAAGGGTGTGACTAATTGGATATCACTCTAGGGTGTTTCTTCCACAAAGCCTAAAGAAGTATATTAACCTGCCTACACTTAGTGATGGAGTCGGGATCTGAATCCAAGGTGTTTGTCTCTGGAACCTGTGTTTTGCTGCTTACTTTTTTAAGGTCATTTCTTCTCATGCACTGTAGCCTGAGAAAGGTGTGTGTGATGTGGTTTGCAGACATTCTAAGCATCATTTTGCATGTTCGTATTATCTATTCCCTCCGTTGTTATATGCTCTCTTTATATAAAAAACTACTCTACTTTCTGTGACAAGTGACAGCCTTTTCTTGGGGAATTAGAAGTGCTAAATTTACTTCAAACAATAACACATCCTTTAGAAACCCCTGAATTTGTAATATTGGAACAGAGAGGGCAGTTCTACAGTGTAAACAGCAATTTCTTCATAAGGCTGTTGATTACATGTTGTAAAATTTAAATCTTTGATCAATGAGGGAGGACAATCAACAAGCTGTTGATAATGCTATAAGGACATCTAATTTTAGGTAAAACAAAATATGGTGGATGTGAGAACCTAATTAGTTATGCTTTTTAAAAATCAATTTTTTTAAAATTAAATTTACTGAGGTGACATTGGTTAATAAAATATATATAGGTTTTGGGTGTACAATCCAATAATACATCACCTGAATATTGCATTGTGTGTTCGCCACCCAAAGCCAAATCTCCTTGGTGTGTGTTTTTAAGCTCTAAAAACTGTTGGTTATCTAATTCATTTTATCACAGCCCTATATTTTGCTTATTTTAAACATGAAATAAAATCTTTATAACCCAGGAAATAACTCACTTGGACTGATCTCTGCAAAATGCCCGCAAATCAGCCAATTTTAACAGAGTTTGCTAAAGTTTAGGGTGCAGGAATCTTCAGTTACCTAACAATAGCACTTGAGAATGGACTTGCATTGCTCACTGTTGCCAACATGATTGCATTGCACACACACTCACACACCCTCATGTTCCCATACGTCCCTTCTCTCCAGAAGGTGACATTGCCTTGGATCCTCAGGAACAGTGGGGGCAAATGCAACAGCACCAACGGTCCATGATTGGTGCAAAACAGCTCCAGAAACCACCATGGCCCTTAATCAGCACCTCAGAAAAATCAAAGCTCTGTCATTGAGCCATAGGGTCCCCTGGATGTAACACGATTTGGTCTCGTTCTTCTTCCTTCACACAATCTTGTGTTTCTGAGTCATCATTTTTTCTCATTTCCTGGCTCAGTTGCACACTTAGCCTTGTCAGTTCCTGCCATGATCCAACTCCTCATAGTTCTCTGTCCAGCTGATTGACATTCTACTTTCAATATTCTCTGCAGGTACATCTCACTCCCATGGCCGTGACTCCTATTTTCTTTTCTTCCATACTCATTTCCATTTTTAATTGTTCTCTTCTAATTCTATAATGTGATTGGGAAACACTTGGCAAGAAAGACATGGTATGAAAATAGAGCCATAGGATAATCATCCTTATCACTTTCTATATTCACGTAACACTTAGCACTTCATAAATCTTAACTGTTGAGACTTCAAAATATTTCTATAAGTGCTTTTAGATACAATTTTCAAATTAAGAAAGAGAAGCAGAAGGGGGCATGCCAGGGAAAAGCACCTGATAGGGTCCAAATAACTGCTAGGAACAGAATATGGACCCGGTCTGAGTACATAGCCTCAGAACACTCCAGTTAACTGAAAATGCCAGCCACCATTCACTTTGCTTGAATCTCTGCTGATTTCTCCTCACCATGAAACTGAGTAATTGAGATGCTTTGTTTTGTTTTGTTTTTCTTTTTAACAAGAGATAATAAAAAGATCAACCTACAGACACCATGTGATCTCTTGGAAGCAGAGATTGAAGAATAATAAGACTATATTTATTTAGGCATCTATGGTGCGCCGAAATACCCAGGTACCTTAACTCCTGGTCATGCTCGGCTGCCTCTGACGTGCATTTAGAAAGGACATGGTCCCTAATGAAACGCTATGTTCTTGGCTTCCTCCCTTAAAACACACCTTCTTCCTACCACTTGTAATTATACCACATTTGATCCCTTTGCAAGGCTAAGAGTCTTGGGTCATCTTTGGCTCTTCCTTTTTCACACACCAATCCAGATAGAGGGTTGTCTTATTCCTTTAAAAAAATACACACACACACACACACACACACACACACACACACAACATATATATATATTGCAATATATATATTTTGCTTCCTAATTTTATTATCATAATTTTAATTAGATATTTAGCATCTCAATTCTGGAGTTCTGCTCCAGCCATCTCAAAAGTGCCTCTGATTTTGGTTCTTGCTACTGAAATAATCTGCATGATACTGCCTGGGGAATATTTCTAAAATGATCAATATAAGAATTCATCAACTATAAGGTACAATTGCTATACTTGCCTGTTCAGCTTTACTTTCTCCTTATTTTCTTGAGAACACATGCATTTCAAGAGGAGACTGTTAATTACGGAGCTGCTTTTTCCTCCTATGTGCTACTAGGGAGGTGTCCACATGACTAAACTACCCCAGCCATTGTCAAGGCACATATGTAACAAGTTATTAAACACATATAGATATTTTATAAAACAAAAAAGAAAATTGTGAGAAGAATGACTTTGTTTTACATTTTTGTGAATCTCTTTAATGTTTGGCTTAATCAGCAAACCTTGCAATCAACCGATAAAATACGTTGTTATGATTAAATATATATTTTGCTATATGCAGAAAATATGGCCTCATGCAGATATACAGTTGGAAAAGGGAGGACTGGTTTAATAGCCTTAATAGATGCCATGGATATTTTCTTTGATACTATGCTAAAATGAGGCAAGTAATAGTTTCTTAAAGGTTGGTTGCAATGTGGAATCTGAAGGCATATTAACGAACTTTTTCTACTCAGCTACAATAAAATTTACTGGTTTATTGTGCCCTTTGAGTGGAACTTTTACCCATGTGTGACTTTGTAATATCACACATTTATCTTTGGAAAATAGCAGTTCATTAACATTGCAAATGTTTACACAGTTCCTTAAGATGACACAAACCTTAAATCATTAATATCACCACTGTCCTCATCGGAGATGTCTTTACACATTTGCACACGATGGCACATGCAAGTCTTCTAAATTCACATTTGAAAGCTCAAATTTTATCCTTTGCAGTAAACACTATCCACAAAATGGATGCTAAATACCCAAATCTGAATAACCATAGTTTGTTTATTGATTTTTCATTCAAGCTAAAATGGTATTCTATATAAATGTGGCTAGTTTGGCTCACAACTCAAACATTCGCTGCAGTGTTTTCCCTCATGATGCAACTGTACTTTGGTGAGCAGAAAAAATGCTTTTGTATATTTCCTGTTTCATTACATAGCATATTAAGAAATCATGTACTCAAGAATTGAGATTTAATAAATTAATAATTTTCAGTTTCAACAATGAGATTCTTAAATAAAACTTTTTTTTTTTTTAACTTTTCTCTCTTGCCGTGACTGTGTGGCAGTGAATAAAATGACTGTTTTTACAATTTGGTGCCTCTGGCTAAGGCAGTATTAGCCAACATTGGTCTTGCACTGTTAGCGTAAAAATCAACATAGTACAAAAAAGAAGTAATGTCTTAGTATCATTATAAATGTAGCTTCGACTTTATGGATCCCTGAAAAAGTCTCAGGACTCCCCATGCATCTATAAACAGCACTTACAAAAACACTGGCTTACAGAGATGTTCTTTCCACCGAAATTGCTAAGCATAGAAGCTGAAATTTTGGGCCTCTGGCCACATTCCCTGGCAACATAGAAGAAGCCATTCAGTTGCAGTTTGGAGAAAATAAGGTCAACACACAGGCAAGCTGAGCTGAGAGCAGAGGAGAGAGCTCTGACAACCATGCTTAGCAGTCTTGGACTTAACCTTGCCTAAAGTCTGAACTTGCTGGTTAACAGAGCCAATGTATTTTCTTTTCTGCCTAAGTAAGCTTGAATTGGATTTCTTTTCCTTTCAGGCAAAATGTTTTCATAAGCTGGCTCTGTCTTATCTGTTCAGTTTCCTCTGCTAATTTAATATTTGCCATGAACTCTTGCAAGGTCTCTACCCACAAGGTTACTCCTATCTTTACTTCTAACTCATGTGGTTCCTCTTCAGGATGCCTCTCATCCATGCCACCTGAATCCTATGGCTGCCAGAGCTCTTGAAGACTTCCCTGATTTATGGCAGTCCACACTGATGGCCTCTTTTCTGAAATCTGTCAGGCTACTATTAATAGTATGCTTTTTAGTAATAAATTACTTCTGATTCTTTATGTTTTCATCTTGTCATTCCAATGATAATGTTAGTTTCCTGATAACTTAAATGGAGCACTTAACTCCATTTAAGTGCTTAGTGCCCATCACTGGGTATACTGTAATTAAAATTTTTTAAACTAGGAAGCTTTTTGTGTGTGTGTTTCTCAGAAAAATGCCATTCTTAATAACTAAATAGAGCAATTATCTTCAGAAAGCTTACCTTGCCGTTAGCCTTTTAGACTAAAAACAGGCATGTAATAAGTAATATAAAAGTAGAACTACTGGCAAAATCTGTTTGTAATTTCAAACTCAGATAGATGTTTATTATAGGACATTGACAAATTAAAGATAAGAATAGCTACTGTTTACTAAGTGCCTTCTACATGATAAGCAATAGTAGGTAGTTCACATCAATTATCTTTAATTCTCATAATAACTCTGAAAGGTAGATATTAATCTTACCCATAAGGAATTAGATTCAGAGAGGCTACATACATTTTCCAGGTAGTAGCACTTATCAGTGGGACAGCCAATATTCACAAAACCATTGGCTTTAAGCCATGTAATTGTTCCATTAACATCTGCTGTAAACTCTCCCAACAATATTAGCTGCACTTGAACATGCAGTGTTGAGAGCCTGCTAACAGAGAGCTCTATGCTTGCTGCCAGACTAGATTCTGAAATAAGAAAGGAGCACCTGGTTTAGCCTAGTGATGGTCACTGTTTATGTTCGGAGAGCAATTTGGCCAGCAAGCAGTCACTTAAACACTTATAATGCAGAATCTTCATTAAAATACAGTAACGAGCTCCTGAGGAGCGGAAGGGAAGGGCAAGTGCCTTGAGGATGCATCTTTTTGAAAAATCAGTTAGAAGCAGTTCTCTTTAAATCTCTTTGTACAGCGAAGGTGACTGACTATAGTGGTAATTTCAGGGGAAGAATGAAGAAGTGGTATTGTGGAAGAAACATGAATTTGGAATCTGAAGGATTAAAGTTCAAATTAATCCTGCAGGGTCTGAGCTCTGAGCCTTAGGTTTTCATCAATAAATGGTGCACTACCTGTCTCAGGAATGTTGGACTGATTAAATAAACAGAACAAAATGTATTGTACATACACAGCATTGGTGTTAAGCAGAGATGTTCCAGTCCCTTCCCTGGTGATCTCTTCAAATCACCCTTCTCAACAACAGAGATTTGATAAATGCGTGTCATGGTCATGGTTGAAAGAGGGACTATGGACCTTTCCTTCAGCCTTCGATAAAAAATGCAGGACAGCCAGTGCAACATCCTCTAGCAACCACTCCTTACACATCCCTCGAGATGGGATTTCATTATTCCTGAGGCATCTTCCTCCTCAAATCCTTAAACAATCCCCATTGCTCTTAGGATATCTTTGTTGATTCCAGCCTTTGGTCCTACATCTGTTCTCAGATGTCACATAGAATAACTTTTATTCCCCTTATACATGGGAGACATTGAAATATGGCCATAAATCTGCTCCTATGAAAAATGGCTAATTAAACTGTGCCTCAGCTGTGTAGAAAAAGCACGTATAGTTGTCTTTGAAGCCCTTATTTCAACTCAAAAATGAGAAAGAAAATAGAAGAAATTAGAGCAATAGTTTGAAGAAATTCATCTACAATTTGAACTCGAGGTTACTCTTCCAATGTGACTGTTCAGAAGTTAACCATTTTAAATTGGATAATTTTTTTTTTGAACTGGTGGTCTGTGAACATTTCCTAGGTCTGGGTTATCAGGATCCCTAATGGTCTAAATCCCGAGATCAGATATTCAGAAAAATAAAAGAATAAATTGCTCTTAGGAGTGTGGTCTTGCTCTTGCATGTAAGCTTATGAATAAAAGAAACTCAATCATTTCTCCTAGAAGAATTGCAATAGTGACTCAGTGACAATAATGAGATTGAAACTGTTATTCCCAGACAATGAGAAAAGCTAAAGTTCTCTTCTCAGTGGTGACTAGAACATCCTTAAGGATTTTAGACATGTTATAAATGTAGTCCCAAGGCTAACTGTTGGGAAAGGAGCATCTTGTTTTCTTGACTTATACCCTGAGAAACAAGAATGCTTAGCCTGTGAAAACTCCATCCCCACAAACTGTAACTTACATGGTACGTAGTTCCTGAAGAGAGCTGAGACCCCAGGAGCCAGGAACTGACTGACACTCTTCACAGAGAACAGATGCGCACAGCAGGACTACTCTGTTTCTAGACATTTCCAGCTTGCCTAGTTCCTTATTTTTCAACCCCCCCCCTTTTTTTTTGGTCTCTATTCATGCTCCTCTATTCTTCCCACCCCACCCCCCGGCTTGAAAATTGAATCAAATTTTGACATGACGTTTTGGGATAAAATTTAAAGAAAGGTGAAAGTCAAAATGTACTTTGAGAATACAAGTGTTGGTGATATAAACTGTGTTGAACAGAGTTTTACCAACTGAGGAATCATAGCAATCTCCTTTTATACTTAGAATATATCTGTTGTGTGACTTTCCGAAACCTGGGATGACAGAGAGGCCTCAGGAACATCATAAAAACAATTTAAAACAACATAAAACATGTTAAGGGAATGGACTTCTTAAATTGGCAGTCTTAAATTCCCTTTGCCTGATTCCCAATTTCTTTGACAAAAAAAAAAAAAAAAGAGAGAGAGAGAGAGACAGAGAGAGAGACAGAGAGAGACAGAGGAAGCCCATAAAGGGTTGAGTGAAAAAAAAGACCTTTCACATTTTTAATTTCTCAAGTAAAAGACACTTTTTAGAAGTTTTTTTGGGGGGGGGCATAGAGATATCTATATTTATATGAATTCAATAGAACTCATAACTATTAGGAAAAAGCTTTGTAACTATAAGTAAGAAAGAGGATCACAATTCACAAATACAAATTGCTATCATCTTAAGAACATAGAAAAGTTCTGAGTGATGGTCATATTTCATAAAATGTCTAAGAGTTTTGTGTTCTAGGCACCAGAGGGCATAAGATTGCTTGGACATGGCAAGATCTGAGGTCAACTGGGTCATTAAGTGCAAGACTTGAGAGTAAGGCTAATCCATCCCAACCTACTTTTAGTTCCACGAAGCCCATCACTGTTGTCATTCATTTTCAAAACTCTTCATTGAGCTTAATACTGATGTCTTTGTGGTGCACATTTCAATTACGTTAAGACAGAAACTAACTGAACAGAGCCCAACAGTTTGGTGTTGATATACCTCAACGCTTCCATCCATGACCTCGTGAGTGGCAGAGACTTGAAATCTCCTGGCTGAGTTCAATTTCTCTTCAAGGGTGTGGAAATTGTCTTAGAAAAAATGATCCCTTCACTGAACCTCTGAGGCTGGTGAAGGAGATCAGCAATGACAGTGAAAACCTGAAGTGAAGGCTTCTTAGGAGAAATTAAAGGCAGATGGGTATGTGCAATTCTACAAACTGAACCAGGATTAAGAAGCGGTTATGAGAGATAAATGATGGAGGTTTTCTAAATGGTGTTTAACTGTTCTCTTCTTAACCCCACTCTTTCTTAACCAGTCCTTACCCTGCTTCACATTGATTTTGCTCAACATTATCCTATTCCAGTAAGTTCCTTTTTGATATTAAAGTTAACTGGGTAATTTAAATATAAGATAATGATCGAACTGAAACATGAATGCACTACTACTTTAAGTATATTCTTTAATGAATAGGGATTATCCTCAAAAAAAGAGTTTTCATGGTCAAGAAAATTTATGACGCTGGCGATTACACGCAGATCCCATGGAGCGGAAGAAGATCCAGAAACTAGTACGTTATAGTCATTGAAATAAAAAGTAATGCAAGAAAAAAAGGACCAGCTATTTTCGAGAAACAGGAAACAGCCCCTCGCCTGCCGTGGTTGGAGTTTGGGGTGGTGCATGCTCCAGCAGACTGTGCAACACTCTGGATGTGAGGCGGGCTTCTGTCCATGATAATGTTGGTGCCACTGTCTTTGCTTGTCACCATGGACCCCGAGAGCTGCCTCTGTGCCCTGGTGGCCCCCGGCCCCTTACCTGGCACCCTCTGCCACCTCCCCGTGGCCTGGGCCTTGCCTGGTCCATTCTGATTAATGTTTGTTCATTGTCGTCATTAAATATTTTGAATGTCACTTCTGTTAGTTCCATAGAACAATGATAGGAAAAAAGGTCTGTGTCACGGAGGTTGGAAACATAAGGACAAGACGTAAGGGTCAGTGTTTCAGGCAAGACTGGGGGCTCTTCTTTCTGAAGTAGCAGCTTACTGGGCACAGAGGTCCTGATTTTCTTCAGTGGCCTTATTTGTTTTCTTGTCTTAAATTCCTACCTTCTCTAAATCATCTCTTCCCTGCCGCCTTAGCTCTTTTTCTAAAACACAGCTCTGAGTAGGTTATCTTCTTGCTTACGAACTTGATAGTTTTTCATGTCAGCAGGAAATAGGCCAAACTCCCGACTGGAGCTTGCAAGACTCTTTGCAAACTGTCACTTCCCTACCGGTTAACACCTGTCAGTCTCAATCCTTCCCACACGACACAAGGACAACTGTGAACACAGCAAGGACTTCATGGCTCCTCTCCAGGCCCTTGTCATCACTCGGATCTTACGGGTCCCAAAGGAGATGAACTATGAAGTCATTCCCTGGCTCCTCACTCCACGTGAGCCTCTCCTCCCTCCTCCTGGCTCTCCTGGCGAGTTGTTCACATGGAGAGCACTGGTCCCAGGCTGGACTGTATTCTTGTCAGCCGCATCCACTTCAATTTCCTCAAAGGCTGGAACCATATGGCACGCATCCCCCAGCAGCACCCTCCCCCCTACCCCTCTCCCGGCTCCCTACTGTCTGGCCTCACACGTTGTACCCAAATTTGCTATTTTTTCATCAACCTAGGTGAAACAGGAAAACAAGGGATGTTGTCGAAACAGCACTTGACCAGCTCTGGTTTTCAGGACAGACACGGGCCCCGAGATCAGCGGCTCTGTTTCTTTTAAAAATTAATAAAGAGTCCAGCTGTGGTCCCTTGTCTAATCTTGTGTTTTCAAAAATCCATTGGATTTCTTATTCATACTGCCAAGCGCATCTGACATGCTCAGGAAATGATAGTTTCCTTTCCTTCTCCTGTCAGTGCATTCTCCACCTGCCCTGTCTACCTGTCTTTAGTCTAAGATTAATGGCCACTTTGGGTCAATATCAAAGGTGATTGAGGGAGCCCTTTCTACAGATGAACTGTCAGAACTACGGCGGAGAAGTCAGTGCACAGAAGGGGAGTGATAGATAGGAAACGCCACTGCCTTGATTCAAAATCTTTCCTTCTCGCTTGGAGCACCTCAACAGTCTGGCCACCTGCATTTCAGCCCGATGTAGAAACTCAGGAGGCCTTTAACGTACAAATATGATTATTATTGCCCGGCCTTAAATCTGCCGATGATCAGTAATGCTTTACAGACCAAGTTCAAAGGACCAGTCAAGTGGTTCTTTGTGATTTGACTCCCGCCTCTCTGGCCACATCTTTTTTCTGCTTCTGCAGTCCATAAATCACTAGCTGTTCCCCATAAAATACAGGATGCTCAGTTAAATTTGAATTTCAGAAAAATAACAAATAATGTTTTCATACAAGTGTGTGCCAATACTGAATGGGACATATGTATCCTAAAATAATATCTATTGTTTATCTGAAATTCCAATTCAACTGGGCATCCTGCATTTTTATTTGCTAAATCTGGCAACCCTACCTATCACACCATGTCATTTCCAGGATCCCACTTTTCCCGTACTGTCGTGTCTTCCGTTAACATTTTCTTCTTTCTTCTCTTCCTCTTCACGCACACACATCATTCAGGATGCCTTCCACTTCCTTTGAAAAGCCTCCATCACCTCCCATTTTAACTTAGCTGCTTCCATGTGGTACCTGGGCTCACGTCTAATAATATGCTTACAAAAATCTATTGTAATTGTTCATTTGTATATTTACCTGACTCACTAAACTAGCCAACTCTTCAAGTCAGGATCCATGGTCCAGTTTGTTTGTTTGTTTGTTTGTTTAGAAATTAACAAAGTACCTGCCACATAATAGCTGTTCAGTGATGTTCGTTTGATGAGTCAAATGGCTTTCTAATGCACATAGAGAACACCACATGGGCAAAGGCCTAGGTTTCCAGATTGTAGGAAGAGGAGGGTTCCAGACTTCGAAACTGCTACCTAGTTTCCAGATGGTCACACAGGGCACTTTAGGGACGTAGGCAAGGATGCAGGCTACAGACACAAGAAGGACATTTCAGAAACACACAGTCAGGAAGGTCACGGCCAGCTGTCAGAGATTTAGAACATACAGTTGAGACCAGAGCAAGATCTAGTATTTTGGAAGCCTTTCACCTCAGTGTCCCCTAGAAGACAAGAACTTGACAGTAAAGAAGAGATGGATTACTCAGCTGCCAATTAAACAAAGGCTATGCCGTGAAACCCTTCCCTCCCTACGAATTTCAGCAGAAGTGAGGGAGTGAGACCCTCTGGGCACACCTGGCTGAACAAAACTCTATTCTCATAAGCAGTGCTCCACAGAACAGTCCTGAACAGTAGCTCCAGAGAGCCATGGCGAGCCCTTCTGCTGGGCGTACAAGGGAGAAGGAGCATCCTGTCTGGTGTGAGTAGCAAGCGCTTGTAAAACAAATAACAGCTTTCTGGTTTCCTTTCTGAATTAACTAGAGCTTCGAGGAGAGTTAAGCACAGGGAGACTTGACGGATCTGTTAAAGAAAGGAAAAGAGAAACACAGGCCATCAACCTTTGGCAATGTTTTAGGATCCGAGCTCACTCTTGGTTTAACTAATTTCTTGTTTGTTCGTTTGTTTGTTTACTTACTTATTTAATTTTTTTAAAATTTATGGTGACATTGGTTAATAAAATCCAGTAAGTGTTAGCTATACACTTTAACAGTAAGGCATATACACTGTGTGTTCACATCCCATAGTTAGATTTCTTTCTGTCACCACAAATTCAACCCCCTTTACCCCATCTACCTGCCCCCTTCACCTCCCCCTTACTCTTTAACTCATTTCTTGATCAGAAGCTTTCCCCCATTTTTATGTTCTTTTTTTCCTTTTTCATCTCATCAATGTACCTCTATCCCTTAGGCCTGCTCTGCAAATGAATGGTTTCTGACTTCATAGATCTTTAATAACGTGTAAGCTACAGTCCAGCACTTTTAGAATAAATATTAAGAGTCTGAAAAACATTCATAGTTCTCAGAGTACTCTTCTTCTAGGAATTATCCTAAAGAAATAATCAGAAGCTAAAGATTTATGTTCAGTGATGCTAATTACAATGTTGTTATAATAAATAAATCAGAGGTATTCATGCAATTAAATAATATACATTCATTAAAATAACATTTTCTAGGAATAGTTGGTTAATGGAGGGAAAATCTGTGATACCTGAAAGTCAGAATAGAAGACTCTTAAGTCCCAAGTAGTTAACATATATTATGCTCTAACATATATGTGTGCATATATGTATGCATGTAACTGTATCATACAGGCAGACCTCGAAGGTATTGTGGATGCAATTAAAAATCACTACAGAAAAGTGGATATTATGATAAAGTGAGTCACTAATTTGGGGGTTTCCTGTGCATATAAAAGTTATGTTTACATGATACTATAGTCCATTAAGAATGCAATAGCATTATGTTGAGAACAAACACACATAACCTTAAATAGAAAGTACTTTATCATTAGAAATTGCTAACCATCCTCTGAGCCTGTTGGAAAATGGTGCTGATAGACCTGCTTGAGGCAGGGTGGCCAGAAAGCTTCAATTTGAAAAACATGCAGCATCCGTGAAGCGCAATAGAGTCAAGTGCAACACAGCGAGGTGAGCCTATGCGTGTTACAGGATCCGAGCAGAGGAGAAGCATTAGAGCACTGATGTTAGGTCTAGGCGTGGACTCGGAGAGGCTCAGACTTATCACACTTTTTCACTGGGATCCTGGGAATTCACTAGGCCTCAGGATGTCATCGTAAAATAAGGATCATAGCACCTGCGTTAGAGTTTGTTTGTGGATTTATATGAGAAATCATTTGTCAGCTATATGTCTCCTATACTCTGACCACAAGGTAGGAATTCAATAAATGGCACTTATATATAAATACATTAAAATCTAAAATGTTACTCCTAGAATATATACACCAAAATATTAACATGCTATTACTAGATAGTGGTATTACAGGTTTTTCGACTCATTCTCCACGCTTTTTCATTTTTAAAAATTACCTATGGTGAATATATATTACTTTTATAATAGAATTAAACCATTAGATTAGATAATTGACATAAAACTTGCAACAGCTAGGACATTTAATCAATAAACGACGTTCTGTTTCAGTCTTTGCTTTCTTTTTTAATTAGATACACGATACAAAGATCTAGAGATGCTGTCAAATTTATGCCAAGAACCAAATAGGGAGCTCTGTGTGACTCGATACTTCCTGGCAGAAAACGAAGGCTCAAAATGGCTCTTGTCTACTTAAGCAAAACCTTAGAAAGTCAGTGTGTAGCCATTATGTTTGCATTATACTTGTAAAATTTAATTAGTACTACCTAACGGTGAGATAGTGTGGTTTCTGAAAATCAGGCTCAGCATAAGAAACACCAGATTAATTATGCCCGATGCAGAGCTGAGCTACTGGGGGTGACACTCAGTAACGCAGGACAGGCTAGATTTTTCACCGCTTACACGCCTGATTAAAAACCTCGAAAAGCCTTAGAGAGCAGCCCGCGTTCATCTGGGGACGTTCTGAGCTTTTGTTGATATTTCCTGCACCCTCTGCGGCTGTCATGGTCTTCTGGGCTTGACTGACTTCTGTTTGTTCTTCTGCTTGCGTGCCTCTCTGAGGATGACCGTGAATCACGAGAAAGCGAGTGTGTTATCACAAACAATGCTGAAATCAAGGAGGGAATTAAGAGCAGCTGCAGCAGCTTAAACGTTATCAAACAGGGGCACCCCCAAACAACGGCAATGTCGTTCGCCTGATGTGACAAAGGTGATTGCTCCCTCATTCATAATGAACTACGTGTCACACTACGAGTTTCTGGTGTGATGAAATGATGGAGCCTCTCGGTCCAGACATAGATATTTTCACAGTGTGATGTGGGCTCTGTCATCAGTTACATAAACAGTAAAAACATACACGGAAGCCTTTCTGGCATGTGCCTTCCTGCAAGCAGTGAAAAGATCTGTCCCCTCTGTCCTCGCCCTCAGCCATCATACTGGCCGTCATTGTCCATTAAAGGATGAAATCACTGCACTATCTAGAGTTGCTTGCTCTACTGCTACCCTCTCTCTAATCAACTCTTCCACCGAGGTGTAAGTATGTTACAGTTAAGCCTTAGCTACAGTTTATAATTTAGATAATGTGATAATTTGGGAAACATTAACAAGCAGAATGTCTTCATTGCATTGAGAGGAGAGGATTGTATGCCTAGAGAACTCAAGAGAAAGAGAAGAGATACAAAATAAATATTCCAAAACCTAGAACTTTTTTATTTTAGCAATAATTAATTATAAATTATAATGAAAAGTATATGATTTGCAACAGTGATTCTTCTATGAGCCAGATGGATGCAGATTTCATTCCGGTAGGGGAATGACATGTTCCTCATACCTGCCCCACAGTTTGAACCCTGGACCCCTAACCCATATGATTTTTTTTCCCATTTTACAAAGTCAGTTCGATAAAGTTCCCCCTCAGCTTCTGGCCATGCGAATCACAGCGGGTCAAATTCACAGAATAAGCACTGTAACATCCTTCCCATCCTCTTCATCTCCTAAGACGAAACATATTTTCCCCGGATATTAATTAAGCTTTTTGCCTCTAGCATGGACATTCTTTACTGTTCTCATCCCAAAGTAGCTTTAGCTGCTGCAACTGCACCACCATTTGGAAAACGTGATACTTTGGTTCAGGGGATTGTAGTAGGTTGAATGGTGGTCCCCACAAAGAAATGTTCATGTCCCATTCTCTGGAAACTGTGTGGCCCTATCTGGACACAGGGCCTTTGTAGATACAATTTAGTTAAGGATTTGAGATAAGATTATCCTAGATTCTGACAGTTTTCCCTAAAGCCAATGATAAGTATCCTTATAAGAGTTACACAGAAGAGGAAGACAGAGGAGGAGGAGGCCATGTGACCACACAGGGAGAGATAAGAGTGATGTGGCCACAGTCAGGGGACACCACCAGATGCTGGAAGAGGCAAGGATGGAATTTCCCCCTAGAGCTTTCAGAGGGAACACAGCCCTGCTGACACTTGATTTTGGACTTTCGGCCTTTAGAATTGTGAGAGTAAATTTTGTGTATTTTTTTTTTAAGCCACCTCATTTGTAGTAATGTGTCACAGAAGCCACAGGAAGCTAAAACAAGCAGGTTCTCGAGTCAGCTGACCAGGATTCCTGTCCCAGATCTGCTACAACCTTGGGCAGGATGATAAACCTCTTTATAGTTACCTGGAAAATGGAGATGTTGATAATTATAGTGTGTCCTCATGGGGCTGTTATGAGTATTACATGTCTACACATGATTATTTCCAATAACGAAGGCCAATGAAAGGGGCTTGCCTTGGCAAAAGGTATATCGAGGCACATTAAAAAGTTGAAGCATTTATTGGAGTAAATATCGATTGCAACCAGGCAGTGTCCAAGTGGAAATGGCCAGGAGGGTCCACTGACGGGAGCCAGGAGACGAGGTCTGCAGGGACGGTGAGAAAGCGAAGAAAAGGAATGATCCCACTGGCTGCAGCTTAAGGACCGGTAGGCTGTCGGCAAAGGTTGTCCGCAGCATTTGGATTTCATAACCTTTGCAGAGACGTTTACGGGATGAGATTTTGGTTTGCTCACCTAGCCCACCATGGCACGAGAGCCCCTCGGTTACATGGCCACCGCGTTTAATTCATTAAATAGCATGAACAAGGTAAGACATGTTGGAGTCACCACCTATTACCAGATAGAAGTTGCCCCTGGCATTAAAATATCAGCTTTGCTTCAGCTTCTACCCAACCTGTCGTCAAACATCCCTGCGCCTGCGTTTTCCTGAGCTCCTGCGCAGAGCTTGGCATTGCTCCCCGTCCCACGGTCTCCGTTTGGAGTGCTCAGAGGACTGGCTTGGCTTTGTCATCATCTCTTACAATCTGGAATTGAGTAATTGTTTGTCACGCTTCATATTTTTCATTCTTTCAGAGTTGCTACTAGACTAGAAATTAGTTTAAAGTGTAAGCCACAACTTTAGTATCCTCTGTGGAATCATGGACACAGTTTGTGATAGACAGTTGAATCCATAATGAATGCATCTCACAGGCACATAAGAAGGAATGAAGGAACTGTGAACCCCTGGAAACAGCCTGGTGTTGACCGGACTTCTCTTGCCTTCTACCATGTGAAATTTTACCTACTTTTTTCCACTTCGCTTAGAATGTGCTGACTTTTGTTCTTCCCAGAGCCCAGCTTCAGAATTCAGTCCAAATATTATTTCCTGAGAAAATCCTTGGGTGCACTTTGCTAATTACATCTCAAAACCCTCTACTTCTCTTCAAAAGAGCCATGTCGCCTGTAATGATCAGTTTAACTTGTAGGTTGTTTTTTCGTTGTTGTTGTTTGTTGTTGTTTGTTTTGTTTTTTTCCTTAGGAGACAATAAGCTCTATGAATTGCAACCAGGAAAGTTTATTTCTGCATTCCCACATTTTGCTCATCTTGGTTTTTATTTATCCCTCATTCAATAAGTACTTAAAATTACCTATGCCACCACATGATAAAAAATAATATGTCACATTCTCTTCTTTAGCTTTGGTCTGCCAATTTCTTACAAATATTTTCTCTTCTATGCATGTTGGTTTGTCAGAGAGTAAAAATATATAAAATATGATGCTTTTATTAAAGACAAGGTAGTCGAGGGACTTAAAGTACTCAGTGAAAAATATGACATTCAGAAATGACCACTCCGAGTTCTCAGTCTTTTTTTTGGATATTTACAAATTGCTCAACAGTCTTTCTTATCAGCAAAGACCCAAAGCCTCAGTCTCCTGACAAACTATTATGGAATTAATTTCATAGGAAAAAGAAGACATTAAGAATAAATTAAAGTTACCAATTTGAAGAGTGTAATAGCTATTAGCATATGACATGCTCCACAGTGGTTTAGTGTTAAGAAATGAACTTAGCTTAAACAAGCAATTCTTAAACTTGTTTAAACAAGTTCTCAAATCTAAATGACCACAAACCACAACCCTGATCTTTTTTAAAAATTATATTTTAACAAGTCCTACCTATTGAGATCCTGAGAAAATTCAGCTCTTCGTCTTCACTCGCAATTAAAAGTTTTTCTAAGTGTTTTCTATGCAAAATTTACTTAATAATCAGTAGTAGGGTTAATATCCAACACTGTTAACATTCTCAAATTCATGAAATTAGTTTGAGGACCAAACAAACAAAATTAAGAGAGGACACTTTGTAAATTATAAAGTGCTTGACTAAGCATTTTGTCACTGTGTTTGGTGCAACCCTCTGAGTAAGGAGGATTGTCATCAATACCCTTGAAATTTCCTCTCACGTTGTCTTGGAAGTTCTGGTTATTATAGAGAAGAGACATGGAACAAGGCTCTGAAGTTTTATCTTGACAAATTGAGCTGCATGGCGGCTTGCCACAAGACCTGAAATTTCATCTGAATACTAATGCCAACATGGTATGGCTTTACCAAGCCCACCTTGAACACTCAGGCTCCAAGTTCACCCACCGAACAAATTTCTTCATTCCTGCTATGTACTCGTATTCTAAAAGTCTGCCGTGCAAGAAATCACATGCATTTGAAACACTGTCAACAAATGAGATCTGACAAGTAAACATTCTGCAGCAATGGGATTTGAAATTTGGACTTTGAGTGCCGTCAACTCCCGATGATATCGTATCACAGACCCTTCATATGATTTATTAAAAATGTCTTTCTTCTTTGAAAAGCCATGGTGAATCAATAAGGAGTGAGAATTTTTAATGAGCTGCAGCACCGCAAAGCCAAAGCAATTAATTCAAGAAGCTTGACAGGCCACCCTTCTGGAGGTGAACCTTGGAAAGTGAGAAAAAGATCTGTTATAAGAAGGTCTGTTTCACCTGCCACATGTTTGCAAAGACTGGGAGACTCTTGACTCTCGTTAGTAACTCCCAGAGAGTAGGCCACATGGGCATTTTCACCAACTAGCACTCAGGAACACCCCAGCGTTCAATTTAAAGTGTGTGGGACAGAGCCGCATCACAACACCTGAGTGACCTTTTTCAGGGAGTTGCAATAAAATCAAAGTGTGCTGTATGTTTCAGCCTTGAGCTCTCGTGATACGGCTTCCATCTGCATAGTAGAAATGGAGGCCCAAGTGTGACGTTCTCAAGTGTACAGCACAATAGAAAGGTTTAAATGTGAAGTTGGAAGACTTACGTGTGAATCCGAACGGTACCTGTTACCAGCTGCGTGCTTTGGTTGTTGGTGGTGGTGGGTGATTAACTTCCCCGGGGCCTTGATTTCCTCCTCTTCATCATAGGAAAACATGTCCCATCCAGACTCCTTCACAA
Organism: Eonycteris spelaea; assembly: GCA_003508835.1. Taxonomy (NCBI): domain Eukaryota; kingdom Metazoa; phylum Chordata; class Mammalia; order Chiroptera; family Pteropodidae; genus Eonycteris; species Eonycteris spelaea. Next base: position 1,080,662 of record PUFA01000189.1, read on the forward strand.
AGATATACCAACTGTCGAAAATACACGTGAGCTTATTTTTGTGAGTGTAAATGGCCGTCTTAGTTTGAACTCCCCTAGAACCGAATGCTGAGACAAGAATTTGGGCTGTGATTGTTTATTTGGAAGAATAGTTCCGGGAAATACACATGGGGGGAAGGGAGAAGAGGCAGTAACGGGCATGATATCCAATAAATAATCACTATACACAAGTGGCTTAATGCCACTGGGGACTCTGGGAAGCAATGTGGGGCACATGCCTCAGGGTGACCTCACTCAGGGTTGGTCCTACTGCGTGCATGGAGGACAGCTCCATTTGGCCATGAAGGAAGGCTGTTCTGAAGGAGGGGAGTTAGTTCTTGACACTTCGGCCTGCCACATACATGAGTTGGGTGTCCTCAGAGGGAGCCAGGGAAAGTCCTGTGGCAAAGAGATGTTGGTCCTGGTAGCTGAAGCAGACCAAACATGCCCTTGAAATGAAGGCCAGGGGAATATGAACCATGTGCCCATCCGCGTTTCCTGGGACCTGGTATGACGATCTTCGCTTTTTATTTATTACAAAAAATAAAATCTGGAACAGGAATGAGAATATACAACAAATACCAATGTTCCAATTATGCAGAATTAACAAAGATTTACATTATTTGTTATATTTCATATGTGTATATGAAAAAACCTTCATGTACAGCCGAGCTCCTTTTTGTGATCTTCTCAGCTCTTTTTCCTCCTATTTCTCAGTATTTGAATTGCCATCGTGAATTTGATGAAAACATTTACCTTTGAATTTTTATAAAATGGTTACCCAAAAGTAACTGAAACCAACTTATACTGCTGTTCTACTTGTTTTACAGTTTAATAGGAATGGTTTAAATGGTGTGCATCATTCTGCAATTTTAAATTTTCATTCACTATGACTTTTGAACTCTTTTCATGTTGAAACATTCATTTTTTATTGTTCTGTAGTAAGAGTCAGCAAACCTTTTCTGTAAAGAGACAGATAAAAATATTTTAGGCATTGAAAATCATATCATCTATCATATAAATGTTTTAAGTTTTGATATAATTATTAGTTTATTCTATGAATTACATTTTTGGGGGGATTCCCCCCCCCCAAAAAAAATCCTCAAGATGTGAAAATTTTTCAAAGCTTGATTGACTTACAGGACAGTCTCTTCTTTGGTTCCATGTTTGTACACAGAGTCCAACTGCACCTTCTCATTTAGTTCTGAACCCATAGCCTTCACACCCAGCCCCATGAAGGCTTTGAAAATCCAACTTTCTAAAATATCCAGCCCTTGGAGTTAAGAAAGACGTTTCTTTCTGGACTATTGGGTGGTAAACACAGAATAGAATATACTGATGTCAAATTATAATGCACACCTGAAAATTATATAATTGTATTAACCAATGTTACCCAATAAACTTAATTTAAAAATAAAAAATAAAATATGATAAATAAATACCATTAAAAAATAAAGAAAGAAAATATAAAGGAAGATATCTACTTTCAACTCTCGCTCTCCTAGATTTGAGTTCCTTTTTCACTTTTAACACCTGAAGATTCTTCTTTTTTGCTATAATATTTGGATATACATTTTTTGTTGTTGTATTTTATTCAGTGTTTTTACTTTTTTGAGAATGGGAATGGAAACTTTCAGTTTTTGTCTACTGTTTCTATCCCCAATAACTTGAAAAAATAATCTATTCACATTGATTCTCCAAATGGAGACTCTGTACCTACAAGATTCATGATAGAATTAGTACTCTGGCAGTATTAACTCTACCTGGCGTCAAATTTTGGTTTAGGAAATCTAAATTGTGAAATCTTGGAGAACCATATGTTATATCCATTTATATCCCACATATATAAACAGCGCAATATAGCATTAAGTACTTGATAAATTCATACTGAAAGAATGAATGAAATAGAAAAATGCTGGAGAGGCTTTAGGGTGCCTATATTGCAGAATCGCAGAAGAAAGGAACAATTATTTCTAGACTGGATACTATAAATTGATTCACTTAACATTATTCATCTAGCACCTATAATGAATAAAAATCCATCTCAACTTTGAGTGATTCTATAGGAAATAGCACAGGTTATTTCCATTTTCCTTGAAAGGGCCATAAGCTCCTTGCTGTCTCAAAGTAGTAAAGATAACATACAAGAAAAGTTGTCAGATGTATGTGTGTGTATGTGTGCACACGTGCATATACATATGTCATGGATTACAGTAATAGTTAAACTGCAACCGATATGAGAGCTTAGAAAATTGGAGAACTTTGTGGAAATGGGAACCAAGAAAAACGTATTTAAGGTGGAGAGATCTGGTCAGATTCTTGCCGAATGGGCAGCGTACTGATAGTCCCGGGGAGAACGTCTCCGGCAGAAAGTCCAGAACACCAACAAGGTCCGCGGATAAAAACAGGGATGATAGGTCTGTGTTCTTTGAAGCCACTGACTATTGGCCAATCTTCTCCACTTTTTAAAGCAAGGCTGGGTGGAGTGGAGGAAGGTAGTGTAGTATACCCAGAAACAAGCCGAGGCCTGGAAGGCATTTAGGTAGCTCAGTGGGCGGGCGGGCGGGGTCCTACAAGGAGAGATGGAAACTGTGCGGCTCAAAGAGCACGCCACCCAGTGACCTAAAAAGCCATTTGCTGACTCATAAAGGACTTCTGGGTGTCTCTGCTTGCAGGAATCCTGGAATTTGATGCCCATAGTGAGTCCTCTGAGGCCAGGGATACCGGATTGTCGGCAGCAGTGGGTCACACATGTCCTGGCTATTAAGGAGGCAGAGGCTGAAACCACCTGCAGATAAGAACCCATCTTTGCTCAGGTCTGGCGATCTGCGCCCCGGCGGCAGAAATTACCCAACAGCAAAGCTGCTTTGGAACGCTTGGTTCAGAGGAACTATCCTAAAAATGCCTACAAAAATGAGTGACCATGCACTGTGCTGGTTTTCCCTTTTTCACGGACCTTACTCAGGGCAAATGGTTTTGCAAGAAAGAACGATGTTTCCCACCGGCCCTTCTCCAGCCCAGCTTAGATGGTGCCTGGGTGCTGCGGGGTCCCCTGGAGGCTTGCTCTTCCCCCCTCCGGAGCAGCCACACCCCTGGGTGCTGGCGGCCAGGCTGCTGCTTCCCTATTGCAAAAAGAAATTCATTCCTTTCGTGGAGCTCTTCCCCTTCTTCAGGAGAACTGAAGGTCCCTGAATCTTTGCTTCTGTCTGAATAAATGATTCTTAGCTGACTCTATTTGCTAAGCTCCCAAAATAAGGGAGTAATGACCACCTCAAAAAGACCTGAGAACAATTCCCCAAATTCTAAGAATGAGGAAGGCTATGCACTGTCATTTGGCGGAAAACTATACTAAATGCTTTAATTATAGGGATGGATTTTTAAAGTGAAAAGGGCACAGACCAATTAAAAAATGGGCAGAAGATCTGAACACTGCACCAAAGAAGATATGCAGGTGCCAAATAAACATAGGAAAATATACTCAAATTCATTCGGCATTAGAATATTGCAATTTAAAACAGTAATGAGATAATCACTACATACCTATTAGAATGGCTAACATCCAAAAAACTAGCAATACTAATTATTGGCAATTATGTGAAGCAACAGGAACTCTCAGTTATTGCTGGTTTGCTGGTGTGAATGCAAAATGGTACAGCCACTGTGGAACACAGTCTGGCAGTTTCTCACAAAGCTATACATAGTCTTACTGTATGATCCAGCAATCCTGCTCCTAGGTATTTGCTCAACGTATTTGAAAACTTAAAAAACTGCACATGAATGTTTATAGCAGTTGGATTCATTGTCACTGCAAACTGGAAGTAACTAAGATGTCTTTCTAAGGTAAATGGCTAGATACACTATATAACAGAAACTATTCAGCAATACAGAAGACTGAGCTTCCAAACCATGAAAAGGGTGGATGAGTCTTAAATGAGTATATTTCAGTGAAGGAAGCTAGTCTAAAGCGAAAAGTATGACTCCAGAGATATAAGCACCTGGAAAAGACAAAGCTATCAAAATGGACACAGGAACCAACAGAAAGAGCTCCCATTGGCTAATTCTGAAGCAATTTGAGCCACAAAATAAAGTAGCATTGGATTATAACACAACATATAAAATAAATTTCATGAATCCACATTAGATAAATAAATAATTGGATAAATAAATGAAGAGAAATATCTTGCACAGAATGATTCCAAATAACGTATGGAGATGTTCTGCCCTCACAGAAGTGACACACACCTCCCCACTCCTAAAGTGATGGTTTTCCAATGGAGACAGTGTGGCAGGAAGAGGAAAGAGTAGCTTTACAGTGGAGAAACTGACAAACATTTCCTCACCCAGGTGATCGGGCTTAACATTCGCAGTGATAAGTCATGTAGATGGCACGATGTGACAGGAATGGCACCATACTCTGTGATCTTCCTTCAAAAACCACAACTTCCAGTCTAATCGTGAGGAAAACTTCAGGCAGATCCCAGCTGAGGGACATTCTACAAAATGCCTGACCAGTACACCTCAAAAGTGTCAAGGTCATTGAAGAGAAAAAAAGGCTGAAAAACTGTCATAGCCAAGAGGACCCTAAGAAGATATAATGACTAAATGTAATGTGTTCTAGATAGGATCTTGGAACAGAAAAAGGGAATTAGGGAAAAACTGAAGAAATCTGAATAATGTTTGGACTTTAGCTAATGACAATGTATCGATATTGGTTCATTAATTGTGTATGTACCATACTAACGTAAGTTGTTAACACTGTCATAGGGGAAGTTGGGTGTGGGGTATATGGGAACTCTCCATTTAGCTTCCCAAATTCAATCTAAATCTAAAATATTCTACAATAAAAAGTTTGTTAAAAAATGAAATTGTCTTATAAGTATTTCTACTTTGAAAAGCACTATTCCATATCGAAGTGTATTAGACCTTGTGATATCAAAATATTTTCCACAAAAGATTATGTACTTTGGGGATCTGACATAAATTTACTATCACTCTTATTCTTTAATATATTATAATCAAAAATAAAACCAACATACCTTTTAAAATGTACTGTATAGCAGATTTTAACTTTGGAACCAACTAGCTTGTTATCTGATGCTTCCAAGTTAATTCATTTTTGTGCAGTCCTTAGGACAAACCATCTTTGCCCACCTCTACATAAGTGCTGAGGATTGTGATAACGTAAGGTAAGTCGTTTTAAAATAACAAGCACCATTTGCAACAGCTTTGTGTGAGTATGGACTTCCTTTGAGCTGAATAAGCAGATACTGCAGCAGGTATTAGTTGCACACTCATCTTCAACTTGCTGACATAATCCCAATTTTGAATTGGTTGTGTTCAAACAACTTCATAAGTGATTTAAAAAAATACAATGCAAAAATACATTTTTAAGTTAAATGTTATAAAATACATTTATATTAATAAAATATATTGGATATTGTTTTATAATTAGATCCTACACATTATTCAACTTTAAAAGAGGTTTCTTCTTTAAAAAAAAAAAAGCCTAAAAAGGGACTTTCTAATGTAGCCTAGAATTGATAAACCTGGAAATCTATTTATGACTCTTGCCATATTACTATTTTTATTCAAAATTCTCCTGACTCCAGAATTAACATTTCCATCAAAAATGAAAGAGGTATGAAATTTAAGAAGCAAGATAGCATAGACTCCCAAAACAATCAGTAGTAAACAATGTTCTCTCTTTTTTTGATAGGAAAAAGCACAGTGGTGATGTTTGGACAGAGAGTATTTTTTATATCTGAGTACCAAATATCACTCTGTGAGCCTCCATTAGCACGTCTCTAAACAGATATGACAATACTTGAGTTGCCTAAAAGTCAAGGGGTAGGAACCAATAAAGTCTCTGAGAACCTCGTGCTTCTAAGATGAAAAACATAATATGCTTTTATTCAATTTGCCAAATGATCAGGTATAAACAACTGTGTCGTTTCATGGTATTTTTATTTAATGTGCTGTTTTTGTTTTTGTTTTTCGCATTGTTCACCATTGCTTTTTTCCCCACTTTGTTCTCACCAGCAATCTTGAAGACTGTAAGTTGAGGCCCCTGATCCCCTGGGTCCACAGGTTGCTTTCAAAGCCAGATATGATTTTTGACCTGTGATATGTGAGAATTCCTCTCTTGCTCCCCATCTCCGTGATATAGCTATTTCTCAGATTTCTCTTGTATCGCTGGTTGCTCCTTTGCAGTCCCTGTGTGGCTCCCCTTTCTCTGGCTCATGCCTGAGCAGTAGAAGCTCCCTGGGGCCCATTCTTATTGTCTACTCATCGGCATTTCACACTTTTCTGGTGACATCATCATACACTCATGGCCTCAACTACTGCATAATCTGTGGGGGCCCGGAAAGCTCCGTTTGTGGACAGGATTTCTCTAGTGAACTCCAGGTCTCACATCCAAGTGTCTACTGTTCACTTAGGTGTCTTACAGGTATTCTCAGTCCTCATGTGTAAAACTGAACACAGCATCCTCACACCCAGTTTCCAATTCCCAATGATCATATCCCCACCTTAGCAAATGTAAACCTAGAGTTTCTTAGAATTCATTAGCTCGATCCTGTACCAACTTCCTATGACATCTATTTTGCTGTTCCTGCTTCTCCAATCCCATTAACGTTACCATAACTGTAACATAAGCTCTTACTAAAGATCTTACCTGAATCTTTAATTTAGTCTCTCTGGTTCCCATCTGGTCCTCATTCAATCCATTTTTCTGATACCAAGGGATTTTCTAAAATATAAATTATTTTATGTTTAACATCCTTCAGTAAGATGTTTTAGAGTAGTCACACTCCTATCTTAGGACATAAAATCATCGTTTCATTCCTATGTCCTTCTGAGGCTTGCTCTCTCTACCTAAGATCCCTTTGTTCTCCCTTTCTTTCTCATCTGGGCTTTCCAAACTCTGCATCTTATTCTCCTTTCTCTCTGATCCTGTAGCACTTTCTGCATACCTCTGCCATAGCTTTTACTAAAGTGGAATATAATCACTCATGCACTTATTTCAGCCTTCATTATGCTGTAAGTTCCTTGTGGGTAAGAAAGTGTCTTATTTGACTTTTATTTCCAACATGTAGTTCAGTGCCAGATACACAGTCAATATTTAAAACTCTTTCTTGACTGGATCACACATGGGTACCTTATTATTTTAAAAAGCACATCATATGCTGCCAGGTTCTCACCTTTGCCTACCTACCTCAGTAATTCCCACCTTTCTTTTCCCACAGGGAACCATTCACAGTTAGACAGTTTTTATGCAAACCAATATAATGAAAGAAAAGAAGAAATGAATTCATGTTGCAACCAATAGAGAGGTCGATACTTTAAATGGTCATTAATACAATTTCTCAGTCAGAACTGTAATCAAATTAGAGAAATTGAGGCAAAAGAAAAGGGTGATTTGGCCCTGTCTATCAATGCTACGCAAGCACAGAGCCCAGGTTCAGAAGAGGTCAGTGGGAGCAGCTGTCTGTGAGCAATGAAAGGTGGAAAGAGGCCAAAACCTGGGAGACAAAGAAGGTGTTTTTTGAAAAGTCAAAAGCCTTTAATTTTAATGATCTTTATTTATTAAAAAGATCACCTGTGGTCTTCCCAACAGAGTATACTCTGCTTATGATTGACAGAGGGAAGGAGAACGTAGGAGGGAGAGAGTCAAACTAGAAAAATAGTTCAGAAACATATATCTAATAAGCTTATACAAATAAATAAGAAAATTTCCAAAAACTTATTCGAAAAGGAGCACAGGTTATAACCAGGCAGACGACAGAAGAAAAAGAAATGAAGAATAAATATTTGAAATAGGCCCATCCTCCAGCCCCATTTAATTACAGAAATATGAATTAAAATAAAGGTAAGATATTTATTTTTTATTGGTTTTGTGAAAGTTAGAAAAAGAAATCTATACAATCTGGTATTGATAATATCTAGTGAGCTTATGGGAAAACAATTCAGTCACATATTGCTCTTTAAAAGAATAAGCTGGGATAGCTGTTTGGAAAGAAATCTAGTAATTGCCTTCTGAACAACATCAAACCCAGCAGCTTTAATTCTGCATTTCTCAGAAAAAAAAACACTCACACATGTTCAAAACAAACTATACGTCTAACTGTGTCCATTTAATCCTGTACAATATGTACAGTGGTATGCAAAAATGTTTATCAAAGGTGGATATTGTATTTAACAGTATGCATTAATTAGAACTATATTTTACTGGCACGAAAAATCATGTTCAAGGCACAATAATTTGAACATTTTCTCAGCATGTTTAATGTGCTGCGAAAAGACTAATATTTTTAACCTCACACATCTAAGAAGCTGCTGATCTTTATCCCAGGTGAGGGATTAGCTCTGTGGCAAGCCGGCTTGGGCTGGGTTGAAGAGAACATGGCTCTGGATGTCCTGTGCTCCTATAAGGAGACCAAGGCAACCTCCCACTTTAGTTTCACAAGGAATCCATGTTGCACAGTGTGTTGGCTGAATTGTGTCCCCTTGAAAAAGATGTGTTGGAGTCCTAACTCCCAGGAGCTCAGAATGTGACTTCATTTGGAGATAGGGTCATCACAGAGTAATCAAGTCAAAATGAGGCGTTAGAGTGGGCCCTCATCCAATATGACTGGGGTCCTTATAAGAGGAGAAATTTGTTCACAGAAATAGGTGAATATAGAGGAAAGATGAGTGGGAACACAGGCAGAAGATGGCCATCTACCAGCCAAGGGGAGAGGACCAGAGCAGATTCTCCCTCACAGCTCTCAGAACAGGCCAAGCTTGTGGATACCTCATCTCAGACTTCTAGCCTCCGGAATGATGGAATAATAAATTTCTGGTGTTTAAGCCCTGCAATTTGTGGTACTCCATTGCAGCAGCTCTAGCAAACTGATAAAGTATCTCTGTCAAATTTTATACTCCTATGACATCTTATATTTGGTTTGCATTTTTCTTTTGCTTGCCTGTATAGTTAGTTTGGAAAAATTCAACACCATTTCATTTAAGCCGAGTGACAAAGGAACAAAGAAGTGGACAGACATAAACCAAGATAGCCAGGAGGAGGATCAGAGGGAAAAGAGAGGGAGAGAGTGTAAGTAAGATAATGTGATCTTTATGGCTCCATTCGCTTTACAAATTTGTGGCTTTATTATAGCACATCCTGGTTTTGTTGATGTTCTGAACTATCTGGATACTACATTCCCCAAATATTCCCCATCTTTAATTTCAGTTTCCCCAAAAGCAGCTCTAAGACAAGAACCTGGGTATGGGTCATTTATTTGGGGAGTGGCCAATGGAATCTGGGGTGGAGCATGGACTCAATAGTGTCTTCCATACTACCCCAGGAAAGCTGTTTCAGGGAGGAGATTCGGTGGTAACGTGAAAGCAGTTGTAGACATATGAGATCCACAGGGACAGTTTGTGTGCCCATGGCTTCAAGGGGCCTGCTCACAGCTGAAAATAAGAAAACGGAAAGAATAAAAACAAAACCAAAAAACAAAACAAACAAACAAACAAAACAAAAAAACAGATGTTTGAGAGAGAAGCCTTGTTCAAATGTAAAACTGAATATTGAAATGAAGAACTAATGTCCTTGAAAAACCAAAAATGAAAGGAACTCCTCTGGGTCGTGGCCGAACTCACAAATAAACTAATTATTATTTCCAAGTTTAGAGTGTCCGCAACGTCTATGCAGTTGTTCATTTAATACCTTCTCTTTTTCAACAAACAACGAGTAATGGTGAAGTCCTAGGCTGGACTTTCGAGAAAGAAAGTTGAATAAAACTATGTACACTCAAGAAACTCACAGACTATGAGCCAGGATGGGGCTACCATCAATAACCACATGATCTATGATGTGTAAGTGTTATACCTGGAGTCGTGCTGAGGGCTCAGGCAGCAGAGAGAATCTGCATCTTGGCTGTTTGGGCATTACAAAGAGTTGACTAAGGTGTTTTCCCTTGCCTCTGAGTTTGGCCCTGAATGATGATTTGGGGTTCCAAGCTAGACAAGAGGGGGCAGAGTGGAGGCAGGCAATTCCTGGAATAGCAGCCAGAAAAAAAAATAAATAAAAACAAGCACAAAAGTTCATGGCAATCTAGGGTGGCTATAATTTAGGAATTTGCAGCTTTCTCTGGGCAGTGGAGAACAATGAGGCTTGACAAGGAGGGAGATATTTAGATTTATAGTATTGGAAAAGCTACTCGAGTCTGAATGAGGAGATGTAAGTGGGGACAGCATCCGCGTGACTTGTACAATCACAGGTGTGACAAGATCCAGAACTACGGCAGCGATTAGTAAGCGAGTGTCATTTAGATGGAGGAGGGAAGCTGGCGACTGGTGCCCCAGTGACTGCGAGTGTTTGGAGCTGAAGGGGAGAGAGAGTGAGAGTCTCCCCACCCCGGGTTTCTGGTGAGGTATGTGGGAGAGCCAGGTTGTGGGTGGCAATGATGAGTTCAGGTTTGGGCATTTCGAGTTAGATGGGTAGAAACACGACCTGTCACTAAATGTAAAGCCCTTTCATCTCTTATGAATGACAGCAAGAAAAAAAAGTGATGAATTTGAAGAGAATTATCGGTAGGGTCAATGCTTTGAAAGGAACTCCTAAGGCCATCAGAACAGACACAATATCTACCACATTAAACCCTATAAAATTGCTAATATTTGGCCACTTTTGACTTATATAAATGGCCATTTCATATGGCTCATCAAATAGTTCTGCTTTGGGAAGGAAGCTTACAAAAGATCTTCCTTAGATTTCTCCAAGGAGATAAGCATTATTGTTAAGTGTTGAAAATAATCTTCCAAGGGAAATTAAACAGGAGACAGAAAATTTATCAAGCCCAAGTATCTATGTTTTAATACTTAGCTGTCAGGTCTCACTACTGGCTCTCTTAGGACAGGTGGATGGTGCCCAGGTAAGCTAGTAGAGAGGTCTGAACTGGGAGGCAAGTGGCAGTGGGGTAGCGGGGGGCATTTTAGAGCTCTATTCCCAAGAACTCTGCTGGGGAAACTGGATTTTAACTTCTTCACTCTCCCCAGTTCGCCCACCAGTGTTCGGCAGCAGTACCCATACAGAGTGGTCCTCTTGGAACTTTAAAGGAAGATCGAAGGACTCCTGAAAAAACTATTTACCTCTCACATAAGCTAAACTGAAAGATTCTTCTTTGTTAGCCGAAGGGAGGAGTAAAGCATTTTGGGGCTTTTCAAATAGAAAGAAAAATATGCCTGAAGCAATGTTATTTTTTTCCTTGGTGACTGATGCCAGGAACATTCTGTTTTGATAAGTTCAATTCTGCCATCATTATATTACAGTCAAAATAGAGTTTCTGACTGAATTACACATTTCTCTCCTATAATGCTCCTACTCTCTGGAACTGAGATACTTCCAGCTCAAAATCATTTCTCCCTTTCAGATTTATACTGACATTAGTATAAACCAAATGAAGAAAAATGAAAATATATTCATGGAGCTGTTTCTGCATATCACCTTTAATCTTTCATGCACTTTAAAATATGTGCTTCCGAGAGAGAGAGAGAGAGAGAGAGAGAGAGAGAGAGAGAGAGAGAGAGAGAGTAAGAGATCTATTTTTGCTTTACGTGAGTATAAAAGCAATTTGTTGCCATGACAATATATTTTTTCCGTCTTATATTTTTCAAACACAGACTTTGCTTCAGGTTTTGGGTAGCCAGTCACTCTCCCTGTCTTCCATTTTCAGTGTCATGCTCCGCTGACCACTTCAGGTCAAGCATGAGCTGGTCTACAAGATCAAATACCACATTTGACAGAGATTTTTATTTTTTGGTGCTTGTATCAATATAAGCCTCTTGACAGTGTCAGGGAGAGGGCACTTCAAATTCCTGAGACCTTGATTTGGCAAGTGCTAAAGTTTAGTGTTCTAATTTCTATATCTTTTTTTTTTTTTTTGCTCTCCGGTGAAAAAACACTGTTTATTTTAATCCTATGCAATCTAACATGTTTAATATTCACTTAATATTACATTCACCAGCTTGCCAGTCTGCAGTGGATGTTTTTCTATTAATTCTGTTTTTAAACTTTTACAAGTTAGCAATTTTTCCATTGTTTTATAAACAAACAAATGAAAATTAGAGGTCTGATTATTTTTGATTTAAGGAAGATGTAGTAAAAGAAATAACGTAAATAGAACCTGGTGAGTCAATCCATAGGCTCAAAGAAAATAAAGAAGTCAACACTTAAGGAAAATTGCCTTAAAGGCGGGAAGATGAGGGAAGATAGAGAAAGAAAGGTGCGATCAGAGACTATATTAGCCCAACTTCTGAGGGTACATCGTCTTTATGGTGGTGGTGGGAGGTGGGGAAGGGGATTTGAAAAGGAGCATAGAAGAGAACCATGCAAGGAAGAAACACAGCTGCAAACACAGAAAGTTGCACAATGGTGAGCCATTTTAGCCTAATGTGTATTAAAACAACAAACCATATTATTGATCAAAATGTTAAATCCTCAAAATCAAGGGTTCATTTATAAGCGTGTCTATATAGCCTGCTCATGGATGGAACAAAAGGCATGAATACACACAAATAGATCATTTATGTATAAGTTAAATGTTTGTTGAACATCTACTTAGTGCCAGGCTTTATGTCAGCCTTGAGGAAAGTAAACAGAAGTAGAGTAATATAAAGATGGAATAAAATGAAAGAGGCAATAATATGTAAACACACAAAAGGCAGCTGATCATACAAAAGCCTTATAAGCTATATAGATAGAGCAGGTTTATTGCGATTTGCAGGCTGTGGAGATTCCTTTCACTGGTCGGGTGGGGTGGTGGGGAGGGATCACAGAGCAAGGTTAAAACTAGCTTTTGAAGAACAGGCTGGATTTAGAGAGATGCAAAAAGGGAAAGGCCCTTTATTTCCTCTGGGCCCCCACGATGGAGCATACACGTAAAAGAAACCGTTGAATGGAACAGGAAGTTGGATTGGATGTCATGTCTTAGAGTCAAGGCTAAGATAGGCTTCTCACCCTCGACTCCGAATCTCAACACTAATGCCCACAGAGACACTACTGGCCCGAAGTACAGACTCGAGGTCCCCGAACTCAACCGGCTGGATGAAAGAGGACCTCAAGACTGCCTTAAACATCCCTTTGGAGGCTGAAAATAAAGCGGAGTAGTTCCCCCGAGAGAAGAAGCCGCTCACGTTTGGCGGATGCTGTCAGTGAAAGGGGAAACTTGGAATCTGCCCTGGCTTTTGGCCGCATCGGCATAACCACCAGAAAAAATTTCTAACAAAATTCACCACTGCCCTTTTTGCGTGGGTGTCAGACAAGCTGTGTTTTACCTTCAGTGCTCTCCTAGGTGGAGAGTGGGGATTTTGACTTTGTCCATAATGGATGAAATTAGAAACAAAGGAAAAAAGAGCAAATATTCCTTCCCTCCCCTTATGCCTGCCAACAGCCATACACTATGGCAGGTCCTTAGCCCATTACTGAATCTTCGAATAACTCAATGTTACAGGTATAACAGGCTCTACTTAAGTGATAAATAAACTGAGACTTAGGGGATAAGGTAAAGGAATTGGCCAAAGTCAGATAACAAGTGGACGAAACCAAGATTTAAATCCATATCATAACTCCAAAGCCCACAGTCCCACAGTCACCTCGCCGAAAGTAGGGTATGTGGGAAACAGCGCGAGGCTACTCTGCAAAGAATTGTAGCAGGGCTAACCACTTAAATTTTTTCCCCAGGCAATCTAGGGCTCTGGGACATTTCCTTTGAGCAAGGAAATGACATGACATGGCCTCCTATAACTGATTTGGGGTAAAAATCAGCCCAGAATTTATTTAATAACATGAAAATAAGTAATGTGGCATTTAAAGTCTGTCAAACGAAATTTTTAAAACATGGTTTCAGAGGTCTTGAATCATTTATCATTGTATGGTTTTGCTATTACACACAACAAAGCATCCCGAAATTCAATTGCTCAAAATGAGTCATTTATTACTGTTTATGCATCCGCATGTTGGCCGGAGGTGGCTGATGCAGGGTGGGCATGGCTGGACAGCTCTACCTCTTACTGTGCATCTGTGGGCTGGGGCGGAGGCTCTGCCCCATTGTTTCTCATCCTCCTTGGACCAATGGGTTAGGCAGGAAGTGTTCTCCTCATTGTGATGGGCATGGTCCAAGACAGCAAGCAGAAGCCTACAGACCTCTTCAGGTCCAGGGTCAGATGTGGCTTGCACACTGCTGCCTTCACTTCAGTGTTTTGGACAAAGCCAGTCACTTGGCTTTACTCAAAAACAAGAGGCAGATAAATTCCATTATTTTTGTGGGAGGAACTTAAAGTCACATGGCAAAGGGTGTGAATATGAGGAGAGGTGAAGAATTAGGCTAATCATGAAATCATCATCGTCGTTATTACGAATCACCACGGCGTACGCACCGAGTAGGTTCTGAATTTAGAACTCTCATTTCAGAGATTGTTGCTTTTAGATGAACCCCGTGTTCACAATAGAATGAAAATAGTAAAATCTAATTCTTAGCATCTGGGCCTTAAGTTCATTCCCACATTTGTAAAACAAATCTTTGGACTAGACGATCTCTACGGTCCTTTCCAACTCCAAGTTTCTGTGATTTTCCCTTGTCATATTGCCTCGTTATGAACATATACAAAGGTATTTGGCTTGAATGTATATTCTATAACAAATTAATGGAGAAATACTTAGGGAAAATTTTAATATTGTAACTTTCAAAAACTCCGAAGATGTGCTAAAATTTCATTTTGATCAGAAAAACGAAATTGTACTCTTTGCAGGCTAATCACAGCTAAGACTTTTGAGTCACCTGTGTCTAATGCATATTTAATACCCACTTTATATAATGGGAAACGTGGATGGAATATCATTATTATAAAGCCTGACAGTTCAAGAAGTTCTCTTAACAAATGTGGATAGACCTTTTGCACGTTACCTGGAACAGCAGAACACAGAAAATCTATTTGGGCAGCCTCGTATGGGGCTTTTCACCTCTCTGTAAAAGCTCCTCCCTTCTCCCACACTCCCCTTTTCAGCGAGGGCTACCACTTCTAGGGATTTTTCTGACGTGTGGGGGCACAGGAGCAAGGGGAAGGAAGCCGAGGGCGGGGTTGCGAGGGAAGTGATTGACAGCATGCTACTGCTCCGTCAGGCTGCAGTGACAGGTGAAGACACTGTCTACCGCCTGCCCCTCGTCTTGTTCCAGCCATGCAGTTTCTTCAGCGCTTTTCTCCTGCTTTCTCCCATCTTCAGTTAATTTTTACTTACTTTGTTGGTAATACGGCATTTCATGTGGATTTTCATGGATGGAATCCATGGATGCTCTTCATATGGTATTTACTTAAGTCCTTTAGCTTTTTGGATATTCCTTTAAGAATTGAACTCAGACTGCCTTATACCCCTTACACATGTGGGGTGCCCAGCACCATTTCCACTAACTCTGAGGATTCCAGGGGTCTTAATTTTCTCCAGCCACCCTGGCTCTGAGTTCCTACTGCTGCGGAATTTGTGATCTCCACAAGCGTGCCACCTCCAAAGCATCATGTTCTGCTGGGCACCCCCACCCCCATCCTCTATGCTCTCCTCCTCCGAAGTTCCACATGCAGGGCTGGGGATTAAGTAAACTTTGCTAAAATGCTGGGAAGGTGGAAAGTTGTGACTTTATAAGCCATGCTGAAAGTTCTGCAACAATAAGTATTAGAAAGCCCTGTGATTAAAAGTCCTTGGGCCGAGTTCTGTGAGCAGGTCTTTCTCAAGCAGAGTGCCTCCCCTTCAGTCCCTGGCTATCTTAGGAAATTCTCTTCTCTCTTGCAGCTTGGCTGCCTCTCAGGGGACATCAAAAGGCTCCCCAGCTATTACATAGAATGAATGTCGGTGGCCCCTGCCTTAAACCAAATTCTGAGTGACTTTCGGTGCATGAGATCATGAAGTGCTTTTCTAAACCAGAGGTTCCTCTTTGAGGACTGCATGTTTCCATTAGAGCCATCACTCAACAAATGTCACAACCCTAAGTGTGGTGAATCATGAAATTGTCTTCCAGATGGGTGGGATCCACTCAATTCAGTATGTCACCTCCTCCATCCAGAAGTCAGTCTTCAAATCTGTCGTGTGTGTGGTCTGAAGTTTGGAGAGAAGATGAAGAGCATGGGATTATAGAGATCTCCCGCTTTGTACCCCACGCTTTTCTGTGTTGTTTTTATTTCTTCATATGAATAAATTAATTTTATAGTAAACATAACATCAAAATAAATAAGCAGAACATTCACCTCTAAGAGTGCAGAGTTATTCCTACTGCTTAATAGTCACTCATCTGGGGCTTCTAGAAGTAAGCTGAGAAACTGAAGGTGTAACAGCTGTTCCTAACTTCTGCTTCCACTTAGAAGTGGAGTGGAAGTGAGTGGCAACTAAGAGAAGCTGTATCTGATACAGTCTCTGGCACCTCAATCTATAATCTTTGGTCTACTTCATCTTTCTCAAGGGATCACCTGCTCAGATGAATCAACTTTAATAATTTCACACAATCTGAGTTAGAGCTGCCTTTTGCCCTAGTCTGCTTCTGCATCAGAGTGGAGTCTGGTCTGCACACTGAGCCCTAGAGGAGAAGAAACGAAAAGGCAGATTTACGAGGTGAGCAGTAATGAAGGGGAATTTTCCACTCAAATGGCTAATCTTGTAATCAGCTCTTAGTTCTGCTTCTGTAGACATGCTTGCCACATAGGCCGAAGGGAAGGGTGACCTCAAGATCAACTGAAGACTCACACCCCCCTTTGCTTGTTCTGTCTGGATAACAGATGTATTGAATCTCATGCTCTGTGACTGCCCATAGCAACTCCCACACTCTGTAACCTAAGGACAAATTGACCAATCGGCTCATGCCAACTGTAGCTGCGTGGATAAGCAATATAAAAGCAAGGTTACCCCTGAGCTAGGGCCCAGATCTTCAGAGTGCTAGCCCTTCTGGGACCACCGGCATAATAAACCTGAGTTCTCCCACTCGCTGAGTGCTGCTTGGTTTCTCGTCAGTCTGATTTTTCTGCAACAGTAAGGTATGTTTACACTGTTCATGTTTTTATCCAAGCCTTGTGATAGGGCTTTACTTACGTTAATAAATTAATACCCATTACTATTCATTGAGGAATGAGTTCTGGGAGGTTGAGTAATTTACAAAAGTCACACAGTCACATGTGATGGAGTCATTTCTTAGAGTCCTTTTTGTCTCTAAAGTCATGTTTTCCCATACAATATGCTCCTCATTGGTTAAAGTGATTTACCTGAAGTAACTGGGTGTGGACGCTACTATACCTAACAGCTTCCTTACCCACCAAAGCTCAACTGGCAAAATTACTGCTGGAGGCTGGACTCTGGGGTGATACAGCAATTTCCAAGAGGGGGGTACTTATTTATTTTTAATAAATTGATACAATTGCTTGCACTGAGGAGGACTAACGAAACAAGCTCTTGGGGCCTTGAAAAGTATTTGTTGCAATTTTGGTTGGCAGCCCAGGGAGGATGCTGTTTTTCTGCCGAGATTTCATGATGACGGCTGTGCAATCGGTTGCCCACTCTCTGACTTCGCGCACTCACTGTTCTCTCGTTTTGGAAGTGATCGCGCAGCTGCATTTGAAGTGAAGAGAATAGCTACCAGAAAAACTCCCTATCACTACAGCCAAACGTGTTCTCTCAGCAAAACTGGAGTGCTGAGTTGGTCATTTGCGACAGAAAGACACACAAACGGACCCCGTGGGCACAGCTGCCATCCAGAGCTGAAGCTGAACAAGACCACGCTTTCCTCCCAGCTATCTCTGCTCTGCTCACAGCCCTCGCTCCGTGCGTCCTGGATGATTGACTCGGTCCTGCTTCCACGACGGCGGGTATCCACTGCCAGGCCAGAGACACGTGCCAATCACTGCAGCTGAGAATGGAGATGAAAGTGCTTTTTTTCCTAAATGACTTGGAAAATGGCTTCAATTTCCTTTTTTTCATTTTTGCTAGCGTAGGCCTGGCCTTTAGCGGAGAGGGTCTAGCCTGACTAGGCCATTACAATGACTCCTGCAGGGACATTTTTAAGTTTCCATTGTGTAGTCATTACAGCCCAGTTCAGCTGGCGGAATACTATTGCTTTCAACTTTCTTAGTTTCTTCTCTCTGTAAAGCCCAAGCTACTTGCCAAATTTCAAAAGTATTCAATATTTGCAAAATGGACCATGAGAGCATGATGAAAAAGTCAGGTGCACTGTATTTACAAACTTGAATATGCTCAGTTCAGACGTATGCTTCACCTTACGTTTACTGTGAAGCAGGTCATCGATCCCCTTAAATGAGAGGCTCCTCTGTAAGAAGGGCCAGCTAAGCGTTCACGCTCCCATTGAAAGTACTGAAATTGATCCAATTGTTAAATGAAAAGTTCTAAAAATTTGACACAGCGACTGTACTGATCTTGAGTACCTACTATGTGCCACATGCTTTACTTACCTTATTTCATTGAGTTCTCAAACGACTCTACAGTCAGGCATTTTCCTCACCTTTTTATAGATGCCTAGGTCGAGACCATCATCTCTCCTGGAGCAGAGATGGTGTCCAATTTGTTCACTCCTGTATTCCCGGGGGCAAACACAGGCCCTGAGATGGTAGATCCTTAAGGAATGTTTGGGGAGTTAACTCTGACCTTCGGTGGTTGCTTGTTAACTGTGAGCTGAACTGCTTGAGGAAACCGAGGGTGGGAAAAGCTGAGTGTCACACCAAGGTCTCAAAGTCATTAAACGGTGGGTCAAAATTCACACCAATGCAGCCCCCTTGTTTAAGAATTGTCTATTGAGACCAGAACCGTCAGTAGGTCATTTCTCTTTTGCTTCTCTCGGCACCTCTGTGAGTAGGTCCTCTTAGTGATGGGCCACCAAGCCCA
This sequence comes from Eonycteris spelaea, assembly GCA_003508835.1. Classification (NCBI taxonomy): domain Eukaryota; kingdom Metazoa; phylum Chordata; class Mammalia; order Chiroptera; family Pteropodidae; genus Eonycteris; species Eonycteris spelaea. The sequence goes on from PUFA01000189.1 coordinate 1,099,590, forward strand.
GGTGTGTTTTCTGGTGTGTTCGGGGAACACAGAGCCTCTCAACTCACAAATGTGGTTCCTCCTGGTGCCAACGCAGGAACCTTTCCCATGTCAGGCAGAAATGGCAGTTTGGGGACGGACACCCAAGGCAAGAGTGACCTGAGAGATCTATATATGCCAGGAGAGAGGTGGAGAAGGGCACTTATCTTCTGTGACTGAGGGACAGGTGGCCTTTCTGTCCCCTGGGATTAGCTAGAGTCTTCTCCTATGAAGTGGTCCTTAAGTCCAAGCAATACCACAGCTGAGATGTGAATTCATTTAGGGATTTGGCTAAGAGAATGAGAACAGCCTGGCAGAGAGAAAGCCAGCCAGTGATGAAGGGCCACAGGGATTCCGGCTCCTGACAGGGTTTGTCATGGAACTCAAATGCCAGAAACGAGCACATCCGGGGGAGGGGGATCATCAAGGAGCGGGGAGGGATGGGCAAGATTAGGTGGTGGCTGCATGTGTAAACGCTGGCCTCTTTCTGACAAAACATCTTTCTATGATTTCTTATCTCAGGCCTTAAATTATCCAAGTCAATACACATAACTCCATAAATGCTGAACTCTTCTAATGAATTCCTTTATATTTAAAAATATGTATTCGAACGGAAAATAGAGCTCATTGACTAAGCTTCTTCTCTCCAACAGTTGGTCTCTGATCACTGGACCAGACGTCAAAAGCCTCCTGTTTTGATGTTGAATTCTCCCTCGCTCATTTGCTTCCCGAGTCACCTGACAATGTCCCTTTGGTCTCTAAACCTCGGCTTCTGCACTGGAGTGTGGCGCTACGGAGGCTTTTCGCCTGGGTTCTCGGCTTCCCTCTCGCACTAATGCTTGTCTGTCCCAGGGCATGTTTCTTAGCTTCTCTGTGCCTCAGCTTCTCTGTCTCTAAAACAAAAAGGATACTGGTTAGTACCTCCCTCACTGTTTATCCATAAGAATGTCACGATCCTCACAACACAGAAAGGGTGCTGAATAGGGCATGGCACAGTAAATGTGCCGGATGGCCATAAGCAGGGGCTAAGCTCGCTATGTCCTACAGTTGTGAGAATCAGCCAAAAGAATGCATTTGCAACCTTTAACTGCACTTGGGCTGTGCATATGTGCTTAGGCAAATGATAACATCCGTGTCATTATCATGTAATTTTGAATTTTTTGTCTGCTTGCTCATTTTCCTCAAAACTGCTTGATGAATGCGCAATTCTCCCTATAGAAATAGGACCCTGATGTCAGGATCTCGCAACAACATTTATAACACATAGCAGTTTTCCAAGCCCGTTCAAAGGCATCGCAGTCACTCCACACGGCAATCCCGAGTGGACATGTTGGTAATTCTCCCTCCCAGATGAAGGAACTGGGGCTCAAAGAGGTGATTTATTCGGCATCCCTGAAGGAGGGGTCGGAGGCAGATCTGTGCTGTGAACATACATCTTTCCTTTCCAGGGTTCTGCCTTATCCCGTTGCCTCCTCTGAGGGTTTACTGACCAGAGGCTCAGAGTCCAATCAGTGGGGGATCCCTGCTCCAGAGTGCTTCCGAAGCAAGGCTGGAGTCTAGACACGTGATGTGACTGATTGGGGGGCCCCTTTTTCCTGCAGCCCCAGCTGGCCGGGGCAGAGGGGGAAGCTCTCCTCCCCCAGGCGCTGCCCTGCGCGTGGTCACGCGGACCGCACATGAAGGCGGGGACACTGGAGCAGCAGTTCTTTTAAAAGGCAATCTCTTTTTAAAACTCCCTCTTTGCAGAATTATTGCAATAATTGTACCCCCGCCGTCTATACCGTGTCGGGCTGCCCTCCATGGGCCACAGGTCAGCAGCTAATCAGCTGTCCTCTGTCCCTCCGAGACAGGTGAGCAACGTGCCGCAGCAGTTGGGAGCTGGCTGCACACCCACATCTGCCTCCGCGTTCCCACCCAAGGCGAGGGTCACCGCGTCCCCTGCGCTCTCCAATCTCTCCGCAGTAATATTCTTTATATATCCTATTATTGTCAGCAGAAAACCATTTGGAGGCCTGTATGTGATTGTGGGAGATGGCCAGCTGGAAGCATTTGAAGAAAATATCTTTTTACATTTCCTTTTATTGAATTCGAAGAATTCGTGGTTGAATGCAGAGTTTTATACTGCATTTCGATACAGCGAAAGTTGGAAGAAAATCTTTTTTAAAGCTGCAAATGGATCTCGGTAACACTTTGATTAAATAGTTGCTAGTGAATCTGCGTTTCCCTGGGCTCATCACAGGCCTTTCTCTCACCGGGGTAATTCCACCCTTGATGTCTTTATTTTATGAAGGAGGATGGAAGGGAAAATGATATCCAATTTAATGAGTTTTTTTTTTACTCATCCAACATGCAAAAAGAGAAACCTAGAAGACACACGAATAAATCTCACATGGCCAAGCTTTCCAGGCGTGAGGGTTTTTTTTTTTTTTAATCTAAAATCACCAGTTATAGAATTAGTAGTTTTCTGATTAAAATATAATCAGCCTTCAATGATTTCCCTCTTCATCCCTAGGACACTCAGGCGTGCTGTGTGCACAAGGCGTGAGCCAGGAACGACCCCAGCAATAGGATAGTATGTTGCTTGCCCTGTTCTTATGAGGAAAGGATATTTAACAGTACATTGTTACGTCACCTTTATCATGTTTATGAGTGTGTCTCTTTTCTTCCGAAAACTCAGTTTGGCTCCCACACCACAGAGATTGTGCTTTCAGTGTCTTCTGTATTCTCCAGGCTCTGAATGGGGCAAGCACGTGTCTCAGTGTGGGAGGCATTTAGCGTTTCTAAATGCCTCAGTGCTCAACTACAAAATATGTGGCTCATATTCAAACACAGCTGTTTGGTCCCTAACCTATGGGATGAGCACTACATGAGTTTTTTCAAATGAGAACTGGGGGGCGGGGGCGGGGGGGGGACTATAGAGAAACAGGGTCCACTTTTTCTAAGTAGCCCTCAGGGGCACTTGGTCCAGCTGACGTTTCTTCCTGGCAGCTCTGTCTGTACCAAGGCTGCTAGCACTTGGCTAGCACTCATTTTCCAGTGGGCCTTCCAGTTTGATGTGGCCAGATGACTGGATTGTAGCTAATGGAATATGGGCAGAAGAAACATTTATCTTATCTAAGTCTGGCATAAAAATCTGCCACACATCTTCCCATTTTTGCTGACTTTAGAGGACGTGTGTCAGAGATGACAGAGTCATGACCGGCCTGGAGCCCGGAATGACCGAGTGGAGCGGACTAACCCCCCGGACCGGAACCACCTTGGGCCACCCTGACCCAAGTGGAAGCATTACATGTTGAGCTTATGTGTTGTTGCAGCCTGACACACCCGAACTAATACGCCACACCGCTGCTGGGTCAGGAGAAGTGCTCCCTCTGGCTGGACCCCGCGAGATCGCTGGGATAGGATGCTCGGCGACCTTGGACGGCATGTACTCCTCAGAGACAGCTTAGACAGGGCTGACGTGCTAGTAAAGGTTCCGCCTCTCCTGTGGCATTTCTCAACGTGCTATTTAACAAGCGTCCAGAACAGGAGTCGAGTGGGCCATTGAACCTGGTGAAGGCTCACCGCCAAGTTCATGATTGTGGAGGGAAAAATAACACTCAAGACTCTAGCAAGCAAAGCAAAATGGCCCTCAAATGAATCTATGGCCAAGGGGGCTTCTACTGAGGAACAGGAAAAGACTTGGGGAGGCTCAGAAAACCGATGACATCCCTCTGTGTGTATGTGTCAGTGTGTGCATTGCATATATGTGGATGCTCGAAGCCCTGGATTTCTTTCCTTTACCTCTTACCACTTTTTCTGGTTGCCAAAGGTGCGTATTAGTTATATCCAGTAAAAGCTGAAAGCTGGGTCTCAAGAGAGTGTGTGTAGTGATTTTTTATTTTTATTTCGTTATGGAGGATGTGGAATTTACATCAACTAAGAGTTATTCAGTGCATTTGCTTATATTTTTCAAGAAATGTCTGCAGTTTTCTGCTTTCTAACTTTCTGCTTTTAACCTAGTTATTACAGTTTTCATCTGAGCCCAAATATAATGATTCACTGTCATGTCTAGGTTTATTTGGCTGATTATGAGATCTGAAGGCAATTCAAGATTTTCATTTTTATCACTGTACATAAAAACCTTATTAGCAAGTATTTCTCAGTGATCTCATTGTCTTTCAGAATCACCTCTGCTTTCCTACATTTTAAATTGCTCTCTAATTTTTAAAGCAGCCTGCCTTTTCTCAGCCTTCTTTAAAGCTCTCTGCTTGTCTTTTGATGGGAAGTTCACAGGAATTTTTTTTTCTTTTATTCTGATTGGCTAAAAAAAAATAAGTGAAACTTTTCTTATGTGCACATGTATGCTAATCCTACGATTTATTATCTAGCTCAAAATTCACAAATGAGGCCCAGAGAGTAACTTTCCTTTTTTTTTTGATTTTTACTTGAGCTGAGTCTTCATGAGTATTTAAACACCCAGTAGATCTGGCAGTAGTGTGCCCACATTTCCACCTGCAGCGATGGACCCGTGTAGAGGCTGGACCCGTGTAGAGGCTGTTTCTTTAGATGGCTCCTGGGCTTCTCTGCCATATTCACTGACATGTTCCTTGTGCAGGTTGTCTCAGTGTGTGTGATTTTTCCTGGTCCGTGTACAGTTTTAAGTTTGTAACTCTAGGTTTAATTATTAAACAGCCACTCCGTGTTTGCATTTCTAAATACATACAACTGAGAAATCCATTAGTGTAAATCTATGTATCTGAAGGAGATTCTAAACTTATTATTTCTAAATTAGGTAGTTTAGTAACAGAAGAGAAAGATCTAAGTCATTCTAATTTGTGGACATGAGTGTAAAAATTTAAAATAAAACATTAAGTATATTAAAAGACCAAGAAGTGTTTAGTCAAACATCGCAAGATACATTAACATGAGCAATATATCATTGTGGTTCATTATATTAACATATTAAAAGTCAAACATAATAATTTCAATAGATGCTAAAATGAATTTGATAAAATAGATACCTATTATTTCAGTAAAGAAAACTTTTCATATTATAGAAGGAAATTTCTTTAATTCTATAGAAGATAATCTACCAGAAATTCAGAACTGATAACATAATTAACAGTGATGTGTTAAGTGTGTCCCATTAGGTTCAAAAGCACTTCTTGTCATTTTTAGTACCCAATGTCTTATGGGCAGTTCTAGCTAATGCATGCCATGAGACAAGGAATAAACATGTATAGGAATAAACAAGTAGAAAAAACCTTGCCGGAGACCAGCTCCAGCCAATTCCAGGGCTGAAGGATACGTGGAGTCAGCAAAGGAAAAATGACAGGCAGCGAGCCTTGATGCAAGGCAGTTTAATTTTTTAATCTCCCTGAAAATGTAGAGGTGCAGGGTTTTTAAGCCCCAAATCCCATTCTTCATTCTGTCTAAACACAAAGGTCTATTTTTCTTCTATTCATTACCTGTCGACCCACAGATTGGGTATGCAAGCGGGGTTACAGAAGTAGAAAGCTTGTTTAGATTGTTATGTTCCTATAAACAAAGGCCTATGCTCCTATAGTGATAGTCGAACAGTAATTTCTAGTAAGAATCATTATTTCAGCCACCACATTCCATCCCCCCGGCCTTTGTGAGCCTAACAGGGGCTTTCCACGTAAGCACTGACACAATGGCCCACTCACAAAGTAAATCTTGCTTTCTCCTCTGATCAAGTTGTTTGATGAATTCCTATTACTTATATTTCTTTGTGCCCTATTCTTGGAAAAGTTGCCCTTCTCCCTAACACCCTGCTCCTCTCCCAAGGACGGAACAGTAATCAAAAGCAATGCAAATTCAATAAGACAATACAGAGGAAAGCAACAGGCACAGAAGACTCTAGCATCGCTTGCTTTGCAAGCCACGCCCCACTCTGGCTGCAACTGTGTCAAACAGCCTGAGGTCTGTGGCCTGCAGCAAAAACTCATAAACAGGAAAGAATACACTTAGTTAGCAACATCACAAAACCCTGTTTAGCTAGGTGATCAGATATACCAATGGCCAATGAATTTACTAATCATGTCTATGTATTGCGTAATGAAACTTTGATTTTAAAAAAGCCTCTTGAACAACTTGAACCACGAGGTTCAGAGAGCTTCTGGGCTGGTGAACATTTATTTGGGTGTGCTGAGAGGCGGCAGGTCTGGACGGGGCACAGATGCTCTATGTCCCCTTCCCCCCATACCCTGCCCTGTGCATCTCTTCCATTTGGCTCCCTCAATTATACACTTCATAATAAAAATGTAATCAGAAATATAATGCTTTCCTGTGCTCTATAAATCAATCTAGCAAATTACTGTAACTTTGGGGGAGGTTGTGAGGACTCCCAAAATTGTAGTCAGCCAGGCAGAAGTGTGGGTAGCTGGGGACCCCATTAGTGTCTGGTGTATAAAGTAGGGCCAGTCTAGTGGGCTGAGCACTTAATCTATGGCATGTGAGCTACCTCTAGGTAGTTAGTGAATTATAGGACATCCAGTTGGTGTCAAAGAATTAGAGAATTGGTTCTGGAAAGACACATTAACAGTTATCAACAAATAGTCAGTAAAAAGTTTACTAGAGGTAAAAATACTAAATTGGCATGTGTGAAAAATAGAGCAAAATTATTATTTGCATGCAAAAATAAAAAATTGGTAGTTGTACAGCTACCGTGAAAAGAGCTACTTCAGAGTGTCACGACTGAGATTTCATGTATTCATGCTTTTAGTCATTTATGCAGTCCTGATCATCAAGGGTCATTGGTTGCACATGGCACAGTACTATTTTGACCTTTGAGAGATGTGGTCCCAGAAACTTATCTCATGAAGGAAACCCTGGCCCACCTAAAAGATGACTGACACGTACTTATAAAGAAGTCAGGACTTGATAGCGCACAGAGCTGAAGAGAACAAAATGCAAAGAAGAAAAGGAATCATTAGAAATAGGAACATTAATTATTCGTTAAAATAACGTAATATTCTGGAAATATTGTCTGAAATAAACAGAAAAGCATGTAGTTGTAGTCATCTATTCACACATGTGCACATACACAGATAGCAAAGACTTGCTCTTGAAAAACTCACAGGAGGCCCACAGTGGTCGCTGGTGAGGGGAAGTGGGAAAGCGTGGAAGCAGGCATCAGTAGAGACGTGTTTCCCCTTCTGTGTATCCTGATGTCCTATTTGATTTTTTTTCTCTTTACTGTGTGCAGGTGTTACCTTAAAATTAAACAAAAAGAGAAAAAGTAATGCCCATTGTTATTCGCATTTTACAAATGAGGAAACTGAAGTTCTAAGTTGTTTGGTGTTTACCCGTAAACTGAGTTGGATAGATCTTCTTCCAGAACGCCAGCTATACCTAGTTTCGGGAATGTAATGCATAAGTCACTCATATTAGAAATGTGTGCCATCAAGGGAAACATATGCTTGTAGGTAACAAAGAGCGATGTGACATTCCAAGGACTTCCTACGATGTTCGGAGAGCAGGGACTCATGCGATTGTTTTCCTCTCAGCAAGATGAAGGGACAATGCAGCCATATCATCGCCTGTCCACAGACAGCCTCCTGTTTTTGGCAAATAACCTGGCTTTTGTGCCAGTGGGTGGAGCCCTGAAGAGAAAGGGGTGGTCTGTCACTCCCAGGAGGAGTCTTACTTGCCTTTTCTATAGACAGGGGACAAGTGTACATTCTGCACTTGAACCTGTTTTTCCTGTTTCCGTAAAACAGAGTTTCCGTAAAACAGGCTAAAAGTATTGGTGTTTGACATTCCTATTTTTTGATGATTAATATTGAGTAAAGCAAAAGTAGCGATATTAATTACGCCATGCGGCAGGTGAACCAAAAAATGTGTAGGTGGCACATTTCCATCCCTGGGATGTTTTATGACAGTTATAAATCTATAAAAGGACTGATTTGCAATGGAAACACTGACATGGCTTTTAGAATAGGAATACAAATGACTCCACAAAGATGACAACTATATGACATATTTTCTTCTCATAAGATTTCAAGGAATCAATTAAAAATAAAAATAAAAAAACCAATGACAGCAACTTTTCTTTCTTTACTTGAAGCCACCAGGGCTTGAAATTCAGAAAATAAATGTTCTGCCACTGTCATAAGTAATTAAAGATGAGGACAACAGCAACAAAATCCCTGTCACAGTGGTCTCTTCACACGAGCAGAAAAGACCGAAGTCAGCGATAGCCTGGCTTTAGCTATCCGCTCCGGTCGGGACCTCACATTTTTCCTCCATTGCCCGGGGAGCCACTGTGCCCTTGGCCTCCAGACCTGTTCCCCGCCCCTCCCCCACCGCCCAACCCCTCCGACAACGTCCAAGGCCTTCCGAGACCCCCGAGCCTGCGGGGAATTATTTGACAGTGCTCTGTTAAGGCCTTTCCCGCGAGCATCCCACAAACTGACCCGTTTCACATCTTATACCCCAAACACTTGTTTTCTCATTCAGTAGCCTTCCTCGTCTGCTCTTCGCCGTCAGCACAGCACATGCTGAGCACCTGACGCCCCGATCGTTCCGCAGAGTCTGCGGAATCACGGAGCCTTTTCTTTCCAAAGAAGCAACCAACGGCACTTGGCCGATAAAACCCACGTGTTGCTGTTTGACGTGTTTTGATATTCTACCTTTTGTAGGATTTAGGGGTGCTTGACTACTAATTGGAAAGAAAAGTGACATGTGAGAAGGAGAAGGAAAGAACTTTTTTTCTGAAACGGAGCAGCACAGAAACTGGGCTATAAAGGTATGAGGAGGTGACTGAAGAACAACTTTTTTCATGACTGAATTTTCTATTAAATCTTCCTTTTGATAAAAAGAAATAAACACAAATTGTTCAGGTTTCTACAGCTGTTCCTGCAAACCCCCTACTCCCACCGAGCTCATGCCGGAGCGGGGAGAGCTGCTAAGGGCTGACCCGGAGGAAGGGACGTGAGTCCGACAGGGCAGTGGGGCACGAGGAAGACGTGGACCAAGAGATACTTAGGAGGAAGAACGGCCAGGAGGGCGACTGGAAAGGAGACAGAGTCAAAGGTAATGTCGCAGTGTCAGCTTGGGGCAAAGACTTGGGTTCACAGCACAATTCCCTGTAATTAGGGAGGTAAGAACTCAGAGAAAGCTGAAGGAAAAGAGATGGTATCAGTTTAGAAAATAATGCATTTGTGGCATGTAAGGTAAGGTGATTAAGCTTTCAAATGCCAGGGTAAGAATGTCACTTGGTTCCATAAAGAGGAGGGAGGAGGCTGCCTCCCCACCCTTACTGCTTAGGGTGTTCCTGGAAAATACAGGGGTCCTCAATAAACGTCCGACTTTGGGTTTTATGAGGTGAGGTCATGAGTCTTCTGACCCTTGAAGCTACAAACATAACCTCCAAAATGAACTTGAGAGTCCCTCAGAGGGTATACATGTGACAATCACACACAAGAGACGTGTCTTCTTGTCTCTAACACAGATTAAGAAAAAAAGGTTTTACTTTTTCTTCTCTGCTTTATAAATGAATGTATGTGAAATTCTGTCCAGTGAAGGCACGTTCCTGCTCCCTTTACATGCAGGTAATCTGGTAAAACTCATTTTAACTTGTTTCTCTCTTCTGTGTTGGTACAGAGGGGTCTCTTCTTGGTAGGATTGTTTTATTTCCCCAAAGCATAGCTGTGGAATATGTAAATGGAGATGTCCCTAAAGCATTCAAATTTGTGGAGTTGATATTACTGGCTTGTAAAATGTCAGAAGTTATCCCTAGAGTGGAAAGAAAAGGAAAACGTGGTTAGCTTCCTGAGACTGAGGACGGGGACAGGCTGCAATAAGACGCTCACAGATGACAGGCCGAAGGGTTCACAGAGGAGGGGGAAGCAAGAAGGCCATGCGCCTCTCTCTCATTCATCGTGCTTCTGTGCCTGGACATGCAATGGGGTTTGTTGAATGAATAAGTGAATGTTGTAGTCAGTCCCCTGGCCTGAAAGTGAGGGAGAAACTCTGATTGAGGTAGAAGAACATTCCAGTGAGGTTTGACTTGGCTGTTGCTTTGAATCTCAAGCTGTCACCTTTCCCTATTAGCCCAGACCTCCCCGCCCTCACTCCTCTGTCAGGGACATAAAGAGGGTGACCCCAGCAGGATAAGAATGCCACCATCGGATAATCGGCTCTCCCCTCATCCACGGGTACCGATTTGGTGGGGCTTCATCCTGCCTGCACTATTCCAGCCCTTGGTGCAATTTATATTCTCCCTGTCTGATGCATATTTTTTTAACTTTCTCTTTAAAAAGCATTCTTAATGTTTTGTCTTGTTAAATTATTTATTTTTAACAAATTAGTTCATTAAAGATATGTGAAATGTATATATTTGTAGATAAAAATAGTAAAACAGATAGCCACGGTGGAAAATCTTCTCATCTTTAATTCCCCTCTCCAGAGGCAGAGTGTTGTCAATTCCTACTTTATCTTTTGAGGTATGGTCTATTCATATCCAAGGAAACGTGTGTGTATGTCCATGTGTATATTTGTGTGTGCATGTAGTGTGTATATGTATTATGTGTGTATATATTTTTTACATAAACAGTAACATGTCATACATACTATTTTGCACCTTAGTTATTCTATCCAATGATATATTTTGGAGATTGTTTCATATTCATATAAATAATTTTAAGTTAAATTTTTTTCTAAATTCAGACTTATAGAAAGTTGCAAGAATAGTATAATTTCCTTATAATCTTTACCAAGTTTCACTAACTATTCTTATTTTGTTACATTTGCCTTATCATCTTGTTTTTCAAATATTTTTTATCATTTTTGAGTCATTTGAGAGTAAAGGTTGCATGTATCATGCCTCTTTACCCTTTAATATCCTAAGAATAAGGCTACTGACTAATATAACCAACATACAGTTGCCAAATTTAGAAATGTAATATTAGTATTTTTTATCTAGTCTAGAGCCAGTATTCCAATTTAGCAATTTTCCCCAAAAGTACTTTATATACTTTATAGCATTCTTTTTTTTATAGGTTTCAGTCCAGAATGAAAAGTTACATTTAGCTGGTTATATGTTTTTATTCTCCTTTATTTGAGACTAATTCCTCAACTTTGGTTTATCTTTAACAATGTTGATTTTAAAAAATTAGGCTAGGAATATTTTATAGAATGTCCCTTGATTTGGGTTCGTATGATAGTTCATGATTTTTGCTAGAATGTGACCTAGGTGACATCGTGTCCATCTTACGATATTACATCCAAGAGACACAGAATGTCTGTTTGCTCCTCATTGGCAATGTTCATTTTGATCACTTGATTAAGGTGTTGTCCATTGACCCACTCCACAGATATTAATTTTTCTTTTATAATTAACAAGCAATTATACACACACACACACACATACATATTTTTTTAGGCGAGGCAACCCTTGGTTGACTTCACAGATTGCAAGGACCTTGTCAGTTAACAATCCCTTATTATTTATTTTTTTATGCTTATAGCACCTGGTCTTCCTAGGTGGTCTCCCCTCCAAGTACTAACCAGGCTCGACCCTGCTTAACTTCTGAGATCAGACAGGATTGGGCTTGTTCAGGGTGGCATGGCCGTAGACTGTAGGGAGATATTTGAGACTCTACTTTTGCTAGATTTAGCATCTATTAATAATTTTGCCTCAATCGTGTTAACTGTGTTATTTACAAAATAGTGATATTTTAAAAATTCTATCATTTCTTGAACATTTATTAGTCAGCATTATACTATAAGAAAGAGTTTTTCCTTCTCTCCCTTTCATTTATACATTCATCATTAGTATCATCTCATGGGTTCTTATTTTATTCAGTGGATTGTAATTTGCCACCATTGCCCAGATTGGGCCAGTGGGAATCCCTTCGATCTTTCTGTTCATTAAGAAATTCATATCTTCAGGCTTTCAATCACCACAATCAAGAGTAGAAGAGTTCTCGTAGCCTAACGCATTTTTGTGTTTATTGAACCAGGTTCCTTCCTACCATCTTCGACTCCCGGCACCCACAGGTGTGCTAAGCATCATCACTATAGTTTTACCTTTTTCTAGAAGTTCATATAAATAAAAGTATACAATATGGAGTCTCGGAATTAACTCAACTCGCAAGGATTAAAAAGAATACATCGGTGGATTTGCTAACAATTTGTTTAGAATTTTCACATGTATATTTATAAGTGAGATTGTATTTAAATTTTCTTTCTTAAACTGTCCTTGCCTAATTTGAGGATCGAGGTTACTGTAGCCCCACAAGATTATTTGGTAAAACTTTTTATAATTTCCCTAAAGGATGTATAAATACTGGAATAATCATTCTTTGAAAAGTGGATAGAACTTACCTACCTAGACCTGGTGCCTTCCTTGTGAGTCGATTTTAAATTAATTTAATTTATTCAATTTTTGTAAAATTCTTGAGACTTATATCTTTCTGAATCAGAGTTGGTAAATTATGTTATACTAAGCCACTGACTGTTTAATATAGCTTTAAGGTTTAACGACACAAAGTTATTCATAATATTCTCTTTGAATTTTGTAATCTCTGCTTTATCTGTAATTACGTCCTTTTAAAAACTTTTTAATATAGCTTGTTCATACTAATTTTTTGATGAATGTTTTTCAGAGATTTATAATTTTTACTATAAGAACCAGATATTGAATGTGTTAATACTCCCTATTACATGTCTGTTTTCCAGTGGAGAGAGTAAAGATTCCTTAAAGGATTTTTTTCTCTGACAGGGAGAATTTCTTTCTGGCTCATTTTTTCACAATAATATAGTCATCTTCATGGCTTCTGACCTAATGTGCACATCCCACCTTCATCTTTACCATGTTGAGTGGTCCCAGGCCTTGGTTTGACCCTAAGTCATTCCAAACTGTCTTCTTGCCTCTGGACAGACAGATCCTGGGTTAGAAGGTTATTCCTCACTAATTTGCTTTCAGCTCATTTTTCCTCCTGGTTGGTGTTTTACATACTGTCCTGAAAGCTAATCAATGAATTTTAAAATGAGGTTGTTATAATTTATAAGAGAAAAAAATTTTAAAATGTCTAGCGTGCATGCAGCTAGGAGGTGAAATCCATTTAATTAAAGCCAATTTTAAACAAAAAAAAATTAGAAAAGAAAAAAATGATTCTATATAGCCATGTTGTCCAATAGAAATACAAACGAGCCACATACATTTTTAAATTTTCTGGTAGCCACATTTAAAAAAATGGGTGAAGTTACTTTTAAAAAATATTAAAATATAGTTGGCATACAATATTATAGTGGTTTCAGGTGTACGATATAGTGGTTTTGACATTTATATACCTTACAATGTGATCACCACACTAAGTATAGTAACCATCTGTCACTGTGCAAAGTTATTACAATATTACTGACTGTATACCCTGTGCTGTACCCTACATCTCCCTGGCTTATTTTTTTTTACAATTGGAATTTTGTACCTCTATTCTCCTTCACCTTTTTCATCCATCCCCCAACTACCCTGCCCTCTGGCAATCATCAGATTGTTCCCTTTCTGAGTCTGTTTATGTTTTATTTCTTCTGTTTTTATAGATTCCACATAGAAGTGAAATCATATGGGATTTGTCTTTCTCTGTTTAATTTATTTCAATTAGCATAATACCCTCTAGGTCCATCGATGTTGTCACAAATGGCAAGATTTCTTTTTTATCGCTGAGTGATATTCCATTGTGTGTTCGTGCATATACCACATCTTCCTTACCCATTCCTATATTGATGGACACCTACGTTATTTCCATATCTGGCTATAATGTTTTTGTTTTCTTTGGATAAATGCTCAAAATGGAATTGCCAGGTCACAGAGTAATTCTGTTTTTAATTTTTCGAGGAATCTACATACTGTTTTCCATAGTGCTGCACCAATTTATAATCCCACCAATGGTGCATGAGCTTTCCCTTTTCTCCGCATCCTGCCAACACTCGTTATTTTAACTTTTTGACAACAGCCATTTGACAGGTGTGAGGTCACTGTGGTTTTGATCTGCCTTTCCTTGATGATTAGTGACATTGATGATCCTTTCATATGTCTGTTGGTCATCTGTAGGTCTTTTTTGCAGAAATGGCTCTTCAAATGCTCTGCCCATTTTTTATTTGGATTATTGGTGTTTGTTTATTTTTTTATTTTTGATGTTGAGTTGTATGATTTCCTATATATTTTCAATATTAACCCCTAGTGGATATATCATTTGTGAATATCTTCTCCCATCCAGTAGGCTACGTTTTCATTTTGTGTGTGGTTTCCTTTGTTTTGCAGAAGGTTTTTTAGTTTGATATGGTCCCATTTGTTTATTTTCAATTTTATTGCTTTTGTCTGAGGAGAAATATACAAAAAAATTGCTAAGACCAATGTTAAGGTGTTTACTACTTATGTCTTCTTCTAAGTGTTTTATGGTTTCAAGTTTTACATTTAAGTCTTTACTCCATTTGAGTTTATTTTTGTATATAGTATGAGAGTGTGGTCCAGTTTTATCTTTTAGCATGTCTCTGTCCGATTGCCCAGCACCACTTATTGAAGAGACTGTCATTTTTCCATTGTATATTCTTGCCTCTCTTCTTGTGGGTTAATTGACAATATAAATGAAGGTTTATTTCTAGGCTCTCTCTTCTGTTTCATAGATCTATGTGTCTTCGTTTGTGCCAGTACCATACTGCTTTGATTATTATAGCTTTGTAGTATGGTGTGAAATCAGGGAGCACGATACCTCCAACTTCGTTCTTCTCTTTCAACATTGCTTTGGCTACTTAGGGTCTGTAGTGGTACAATATAAATTTTAGGATTATTTGTTCTAGATCTGAGAAAAAAGCCATAGGTATTTTGATAGAGATTGCATTGAATCTATAGTTCACTTTGAGTAGTATGGACATTTTAATAATATTAATTCTTCCAATCCATGAGCACGGTATGTCCTTCCGTTTATTTATGTTCTTTTCACTTCAATGTCTTATAGTTTTCAGAGTAAAGAGCTTTTACCTCCTTAGTTAAATTTATTTCTGGGTATTTTATTCTTTTTGATGCACTAATAAATGGGATAAATGGGATCATTTTCTGAATTTCTCTTTCTGATTGTTCATTATCAGTGTATAGAAACATAACAGACTTCTTTATTTTAGTTTTGTATCCTGCAACTTTACTGAATCATTTCTTAGTTCTAATATTTTTGGTGGGGTCTTTAGGGTTTTCTATATATAGTACTATGCCATCTGCAAGCAGTGAGAAATTTTCTTTTTCCTTTTGGATGCCTTTTATTTTTTTCTTGTCTGACTTCAGCCTCAAACTTCTAATACTATGTTAAATAAGTTGGTGAGAGTGGGCATCCTTGTCTTGTTAATATATATTTTATTTGGCCCAACATATCCAAAATATTACTATTTCAACATAATATAAAAATTATTAATGAAATAGTTTACATGTTTTAACACCATCTTCAAAATGTATATATGTTTATACTTATAACACTGTTCAATCTGGACTAATCACATTTTAATTTCTCAAAGTCAAATGAAGCTAGTGGATATTATATTGGATTATGCAGTATATAGCATTTATAGCATTTTTACCATTTTTTATTATATCTCCCTAACTTTTCTCTATATACGTTTAATCTCTTTCAAATCTTTTCCTGGTATCATCTTTGCCTTTGCCTTTCGAAATGATTCTTATTTTCTCTATATGTAAAGAGAGGTAACATTTTTCTAGAGCTTCTTTGGTTTAACGACTTTAATTCATATAAGACCTCGATAGTTTCAAAATATGTTTCATTGTTCTAACAACTATGCCCTGTTAGAGGCTACTGAAACAGGAAATGGTGAGGATGTACCACTTTTTGAATTTAAATCTTTGCAATAAAAATAGGCAGTCATTTGGTATATTTAGAATTTGTGTCTATTGTGTTAAAATGTGGAAACCAAATGCTTCAGAACATTTGTGAGTATTGTATTTTAGGATCTGAATGATGTTTCCATTTTTCCATGCTAATGGACTTAAGAGATATCGTCATAGTTATTATCACATTGAATATATTTAATCATTTATTTCACGATATGTTTAAAAAGCAAATGACCTGACACATATACCTATTTTGTACTAGGCTCTGTTTTAGGCACAGGGGGTAGAAGTAGAAATAACTTGTTCCTGTCACTGTGGAACATCTCACAGTAGATTTTGATTGCAAGTATTGCATTCTGAACATTGCAATAAATGTAATTAGTGTTATTATCTAGCTATCCATCTAATTATGTATGGTACTCTTAGGTACACTAGAGACATGAGATAAATGATATATAATTTTGCATATGTACATTGAGAAATTGAGGAAAATTTTCATAGGCTGAATTTGATACAAGTCTTTAATGATAGTCAAAGTCATAAATGTACATTTTTTGTCAGTGACCTCAGAATGTTGAATATGGAGTGGCATTCCTAATGCACCCATTTATTATAGGTAACATTGTTAAATATTCACTTATTTGCTTCAGTTTATTTTTTTAGGTATAGCCATGATCATTCAAAACACAAAGTAAAACATTTCAAAATGATTCAAAGTCTTTACCTTTCTGATAGAAAACTGTGATGGTTGCTTTGAGGAAACAAACAAAAAAAAAATAAAACATTTTTTTTCCAGAAGGAAAGATATTCTTTTTAATATATAATAACTGAAAATAATTAACCCAAGATTTATGGGATAACAACAACAATGTAAAATGTTTCTTTGTATAAAAGTGTTGTTTCCTAGGGTTTAAGGAGCTTAATTTTTGCTCCTTATTTCTTATGTCTCCTTTGGTTAGTTGGTATAGAATTACCCCAATTCTTCTTCAGAATTTATGAACAGTGTCCTCCTAGTTTTCTTTCCTTTCTTTCTTACTTCCTTTTCTTCTTTTTTTCTTTCAACTATAACCAGATTTATTCTCTTAGTGTGGAGATTGCAGTTCCTTAAGTGTATTGGTGTGTCTCAATAATAACCCTCCTACCTTCTCATTAACCTTGAGTAAAGGTAAGTCACAAACATTTTTTTACCAGGATGGAAAATGCATAAGAACAGAGCAAGTTGCTCATCTTTGACCTTCAGTAATTTTAATAGTCTAGACCGGTGTTCAGTTTTCCCATTGACACTTCAGAAACTGCCATCTATGAACGAATAGCACATTCAGTGGAAGGTGAATAGTCTAGCACAGCCTATGCAAAACAATCTTTTTGTCAGGGAAAATCGAAAGCTACCCAAAAATTCAGGGTAGAGAGGACAGTCAGGAGACTATAAATAACATCAAGGTATTTCAGATGCTCGAATAAAGGCACAGTGGAGTCATTTCAAAGGCATCTTAATCCTTTGATCTTACTATGGTGAAGACCAAAGTGTCACTTGTCCAGTGGGTAAGGAGATCACTGTCACAGACCTACGCAATACAGCAGCTCTCCGTGGGAGGAAGTATAGCAGAGCAAAACACTCCCTCTGTGTCGATGGTGCTCAAAGGGAAAGTCTCTGTGTCATTTCAGGTGAAGTCACAGAACCTGAATAGTAGTTCGGTATTAGATTTTAAATGCTTTCTAAGTACATATTTACAATGGAAACTATAATAATAAGCATTTGTTAACATCCAGCTTTCCTAAAGTGGTTATTTGAAGGGATGACTCTATAGCCTTGACATAACTCTACTAAAAACAAAATACATAATTGCCTTATGAATCCATTCACTAAGGAAACCGTGTGTCCCAAAGACTGAACTTAGAGCAGCATGCCCCTTGGGAGCTCAGGCAGGCATGTCTGGAAGGTGCTGCTTTCTCCTCTCACAGCACAGCACGGGAGCAGGCAGGAACTTTGCAAGGGCAGGATGAAAATGCCAAGGAGCTTCCTGGCTCCTTCAAAGTCAACTCTTGACAGTCCAGCTTTATTAGTTTTATTAGAGCATCGTCTATTCCCTAAATGCCACGTGGGTCTCTATTCAAATATAAGTAAAGAAATATAATCCAAAGATAAACATAACTTGTTTGGTGATCACCCAGTGTTTATGAATATTCACAGTCTGGGTCTCCTCCAGGGAGAACAGGAAGAGCGTGGAAAGCTGGCCGTACGGTTGTCCCCCTTTATGTGCATTTCACCTCTGTGCTTTCAGTTACCCATGGTCAACCACAGTCCAGAAATATTAAATGGAAAATTCCAGATATTTTTGAGAAAGAGAGAGACACAGTCACATATCTTTATTAAGGGGTCTTGCTATAATTATTTTATTTTAGTATTAGTTATTATTGTTAATCTATTATTCTGCCTAATTTATAAGTTAAACTTTATCATAGATACATATGTATAGGGAAAAACATAGTATATTTAGGGATTATCTACAGTTTCAGGCATCCAATGGGGGACTTGGAACGTATTCCCCATCAATAGGGGGGATGACTATACACACCATGATTCTCATGGGGAGGAGGCTTTAAGTTTAGTGCAGTATTAGAGCAACCCCTTCTGAAAGGTTTCATCAAGTTAAGCTCTGTGACTCCGATGGATTAATATTGTAGGAATCAAAATGATGCGCCACCAAGCCTTGGCCGCTGTGGCCATTCGAAGAGCTAAACACGGTTTGGGTCTTCTCATAGTTTATCTGCTAACAAAACTGCTATAATATTTTCGTAAGTAATCTCATCAACTTCACTGTAATGCCCAATCTATCCTCTACACATGCATTCTCAAAGCATCTTCTTGGAAGCCTTAATCCTATGAGATATTGGTGAAGGGAAAAACAAAAGTTTCTAGAGTGAAATAAGTTTGAGAAAAGTTGCATATCCCCTTCTTGGAGAATCAAGATAAAAATGACCAAGTAAAAGATTTTGAGAGGCTTAACTACTCTTAAGTAGTTTAAGTATGCTTACCTCATAATTTCCTCCAATTTATGTGACCAGAATTCATTTTGAGTCTTAATTTTTAATATGCCGAGATTCCTAGAAACCTTCTTCGCAGAAGATGGCTTTACATTTCCACCTAAGTGACCATTCTAAGATGCAAATAGGGCTGTGTTACAACCGTACTTAAATGTTACACCAATTGTCCATTTCCCGTGGGGTCAAGTTCAAAACTACTCAGCAGGAGTTCAAGACCCTTCCTTAGGGTTCCCACTAAAGCTCATTTCCACTCGCTGACATACACCTCACCTGCCATGTGAGCACGCTCCACTAAGACTTCCTGTGCCACGCTCTTGTCTAGAGTCCCCTTCCCCTGTATCCCGATAGAAACCCACGTTCAGCCTGCAGATCCAGCTCAAGCACGGCCTCCTCATGAAAGATTGCGCAGCCACCAACCCTACCTCACTCGCAATCAGCGAGCTCTCTGTGCTTGTCTTCTGAGCTTCTGGAATGCCCTGTGCACAAGTTTCTATTTGTATAAATGATTTGTGCTACAGTTGCTTTTCATGCAAAACTTCACTGCATTTCAGACTTCTTGACAGCACATGTGTTTTAGTATCTTTTAAAAGTGGGTTAAAATAAAACTTCAGTAAAATTTGTTGAAAGAACAAATGAATATTTGAGGAAAATGTCTAAATACAATTGGAATGATAATCAAAATTTCTAAAGAGAGTTAGATTGATTGTGTTGAATTCTCCTTGGAAAGAAAAATAGGACTTGTAGAAACTAGTTTTAATTTTTTTTTTTTAGGCTATGAATTTAATTCCTGTTTTAAGGGTGTAATTCATATTCCCGTGAGCTGATCTTCTATGTAAATTTATGAAAATTCTATGTGAGTTGAAGAAACTTCACAGATGTCCCAGTCTAGTTGTTTGGATGTATAAACGATTGCAGCACACTGTGATAAGTTTATTGTAGCCTTTACGCTGGGTATTTGGGAGCTCAGAGGATTGGTACATAGTTACTTGTGTGCAGTGTGGGCAGTGGGCTGGTCAGGCAAAGCAGCCAACAGGCTGTGATATTCAAGCGTCACCACGGGGAGGGTTAAGTTCACCATGCTTAGAAACAAAGGCTGAAGAGCAATTTGGATTTTAGGAGAATGCTGGAATGCAATGTTGGGATTAAGATTGATGTTTCCATCAGCACAGAATCCCCAAGTAGAGCCAAAGCTGAAGTGGAAATGTAGCTGCTGAAGCAGCATGGAGTGTCTTTGCTCAATACCCTTGTTTCTTCCTGCATTAACGTGATAAATGAATTTCTAACAGCTTTTGAGATTTCATAATTCTCAGAAGCAATGCTTTTCTATTTTACCATGATTTCAAAGGAAAAAAAGTAAAATATTCCCAAACCATTGTAGGCAGTGCTTAGATTGTGTGGGCAAACAAATAAATCTCTTACAATTAATTATAAAAGAAAAACAAACTGAACTTCTGCCTGTTCTCCCTCATTATACACACACACACACACACACACACACACACACACACACATATATATGTATGTATGTATATATATATATATTTTTTTCCCTTCAGCAAACTGGACATGATTGAGTAAGGATATTACCTTGAAGAAACATTTCCTAAGGATGACAGTGTTTGGTAGGATGGGACCCAAGCCCTCCTGATTGGTGAAATACACTGCTTTTAGAGTCAAAAGTGTTGTTATTATTTTACACCACTAGTCAGTTGCACACTCTGTGTCCCTTCCTGCACAGAGAATGGTTAAACCAAGCCATCTGTTCAGTTGCTTTCAAGAAAAGCAAAACGCATCAATTTTCTCTTTAACAAGAATACACTGAGCTCCGCTGTGTGTGAGGCGTTCTGTCAGCGATACAGTGATGAATGAATATTGTTCTCGACATCATAGTGGAGAAGGAAAACAAATAAATAGGCTTGTGCAATACAGTGGTATGATTTTATTCTAAGAATAAGGGTAGGAAGCTATGAGAGTACACAGGGTTTTGAGGGGCCCTAATTCAGCCTTGGGAAGCACTGAAATGGGGAACATTCATCCAGGCCATAGACACACATCAAAATAGCTCGCTGACAACCTAAGTTAGATGTCCAGTCTGCGGCAGGGTCACACAGTCCTTCTCTGTAGACCTGTTCAGCTCCTTCATCTTGTTAGGATGATGCTAAACTGATCCAATGCAGGATGTTTCTTTTTACTCTGATGGTCGTGTACGGTTAGAGTTACATCTATTAATGGAACGGAGAGTTCGTCTTCTTTCATGTCTATGGAAATCTAAATTGTAGCATCTTTTTGTGAAACGAAGAAAAATAAGGGAACTTGGGATGATGGATATGCTCATTATCTTGACTATGTGATGGTTTCACAAGCGTATGAATATGTCAAAACATCAAATGCACACTTTAAATATGTGCAGTTTATTGTAGTTTGACTCTCCCTCTAAAAACTGCGAGAAATAATGCACTCGGTCTGCCACTGCTCAACGAATATAATAAATCACTGATATCTTCATAAATAATTTCCACTGTAATCGTTACAATAATCAGAGACTTAGCTCACTGGGTGTCCTGTCTTTCAATCCTGTCTTCTATTGCCAAATGAATCAAGGCTGCACTAGATTGGAGTCAAGAACTCACTAGTCAAAGAGAAAGACACTGTTCCTTGGAGCTCCTGGCGAGGAGAGCTATTTAGGGTGTGATGGCAGCTGGTAGGACAAGAACAGCAACTCACCCCTTAAAAGACTTAGAACTGAGAGGCCAGTGCAAAATGACTCGAAGTCCATGTCCACCTTTGGTCAGCTTGCATAAAGCATCAGGACCAAAGGCCAGAGATGAAAAGATATGCTGTTTGGAAATAATCGAGCTGGGGACTATAGGAAGCTGCTAGTTCAGAAGGGACTACTTTCTTTCTCGAGCATTTATAGATATCACTGCAGCACTTGGGATATTGATGAAGGAAATAAGCTAATGTGAGAAAGAGGGACACATATGGGTACAGATTAAGAACCCCCTGCTCCCCACCACCAGTTCTTTTCAATTCTCAGAGACCAGATGACTCAAAGATTAGGATGGGAAAGAAGTAAAGCACGAAAGCATAAATAAGTTCACCAGGCAATAGAAACTGAAGTTCCTGTAGCTTTCCATTCTTGTCACCAAAACTGTTCCTTAGTGCCCCCAATGGCTCCAGCCTCATACAGCAGGAAGTTCTGATGCCATTAGGGGACTGTTGTGCACACACTACAAGGCAGCAAGGAAGGGAGGCTTCTCTGGCACTTAGTGCAAATATTCCCCTTGTCCCACTGTCCCTACCGAGGGAGCAGCTGCACCTTGTGGCTGGTGTCCCAGTACCCTGTTAGACAGAGGTGACAGCTCACCTGGCCTGCCTCAGACCAAGCTAGGCAAATCCAACCCTTCTGTTCATCCTTCTGAGTTCTTGTTATTCTGGACATAATGGCTTTTTTTCTTATCGACATTCTCCATTAGGCAGTATACTTGTTGAAGGGAGGGACCAAGCCTCCCTGTACTTCCCTTCTTGTACAGTGTTAGGAGTACAGTAGGTGCTCAATAAATATTACTGAATGGATGGATGGATGGATGGATGGATGGATGGATGGATGGATGGAAAAAATCTTTCTTAGGTAGCCTTTACTGTATTTCCAAACATATAGATCGATGTTGCCTTGTTTCATGAACAATACACCAGTTGACAGTCCGTAACAACCAGAGCCAATGCATGGAACTAAACAATTCAGTGGGTAAAAATGTTGTCTCCTTCTCATTGAGATTTCTAAATAATTTCCAGACTCTATCTCAGTAGCTACAGAGATTCCAAATGAGGAGAATCAGTAGTCACTCTGCACATTCAAAAACACCACTTCTTTCCATTGTTCCATTGGAAAGATCCCTAAACCTCCCTTAGTAATTTTATTCAATAAAGTTGAATATCATCTAAACAAAATAAGGCTTTCAATTATGAGCCAGCTTTAAATTGTGAATGGAACACATCAGAATTTAACGGTCACGGGAATTCTTTCAGACATGCCTCTCTTTAAATATGACATTCAAGTACATTGGTTGATTTCCTAAAACTAACAAAGAGTGAAAATCAACTTCAAAGTTGTACTGCAAACATCACATAGTGTCTTTGGGGAAATCAGCGGAGCTTGGTGGAGGGCATTGCTCCATCAGAGATGCTCGGCACTCATGTTTCTGCGTTCCCGGGGAAAGTCGTCTTGCCTGACTCTGGACTTCAAGGCTGTGCTCCAGTTGCTTCCAAACCCCTTTCCCCAACATGCCCGTGCCCCTGGGACAAACATTCATCTCTGATAACTCAGCTTCTCCAAGAAGCCTCTCCCTACGCTGACCCTCTTTTTACCCAATATACTTTACAATGGAAATATCTCCTCTGTTCTGCTTTTTCCTGGTCCAGATGTCAATCACAGCAGCTTTAATATAGAGTCGACATCTCTCTACCAGACTGTAAGCCAGGCCCTTAACTATAAGGGTCAGTTTTTTTGATACTGCATCACCAACATTTTCAATAACTCTTAGCACATTGTAGGTGTTTAGTAAGTGCATTCAGAATGATTCTGTATACAGAGTTTTAATCTGCATGAGATGGAATACTAGAGGAGGATTTTGAGCACAGGAGGGACATGGTTTAACTGAGGTTTTGATAATTACTCTCATTACCATATTTTGTACAAACTAAACAGAAAAGAAAAAAGTCCTCTCTTCCCACCAGTCCCTAATATCACACTTTTTCTTTTTGAAATATTTTTAATTAAAAAAATTTTTTCACTTTGAAATAATTTTAGATTTAAAGAAAGTTGCAAGACTTGTATAGACAATTTCTGTACACCATTCATCTAGCTTCTCCTGACATCTGTGTCTTCTATAACTGTGGTACCGATGTTAAGAAATTAATGTTGGTAAAAGACTATTAACTAGACTGTAGATTTTATTTGGATTTTATCATTTTTTATTCACTGAAAAACTTTGTCCATTTTCTTTTCCAGGATCCAATCTAAGACCCCACATTGTATTTAACTGTCTTCTCCAAAGTGTGATAATTTCTCCCTTTCTTTGTGTTTCATGACTTTGGCACTTATGATTTGGGTTTGTCTGCCATTTTTTTCCTCATGACTAGATTGGGATTATGGATTTTGGGGAAGAATACCACAGAAGTGATGTAGCTATCTCATTGTATCGTATCAAACAATACATAATATCGATATGACTGACTATTGGTGATTTAATCGTGATCACTTGGTTAAGGTGGTGACTGACAGTTTTTGTTGTGGTAAAGTTACTAACTAATGTAATTCTTCTTTAACAATAGGTTTCAACAAATATTTTATTAAGTCAACAGTAGCCTTCTACTATGGGTCATATTGATAGTACTCTAGGTTCTAGGAGATATACATATTATATGTATATATATATATATATACATATATATGTATATTTTAAATAATATGTATACATATATATGTGTATATATACACTATATATATATGTGTGTGTGTGTGTATAATAGCCAAAGGTTCTTGTCTCAAGTAGTTTACATTACACTGGGAGGGGTATATAATAAGTAAGATAAGCAAGCAAAATATGGAGTGCATAGATAGTAATACATGTTAAAAAAAAAATAAAAAAGGACGAGTGTGGAAAGAGTTGGCATTTTAGATGAGTTTATTAGAGAAGCCCTCCCTGAGAGGTGACAGACTGATTATACAAGCAGACAATGGCCAGACCATATATAAAAAGGGAACTCTGACCCACAACCTGCAGCGACCAGCTCAGGAAACCAGCCCTGATCTACCATAATAAGCCCAGGAAGCCAGCCTGCTATCTGTAAGTCAGACTTACAGAAATTCAGATCACTATCTCTAGAAATACTCCAGGAAGCCAAACAACAACATCCTTAGTAATTGTTCTAAAATGGCCAGGCCATAATTAACAACTGAGAGCTTCTCTATTTTTTGCGCATTGCTTGCAACACAGGAAGAACTAGAGAAAGCCAAATATGCACCCCAATCACGTAGTTAACCCATCTCCGATGTCCCCATGACAACAGCCCCTGATTGGGCGCACCCGAAGCCTTCACTGTTTCCAGTGCAAAGCTTTCCCACTCTTCCGCCTGCCTTTGAGCCTCTGCCAAAATGCCAGTGATGGTGGCTCACTCCTTACGGCAAGCTCTGAATTAAGTCTTTGTCCGTTGTCATTTGGTGTGTGTCTACTACCACAAAAGATGATATCTGAGTAAAGATTTGGAACAAGAAAGAGAGAGTCATGATGGTAGATGAAGAAAAAGTATCGCAGGCAGAGAAAACAAGTGCAGAGACCCTGAGGCGAGAACAGTGAGGAGGCCAGGCCAGTAGCCAGGAACAGAGTGGGAGGGAGAAGAAGGCAGGAGAACCGGGTCAGGAGCACGGTGGGGAGAAGGAAGCAGACGGTGTAGGACTCTTGGAAAGAGCTTCGGATTTCCTGCACAGGACTGTAAACCATAGAAGGATTTTGAGCACAGGAGTAACAAGGGTTAACTGAGGTTGTAATAGGATTGTTCTCACTGCCATGTTTTGTACAAACTAAACACAGAGAGAGATAAAAACAAGGAGATCATCTAGGAGGCAGTACGGTCATCCCCACGAGAGATGATGGTTACTTGACCAGTGGAGCTGGTGAGAGCAGTTCATCTTCTGGATAAGGTAGGAAATATCAGGAACTCAGCTTTGTACATGTTAGGATTTGGGTGTTAATTAGACATCCAAGTAGATATGTGAAGTAAAAATTTGGACATACAAGTTCAAGAAAGAGATTCGCACAAAGATGCAAATCTGGAAAGCATCACTACTTAAGTGATTTTCGGAACCCTGATTAAGGTCAGGTCAACAATGCAGTGAGTGCAGACAGAGAAGACCACAAGGCAAAGGACCGAGCTCTGGAGGACCCCAGTGTTCAGGGGTCAGGGTGGAGGGGCGGACCTGCAAAAGAGACAGTTCCTTCAGTGATGTTCAGGGAAGGTACCAGTTTTCTGCTGGCTAGGAAACCAATCTCTCTGTTTTTGTCTTCTCCTTTACTCTCTATTACTATACTTCTCAAACATTCTGCAGCTAGATGTGTTGGATTTTCCACACCAAGAAATGCTGACACTGTAACTGTCTGGAATTGGTGCAGAACCCACAAGTTAAAAGCTCAGTTCCACAGGACCTTCACACATTTCAGATGTCACCTGCAAGAAGTAGGTCCCCAGGTTACCTACAACTTCTCCCTGACTTGGCTTCCTATCAGAGGTGCCCACAAAACCCTTTTTGGGTTCAATAATTTGCTAGAAGAGTTCACGGACCTCAGGGAAACATTTATGCTTACCAGTTTATTAAACAGTAAAGAATGTGATAAAGGATACCGAGGAAGAGCCAGATGAAGAGACACACAGGGCAAGGTCTGCAAAGGTCCCAAGTGCAGGAGCTCCCGGCCCCCTGGAGCTGGGAGGCATTACTCTCCCAGCATGTGGATTTGATTGCTCACCTAGAAGCTCTCTGAACTCCATTCTTTTGGGTTTTTTATGGGGGTTCCACTATGTAGACACGATCAATTATTAACTCCATTTCCAGCCCCACTCCCCTCTCCAGAGAATGGGAGGTGGAGCTGACAGTTGCAAGCTTCTAATCATGGCTTGGTCTTTCTGGTGACCTGCCCCATTTGAGAGTTTACCAGGAGTCACCACATCAGAACGAAAGCCATTCCTATGATCCAGGAAATTCCAAAAGATTCAGTTGTTCTGGGTCCAAAACTGAGGGTGAAGACCTGACCAATACATTTTTTCCCCTATTATTTTACATCTACTTATGGAAGAAACAGTGGCTGCTTCCTTGATATAGCACAGCCTTTATCCCCTCATAAAATGAAAGATGTTTGATCGCAGGCTAAGTTATTCCAAAGGAGTCAGTGAGGGTATCAGTGACATCATTTATCATAGCACAGGCAGAAGCATAATCTGTGAAGAATGGGAGGGAAAGTGTGCTTATTTTGTAAAAATGTGTCTATTAACCTCCTGCAAAAGAAAAGAAGACAAAACAGTTGTGTGTTTCTCCTTCGAGTGCTTTGGGTCACAGATCTGCAGCCACCGAGGGGTTCTTACTGTTTCAGTCCACGTAGACTGGAATTGCATAGTGGGGTCTTCTCACTCCAGTGCACCCCAGACGACCAACCCACCTGCAGTCCCGGCGGATGGTTCTGGGTCAGGGCTGCTTCCGGGCTCCCCATTCCCTGGCTGGTTCTGCTCAGGAAAACCCCGATGGCACCAGTACCTGACACCTTTTCAACTATTATTTCAGTCTCCCTAGATGTGCCGAAAATTGAGTTGTCAAGTTAACCAAGGCGGGGTGGGGGGAGGAAAGAGTTTACTTTTTGATTAAATCAAGAGAAAGAGAGAGGGGAAAAACAACTGGATGAAATCAAAATGTAAAGCAGCAGGATCAGAGGAGCTAGCAGCGAAGCGCGTGGCACACTGAAAGCCCTCCTGTCGAAGGCAGAGCAGTGTCCTCAGAGGGGCCTCAGGCTGCGCACTCACTGGCTCTCAGGCAGCGGCAAACCCTGACACTGCCCCTTTGTTGGAAGCAACAGACCCCAAACTCAGGAGCACAGCCTTCTCTCACTCGGTTCATAAGGAAGAGCTTGGGAAGAATGCAGAATATCTAGCAACCACACATTTGCATCAAAGTCCTTTAAAAATCAGCTAGAAAAGAAAACAAAACATTTCAGCATCTGGAAGAACAAAGGGTGTAAGTCTTGTAGAGAAACAAGTTCTTTGCGTGAATACACAAACCCTGTAGTAAATTCTTTGTTCAAACCTCTGTGGAGACCTACTGAGCAAATAGACAGAAGCAAAATCGGAAATGGAATATTTCAGCTGCATCCTTTTTTAAAGACATATTTTAATTCCTTAGATATTGGGCAAAATTTCAGAAGGCTTCTGGAAGAAACAACACAGTCCTCCTTGAGGCTGTCTTCCTGGGATCAGAAACTGGGTGGAGTCACTCCTGTTGGCCCACCAGAGGCTGACAGCACTATCCCCACAGGCTGCGGTAGAGGCATCCATCCACCCACTGGGGACAGTGTCATTATGAGCTTTTTCAGACTCAGACATCACCCTCACTTTTTAACAGATATTTTTAAATTTACAGGCAGAGATTTCCTTGTGATTTTACACAAGTAATTATATGTATCTCTTAACCTTCTTTTTCTCACCTATAAAATTGTGATAAATATATATTTTGTAAGAGAAAAAAATGAGAATACAAGCAATCTAGCATGTGAAAGAATGACGCAGAATGGCCAGAATATACAGGTGCTTAGTAAGGCTCTATTTTGTAAAGGAATCAGAGGGCCTAAGTGTGTAAAAGAGACCGGTCATTTCCCTAGTGAGGAATAACCATGACGTACCAATACAAATATCTGATGGAATGTTACTTTAACATGAGATCAATGATATCTTGGAAACAAAATCCAGAACAAAATACTCCATGGATAACCAATGCGTTTTAATATTTATGAAAAGCAGACACCAAGTTTTATTGCTTCTGTTTCCAGGATTTAGTAGAAATGCAAATTATGCAATTTATCTTTCAAGTTCAAGGCCAGTCTAGCCACTTCTTCCTCCCATGCTCTTATTTCTGGTATGCCAAAATCACTAGGACTCAGGTGACCAGGACTGGTTGCTTTTTTGACACCATTTTTCAATGCTGATTATACAGTTCATATTTAATTTTCTTTGTTATTTTAAAATTTGATTTAGAGAACATAAAAATAGGTGGAATGCATTTTCAAAGATCACTTGAATTATTGAGAAACTTTTATAATGACATTAGCAAGGCCAATGGAACTCCTAATGGAAAATGTGTTTGCATGTTATTTTTTGTGTTCATTTTAGAAAAAAAAAGAGTGGTAATGTTGATTTCCATAAATCCATGTTCCCAGTTCTTCAGATTCAATCAGTGGTACTAAGAGTGGTCATTTGTAAAAAAAAATCACTTTATGCCAGACTTCATGTAACTAATCTCATTCAATCCTCACCACAAGCTTATGAGTACATTTTATTGTCCCTATTTGACAGATGAAATCATGTCTCATAACTTGTGGCTCCTGGGATTAGTTCAAGAAGAAAAGTGGAGAGGTAGTATAGTAATAAAGTATTGGGTGGAATTCACACATATTTGTTAATATTTGACACTACCTTATGTTTTTTTTTTTTTTTACTTAAAATTGTCGATTTTGATGCAGAGTATATTAAACAGTTAGATTTGGGATCTCTGCTTCCATTGATGGAAGATTTAGGATTTACCCTTCCATCATAACAACTATAAACCAAAGCAACTACTTTCATATGTTGAACAACAGGTAGCACAGGTTTGCGATCTTGAGAGAAGGGAGGTAAATGAGGTGAGTTCTGTAATGGCTCCATTTAGGAGGCACTTTTAAGGTGCAGCACTGGGAGGGAAACAAACAGAAACCAAGTTCCTACCTAGTTGAGGAGACAGACTGAGATTCAGGCAGCTAAAATCTGAAGGGAAGAATACTAGAGAGGACAAAGCTTCAGAGAGAGACAGAGAGACAGAGAGGGAAAGAGACATAGTGAGGGAAGGAGAGCGAGCTCTGGAAATCTCCAGTGCACCCTTTGGAATCTTTGTATGAATATCGACCCATGCGTATGTAGGTTGTAGCTCCATGAGGCTGGGAGGTAGAATAATGCCCAGGGTTCACGCAGGATGCATAATGGTCAGGCAGATGCTACCTCAGTCATTGGCTATATCAGCCTTTGCCTAAAGGTTGCGCTAGACCTTTCTAATTAAGCTTAAGAGCAAGCATTTAAAGAATCAAACTGACCTCAAGTAAATTAACTGCATGCCAGCCAAAGTCCACCAATATAAAATTTGCAATACCCAACATTCACTAAGAAATTATCAGGAAAGCAAAAAAGCAGGAATATCTGACCCATAACCAGAAAAAATCAATCAAAAAACAGACCCAGAACTAGCAGAGATAATATTATCAAGAGAGAAGGGCGTTAAAATAGCTATTATAAATATGTGTCATATGCTCAAGGCGTAAAGGAAAATATTCATATGTTCACAGGAGAAAGGACAAAAAGATTTAAAAAAACAATAGAATTTCTAAATATGAAAAATACAATATCTGAAATTAAAAAAAAAAGTCACTGGATGGGGTTAAGAGCAGATTAAACACTGCAGAAGAAAAGACCAGTGAATTTGAATACACAGGAATGTAAACTATCCCAAATTAAACACAAATAGATGAAAAGATTGGGAACAAAATGAACAGCAGACTCTTCATGACCATGTTAAGACTAACACATGAAACCTGAATTCCAGAAAGCGGGAATGTGACCAATAAGATACAGAGTGGATTTATTGTTCTGTAAAACTAGGAGGTGGACCTTCAGGTCTGCTACATTTCAGTGCTCAAAAGATGTCAGGGATACGCCTATTTCTTCTCTCCTTTCTGCTTTCTCCTGAATTTTGGCTTCGTTCTGTGGAGGGGTCTCTCCATGGCAGAAAATGGCCTTTGATAATCCTATATTCATACTCTTTTTGTAGAGAAGTGATAAATCGGTCAATCCACGGAAGGAATTGGCCCAAGTTGAGTCAAGTACCCACATGGACCAACTCTTGTTGCAGAGGGGTGAAGAATCCCGGCTGGATCAGGAGCCATACTGTGCAGGACTCACATTTGGCAGTTTACAGGACCCTGGGGACTGGGAGAGGAAATTTCTCCAAAGGTTATAAGGATATTAGGTGAATAAAAATAACAAGTGTTCTTGATGACATTTTTTAGATTCAGCTCATCCAAGAACTTTTTGTTCACACTATTTCTCTCTAAAGTACCCCAGCAGTGCATTTGGCAATTCATGTCCTAATGCTTTGTGCTATTACATGCGTCATTGTGTCGAATCTGTTATTTAGCTCTCATGAATTTTTTCCCTCCAGCTGGATATCAAGTGCCTTGAGAGCAGTGACCATATCTCATATATTTTTAATCTCTTCCAGTGGCTGGCAGAGGAGTATCTGCTGTACATAGCAGGATACATGTTTGTTTTGCTGAATTTGTTGCAGGGACTAGTCAAACACTTCCATTAAACTGAGGAGAAATTAGATTGAGTAAATACCCTCAGCCTGTGAAAGATGAATAAAGTGTTCATTAACAACTCATTTGTGAGCAATTTGCAAATGAAAAACTGGTCTTCCTTCCTTCTTTCCTTTCCTCTTTTTTCCTTCCTTCCTTCTTTCTTTTTCTTCTTTCCTTCTTTCTTTGTCTTCTTTCTTTTTTCCTCTTGTAAAGATCACCAAAGCTGTGATGAAAATACCAGGGGCAAAGGGGCAGATTCCTATACTTAGATCTGACACATCTTTGGGCTCAGACAGAGCCTGTGGACACCTGTGTGATGGGATTCGACTGGTACTTAAAGTCCCTCTTGCTCTAACATGTTCTTCCTGGTGTTCTGAAAAATTCCTTAATTCAAAGTCAATTATTTTGAATTAAGATGCCATGTTTTCTCTGGAGCTCTTTAAAATGCAAATGCCCAAGGAGGGAGATATTATTATCCATGAACATCTCTGCCTAAATGTTTTTTCTCCAAAGTCTCTTTGGTAGCCTGAGTGCTGAATGGGAGAGGTGGAGGAGACAAGGCAGTGCTCTGGTAATGAACCTGGAGGAGCGCATGTGGACCTCAGGCTAGTTTGGGGATGCAGAACCCCAGGCTTTCGGGTATTCTGGAGAGTAGGGGGGAAATGTGCATTTTAGACGTCTGAGGGACAAATAATTAAAAAGGGACATAAAAAGGTAACTAGGAAAGTGTTCCTAAAAACGCTTGTATAGCAAAGCTCCTTTTCCTCTCAGTAAAACAATGACGGGAAAAACACAACGAAAACAAAGCAACACAAAGCCCAGGGACAAATGTGGGCTTAGTTCCCCGATTCTAAGACAGTGAGTTACCAGCTGGTCTCAGATGGCTCTGCAGGCTGCGGAGTCCTGGCCTCTCCCTGTTTAGGATACTCAGCCCCAGGCTTTCCCTGTTCAGCCCCAGGCACTGCTCTGCCTGCTCGCCTGCCAGCCTCCATTCTCCGCAGCCTTAGGGGCTGGAGGCAGAGGGAGTGGGAAGGAAGCAAGACCAACCACCGCCGCGGTCAGACCCACTTCAATCTCAGAGATTTTCAGCTGGGGAAAAGAGTGCATCATGAGGTGAAGAAAATACAGTATAAGTAACAGTAGAAGGAAGTGGGCTGGTGGCCCTAACTGAGTAGATAGCAAAATCTTTGAAACTGAAACTTTCTCATAACCGCAGGCCAGACAGGCACAGAGCGGCCGCCCTGCCGCCGCTGCTCGCAGGGGTAGCAGGCAGTTCGCGCACAGCGGGCGCGAGAAACAGAGCACCCACGGCGCCCTGTGCTGGGGTCACACCAGGATTCTGGAACCCAGAGACTCACGCCCTCCGGGCCCCATGCAGGGCCTCCTCCGCATCAAAGCTCGCATTAGCAAACTGCCCAGTGGGGCCTAAAACGCGTAAAGACAGGCGACACGTCCCTAAGGAGGGCGGCCTGGCACCGTTGGCAGCATCTCGGCGCCCCCCGGGCTGGCTCCCACCTTCAGGGAGCGTTCATTCCGGTTCCTTAACGAAGGGATCTCTTTCTGCTTTCACGTCTCTTCGGGAACATTGCACACTGCGCCCTCGTGATGGCCACAGCGCCTCGCGCCCTCGTTTGTAACTCGCTTTCAGGAACCCGAAATGGGGCTGCATTTCCTGTTCCCTTCTCTCCATCAGTGTGAGCGGCCGCACTCGGAATCGGCTGTGCCTTTCGGGCCTTTTCAGGGACCATTCTTTTCACCGGCGAGAAAAACGAGGACGCCGTGGACCGTGGGGACCGCGGCGGAAGGCGAGAATGAGGCCACTGTCCCTGCTCACCTCAAACGAGCCCGTTGCCTCCATCCCTTTATAAAATTATGAAAATGTGCAGCAGCTCGGCTGCCTTAGGTTAAGTGCTTCCGTGTGGTTTTCGAGCGCAGGTTTTAATCTGGTCAGCCCTGGGCCCAGGGGAGGGCGCGTCCCTCGCACAGCTGGGACAGCTCGCTCTCTGCGCTTCTCCTCCTCGGTGTGGCTCAGACGCTGCGTGCGCCCTGCGCAGTCCCAGCTCAGAACAGAGGGAAGAAAGTCACCAGGGTAACGCTGGTCGCCCACGCCGCATCTTTCGTTTTGTTTAATAATAGAACTAACAAGCAGATATGCCCCTAATAGGTTAGAATTTGCATGCGTCTGATTCCCCCCCACCCCCCGCCGCCCCAAACTTAACAGGAAATTTAATCCTGAGCCGCAGGGAGGGGGCGTCATTGGGTGCTTGTGACCCCAGAGGAATTGACCCCTAAGCCTGTCGCTAACAGGAGCTTCACAAGCCAACAGGAGGGCTTTCTCTCAGGTGACGCAGGACATCAGTAGTGAGTCAGCCCTCTTAAATGTAAAAGTTTTTCAAGAGGACACTTAGGAATATTTTAAGAATCTCTGGGATGTTTGACCTCAAGGCTTTGTTTACTTCATTTATTGAAACAGGGCTGACCTGGGATGTAAAAGGCAGCAGCTGATTCTGCTCTGGTCCCCTGAGAGACAGCACTGCCTTACTCTTACCCTTCTGCGGGTCCTCGGCATCTTCTCTCTGTCGCTACCTGAGCTGGGCCCAGGTCCCACCCCCCCCCCCCAACCTTTGTCCTGACCTTGCCTCTGCCCTCCACACTTCTATCTAGATGGACCCATCTGATGGATGCCCTGTCTTTCAGTGCCTTGCTATCTCCTTTTTAAGTAAATAAAGATAACCTTACTCCTAGGTAACCTCTGAGGATAGGTTATTAGCTCAGAGAAGAAAGTAAGGCCATTATTGAACAGGAGGAAGCACCTAAGAATTTGTAAGCTGGTCTGTGGAAAGCAGGCAGAACCAACATTAGGGAGACTTAGAAGAGATTCCTGGTGTTGCTACCTAGCTGTATAGCCTGGAAAAGTGAATTAACTTACCTGTACCTCAGTTTCTTCATCTTCATAATGGGGTTATTGGTTTGAATTTCAAAGGGACGTTCTAAAAATTAAGTTAAATGATTTTCGCAAAGTGCCTATTTTCAGAGGTTGGTATAAAGTTACCTACTTTGTATTAACATATGGTAACATGTTATTTATCTTCCTAAACTTATACCAGCCATATTTTCCTAAAAAAAAATTATTTTGAATGTCATTATACTTTTGAAATGCTTTCAAAATGATAAAATATCATTAAAACTATAAAATAACAAATTCCTTGGGTCAAAATATGATGACTAATAGAAACCTAATTATATAATAATATAATAATTATTATTATTATCATGAATTGTTAAGACATATACCTAGAAGTCATCTTTGATCCTCTTCATATTTCGTCCTCGGCATCTAATCCATCAGTGAGTCCAAGTGACTCTAATAGATATCTCAACATTTCATCTCCACTCCTGTCATCCCAGCCTAAGCCATCACAGCAAACCTTTATGGGGCTCTCTATAGGTACTCTAGACCAGCACTGCTTTGTGGACAGTATTTGGGGAGCGTTTTTTACTCATAGACAAAAGCATTCCTCACTGATCCACACTCTCTAGAATGTAGAAATCATCTCATCTGTCTTGCTCACCACCATACCTCTGGACTGAGAATAGTGCCAAGTACATAGAGGGCATCGAGAAAGATTTTGTGAATTAATTATACTCATTAATGTTTTCTAACTACAGTTCCACGGGTCAGGCAGTAGGAAATCTGAGTGTCTTTATTTAAGTGATTATTCTTTCTACAAGAGACCATTCCACTGGTTGGATCCACTACATTTTGGAGGACAGTAAATCAAACAAACAGTGCTCTATTCTGTACTCTGGGACAACGTTGCTGTTCCCAAACTTCTCTTTCTTTCAAATTTCAGTGGAAATGTCTACTGGATTGTCACTTAAATGTTTGTTTGTTTGTTTGTTTACAAAATTTCAGTGGATGAATAATTAATTAGTTTATTTTCAAAGTTCTAAAGCCTACTCTCTGTTTGGTAACATTTTGAAGATAAATCCAAATAGATTCTGTTGTTATGTAATTTTACATGAAAAGATTTGTTCTGTTACCCTTTAACCATGGGTGGCCTCTTACTGTATTAGCAATTTTTACTTCCATCATCAGTGTTCTCACAGTAGCAGCAATTTCATTGGCACCTACTTCACTAATACTGTAGGCGCGGTGTCCATCACATTAGAGTATATATTTAGAAACTTAACGGGCATTAACACAGGGTGTTGCTACTGGATGGCAGACTTCGTAACCATAATAAAATCTTAGAAAATCAAATTTTGCATCTGGGTCCTCCAATTATTATTTTCCTTCCCGTCCAAATGATCCACGTAAAAGACCATTAGGACACGTGAATCAAAATCAATGCAACATTCACTCAGTCGGGGCAGAACAGGATTGAGCTGAGTAGCTGATGGGGTAGAGTAATAAGAAATGTGTTGAGAAGTCATCCAGATGCAATGAGCTTATTCCTCACCCTCACTCTCATCTGCCAGATGCTTAAGATGATAGCTCGAGCTTTTTATCTTCCTGTGTGGAAGAGGAACTGTCGACACTAAAACCTATCAACTTTGAATTATTGGGCAAATGTGAAATTCAGCTAAGGCTCACTGGGTCATACTCCAAATAATGAGATGATCATCGGTGCCCTTGATGAGGAGGTCACAGTGGGATGGTATGAATTCTGTTTCCTATTAGATATTTGCAGGGCTGTGGAGAAGTGCTGATGTGTGAAAAGAATGCTCATCTTTGAATATAGCCCACTGCTTCCTGCCCCACCCTGCCCACTCCCAGCAAGAAGGTAGTGGTATATGTCTTTGCTAATATCCACAGCTAGCATTTTCTCTGTTGATGGAACATAGATATTGGTTCATAAATGTGAGATCACTAGCTGTTTTATGTCTTTAAGTTTGTACAATGAGCATGAGTTACATTTATAATTAAAAATAAAACAACATATTCTTTAAAATTTTAAAGAATAGAGTTGATAGTTCTTGGCCATAAATTATCTCAATAAATCAGTGTATATCAAGAACCCAAGAAGTACAGTCGTAACAGAAGTAACCATGTAAACTCTTAATATTGCATGAACAAATCATATGTTTTTGTACATTCTGGGTTATTATCTTTTTGATATTTAAAATTAAAGTATAATTTACCTACAGTGAAATATGCTGATTTAAGAATATAATTTTATCTGTTTGAAAAATGTACATACTCATGTAACTTCACCTATCAAAATGTAGAATATTTCCTACTTCTTAGCACCTTCCAGATAATTACAAACACCCCACCACGCAACTGCTGGTCTGATTTCTATCTCCATAGATTTGTGTTGCCTATTCTTAAACTTCAGTTTGGCTACTTTTACTCAGCACGTTTTTTGAAATGTACCTATATTCTTGTTCGTACCAGTAGTTCATTTTGATTGCTGGGTTGTATCCCATTATAGTAATATACCACAATTTATCTCATTACCTGGTCTTTTAAAGATAAACGATAATGTTTTCAGCAAATCTTTGTACTTTTAACTCTACCCAAAATTGGAATCCTAAAGAATTGCTTTTTTATTTACCTAGAGCTAGTTTGACTCTTTAGACAACAATGTAATGTGCTTTTGGTTCTTTTAATTAATTGATTGATTAAGTTATTTATTTTTGTTTTACCCAACCTGCCACCATCTTCCCTTTTGGCAACTGTCAGCTGGTTCTCTTTATCCATGGGTACGTTTCTGTTTTGTTTTGTTTATTCATTTTTTTTTTAACACTCCACATATCACTGAAATTGTATGGCATTTCTCTTCCTCTTCCTGACTTATTTCACTTAATATAATACCCTCTAGGTCCATCCATTTCATGATAAATGCAAGATTCCATTCCATGTTATTTCCGAGTAATATTTCAGTGTGTGTGTGTGTGTGTGTGTGTGTGTGTGTGTGTGTGTGTGTGTGTCCAGTCATATATCAACAGGTATCTAGGTGCTTCCGTATCTTGGCTTTTACTAGTAACACTGCAATGAACACACGGGTGCCTATTTCTTTTCGTATTTGTGTTTTGAATTTCTTTGGATAGATACTCAGAAGCGAAATTGCTGGGTCATATGGGAGTTAGTTTTAATTTTTTCGGGAATCTTCATGTTTTCCATGTTGGCTGCACCAAATTACAGTCCCTCCAACACTATATGATGGTTCCCTTTTCCCTGCATCCTCGCCAACAGTTGTTATTTGTTGATTTATTGATGATAGCCATACCAATTTGTGTGATGTAGTATCTCACTGTGGTTTTAATTTGTATTTCCCTGGTGATTAGTGATGTCGAACATCTTTTCATGAGTCCATTGGCCATCTGTATGTTCTCTTTGAAAAATACGTATTCGAGCCCTCTGCCTAATTTTTAATTGGATCGTTTGTCTTTTGGTGCTTCATTGTTTGACTTTCTTACATATTTTTGGACATTAACTCCTTATCAGATGTATCATTTGTAAATATCTCTTCCATTCAGTAGGTTGTCTTTTTGTTTTATTGATGGTTTCCTTCACTGCGCAGAAACCTTTTGGTTTGGTATAGTCCCATTTCTTTATTTTTTCTTTTATTATCTTTGCTGGAGTAGACATGTCAAAAAAATATTGCTAAGAATAATGTCAAAGTTTACTTCTTATGTTTTCTTCTAGAAATTTTATAGTTTCAGGTCTTACATTTAGATCTTTAAGCCAACTTGAGTTGATTTTGAATGTGGCATATGAAAGTGGTTTAATTCCTTTTATTCTTTTATTTATTTATTTATTTGCATAAATCTGTCCAGTTTTCCTAACTCTACTCATTGACAAGATAGTCTTTACTTCATTGTATATCTTTGCCCTTTATCATAGATTAATTAACCATATAAGAGAGGATTTATTTCTGGGCTCTCTATTGTATTCCATTGATCTATATACCTGTTTTTATACTAGTATCATACTGCTTTAATTATTGTAGTTTTGTAGTATATTTTGATATCAGGAAGTAAGGTACTTCCAACTTTGTCCTTTCTTAACATTTCTTTGGCTATTTAAAGTTTTTTGTGGTTTTGTATAAATTTTAGAAATAGTAGGTTTAATCCTGAGAAGAATATCATTGGAATTTTAATAGGGATTGCATTAACTTTGTATATTGCTTTAGGTAATTAGAACACTTTAACAATAGTGATTCTTCCAATCCATGAGCTTGGTATATCCTTCTTATTATTTATATCCTATCAGATTTCTTTCTTCAGAGTCTTATAGTTTTCAGAGTACAGATCATTCACTTCTTGGTTATATTTATTCCTGAGTATTTTATGCTCTTTAATGCAATTGTAAATGGGATCATTTTCTTAATTTCTCATTCATTATTGGTATATAGAAACACAACACATTGCTTTGTATTGATTTTGTATACTGCAACTTTACTGAATTCATTTATTAGTTATAATAGTTTTTTAGTGGAGTCTCTAGAGTTTTTATATATAGAATTATGGAATCTGCAGATAGTGAAAATTTTATTTTTTTCCTTTCTGATTTGAATTCCTTTTATTTTTCTTATCTGATTCCTGTAACTGGAACTTTCAATACTATGTTGAATTGAAGTGATAGTTGGCATCTTTGTCTTGTTCTTGATCTTAGAGAAAAAAAAAAATCTTTGAGCTTTTCACCACTGAATTTATTAGCTGTGTGTTTGTCATACATAACTTATTATATTGAGATATGTTCCATCTATACCCAGTTTTTGAGAATTTTACTCATCAAAGGATGTTGAATTTTGTCAAATGCTTTTCTGCATCTATTAAGATGATCATGTGCTTTTTATCCTTCATTTTGTTAATGTGATGTACCATGATGATTGATTTATAGATGTTGAACCATCCTTGCATCCCTGGGATAAAATCCACCTTGGTCATGAGGTAGAATCCTTTTAATGGATTGTTAAATCCAGTTTGTTAATATTTTGCTAAGAGTTTTTGCATCTCTGTTCATCAAGGTTATTGGCCTATAATTTTCTTTTTTTGGTAATGTCTTTCTCTTGGTTTGATATCAGGGTCATGTGAGCTTTGTAGAATGAGTTTGGAAGTATTCTTTCCTCTATGGCTTTTTTGAAATAGTTTAAGAAGGATAGGTATTACATCATCTTTAAATGTTTGGTACAACTTACCAGTGAAGCCATCTGGTTGGGACTTCTTTTGTTTGGAATTTTTTTGATAACTGCTTCAAATTCATGTCTAGTAATTGGTCTGTTTAGATTTTCTGGTTTTTTTTCTGGTTCAGTCTTCAAGGTTATTACTTCTAGAATCTATCCATTTCTTCTAGATTTTCAAATGTTTTGCCCTATTATTGTTTGTAGTATTCTTTAATAATTCTTTTTTATTTCTGTGGTGTCAGTAGTAACTTTTCTTTCATTTATGATTTAAAAAAATTATTTGGGTTCTTTCTCTCTTTTTATTCATGGGTTTGCAAGTTATTGGTTTATCTTTACAAAGAACCAGCTCTTTGTTTCATTGATCTTTTATACTGTTTTTAAATTTTTTTTTGTTAATTTCCACTCTGATCTTTATTATTCCCTTCCTTCTATTTACTCTGAATATTATTTGTTCTTATTTTTCAAGTTCCTTTACATTTAGAGTTACATTGTTTAGTTAGGATTTTTCTCTTTTCTGGAGGCCTGTATAGCTACGAACTTCCCTCATAGACCTGCTTTGCAACATCCCATAAATTTTGCAAAGTTGAGCTTTTATTTTCATTTGTCTCTATGTAGTTTTTTATTTCCTATTTGATTTCCCCTTGATCCATTCATTGTTTAGTAGTGTGTTGTTAATTTCCACATATTTCTTTATTAGTTTTTTCTGTAGTTGATTTCCTTTCATGTTATTGTACTTGAAAAGATGCTTATTATAATTTCAGTCCTTTTGAATTTA
Organism: Eonycteris spelaea; assembly: GCA_003508835.1. Taxonomy (NCBI): domain Eukaryota; kingdom Metazoa; phylum Chordata; class Mammalia; order Chiroptera; family Pteropodidae; genus Eonycteris; species Eonycteris spelaea. The sequence continues at coordinate 1,139,547 of PUFA01000189.1, forward strand.
TTGAGGCTTGTTTTGTGGACTAATGTGTGATCTATCCTGGAGAATGTTCCATGTGCACTTGCAAAAAATTGTATATTTTATAGTTTTTGGGTTAAATGTTCTATGAATTAAGTCCATATGAACTCATGTGACAATAAAGGATGTTATTTCCTTTAATTATCAGTCTGAATAATCTATCCATTTATGTGAGTTTGGTATTAAACTCCCTACTTTTTGGAATTGCTGTGATTTTTTCCCTTTAAGTCCATTAATATTTGCTTTGTATAATTTAGGTCCTCTTATGTTGGTACATAGATACTTATGATTATTCTATCTTCTTCTTGGACTGACCCCTGTATAATTATATAATGTCCTTATTCGTTTTTAGATTATTTGTTTTCAAGTTTGTTTTGTTTGAGATGACTACTGCTACCTCAACTTTCTTTCATTTCTATTTGCATGGAATATCTTTTTCCTTCCCTTCATTTTCACTCTGTATATGCCTTACAATTCGAAGTGGGTCTCTTGTAAGCAGCATTTAGATAGTCATGTTTTTAATTCATTCAGTTACCCTAAGTCTTTTTATTGGAGCATTAAGTCATTTATATTTATAGTAATTAATGATAAGTAATTACTTATTTCCATTTGTTATGTGTTTTTGGTTGTCTTTATAGTTCTTCTCTGTTCCTTTCCTCTTCTCTTGATCTCTTCCCTGTGCTTTGCTGGTTTTTGTTGTTGTCGTTGTTGCTTGTTTATTTTGGTGACATTGGTTAATGAAATCCAATAAGTTTCAGGTGTACAATTTAACAGTAAGGCATATATATATTGTATTGTGTGTTCACCTCCCATAGTTAGATTTCTTTCTGTCACCACATATTTGACCACTTTACCCCTATTTACCTCCCCACTCCCCTCTTCTCCCCCCTACCTTCTGGTAACCACTAGTCTATTGTCCATATCTATGAGTCTCTGTTTGTTTGTCCTGTTTGTTTGTTGCTTTTAGGTTTATATCCCACATATAAGTGATGTCAAGGGGTTTTCAACTTTTTCTGTCTGGCTTATTTTGCTTAGCATGAGTATCTCGAGGTCCATCCCCGTTGTTGCAAACGGCAGTATTTCATCTCTTCTCATGCTGGTTTTCTTTAGTATTTTATTCCGGTACCTTCTTTTTATTCTTTGCATACCTTTTGTAGGTTTTTGGTTTCTGGTTGCCATCAGGTTCGTGTATATCATTCTTCATCTATAGGTGTCTATTTTAAGCTGATAGGCATTTAAGTTTGATATATTCTAAAAGGACTACAGTTTTACTCCCCCCTTTTTTATATTCTCGATGTCATAGTTCAAATCTTTCTGTGCTGCATTCTACTAACCACTCATTGTAGTATGAATTTGCATTTTTATCTTTTGACTTTCTGAGTAGCTTTTTCAATGTCTGAGTCATCATATTCGTTATTTTGCTTTTCCTGTGAGATTATTTTCTTTCTCATATTTTCTTATTCTGGTTGTGGGCTTTCCTTTTATGCTTAAGGAAGACCCTTTAACATTTCTTGTATAGCTGGTTTAATGGTAATGAACTTCTTTAGTATTCACTTATCTGAGAAACTCTCCTTCAATTCTGAATAATAACCTTGCTGAGGAAATTAATCTGGGTTGTAGGTTCTTTTCTTTCTGCACTTTAAAGATGTCCTCCCAACCCCCTCCCCTCCCCCCATCTAGTCTGTTAAGTTGCTGCTGAGACATTATCTGATGGCTTCAAGGGGTATTTTACCTCATTTTGCAAATGTATTAGTAGCCAATATGCATAACATTTCAAAGTTGCCAGTCTGACCTTAGAGGTCATATTGTTAAATCCTTTGTTTTATAGATGAAAATATTGATGCTTAGAAAAGTTCATTTAGTGACAGAAGTGAAAATATAAGTCATATTTCTCTCATCCAAATCTCTCTTCCTTATTACAAATTATAAAGTTATATTATTTTTCATGGTTTTAATACTTATTTGTTTTTATTATGGTGAGATTAATTGACAAAATCCAATAAATTTCAAGTGTACAATTCAACAGCAAGTCATAATCATATGTGTGTGTGTGTGTGTATATTGCATTATATGTTTAACTAACTCAGTGAATAAAATTATAGAACTTATTCTAAAGGTAAATGGAAAAGTAATTATTTATTTTTACCAGAACTACCAAAGTAGTTTTGCGGTATAGAAAGTTCATTGAACTTATTTAAAATCTGGTGCCATTTCAAATATATGTATTCACACAAAATTCCAGGGCTAGATCTATTTTGTTTTCAGCCCATAATAAGCTTCTCATTCTTCAAGATGCGGCATTGTAGACTCCTCTCCCGGAGAAGGTTTTCCAGAGATGGAACCATGGTCCAGATGAGTTGCTTGTTCGTCATTTCCATAGGCAGCGGAATCTTCCTCTTGGATTTTCTAAACTCCTGGGTCCCCCATGTGTAGACAAGATAAAACACTACAAATGCTGGTCAGGCACAAAGGATGGACACCTGAATGCGGTGCAGCATGTTGGAGTTGCCGTTGCTCAAGTGCGGGAAGACACACTGCTCCAAGGGCGACGAGCTGTAGGGGGTCACATGCCGGTACCATGTCAGCTTCCTGAAGCGTGGCCCATGGTAACTGCAGTGCCAGGGTCACCTACCCCTCCACAGCCACAGAATACACTGGCCTCCATCCAGGAATATATCTATTTAAAAAATAAATTTGAATTATATACTACAAAATTCAGAAACATACTGTTTACGTGTTAGGATTTTTTTCCAGATCACCATAGCTGAGTATGATGTTAGCATAAACATGACCAATAACAGGCTGCTCAAATATTTTGTCCTCTTTCAATAGTTCTTATTAGTATTTGCTGTGAAAAATAAAAAACTATTTCTAAAAGTCTGTCAGTATACTACTTGATGGAGGAAGCAAAGTGGTTAACTATTTTCAGCTCTCAACCTCTAGAGTGTAAGTTAAAAAGAGAGAAAGAAGAAAGGAAGAAAGGACAGGAAGCAAGGGAGGAAGAGAGGAGGAAATGGAAGGGAGAAGCTTACAGGAAGGGGGAAGCAAAAGGCCAAGGATGGCCTTCCATCACCAGAAGCAACCAAGGACCTTCCCACCTAGGAGCCTTCAGACCCTGTTGACCCCTGGATATTTGGACTTCTGGTTTCCGGAATAATAAGTGAATGCATTTCTGTTGCTTAAACCACCCCGTTGGTGGTCATTTGGTCTGGCAGCCCTAGGAAAAAATATAGTCTCTAATTAGTCCATTGTTGTGACAAGGTCCTTATAAGTGGAAGAGGAAGACAAAAGAAAGAATCCTAGTGAAGGCAGTGTGAGAAGACTTGGTCAGAAGTTACTAGCTTTTCAAATAGAGGAAGGGCTATGAGCCAACAAATACATGTAGCCTCTAGAAGCTGGAAGAGGCAAGGACATGGATTCTTCTTTAGAACCTCCAGAGGGAGCACTACCCTGCTGACGCCTTGATTTCGCCCTAGTGAGGACCTATTTTCAGACTTGTGACCTCTAGAACTATAATAGATATGTTGGAGTTTAAGCCACTAAGTTTTTGGTAATTTTATAGTCACAATAGGTAACTAATACAAGGTTAGCTGATACTTTGGCTCTAAGGAGATGGCATACAAGCCAGGCTGGTTTTGGTGGGAGGAGGCTTGGCAATGTCAGCCCCTGGAAAATGGAGCCAGGGAAGAGTGGGGGGTGGGAAAGCTGGATGTTACTTATTCATCAGAATCTAAGGAAGTAAGGAGAGATGGTGAGTCAGGCCCTGCAATGGGCTAAATTGTGTCTCCCCAAATTCATCTGTTGAAGTCCTAATCCTTAGTCCTTTAGAATGTGACTGTATTTAGAGAGAGGGCATTTAAAAAAGTAATTTAGATAAAAGGAGGCTTCAGGGGTAGGTCTTAATGCAATATGACCAATGTCATTATAACAAGAAAACATTAGGACGTAAACACACACAGAGAAATGGCCACGTGAAGACAAAGGGAGAAGGTGGCGTTATACCAGCCAAGGAGAGCGGCCTCAGAAGAAATCAACCCTGCTGACACCTGCATCTTGAACTCTGAGTGTCCAGATTTGTGAGAAAATAAACGTCTGTTGTTTAAGCCACCCAGTCTGTGGTGCTTTGTAGGCCCTAGTGAATTAATATAGGCCCCAACTCCTCCACATCCCTCATTTCCTACATTGGACACTAAGACTCAGAATAAGAAAAATAAATGACTGGAGTCATATAGCTATTGGCTCTGTCAGGGCTGGACTCTGCAGTCCTCGATGGTGAGGGGAGTGACCAATGGCATTCCAGGGCTCTCCAAGCAGCTGCAAGTGAGGTTTGCGGTGTGGCTGCCTTTTTTTTAAACCCCTCACATCTACATTCAGAACTCAGTGGTTTATGTTTTTATAACTTTTTTACCCCCCTAATGAATAAAGCCCAACTCATTAAAAAGAAGAAAGAAAGAAAGAAAGAAAGAAAGAAAGAAAGAAAGAAAGAAAGAAAGAAAGAAAAAGAAAGAGAAAGAAAAAAACTAACTAAAATTGTCAAGTGATCATGAAATTTGAATCTGGAAAAGAAAATATTCACTAGACATAAGGCAGATGTGATTTTCTTTAATATTGCATTTTCTAGCATATTTCACGCAAAAAGTATGCTTCTTACATACATTACTAATCTAGTTTTAAAAATTCCTTTTATTAAGGGTGATGGGATGAAGGGGGATGGGCTAGTTAATGGTGAAACATGTCTACAATATGATAATTCAAGTTAGCTCAGTGTAACTGCCTTGTGTAGTTAACTTGGTAGTTAACACCACCATTCACAACAAACCATCCTTCACAGTGAACTTGACCGGAACCTCTTTCTTACTCTGTCCCATCATCCTGCTGTACCTCGAGGCATGGATATGTTTATATATTAAATTTAGTTGCAAATAGAAATAAATGATATAGACTACTGAATAAATTACTCCATTGTAAATTAATGGAGACTAGGGATTTTTTTTTCCCTTCTTGATTTATTCAAATCAAATTCCTTTAGCTTCGGATCTTCCAGAAGGAGAATATGGGTTGCTTTCTATCATGGGTATAAGAGAGTAATCTGAGCAGACTGACGATTATTTAAATTGGTCACTTTGCTCTAATACATTCTAAGTAGGTCTCTAAATCATTAATGAGGGCATCAGATCCAGCAAGCTGGGTGGCAAATTAAAAAAAGAAATCTATGCTGCCTTTAATTACTTTTAAAGAATAGAATCAGACCCTGATATTATTAAAATCTGATCATAGGTACTTAGTAACTCAGAGCAAAAAAAGAGAGATTGAGTTTTATACTACCCAAGGTTCCAAACCTTAAACCCATAAAAGGTTCATGTACTTTTTATGGTGCCTCCTTTGTTCCTGTAGCATTTCCTACACGATTTCCATTAGTCCTGATAACAGCTTTGGAGGTTGACATTGTTATCTTCCTTTGCAGATGAGGAAACTAATTCAGAGATTTAAATAACTCACTAAGCTTAAAAGTCTCTGAACTGAGATTCGTTCTGTGGTCTCATTTGACGCCAAAGCCAATGAACTTTCCACTATATCATTCTGAATCTTATTTCATGGTTTGTCAAGTCCTTTCAAAAATATTATTTTATTTGAGGCTCAAAAGCCCTATGAGGTAATTCCCTATTTTATGATTGAGAAACCTGGGCATTCTAGCACTGACCCCAATAATACAATTGGCAATGGCCTTTGAGTGCTTTCTTTTCTGCCCCAAGCCATGCACAGGTGTGTGCACACACCTGTGTAGGGGAGGAAAAAACCTTTTCCTTCTACCTTTCTAGGTTCTGGCTGGGCCCTGTGACAAAATAAAGACTAATAAGAAAAAAATAAATAGAAATGTATTAGCATGATGTGTTTACCTCTTTTATATGTGTGAAAGAAACTCAGGGATGACTAAACTCAAGGAGGTGGCTAGAACTTGAGCTTAAATACCATCTTTAGCTAAAACAGAAGAAGGGTCTGGGGAGACAAGTTATGAGAAGGTGACCAGGAAAAGTAGCCAAACTAGGGTAATATTTATTATACAGATTTAATGCACTGCTTCTTCACCAATAAGTCTCTTGTGATTTAGCCTTCCTCTTCTTCCTGGCACAGAGAGGAAGACACACTTACGAATGACAATTTCTCTTATAAAAGTAAATTTTCCTTGCAAATGTGTAACTTGAACTCTTTTCATTGCTTCTCCTGTGTCTGTATTTTTCAAAATAATCTGCTCAAAATAATCTTTATCCCAAAGAGGCATATTTGGGGTATATACTGGGTGGCTACAGGTATTCCTACACCCCCTATTTCCTCTCCCCTTAGGACAAGGAGTAAAGTAACTTGGCAATCTATGATGAGGAAAGATATAGGAACAGTTTAGCACTCCACCTCCAAAACCACCTATTTGTAAATCATTCATAAATAATGAAGCATATGGTAGGAATACCATTTAGTTTCTGTTACTTCATAGAGGAAGTACATGTATATATTAAATTATTTTAAACTTCAGAGTTTCCTTTTTACTCGTACACTTCACTGTCCTGGGGTAAGGGCTGCCAGATAAAATTCAGGACACTCTTTTAAATATGATTTTCAGATAAACGATGAATAATGTTTAAAGTATAAGTATATTCTAAACACTGTCTGGGACATATTTATGCTAAAAAAATTATTTATCTGAAATTCAAATTTAACTGGATATCCTGTTTTTCGTTGGCTACATCTGGCAGCCCTTCCTGGGGAGGATTTAGGAGTGCTCTTGGAGGAGAGACAATGCCAGTCAGAGGTCTAAGCCACCAATCATAATGTCAAGAGCCTTTCTTGACAACAATAGTCCCACTCAGCAATTGCCACTATTGTCTGCTAATTGTATGATTTCCTCGTGTCATAGATTCTGTTGTAATTCTTATGAAAAGTAGAAAATACACCTAAATAAGAAAAGGAGGACAGAAAGTTTAAGGTAAAAACCAAATAAACAGAAAACCAAACAAACTCTTTCATTTTTGTGAAGATGGTGAAATTTCTAATATCAGAAAAATCAGTCAGACTTAATTTCCTAGATCAGTGATTCTCAAACCTTAGCAAGCATCAGAGTCACCTGGACATAGATGATAGAACACAGATTGTTGGTACCAATTGCTAGAGTTTCTGAGTCAGTAGGTGTGGGAGAGGGGTGAGAATTTGTATTTCAAATAAGTCTCCAGCTGACCCTGATGCTGCTGGTCTGGGAAATAGACAACAAAATTCAGCTTCCTCCAACTGTACTCAAATTAGTGATGATGTCATCAGTAGCTAAATGAATTTGATGGATATTCTGGTTTGGGGGAAAAAGGCAAAGATTTCTAACACTTGATAAAAGCTTCTTTGGATCACATTTATTGTTGGTAGGTTGCAATGTAATAAATCACGAGAGAAAAACTAGCTTCTATCATCACTGTCTCTCGCCTATTCTTAAATATGGAGCCAAGGAAAAGGAGTGCCTGCTGGTGAGCCATCACTCATTCATCACCTTTTATTGTCACCTGAGGCTGTGCTTCCTGTGCTGCAGTCACAGCCTGAGTAACAGGCAGGAAGTACTCCAGATCACCATCTTCCTGTTGTACGGGCAATTTAAGCAATAGTATAAGAAGCATTTCTTCCTGTTTTCATGATATTTCTCCTGCTGACGTGGCCATCTCATAATTAACATTTTGCTGGCAAGGTCAGTGTTCTTGATAACACTCTTGTGTGTGCACCAGAGTTCCAAAACAGTCGTAGAGCAAGCAAGTTAATACACTGTTTAAAAACAACAACAACAAAAACAAAAACAGGCTAAAAAATCTTTTTCTTCTTTTGCTAATAACTCCCCTGACACATCCTTCTGCCTCCTGTAATAATCTTCCATATGGTACAAACCCTCAAAGAACACTTCTATTTGCTAGATGGTATGCTGCCCCATTCATGGATTGATTGGTAAAGCCAATCATAGCTCCAAATTTACTAGGCTGAATTTTGTTCTTTAGCGTTAACACCCACTTTAATGGGGCATCTTTAAGGAATTCATGTGTCGGATTTTCCAAATGAAGAAATTTGTATTTTGAGCATCAGCAACCCCCCAACTTTTTTTGAAAATTTTAAGGTTTTTTCCCCCCAAAATGGCAGCACACTATTCTTCTCTCTTCAGCTGAATACAGTGGTTTCCCCTTATTTGTGGTTTTAGTTACCTGCAGTCAACCATGGTCTGAAACATTGAATGGAAAATTCCATAAGTAAATAATTCATAGATTTTAAATTTCATGCCATTCTGTGTAGTGTGATGAAACCTTGAGCTGTCCCTCTCTGTCACACCAGGAATGTGACTCATCCCTTTGCCACCGTTTCCATGCTGTACGTGCTACCCAATCATTAGTTACTTAGTAGCCATCTTGGTGATCAGATCAGTTATGAGAGAGAGAGAGAGAGAGAGAGAGATAGACCACATACACACTTTTATTACAGTATCTTGTAATTATTCTATTAGTACTTATTGTTAATCTCTGTGCTTAATTTATACATTAAAGCTTATCATGGGCATGTGTACATAAGAAAATACAGTAGATATAGGGAAAATCTCATGGGAGCCAGCATGGCAAACCCTACAAACTTAGACACCAAAATTAACCATATAGAAGGGTATGAACATAAACATTTCTAAAAGCAGGTCATGGCAGGTAGTCACAGCCTAGGCCTGGACTTCTTTGACAAAGGTCAATTTTTACCTTAAGTGAGCTTGTCTATTATCTTTTTGCATCTAGGATAACATACCCTTGGAATGTCAGAGTAATCTGTTTTTTAGACCCCTCGGGGCACAACTACGCCAGAACATGATGAAGAGAATTTTCCACTCAAATGGTAACCTTGTAATCAGCTCTTAGTTCTGTTTCTGCAGACATGCTTGCCACATAGTCAAAGGGCAAGGTGACCTCGATCAACTGAAGACTCACACCCCCCTTTGTTTGTTCTGTCTAGATAACAGATGTATTGAATCTCATGATCTGTAACTGCTCATAGCCCATAGCAACTCCCGCACTCTGTAATAGCCTGAGGACAAATTAACCAATCGGCTCATGTCACACTGTAACTGCGTAGATAAGCCCTATAAAAGCAAGGTTACCCTGAGCTCTGGCCCCAGATCTTCAGAGCGCTAGCTCTTCTGGGACCGCTGGCATAATAAACCTGAGTTCTCGCCTCTTCGAGTGATGCTTGGTTTCTCGTTGGTCTGATTTTTCTGCAACAATGAGACCACAGAATCCCTCATTGTTATCTTGTTCCCTGAATACCATCTCTATGTTTAAATGTTAATTATTAACTATTCCATACCCACCAATGTAAAAAAATATGTGTCTCTCTGTTTTACATTTTATCCAATCCCAGAGATTTCCCCAGTTTGCTTTCTCCTGCCTCCCTAATCTACCACTGATAGATTTCACGTAACCCTCCTGACATTCTTTCCTTCCTTTGATTCTAATGGATAAAATAAGCTGCAAAACTGCCATTCTCTGGAGCATTTTCTCAATCCATTGAGATTTTGCTTCCTAGTATTTGTCATCAGTTTGGCTTACATAAACTCATTAAAATTCTCTCCAGGTTTGGACATTTCTTATGTTAATACTGATATGATTGTTTTCACAGTTCTGTTGTCATCGTCTTTGCTGGTCAGCAGCCCTTCCTACTATTGATGAAGAATGTCCAAACCTGTAGAGAATATTTATGAATTGATTTATATTTATTTGAGCCAAACAGAGGCTACCCATGGAAGCAAGATCTCAGTAGACTGAGAAAAATGTTTCAGAGAAGAACAGTTTGCAGTTTCTTTTTACATTTGGAACAAAGATTACATGAAAGCGGGAGAAAACAAGGCAGGGATTGGATTACAGGATAGTTAAAAAGATTATGTGGTCCTTTGAGGGTGGTTATGCCTCCCAGGGGTCTGAGAAAGAGAATGACTCTGGCATTTCAAAGGTATGTTAACCTAGACAGATGGTACAAGAACAATTGAGAGGGCTTGATTAAGGCAATGATAAACCTTTTACTAAAAACGTTATATACCCACCGTCACCTGCCCAGTTAGGAATTTCTGTAACCTTACGCTGTGAGGTTACTTTCCATCACTGGACTTTTCAGTTTTCTTACAGAATCCCTTTTTCAAACATATTCCTATTGTTCCACTCAGTTTTCAAATTGCACATCTTAATTTACACACACTCTGATTAAGTCAGCTTGAAAATTGTTTAAGTCTTTTTGAGAGTCAAGTAGTTGGGCTTTGTGACTTTTTGTTCATTGTTTGCTTTTGAAATTCTAGCTGTGCCACAAGTGCTAAACGTGTGGCTTTGATGTTCAATGGTCTATGTTGATCTTTATATGTGGAACAGAAGCTGCCAACCCAAATTCTAGGGAAGAGAGGATTTGAGTCTTTTCTAGCCACAGGAATGTCTTCGCATTGAAGCAGCTACACCTTGTATGTTAGGATAGGGTGTGGATTATTGGAAGAATAAATGTCTGTGAAGTGAAGGGCTGGCCTTAAACAATAGTATGACACAAAGAAATGTTTTTCTCTACAGCCCCAGCCTCATTTGACCATAAACTTCTCCCAACTAGGAGTTGCCAAATTAAATATAAGGATCTCAGTTGAATTTGAAATTCAGATAAATGCCTGATACTCTAAAAAATATAAGTATGTCCAAATATTGAATGCTATATACTTGCACTAAAAAAATATTTATTGTTTATTTGAAATTCGAATTTAACTGGGCATCCTGCATTTTCATTTGCTAATTCTACCCCAGCCCTGAATCACATTACCTTTTTTCTTTCTCCTCTATCAAGTTTATTTCCAAGGGAAGATCTGTGAAGTTATTCAAACTATGGTATAAAATGATAGATAAGATTATGGTTATCATGGTTATATTTATCTAATAAAAGCAGAATACTACACAGGAGAATTTACCAATGGGGTGGTGGTCAGAGGTCCTGGGGACAAAGATGACTTGTTGCTTTTGAACTCTTACAAGCAGATTCAGTGCCACAAGGTGAAAGCTCCTTCTGGAACTTCAGGTTAAAGATCTTGGCTTCCTTCTGGCCTGGCTCCTGAGAAACCATGGGTCTGGTGCATGTCACTGAAATTCCTTGACATAATTGTCTATTGCCACATACCAAACTACCCAAAACCTTGTGGCTTAAACAACAAACTTTTTATTATGTCTTACAATCTCATGGGTCAGAAATTCAGGCCTGTTTCCACTGGGAGATTCTTCTCCACATGGAATCAAATAGGGTCACTTGGTGGTATCGGCTGGCGGCTGCTCTGGAGGGTCTGAGATAGCTTTACCCACAAGCGTGGGTGCTGGAATTTCTCTCTGATCACCTGACTAGGTTGAACTTCCTCACAGCAGGAAGACCTCAGGGCAATGGAACTTCTAACAAGAGGTTCAGGCTCCAAGAGGGACTGTTTTGCTAGGGAGGAAAACATTTTTTTCTCCCCTCCTAGATTCATTGCCTGGGGCTTGGAAATGAAACTGACAAAAGACTGAAATGTTAATACACACAGGAGCCAACGAAAGAAGTAGCTAGCTGATTAAATCATTAAAGTTAGAAATTTAAGATGTGGTTCCATAGCGTAGCGTTTAGCATGTCTGCTTTACATGCAGAAGGTCCTGGGTTCGCTCCCCAGTGGTGCCACAGTCCAAGGTCTATGGCCATGCCACCCTGAACAAGCCCAATATCTGATCTTGAAAGCTAAGCAAGGTTGGGCCTGGTTAGTACTTGGATGGGAGACCACCTAGGAAGACCAGGTGCTGTACGCATAAATAATAATAATAAGTAAAAAAAAAAAGCAATTTATATAATTAGTAGGGAAAAGTGAGGGAGGTAGCTTATGGGAAGAACAAATAGATTCTTTAGAAAAGACAATTGGAGTTTAAGAGAACAAACGGGAGATAAGAAAGTTTATTATGTTTGTCTGTATAGGCATGAATAGTCTTTTGGTTTTCTTCAGGGCCATACAACTCCTGGGGAGGGGAAGTTTACTGTAGCTCTTCCTCCAGGGAATAGACCCACTCCAAAGAGGAAATTCATGGCAGCTTCACTTCCCAGAAGCTGCTGCTATTAGTTAGATAAACGAAGTTTCAAGAGGCTTCTTTCTCCATCTGTTGAATCACTGGCTTAATATTTATACCAGCTCTGGGGTTCCAAGTGGGTCCCCCAGTTTCTGAGAGATCAAGGCAGAAGCTGCGAGACTTCTTTCACTTAACCTCTCAAGACACACCTCATTTCTACCGCACTCCATTAGTTAGAGTGAGTCTAAGGGCCAGCCCAGAATACTAAGGAGTTGTGGTTCATAAACAAGCTTTCTCTGAAGACTAGCACCACATTTCCAAGACCCTGTCTCTGCCTTTCTAAAATGGGCTAAGGTTACACTGTGTCTGTGAGACTAACATGGGATAGATTTAAACTATTTTTGAAAGTATTGCATTTCTATTGCACTATATTAGGTAGCCTGAGTCTAACTCTTCTACCATCTACCATCATACCAATTTTATTTATATATAACAAAATTGAAATCATATACTATTTTTATATGTTGTAGCATATGCAATTATATATTAACACATAAATGCATAATACACAAATAAGGGAGGAATGTATCCAAGGATTCATAGAATCCAATCACTCATGCATTGATGTGCTGGCTTCCACACTTCTCCAATCACTGGACTCACTTTTTGTAAAGCTCAGGGACTGAGACTAGATTGCGTATTAGAATTCTCCTGTGGCATCCTCTCATGTTTTTTATTTTTATTTTTTTGGGTGAGGCAACCCTTGGTTGATCTTATAGATTGCGAGGACCTTGTCAGCTTACAATCCCTTATTTTTTACGCCTGCAGCACCTGGTCTTCCTAGGTGGTCTCCCATCCAAGTACTAACCAGGCCCGACCCTGCTTAGCTTCCGAGATCAGATGGGATCTGGCTTGTTCGGGTGGCATGGCCATAGACTTTCCTGTTTTTCAGAAACATCAGCAGCAGCACAGGTATCTGCTAGCCTGCAAGCCTAAAACCTGTCAGTCATTTGGAGATTCACATGAAACCATCCTCTAATACATTATTTATTTATTTGATGTAAATTTTACTACTTGTATCTAGCAAAGTAGTTTTGTGATACAAGATACTTGATTTGACAGAAAATTTTAATTTACTAACCAGATATGTTGGGTTCCTTGAAGTAATCCTAGAGAAGTAAACCCTTCAAAAGCTTACAAGGTTAAAATTTTGTAACTCTTTGGTAAAATGTTTCTCTAACACAGTCCATGAACTGTGTTCCAGTAAGATGTTTGATTTTCACTCAGAACACTAACAAGCTTGTCAAGAAATAGTACTAACATCTCAATAACACCTATAGAAGCTAAAATAGCTTGGCATCACCATGCATGCACCTTGCCAACTAACTCAAGTACCAGCTGCCAAGTGTAGGTAAAAAGAAAAGTTTTTCTTAATTCTGAAATAATGTTCCATTACTTCCTCAGTGTATATATATTTCTGTAACTACAGAAAATTTAGGAATGAAATAATTATCCTGTGTCACTCAGGCATAAACATTCCATCTGAAATCACCAAGACGCTCCCAATGATTCTTGACGGTCCTTTAGTTGTGGAAATTTGGTCTATAGGTAGAAGTTCAAAAAAAATCCAAATGTTTATCTTAATGCAGATAATCACACTAAAGCTAAAAAATCGGTGTGTAGATAATGCAGAGGAGATAAGATTGCTCCACCATCAAATGTCTAGAATTCCCAGGGACTTGGTTTTCAATTCTCTATACCAAAAGAAACACATATACCAGAAGGAACACATATTGAAAAAAAAAAAATGGTGGCAAGTAGGATTGAAACAGGAAGGAATCATTAGGTATTTGGGTCAAGTTAATTAATATATTTTTCTAATATTTAGGTGTATGTAGGAGGGACAAGAGGCCACAGTTAAAGACTCATTGCTGTGGAAATCTCAGTGTTAGGTCAGAGGCTATGTTGGTTGATTAAAATGCAGGTGCTTTGGGGAAAGCCGATTATCCTTCTGACTTTGAAGCTTGTCAAGTTGTGGTATGCATTACTTGGGGCTGAGTTGGAGATCACCTGGTGTCAGCCTGGCAGCTGGTGTTAGAGATGCAGAGGCTGTTCCATCAAGAAACTTTTCTAACTTTTAAAAGCTTCCTGGAAACAATCCCAGATGGCTCGCTTAGCAGGAAATTTATTTATTTGTAGCTCCAAACACTTGCTAGAATCCCTAATGTCCTATGAACAGGATCAAAAGCTTATAGTTGCTCCTTTGTGGTCAATTTGCAAGCCAAGTTAACTCTTTCAGACTAAAACACGTTACTCGTATTGCTTGTTATAAATTCAGTAGGAAACGTGTCTGTCCAGCTCCTGTGGCCATTTTTAAACTGGATTTTTGTTGTTGGTTTTCAGTTGCATGAGTTCTTTATATGTTTTGGACATTAGCCCCTTATTGGAGGTATTGTTTGCAAATATCTTCTAGGACGTCTTTGTTTGGCATATAGTTAGTAAGTGGCAGAGGCAAAATTGGAATCTAATTCTATGTAATTCCAAACTCCACCTCTTAACTAATACCTTATGCCACCTTAATATGCTGTACAGTTGCAATAAGGATTAGATTAAATTAAATGAGAACATGTAAACCAACTGGCCAACATAGTGCCTGTCACACAGAAGGCACTCAACAGATGGTAGGTGCTTCCTAATTGCTTAATTATGAAGAGTGAAGTAATCTCTGCAAGGTATTTTGTCCTAGCGCCCTGTGACTGGCCCCTAACCTTTTGGAGATTAAATCTCACACATAAATCACACACACACACACACACACACACACACACACACACACACACACACATGCACTCATGCGTGCTTGCCGCATGTACATACAATGAATTAAAGATGAGTATGTTATATTGGTTTAGGAGACCAAATGAGAAGTAATGTAATAGTCAAAGGGAATTCAGAGAATCAGAAAATGGAAAATTAATTGAGGTAGGAGCCTTCTTCATGAAAGATGTGCAGCCTGAGCTGGGGAGGATTTCCACATCTCTTAAATGGTTAATACAATTTCCCTAAGTACTTCATTTACAATAGAGATTAGTTTAGGCATTTGGATGAATATGACTCATTTAAATGCTCAAAACCATGAATCATTCAAAGTAGCATTATGGGTAATTTTAATAAAACATCTTTAAGTTCTCTATTCCTTTGTTAACTGCTTCTATTGAATTTAAACAAAAGTCCCATTTCATTCCAAATTTAAACCCAAAAGAGATTTGATCTTTTCTTCCTGCCATTTTGCAACTGATGTAATTTTTAACAAGTGCCTTGAATTAAGATGTGCGTCAGATCAGAAAACTGCATTTGAAACTGAATGGAATACCAAAGCAGAATGAGAGCGAAGGGGAGATTTTAGAGGGACCCTGCTCATCAATTCCGGGGGCCTCCTACCCTGCAGTGACTTACAGGACACTAACTAACGTTCTACTGCATAGAACACTGCAGTTAGAAAGAAAAAATAATTCAAAAAAATAAAATATCAAAAATGGCTCACACACAAAGACCTCTACGTGAATATTAATATCAGATTTATTCATAAAGCCCCAAACTACAAATTACCCACACGTCTATCCACTGGTGAGTGAATAACCAAGTCATGGCACATCCATACAGTGGGATACCATGCAGTAATGATGAGCGTACCGCTGATACACACAGTGACAAGGTTGGAGCCTCAAAGTATCATACTAAGTAGAAGAAGCCAACACAGAAGGCACCACATACTACACGCTTCTACTGTGGGAACTCAGAACGAGTCTCCCCAGCACATGCCACATGGATTCTTTTGAGCTGAAGTTAATGGAGGCCCGAAAGGCTCAGAAAGAGCTTTTTGCCTCCCCCTTAAGTAATTTAGATAAAGGGCCTGGTCCAAGAAGAACACCATCACCAGAGATACGGACAGAGAACGTGGGGTAGGTGTGGTAGGGGGAGCTCAGCGGGCATAGAGACCACACCCCTCTGTGCCCCACTGTCTCTGCACGACATAACAAGCATTTGTTTTTCTAGCTCCATATGAATTGCCTTTCTCCCCTTCAAGTCCCAGAATCTGATTCCTTCTCAGTTCAGAATGACATATAAACCAGAATTGTCTGGCTGTCAATGAGCCCCTGTACACATGTAACTAATTTTTTTTTCTGTTGATCAGTCTCATGTCAATTTATTTCTTAGACCACTCAGAAAAACTTAGAAAAGTAGAGAAATTTTTTTTCCATTCCCCAACACTATTCTTAGGACTCTGTGGAAAACAGAAAACTATAAGGGTAGAAATCAGTTCAGTCATCACCAAGAGCCAGAAATGGGGTGAAAACTGACAGCGCAGGGGCAGAGAAAATTTTGGGGGTTGAAAACTGTGTTCAGACTGCTGTGACAAATACCACAAATGTAATGGCTTAAGTAACAAATTTATTATCTCATATTTTTGGAGGCCAGAAGGCTTAGAAGTCTAAACAAGGTGTGGGCAGCGTTGGTTCCTCCTGAGAGCTGTGATGGGGGGTATGTTCCAGACCTTTCTCCTAGCTCCTGGTGGATTACTTGCCATCTTTGGTGGTCCTTGCCTTGTAGATGGTGCATCACCCTGATCTCAGCCTTCATCTCACACATTGTGTGTGTGTGTGTGTGTGTGTGTGTGTGTGTGTGTGTGTGTGTGTTGGTCCAAATCTCCTATTTTATAAGGATACCAGTTAGATTGGTCTAGTATGACCTCACATTAACTTCACTAATTACATCTGCAACGACTCTATTTCCAAATAAAGTCACATTCTGAAGTACTGGGAGTCAGCATTTCAAAATCTGAAATTTGAAGAATGAAGGGGTTTAAAGTATACCACCTCAAAACATGCCGTTCCGACATTAAGGATTATTTTGAGATAAAACAATTGCATGAAAGCAGACACAGAATGAGTTCTCCGCCCTCCCTCTACCTGCCTGAGAAAAGAGTATCAAGTCCTCTTGCAAGGTGTTGTCCCTCCTCCTCCCACACCAGAAAAGGAGATGGCATAGAGAAGAAGCGACATAGCGAACGTTACTGAAACAACTCTTGTTTTCCCATCACTTCCCCCAGATATCTACCTTCCCAACAGCCGGTTGCCCTTAAGACCCTAAGGTCCTTTTCTTTTGTTTTGTTACTTCCCCACAAATTTGTCATCTTTGATAAAATGCTATATAAGTCCAAGTTCTAACCTCTTTGAGTTACTCCACACTGAACTTTCTCCCACTAGTTGTGTGCTGCACGCATCAATAAATTTTGTTTTTCTCCTGTTAATCTGCGTTTTGTTAGTCTAACTTCCAAGGTCCACCTGGAGAACCAAGAAGATTGGGAAAAAGGCTTACTTTCCCTCCCACAGGGAACACGATTCAACCTATATCAGGAATATTCTCTATGTTGATACTGGTGATGGTTACGTGGCTGCACGCATTTGTCAAATCTCATCGACCTGTACACTTAATAAGGTAAATTGTCCCTCAATAAATTAGATTTTTTAGTGACACATCAGTAGACATTACTTTTAAAAGAGTGGCTCAGCTCATTGTTTCCTGCCTCCTCAACTGCAGGAGATGGCGGTGGTCTCTGTTTTCTCCTAGGTTGTCCTTGTCATCTTATATCCAGGTCAACTCTGTGCCTAATACTTATTAGCATTCAATTGTCCTCAGCATAAAAAACAGGGCTCCTTAACTTGTGACGTGGGCTCATGTGACCCCTTCTTACATCTCTCATTTTGTCTCTTGTCACTCTGAGCTCATACATTCATACCACTTGCTGCTACTTCTAACATACACAAACACACACACAAACACACACATTATTTAGGTTCAGTGTTTGGTGCCTGTGAATTAATGAACAAAAGACAAATTCACAGAAGAAAAAGTTTATTAATATGCACATGGGGATCAACAAAAGTATTATCTGGTTAGTTAGATGACTAAAGTTAAAGGCTTACATACCTAAATCCAGGGGAGACAAAGCTGGTAGAAACAGCTGCCATGTAAGGTTTCTTTAGAAAAGACAGGTAGGTTTTTAATAGAACAAATGAGAAAGTCTGTGACAA
Source organism: Eonycteris spelaea (assembly GCA_003508835.1). Classification (NCBI taxonomy): domain Eukaryota; kingdom Metazoa; phylum Chordata; class Mammalia; order Chiroptera; family Pteropodidae; genus Eonycteris; species Eonycteris spelaea. Next base: position 1,157,749 of record PUFA01000189.1, read on the forward strand.
TGTTTGCCTTTACAGCTACGAGTGGTCTTTCGATCATCTTCAGGGCCATAAGACTCCCTGTGGAGGTTTACTCTTTGTCTCTCTCCTGGGAGTACAAGCTTGAAGAGATAATTTATGTCAGACCTTATTTCTCAGAAGAAGTTTCTGCTTTTAGTCTGATAAAGGAAGCTTGGAGATGAATCTCAAATGTCTTCAGCTTAAAATCAATTTTATACCAACCCTGGAGTTCTGAATGGGTTTTCACAACGCAGATGGCTGTTTCTTGCTTCAGTGTGTTTGCTTTTGAATATTTTCTGCTGAAATATCCTCCTCTCCTCTTCCACTTGCCAAATCCTATTCATTACTTAAATCTTAACTTTCTCTGACACCCTAACATGTTCCCACTCACAGGCTGATTAATGCCCTCCCTTGAAATCGCCAACAACCCATGCAAAGTTCCCCAGTGCATTTACTATTGTTCGATAACCATCTACTTCTATGTGTCTTTAGACTGAGTTCTACAGTGAGTCTCTGCCCACCTGTGTCATCAGCTCCAAGCCAGGACTCTTGTCTACCTGCCAGCATCCTACCATTGGCTCTAGGTTTTTTCTTTCTTTCTTTCTTTCTTTCTTTCTTTCTTTCTTTTTTCTTTCTTTCTTTTTTCTTCTCTTTCGTTGTTCGTTTCGTTCGTTCGTGTTCGTTCGTTCGTCTTCGTTTCGTTCGTTTTCGTTCATTTCGTTCATTTCTTATCTCTCTCTCTCTCTTCTCTCTCTCTCTCTCTCTCTCTCTCTCTCCTCTCTCTCTCTCCCCCACCCCCCACCCCACCCCCAGGCTCTTCTCCAAAGCCATGCAAATTGTTTGAAAGGGACTGTCCTGGGAAAACTCTCAACTAATAATGGGAAGAAGTCAGTGGACATAAGTTTTCCATCTCTCCCTCTCACATTCCCCACTCCCCCACATGTTCTGCCTCTTTTCCTTAGATGGACATTTGTGGGAGGCACTCTGTATGCAAACTGTTTTAAGGAAATGAAATGCTTCTTTAAAAAAACAGGAACGAGCAGAGCCAGGCCCAGATTGTCTACAGCAGCAGCAGCATAGGTGAGCATCATCAAATTGGCTTTTTTGTTGTTGTTTGTATGTTGGATCATCCTTGCATTCTAGCAATAAATCCCACTTAGTCATGGTATATGATCTTTTCAATATGTTGCTGATTTTTGTTTGTTAGTATTTTGTTGAGGATTTTTGCATCAACATTTGTCAGGTATATCCGTCAGTCATTTTGTTAGAGTAGTGTCTTGGCTTTAATACCACAGTACAGCTGACTACATAGAATGAGTTAGGAACTATTTCCTTTCCAACTTTTTGGAAAGTTTGAGACATATTGGTGTTAATTCTTCATTAAGAGTTTTATAGAATTCGTTTGTGAAACTTTCAGTTCTAGTTTTTGTTTTTGTTTGTTTCATTTTGTTGTTTTGGTCAGATAATTCTTGACTACTGTTTCAGTCTCCTTACTATTATAGGTCCATGCAGATTTTCTATTTCCTCATGGTTTAGTCCTGGTAGGTTTTGTGTTTCTAGGAATTTGTTCATTCCTCTAAGTTATCCAATTCATTGGCATACGATTGTTCATAGTATTCTCTTATAATATTTTTTTCCATAAAATCAGTAGTAATGCCCCACTTTTATTTCCAATTTTAGTAATTCTAGTATTCTCTTTTTTTAGTCCATTTAGCTAATGCTTTGTTGATTTTGTTGAACTTTATCAAAGTACCAACCTCGGTTTTGTTGATTTTTCTCTATTAGTTTTCTATTTTTTATTTCATTGGTCTTGCTCTAATCATTATTATTTTCTTCCTTCAGATAGCTTTGAGTTTATTTTCTCTTTCTTTTTCTAGTTCTTAAGTTTCAGAGTTAAGTTGTTGATTTGAGATCTTTCTTATTTTTTTAAAATAAGTATTTATAGCTCTTAGTTCCCCCATTAGCACTGTTTTTCTGTTTCTCATAAGTTTTTAAATGTCATTTTCATTTTTGTCTATAATTATTTTCTAATTTCTCTTGTTTTTCTTCTTTGAGCCATTTGTTGTTTAAGAATGTATTGTTTAATCTCTACAAATTTGTGAGTTTTTCAGTTTTCTTTCTGTTATTGATTTCTAACTTTATCCTGTTGTGCTCAGAGAAGATATTTTGCATGATAGGTAGCTTTTTACAATCTAGTGAGACTTAACTTTTGACCTAACTTAGGATATATCCTAGAAAATTACCACATGCACTTGAGAAGAATGTGTATTCAGTCACTGAGCAGAGTGTTCTGTTTATATCTTTTAGATTCAGTTGTTTACTGTGTAGTTTAAGTCCTCTATTTCCTTACTTTTCTTCTGTCTGGTTATTCTAATTGTTTTTGAGAGTAGATATTGAACTCTGTAAATATTATTGTAGAACTGTCTACTGCTCCCTTTAATTCTGTCAGTTCTTGCTTTATATATTTTGCTGGTCTATTTTTAGATACATAAATTTTCTACCATATCCTCTTATGTCTTTTTGCTGTATTACATCTTCTATTAATATAGAATGTCCTTCTTTGTCTCTTTTAAATTTTTTATTTAAAGTCTTTTTTGTCTGATGTTTGTATAGCTACCCCTATTCTACTTTGGCTATTACTTGCATGAAATATACTTTTTCATCGTTTTGCTTCCAACTTATCTGTGTCTTTGTATCTCACATGAGTCTCTTGTAGACAGCATATAGTTGGATCATGTATTTTTATTCATTATGCCAACCTGTGTCATTTGATCAGAGAGTTTAATCAATTTGCATTTAAAGTAATAATGATAAGATGGGACTAACCTCTGTCATTTTCCATTTGTTTTTATATACTGTATAGTTTTTTTGTCACTCACTTCCTGCATTTCTGGTTTTTTTTTTTTTTAAATTTTTGTAGTGAAACAGTTAAGTTCCCTTCTCATTCCCTTTTATGTGTATTTTTTAGCCATTTTCTTTGTGGTTACCATGGGGACTCATTTAAAATCCTAAAATTACACTATAATTTGATTTGATATCTTAATTTCATTTAATTTCAATAACACAAATTCTGCTTCTTTAACAGCTCCTTCCCCATCTCTTTCAGTTGTTAATGTTAGAAAATTACATCTTTAGACATCATGAATCCAAAAACATAAACTAATTATATTTTTAATGCATTAGTCTCTTTAAATTATATAGAAAAGAAAATGTGTAGTTGCAAGCCACAGTTCTAATTATGCTAGCTTTTAGAATAATAATGTTTTAAAAAAATGTGTGTCTCTTAAATTATGTAGAAAACAAAAAGTGGAGTTACACACCACTGTTAGCACACTGCTAGCTTTTACAGCTGCCCAAATGTTTACCTGTACTGAGCTAGATCTCTGTTTCTTCACATGGTTTTAAATTACTGTTTAGTGACCTTTTATGTCAATCTGCAGGACTCCTTTTAAAATTTCTTGCAGTGTAGGTCTAGTGGCAATAAATTTATTTAGCATTTATATTTCTGGGAATGTCTTAATTTTTTCCTCGCCTTTGAAGGGCAGTTTTGCTGTATACAGGATTTGTGGTTGACAGTTTATTTGCATGTTTATTTTTAGCACTTTAAATATATTGTCCCATCGCCTTCTGGCCTCTAGCTTTTCTGAGAAATCTACAATGATACTCCTGAGGACTCCTTGTATTTGATGAGACCTTCTCTCCTGCTATTTTAAGAGTCTCTCTTTGACTATGCCTTGGGACAGTTTGATTACAATGTGTCTCAGTGTGGATCTCTTTGAGTTCTTTGTATCTAACATGAGTAGCTTGTAGACACCATATAGTTGGATCATGTATTTTTTATTCATTATGCCAACCCTATGTCATTTGATTGGAGAGTTTAAACAATTTACATTTAAAGTAATAATGATAAGATGGGACTAACCACTGTCATTTTCCATTTGTTTTTATACACCTTATAGCTTTTTTGTCATTCACTTCTTGCATTACTGTCCTTTTTATTTTTGTAGTGAAACAGTTAAATTACTTTCTCCTTACTTGGAATCCATTGAACTTCTTAGATGTTTATATTCATATCTTTTTAAAACTTGGTTAGTTTTGGCCATTATTTCTTCAAATAATCTCTCAGCCTCTCTATCTCTTCTCCTGAAACTCCCAAAATGCATTGGTTGGTCCACTTAATGTGTCCCCAAGTTCCTCAGACTCTGTTTGCTTTTCTTCAATTTTGTCTTCTTTCTGTTCCTCAGACTCAATAAATCCCATTGTCCTGTCATCACTGACTCTTTCTTCTGCCTGTTCATACTGTGTTTAGAGTCCCTTAGTGAAGTTTTTATTTCAGAACTGTACTCATCAGCCTTAGATTTTTTTGTTTTATTTTTAAGTGTTATATTCTTTCACTGATATTCCCATTTTGTTCACGTATCTTTTTTATTTTGACTTTCTCCATCCTTTCCTTCAGTTCTTGAGAATCTTTAAGATAATTTTTTTAAAAAGCTTTGTTTAGTAGGTTTGCCATTAAGTTTTTCTTAGGGACATTTTCTGCTTGTTTATTTTTCCTTTGAAGGGGTCATACTTGTTTGTTTCTTTGCATACTCTATGAGTTTTTGTTAAAAAGCTAGACATTTGAATCTAATAGTATGGTAACTTTGGACATCAGATTCTTTTTCTTCCCCCAAAGTCTTTCATTTTTATTTTTATTTTTATTTTGTTCCATTACTATAAGCTGTCTCTCTGCTGAAGACAAGCCTGATTTACAACCTTGAAGCTTTCTAGATGTTCTCTGAGCCTGTGCTTTCCCTTGGGCAGGCGTGGTGACTTTCTAATTTCCTCTATACATGGAATGGCTTTTGAATGTCCTAGTTTTCCATATCTAGCTCTGGAAAGGGGAAAAGTATAAAATGAAGTCCTTTCAATCATTTGTAAGTCACCTCAGCCAGAAGAGGAGGGGCTTTCAACAACAATGGCTGCACCTTTTTGTCTGGACCTCTTGTGATCAGAGACACCAATCAGCGATCAGAGCTGAGATATCTGCTGTATTTGGAGGACAAGGTCCTCCAGGGACAAGTGCAAGATGCTCCAGGGACATATGCACAGCTGCGTGCCATGCAGCTAAGGTGTGGCAGATGGGCAGCTACTAATGTGTTAAGGTCTGAAATGGACTGAAATTAACTGCAACTTACTGTCCAAGCCTTAATTTACTATCCAAGCTTTCCCCTGTAGTTGCGAGCCTTCATTAAATCCCAGATTTCCAAAAATAGTTCCATCAAATAATTTTGCCAGTGCAATTGTTGTATAGGTAGGAAGACACAGTTCTGATTCTTCCTACTGTATTATCTTTCCAGAATGCAGAAGTTTGTTTGTTTGTTTTTTGGTTGTTGTTGTTTTTGTTTGTTTGTTTGTTTTGGTCAGTACATATGGTTTCATTGATCTTTTGTCAGATGCTAGGGTTATAAAGACAAAACTTTATCATGTAAACAGATGATTATTAAATGATTTGTTAAATATCTTAATTGCCTCTCTGCCTGTGGCACCCACAGCAGGCAACACTGGCGGGGTTAGGCTCTCTTTCACACAGAGCCCTGAAATGACTTTTCGTAATTATTTTCAGTACGATGCTAGAGACATCCACTACCAAATACACTGAAGTTTTTATCTAGTTTTGAAGTTTTTAAATTAAACACTCCAAGGTTTCAGGTCCTTTGAAAGCACAAATCAGAAATTGGTGTAAAGAGATGTTATTCTTTGTACTTCCTGCCTCTGTAGGCTTCCCTCCTTCGCTTCCGTTTCAATTTGTGCTCCTCTAGCTGTGACTAGCTTTAAGGTGCCTGCAAATTTTTTTTTTTAAATAATAACCGGAAAATTCTTTAACTATCACTCTCACACAAGACTTTGCTAACTTCAGCTACTTGGTAGCAGGTAGCTGTTGATTAACATTTCCTGAAGGAAGCAAAATCTCAAGAATTCTTTCCCCATGTGTTTAAAGTGTGTTATAGTCACTCAAATTATTGCTTTTCAGATCTGTTGTTCTCTATACCCAGAGACAAATATTCTATACGTTAGCTTAACGCCATGCTGCGTTTCAGTAGCAATTATTTCTATGGTGCAACCTGGTAATTACACTGTCCTTTTCTTCAGCTGAGATAGGAATGATGACATCGTCGTTTCATGTTGTCCCTTTGATTTGTCACATGGGCCTTAAGGAAATCCTTCTGGGAAAAACAATGAGGCATAATTGTTTCTATTTTCAAAAGAAAAATCACGTTTAAGGGAATAAAACACTGTTTCATGAACATGGATAGACATGCAGCTGCCTCACAGATGGTAACCTCCCCTGAGATTTGAAGATACCCCTTCAGATGGGGCATGTGAGCAGGGGCCATGTGAAAACCGCTGCTATGGTTGTGAGGAAGCAAAGGTTTGGCATTCAGAATTCCCTACATCTTACAGTAATTCAGTGGCTGGGGATCAGTTCCTGGGAACTCAGACCCTAGCCCAGGGAGAGACGTGGGTGGGAGACCGCCCCCATTGTAAACACCTGGACAATGAAGGAACATTTGGGGGAATTCCTGCTAAAGTCAGGAGCTTTAAAGACTTTATTTATCTGTCATTTCAACAATCCTACCAAAAAAAAAAAGTAATTTTTTTTCCAGATACAAAAACCGAGGCTTAGAAAGATTAAGCAATTGCTCCAACTTCCCACACTTAAATAGAGGTTGCATTGGAATTAACAGTTAGGTCTGGATCACAGGTAAATATTTTTTTCAGTTAAAATAGTTTTTACGAATCCTGCAATCGCTCACCGATATCCATCCCCGAAGGACTACTCCTGACTAATCTTGGGTTAGCATAGCACCCACACCCAGTGTTTTCCTATTTATTCTCACAGCCTGACTGCAGGTGGCAAAGTCAAGTACCACATCCCTTACCCCACTCCTTATGCTCCATTCATCCCAGCTGAGGCTGGGCTCTAGTGGTATTTAATATTTACCGAGCTTGGGGGTTGGAGAAGGAATTGCCTTTTAATTCTCTGAAACCAGCTGGGGAAGAAAGAGGTCAGATGTCAACAGAAGGTCACATTCTCAGTCTCTCCACTTCCGCCGTGACTGTCTCATTCGAAAGCCACTGCTGTCTGTACCTCCCAGAAGAGAGTGGAAAGTGGAAGTCATTGGGATGTGCTGGGAGGCGAAGGCAAGAGGAATGAAACATCTTAAATAAAGAGGCAGCAGGACGAGACTCCTGAGAGCCGTGGAAAAGCCAATTTCCACTCTGGCTGCCTTCAATTGAAAGTCATTGTGTTGTACATCTCTCCCAGGCCTTTCTAAGGTTCCAACGCAGGGCCAAATGGGGCATGAATCATCTTATGATCACTAAATATTTCCATTATCTGGGATAGGGCAAAGGACTTTATATAAATGAAGGCCGAAGGGAAGTGCTGACACATCTAAGAAATGGCACCTTCCTGACTTTCCAATGAGTGACCAAGGTCCCTCTAAATCCCATTTCTGCAAACCCATGTTATTGTAATCAGCCTCTTGGTTTAATGCTCAGAGGCAGTAAACAAAACACAATTTAAAAAAGACGACAAGCAGCTCTCTAGCACCATCTAGTGGTAGGAGAGAAACAAATTTTTAATTAAGTGACCTTTTTACAAAAGGGGAAGGGGAGACTGGAACCTTCTCTTCCCTTGGGGGGCACACTGAGGGTTTATCTCAAGGTGCTGAGGTCACACCTTTTCGCCATGGGAGAAGAAGAGCAGATCAAATCCCGAGGTACTCACAGGAGAGAACAGGGAGCGCATTAAGATGCGTTTCAAGATAAACGCGTTTCAATGCTCCAGAATAGCAGCTCGGTGAAATCTACGCCAAAGACTCACTTGCCGTTTGGACAGCTCCGTGGTCGGGCACGGTGATGCGAACTTGTGGAGGGGCTGCGGGCTTCTTTTAAAACCAGCTGCTTTGCTTATAAGCTTTGTCATTCCCATCGAAGGCTTGGATTACATTCTGGCCCTGGCGATTGGTTTTAGGGCCTTTGTTGCTGGTGGCACCTGCTTCTTTGTCTCAGAGGCAGACAACACAGCTGTATTCTACTCAGCAAATAATAATAATAATAATAATAATAAATAATAATAATAATAATAATAATAATTACAGTTATTCAATACCAACTGGGTGCCGGACACCACGGTAAGCATGTTAGCAGCATTGGCTAATTCTTGAAATTACCTTGAGGCAGGTGTGCTTGATCTCCTTTACATGTAAGAAATGAGGCTCAGAGCAATCAATTACCTTGTCCATGGTGACAAAGTTCCCAGAGGGAGCTGGATCTTACCACTCTGTCATGTGTCTGCTGGCCACTATGGAAGATGAACTCACAGCTTAAGGCACAGTCTCTATTCTCAGAAAGCTTATGACATTTTTAGGAAAGCAAGACACAAATAAAACCTGAAATATACCAACAGGGCCTCTGCAGAGGGGGTGTGTGTGTCTCGTGAGATCGCTAACTGCTGACGGACAGGGCTGGGACATCCGTCCCCTCTTCACTGTAAAAATATCCTTATCGAGGTAGCCAGCAGGCTCAGAAATGTCCTCAACCTGCCCCTGGCCATTCAATGGCCCTCGTTTAAATGCACACTGACTTGCTGATAACCAACGAGTTGGCACCAGTGTGGAATAAGGAAATGCAGTGTTTAGTGAGATTACTCTGGTGCCACAGGCAGGAGTCAGGAAGATGAGCTGGGAGGAAGGTGTGAGCACCGGGGTGTCAGCAGATGAGTCTCCACTGAAGTGACAGCTCTGAGAATGTCTGATAGGCCAGACCTCATACAGGAACCATGGAAAATAACTGGGGCAGGGTTGTTTATGAGGAGTAAAGGAGAAAAATGACTGGTGACAGGAGGAAAAGGGTCTATGTGTTCATTTGGGGGGGGGGAAGGGACAAGGGTCTACCTGAAGAACATTGTTCAGGTTAAATTGCTTGCTGGTGAGGAGACTAGCTTGTCCTTTCTAACCTGCCCCTATGGGCGATCAGACCAATCTCCCTAAACGGGAGCTATTGAAATAAAATAGAAGCAAAAGGTGATCTCTCTCTTCCCAGTCCATTACTAACTCACTTTTCTCATAACTATGTTCTTAAATAGTTGGTTTAATAAAGTATGTTGAATATTTTTATCTCCTAAATGTATAATGATACTATTCTTGTAGTTTTAAGAATTTATTTTTCATTTTGTTCATCTCATTTTGATATCCTGACCTCAAAATACCTTTTAGCACTTAAAAAAATCATTCTATGCATCTAGTACATCCATATTGAATATAATTCTAAAGACATGGAGAAAAAGATTTTTTTGTTTTTGTTTTTGTTTTTGTTTGTTTTGCTTATATAGAACACAAAAGTGTCAATATTTTTGCTTTCATTTAAATGTGGTGAACAGAGGGGAAAAAAATGGTTTCCACAGTCCATTTGCCTTTTGTGTCCCTCTGAGTCTAATATAGGATGGTCTCAGTTCAAGATATTCCTCCTGTGGGTGGAAGGGGTTGGTCGTGAACACAGCGGAGGGGCAGAACTATAGCACATGAAAAGGCACATAGCTTTAAGAGCTCTACTTTGTGACATGGGTTGAATCTGGTCACAGTGTGTGTGTGAGCACACACACATACAAACACACATGCACATACACAACCACATAATGATTATGCAATTATTATTAGGTCAATTTTGAAAATCTTGCTGGGGCAGGTGCACAAATTTTAGTACTACAAGGGAATGAAAGTATTTAATGACCAGTTCTTTTTGATCACTACAAAGCAATTAATTTTCTTAGACCCAAATATTCCGAATCAAAATATATTAAGTGTAACTTTCCTTCCCTCTTTCCCAAGGTGAGATGACACAAAACAATCCTTTAGAAAACTTTCCACACAGAGACCATAACAATGAATTCCTGGTTGTGCATGTCGAGTTCGAGATGACAGTATGACATCCTAGGGTTTGAAACGACATCCATGGAGCAGGTTGGAGTCTCGCTGGGGTGAGATTCAGGGCTAGAAATATAAACAGGAGTGAGCAGCACAGAAGAACATTTTTATTAGACACTGGAAGAACTTAGAGGTGGTTCAGAAAAACATCACCTGAGGGAATGTCAGGTTATAGCATTCAGTAAATATCACTCAAAGAATGTCAACTTTTAATGAAGACCCACTGAAGGCACTTTTATTAGATTTTAAGTGATATGCTCAAGGGGCTAGAGTTTGATCTAAGTTTGGTTTTTAGTCACATGGAAATAGCTTCTCCCTCATTCATGAGCCAATCCTTTAAAGAAAGGCTCTGCCGATATTACCCCAAACTACCAAAATTAATTTGGGGCTTGCAGTAGGCCTAGTAAGTGATATAAATTGCTCTGGAATTGAATCATGAATAGAAATCAAATATAAGCAAGTGAGAGAGGCTGAAATTGAGGCTAGAGAAAGAAGACTCTGTTAGTAGGCCATGGCTGATTGCATCATGCCGTGAAGATACAGCCTGCTTTGGAATCACGAGTAGTTAATTAATGAATCTTTTTTGAACTCCTGGGTTCTAGAGTCAGGTTTTTATACTTGTGAAACAGTTGCCCGGACTTTACAGGTAGATTGTCTCCTGCCTCTCCTCGCTTTTCAGCGGCTTCCTCCACTTGGCTTTTAAATACCGTTGTTTTATTCTGACTCTCTACACTCGCCTTTGTGTATTTGTGAGGCGTCATCTGACTATCACTCTCCAGCTTCTTTTCCTCTAATCTGCACTCCATATAGTTCAGCACTTTTATTTGACGGTTACAGGTGTTGCTGAAGTACGCATGCGCATTAGAGAATGGGTGTGGCTTGAGAGGTGGGCAAGGATGAGGTCACACAGCTCCTCGCGTGCTGGTTAGTGTGTCCACCGCAGCAGGGCAGTCTGGCTGGCGTGTGGTCGGACCCCAGGATCTGGTTGGCTGGACAGAGCAGAGCGTGCTCACACCAGATGTCTCCCCGGGGCAGCTCCCAGCTCTGCTAAACCACATCCCCACTCCACCGCAGGCCCCAGGCTGCTGCTGGGAACTCCTCCTGGAGGACGGCTTGTTGCAAAGCAGACAAGAGAGATGGTATATCGGCTTTTAAGATTTCTGTCTAGAAACCACTTGCAGCACTGCGGACACAATTTCATTGACTAAAGCAGGTCGCATGGCCACGTCCAGTTTCAGGAGGGCGGAGTGTCGCTCTCCTGCCATACAGCTGAAGAAGAGCTGGAAAAATCTGGTGGCCAGCCATAATGACTAGCCAAGTCTAGCGGGCACACGAAGTTCGCTTTGCATCTGACATGAAAAGAAAAAACCTTTCACCCTTCCCTGTCATTTCGGAATTAGAGTCCAAAAGTTCAACCAAGTCGCCTCATCCCACTCCAAACCCAGGGTCTCCCAGTGAGGCCTTCGGTCACGCTGGTCCTGCGCTGTCCTGTGCTGCAGAGACAGAAACGTGAATGAGGTCTGCGGTCTGTCCCCACACACTCGGTGCTGAAATCCTGGGGAGACGTGGCAATGGCCCACGCCCTGGGGATAGGGAATGTGATCTACGATTAGGGCCGTATCCCCCTCCCTGGGAAGGGCTCGTCCGTCTATGGTCTTCTGTAGCTCTTGGCCCTTCCCTCCATGTCCTTTATCTGTTCCATTATCCTTCTTTGATTTGTCCGAATATGCCTTCTGGGTACCGCAGCGTTTTCCCAGCCTGTTCCCTGCCAGTTGATGTCTGAAGGCCTAAGGATCTTTTTTAAGTTTCAGAATGTCAAGGTTTGTTTGAGTCCAACCTGGCAATTCTTTTGCTGTATGGTTCTCTTCAAATTTTAGATTCTTAATCTGTCCACTTTCAGTGAGTTTTATAACCAGCAGCCATATATACGGTCCTCTAGAGACGAGTCTTAATTTTTCAGATGAGCTACGTTTCTTTACTCTCTGGCCCTCAGAGCTACCACCTTGACCCCTCCTTGAGTTAATTATAGCTCCCTGAGATCGATCAGTCACAAGTGGAAAAGCTGCTGATAGTTTCCTTCCCATCTTAACCAACTGAAAAAGCTTACGAGCTACTACATCTTAATTTAATAGTTGCCCTGAGGTTCTTTATCCAGAGATGTTAACAATGGGTCTGATGACAAATCCTGAATTTAGTCCCAATACCGGGTTCAGTTTAAATGGGGCATCTTCGCTCAAAATCCTCATTTTCTTCTGTTTGTGGTTAAGAAACAGTTGCCTCTTCAATGTCTAAATTCTCTGAATTTCTAGACCCTCTCCATTTTTTGTTTTCATATTATGCTTGCAAACTGGGCATTGCTTTCTTCAGTTCATTTCTTTCTCAGGGCACCATGTCAAGCACAGTTAGCTGTAGCCAACACACACGACTGACTCTGTGTTTCACCTCTCCCCCTGTTGCTTCAAGTTCATTTTGTTCATGTTTTTTCTAAAAAGTTAGTTTAGGTTGGACTTTTCCGAGGGCTTTTCTCCTGCGTAACAGGAGGAACCATCTTTGTAGCCTCTGGTTATCAGTTTCTTTGTCATTATCATTCAGCCCCTGGACTAATGCCATGTCTTTTCGTCTTCTTTGTTATGCACCACCCTGCTTCTCTTAATATCTGTGTCTGTCAAAACAAGCGAGGTAAGGCCAAGGTAAAAACCAAACAGAGCACTCCATGGCCAAAGAGGACAAAAGCTGATTGCTTCCCCAAAGGCCACTGCAGACCCGGACAAGAGTGCAAGGCCGCGGCTCTCAATGCGATGGCTCTGTGACCCAGGTGGCTCTAATCTTGTCATTTAGGCTTTTCCAGTCAATAAAGCAAGAGAAGAGCGGGAAGGAGAGCTGAGTATTGGCAATAAATACTTCCATACAGGAGAGACTTGTTTCCACTCACGTTTAATTGGCTAAAGCAGCTCAGATGATTATACTTCATTTTAAAGAGGTAGGTGAATGTAGTCATCCCTTTTCTGGGAAGTAGGGAATTGTATATTGGTGAACAGTGCTGATGCCTACCAAATGCCTTGGATTACGTGTGTGTGTGATATAAGTAATTTTACATATATATGTATATATATGTAATTTTGCATACTTTTAAATGTAAAAAATTTAAAAATTTTAATATATAATAGATATAATTTTATATATATATAAAATATGAATATACATATACATCTTCCCGTAGGGTGACTGACACATGTATGTAAGGACTCAGTAGATGTATTTCATACTGAAATGCTAGCAGCTCCCCAAATGTTATTCTGCATTTAGTTCAAGCATCATCTCTTCTAGGCAAAATAATAATTATAATAGCTCGTACTCCCTAGTCACTCATATGTCCTTAATTTAGTCTACACGCTAACTCCACAGGTTAGGTCTCATTATAACCATTTTACACATGGAAAAAGCAGAGGCTTTCATTCAAGCAACTGGCTCAAGGTCGCAAATTGATGGGGCTAGCATTCAAATTCAGGTCAGGCGAGAGCTAAAGCCTGTGTTCTTAACCAGTCAGTATGAGGCGCCTGATGATGTGGTTCAGATGTCCTGAGGATGACTCTTGCCTCACACTTGTTATAGTGCTCACCGTGCTCGGCTTTCTTCTGCCCGCCTCCCTCTCCACCTGTAATCTCGGCTGGGCCTTCTATACGCAATGCCTCGCTTGGGGCATGGGATTTATAGACATTCAGCAAACACTTGTTGAATGAATGGATGAAGTGACTAAATTACGGAGTTTAATTAAGATTCTGCAACAAATTTTTACACTAAGTTCCATTAATAGTTTTCTGTTGCTGCAAAAATAATTATCACAAACTTAGCGACATGGCTTCCAGTTTCTGTGGGTCAGGAGTCAAGCATGGGCTTGACAGGGTTCTCTGCTCTGAGTCTCACAAGGTTGCAGTCAGAAAGTTGGCCAATCTGTGTCCCTTTCTTGAGCTTGAGGGTCTTCTTCAGAGCTCACGTGGTTGTTGACAGAATTTAGTTCCTGTGGTTGTAGGACTAGGGACCTAATTTCTTGCTGTCATTCTCCGGAGGCCTCCACATTTCTTTGTCACATGGCCCTTGCATGGAACCTCTTACAACGTGGCAGCTGACTTCTTCAGAGCCGTTGAGAGAAGCTCTTGCTCCCATCTACTGAAACAGAGTCTTCCCTAAGGTAACAAAGTCATAGAAGTGACTGTGCCGTATTCTACTTGCTAGAAGCAAGTTGCCAGGTCTCCCACTTTCAAGGGAAGGGGCTACACACAGTTATGATTTATTGGGGGCTACCTTAGAATTCTGCCTGTTATAGCATCCCTTTCTTAAGTCTATTCATTTTCCTTTGCAGATGCATATGACAAAAAAAAAAAAAATCTTTCATTCTCTTACTCAAACTAGCTTTCTCTAGCTCAAATGTTTTCTTAAATCTTAAGAGCTATTGGAACACTTTCTAGATTGCATTTTTCAATAAAACTATCCATGTTTTCTTAACAATGAGACATAACTGCTGTTAATACTGTGATGTAAGTTCATAATGCCACCATATACATGATATAGAGAAAATCGTAACTGTAATTTTAAACAAAAATTGGTTCCACTGTGACCCTGCTTTATAATTTACTTCTTTATTTAACAATATATCATGAACATTCCAAAGCCATCAAATATGCTTTTATAGCATAATTTGTAATTTCTGTGTAGTATAGTATCATGCAGATACCTTATGATTTATTTAACTTGTTTACTGTTTGTTGGATATCAAAATTATTGCAATATCGTGCTGTCATAAAACTTTTTAAATAAATTTTCTCATAGTTATCTTTGCCTATAATCATAATTACTTTGGTGGGATAAATTCACAGAAGTAAGTTTTTGTGCATCAAAAATATGTGCATTCAAAATTTTTTATTTGAGTTACCAAATTGTACTCCAGAAATATACAGTTTAACCAGAAGTGTAGTTTATAACTACAACTTGAGAAATGTGTGTGTGTGTGTGTGTGTGTGTGTGTTTATTTTTCTAGCATATTGCAATATTTTAAGTTACATGACAGGTGGGAACTTTCAGAAATATCTAACATAGAATTAATTTACTATTTACTTTTTAAATTCCATTTATCTGACAGCATTAACAATTTGGTGTGAATCCCTCTAAAACATATTTAATGGATGTGTCTGTGTCTTTTCTAATCGAATAGTTGTAATATGGTATCTCATTGTTGTTTTAATTTGATTTCCCAGACTTACTAGTGAGGCTAAACATTTCTTCATTGGCCTTGGTAATTTGCATTTTTCTTTTCTTAATTGCTGGGTCATTTCTTTTCATCAGTCATTAATCATTATGGTGTCAAACATTCATCATCTTTACATGATCCAGTTTCAGTATTGTTCGTAAGCTTTGCATTTAACTGCCCTTCGCTGCACAAAATATATTTTTCTGCACATCATTTCACAGCATAAATAACTTAAGTCTGAGAAATATGAACCATTTTAATATAGACAAAATGCCATTCCAAAATTACCTTTTGATTACAAAATATTTCAATTTCCATGAGATGGCTCATTTATTTGAAATAAAATTCCATATCACTGAATTCCAACACACTGAAAGTATTTAAGATGTACTTAATATTATTGTAATAAGATTTTATCTATTTTAGACAAATTTATAAAACTATTGTCAGGGAGGTGAAAAATTCCCCTCTTCTACTCTTCTTTAGTTCTTATGGCTGGAAAATTGACACGAGACCAGATTAACAAGAGAAAAAACAATTTAATATATGCGCATGAAAGAATCACAATAAGGTGCTCAGATCGTAAAATGAGGCTCAAAGTAATGATGGAATGAGACACCTTTTTATACTTCTTAGACAAAGAAAAACAATAAACTCGTGAGAAATTGATGGGACAAATTTGGTGCTCATTAGAGAGGATTCTGGGCATGGTTTGGGCTCAGGTTGTAAATCAGTGACACATTTACAAGGTTTGTTTACACAGGCTTTTTCAACTCTGGACTTTACACCTCTCCTGATGAAATTGCCCCTCAGCCCTTCAGGGGTAGGGGGGGCACCTGTCCCATGGAGATTTACTTCTTGCTTTTAGGGGGCCAGAGAAGAGTCAGAGAGCTCTTTGTGCCCCTGCTGCTTCTCAAGTGATTTCAATTCAAAATTATCAGTATGACATAGTGGGATAGCATGGGGTGGCCTGCACTGTGCCCCAACACTGTGTTCAAAAACAGTATAATTTTTGTCCTTCTGTATTATTTTTTGTAATGGATATTTGATGCATATATTATATACTTTACGTGTGAATATGCATTCTTTGACTAGCATTATAGTTTTATGTATTGCATACTGGATTCCTTCAGCATACTTTCTTTTTTTACAACTTTTTTTTTTTGTAAAGTACTAGGACTACTATTTATGGATGGGAGTAATTGATTTCAAATGTGAAAATGATAGGGGTGCTGACTATCAGTGACTAGGAGATATTCAAATTTAGCACAGAGAGAAATGGGGTCAGAGACCTCAGTGCCAAAAACAACGGAGAAGAAAGCTGGGAGGTAAATTGTGTCCAGCTTTAGAAATTAAGAAATCACTTAAGCAAAGTGAATGAAGAGAATACCGAAGGCCCTGGATGGGAGGAAGCAACTGCCATTTCAAATAGATTTATTAAAGGTAGCATGTAGGCACAAAGGTACTGTGAGATTATCTTCAGTAGTTTTATGTGTGTCTGTGACATGTCATAATACAAATAAAAGAGTTTGTAAATATGTATAGGGGAAAGAGAAACAGCAACCTTCGATTGTGTGATAGGCTGTCTTCTTGATAATCAGTTCTTGATAATAATTGAGCTGGTGCTCATTGCTGTCATGTTCTCCTCTTAGGAAGGCCATGTCCCCTCCTCTCCGAACTACAGCATTCCTTAGAAGTCACACTGGAGAATGATCTCGGTATAACTACAGCTGAGAAAATTAATTAGGACGTGTTTAAAACCTAATGGAAACTAGGCCAACCCTAAAGAAGATGATCACCCCAGAGAAAGGAGGAGGTAATAAGCGTAGTTAAAAAGTAGACTAAAACCAAAGATTGTGTTCGAAACTCTAGGTCCTTGGACTGTAGCCTGTGTATGAGACAGAAGTGACCTCGGGTCAGTCAGCATGTGCTCTTCCCTGGTCAGACAGACCCTCCAGGCCTCCACTGGCAGCAGAGTGAGTCATCTTAAGGGCAATGTGCACTCAAATAGGTAAGATGTTATATTTGGGGAAAATTATTTCTTCATGGACTTACAATTTAAGTGTTTTTAAATGTACTGCTTTCTGCTTTGTGTGTCCCATCTAAGAAAGTCATAGCCAATGTAAAGATTGTGAAGATTTTCTACTGTAGCAGTTTTATGGCTTTAGCTTTACGGCTAGGTTTATATTCTATACTGTTAATTTTTATATGTGATGTGACATAAGAACTCTTGCAACTCAGTAATAAGTAAACAACCCAATAAAAATACGTAAATATTTTAACAGAAATGTTGGGAGATATGCAAATGACTAATAAACACATGAAAAGATGTCCAGCATCATTGGTCATTAGGGAAATGAACGTAAAAACCAGGAGAATGACTAACGTTGAAAATCTTGATAATACCAGGTGTTGGTGAGGTTATAGGTTGAGTTTTGAATATTGATCTTCATTAATTTTACCTTGAATACTCACACAAAATGTTCTGGATCAGAGGACAAATTTGTTTTACTATTCATATACTAATAACTGCATCAGGTCCCGCTGCCCCATTAATTAGCCCCTAGGCAATACAATGAAAGCCAGATGGAAAAAGTCCCCTACACAAGTGAACCCACACTTCATAGGCAAGGGGTGGAGAAATCGACTCTCTTGCTTGTATGCAGAAGAAAGGGGCAGCTACTTCCTCCTTTTCTCACAGAAAGAGGAAGTTGGGATGGAAAAAATTCTGGGTTCTCATTCTAACTTTAAAATACAAATGCATCTCTTCAGTAACCAGATAAACTCCTCTGTCTCCAGAGTTTATACTCTGTGTCCAGTTTATACACGTGTCCAGAGTTAGATAATTCTCTCTGGGGTTCTCTTACTACCTGTATATCTTTGAAGTAACTTACCAAAACTAGTTCTTAGTTCTTAGCTCAGGATTTCCTATTTTTAGCCCTAATTCTGCAGAAACAAAATTAATTTCTCTAGAGCCTATAATGTGGAAAAATTGGAGATCATACACTACTGGTGGAAATATAAAATGAAACAACTGCTTTGGAAAAGATTTTGGCAGATAACTTTTACACACACACACACAGACACACACAGTTACCACCTGACCCAGCAACTCCACTCCGAAGTATTTACCTATGATAAATAAACACATAAGCAGGAACTTATACACAAATATAACATTTTTATTATTATGGCTAAAAACTAGAAACAACCCAAATGTTCTGCCACAGGCGAGGGGATAAACAAAGTGGGTCTATATCCAGACGATGGAATACTACTTCTTAGCAATAAATAGAAATGAACTCGTCAGGCACAATACGTATGGATCTCAAAAACATGTTGCTCAGTAAAAGAATCAGACACAAAAGAGTACATACGATATGATTTCATTAATATGAAATTCTTGAAAGGCAAAAGAGGCCCACAGTGACAGAAAGCAGGTCAGTGATACTCGGGGACCAGAAGTGGGAGTGAAGAGTGACTGCAAAGAGGCTTGAGAAAACTATTGAATTGATGGAAATCTTCCACATTTTAATTGTGCTGATAGTTACATTTGTCAGTATTTAAATTCGCAAAAACTCATCCAATTCTGCACTTAAAATGCGCTCACTTTGTATGTTTTACCTCAATAAAATTGATAAATTAATGATTCATTTTGTGTTGTATAGACTTATAAGTTTAATTTAGTGTGTGTGTGTGTGTGTGTGTGTGTGTGTGTAAACACTGGGCAACATATTTACTAAGCTCGATCTCATAAAGTTGTTTATAATGGGCTACAGTATCATAGTGTATTATGTAAAAGTTAGGCAATGAATGTCCAAGATATAAATTATATTGAAAGTGCCAAGGAATCGTTGGATCTCAAATGGCTATGCCGAGCCTTACATTTAAGTGCTAAATAAATAAATAAATAAATAAATAAATAAATAAACAAAAATGTTGGTATTGGGAATGTGCTAAACTCCAGTGCTAGTTCAAATGTCCAATACTGCATGTAGGTATTACAAGTAAGAAGGAAAAAAACTTTGAACATTTTAGGTCTAGTATTACACCCAAAGCTTTTGTGTCTTTCGGTTTGGCTACTATTTAGGTGAAAGTTCCGAGGCTCTTGACTCAGATTGTAATAAATAGAAAGTAAATGATAGAATTTTTAGCATGAATAAAGTCTCGCCAATATAAGTTTGCGTGACATTAACTCAAGGAGAAATTGCCCAATTCTTGGTAGATACTTAAGTGAGTGAACTTTGTATTTTCAAGCCACCACAGTTGCAAAACAGCCCAATGTCTCACACCATCATTCTGCCAGGAAGCATCTAATGAAGAAAAGGGCCAGGCAAATAGATAGTCTTACTTTCATTTTCATATAAAGCCATTCATGTGATTCAGATAAGTGTTTTGCAACATTTTCCTCTCAAAATCTATCTTTGATATATTTATAAATCCCAGGGCATTCATAAAATGGAATTAAAAGAGTAATATACAAAAAGGGAAAGAAAGAGCTTTTCTATAATGTTATCATACTGTAGCCTATTAAATTTAATTTGATGAAATTGAACATGGTACATATATTGCCAAGGTTTACTTGGAATATTTATACTAATTATACTCACGTCTCTGTATATTTTATATAAAGTTGGCGATTAAACTCAGCACTCTGACGATGCCTAAATGAATTTGAATGCCAGATCCCTATTGGCGTTTTAATTTTTATTTTCCCTATGAGAAAATTAGATGCTATTTTTAAAAAATGTTATTTAATTTCAACAAATGGTGTGGGGACAAGTGGATAGATAGCCACATACCAAAAAATTAAGTTTGACTCTTACCTCATGCCATGTACAAAAATTAACTCAAGGCGGATCAAAAACCTGGATGTAAAAACTAAAACTATATAACTTTTAGAAGAAAACTTAAGGCTACATATTTATGACCTTGGATTTGGCAATGGCTTCTTATATAGGTCACCAACACTACAAGCAACAGAAAGAATGTATGGACTTCATTGAAATGAAAAACGTTCATGCTTCAAAAAGTGAAAAGACAGGACAGACTGCGAGAAAATATTTGGAAGGCCTGTTTGACTTGTCCTGCCTGCCACAGTGGTTCTTACAAGCCCTCTGTACCTGTAATGTGATGGTGCACGACTTCACGACTTAAGTTACAGATGGCTGCACAGTGGACCTTAAAAGGCCAATATTATCTACCGCAACATCTAAGAATTTTTTAATGGGCAAACTAAGATGAACAGTCGTCTGCTCTTGGAGCACAAAACTCGAATTCCGCTGACTGCCAGGAACACAAAAGGCAAACACTGTTATCAAGAATGCCGACGTGGTGCCGCCATGGCACCAGACTCCGGACCTGGCCAATGGCAGAGGGAGCGACGCCATCAAACATCACTTAAAAGGTCACGCGGAGCCTGCAGACCGGTCGTCACATAATTTCATCAGTGCGACTTCTGAACGTCCTGGCACACAGCCTGTCTTCTGACCCGGCTCACATGGAGGTGATGTCAGGTGAGTGACAACAGCATGGACAGGCACCTCCTGGGCAGTGAGAGCAAGTGGGGCAACCTCAGTCAGGGAAACCGAACACACCCGCGTGCGGAAGGCTCAGGCTCTGTTGTTGTAAACAACGCACAGCTGTGCACCGCTGGGAACAGATCAGGTGTCTGTGAGGGGGCGGGAGCTGCCTCTGAGCATCTGAGCAAAGGCTTCAGCGCCAACTGCGAACACCTGTGAGCTCAGCAAGCCGTTTGGCAGCTATGAATCAAAGCTCGGCTTTCACCTGGACCAAGTGTGGGGCGAATTGCTCTTGCCTGTGCATTGGTCTTTTTAACTGGACGTTTACGCCTCATCCCTATTGCCTTTAAATCTGAATGACAGCGTTGTACTCTGGGGCAGATGGGGCATGGTATTGATATCTTCAGTATTGCCTAGGGCCCACAGGGTGTGGCATTAAGGAGTTCTGCAGACACATGAGGAAACTTTAAAAAATTAAAAGAATATTGAATAGGTCCAACATAACACTTATTACCAGAATGTGTATTAGATTGTTTTGTGAAGAGAGATTTTTTCAAATAATAAAAAAAGAAATTGGGAAATTGAACACTTCCCTTTGTAATGAGACTTCTTTGGAAATTTCTCTAAGAATAATGAATACAATTATTTGATAATTACAGACTGGAAATGAATAATAGATTTTTAAGGCTCGGGTTAGCATTTTGAAAGCAGAGTAAAATACATTGATATTTAAATCAGGCTCAAACATTTATTTATTTTCATTTCTATAAAGATTTTAGTTACATAGTCTCTTTTACTTCAAAATGACCCCCGGTAACTTAAAAGTGGAGGTCATTGAAAAGATTGAGAGAGGTTATCTGCATAAATTATCATATCATATACAGAAATAATTACACAGTCACTATTCAACCCCAATTTCCCACCTTGTAGCTGGTTTCTTTTTTTTCTGGCATGCATTCATCCCAGATGAATTTAATAAGTTAGATGACAAATCTTTAAAAAGATCCAACATGCACAGGACTTTAGGGGAATTCGTCCTGATGTCTTGACCTCAATCACTAAACAGGAGTGGATGTAATGAAGGGAAGGTTTTCGGTCATCACAGCTCTGCTAATGTTCTTTGTCAAAGAACAGGTTTCTCTTAGAATGGAGTACTGAGGCCATTAGCTGGGGAACTTAAGCCCCAAACTCACTTCTGCGATGGCCAAGATTTCCCAAGAGAAGTTGTATTTCCATGTTCTAGTTAGTCCTACCATTCTGTGATGAATTTTGCAAAGACAGATTGGTAAGAGAATCACAGGACCTCAGGGGAGAAAAGCAGTCTTTTCTCTTTGATAACTATCTCAGTTTTTGAGTTAAGTTTGACAATGGGGACTTGGTCTCAAGCAGAAATTTTAAAATAAAAATGGAAGAAATTTTTTACTAGAAACGTGAAAACGCTCACTACTTACTGAGTTTAGGCTTTTGCAAATGATAAGGATGTGCCTGATAGCTCATATACTAATGTGAAAGAGGCGATGTTTTATTTCTATCCAATAAATACATGTACATAATTTTAAAGATATATAGTACTACAGAATTTAACAGAAAAACATAAGCTCCTGACCCTGCCTCAACAGAACTGTTTTATTCCCCACACACCACCATTTTCAACTTTTTAGTTTCTTCTAGTACTTTGTTATACACAGAAAAATGACTCGATTATTCTGTTTCTTGATTTTAAGTTGTTTTACATATTATCCATTAATTTTTTTCTGCGGTTAGAAAGGATTTATCTTATTTTTTTTTTTACACGTACTGCTTTATCCTTCCCGAAGAAGACATATTCTCTCAGGCTCCCAAGATAGCTATATCACAAATTCCATTAGTTTATTTTATTAGTCATGTCTCAGCCACATGGTATCTGTGTATATATTTTCTTTCTTGTAATTTTTTTATTTCCCTGAAGATGTTACATACTTCCTTTTTATTTTTGTTTTTTTTTTTTTAAATGCCCTAGGAGTATTTCATTTTTGCCAGAAGTACAACTCTCTCACTAGGTTCAATGCTATAGTAAATATAGCTCTCCGTTGTGTGTGTGTGTGTGTGTGTGTGTGTGTGTGTGTGTGTTTTATTCTTTTTACTTAGTAAGATGACTCCCAGAGGGCTCTGTTCTTCTGTTTGTCATTTTTAATGGCTGTTCCTTAGGCTTAGAACACACAATCGTTGTCACTGGAACTCCCTTCTCCTGTGTTCGACTGACTGTATGCTAAAAGCCAATTTTCCTCTTTTTTGGATTTCTTCCTTATTTTGTGGAGTTTATCCTCCAGTAACTCCATCAGGTAAGGTACTTTAAGAGTAAAATTTTTGAAATATTAAATGTCTCAAAATGTTTTAATATTACTTTTTTTTTAAAAAAACCTAGATCCTTGATTGATAATTTGCCCAGGTATATAAATCTATGTTGGAAATAATATTTTTCTCAGAATTTTGAAGACCTTGCTATACTGTCTTCTAATTTCTGTTATTCATTTTAGGAAGCACACTGTAATTTTTACTCATGATTCTAAATACGGCCTACTATATTTTTTTTTCTCCTAAAGCTTTTGGCATTTTTAAAAATTAAAGTATAGTTTACATACAATATTATGTCAGTTTCAGGTGTACAGCATAGTGATTCGACATTATATGCCTATGATGTGACATCATGATGAATCTTGTAACAATTTGTCCTTTTATTTTTGTCCTTGATATTGTAAAATTTTATGAAAACACGTCTTTTCAGGGATATGAGTCTTTTTTATTTTATTGTTCCAGGCACTTTTAATTTTGAAATTTGTGTTATTCAACCCTGAGGAATTTTCTCGAAACACTTATCTAATTATTTCCTTCTTTCTGGTTTCACTCTTTTTTTACCCTTCTGGAGTTTCTGTTAGTCTAGTAATATGAGTCCTGACCCATTAACACTCTGTTTTCTTATATTTGGTATCACTTTGAGTTTTTCTTCTCTCTGGAATATTTATTAAATTGTAGCTTTCAACTCTTCTATCGAACTTTTGCTTTATATTTTTATTTTTCAGGAACTCTTTATTCTTTTTTTTTAAATTAAATTTATCAGGGTGACATTGGTTAATAAAATTATATAGCTTTCAAATGTACAATTCAATAATACATTACCTGTATATTGCATTGTGTTCACCACCAGAGTCAAATCTCTTTGCATCACTATATATTTGATCCCTTTACCCTTTTCTACCCTCCCTCCCCTGTTCCCTCTGGTAGCCATGAAACTGTTGTCTGTGCCTATGAATTTTTGTTTGTTTATCGCTTTCAGTTTTATATCCTCCATATAATGAAATCACATGGTTCTCAACTTTTTTATCTGGTTTATTTTGCTTGGCATGAAGAGCTCAGGATCATCCATGTTGTCACAAATGGCAGCATTTCATCTTTTCTTATGGCTGAGTAAAATTCCATTGTATGTATGTACCACATCTTTATCCAATCATCTATCAAAGGGCATTTGGGTTGTTTCCATGTCTTGGGCATAGAGGGCGTGGCCTCTGCCAGGACTGCCTCTCAGGGTTCCTCCAGGCACCACTCTTTTCTACTCAAGTGGGTCCCCAGAGAGGTCTGACCCACGGTGGGTCAGATTCTGGGCCCCTGAGGGAACCATCTTTGTGCCCAGAGGCACCAGGCTCCAAAGTCTTTCATGAAAACATTTCTCCCTCTGACTTCCCCCTAATTCTTACCCGTGTTCTGCAAGCCCCAGCTCTCACCGAGAAATAGCCCAACAGAAAGGCTGCTGCTTTCCTGCCTCAGCTGAAACTTAACACCCTAATGAAAACAGACGTCCTGCCCACAAGATCAGAGAATAGTGAGACACAGCTGGGACTCTGTTAACTTTCCTAAGTGAGCTCTCTCGCCCTCTCTCCATATGGGTCCTCCATGAGCTGCTCTCCTCCCCCTGGGTCAGAGGAAACACAGGGCAACGGCTTGATGTCATGGAACAAGTAAAATTACTATAAAAAAAAAAAAAAGGAGGGGAGGTGAGGAGGATGAACTCTAAGAAACTAGATCCAAATACTCTTTGAATGTTTTTGTTTTGTTTTGTTTTTTTTGATGAGTATTTGGTTACTTTTGAGCAGTTTTTTGGGAGAGTTGGGTGTAAATGTACTGTACATTAGAAAAGGTGGAATATTTCTACAAGGAAACTTTATTCTGAGTTGTATCTTTTTACAGGTGTTTTTGAGTACTGATTCTGCCATCTCTTTATGAGTTGAAAAACTTTGTTTAGAAAATAAATACCTTAAGTGGAACACATAGTGTCCACTCTTAAGTTTTTCCACTATAGGAAAGAAAGGCCCAAATTAAAAAGAGGTTCAATGAGCCTCTTCCAAGCATGGACAATATCATGGTAACTCTGCCCCAGTAGAGATGCTGGTGGCCAATGACAGGCTGAAATAAGCTACATCTACTCTGCCCTGGGGCCGCCTTGATTCTCAAAGCATTTTGTAGCTTTGGCTAAACAAATGGGCTTCACCTGACCCTGTGTGTATGGGAGAGGTCGGGGAGGAAGGGAGGAGAGTTGTTTAAAAAGTAGCCACTGAAATTTATAAAAAATTAAAGGTAAAAGAACAAGAGCCAAGATGTGCTGAAATGAAAAATACTTGTATGAGAACATCCAAGCTTAGATAAACTGCTGAACAGCATATAAGACAAGAAGAGCTCGAGATGACTTCGGCAGTTTTTATTTAGTGAAAAAAAATAATAATTTATCAGGTATAAAGATGTTTTCTTGTTACATAATCTTAAATAATATGTTACAATGTTTTATTTTACTTATTTTTTTATTCCCAATTAGATTATTAACTCCAGAAGGTAAGATGTGTCTATTATTTTTTGTGTTTATAGCCCTAGTAATAGATATAGTATCTAGAAAAGATATTTATTAAATGAATGAATAAACAACATAATCATTAACAGGCACATAAAAATACAAAAGCATTATACAAGGGGCTTTACTAATATAATTAAGGTCAATAGTAAATTGTACAAATGATAAATTATTTCCATGGCACATCAAAGTACATGGTACTAGTTAAAGCTTTTAGATGCTCTGACTTATTACAGGGACAGAGCTTAGAGTAAATATTATTAGTTAAAGCATCAGAAATCTCACTTTCCTGGGGAGGCTTTTGTCAAGATTTGGACAGTAAGTAATTAAAGATTGAACTTCTCAGCAAGTGCATAAGGTAGAGCTTTTCTCTGTTTTTAATCAAAAAGAGGTTCATATAATTGAGATTCTAAACACATAAAAAACAAAGGTGATGTTTTTGTGTAAAAAATAAATTTAAAAATCTTTAAAATAAAATCCTTGCCCATTTAGAAAACCATGCCAACTTGGCTAGACTATTGGAAGATATTTGGAGATAAGGTCAAAGCCTAATTTTCTAAAAACAGTTTTAGTTCTGCTCAAATGCTAATGAAAGCCTTAATGTTCTGCAACACAGAATAACTAACCAGAACTGGTAGATTCAGAGAAGGGGTCAAGATCACAGATTGTAGAGTTGGGTGATTTGTGGGTGAGGAAGTTCCTACCAGCTGTGGGATCTCATGCTAGTTTACAGTTGACGTGTGGATAAATAGAATAACAGGGAAAACTCTTAAGTGTGGAATGTGGCACATAGTAGGTGTTCCAGAGGTAGTTATTATTATTTCTCTGGAAAAATTAACGAAGAAAATGGTTAAATTAAAATTTGAAGCTGCTGGGCCCTGGCAAAATATAGTTAATTTTTTTTTTAAGTAAAACTCATGTAGCTAATAAAATGTCTTCCCAAACTACTAATGTGGGTTTTCAAATAAAAAATATATTGAATTGTTCTCATTCAAGCAGGACCATGCCATTTGCATAATAGAATCTGCATGTTGTTTCTGGAAGGTGGGGACCATATCTCCTAAGAGCTGTACCAGTTTACTTGGGTGTGGATTAAAAAGCTAAGGGAGTAAGAAACATCCTAGCTTGATGACATTTAAAATGCACATTTGCTCTTTCGAAAGGCCATGTCTGTCCATTGTTTCTCGAAGCAGTATGATTAAGATTTAATGTGTGTCCAGGGCCCACCTATTGTGGATGCCCTGATTCACAAAGTACAGCTTTTCTTCTGTGTTACGGCCAGAATGTTATCTATGGGCATATACATCTCTGATATAATAGTGTAAGACTTCTGGGAAATAATTCCATGCGCGATAACTAAGTACTTCTATTGCCATATAAGCGCTTGGGCAGGTTTGTAAGACATGGAGAGGCAGTAGGTGCAGGACTAAGATATGCTGGGGCTGCACGTGGGGTAGAACACTGCAAACATTCTGTGATGCTGACGCGGGATGGGGTGACTCCTGAGTGGAGGGTCAAGTTCTGCACCGAGGCAGGGTTCTTGACTAAGCGCTCAAAAGAGTTAAAGCGCACACCAGAGTTAGAGAAAAAGGAAAGTTTAGTAGAGAAGGAATAATGCTCCACAGACAGAGACATGGTCTCTGCTCAAAGAGAATGAATGAGCTGAGAGAGACAGAGAGAAAAGACAGAGAGAAAAAGACAGACTCCAAGGGTTCAAAGACTTCAGTTATATATATCATCCTTAGGTTCTACGAATTACAGTTAAAGCCTTTGTTTACCTATTTTCCTTTGATGGTATGGGCGTACAGTGTGAAATCTTAGGATATGTAGCACAAAAGGCTGCATAGGTTCCCCATGGTTTTTGCCTGTAGGAAAAGAAAGGTTGGGTTTATTTTGTGTAGCTAGGACTTAAACAACTCTCTTCCTGTTTCCCTTCAGTTATGGGTAGTTTGTTAATAATCCCAGCAGGAATCCACCTTTGTTCCATAGATCAGCACATGGCAGGCTCTGAATATAGCTCAATTTAACATTTACTTCTCCCCCCTGCTCCCCACACTAGCTGTCCCCCTCTACTGGTGACAATGAATCCTGAATCATCATCTCTTTGCTTTGCTCCTTTTAGATTTCTCTTTGCTTTCTGTTTTAGGAGGAAACCATTCTAATACAGGCTTACTCTGGTCCCTGAGATAGTAGGCAGCAGACTATGGAGCAAGGTAGGGAGGCGGGGAACCCAAAAAGCAGAGGCTGAGAGGCAGATCCTGGTGTAAGCTACTGAGAGTTACCTGGCAATGAGCTCTTTTGATACAATATGAGTCAGTTGAAATTCTAGGCAAGTTATCAACAAAGTTTACTAGTTACATTTGCTTACTGTATAACCCCATTCTGATACACACTGAGATAGTATTTGATACGTGTGAGGTGGGAGGACAAAGTGTGGAGGCTAAAGAAGCCAGAGAAAATCTTTGGATTTTATTCCGAATGAGATGAGAAGCCGATAGAAGGCCTCGACGAGTGGAGTTAGCATGAAATGACTCACCTCTGGAAAGACTCTGCTGCTGCTGCTGTGTGTGTGTGTGTGTCTGTGTGTGTGTGTGTGTGTGTGTGTGTGTGTGTGTGTGTGTGGCAGTGGGGGGGGAGAATAAAAGCTGAATCATGGACCCCAGATGTGAGGCTAAGGCAACGGTCCAGGTGAGCAATGCAAGTGGCTTGTAGGAGAGTGGCTAATCGAAAATAGGGAGCATTCGTCAATGCCAGCTGTAGTGTTATTGTTGCCTTTATTGCTTCCATTCCTGATTCGCAGACAATCACATGCCTAAGTGGGGATTGTTGTAGATTTGAGGCTCCACCCCGAGGGAGAGCGAGTGACTTAATGTGCTTTGAGGGTAGGGTGTAGAACACACATCTGCATTTTAAACACTGAACCCATTGTCCTGATGTGGGTCGCTCATGGCTACCTCGACTACCTTTACTATTGTTATTTTTCAAAATCGAAAGATAAATGTGACAGGAAGAATGCTTCCCTCCCCCATCCCCCAAACACACAAGCATTGGAATTCTCTAATTCATTCTTCGGTGAGGTCTGCCATGCCCACGGGCACTTAGGTAGTTCTGTCCTGAAGAATATATACAAGGGACAGGGTGCCAGAGAGCCGTACTTTCCCAGTCACCACTGCCCAGTTTCCGTGAAGAGAGGACAGAATGGTAGGGATGTGTTTGTTTTTGACCTCCAGGTAACTCTTGAATTCGGGCCTGCAAATGTGCCTCTGTTTTACTCAAACTTCAGGGGTGTCTGAAAAGGAAACATGTTGCATAAATTACCAATATAGGTATTAGAAACCAGAATTAGGTTTCTCTCCTATAATCTTGGCAAAGCGACAGATTATAACTGACACATTGTTAATGCTACAAAAGTTTGAGAAATGGCTTCGATGTTTGGAGAACTAGGTGTGCTTCTTGGATAGCATGTTCTCAGTGATGAGATCTATCATCATGGTTGGTCAAACCAGCGGTGCATGTGTGGCTTTTCCAGTGTGTGTGTGGGAAAGATGCTTTGGTTCTTTGAACAGGAGCACTTCAGTTCAAGGGCACGTGACCTTTAGAAATCACTAGATTAGAAACCATTCCTTCTTCTTTTCCCTAATCCACTCTCATTTCATACGTTTTATTTAAATTTTCCTTTAAAATTCAAATTTTAAATTTATCATTTACTTTCTACTAAAGTATCTTTCAACCACTACAGAACACGAGTCCCACTCCTTAGAGCTAACCAATATCGAGTTTCTTGTGTATCCTTCTAGAAATTTTCAGTATGTGTACACAGATCCTCTTCTTTATCCAATGAAACATAAAATATACGCTGTTGTACGCTGTGCATTTTCCTATAATATTTTTTCCTTTGAACAGTTAAATACATTTTCTGTGCATAAGGAAACACATTGTAAAATGAGTCAAACACTACAAAAGTGAAAACAGTACAAAGTAAGTGTCTCTCCCTCTCTTTTACCCAGATATCCTGAATGTCCCAGTTTCCTTCCCAGAAGAAAACCCTTGTTATCCATTTTTGCATACCTTTCTAGAGATGGTTCATACATGCACACGGATGTATCTATGACATTCTTTATACCATGTGCTATATTTTAAAAATTATTTGGTACTTACGTATGACTAGGTGGGAGTCGAACTGTTAGTAAGCCAATACGAGGTAACTCTCTGACTTCCCCCAAAAGTGAAATAATGATTCTGGATTTAAGAGAACTAAAGATCAAGCAAGAATCCAGGCATGTGAGCCCCCCAGACATGTGCAGAAGATGGTGGAGCTTTGAAGTTTAGCAGAAGCTTGGCCTGAAGAAGTAGAAATTAAGGGACCCCTCCATGACCTTCGCCTGGACCAGAAATAGATTAAGTTGCAAAACAACCATTTGGACTTAATGAGATTTCAAAACAGAAACAGACGGGCATCCAGTGATGGGATGGAAGGTCCCATCTCTGAGCCAGGTCCATTTGACTTCGCTCGTCATTACCGTTGTGTGCGGTTGGTGTTTCGACAGTTAGCTGGGTAGCAGCCTTTCTCCTGTAATAAAAACACGGCTGGTCTCCTCAATAGAAAAGAAAACAATGTTGTTACCCCTTGGAAGCATCTTAGTGGAAACAGGTAAATGGAGGATCTTAATGCTGATGATGCCTCAAGAAACAGCCTTTAAAACTTAGAGGGTCAAAGCAAAAGCAAGAGTTATGTGATGCCGCCATTCTGTGACCCGAAGTCTGAGGTGACGAGTGTCAGTGGAAGTGCTCTTGTGAGTCTGTCCATTCTTCCCCATACTCAGCTTATCGTTTATTATTATTGGAGGTAACAGCCTAGGGTGCTGTGACCTCCTGTTTATATACATCAGTGGCCTCCAACCTTTTTGGCACCAGGAACTGGTGCTCCTATGAGAATGTGATGCCTGATGATCTGAGGAGGAGCTGAGGCGGTGATGCTGGCCCTGGGGAGTAGCTGCAGATACAGCCGCTCACCTCCTGCTATGAGGCCCCGGTCCTCACAGGGCCCGTGGACTACTCGTCCCGGTCTGCGGCCCAGAGGTTGGGGACTCCTGACATACACCATCAAATAGTTTGTTAGAGAAATTGCTGTCCCATCAAAAATGGTAAATACCTTGAATTCTGAGAACTTACTTTCAAATAGAGACCAGTTTTCTCGTAATTGTAGGTAGTAGGCACAAGAAAATAGGATCTGAAGATGATAAAGAGAGGTTCCTGATAGAGGCTTGAATTCTGATTGCCTTCTGGAGCGGATGGTTTTCCTACCAAGGTTTACTAAAGGGGTTGTCGACTTACTTTCCTAATCATAGGAAAAACTATATGCAGAGTTTATTTCTTAAGCTAAAAAGTGAGTGAAAGGGAGAAAATGGTGAAAACATTAGCAATTGATTTGGGGCAGGCAAAATTATTAGTGGTTTCTCCTCCACCACCATTTAAATGCATGCCCTAACTATAACCTTTCTTTCAGGAAACACCCACAGAACCTTGGAATTACTTCTTTGATTGACAGTTAAGTCAAAATATTATCCTTCATGGTAGGTCGGACTGGTATTTAGGCTGCTGATGCGGAGTTTTCCATTCTGGCTGTTCCCTCTGAGACCTCTGGCTCAGGCGTGAGTAGCTGTTCTCTCCCCAGAGAACCAGATTAGAACAAACGAGTTGTGGCTGGTGAAGCCCACGGACTCCTTATAAGGTTTACTGTGTGACAGAAGTAGACTCAATTACTCCTGACCCCATATCTTAGAAGAATTGATGCCTACACATGATACCACATTTACATGAACTGGCTCAGGGAAAATGCATTGAAACATTTCATTGTTTCAAAGGCATCTCCACATAAGTCTCTGTTGTTTTACTGTTTTAATTTTCCCTTTTAGAAGACTTGTGAAAATGGGTTGACATTTGTATGATTTAGTAGTTGGAAAATAAGCTTGTCTAAAGCAAAAAACTGGAAAAGAGGGATTTCTGTCCAATTGCCTACATGTTTTGTGCTCATGGTCTTCCTGTTTCTATAGATGCTCTCTTGTTATACTCATTCTTTCCAGGTAATTTTCCCCATTGTCCATAAGTTAAGGTAAGTAGATTCAGGTTTGAGATAAAGATGTCTTCAGACATCCGACAGGCATTAATCTCACTAGGTCAATTGAAAGGTAAAAAGCTGGTGTCTGGAAACAAGCTTCGACCAAAATAAAAGCCTGCAGAACAACACCTGGCAGCATCATCCTTTCTTCGAGATGGTGATAAGAGTGATATTCACCTCCTTAAGTGTTTTCCCTGCATTCCTTCGATACCAACCTTAACGTGAAGGGCAAGGTTCTAGACCCCGGTTATTCTCTGCGAATAATGTTTCTGACCATTGCTAACAGTGCAGGCTCTTGAGGAGAAGGCAGCTCGACTGAGCTCCCTGGAAATACCACTCAGCATTTCCTGGTCTTTAGGAGAAACAGAGGAATTAGAGCTTCCCGTGTTTAGAGTTGGCTTTTACTGTGGTCAGTGTCTGGCTGGGCTGATCATCTTTCCTTTGAGCCACTGTATAGCATAGATCAATCTCAGTCATTTGCTAAACTAAATGCATCTCTATTTACAGCATCATTGTTCTTTCTAACTTAAAGCATTTCAGAAACATTCAGTATGTCATCTCCTTATGTGCCAGCCGCTCAATGTTTATGAATAACCTTTCCCTTAGGAAAGAATAAAATAATTTCTAGGAAATACCTAGAGGGTGTGTGTGTGTGTGTGTGTGTGTGTGTGTGTGTGTGTGTGTGTGTGTTTACATTCTTAGAGGACTATGTTGATAGTATTTTTCCCCTCTGATATAGAATATCAGTTTTATTATTACCAGCATCTTTATCATATTGATATTGCTCATTCTGTAACTTTCATTTAGTCCATGTTATTTTGGAAAGTTTCGATACTCACGTCACTCTAACTGTGTTTATAACTTTGCCTTTGTCTCTGCTTTAGTTGAGATCCAGATGATGGTATCCTTGAAATAGCTGGTCACAAACTTCTTTCACATTCACGTAGCAAACTTTATACACATGCTTCCTGAAGGCATCCTATAAGTGATGTTAACTATATGTTTGCATATAACATAGGCTTTAATTCAAATCTCACAGACCTTTAGAATAAGAAACCTCCTTAAAACTATTGCCAGAGCATAACTAGTCTAGTTTCAAATACTAATCTGTTTCTTAAACCTTATCTTTTGTTTATGGACTTGCAGTTGACTATGCCTTTTGAACATTATGATTCTTCTCATGTTGTAGCATACGAAGTTATCTCTTGTCCCCCCAATCCCCCGCCAACTCCTGCTCCACTCCCAGAACCCAACAAACACCAGCTATTGAGAGGAAGTGGCGAGGTTCCTGCACAGAGACCTAGACATCTACTTGTCCCTGTCGTCCCCAGTTGAATCAATGCATCTGTGTAGCCCAATTCGTCTTTCTGTCTGGGTGCTGTGGTTGTCACTGATGTGCCCCTTCATTCAGTCACCATGTCCTGAGGGTTGTTTCTTTTAATCGCCTCTGATGTCCTTCTGTCCTTTTATTTCTGCTGTCACTCCTTGGCTACGAGGCCTATTTAGCACAGGTCTTAAATCTTCCAATAGCTTCTCATTTATTTATTCACTCAGCAACATTCTGCAGAATGCCTACTTGTGTCTGGCCCAGACTATGCCCTGGGGATAGAAATATGAAAAAGACAGCATGGGTTTGGAAAGGCCTCTTGGTCGATGGGGAAGGGAAACATGAAAACAGAAAAGGCATAACACAGTTTGGTTCAGTGCTATAATTACAGCAGAAACAAGTTCTTCAGAAACCCAGAAGAATTTGAATTTCCTATCAAGTGAATGTGTAAATTTTATACAAATTATAACATTTCGACTTGGCAAAATTGTATAGTCCTGCTTCCTGGCTGCTCTGTCCACCTCCAGTTTCTCAAGGGACACGAGTCCCTTTCCCCACACATCAGATCTGCAGCTTGTACAGGGGCTAGAGGATGCTCCCTCCTAGGCCTACTATCAGACCCACATCCTTTATCAGATTTTTCTCTTTCTTTTTCCTTCCTTTCCTCCCTCCCTCTTTCTCTGTCTTCCTTCCTTCCTTCCTTCCTTCCTTCCTTCCTTCCTTCTTCCTTCCTTCCTTCCTTCCTTCCTTCCTTCCTTCCTTCCTTCCTTCTTTCCCTCCCTCCCTCCCTCCCTCCACCCCCTCATATGACACGTGTTTATAACCTTCACTTTCTTCCTCTCTCATTTGATCATTGTCACATAGCTGTCATCTCTCTCCTATACAGTTCAAGGACTTCACCCCTCACAGTTTTATGACATCACTCACAATATCAGGCCAAGTAGAGTTTAGAGTTTAGATTACTGTAACAAAGAAATCCCCAAATACCATGTCTTAAATAAGTTTGAAGTTTAGTTCTGTCATGGAAATATCTGAGTCAGTGGTGCAGGGCCCGCATGGAGCTCAATAGAGATGAGGGTGTAATAGGGTACGATTCCATTTTAGATGTGTGACCGACAGCTTTCAGGCTCTGCCCCTTCCTTTTCCTCCTTTGCCACATTTCTGGACAAGCCAGTAAGAAAGCCTCAGCTCCCAACCTGCCCTGCCCCCTTTTGGCACTAGCAGGATGTTCAAACCACACAAGCTCTGGCCAGCTTGAGAACCAAGTCCTAATCCGAAAATCAAAACAAAGCCACTTAGTCTTTTTTTTGCTGAAGCCATGTTGGACCTACTTAAGTGTCTGCCCTGCTCTCCCCAGAAAGCCTCATTATATGAGTAATAAACCTTTTCATGTCCTGTAGGTGTGTGCGCACGTGCGTGTGTGTTTGTGTCTGTGTGACCTCATTAGACTTGACATCTGAACTAATTTTAAAGGAAGGGCATTGATTCTACACTCTGCTGAACAAACACAAAATCAGGGCCTGGTTTCTCCTCTCTTGCAATTGTGCCACTCTCGATTAGCAGCGTGCACAGGATGGTCCAGTACAGCTGCTCTGGCCCTCGCCATCACATTCACATTCCTGCCCATTGAGACGGGAAGAGGGGAAGGTTTGTATACACGAGTCACCCCTCAGAACATGACCAGGAAACTGCACATGTTATTATTTCCATTCCTGTTCCATTGGCCAGAACCTGGAAGGACAGCCACAAACACAGCATCATCATAGGAAGCTGAGAAATATAGTCTTTATCTGAGTGGGCATGCCAAGTAATCTATAGCTATATCAGAAAGAAAGATACATGTTTGGAGATCACCAGCAGCCTCGGGTACACTGTCTGATGGAGGGTGAAGTATTCAGCTCTTACAAAACAAGGAGATATATGGTCTTTAGTTACAAGAAGAGAAGAATTAAACTCATGTTCCCAGCCTAGTGACTGGCACGTCATAGGACATTATAACTAGTAACTGTTGCTATTATTATCAAATAATATTTAAAATATTACTTATATTAATATTTTTCTGCACTGTCAATTTTGCCATCATAATGGAAAAACTCATTGTTCATATGGTGGATTGATAATTCAAATATCCTTTCTCGATTTGGAATTCTAATTGCCTTCAACTCCATTCTGTTTGATCAATTCAATGTCATTGCCATGCTCTGTTTCTTGTCTTTATCTAGAATTTTTACATGGTAGGAATTGCTAACTCCAATATTCGCACCATAATCTCAACTGCCTAACCAACTTTCTCATATTCTTTCCTTATACTCTTCCGTCCATCTATTCTTCAGCCCTCTCATTCTTCCCCTCTTTTATCCTCTCATTCTTTCTTCTTTTCAATTTTAATAGCTCTGATCACTGCTCAATTATACTTTGATTTCTTCCTCACCTGTCTTTTTCTTTACCCTCCCCTCGGTGGCTAGGAGTACCAGTTCCCACACATCCCTTACTCTACAACTTTCTTGTTGTCAGTAGATGCCACTTTGTTTTAAGAAATAAAGGGCCCATTAGAAAATAATTACTGTCTACCTGCTTCTCCCTTTTCAAGATCAGTAAAAATGTGTTTCTCCGTCTCCTTAAAGCTAACCTCTTCACCTCATTTCTTCTCGGCCGAGTATCTGTTTGGAGCCCTTTTATTTCCAATACATTTAGCCATTCTGTTTATCATATTCTTTTCTCAGAAAGTCTATGTCTTACTCTGGGCTGCTATAACAAAATATCAGAGATTAGGTAGCTTATAAACAACAGAAATTTGTCTCTCACAGTTAAAAAGGCTGTGCTTTGATGAAGGCCTTCTTCTGGTTTGCAGACTGCCAACTTCTCACTGTGTCCTCACAGGCAGAGGGGGCTACGGAGCTCTGTGGGGTCTGTTTCATAAGAACACGAATCCCATTCTTGAGAGTTCGACCCTCATGACCTAAGC
This sequence comes from Eonycteris spelaea, assembly GCA_003508835.1. Classification (NCBI taxonomy): domain Eukaryota; kingdom Metazoa; phylum Chordata; class Mammalia; order Chiroptera; family Pteropodidae; genus Eonycteris; species Eonycteris spelaea. The sequence goes on from PUFA01000189.1 coordinate 1,193,770, forward strand.
ACCTCTCAAAGGCCTCACCTCCTAATACCGTCACATTGAGCATTAGGATTTCAACATATGAGTTTAGGGGTGGGGGTAGAGACACACATTCAGACCATAACAACAGTATATTAATTATCTGTCACTGTTAACACATCATCTCCCAACTTAATGGCTTGAAACAAAATAAAACAAGACAAAAAGTGTATTATCTCACAATTTCTGTGAGTCAAGAATCCAGATACAGCTTAGGATTCCTCAGAAGGCTGTCACCCAGGTGTCACACGTGCCTGCTTCTCATCTGAAGCCAAGGAAGGAGCCTCTTCCAGGTTCCCTCATGTGAGAAGCAGACCTTAGGTCCTCACCTGCCGTCAGACTTATGATCTCAGCTACTTGTCACATAGGCCTTTCCATAGGTTATTTCACAATGTGGCAGACAGCTCCCCCAGAGCAGTAGGGGACAAAGAGAAAAAGCAAGACGGAAGTTGCAGTCTCCTGGCAGCCTAATCTGAAAACTGGCAACTCATGACTTTCATCATACTCTACTCATTAGAAGCAGGTCATCAGCTCCAGCCCACATCTGGAAAGGCGATTACACAGCATGTGGGTACCAGAATCCAGGGATCATGGAAGCCTCCTGAGAGGCTGCTCGCCACAGAAGATGGCACATGCCTTCTCCTTGGTCACGCTTCCTGAAAGGGCAGTGAAAGGCCACTGTTTCTGATTCTAGCTCATCCCGCAGAAGTCCTGCTTCTGTCCCAACCGCTGTTCTTATACGGCTCCACCAAAGTCGCCAATGGCTTCATAACTGCCAGATTAACTAGGCATCTTTTTGTCCTTAGATTATCCTGATTTTTTGCACAATTTGCCAATTTGATAATGCTGACCTCTTCCTTCTCTATTCCCCACCCCCCCATTGGCTTCCCTGCCATAATTTCATGGTGGTTGACCCATTTTCCAGTCTTCTCTTTAGTTATCATCTTACATAATAGGATTATTCAGGGTTTGTTCTTAGCCCCCGTGTCCCCACTCTTTTTAATCTTCTTGGGAAATCTCATTCACATCTTGGCCTTAGCAGCCGTACACATGCAGCTGACTCAGCCTAAATGTCTCTCTTGTATTCAAGACACATAGAATATCCCGATGAACTGCCAAATGACCATTCCAGTCTTCACACTGCAAATCCCATGTGTCCTCGTAACTTTTTCCCAGCACTCCGTCTGAGTTTCTCCTTTGATGGATTGCACTCTCATCCATTCTGTCAACCCAGGCTCCTCCCTCTCACCTCCCAGAACAAGGTCGCCGAGTGCTGTCCATTACATACTCTCTCACGTTACTTATATTGGCTCACTCCTCTCTGTCTCCACTGCTGCTCTTGCCCGTTTAACACCTCCACCCCCACCCCCACCCCATCAGTTCTATTCTGGATTATTAAATTATCCCATGCCTTCTGACTCCCCCTTCCTCCGATCTACTCTTGCCACAGTTGTCAAAATGATCTACAATAAGCATAATGACATCATTGCCCTATTTAAAAATCCTCCAATGGCTTCCTATCCTCTACAAGATCAAATCTAAACGCCGTGACATGCGACAATTTGACCTCTGTCTCACTCCCCTCCTACTTTCCCCTCTCACTCTCCTGTAGATACTATAATTCCCAGCTGTACTGAACTACTTGTGAATCTGACTACATCTTGTGTTTTCTTACCTCTGTTCTCAAGCACATGATCTTCCCTTTGTTCCCGGTAAGACTAGCTAACTCCAATTATCCTCGAGATCCAGATCAGAAGTCACATCCAGGAGTTTTTCTTCGGAACACTTCCTCCCAGTCAGACTCATTTTTCTTCCCTCTTTTATGTCCCTATCACGCTCTGTGCAAACACGTAATGTAGCACTAATCCCACTAGGTTATAAATATTGATTTCTTGCTCTCACTCAAGAGAATCCGAACATGTGAATTTCTTACATGCAGGTATAGATATTTCACCTCTGAACCCTCCACAATTCCTGGTTCATTGGTGGCATTAAATAAATGTTTGATGAGTGAAAAAATATTCATGAAACTGACATCCGCTCATCACACGTTTTTATCTCCTTCCCGGGTTTCATTTTCCCCCACCCCCATATTGGCAACCAGGAACAACTTATCAACAAATAAAAGCTTTTTTTTTAGCAGGGAAAAACATTACTCTATTTATCAAGTTGTAAAATTAACAGTGTGTTTTTGTTGTTATTATTGTTTTAATAAATATAAGACACTAAAGAAGCTAAAGTTCAAATTTCTGTTTTGGTGATTTATAATCTGACTGAGTGAGAAAGAATTTCGTAAATATAAGAATTTGTTCATGTGTGTATATCTCTATCTCATCTATCTATCTCTCTATCGATCGATCTATCAAATCTATCATGTATGTATGTATGTATGTATGTATGTATGATCTATCTATTATCTATCTGTCTATCTGTCTGTCTATCTATCTATTTCTCTATCTATCTACAAGAGAGAAATAAAGACAGCAAGCCATCAATCAGTGGACAACGTAGGGCAGGCCGTACGTCCTCCAAGAGAGTGGAGAGAGCAGTGTTGGTCATTGTTACTGGAGAGAGACCACAGGGGCAGAGCACCACGTTGGCAGAACGTTGACCACTGGGCCTGGTGGATGAAGAGAGGGCGCATGACCTGTGTGGTGAGCGTGAGGCAATGACATAAGTCTGTGTCTGATACTGGTTTGTTTTAAGGGCTAAGTAAAAGAAGGTCATATTAAAGAAAGACCTGAATATTGCCTTTTTCAAATTTTGGCTTCACCGTGTAATAAAACGAAGAGTTATTGCAGCTTGTGGACTAAAGCACACTGTTGTGGTCTGACATGCTCACAGCATCCTCAGCAGGCAAGGCGGGGGAGCCAAACGTGTCGGTGGAACTGGAGTTGCGTGTGTTTTCATTTTGGAGGAAAACTTACAAATGTTACTTACAAAAATTGAATATGAAACTAGAAAAACACATATTGGAACCCGGGGTGGGGAGAGAGCAAGTTTTGCCACCTCCAAATATGCCTGTTTTGGAATATTAATTATTTTAAGCTGTTTATTTGTAAGAAATAAAAAGACTTGGGAACGGGGAGCGGAAACCAACCTTTTACCTTCCCTCTAACTGCCTAGAAGAATTTAGATCAAGGACCTGCTCCAGGAAGGGAGGTATCATCATCAATAACTGTTGTTTAATATGAACAAGTGTGTGATAGACAGGGAAGGACCTAGCGAGGCCCATTTGATCAATGTCTTTGCTAAATATCCTTATAGCATTTGTTAAAGATGGCCAGCAAACATTTGTTTACCAAACATTTGCTTTGCCATCTCCCCTTTGAAGTCCCAAACCACAACTCACCCTGCTTCTCTCCTTGGTTCAAGATGGCATGTAAGACTCAACTGCCTGATTTATCCTCCATTCCCATGTTTCTATGGAGTCCCTGTCTGTACATGCACAACATGTAGTTATCTTCTGTTAATCTGTCTCATGTACATTTGATATTATACCAGCCAGAAGAATTTAGAAAGGTAGAAAAAGCTATTTTTAACTCCCTCACAGAATCAATGCTGCTTTTAGTAAACTAGAATCTGGGAAATACTGTATAAAATACATTGATCATTTTTTATATGAAAATAGTTGCATCTAGATTTGTTTCTACTTTTCCTAATACTCTCATTTGTTGTAAAATATTTTAGTAATACGATACACACACAGTTGCAGAAAATTACAAGTGACCAACAGGAGAATGCCATGGAAGTGTAAAATAATAATTAATTTCTTAAAATATTAGTATTTGAACTATACAAACTCGTATTTATATTTTATTTGCTTACCAATTAGTCTACATTGAGTTTAAAATTATCTTTTTTATATGTTAAAGTGTCTGTCTCCTGCATATTTTTATGCTATTTGACATAACATTTTTTGTCAATAAAACATAATTTTCTGTAATGATATGTTTGTGGGATTATCTCATTTTAAGTTAGTGGTAATCTGTTTCTTCCCTCTCCAGTTCTTTTTTCCTAAGGGGGGAACAGGTACATTTTTATAATATTATAAAAAATAACAAATTGGAAATTAATAAAGGTTTTCTCTCATGTCCATTTATAACTTGTTTTCCTTATACTATGTTTTTAAGTAATTGGCTTAATAATTGACATGTTTAATATTTTTATCCCCTAAATATATAAATGTACTATGCTTGTAGACTTACAAATTTACTTATTTTTCTTTGTCTCATCTTAATATCCTGCCCTCAGAATAACTTTTAGCATGTTTCTTATGCATTATATGCATCTAATATATCATCTTGAATATAGCTCTAAAAACACTTGGAAAAGTTTTATGTTTATATATACTACAATGTGCCCGGATCTTTGCTTTCAAGTAGAAAAGTGCCTTGAACTACTTTTTAAAAACAGCAACCTTCGTTAGTCGTTTCTTCAATAGACTTCTCTATTCTGTTGTTCTCATTTTTCAATTGAGTTTCTGTTGAGCTAAATTTTATAGCATTAATTACTGACTTGCCACAGTTGGATTCATTAAAAAATGCCCAAGTACATATCTGACAAGCTATATACCTTTATCTTGGGCTTTACTTCTTTTAAACCACTCGTATAGGTAGAAACCTCTAAACATTGCCCTGTATTTGGAATTGATGGGAGGTGGGAATAGTTTTCTGTGAATGCACATAGTCAATTAGTTTTTGCAGCTACTGTTCAATTAAAACAGAAATAGAATTCTCTATGGAGACAGCTAACCAGAAAGATCACTTCATTGTAAATAGGCCAGTCAATATGATAGAAAAAAGCCTCCAGCACCTAGCAGTCATTCTCATGTATATTGATTTATTCATTCAACAAATATTTACTGAGTGCATATGCTGTCCAGGGCACTGTGTGCATTAATTAGATTTTACACACACCATTGACATGACTTAGTTTGGCACAGGCAAACAGAACAAGGGCTGTTGGTGGCAACAAACTCCAACAAACGCAAACCTCTTACATGCCAGGAAGTAGTCTAGAATCCTCATTCTCAAGTTTGCTTTCAACAAGCTGGCAAGAGACAGAATTTAATGTCCATTTTACAAAGAAAATATTGAGACAGTGATTGCTGAGACAATCTTTTTGTTCCCAGAACTCTTGGAAAGTAAGCAGAATCTATTTCTCTCAGAAAAGGCTGTAGGTCCTGACAAACCAAGGCCTTAGCAAAGTAAGAAGTCTTTATCCAGAGCCTCCATGAAGGGCTGCTTTCCCCTGAGCTGCAACTTTTCCCTGGAGACACAGGGAGAAGTTGTGTCTCAGACCCACTCTCCATTTTTGCCCATGATTCAGAAAATAGTTGGGAGGCAAAATTGAGGCTACCATCAACCCAGAGTCATTCAGAAACTTTATAGATTTATATTATCTCCTAAAAACAAATGTAATATTTGTTTATTGTATGAAAATTTGAAAATATCGAATATGCAGAGAAAAAATGAGAGGTAATCAGTGTGTGTCACTCATTTGGGGACATGTGTATCTTTTTTTAACCAGAAGGTTTCAAGGGGTGGTTTTTAGGAAACAACTGACTCATCTTCATCAACACATGAGTTTTGAAAAGCTGTGTTTGGCCAGTCAGACCACCGGGAATAGCAATCAAGTTCATGCAGGTCAAGCAATGGATGTCACATCAGGATTGCCGCAGGCCACAGTAATATAACACTTCTATTATAAGATGTGTCCCAATTTCAGAGATGCTGACATAAGAAAAAGAGTGTGCTTTAGAGTTGGTGAAATACAGTCATTAATTGAAAAGTAGCAAGTAGACTAGAAGGCCATTTGAGTCTGTGTGTGTGTGTATGTGTGTGTGTGTGAAACCAATTTATCTGTTTATTTTAAATAAGAATAGAAAAACATCTCAATGATAATGTGGTGGTAAAACATGAGTATTTTAGCTCTCTGTTGTACATTTTTAACATATTGTGATTTGTTTGATAATGAATGCATAATTACACAAAAATAATGAAGGTGTTAATCTTAAAAACAAAATAATTAGGAAGCAAACAGAAAAGTCTATTAATTATAAGGGGAGAAGGAGGCTATTGATATGTGAGCAATTTTTTCTCAACTTATTCTACTCCTGTGGTTTTAAAGTAGACTCTTTAGAAATGTACATTATATTTTTCAGCCATAGAAAAGGCATGTTTTGATAACTTTATCAAAGTAGAGTCCACATCATGCTCATCAACACAAGATCATTTATAGAGGTGGAAAGCCTAAGAATATATTCTAAGATTTAGGAAATGTGAAGAAAAAGGAAGAGACTGAGATATAAAAAGGCATTAAAAAGTAGTAAAATTATTTCAAAATGCCAGAATATGTAAAATATACAGTTGAAAGATACAACTCAGAGGGGAGATTCGAGAAGCTAGGATAAGTATCTCCTCAGTTTGTTCATCAAACAACTGATTCCTGTTGTAAAAGAAGATTCAGGGACCTAAAAATAAAAACAATTCTAATTAGTATTTTCTGAGAGACACCATAGTTATTAGTGGATTTTCCTCTGCTTATTTACTATCCTCAGCCTTGTAATCTTGAGAAGAAAAAATATCAACAACAAAAAACAAATAATTTTCTCTTTCTCCTAAAACACCCACCCTCAGGCACCCTGTATTTCCTCCCCACTCCACAGCCTTCCTTCCTTCCTTCTAAGAGCTTACTTATTCTCCAGCTGAGATGCTGATTTTTTTTTCCTGCATGTAATGTTATAAGGAGAATTTTGCATAAAGAGTTCTAAAATATGACTTCTCCAAATTTCTTTATCGAGATTTGGTTTAAAAAATTCATTTTCTTCTCTTGGTTTCTTCTCAAGATCTCAGGAAGATAGTTTTCTGTCTCCATTGAGGGCCTATATACATATTTATGTACTACATTACGTTTTAAAACACTAAGTATATACATATTATGTGCCAGGTGGAGTGCTAAGTGCTTTATCTATGCTTTGTATAAGTGAAAATAGGACCTAGACAGATTAAACAAACAAACAAATAAAAAGTACTTCCATGTGTCAGAAACTGATATCCACTGATGTCTAAATGCTCATCTACATTTTCCCAGCCTCCCTTGCAATAAGGTTGGACATTGCTGGCTGATGAAAAGTGTTTGGTTGTGGCTAATGGGTACACATCTGAAGTGGATTTCAACCACATTCTCTCTTCCCATTCACCTGGATGATGAGAAGGCATCTATGCAGCCATCAGAGAGGAACAGCCTGGATCCCTGAGTCACCACTTGGAGGAGAGCCACCATATCAGCATTACATTGTGATGGTAGCAAGAACTACACTTTTATTGTGTTAAGTCCTTGAGATTTAGGAAGTTATTTATCACCAAAAGTAGTGTGAATGACAATGACTAGTGTACCCACCATCAAACAGCTGGTATCTATATAGGTACAGGACTGGAACCTAGAACTCCTGGGTTCCTTGTCCATGCTCTTGAAAAGAAGCTTTCTGAATCAGAAAAGAGAGGACAAGAAGGGGAAGAATCAGGGCGCTAACTTGCTATGAAAATGGAGATAACCAAACTTGCCCTGGAGTGGGAGTAAGATACAGTGGGTAAGATAACCCTGGTTTGTCTCCCACTTACTAGTACTATGTTATCTTGAGCAACTTATTTACCTTTTCTGAGCCTCGTTCACCCTGCAAAATTAAGATAATAAGCACAGTGAGTGGCACACAGTAGAAAATTTAGTAGTCAAACATTTATTATAATTATCCACCTCCATCCTTGATAAAGTAAAAGAAAAATCATGACTATAAATGTAAAAATATCACACTTAAGAGCAACACATTGATGCTTATTTTGTAGTGAACAAGAAAATTAGCGAAAATGTCACTGTATGTGCAAACTAATATGAAAAAAGTATAATTGAGTGAAACAGGAACATTTTGTGTCTTTACCAGGGGCTGCATAAACCTTGTAATATTTATACAAATTTAGATAATGTGATAAAATGAATGCATCTCACACTAAAAAGATGGAGAGTCATTATTTTCAAAAGCAATAGGGCAATTATCAAATGGAAAAAAATCTTAAAATTATTCTGCCTTGCTATTGTAATATCAATATGAAATTTATGAAACAGACTTTTTCGGTGGCATTGGAACATTTGAGAATGTGGCTGTCAGAGTGGAGGGCTTTTTAAGACAGGCTCTAAAGAATTAGAATCCCAGAGATGTGTTCCAAATGAACACTCATTACTTGATATTCAACTTGTATTATCCCATGTTCATAATGAGAAGTGATGTGGAGTTCTGGAATACAAGCTGCTTCATGAAATCTCACTGTATTTTCTAACTCATTACAGAGAGCCCAAAGCAGCTTATTTCATTTTACTTCTGTGACACCTGCTCCCACGGCACTGGCTGTGGCGTTTCGACCTGTGGGGCAGGAGGGCGGCAGAGGTGCTTGGTCCTTGGGCTGCCTGTCTGTCTCGGTCACAGAGGACACTTGCCTAGAGCAGCCCACTTGGGTGACCTGGCCCCAAATTCTAATTATGGCTTTTCCGAGTGACTTCCTAGCTCAAGTCACACCTAATCCCGGTGTGCTTACTCAGCCTTTGGGGTATGAGGACCATGTCACCCAGGTAAAATGTGGGAATTCTTGAACGGATGTGTGTGTCCTTGTGAGAACAATGGACTACAATATCTGAAATGTCACAATCCGGGAAAACCTATTAATTAGTTTCCTTCGGGTAGGTAAGTATTTTCTCCACATTCTCAACCCATAGTCTGTTGGGTCTGTGTTTATCTGCATCGCGACTTGGCCTTCTTTTGGCAGAACTGCCACTTTCTCTGTCCAAGTGTCCTGGGAAGGACCTACTCTTTTCCAAGAAAGTGACACATTGAAATACATGGTTTTGATGTTTATTATCATTTTGAATATTTCTAGTGTTTGATTCCTAATTTGTAAAGTATGTGCATCAATACCAGCAACAGGGAAATTTGCAACCTACATATTGGAAGTATAAAATATTATGTTTTCTTTTTCCAAATCCAATTCTGTCTTTCACCAGATCCAATCCTGTTGCTGGCAAGAAAACAGCAGCAACAACAACAACGACAACGACAACAACAGCATTAAACTCCCCCGTTAAGGATGAGCTAACCCTGTCTCATTTCGAATCTGTGCAAAGTTCAAACCCTCCAAAAGGGCTGCTCTTCTGCTCTTGAGTATTCCCTCCCCACCCCTCTTTCCAGGGTTCCACCTGGGTGACAGGGGACAGTCGCGTGTTCTGAGAGACTGACTATACAAAAGGACAATAACCAAACCATCTGTTAAAACTGGAACCCTGAGGCACTGCTTGCAGCAAGCGGCCCAGGAGCCCAGCCCCTGATCTCCAGCAAACAGCGCGTGAAGCCAGCCGCTTCTGTGAGACGGCAGGAAGCCCCATCGCTGTTTCTAGTGGCCATCCAAGAAGCGAAACAACAGCTTCTATTAACTCTCTTACACAAAATGGCCAGGCCTTGATTAATAACCAAAAGCTTCCTTAATTTTTGTCCCTGCTTCAAATTTAGAACCAACTGGAGAGTCAACTATGTACCCTAACCAATCATGTAGGATACCCCACTTCTAGTTACCCCAGCTTCTGTTCCTCCCCTTCCTTGCCAGCAGCCTCCAACCTGGGACCATCTGTACCCTCTCTTTCTTTCACTATAAAGCTTCCCTCCTTTGCCTGCGGTTGAGTCTCTGCAAAACAAAAACAAAAACAAAAACAAACAAAAACAAGGCAAACGATGGTGGCTGACTCCTTTGCTACGTCAAGCTCTGAGAAGTTTGCATTTGCTTCTCTCATTCAGTTGGTCTTCGTTTATTTCCACAGCTCCCCTAGCATCAGCGGGAACAAACAATAGCACGCTGTGCTTTCTGCGGGCACCTGCGACCTCCCACGGAGACACGCTGCTCATCTGCGGGCATTGCTCTTCGTCCTCTGCGTCCGCCAATGAAGTGGCCGTGGCTGGTGTGCCTGGGTCTCTCCTCTTGGCAGAGAGGGGACTCCGCGGGTCCACTCCACCCAGAAAAGCTGGCCTCACCTCAGTTCTCTCGGCGTGCAAATCTTGTCCTGTCTACTCTGTGTGCCCCACAGTCTCTGCCATGGGGTCTCTCACCTCTGGCCTTCACGGCTTTTTCCAGATATTTTGATCCTCAACTCTCAGCTCCCCACAAGCCCTGGTATGTGTGCTTAAGAACCGAACATATCATACCACCGAGGTCTCCCGCCATGCCTGCAATGTCAGCCTGAGGGCACCCTGCTAAGCAGTTTCTAAACAGAAAATGGCAAAAGGTCCCTTTTACTTTTATTGCCACTTTGTACTATCTGGGTTCTTTTGTCTTCTCTCTCTCCTTTGTTATTTTGACTTCTTTTTTCTCCTCCTCCCCTCTTCGCCTCCCCCCCTTCTCCTCCTCTCTTTTTGCTCTCCACGGAGGTGGATGTGGTACTTCTCTGAGACCCGGGCTATACGTCGCCCCTCCTTTGTGTCTTACTCTTCGCGCCGTGCACAGTTGGTCTGATAAGATCTTCGTCGTATTATACCCTCATTTTCCCTATCTTGTAAACTTCTTACCTCTAGGCGGTTTATTTACTTCTCTTCCTCGAGGGCAATAAACCTTGTGATTAGCTTTAACCATGGAAGGAGCACTGAAAAATAACACAGTGGACAGGTAAGGGGTTATACACCAGGAATACATCAATCTCATCCTATCACTCGCCACTTCTGGTTACTCCACGGAGTGGTAGAGATGAAGTATGAGGAAAGACTTTGTGACTACGAAGGGTAGGCAAACACAAATCGTTGTTATTATTAAATCAGAATTTAACGACTCATTCTTGTCCTTAAAAGAAATTTGCCTTCCTGCTTATTTAAAAAGGATTTTTTTTTAAATCCCTGTTGCTGTAGAAGAGAAAGAGTTTAATTTATACTTTGACTTTTCCCCCCCTCTATGCCATTCGAAGGTGTGAGTTTATATTACTTTTCTTGAATTCATTAGTTTCTCATGGCCAATTTGATTCTAACTTCTAGAAACCAGACATGTGGATTCCGAAGGCTTTCATATGAAGTTTTTTCTCATAGGTTAGTGATAATGGGGAGAAGTCCACAAAGCAGCCAAGAAAGCCCGCCTGCTGGCAGGCATTATTTCTTCACAGGGTCTGGAGCAAAGGTTAAATTTGCCTGCCCATAAATACATGGCAAAGAGAGAATATCCCGAAGTGCTTAGAGAGGAACCAAGAGAGCTCTTGGAACTGAACTCCTGCTAACATGGGAGGACAATCTGTTCTGATGTGGACTAAAAACTAGAATTGGTGTTCCCTAAGACTTTATACTTCCTAACTTTTTTTTCATTAGCTATGTCTCATTTGAGCAAGCAAAAATCTAAGAAATATTGTCATTTCCATTTTGCAGATGAGGTCAGACTCATTCTGTTTGATTGTATTTCGACTGTTACTCCAGTTCAATATGTTCTTTACTCAGCAGCTCCCTTACTTTTAAATGCACGCGTTGAGGGAGGTGCCAGGTGTGCTCGCCTTGACATACAGAAGGTTGGGGGAATTTCTTACCGTACCTTAGAACTCTTCAATTTGGGACAGCTGTGGAGGAAATTGTGTTCCCATCACCTTTCACTGTCAAAGCTCCCAACAACAGGTGGAAATTATAGTCAATATATAACCGCTGATAAAATCTATAAATATGTAGTTTGGAAACACTGTTTCTATGGCAATGTAGTATCTGCCAGAGCAGTAATTATGGAGGCAAAAATGTGTTAACGGCTGGTTAGAGAACTCACACCTGTTTCTAAATGGGCTGTAGCTACTCGCTATATTTTCTTTGCCAAATTTCATTGCTCAGAATTTATATTCTTGGTGGATGAATTCATCATCACCATTTTAATCATTTATTATTTACTGAATGCATATAATAGGCAGCAGGGGGGATTTGGGTTAAGTTTTGAATGAGAGAAAAAAGTTGACTTGGGAATGTGAGTGGGAAGCTTTTCCAAGCACCAGCCATGGTGTGGAAAAACGAGACATGGAGATGGGGTTGTAGAAAGCAAATGAAAAAAAAAAGAAAGAAAGAAAATGAAACTTCTTGTGTAATTGAGAGTAGAAAAGAAGGGAAGTAGGAAGTAGTAAGAAGAAAGTAGTATGAAATAGGAAAAGGAAAAGGGGTAGGCCAAGGCAGAATATGAAAGGAGGCCCTAAGGTAATTCATTTGTTTGCTCATTAAACAGGAACTGAAAACCTGTTATGAATCCAAGAACTCCAGGACATTAATGTTCTTTCATGGGGAAACTGAAGCTCAGAAAGTTGAGTTTACAGAGACAGTAAATAGTGAACCTTGACTTTGAACTAGAACCTTCTGATTCTGAGGTCTGTTATTTCTACCATGCTGATGCTACTATACCCCTAAAAGACATTTTTCAAATCATTTTTCTTATAGATTTTTATATTTCCTGAATTGGAAATATGTTTAAAAAGAAGGACGTATGTGGAGTTCTAGGTGCTACAGAGATTAAGACCATTGCTAAACTTGGCTTGAAGGAGGTCATTAATGAGAATAACTTTCCAGCAATCATTTCCTAATGCACACGTATATCAAATCATCACATTGTACACTTCACATACATACAATCATATTTGTCAAGTATTTCTCAATAAAGCTTGAAATAAAAGAGAATGGAATAACTTTTGGCACTGGGTGGTGTTACCATTAGAAAGAGGGTTGGGATATGTCAAGGATTCCTTTGATTGGTTGAACAGGACAGCAAAGACAGCTAGAAATGCTCCAGAAACTTATTATTTGGTTGTTTTCTTCTTCTTTGATTCATTTGTAGATATGCAAGATTTTTGAAGAAAAATTTTATTGGCTGCATATTTTGATTTAATTATTATTGTAGCTTCAAACATAAAGTATGAAGGCACTTATTAGACCACAAAACTAATGTTCAGTATTTTTATGAGCTAAACTCTTGACCAAATATTATCTGAATAGACAAATCATTTCTTAAATTGATAAAAAGATTGTTTTCAACATTAAAGGAGTCAGTCAACCTGAAAAATTAACAAAACATTTCAAATAGCATAACATTGGAGATACTAAAGCACCAATTTAATTTCAAAGCAAATTGGCCAAAGATATTTGGTGACATAGTCTGTAATCTATAAATGACCTTGACTTAGGCTTCAAGCAGAAATAAGCTTTCCATCTGAATGCCCCTGAGTAATTTCAAGAATAATTTAGAAAGGGCCTAATAGCAAAATGAAGTGGAGTTATTTATCTAAATAAATCAGCTTTCAATTTGTCCCATGTCTTAAAAATCATTTTTTAGGTGTCTGCTCATTTCAATTTATCTGTTTGTCACTTTTTATTGTTTGTGATAGCTCTATGCTGAGTAGACATGTAGCTCGAATCTTTTGAATCAAATCTTGTTTTATACATAGTGGCTCCCTTGCACACATGAGCACTTAAGAACCATTTATCAGTTATGATTATGGGTATCATAAAAATATGTAATGTATATATTTCCAGATAATTCTCCACATTTTATGTTGGTTGCCAGTGTCTTCGTAGCATTAGATGAGTTAACTTGACATTGCAGAAGACTTCGTCTCCAAGATGCAAAATTTCCTTCAAAGCATCGCATACTTATTAAGTACCTTCTATATACTTAGCGCTGTGCATCTTGGGGCTGGAGATCCATGGGATATAATTAGCAATTGGTTAGGGAAGATTAGTCTCATTTACAAGGCACGTTCACATAAATGGACACAAAGAGGTAATGGCTCAAGCCAATGCATATTCAAATGCCAAGTTTCATGACCCAGATAGTATGTGCCAAGGGGGTGGGGGTGGGAATTGAATTCAAGTAACCTGTGAAACCTACCTAGAAAAAGTGTGCCTTGAAAATGCTGAACCATAAGCCTAGGACATAGTAATGGGCTTACTAAATAGCAGTTGAATGAATGAATGAAGTAGAAATAAAGGAGAATGGTGAGAAGGACATGAGCAGCCCAGGCAAAGGGGGCTTCCTTCAGACTTTCGGCAGGGACCAGGTGCCAGCAGGTGGATTTCTACTCTTCTGGAAACTTTGTTTCCCGAATGACTACTCTTTCTCGGCTCTCTTACCCTATTTCCAATAAATTCACAAACCTCCTAATTCCTGCTCAAAAGGAAGAAACTCGATCCTTATTTGGTTGTTTTCTTTTCCTTTGATTTGTGTGTATAGTGGTGTACCTTCTAGCAGTCACTTCGTGGCCTTCCCTTTTACTGGGACTTATAAAATACTATAATTATACCCCCTTCCCAGCGAAGGAAATCAGAAATTAGAGATGTGGGGGACCCGGCCGGGATGGATATGCAAGGATCATGCCCACATTGCCAAACTTATTATTTTTTAGTGGAATCGTTGAAAAAAGTCTCTGTGAAATAAGTTTGGGAGGAACTGCATACTCTCTCTCATCTTTGTAGATTTACAAAACACATCATTCTATTACAATCTTTGAGAGGCCCATAAAAGTTTATCTAATGCATTTCCCCTAATTTATATTTGCAACCCTTTTTATCCCATCACCAATTATCAGCATTTCCAGAACGTCTGAGCATATATTGCAAATTTTTTTGCCCTGAGCAGGGCTCTAGAATCACTTCAATCCTAGCTGCCACCCTCCTCACCTATCAATTTTTGAAATGATAGTACTCCCATCTTAAACATGCTCCTCTCATGTGCTCATTTGTCTGATTCTTTTTCCAGGGTCTTATGGGCTGGATTGCATCCCACCTCCAAATTCCTATGTTTAAGTCCTAACCCCAGCACCTCAGAATGTGCCTTATTTGAAAATACGGTCATTGTAAATATAATTAGTTATGTTAGGATGAGGGTGTACCAGAGCAAGGGGGCCCCTAAACACCTATTTCTCCTTATAAAAGGGGAAATTTGGACAAAGACAAGCACACAGGGAGACTGCTGGGTGAAGATGAAGGCAGAGATTCGGCTGATGCATCTATGAGCCAAGAAATGCCGATAGCTGGCAAATCACCAGAACCTGGGAGACGGGCCTGGAACAGTCTCCCTCACAGCCCTCAGAAGGGACCAGTTCTGCCCACACCTTGACCTAGGTCTTCTGGCCTCCAGAACCGGACACAATAAACTTCTGTTGCTGAAGTCGCCGAGTTCCAAGGACTTTGTTACAGCTGCCTGAGAATTCTGTACGCAGGACGCACCCCACACTCACTTCTCCAGAATGTGCCACTCTTCCTGTCGTTTCTCCATTTGGAACAGCTCCGCGTGAAGTCCTCAGAACTCGGCACAGAGTCACCTCCTCTGTGATGCTGCCTTTCACATCCCCAGCAAAACAAATCACCCCCAGCACTTTATTTCTTCACTGGTGGATAAACCCCTCGGAAATAGTCTTAGTCCTCTTCGTCGACACAGTACTTAATAGAATGATGGTCACAGTCACCCTTAGTTGTGTGCTCAATAAATGTGTGTTTGAATGAACAGCGAATGACGAATGGATCCCTGGTGTTTTTGTTCCTGACTTATTTTGTGCCACGATGCGGTGAAGTGGTGGTCACACTGGCCCTTTGAGACAGCACAAATAGCTTTCGACAGAGTGAGTCCAAGCATAGGATAAAGCGGTCATTACATCTCTTGACAACCCTTTGCTAGAGGCTCAGATGAGATGAGCATGTTATGAGCACATTATGCTGTGGTCCTACTGCAGATGCCATTAGATCAAAGCTCTCAGAATCCAGTTTCAATTTCACATTGATGCCTGGGGGGATGGAGTTGCACATTGCAGGACAAATGCTTCATGGTTTTAATTGGAACGTCCAGGATTTTTAACACCTGCGATGGTTCTAATGTGAGATGTAGGAATTTTTAATTCGTACTTTTACCAAGAATTTCTTTCCTTTCCTCCAAAATAGAAAAAAAAAATTATAGTTATATTGAAAGAAAATTATTAGCCTGCTTTTCATGTGATAATTGTGAGTTAAGAATAATAATTGTCACTGTATCAAAATGGATTTGTGATTAGAATGATAAAGATGTATGTGTAATTGTTTCTTGGTATTTTACTCATGTTCATGCCTATTTTGTCTTTGAGAAATGTATCTTCCCAAAGTTACGTAATGAATTTACAAAACAAAGCACCCGTATTTTTCAGGATATTAAATTTTACGTCTGTGCTAACTGCCCGTCCAGTTTTTCTCAGGATGGTCCAGATTAGCATGCAGTTCTGTGTCAGGATTCTCGGCTATGGTCAGTCGTCACTCTGTGCTCCAAATTTGGATTTGTCTGCTTTGGAGATGCTACAACTTCCATTCAGACGTATTTTGAGTACTTCAAGGACCCTGTGCACTGAGAGAGACAGAGAGGTAAAATGCAGATCTAGCCTTTGTCTTCATATCTAGTGAGCACAAAGTGGGCCATATATGCTGAAAGTGCTAAGACACACAGCGCGCAGTGGGGCTGAAAAAGGAGCAGTCTTCTGATTGCTCAGCGGGGTAGGAGATGGCTTTTGGAATTGACCTTGAAGAATATATAAATGTTTGAAAAGCAAATATTTGGAGGGGCTTAGAAAAAGACTTCCTTAGTTTTTGGAACATAATGCTTTAAAATTAATTACTTAATTCAGTTTCTTATATCACCAAATCGTGAATCTCTTCGGAGGTCTGCATGGTATTATGTAATTATGGAAAACAAGACTTTTAAAAATCAGTAAAATTAATGAATAAAATGCCTTGTCTTACTATCTGTGTCTTTTTTTTTTTCATTTTAACTGTGGCAAAATACACATCACGTAAATTTTACCATCTTAACCATTTTTAAGGTCACAGTTTAGTTGCATTAAGTGCATTCACACTGCTGTGCCGTCAGCCACAGAAGTCTCGGAAACCCTACCCGCCAAACCATAATGCCTGGTCTTCCTTCTCCAGCCTCTGGCAACTATACTTGCTGCCTCTAAAAATTTGGCTAGCCACCTCTTATCAATGGAATCGTATCGTGTTTGTCCTTCAGTGACTGGCTAATTCACTTAGCTTCATGTCCCCGAGGTTCGTTCTGCAGTAGCATGAGTCAGAATTTCCTTCCTTTTTAAAGGCTGAATAATATTTCATTGTATGGATAGACGACGTTTTATTTATCCATTCATCCTGGTGAGTACAAGTTGATTTCATTTGTACTGATGAGTACAAGTTGCTTTCACCCTTTGGCTAGTGTGAATATTACTGCTAGGAACACGAGAATGCAAATATTTCTTCGAGCTTTCAATTCTTTTGGCTGTGCTCCCCAAATGTAATTTTTGTTACCAACCTTATAATTAGTGAGTCACTAGCAATACATAAGTACTATCTCCTCGGTACTCTGCTCTGCCAATCTGAAGCTGCTTCTCGGTTGTCCGTGGGCACCTGTGAGGCTCGGCAGACAGGCACTGGAGGGAGTTGTGAGGCTGGAGTGAAGGGGAGGAAGGAGCTGCCCTCCTTCTATACTTCCTGTTGACTCCCTGCTTGCTTTCAGCCCCGTCAGTACCCCGCCCCCCCAGGCCTCTCCCTTCAGAACCCCGAGATGCACTGTGGGCATCTGATTGCACCAATCTGTGTTGTCCTCTAGCGTCCATTTTCACCTTCTCCTAAATTCATTTACATTCGTGTTCAAGTCGAGTATCTACAGTTCTGGCCACGTTTTATATCATTTTGATTCCTTTCTCTGAAATGCCTGTTGGTACGGCTGTGGCAGATTTCTGGGTAAGTTTCAAGTTATTTTTTTAACAAAGTCTCTAGAGAAGTCCAGCCAGTGTCCTAGAGCTTGAAGGTCTTTTAGAATCATGACGGTGGACAGACTTGAACTAATCCCGTTTGAAAGATTCCTTTGAGGATGATTTGATTGGCTAGAAAGATGGGGTCTAAAATGTCCCCTCGGACACATTTAATATGCTAACTTTTGTGGTACTTTTATTATTACTATTGCTATCACTAATGTTTATTATTTTTACCAAGATATAGCAGAGTTCTCTTAAAGTAGGAATGTTTATACACCTACACATGTTTCTACATGCGCCCACCACCTGGCATCAGAAAATGATTCCAATGAGATTTTTTTTTTTTCTTGGACGAGACTCTGTTAAACAAGAAAGAAAACATGGGAGAGGATGTTTGTGAACTCTAGGAACGCGCACGATGGTAAACACCGGACAGACCCATTGTCTGGCACAGTAATGGGCACAGGCTACATTCGGCAATTGTTCTGTGAGATGTTCTAAGCTCAGTAACAACGTTTCTTATCCAGCTTTATATGGACTAGGCACTTTTATTAATTTTTTTAATATATATTATTGCTGTATGTTCCAGCTCAATATATATGATTCCCATTTTATATAAGGCAAATCAATCCGAGGGAGGACTTAACTTTGAAAATACAAAACTAGAGCCAGTGTGATTGTCACGTAGTGAGATCTTGTTGTTCCCACCTCTGATTCCCAGCAGTATATGTGGCATGGGTGGATGGTGCCAATGTTAAAATTTACTAATGAAAAAATTACAAATAAGGCTTTTGTAGAAATCACAAAATTGATGGAGTAAAAATTTACATGCAAGAATATATTATAGATAAAAGATATACATATACTATACACAATAAGAATCGTGTGTGTGTATGTGTGTGTGTGAACTTTCAGCAAGATAAGCTCCTCAGACTTGGCTGCATGATCTTGAACGAGACAGTTCATTCAATCCATGTGAGTTTTCTCATTTATGAAATGGGGATAATAATATCTACCTCACTGATGATTGACTGAATTAATCTTCGTACAGTTCCCTGGTCCATCATATGTATAAAATAAATGCTGGTTCTCTCTCCTTCATTTCACACTATTAGGGCGTGAAACAAAATGGGATAATGGACCTATATGAATTTAACATGTTTCTATTGTAAAGCTGAATTATTAGTTGAGTCAAATATGCAAGTTAATCATTATGAGAAGGAAATACAAATTTCAATTTTCAGGATGATGAAGAAAAAGTATAAATAGACAATCCAGAACAAAGACTGTTAGTTGACAGAATAAGCAAATTAGACTGCATTATATAAATTATTATTATCTATTTGAACTCTGATAACCATCAATTAACATACCATTGTTTCCAGAGAACACAATAGAGAACATTGAGCAGAGAGCCCAAGTCTCCTGACCTGAAGCTCCTTATCTGTGCCCAGAGGTGACTTCCATCTTCCTTAGGTCGAGGGTGTAGGGAGTGACCTGGCTGTTGCCTTCTCTAGTGGCCTTCCTGCATGAGGGCCTTCAGCTTAACTCGCAGTCAGCTGGATGCTTCTCAGTTCTCGGTGCCAGCCTCTCCCTGTCCCCGTGCTGCTCTGTATCACTGGAAACACCTTTTCCCAGGGGCCCAGCAACAGGCTTCCAGGTAGTTTTGGCCGATGGGAGGCATTGGAGGAGTCTGGGAGGCAGGAGGAGGGGAGAAATGACAGTATGTCTTCCCATTTCACTGCCTTGGGAGTCACCTCCGAAGCTGGCAGCAGATGCCTCTTCTTCACGGCTTGCCCCACCCCACCCCCACCAACTGGCAATAACTCTCTCTAAGGTGCCAGCTGCCACTCTCTCCCTAGTCCTGTTTTCTGCAGGCAGCCTGACCCTGGACTCCGGGAACACCACCCTGCCTTCCTGTCACTCCAGCCTTAGGGGGTAGAGTGGGTTCTTGACATTGCTATTTTAAGTTTCATTACAGCTCCCTTTCTGCCTTCTCAATTATTTATCATCTTTGTAACCAATTTCTTGTATTCAGCCTCCTTTGTTAAAGGACCTAAGGAGGTTGTGTGTTCTGATGGGATCCTGTGACATGTGTTTGAGGAGATTCTGGACGGATCCCTTATACTGTTGGGAAGTGGACCAGTCGGAGTCAGCATTTCATTCCCAAACCAGCTCCCACGGAGCCTTCTTCACTTCACCCACCACCGTTCTTCTCCCAGCTCTAAGAAACATCATGACCCTTTCTGCTGGGTGGATATAGACAAATATGTCCTCTCATTTTTTTAAAATCATGAACAGGTGGTCATGCTACACAAGCAGCAGAAGGCTGAGTATTAATAACAGAATTTAGTGCAGTAGGGACATTAAACATACAGCAGAACGAATCTGCCCCATATTAATGACATGCAGAACACCACTGCCCTGCTCGGGGGACTGCGGGGGCACATGACTGGTTGGAAATGGCTGACGACTAAATGATAACTATTTACATTACTCACAAAATCTAGCCAATATTTCCCGGGTTTTATTTTTTTTTTCTAACGTCTATTACTTTTCTAGCCTTTGTAAACAGCATCAATGTTTTTATTTTGTTGTTGTTTTGTTTTGTTTTGTTTGTTTTGTTTTGCTTTTCTTAATTCACTGTTTGTTTTCACTTTCATTACGGGCATACGCTTGTTGAGTAGACTACTCTGGTGCTGACACCCCACCTTGTATTCGCTGTTCCTTCTTCCCCACTCAGAAGCACAAAGTGAAGGGCTCTCAGGCATAGAGCATCAGCCTCTGCAAATTGTGGTACCAATGTTTCTTCGGGGCTTAGGAAAGCCACATACAGAGCAATCGATGTCACAGGCCTTATCTCATTTAATCTTCAGAATGGACTGCCAAGCAGATAACAATTAAGGTTTCTATTTTAAACTGTCTCTGAGAAGTTAAGTAACTTACCCAAAGTCATATACTCTGTAAGTGGTAGGACTCAGATAAAAACCCATGTTTGTCTGACCCCAATAAAAGATGTTCTTAATTTTATAGAAAAAAAATGGCGTCAATGCAGGTAAAATACAACAACTTTATATAAAGAATAACTTCCAGATAAGAATGAAGCAATCCTTTTCCTTTTATTGTGTCTGCCCAATAGCTTCCTCAGGCCCTCCTCTCCTGGGTGACCCAACAGGGAGGGGACCACTTGGCACCTGAAATCAGATCGCTAGCATGCCGTTATGTGTGATTACTTTCTCTGGTGAAGTCGCGGTTGCATAATAACATTCTTTGAAGTGGAAGGCCATTCTGCATGAGCTGTATCCAATTCCACACCACTCTGTGGCATAGACAACTGTATTTCTGACTTTTTCTCCCCTCGTCCTTTTCAGAAGCAATCCACCAGGGAGTGGGGCTGCTGCCAGCAGACCCACGCTGTTCAGCTATTCTCAGAATCCATTATTGAAGTCAGACTGTTTCCTCCCTCTTATTCAGAGGCTTGCCTGCTAGTTCTAAAGAGGAGGAGGGGGAGGTTGATGACTCCCTTCATTCACTTGTTTCTGGGCGAACACGATTCAGGGAATGCTAATGGCACCTTCTCTAAATACCCTTTACAAGAGATAGTGGGAACAAAAGTCTGAATTCTCCTCCTCGGGGCTCTATTCGTGCTTGCCAAAATGTAGATTCGAAGGACGCCCTCCCCCAGTTCCTGCAGAGCCATCCTCTAGTACCTTCATTTCAACTCTATTTTCCATAAAGACTTTTCCCTAAGCTAAAAGAATTGTCTTTATTGATATGTCTGTCTCTCATCTATTTTTTTCTCTTTTAATTGTTTCTGTAACATTCTAAAATGTATATGTGATGAAAATCTTGTTCCCTCGGGTTATAATTATTTTTTCTCTCTAGTCCAATGATAAAATAAGATTAAAAAGGCAAAATTATATTATCTAATTTCAGTTGGCAAGGCAATTCTCCTAGAAATACATCCTCCCCATCCCAACTATAACGTGCTGAATACATTTTTGGGAACCTAGTTAAATTCTGGTTTTCAGTCTTTAAACTTTAAATTTGTATACTTCTGGGTGGAGGAACATCTTGGAGAGACATGGGAATGTCCCCTTTGAAAACTAGGAGGAACTGCAAAGAGTGTTTTCCTCTCATTGGAGAGACGAGAGGAAAGTAACCGATCTCCTCCTTCTTTCATTGCTCCTTCCTTCATTTTTACCTCTGCCTTCTTTCCCCTCCCCTTTCTGACCAAATCTGTCAAGTGGTCATTAACTTAAATCATCTTCAAATTTGATTTCATAATATACTTGCAAGATTAGGTGAATCAAAAGTGGTCTCTTGTTAGGGCAAATTAAAAAAAAAAAAAGACTAAATCGTCAACATAGGTCGAACCTTAAGAGTTTAAGCCACTACTTATATAACCCAGAGAAAGCTTGTTACAACATGGATGAGTTTAAGAAAAGTAGTCCTTAAGATTCTTCAAACATTTCTCTGTGTTTCAAAATCTTCTGTGTCTAATGAAGAACTGAATCTCCTTGAGATAATATTCTCATATATTTTCCTTAGAACAACAGTCTTTTCTGTTTTATTTGATTAATGAGTGAACACTTCCTGGCTAGCAAAAATGAGAAAAGGTCCATAAGAGTTACTGTCCCTCAAGTCCTTATTGTCTATCTCTGCGGATGAATTGTCTACTCAGAGTATAAAAGTGGGAGTCTGCCTGCCAGGGATTGCCATTCACTTCTTTGACAGGCTTGGCATGTAGAGCGAGTCCCAGTCCCCATTCTGTACCCCTATCTTGTCTCCTTAGCATGGCGTTCTTCCAGCAGAACCAACAGACCAGTAGGGACCAGTAATGGTAGTCGCACGATGCCTAGCATAAACCCATAAAAACCGGAACTAATTTGGACACGGTAGCATTGTCTGGCCACAGCCCTGGTCTGCAGTGCCCACTTTCCTTCATTTCACAAGCCCGGGGTGTCCTCCAGATTGTGTCTTCTCTGATTCTAACCTTTCTAGTTCCTCTCATTGATCCAAATATATTTGACCCAGAACCACACCTTAAGGCCCTTCTAGGGGATCTCTGAAGTAAGTTGGGTCTGTGGATTGATAATAACCAAAGAGTTGCCCCTTGCAAATAAGACAGTTTTTATTTTAATTTGCTTCATTTAAACAAATATATATTGTTATTTAACATGTACAGACATTGTACTAATTTTGAGGATATAGTAATACGAGGAAGATATGGTCCTTGTCTACAGATCTGAAGTCAAGAGTGAAAATGAAACATGAAATACAGGCAGTATGATGAGAACTTTGATAAGGGACATTAGCCAGAGTATGTGATTAGTAGACCTAGATTTGTGGAATCAACAGGGCTTTCCTTCTTCTGAGACCTGAAGAACAGACAGTCAGTCAAACAAAGGTGGGGCCTCAGAAGTTCTGGCCAAATGAAGGGGCGCATGATGCCTAGGGGGAGCTAAGAGGATGCGATGTTGCTGCAAAGAAAAGAGGGTGCAGTGGTAAACGCAGAGGCAAACGGGGACCTTTTTTTATATATGTATTGACCAAAGGAGCACCTTCAATGGTGGATGTAAGACTTAGTTACGGCCCGTGGGAGAAAAATTTTAGGAGAAGTGAATCTTTTGTGGTTCCTCAGTTCCCCAACATGTAAGTGACCCCTGCTTTACCTACATAACAGGCATGATCTAACAGAGACTCTGCGGGGGTCCCAACCCACCATTCACATGCACACACCAGGGAAGCATCATGGATCACTGCCTAGATATGTGGCACCCTGCCTCTTCTGTTGATCCTCGAGATCCAGTGTGATCTGTCCCTCTTCAACACCTTATGAGGAAGTGGCCCCACTCCAAGGCAAAGCTGGCTTCTCTCCACTGTTCCAAACCAAGCAATCCTGCAGCAGTTCACAGCTGGCTGGTTCAGAGCTCCACAGCGGATGTTACAGAAGTCACCACTGGTTGCCTTTGTGTAGTTTTGCCCCCCAAAATGAGCTGATACAATCAGATGCCTGCTTTCTGTAATCTGAACCGGGAACTGGAGAGGCTGAGCTAGTAGAATTAAAGACGAAAATATACTAAAAGTTTTAGTCTAGATCATAGTAAGACTAGTACAAGTCATACACGAGTCAAAGTTCGGTGGCAGTTCTTGCAAGGATCAAATAAGTTAATGTCTTTGAAATGTTTATTACAGTGCCTGGCACACAGAATGTGCTCCATAAGGATTAGCTATTATTAGTTTTGTATCTTGATGTTGACAACATGGCCAGAAAAAGCCTTTTGGTGGAGAGAGCCATGTGAAGTGAGCAGATGCATAGAGAGAAGCTGAAATGCCATGAGGGAGACACCAGGCCCAGACCTGAGACCAATTTATTTTCAGTTTTGAATCACGTGCCTGCCTTATATAGATGCCCTCTCCCTGGAGGTAACTTGGGAGAGATTCTGTTTTTACAGCTAAATAAACCCAACTAAGTAACTCCCTAGTTCACAGAATAAATTGGGCAAAATGAGTTACTGTTCCTAAGCTAATTTGTAGTGTTTGGGCACATCATGTCATGTCAACATAATGAGCTACTGCTAAATCTTAAAGCTCTAGTCCATGTTTTTTCGCCCAACTGTACATTAATCTATCAATTAATTTAATAAATTCAGTGCCTTCCTCACTACACAGACTAGCTAATACAATTTGGCCTATGAATTTTCACAGATTCTGTTTTGTAAAATGTTAGGATAGTGCACTAATTGGGAAATTCCCCCCGCAGGCCAATTCTGACACAAGCCCCTCCCGGCTTCACAAGAGGCAAAAGAAATCTTTGATGGTATGTGGGTGTAGCCAAGTTAACAATAGGTCAAATCACTTGAAACTTCCGATTAAAAAGGAATAAAGTAAGAAGGAAAATAAAAGTGATCCTAACACTGTGAAATGCTTTGTTATGAATGGAAATAAAAATATGATTTATTAAAAGTGAAAGAAGGATTATGTTCTCAGATGAGAGTCACAATGAGGTGATGAAACAAGATAAACAACTCACTCAGGAGTACAGCAGTAAAAGAGCAGGGCCAGCTAACCAGAGACATAATTGAGACTTAGACTTCAGTCTGTTATCGTACGCCCCTGCTTCCAAATCATCAATCACGTCTTTGAGCAATGCAATCAATCTTCTAGGATCCGAATTCTGCCTTCTCTCAGGTTTTCTTTCAAATCCCCACGCTGCAGTTAAACTGGACACTATTTCACGAAGATGTTCCCCTTTTTCTGTGGCTGGTGGTTGTCACCTTAAATGGACTTACTTGTTGAGTAGGTAAGGGTTTGTCATCACTGTTCTCAGATGTGGGTTTCGCCTGTTCTGCTAGGACCGGAGCAGCCATTACACGTTCTTTGGCGAAGTTTTCATGTCAAACTTTTCAAACATTCACCAGGAAGAGAGGCCAGAGCCATGACCTCCCGGTTCCCCACTGCATGGCTTCGACTCCAGCAATATTTGCCAACATCGTTTGATTTACCCCCTCCTCCAATGCGTCAGTTTACTTGTTTGTTTTGGCTTCAGCATTATAAGCAAACCCCAGATATCTCATTCCATTTGTAGATACTTTGCTATGCATAAAAGTTGAATCTTATGTCACTTTAGAAAACAGAAAGGGACACTTGAAAAATACTGACCTCCACCACTGTATTGCAGGTATCCAAATTTTACCCCTCCTTTGAGGCCTAGTTCAAGTTTACTAGGATCCTTCTCAAAGGGGACTCCATCTATCTGACCTACACATTCGGGGATTCATTTTTTTCTGTCTGAATTGGTTTGATAGAACATTAAATTTTGTATTTTAATTTACTTTCTCAAGAATGTATGTTGTTTTCCAAACTAGGAAAAGAAGCCAAACGGGGTCAAAGGAAGTATTCAAATTTAGAGTCAGAAAATCCCAGATTCCGACTGGGATTCTGTCTTTTGACTTTCATTTTCTGAAGCTCTGTTTCTACAGCAGTGGAAAAGAGATGAATCTGGC
Organism: Eonycteris spelaea; assembly: GCA_003508835.1. Taxonomy (NCBI): domain Eukaryota; kingdom Metazoa; phylum Chordata; class Mammalia; order Chiroptera; family Pteropodidae; genus Eonycteris; species Eonycteris spelaea. Next base: position 1,219,590 of record PUFA01000189.1, read on the forward strand.
CCTGTTACATTGCAAGCTACCACATTTTTACTCATTTTTAAATTCTACTTATTTTAATAACTTAACTTTTAAAGATAGGATCATGACTGTGGGATTCATGCTACATGAATATATTTCAACAAGATCGGAAGCCTTGACTGTGATTTTTTAAAATAAATAAATTAAAATTTTAATGGCATAAATCACACGCACACACAGATTCCTGTGAAGGTTAAATGATTAAGTGAGATAATGAGTGTGAGAAGTATGGGACCTGTTATTATTAGTCTGTGACCATCTGCCTGGAAGAAGAGCCCATGTCTCACAAAACTCATTTCTTTCCCCCACATAATTTAGCCCTGTGATTCACACACAATTGCAATAAGCTCAATCAATATTTAGTCCTTTGATTTGCTAATATACCAGGTAGAATAATGTTTGTAAATCAGAAAAAATAGAACTTGCAACATAGAGTATTTTCCATGGTTCTGGAGAGACATTTTATTATGGTTTGGAGTTACAGGTAAAAGGAGGAGACAGGATGTGTTCTGAGACTCAGGTGTAAATCTTATTCTAGCCACACAAAAATAAGGGGTTGAGACTTGCCTCGGGCGGTGTACAAGAAACTCATAACTCAGTGCATGGGTATAAACATCTTGATTTGTCTTCCTCTAATCTCTTCCTCAAGGTATAAAAGAATCTTCTGGGTAATTTAGCAGGAAACAGATAATCTCTCCTATATCGTTATGTTCTCTTAATTCTCTCTCAAATCAGCTAGCAATTTCTAAAGTCCTGTCTAATTGGATTTTTCTAGTTCTGGCATAGACATCTAAGAAAGCGTTGTGGACCGGAACGAGGATTCCCATGACCTGCCAGGTCAGTGTGTATGACCCCAGGCCCAAAGCCATGTGAAGTAGCTGGAGGTTTCTACTTCCAACACAAGTCCACACCCAAGGAAAATGTAAGCCGTTTAATTGGGAATTTATCCCAGGAGCCTGGAACTCTGTGCTACTTCTCTGAGAGCTGCTGGGAGGGGCCCTGGGGATTTTTCGGGGGGGGGGGGGAGGAGGCGGGGTTGGGGAGGGGAGAGGGGGAAGGCAGAAGCCAGGGCCCCAGGCTGGGGATAAATGTCTGTTTACTGTTATTAGTAGTGAGGTTGGCAAAACCTCTCTCGCTCCCTTTGTTCCCTGCCTGCCAAAGCTGATCGATTGTCTTTAGTGTTCAGAACTGCGTTTAATTCCCCACTTTCCCCTCTCTATTCTGCCTCTTCCTGCTAAAAGGGTCATCCTCCAACTCGAGGTTGAAAAATAGACACAACTCTGGGTCCTCTTCCCCTCCCAAACAAGGAAATTTGACTACACGTGTGATCACATTTTTAAAAATGTGTTGATTGGCCAATGCAGATACAATACTCTACGAGAACAGAGCTGTGTGGGGCTCATCCGAAATGACCCTCAGCCCGAAGTCCATCCTGGTGGTTAACTTGAAAACTGTGGAACACACAGACACAGGGGTACAGCGCCCCCTTAGAGTGTTTCTTCCCAAAAGCAGGTTTGCTTGATCTGTGTTGTGTCCAGTACTTTGCCTCGTGAGCATTGGAGAGACAGGGAGAGCACACAGCTCTCAGAGCGAGGTGAGGCCAGGCGAATAAAGTTTCGGTACAAAAGGTTCGGGAGAAGGTGGGGATGAGTCAGCGGTGGGAGGGGCTGTTTCCTGACACAACTCGCTGCACCTGTGCTGGTTTCTAAGGAGACCAATGAGGGCTGGGCAGCTGCAGGCTGTGTAGACGCTATGTTTGTGTGGGCGTGGGTCGCATTGTTTAGTGACTGCCGCATCTGGACGTGGCAGCTGGGGGCCTCCTGGGAAAGACTTCATTTCTTTAAATGGCATTAGAGAGAGAAAACAGAAAAAGAAATGTTTCTAAGGTTATCACAGACTCACACACACGCTGGCAGTGAAGTTCTTTGCCCACGAGAAGCAATTGATTCTTGATCTGGCCCCAGAACCGTGCTGGATGCCAGACACGTTTGGAATGATGGGGGTCATGGGGAGAAAAACTCAGGAATCAAAACGGGGGCGGGAGAGGAGGAGGGGGAGGAGGAGGAGGAGGAGATGGAGGTGGAGGTGGTGGAGAAGGCGGTTCCAAAAGCAAATGTTGGCCTACAGGTCTAATTACACAGTAATGGTGCATGAACGAGTTTAGTCCCTGCTGTGGGACAGACATCGAAAACATCCCTCCTGTGGCAGAGCTGGTGGTCCTTGTGAAGGGGGGAGGTGACCTCACAGAGAGCAGCTCTGCACCTCCTGGCGACCCAGGGGAGAGGGAGGGCAGAGCTACCCAGCGGACGTCACACAGAAAGCGCCTAGGGGCACCTTTCCACGCCACCAGCCTCAGGGGCTCAGCTCAGGTCGCCAGCCGCAGGAGACGGTGGCAGTCTACGACCGACCGGATTCACTCAATGCGTAAGTTTAAAAATGATTTTAGTATTCTTTGTCAGTAAAGAGATGCTGCCAAATGCTTCACAAGCTTCTTTCTTAGAGAGTGAACTATTTCCCCGGAACATCTATTAGTACATATTAATAATTTTGAAATACCTTATCATAGGCAATGGGAAAAAAAATCTACCTAGCCAGTGTCAAAATTATCATAAGTTCTGAGCTAGTAAATTCTAAATTCTAATGAGCTTTATCAGGTATTTTGTTCTCTTAATTTTTATGCCACTGACACTATTCATCCAAAGGCATGGAAACATTGTATATTTTTAACAGGCAAGAAAATTCTGAAGAACTAATTTTTCCACTTAACCTTAAGTTTAATAGACTTAGGTCCTTGCAAAGGAAGTACATATTCTACCATCAGAATCAGCCTTTCATGGATTCAAAATCTTTATGTAAGTCCAATGAAACCTGATCACCTTAAAATAAATCTTTCTGAGAAAAAGAATGTTTTTTCTGGGGCTACTCTTTAGATGACTTGATAATACAGTTGTATGAATGGGGATCTGAGTACTAACTTCTATATTCATTCCTTTGCATTTTTCTCAGAAATTACTCCTTATCGAATAGGCCTATTATGTGTGCAAAGGGTGCTTATATGCCTTCTATAGGCCTGGAAGAAGCTGAATGGAAGTTTGAATTGAATTTTTTTTTTTAATGCCTACAGCACCTGGTCTTCCTAGGTGGTCTCCCATCCAAGTACTAACCAGGCCCAACCCTGCTTAGCTTCCGAGATCAGACGAGATCCGGTGTGTTCAGGATGGCACGGCCATAGACTGAATTGAATTTTTCCTCCTCTTTTTTCATTCCTTCCTCCCTTCTTCCTATTAATAAGCTTTTTTTTTTTTTTTTTTTAACCCTAGGGTTGACCACATATTTAGTCTTCTACATTCACTCCAGATTTCTTTGGAAGATATTAAAAAATGGTGTCACAAGGGCCTACCAAATTGTCAAGACAGAGAGGATCCTCTATAAATAAAAAAAAGAGAAGAGAGAGGAGTGGAGAAAGATAACTTCCGATTCCTTATCTTTTTCCTAGTGCGCCAAATTAGGAGTTGAAGGGTCATACATTTATAAGACCCAAAAGGAGTATATACTCTTGGGGATATGGGAGGTGGGAAGAAAGAGGCAGATGAGACTGAGTCCATCTCTTCAACACACATGTCCTTAAGAATTACATTTCAGCTAGTGGTGTTTGTGCTAGATATGATTTTGCTGAGAAATAAAAAGGGACCTGGGTAGAGCCAGGAGAAAGGAGAAAGGAGTAAAATTATTGGAGTTTCTCAGTGTTAGCTCTAGGTTTTCAAATCAGGGGTAAGGAGGAGGGGACACACCTGATGTCCATTTGGTCATTCTCTTGCCCATTCAGAGTAGAATAGATGAAGCAATCAATTGAGGGTAAAAGACCGAATCTAGGACAAAGGGCATTCACTTCATTTCTGTTAGAAACATAAGGATAGAGATGGATAACTTAAGAGAGTTCATCCGAATATCAGGAAATTGGGGTCTTAATGCTACTATGCTCCTGGCACTGGGTGGCCAAATGTCCTCTGCCTCCAAGGAACTCATGATGGAATTGGATTAACAGACACATTAACAACAAAAATAACAAAAAGGTGGCATGTCCTTATGGGGAAAGACAGGGAACGTTTCATGAAAGATTGACAGATTTTGGAGTTAGGTTTTGAATTAGGTTTTGGAGTATGCATTATTTACCATTGAGGGAAGAATATGAGATGGAGAGTTATCAGCATTTTGATAAAAGGAGAGTTGTGAAAACATACGGTTTCCAGGAGACAGTAAAAGGGTACTGTAATTAAAAACATAAGTTGTGCTTGGGTTACAGAAAGGTGGTGAGGGAAGAAGCTGAAAATAAAGAAGTCAGATTGTGAGATGTCTTGAAAGAGGCTGATGATGGACAATGGAAAGCCATGCATTTCTTTTTCTTTTTCCAGTCTTGTTGTTTGTTTGTTTTAGAGGTGGGGTGAGGTGGATCAGCATGTGGGTCTACCATCAAGTCTCTGCTTTAGATAACCTTTCACAGGAGTGTGGAAGATAAGGTGTGAGGGAACTCCTGATTCCTGAACTCTGACACCTGCTCTAGGTTGGTTCCTGGGAAGCGGCCTCTGAAATGGAGATTTGCCCGTGAAATATATTTGGGATTGCCTTTAGGATTGTGCCTGAGAGGGAGTGTTCACAGCAGGATGAGCCAGAGGGAGAAGTTCCTGCTGCCATCATCACAAAGGCCTCAGGGAGCCCCAGGGCTGGGCTGGCTGGCTGTTCAGAGTTGCATTCCCGTAGGCCAGTGGGGTCAGGGCTTATCCCTATATCATTCAGTCATTGGATAAAGAAGAGAGTGTGACCTTGGTCAGCTGAGGTCAAGCTGCAAGGTATAAATTGTCAATATTCTCAGCCATCAGGGGAATAAATGTTTCAGTTCCACCCCCATCCGCAGTCTTTCTAATCTCTAGCAAATGGCGCCACCAATTAGCTGGTTAATTGTCCTAAAGTGTAGAAACTTCCTATGCTTCACTCTTCCCTTTACACCTCACATGTACTCCATCAGTAAATCCTGTCAGCTCTTCCTTTACGGCATTCATTTACTTACAGTCAGAGAGCATTAACCTTGGTCCACGCGACTTCATCCACCACTGGGATTATTACAATAGACGGAATGGCCTCTCTGCTTTCATTCTTGCTGGCTTCCAATCGATAGTGATCTCTTTTGCCACAGAGAAACCACTATTATGTTGAAATGAAGATTTGTTGAGCCCTGGATAATCTAAGGGGAAAAAAAGAAAAAAAAATAAATATTAAGAAATATTATTAAATGGTAAAGTCCCATAAACGTTAACACATGCCAAACACATGTCAAAATTTTAGTTAGTTTATTAATTAATGAGGAAACCAGTAAGCAGTTTAAACAGTTGTGAAGTTAATTTATTGGAAAGGAAGGGGGAGGAAATTAATTTTATTTCTACCAGGCAAAATTTATTTGTATCTCTAGACAAAAGAATCTTTTTCATTCCTATTAGTTATATATAACTCACAGATATATGGTAGTTCAAAGACTATAAAAGTTGCCAAGATCCTATAAAATCAGGCAATCTGGAAGGATGTGCTTAGATGACACATAGTTTTCGATTTATGATACCCACTAAACTTACTGGTTCATTTAAAAGTCTTCTATAATTTTTTTTCTTTCATGGAAAGAGAGAGAGAGAGAGAGAGAGAGAGAGAGAGAGAGAGAGAGAAGAGAGAGAGAGAAGGGAAATTCCTGGACACTTTTGGTTTATGCCCATTTTCCTGGAGAAATTATTAATAGTTAAGTCTTTTACTCTCAAAAATGTCTAGGCTTGGAAGGTAAGATTACATAGTCATCCTATTGGGAACTTACTGTAATTTCATTATTTTTAATGTAAAACCACTTAAAAGAGATAACAAAAAGGATTTCGTTGAGAAAGATCTACACTGTGAAGGTTTAACGACATTTCAAATAGTACTTTAAATCTAATGATGGAGGCTTTGGCAGCAGGTCAGCCACATGAGTGTTAAAATACGCAGTGTGGAGCAGCCGTAGCTGCTGTCGAGGGCTTCTCCTGACCCAACCACAGTCCCTCTGTCTGGACAGATTTAGTCTCTGAATGCGTTGATCACAGACCTTCCTTCTTGTGGCCCACAGCTAATCAAAGGCTTGCACAGCCTCACTTTCCAAAAAACTGGGGATTTTGTGTTTTCTGGTAACACTGCAAAGCATAAATCCACCATAATAGATATGAGTATGTCTGATAGAGGAAGTTAGGGCAGAGAAGGAAAGGGCAGGTGTTAGTATCTCACAGCTGTAACATTCCATATTCATCATTTCTCATATTAGAGGAGCTAAACAACAACGTCTAGATGTGGATTTGCTTTAGATTTTGTTTTCAAAATACTCTGACCTTCTTTTGTGCTTCTACAGACTCTGACAGTTTTTAGAATCTCTTCTCATTTTTCTGGTTTCCACTTTGGAGGGGTTTTCAAGTTCTATCACCTCTGCCCCCTGCCAGGAAGCAGGCAGCTTAATCACACTCCCAGAATTTTTAAGAAAGCTCACAAAATAGAAAGTGCTTTTCTAGAACGTCTTAGAGGATTTGCATATGTGTGTGTGTATATGTATGTGTATATACACACATATTATATTTCTTTTTAAACTAGAATGTCACATTGTGAACCACAAACAGAACTCATTCCCAAAGGGATTAAAGCTAATCTTAGAGTCAACTATTTATGAACTGTCTGCAAATGGAATCACATTTGAATTCATTCTATGAACAACAGTATGAACAAATGCAAACATAGCTGCTAAAACATTTGCCAATTGCAGGCTCTGATAATCAGAGTCTGCTTTATTCTAGGGGCAAATGAAGACTTTGGAAAAGGTGTCAGCTCACCCTTTGGAAGCACTCTTTGGAAGCTAAGGTCAGAGTGGCAATCCTAATGCTGGGAGGATTTGAGTGTTGGCCCCGAGTACCAGAGCCTCTGATTAGCATGTGGTGAGCATCCTCCTTAGAAATATTTTGGAGTCATTGACATTTACAAAACAAGTCATTTTCCACAGGGGCAGGTCCCTGCAGTATGTTCTTAAATTCAAGAAGTAAATGGCCAGTGCAGCACCAACTCAGGCGCACCAAACTCACTGTCTCGAATGAGAAGGTCCATGCCATGAGCATTTTGCAAAAAGACTTCTCTGAATAGTAATAATAACTAACGTTTGCTTTGCCCTTTATGGTTGGCAAAGTGCTCCCAAACCAAGACGTCGTTTTTGAAGCTCTCCGCATGGATCTTCACAATACCACCTTGGGGGCGTAGAAAGATGGCTCAGTGGCAAGTGTCAGAAGATGGCCATTTCCAGCTGCCACGTCCCTACCCTTTGCTCCAGTGAGTCCTCAGGGATAAAAATCTCCTGGAAAAGATGATAAATTGGTTGTTATAATGCTTCAGAGTACCTCCCTTGCAGTGACTGTTTTACATAAATACTCACTGAGTTATGTATTATATTAGCCCTGGTTTCAAAAAGTGAGTGCTAATTCAACTTGAAAAGATATTAAATCACAGAATAGCCAGGGATCTGCATTCACGTCAGTGCTATCTACATTCATATCAGACATATGCCTATCTCTATATTCTGAAAATAAGGTTAATTCAGTTCCACATTCAGTGTGTATTTAACTACCTATCTTGTCAAAGCTTCCCATTTTTTGAGTATACGAAGCTGAGTAAATTTTCTGCCTTCTGTAAACTTACAATATATTTGAGAAGATAAGACATACACATGACTCATATGTGAAATGTAAAAGTCTGGAAAAATGAGGAATTAAAATCTATTCCTGAATGAGGAGAATTAGAGCCCTAGCTTTGATGAATGAATAGGCTTTGTAAAGATGGATGAGAAAAGGTATTCCAAGTAGAGAAAACAGGATGCAAGATGGGAGAATACGAGGTATGTTTGGGAAGTAGTAAGTTACCCATTATGGTGTGCATACAAATGATGGCAATGAACTCCTTGAAGGAATAGCATTCTTATATGGCTCTGTCAAGTTTTTCCTGTGCACAGCCTAATAAAAACAGTAACTTCAGATAAAATTAAGAATTAAACTTATACTACATTTTAATATAGAATCACAGTCACATATATAGATAAGCATTAAGCTCCATCAATCTATAAGGACGTATGTTCACAACTGACTCACACACCTATTTTTATAGTTATTATTTTCCTTTTTTCCTGTAAAGAATTTTTTAATGTAAAAGTAATTTATTTCCTTATGTTATTAAACAAAAAGAATAAAACGAGCAACCTGCCACTAAAAAAAAATCACTGTTCACATTTTATGTATATTTTTATTATCTATTGTATCTTATACATATATATTTTAAATATATTAAAAACATTTTTACTATCCTTAAATTTTCTCTACAAATAATTCTCTTGCTACATACTATTCTAATAGATAGACATGCTATAATTTATATAACAGTTTTTTATTGTTAGAATTCTAGATGATCTATGGTATTTCTTTTAAAAATAGAAAATGTTTCAATGAATACATATGGATTTCCTTAGGATAAATACCTAAAAGTGGAATCTCTGTTTGAGAGAGGAAGAGAGAGGGGTGGGGGAGGGAAGAAGAGAGAGAGAGAGAAGAGAAAGGTATCAAATTCTATTCAGAATAGTTGTACCTTTCTTGACTCCCACCTGCAGTAAAGCTGTATTACTTCTCAAAGAAAATGATACAATCTCTCAGGAAGATGGGATAGTCAGAGTCACAGTATCACATTGACATCTGAGCGGAGACATTAAATCACTAAGACTTGTGTGTAGGAAGTCCTCTAGCTAATATATCTCTCCTTTATCCATGAATAAGCATCAATTGCTATTCTCTGCATCGTGGATTCCTCTCATTACCACCTCAGCCTTGAAAACACTTCTATCTATTCCTGACATAAACCATCTGAAAAGCTAAGGTTTGCTGCTGTTTTTCATTATGCTGAAGTTGATCACAGAGGCATACCATGGCACTTGTGGGTACTAACCAGGCGGTAAGTGAGGGCAATTTCGTTACAAGTGTGCACTTACATTTTGTGCCCCTTAATCTCTGTTACTGTTCTCCCAAGCAGCACATGCTCTCAGCTTGGCTTTTGACAAAACTTTCCTTTGTTAGAGGCATTTGCTTGCCATGGGAGTCACAGAAGCTGCTATTGCCAGGAGCCGGTTCCCTGGCACCCGAGGCAGAGGGAGTTTAAAAAGCCTCCGTGTGCCTTTACACTTGTGGCACACATGTCCTTACTCAAAAGAGCAGTATTAATGCAGGTTATGGTCCCATCTGGCTCGGTGATTTTATATTTTCCAGATATTTAATGAGGTTCCTCTTCTGCCCGCCTCTTCTGGATGTATTAAGGCTGAGGGTACAGTGGAAAATGCCCTGACACCTGAAAAGTGGCTCTTTCCAAGATGTCTGAAAGACCCACTTGCTACGCTGTGATTCTTTTCAAAGCATCTATTAGCCTGGAGTCACAATTATTGAGCAAGGATCGTAAATTAAATTAAATGACATGTGGGAAATGTCTGACCTGTCAGAAATATAGCCAAATAGAAATTCCTGAACCAGAGTGATAAGGAAATCAATTCCATGGCTGGTGGTTGATTAAAACCAACTTCAAGGTATTTCCCTGACATCCCGCTGCCTGGTGTAGTATTTACAGGGAATGTTGGTGCAGGATTGTCTATAAATGGGTAATGTGCCAAGGCTTGTGAACATTCTCTGGAACTGTGTTGGCCCAATGCTTGTTTAAGTGGAATGCTTCTCTGTGGCAGGTGCTGGCTGATGGAGAAAGAGCCACTAATTACGGGTGGTTACCTGCACCAGGTAAAATGCATAAACAGTGGTTCTACAATACTTATGAACAGGAGTATTGTGCCAAATATTTCATAGTTACAGTAGCAAAAGCACCAACCAATCAATATGGACACCGACTCAGTCAGAATGGAACTGGTGCTTGTGCTGACATGCACTGTCTGGTATCGGCCCTGCCTGTGGGTAAGTGTGCGAATACTGAGAACGATGCCATTAATGTGTACTTGCATGTCCTGGGCGCTGGGGGTGCATAACAGGCATGAAACATGTAATAGCAGTATAGCTAGCTGTACAATGGTTCCCTCTCATCTGCGTGGTCATGTTCCAAGACCCCCCAGTGGATGCCTGAAACTGTATAGTATCGAACCTTATACATGCCATGATTTTCCTTATATACACATATCTTTTCACTTAAAGGAAGCACTTCACAGCTTCTCTTTGGCATGTCCACATTGCCAGCATCACTACCCTTGCATTTGGGAGTCGTTATAAAGTAAAATAAGGGTCACTTGGACACAAGAGCTATGTTAGCTTGACAGTCGATCTGATAGCTGAGACGGCTACTATGTGACTGACTGGCGGGAAACTGGACGCAGGAAGGTTCACGACCAGTGCAGGACAGAGCAATATGTCGTCATGTTATTTAGAACAGTGTGCAACTTAAAATATATGAATTGTTTATTTCTGGAATTTTTCATTTAATATTCTTGGACCGCAGTCAACCACAGGTAACTAAAACTACAGAAAGCGAAATCACAATCAAGGGGGACTACCTTGTAGTAGTAGTGATAGTAGTAGTAGTTATAGTAATTATGGTAGTGGTAGTAGTAGCAGTGTTAGTAGTGGTAGTAGCAGTTATAGTAGTAGAAGTGGTTGTAGTAGTAGTAGTTGTGATAGTAGTAGTAGTTGTAGTAATGGTAGTAGTAGTAGTGGTGGTGGTAGTTGATACAGTAGTAGTGGTAATTGTAGTAGTGGTGGAGGTGGTGATAGTAGTAGTGATAGTGGTAGTAGTGGTAGTAGTAGTTACAACAGTAGAAGTGGTAGTTGTAGTGGTGGTAGGTGTAGTAGTAATAGTGGTAGTTATAGTAGTGGTAGTATTTGTGAAAGTATTTGTGGTGGTAGTGATAGTAGTAGTGGTAGTCATAGTGGTAGTAGTAGTAGTAACAGCTATTGTTTATTGAGGGCACTGGACACTACTCAATGATTTTGTTTTCTCTTCCCAAGGCCTCTGTCCAGTCTGCATTACCATGCAGGTTACATGGGTGAACTGATTGAAGCTTTGTGATATTAAATTACTTTTCCATCTCCACTCAGATGGCAGTTACCGGAGTTGGAGTCCAAAGCACTATCTCTCCAGGAGCACGAATTTCCTGCAGCATGCCAAGCTGCATCTCCTTGGAAAACAGCACTTGTCTTGGCTCTGTCATAGCAGACCATTTAGTCCCTTCAATCTCCATATCCTCACCACGAAATTAGGATGATAATGTTTTCCCTAACTATTGCAAAGATTTTTTAAAAGAGGAAATGTGACAGTGTAAATGAAAGCACAAGATAATGAAGTTCTCTAGGACAGGAACTATGTCATCAGGTCCTCATGTTGAGGACAATGCTCTGCACATACTAAGTTCTCAATGAATTTTAAATGCACGCTTAAGATTCTAAGCACATGTGATTTATTATTGAAATGTGGTCCCTTTCCTTGAGAGATTTGTGACTTAGTTTGTACGATAGGATTTATATTTAATGTCAGAATAACATTGCAAAGTAACATATGCTAAGTTCCAAATAAGTTGGTATAATCATCAACTCTGAGTAAAGTTTCTTAAAGTCAGTGTTCTGAGCATCAAAGAAAGCAAATTTCAGGTGAGACTTTGACTTAGACCTTGAGGGACAGGTACCCAAAGCTGTAGATATGCGGGAAAAAAGGGCAAGGCATTTAAGAGAAGGGGAAAGGCATGACTAAAGACACAGGAGTAGGAATGTTAAATATGTTTGGAGACCAGCAAATACATATATTTGACTATATTAGAATAGTTATTTTTATTTTTTAAAAAATTTAAATTTTCAATTACTTTTGTTGTATAATATATTAATTTCAGGTGTGCAACACAATGATTAGGTAGTTATATAACTTATGAAGTGATCACCTTGATAAATCCAGTTCCCATCCAACACCACGCATAGTTATTCCAGTACTACTGACTATATGCCACATGCTACACTCTACATCACCATGACTATTTTATAACTACTAATTTGTATCTCTTAAATTCCTCCTCCCTTTAACTCATTCTCCAACCTCCTCCCCAGTCTGACAACCATCAAAATGTTCTCTGTATCTATGAGCTTGTTCTGTTCTATTTGTTCGTTTATTCTGTTCTCTGAATTCCATGTATAACTGAAATCATATGGCATGTGTCTATTTCTATCTGACTTACTCCACTCAGCACAATACCCTCTAGGTCCATCCATGTTATTGCAGATGGCAAGATTTCATTTCTTTTTTACAGCTGAGTAATATTCCATTATATATATGTACCACCTCTTTATTATCCATCCATCTATTGATGAACACTCAGTTGTCTCCATTGCTTCATGTCTTGGCTATTGCATATAATGCTGCAATGAATATATGGATGGACACACCCCTTAAAAGTAGTGTTTTGGGCTTCTTCAGATAAATAGTCAAAAAGGAGATTACTGGGTCCTTCTTTTTCTCTTGTATAGCCTTCATTTTAAAGTTTATTTTATCTAGTAAAAGTATTGCCCCTCAGATTTTTCTTTGTTAGTTTCCATTTTTCATGAAATATGCTTTTCTATCACTTTACTTGCAGTCTATGTGCCTTTTGAACGAAAGTGGGTCTCTTGTAGGCAGCATATGTAAGTGTTTTGTTTTCTTATCCATTCAATTACCCTATGTCTTTTGAAACTGGAGCTTTTAATCATTTCATTTAAAGTAAATGTTGATAGATATGTAGTTTTTGCCATTTTATTATTCATAGCTTTTATCTTTTTCTTCTTAGAGAAATCCCTTTAACATTTGTTATAATACCAGTTGGATGATGATGAAACCTTTAGCTTTTTCTTGTCTGGGAAGTTCTTTATCTGTCCTTTGAGTCTAAATGATAGCTTTGCTGGGTAGAGTAATCTTGGTTGTAGGTCCTTACTTTTCATTACTTTGAATATTTCCTACCAATTCCTTCTGGCCTGCAAAATTTCTGTTAAAAAATCAACTTACAGTCTTATGGGAGCTCCTTTGTAGGCAACTTACTACTTTTGTCTTGCTGCTTTAAAGACTCTCTTTGTCTTTAAACTTTGACTTTTACTTATGATATCTCTTGGTTTGGGCCTCTTTTTGTTCATCTTGGGACTCTCTGTGCTTCCTGGGCTTGTATGTCTATTTCCTTTGCCAGGTTAGGGAATTTGCTGTCATTTCTTGAAAGAAGTTTTTAATTCCTTGCTTTCTCTTTTCCTTCTGGTACTCCTGCGATGCAAATGTTGGTACGCTTGATGTTATTCCAGAGGCCCTTTAAACTATTTTAATTTTTATGGATTCTTTTTTCTTGTTGCTGTTTTGATTGGGTGTTTTTTGCCCCCTTACCTTCCAAATCACCGATTTGATCTTCTTCATTTAATCTACTGTTGCTTGTCTCTAATGTATTTTCATTTCACTTATTGCAGTTATTTCTGACTGGTTCTTTTTTGTTTTCTATCTTTATTTTTATGCTTCCTATTTCTTTGTTTAAGTTCGCACTGAGATCATTGAGCATCCTCGTAACCAATGGTTTGGACTCTGCATCTGGTAGATTACCTCTCTCCATTTTGTTTCATTCTTCTTCTGACACTTTGTTCTGTTCTTTCATTTGATTTGGGACATGTTTCTTTGTCTCCTCATTTTGGCTGCTCCCTGTGTTTGTTTCTATGTATTAGCTAGGGGTGCTGTATCTCCTGGTCTTGGTAGAGTAGCCTTATGTAGTAGACATACTGTGGGGCCCAGTGGCATAGTCTCACTGGTTACCTGAGCTGGGTTCTCTGGGTGTGTCCATTGTGTGGATTGTGTGCCCTTCTGTTGTAGTTAAGCCTTGGTTGCTGTTTGCACATCAGTTCAAAGGATTGACCCTCAGGCTGGTTGGTTGTGAGGACTGGCTGTGACTACAGTGGAGGAGCTGTTGTGTGGGGCTGATGCTACAGGGCAGTTTACTTTAGCAGTGCTCTGGTACCTACTGAGCCTTCCTTTGGGGTGTCTTTTGTGGCACTAATTTGGTGGTGCTCTGGTGTGGTCTGAGGCTGGCCAGCAAGTGTTCTGGTTCTGGGGCCTTTTGGGAGAAAGCTTGTTGCAGGCCAAGTTCAGCTGCTACCTGCTCCCTGCCTAGAGCCACATGGTATGAGCTACAAAGTGACCAACAGATTTTTGCCACTCGTGCTTGGCTTGGAGGTGCCTGGGAGAGGCTAAGCTGTGAACTGAGGCTGGCTGCCACTAATGGGCTTGAAGCTGCTCAGCAAGAGATGAAAGGCACACTGAGGCCAGCTACTGCTTGTTTGGGGTTTGTGAGAGATTTTAGGAAAGTCTGAAGCATGATATAAGGCAAGAAATTTAAATGGAAATGCTATCGAAAGCAGCTTGTGTCAGCCTACAAGTTGGGTAGGGGCAGGGTTTCAAGGAATCACCAGGGCAGTGCGACCAGTGTTAACTCAGTTAATGGAGACTAAGATATGGAAGCCACCTGTATCTTCAAGCAGGGTAGGGGGAGGACTCAATGAAGAGACAATTGGCTTTTGCAAGTACTTCTGTCTGGTAGAAGGCTGCCCTTCCAGCCCTTGCCCTGAATCCAGACAGCTCAGTGTTTCTTCATTTGTCTCTAACACCTTTTGAGCTACTGCTCCAGCACTGGAGCTCAGAGAAAATGAGTTCATCAACAAGCAAGTCCATGCATGGGCCCTTTAAGAGAAGTACTAGGACTGCAGCAGCCTTCTGTCTTACTCAGCTATAATCTCTGCTGGTTTTCACAGTCAGAAGTTGTGGGGACTTCTCTTCCCAGCACTGGAACCCTGGGCCAGGGAACTCAGTGCGGGGTTCGGACCCTTGCTCCTCAGGATGCACCTCCGCAGCCAAGATATCTCTCCCGAGTTTTAACCGCCACACACAGGTGAGGCACCAGCTCATTCAGCATGTCCACCCCTCCTACCAGTCTCAAGGCAGCTTCTTTTGTATATTCTTAGTTATAGGATTTCTGTTCAGCTAGACTTCAGGCAATTCTCAATGATGGTTATTTTGTAGTTTAGTTGTACTTTTGATGTGGCCATGAAAGGAGGCAAGCACAGTGTTTCCTACTCTGCCATCTTGACCAGAACTCTAGAATAGTTATTTTCAATAGCACGAAATAGCAAAAAAGACAAACACCACAGCCTCACTTAAGGCAAATATGCTCATATTACCAAAATTACTGTTTCCACAAATATCAAAAAAAAGGTATGTAATGCCTCTTATCCTTTTCTCAAAACCATATTCTTTTATGTGAATACACTATTGAATTGTATGTAAAAATGGTTAAGATGGTAAAAACAAAGCAAAACTAAAAAAATACTACTCTTTAGGGAAATGCCCAGTCTGAAGTGTCCCAAGCCCTATGTTGATCTCAGTTAAAACACTGATCATCCTGCATTTTAATTGGTTGTCTTATTTTCCATCTCCTGCATGAACGTGTAATTTTCATTCTTATTGTTTTTATATTGCTAAGATTTAGTGCCTGGCACATAGTATACACTCAGTATATTTGGGGTGAATTAAGGGCTTCAACTAAGCAAAGACTTGACATGAATTGCATTTAGCTCAAAACATCAAAACCTTCCTTAACACTATTGAGAAGGAAGCTGAGAGTTTGTCAGCACTAATAATTATATACAATCCACATGTGCTGGGCATAAAACGGTTAAGTAGCAAAGCCCAAGGCCACTGCAGTCACCAAGACTCTTTGATCATACATCATAGGAAGTACAGTAGCACAGTCAATAACTTCTGTGTAGATAAGAATATTTTCTAAAAAGTAAATTCAATATGAAAATTGTTTCTTTCTAGGCAAAATGCCAGGGAGACCTTCATAATTTTCATCATGACTTCAGCAGAAAGAACACACAGGATAAGGTAAGCAGAGAAAGAGGAACAGAAAGACTTCCCAGTTAAAAGGCAGCAGGCATATTGAATGTTTTCTCATTAAGTTAATCTATTCAGTAGCCAATTAGAAACGAGAGGAAACACAGGCTAGAACCACAGAAATAAAATTGTTGACTGCTCTCATAGGAGAGAGGGAGAATTCTCTATATGGCATGAAAGGAAGAGAATGTTTCAAACTGGACCTGCTCACATCATGAAAGAAGGCAAGACAGAATGCCCAAGAGAATCCGAAGGGATTGGATTTCCCACCAGCCAAGTGTTTCACCAATTTCTTAGGAGGCAGATTGGGTTTCCTATTGGAAATCTACACGAGAATATGAATAAACACCTGCAAACCCTTGCTTCTATTGTGTAGTAAATCTGTACAGTTCATTCATGGCATAAGTTCAGTCAATTCTTGCTGAATCCTTCTGTGATCTTAATTAAATCCTGAATTAAAATGATGCACTCATGGATTTTCAGATTAGTTTGGGAGGTTACTTCTGACACCTACATCTCTGTCTCATCCTTAACTATGCTTTGAAATAGCTTGAAAACACAGAGAAGGCCCCAAATTATGCAACATTGTGCAAACTGATCAATTATTGAAAAATATTTTGGAGATATTATTCTGAGTAAAGTGCATTTTGTCTGGATTAAAAACGATTTGGGACCGGTTCATCTTGAGGCCTGAGCTATTTCCTGAGGACTTCCCTGTGACAGGGACACCTGCTGCAGGCAGGGATAGAGGCCATGGTTGACTTCTGCTCCCTTCCACTGTGTCTCATAATAGATTTTGGTCTAAGGCTTCTGTTTCTACATTCCCAAGGAGGCTGCCATGATCAATAACAGCATTCAGGGGCACTGAGAGGTTGTGCTTTGCATGCTGTTCCTAAAGGTGAAAACCAATTGTCTGTTCATTCATTCACTCACTCAGTTTTTAATCCATTTGACAAAGACAGTCTAATTTTTGTCATGTTTGGTGTTAAAACAGACACCAATGGACAGGAGACATGTGGTCTCTGCTCTTACCACGATGACAGCCCAGCAGTGAGAAAGAATCCAGTTAACGTGAATTAAAAATAAGTGTGGGGAGTGCTTTGCTAGGGGAAGAAATAAGATATTTTGGATCATACAGTTGGAAAATAATGTACTTGGATTTTGGGGTGGGAAGTAGGGATCAGGGGAATATTTTTATAGAAAAGTGACTTATGAACCTGGAAGCAATAAAAAAAAAAAAAAAAAAAGCATTGGGGCTATTGCAAAAAGAAAAGAGAGAGAGAGAGAGAGAGAGAGAGAGAGAGAGAGAGAGAAGCCTTAAAGCTGAAGTGTGTGATTTTTATGAATTTCCGGGATCATTGTCAAGTTCTATTCTCAAAAAGCCACAGAACCACACCCTCATAATTAATGTCAGACAAGAACTTGGATAAGAGCCCGGTATATTAAATCACCTTCAATTTGCCATCTGATATGTAGATTATAGAAATACCTAAAAGGGCAGTGATGGGAATCTGACTCACTGGTTCACCAAATATCTAGTGAAGTCCTGATACGTGCCTGCACTCTTTTAGTCCTGGCCTTGCATCAGAGAAGAAAACAGAGTCCCTGCTTGCCTTGCTTTTATTCTAGTGGAGAGAGAAAAAATAAACATATGTCGAGTGACGACAATGGCTATGGAGAAAAATAAAACAGTAGAGCAGAGGGAAAAGGAAGAGAGTGATAGAGACCCGCATGATGCTTTTTTGGCAAGTTGACATTTGATTAGTTCAAAGGCCTTTCTGAATTAAGTGATAAGTTAGTCTTGTGGCTGCCTGAAGGAAGAGCATTCCAAACTGAGAGAATGATATGTGCAAAGGCCCTGAGGCAAAGCTGTGTTTGGCCTGTTTGATAAACAGCAAAAAGCACACTGTAACTGGGGGAAAGAGTGAGATGTGGAGTGGTGGCAGCTGAGTTCAGAACGTCTAGGGCGTGAGCTGAGAACAAGATCACATAGCTTAAGTGTGTCAGAGATGGGATGATGTTCAGGGAGTAAGCAGACCTTACTTGGTTTAAATAATGGAATCACCATGGCTGCTGTGGTCCACAGAGAGGTGGAGAGCGGTGGGAGAGAGATTCATCAGGAGACGAGTACAGTCATCCACAGTCACATTATGATGGCCTGTTGTTATGGGGAGTGATGACAGATGGCTGGATTCTTGCAAATGCAGAGCCATAGGATTTGCAGATAGATTCGAAATGAGTAGAGGAAAAGAGGAAAGTCAAGGATGACACCGAAGTTTTAGGAGTCACCATTTACTGAGATGGGGAATTATCGTGTCAGACAACGTGAACATTTTTAAGGCTTTCGATACCTATTGCTAAAGCACTCTCGGCACAGGGGCTGCCTTTGTTGGTTCTAAGGCCATCCTGTTTGGAAACATCTTCCAGGCTAGGAGAAGTTTGGGCCATGAAAGAGTTGAGAGTAGCTATGATGTTTGGACTTTTTATTTGAACCAGGCTTTTGGTTCTCTTGTGTAAGAAGGTGAGGAGACAAATACTTTAAAACATATAGTAGACACTCTGTTTATATTAACTGAAATGTTGAGAAATAAAAGAAGGACCAAGTAAAAGTGCATGACCTTCCTCACTGAGATTGGATACTCTCTCACCCGGTGATCATCTCTGCATCCCATTCTCCATCCTTCCACCTTTTCAGCCCTTTCTTCAAAGTCACTGTTCTAGGATCTCAAGCCAGGAATCCCTCTTTCAAAAAAAGCGTGCCAAATGGCTAACTTCTGTTATTTTGAAAAGTGGTAGGTAGAAGGGAGAGAAAAGGGCAAGGAGAACTTGAATAACAGGGAAAAGTGGGCTGCAGAGGTGGCTCTTGCATGTTGCATATCTTCAGACTCAGCTAGATGTGGCCTGGCCTACGAGGAGAGAGAACACAGAAATCTCAGTGCTAAACTAGACCAATCCGACGGTGTATAACACAAACCGAGTGGCCAGGCTCAACAGAAAGCACAGAAAGATACGTTCAATCTAGACCCCAAGAGTGTAATCCAGTCCTTGCTCCGATTTTACCCTCAGTTAAACCCAACGATTAGAGTCCCATAGGGCATCATTGGAACCTATCATTTCCAACACACCACAGCCTGCACTGTGTTCAATGTAGACCCTCCAGACTGGAACGTCAAGCTGTTGAACGCACCCAATGACTATGCAAAAACTTCAGCTGCATGTGGGACTACAGCCTGTGAGCTCAAAGTCCTCCGTATTCACAGTGCAATTCGGCAATGATATTAAGAAGAAAACACTTCTAAAATCCCAGTTAAGTACTTAATACCACATTGAGATACTAAGACTAAATGGGTCATTTTTCACCATTTTCATAGTCCTGGTAAGTATTTTATGTATTCCTTTACTTGTTTTTGTCTGTCCCCACCAGAAGGTAAGCAGGAGGAAACCAGGGACCCTGGCACAGTGCATAAAAGGCACTCAGTAAATAATTGTTGGCGGTTAAATGAATACATTGTTCACCCATCAATAGAAGTTAGGGGCAAAACTGAGGACAAGTTTGTAGCTGTAAGGGAGACGGAGAGATATTATATGACTATAGCATTACCCATTTAAGATTTACATACTTCCAAAAGACTTGAATGCTACTAGAGAATCAAATATACCATGATTCCCATAACACCTTTATTTGCAGGTGGAAGCTAGCATAGAAAGATGAACACATTAAGATGTGACTTTATGACTCTTTAACTGAGCAATGCTTTAGTTTAGTTTAGTTTTTTTTTTTTCAGGGAATACATGGAATTTGTATATGTTATTTGTAAGTCATTTTCCAGCCCACACTCCTTAGAAGTAAAGATGCTTATTCGAGTTGCAACTTTTCACGGTACAATCCAGGTGACTTGTTCATCAGAGTTTTGAAATCTTTGTGGCAAAAATGCTGTGTTCATAAATTTTTATTTCACCATATTTCTCATGTAAAATTGTTAGCAGATGGCATCCAATTGTTTAAATTCGAGGTTTCCTAATAGTCATCGAAAAATATCAGATTAATATGTTGATTATAATGATGTTTGTCCTCTCTTGATCAATATTCAACATGCGTTGGGAATTCTGAGGTCAGTGTTAATATTCCAGGAGAATAAACTATGCTGTCAGGATGTTGGAATCTTCTTATGATATCTATTGAACTTGTATTCAGATACTAGTAAATCATTTTTTAACAGGTACTTGTTTAATGCATGCATAATTTTTTATGGTCAACTGACTTTTATTTTTTTTTTACAATCAATTGAATCTTTATTTCAATTACAGTTGACATTCAATATCAAATTTACATTTAGTATAATGCCTATCAAGAGACATTACCAAGCAGAACTTCTGATAGAAATGACTATTAATTACAACAATCACAGTTGGCTTTCTTTAGAGACCTGGTACCTCACAGACCCCTTAGGAAGGACACTCTTGGCAACAGTCCTTGTAGAGGCCCTTTGTATAGTGTTACTCTGGCTGCATGGCTGTCCAAGGCTTCGCCACGACTGGGTCTCAATCCAAGTCAACCAGCTGCTTCTGAGAGGTGCTGGTCCCACTGTGTCTAGCTTACCTCTTTGGAGCAGAGTCACATTGCCCAGAGGATCTTAGAGTGGGGCTTTGTCTGGCGGGGTCTACGTACGCTCTGCCAATTACTCCCATGCATTTTCCACTAGTTTTATTCCAAAACACCTAGTGAATAGGGCAGTACTCCATAATTTCACATCAACTCTTTTTCTTTGGCCAAATATCATTTTGTGAGAATTTTTCCTGTGTCATTTAATGTCTTCTAAAACCTAGTTTTAAGTAACAACATATTTCATTTCTGGGATGTGCTCTAATTAAACCTTCCTCTGATGGTTGGGTATTTGGGCTGTTTTCAAAGTTTTCCTCTTGCAGCATTCTCATCTTTTGAACATAAAAACCTCCCCGTATGTGTGTGTGTATATATACATATCTTGCTGTAATGAATGTTTTTTGTACATATTTATTTTTCAAAGCTTTAATTTTTTTCAAGATAGTTTTCTAAAGAAATAATTGCTTTACAGAAAGGTACGAACTTTCCTGAGCTACTTCATATATTCTGGGCTAATTAGCTCTCCTACCAACCCTTGCCAGAATTGATTATTACCTTGTAGAAGTCTCTATCAGTATAGTAAATGAAAAATCCTATTTCATTTTAATGCAGATTGAGCAACAACTTTCATTTCACAATTGATAAGTTATACACATTTATTTAAAGAGGCTTCGAGCCCTTTTTTTAACCTATATTCTCTAACCAGGAGGTCCCTTCTGAGAAGCCAACCTTTCTGATCTTTCTATAGTCTTCATGTTTAATTACTACTCTGATACTTAAAGCCTCAAGTCACTTTCAGCCTTAATTGTATTTTATGGTTCTCTATTGTTACAGAATGTTTCAGTCAATTTAGACAGAAGGGTCTCTCTTCACCTTTTTTTTCGCTGGTTCATTTCCAGTTATAAAAATGACAGACTTCGTGAGAGATTATGTTAATTTTATTATTATTACAATGATTAGTTTTACTCAAATAACATTTTAGGCTTAGAGGAGAAGAGTTTTTGTTTTTCACTGAAGAGGTCTATATTCTTTTTACTGTTTTAAGTGAGAAGTGCTAAAAGGCAGAAACTAAAGAAAGGTCAGAGATTCTCAGGTTTAGCGCAATTGTTTGCATTCCACATCATGTCAGAAAATAAATAGAAAATAATAAAACATCAAATTTCTTTAACATTTGCTGAGGGGAGTTTCTGCTATACTATTTTAAGTGAAACTAAGGACTGGCCATAAACATCAATGCCTGCTTCTTCATCGCCATACTTGTTTAAGAAGAGAGATATGTCTTCAGCACCCAGCCTTCCTTTTTTCCCCTCAGTGGGGCCCCAAAATCTGAGAAAGGATTCTTAGTATCTTCATGTTCTCTCTCCCTTTATTAGAATCAACTGTTGGTCAAGTTCCAGAAAAACATTTCATATTACAATGTTGCCTCCACCAGAATTATTTTTAAAATAACATGAGGACTTCTGAGGCACTCAGAGTGAACACCCCTTTGGTAAATGTTTTGTCAGAGCCAGGTGGGCTTCCAGGTACCATCAAACATATTAGCCAAAGGAATGAATAATGAGTTGGTAATTGTTAAGGTTCCATTTTTCCATTTTATTTTTGGAAGTATAAGCTTTTGTCCTCCCTGTTGAAGGGTCTTCTGTGACTCCACTGTGAAAATAGCTACCATATGTCAAACATAGAGCATGCCAAGAACTGTGCATATCATATTTAACCCTCACAAGAACCTTTGTTTTGCAAATGAGAAAACTGAAGCTCAGAGAAACTAGGTAAGTTTAGTTGTCAAGCAGTGGCAGAGAGGAGGTTTGAGCCCCTGTCTACCTGACTCTAAAGGCCATGTTCTTAACCATTATACTCTTTGATGGTTCAGCTTAACAATAGACTGGTGTCTCTCCCACCCCTAAACCAGCTGCCATAATGTAAGAAAGCTTATAAGAAGAACAAAGTCTTCTTCACTTTCAGGAAATTGACCCAGCTGAGCTCCCAGAAAGAGCCCATACCCAGGGCCAGCTATGTAATTTGCAGGGTCCAGTGCAAAATGAAAGCATGGTCCCAGCCAGGATCCAGAAAGTCAGTTCCCTCGTACAGGTCCAATGCCCTGTAAAGGAAGAAAAAGTTCTCTACCATCTTAGGCTCTCAGGCTGGCCTGAAAATTAAACTGAAAAAGACAGGTGAACAGGAGAAAAGCATACACATTTTATTATTATTTGTTTTGCATGTACATAGGAGCATTTACAAGGGAATAAATCCTGGAAGAAGTGACCAGAGCAGGAGGCTTTTATACCTTTTATACAAAAACAGTACATTTCTGAAGAATTGATAAGACAAAGGGATTTGGGCTGGTAAATGGTGAAGAAACAACTAGGAAGACTAGGGGTAATTTAACAGGGTTGTTTGTACAGGTTTCTTTCCCCCAAATTCCCTGTCTCTGTTGGCAAGAATGTTAGGATGGACATCTTATGCATAGGAGTTTTATGACTTATTGCAGGAATAAAGGATAAGGGGAAGTAGGTCAGAGTGACCTTCCTGTTTCTTCTGTTTTTAAAAATTCCTTCTTTTTAAAGATGTTGAATACACCAAAGTGCTATATTTGGGGGTGGCATGGCCTGAACCACATCGACCCCAATGCACGATGAATGGATTACCCCCAAAGATTGCAATCTCCCACACAGGACATGCTCAGAACTAAAGCCCCCATTCAGTGCCTGAAGGTGTTGCATGCCCCAAGATTTTATGCACACTTGACCTTGATCTCCCTCAATTCTGCTGCCATGTGTCTGTCAGAAGTAGCGGGCAATAGCAGAACCCTAACCATTTGCCGACATGACAGGGGAAAGGGCAGCCATGGTCATGGGGCGGGTGTGGGCAGGAGCAGACAGTGTGGAGTCCAAGAGGTCAAAGAGTGAGAGCAGGCAGACAACAAGCCAAGAAGCCATCCTGGGGTGGTGGGGAGATCGTGAGAGGTGAGGCTGCACATAAGCCAAGTCCCCAAGACTCCAGCACATGCATGCTCCATTGTCCCTCCTTCACTTACTAAGTACAAATAGAAAGAAAATATTTTTAAGAATTTCAAGATGGCAACCCATAGAGCATTAGCCCCAATATGGGACCCTATGCAACTACACATATCACACCTGTGCCCATGACACTGGCCATGCCAGTACCAACTGCCAGCCTTGTGAAGTGAAGACATTTTGGTTCTGTGAACCAACACAGAGTTCCAGGAGGAAGACCATGCAGTCAACACATGAAACCATGTGAGGTAACAAATGATTAGTAATTTGATCCACAACTTTTTGAAGTGGTTTTGTTGCACAGCACTTGATAACTGATGTGGTTAGTGTCATCATTCTAGGTATTACAGAGTCACTGGTGAGTGTAAGATATGATTTCTACCCTCAAAAAACTCACAGTATAATTAGCAAAAAAAAAAAAAAAAGACCCATAAAAGAATTATCAACCAATAACAGATAATATACAATCAAGAAAGAAGGAGAAAATTGGAAAAGTTAAACTTAAGGACAGTTCAAAACTGGAAGCCATCTATGGCCATGCCACCCTGAATAAGCCTGATCTTGTCTGATCTTGGAAGCTAAGCAGAGTTGGTCCTGGTGAGTACTTGGATGGGAGACCACCTAGGAATACTGTAGGCATGTTTTTAAAAAAGTTTTTGTACAGCAAAGGAAACCATCAACAAAACAAAAAGACAACTGACTGGGAGAAGATATTAGCTAATGACACATCTGATAAGGGGTTAATATCCAAAATTTGTAAAGACCTTATACAACTCAACAAAAAAAAAAAAAAACAATCCAATTAAAAAATGGGCAGAAGACCTGAACAGATACTTCTCCAAAAAGGAAATACAGATGGCTAACAGGTATATGAAAAGATGCTCAAGGTCTCTAATCATCAGAGAAATGCAAATTAAAGCCACAATGAGATATCACCTCACATCTGTCAGAATGGCTATCATCACTAAACCAAAAAACAGCAAGTGTTGGTGAGCATACAGAGAAAAGGGAACCCTCATACATTGTTGGTGGGATTGCTGATTGGTACAACCACTATGGAAAACAGTATGAAGGTTTCTCAAAAAATTAAAAGTGAATATACCTTTTGACCCAACAATTGCACTTATGGGCATTTATCCAAAGAAAACCAAAACAATAATTTGTAAAGATCTATGTACCCATATGTTCATGGCAACACGATTTACAATAGCCAAGATATGGAATCAACCTAAATGCCCATCAACAGACAATTGGATAAAGAAATTATAGTTCATACATACAATGGAATACTACTCAGCCATTAAAAAAATGAAATCCTACCACTTGCCACAACATGGATGGACCTAGAGATTATTATGCTGAGTGAAATAATCAAACAAAGATAGATACCATATGATTTCACTTATATGTGGAATCTAAAGAACAAAAAGAACAAACTAATCAAAAACAGACTCACAAATATAGTGGACAATTTGGTGACGGACAAGGGGAGTGGGTGGGGGGTTGGTGGCGATTTGGGGGGCCTGGGAGAATGGGGTGAAAGATTAAAGAAGTACAAATTAGTAGTTGATAGTTGGGAATGCAGTACAGGGAATGCAGTTAGCATTAATATGATGAGTAAGTGGAGGGCCGGGCGGGGAGGAGGGAGTAATTGCGGGGATCATTTTATGAACAATGTAGATGTCTAACCAATGTACTGTATACTTGAAACTAAATAAATAAACTTATTAAAAACAAAACAAAACAAAACAAAACAAAACAAAACAGGAAGTACCCATGGAAGGGTGGCTAGGATATTCATGGAAAGCTTCCCGTGGGAGAACCTCGATGGAGTTGTAGAAAAAAAAAAAAGAAAAACCTCTGACCAGCAAACTAAAACAAGCTCAGAAGCTGACAAATTCATTTGTGGATCAGACTAAAAGCCAGAGGTATAAATGAAGGCTGGGGCCAAGAGATGGAGAGAAGGAAGGAGGTGTGTATAAGGTGCAGGAAGCTAAATGGTTCAGGTTCTTGATCCAGAAAATGGATGCTATGTGCTACATTGTGTGTGCACACTGCATCCCAGTGAGTATAGTAGACAGTCAAGCAGGGTCACCCATGATCTACAATCCAGTTACTACACATCCTTCAAGGTCTGCAGAGTTCACGGTGTTTTATGCTCACAGGTTTCTCTTTTTTCCACAGCTCAAGACCCTAAAACCAGTAGGATCCTCCTGTACCCTGTCTAGAACCCTGGTCTCTTAGGCATAGCCCATGCTATGAATGTAAAAATTTGAAGCTTATTAGTACATAAAATCAACTTGCAGAACTTACCCAAAGTACCATTTCTCACACTTACTTAGCCATGGAATCCTTTTTTCCTAGATTATGTTTTAGTTTCTCAGAATACCATTCAGGAAATGCTACTTTGGGTTGAATTTCTACAAGTTGATTTGTAGCATATATATTTTTGCAAGCTCTCCAGATTATTCTGATGTGTACAAAGTTTGAGGAACACTGTTTTAGAAATAAGTAAAACTGAAGTCATAATAGTCCTCCCATAACTTTTGACCAGTTTCACTTACTTAGTCTTTAAGACTCAGATATGAAACCCCTTAAAACTCCATAAACTTTCATAATTACAACTGAATTTCTCTACTAATTAACAGTTAACTGTAATTTATAATCTTTGCTTAACATTTTATTATATTGAATCTTTACTTTCTTTACCTTTGCATGACACTAGGATTCAGAAAATCTAAATCCTTTCAAGGCTATGTAGTTTGCTTCTTTGTGACATATAATTTAATATTCAATGTAGACAGCTGGTATAATAGATTTTGGAATCAGACCTACCTGAATTTTAAATCTTGGTTGCAGTACTACAGACTGTGTGACATAGCACAAATAATTCAAGATTTCTGGGTCTCAGATATCCTGACTGAAAATCATAATAATAATATCTCCTTTATGCCTAGTTATGAAAATTAAAAGAGATTCAATAGATAACTAGTAAATACACTGGTACCTCAATGAACGCAGTTTGTGCTCTCTTCTCTTACATGCCTCGGTCTCATGAAGGTCAAAATGGCTAATAATATTGTTTTCCTATCTGCCAGAGAGTTGTAGAAATAAAATGGCATAGGCTAAAAAATGCTTTGGAAAAGTCAAAGGTGTTTTATGAATGGACATAACAGTATTTTCTGCTGATGAGATCTGAAGCTTTGGGGGAGAATTATTTTCATTTTAAAGCATTTAACATTTTGGTTTCCATTTTAAACCAAAATAAAGACCTTTAAATGGTGTTTGTGTCTTTGTGTTCATTAAATATTCATTAGCGGTGGTGCTAAATTAAAAGTTCCTGGCTACAGACAGATGCTCACATCATTGTTCTGGTTGTGTGTATATTTTCCATTTTTCTTCTTCAGTGTAAATTTTAAGCAAACCTGTAAATACTGTTCCCCTTCCTCTACACACACAGAGGAAGTTTTTACAACCTTACTGGCTTTTTCATGGAGGTTAAAGTTTAAATGTATATCTCTTCTCATTTCTGGGTTTGTGCAAGGTTAAGATGGGAAATATTGAAAGGAAATGGAGAAGAAAACTTTTGGTTATGTCCAGTTTGTTAAATAAAAATGATCCCATGTGTTTTTTATTTAAATTTAAATCATACCAGCAAGAGCTTAGCATTTATAAAGTCCCTTTATAATTCTCACAGATTCTGTTACATGACTATAGAATCCCACAAATGCAAAGTAACAATGTTCTTAAAATTGAAAACCAAGAACTAAAAATTTCATTAATCCAGTATATCACCTAATGTTAAAAAACATAATGCAAGTTCTCTGAGTAAGATAATTTTGACTGTGTGTACAATTCAGTCTATTAACATGCTCCATTCTTTTGAATTTGTTAAGTCCTTGAATAAAAATCTCCATGTTAACAGTTCTTGGCTAAATTATAAAAAGTAATAATAGCTGCATTATCACCTCCCAGGGAGAAGGTTTGTCACAATAAGTAATGTTTCTCCCACTGAGCACACTTTACACATCTCCTGTACTGGGCACTGATTTGATTTTCCTCACACAGGAGGGGAAAAAGTGTATATATAATATCTTTGGCTTCCGCTGAGACAAGGGACATGGTCAATAACTCCATTTACTAAGTTAAGATCAAGCTCTGTGTGCCTGGCCAATCTACTGAGAGTTAGACCTGTGGAGACATGCCTTGCGTCAAAGATACAGGCTTCAGTATTTGTACATACTCAGTCTAACAGGCATATATTATCACTATTTGTTTTGCAGGTGGGAGATCAGAGTCAATTAAGTGGGAGGAAGTGCAGACCTGCAACTACTTCTAGATTTCTTAACCCCCAAGGCAGGGAGAAGAGCCAAGAGAACCCTTGATCATCGGCTGATATTTAAAGTGAAGCTGGAGAAACAAAACTCCTGCATGACCAGACCTTTCTGTCATGCTACAGAAACGTCTTGGTTAGTGGGCATTCCCGCCTAGTCTGGGGGAGCAGGCTGGGTGGTGCTGCAAGGAGCTAACCAAAGAGCATCCTGGAGCGGGGAGGCAGACACCGTTGGTGCTCACCTAGGAAACTGCCAGGGTTCCCTCTACATGGCTGCCCCCAAGGCCTCTCAGGAGAAAGGCTGTCAAGGAATTTAAGACTGACTCAGGCCCTGGAAAGCCAGGATCAATAATTTAATTTTTAAAATTTTATTAACCAATGTTACCATAAAAAATAAAAAATAAAATAAAATAATTATTGTGATAAGATCAGTTAATGTGAGATCTACACTCAACCATTTTTAAATGCACAGTACAGTATTGCGACCCATAGGCACAATGTTGTACAGAGACCCCTAGAGCCTATTCACCTTATATAATTGAAAGTTTATACCCATTAAAAAGCAATTCCCCATTTCCCTCAGGCCCCAGCCCTTAAGATCACCATTCTACTCTCTGTTTCTATGAGTTCAAATAGTTTGGATACCTCATAAAGTGGATTCATGCAGTATTTATCTTTCTGTGACTGGCTAATACCCTGCTGAGATTGTGATTTCAACTTCTTTGGATATATACCCAGACTGCAGAATGGATGCCATTATGTTTATCCATAATCTTGTCACTCTTCCTGTTGGTAGCTGCTGTTGATGCTCGATTCATTGGTGGATTCACAGTGATATTCTACGATACCTTCTTGGTTTATTAACTGTAATATCTCTATAGACAAACTTTGCTCATTGTCACCATACCATTTTGTCATCCAATGAAACAGTTTTATATTGGACATATAGGGTAAATACTTGACTCCTCTTTTCTACTTGTCTATTTTTGAATTAAAGAATTTGTTTTCTTAAGAAAAGAAAGTAAATAGATTTTTAAGCTACTTATGAACAATTTGTTATTTGTTTAAACCTAACTTGTCCAATATTAAACATATTTGAGATCTTTCTATTCCAGTTATAACCTATTTGAAAGCTCAAATTGTCACATCTTTAGTATGAACTTCTTTGAGTTTTCTTGAATTCTGTAGGCACAACTCTCATAGCATCGATGGATTCTTTATTGCATATTATGAGATGTTCCAGGTTTATCTTGTCTATTTCCTGCCCCAAATTCAGAATCATCCATTTCTTACAATTTCTTTTAGTGAGAGACTGTATTTCAGGAACAGAATCTGTGCGCTTGGCATATTCTTTGCTACTGAGTTGATTGTTGTTTCTAAGCCATTTCAATGGATATGGCTAGGGAAAAATATACTTAAATGCAAAACACTTCCAATTCATACTCAACACAATGGTTTTACTTAAGCTTTTTGTCCTTAAATCTGTATTAACTTTTCTCACACCAAGAATCCTAGTTCTCAAGGACATTTGGGATGAGAGAATTAAAATATCAAATAATTCCTTACCTGTTTTTCTCACACCAGACAGGAAACATTTTCAGAATAACAATACCAATATTAGCAACAAAAATATGATTACTGAATATAGTTAAAACATTTTTGCAGATGCCCTCCATTATTTTATATCTTTATTGTGTTTACATGTTAGAGGATGAATACTACATTCTCTGCTCATTTAATTTTTGTTCTACATGTAAATATACATTTAATGCTCACTATTTGCCCTTCAATTAATTTCGTTTGCCTGCCACTTGTTCTACAGTATATTTCTCGGGAAGGGCTCATGGTGAGAACATATCCCAAGTTTTTATTTGCTAATAATAAATTGTTTACAGTCTTTATACTTGAAAGTCAGTTTTGCTAGATTAAACATCCTTGGCTTACTTTTTCTTTCTTTCAGTATTTTAAATAATTTCCTCTATTTTTATTTTTGTCAAAAGGTCTGATTTCAATCTAATTTCCTTTTTGATATAAATAACTTTGGTTTTTTTATATGAATGGCCAAAAGACTTTTTTCTCCTTAAATTCCACTAATTTTTTAAAGAAATATCTTCAGGTTGGTCATTTTATATCAACATTTTAAAGTTTGTACATGCTCTTTTGATATAATTTCAAATCATTTTTTTTTTATATTTCAACAAAGTTCTCTTAAATTATAGCCTTTAATATTTGGTCTATAATCTTATTTTTATCCCTTTTCCTTTCTTTATTTTTTATTTTTTGGCATTTTATGTATTTGGATCTTCTTTGCCTGTCTTTCTTATTTGGCACATTTTTGCAAATTCTTTTCATCACTTTATTTTAATTTAAAAAGATTTTCTCCGCTTTGCTTATATTTTAAAAAATTGCCTTTTGTGTTTACTTGCTTCAATGTGCTTATGTTCATTTCTGTAATAATTTTTCTGTTATTTCTTTGTTGCTTAATTTTATGTAAGTCATTTCCTACACTTGTAGAAGAAATACATGGTTCAAGATATTCTTTCAACATTATGTTCTAGAGCTCCATCTATTGTTTCTTAAATCTCTTTCTCTCCCTCCCACTTTCATTCAAACCTACTTTTTTTTTTTCTACAGCACCTGCTATTCCTAGGTGGTCTCCTATCCAGCACTAACTAGGCCGCCCCTGCTTAGCTTCCCAGATCATAAACCTACTTTAAAAAAAAAATTCTCTTTTCTCTCATCTCTGTTTCTGCTTAATTTGGGATCTCTTCGCATCAGTTTTTCTACTGTGTGTAGCTTCATCTGGAATGGAGCTTTGCCTCCTTAGTTTTGAGAGTTCACGGGCCCAGACTACTATTACCTTTCAAACTTCTCTGTAGATCTCTTTTACTTAGTCACTGTTGAAATGTATGAGTTCCTCTCATTTTCAGCTGGTGTTCTCAAATTGGCTCCCTGAGCTTTGCAGTGAGAATCTGATATTTATTTCCGAGTTCTCTGGTTCATCAGACGCCCTACCGATTCCTTTTGTCTCCTGTATGATACCTGTATGGTATTATACAAGTACGTGGTTGTCAGTTGTTCCCACCTGTTCATCTTTTGGAGTTCATGAGTAAACTTTGTCACTCACATTTTGTAAATGTTAGCTATAGAATTTGGATTTTGTTATCTTCATTATTCTATTTTTAATGTAGATATCTGAGGAGATTTAAAAATCATGGTGTTGCTGCCATCTTTCCCAAAATTAAATTTTTTTTAAAAAAATTTTAAACTGTGTAAATATACTACCATTTAAGAGTAAAATTTATGTTAAAACTATTTATAAACATGATAAAGGAGCATTCCATCTTTGAACCCACTTATTATCTAATTACCTTATTTTCTTTTTTTCAGTGTCTATCAGTGCCTAAAATGTTTCTTATTTTTTTCAATTGTTTCCCCTGTGGTACTAATTTTCTGACAGTAGGATATTTTTCTGAGAAGGCACTTTTTTAAAATCACACATGGAAATACAGTAACTTTTCAGTGGACAAGACTGACAGACACTACATCAACCACGTAACCAAGTATTGGAACAATGGATATATTATACAGATCTTATTGATATTATAAATCAAGGATATTATATCATTTCTGTATTATTCCTGCTAAAAATTCTAAATATAATCATGGGGAAGCATCAAATGAATCCAAATTGAGAGACACTCTATAAACTAACTGGCTAAAACTTTTCAGAAATGTAAAGGTCATAAAAGACTGAGGAATTGTTTTAGATTAAAGGAAACTGAAGAAACTAGATTAATAAATAAAATGTGTGATAGTAAAATAAACCAGAATAAAAGATGTATTTTTATTTTACTATATTGGATATCAATGAAACAATTGGGGGAATCTGCTTAGCAGATTATATAACAGCACTATATCATTTACATTAATTTAATTTTGACAGTCGTACTGTGGATGTATAAGGAAATGTCCATCCTTTTAGGAGACGCACACTAAAGAACTTAAGAATAAAGGGGTTTATGACTGAAACTTACAGTCGATTCTTACTAATCACAGTAGTTATGTTCTATAATGTTGACAAAACACTGGATTGATGAACACTTAGCCGTTGCTTGGAGGAAATAGTGGGTTCGGTTCTTGCAAGCCTCTGATCACAACATCTTCATCAACTGGTCAGTACCTAATCTCGTTTTATGTGTTTTCTGTTAAGACACCTTATTTAATATATATTGTAAATCCTATATATGCTATATATTTACATAATGTATAAATACTATATTATGTATGATATATACCATACTAGTGTAATGTATAAAATATGTAATATATATTATTATTGATTTGTTAGCATTGAATAGTGCCAATAGCACTATGACTCATGCCTGAATAAAGTTATCTAGCATAAATATTTTCTCCATGAAGCAGAAATATATATATTTATTACATGTGCATTATCATTCTCCTCTTCTATATGCTTTTATATATTACATATAGAGATATATATTTAAATACATATTTATATAAATATATGAAACATTTATATAATTATGTATTTTATATTCTATTTACATATAAGCTTTTTATTAAATGACAAGACATTCAAATGACCTTTGTTTGATCCCAGATACAAATTGCGATAGCCCCAGGTTTGAGAACAAACTTGGCTCAGGAATTTTACTTATTCAATGCCTGTCATTTAGTATTCTACCCATCTAAGGATCTTATTTTAGCATCAACCATATGGAATTTTGATGCCAAGGCTTATCTTAATTCTGAGCTTTCTGATAGCATGGTAATTACTACAAAGCCATCAAGTACCACCAAACAATTTGCATCTCCTTAGGGAGTAATTTTCCTACAGGACAAATAGCAGTTGTCAAAGGACTAAGAATAATTTTGTTTACAAGCACAGATTTAGAAACCACTAAACAAGTATGAACACGCACCGGAGATGCAACTTTAACTCTTAAGTATCCGACTTTCAATCATTCAACTTTAAATGCTGGTAATGAAAAAATTGCACAGCGGCTCTTCTGCAGCATGGCGGGAAAGTGGGTCTTGGTGGTTCTTCTTGACCCACTGATGGTAATGAGCGTTCTCACCAACTTGGTCATAAAAGTACTCAAAATTAGAAAAAAGAACAGTTTCTCCCTTGAATTAATTCATTTCAGTTCAAACCGATTTAGTAAATGTGAATCGGTCACTCTCTTCTTGTGCAAGAAAATGCATAAAGCCTTAAAAGTATCCTTGCTTTCAAATTATTTTAATTTCTTTGCCACTGTGGCGCAGTGTGACACTGGGACACTATCTGCGCTCCGCTGGACGGCTGCTATTTGCTATTCGACTGCCTGATTGCTTCCTCTCAAACGAGATAGTTTAGATTTTAAAAATTCAATGTATCACTTGAAAATCCAAATTTATTCCGTTACAGACACCAATATTGTTGTTCTGTTTGACTCTGTAGAAATAATCTTTGGTGGCATAATAAACATTATAAGTTTTTTCATTAATAAATTACCCTGCTGAAAAAGAACATGAAAGATTTATCTCATTGGAAATTGTTATGTTGCTGATACTGCAGTCTCATAATTTCCTGCCCTATAATTGCCTTTGAAAATAAAATAAAACTGTATTTAGATTACTCATGGGTATATAATGTTTTGATGTTTCAAATTTTAGAGATACCTAATGTTCATCAAACTATTAAGTAAAAATTTAAAAGTCAATGTAGGTACCACCTAGACACTTAGTTTTTCAATCAGCTTTTTTTTTTTTTTTTTTTTTTTTTTTTTTTTTTTGGCTTAGGATGTTAATTAAAACACTCTCGTGCTGAGAAGGTTTTGCTTCCCTTGGTGACTTTTCTGGAATTGACAGACAGGGACTATATTCCAGTTGTTATGGAAGTAAAGCTGAATTAGGTATGTTAATATTCTGTGAAGATTTTCAATAACTAAATACTTTATCTGAGCTTACACAATGGCTGTCAATAAGATTGTTTCTTAAGACAAAGAATTGCCTTCTCAATAGATCTGATATAGTTAACTAATACTCAGTCAACTCACTTTTTAGGATCAAGCTGTAGTAACAAATAATTATATAGAATAAGCATTTGTCAGGTGGGTAATTTTTCAGATGGGTACTCGACTTATTGGGGGTCACTTCGTAAGTTAAGTAAAAGTCTAACCACTATTCTGTACACCTGAAATTAATATAATACTAAGTGTCAACTGTAATTAAAAAATAATTTTAAAAAATGAAGAAAAGTTTAAAAAATTTGAATAAAAACAGGAATAAGTATTTGTCAGCTTGATCAAATAGAGGTATGCCAGTTATCCAAGTAAATGAATGGTTAAATGAATGAGTAATTTAAATACCAAGAATCTTCATGGGAACTATGATTTGCCAAAATAACTAATTGTAATTATTTATCTCATTAATACATTGTAGGTAATATTTGTAATAGGATTAAGACTGGACTTTGATTTAACCAAACCTTCTAGAAAAGTGGCACATTTATCAGGTTTCAGGATTGCTGTGGCTAGCAACCATACTGGAATTGCCATCGACTGTGAAAATGTCCCAGAAAGAATAAATGTGTCATGATGCTACACATTCCCTTACTGTATTGAGACACAGCTAAGACAAAGGTCTTTTTTTCCCCTTCATTATCTCTCATCCACTAATCTATCAATGAGAAGAGAAATCTTTCTTCCCTGTGAACTAAGTTTCTGGAGCTTTCTGGTGTGGGAAAATGTATGTATTCATTACTTGATCAACACTTTACTGTTTGGTCCCAAATCTTCTCCAGAGGTATTTATTATACCACCTTATACTCGTTTACCCCAAAGCTTGAGTACTAGAATTGCTATTTTGCAAATTGTCACTTAATAGTCAGAAAGTTCAATCATCTATAAAAACACCTTGAAGAGCAAAACTATGTGGCAGTGTGCTGATTTTAATATTCATATTTTGGCATCTGACTAAAAAATATTTTTTCATATATTTTTGTAAATAGAAAACATTATCTGAATGCGTTATTTTAAGACAACTATAAAATATAAGGACTTTAAATGAAAATCGGTGGTTCATTAAGTAACTCCCATGGAAACTGGCAGAGAAAACATTAACAGGCAGCATAAGGCAGTACTGGAAAAGGATACATCAGGCTAAAGCTCTACTGAGCAGTACACTTTTCCCCCTGCAATCTTAAGTATGTAATACATAATTTAAATCTGCTTAAAAGTCTCTATTTTGATACACTGCATCATTTAAAGAAATTTAGAAATTGTTCAAATGTAACATTGTCTTTCTTTTTATAGATAATAAAAGTGGGTGAAGAGAAAATGATGGAATAGAAGGATAATTTTTCAAAAAAGGAGTGGTTATTTTGCTGGGAAGAAAATATGAGGCCAAATTAGAATCATGTGACTATGACCCCATTAATAAATGCAATTCCTCCTTGAATGGAAAGCAGGGCAGTCTATCAACTGCAGGTCTGTCTAGGTGTACAGAAGCACCCAATCACAGTGCGGATTACTTTGGAACTGCAGATAATGTTAATGCTTCTGCAACTTTTTTTTTTTTAGTTGACAAAAAGAATTCATTCAGTCATTTCTTAAGCATTGATAGGATGCTGCTCAGTGAACATTTGAGCTCACTCTAGATACCAACTGCTCAGAAAGCCATTTGGTCTAGGATATCCTCATTCAGTATCTTCACAATAGCTTTCTTCCACCCTCCCTCCCTCTTTCCCTTCTCTTCCTCTTTCTTCCTTCCTTCCTTCATTCAGTCCCTCCTTCCTCCTTCCTTCCTTCCTTTCTCCCTCCCTCCCTTCTTCCCTTCCTCCCTCTCTCCTTCCTTCCCTCAGTCCCTCCTTCCCTCCTTCCTGTCTCTTTCTCTCTGTTTCTCTCTATATATTTCCTATTTAAAATGTAGGAATAAAGTATGTCACTGGCTGTATGATTGTAGATGAAAGAAAGACGTGTAAAGACTACCATCTAGCTTTTCTCTTGATTTTGGGGAGAAAGGGCCTACGTCCAGGACTCACCTGGCTATGCTGTTGGAACTGCACGTTTCTGCCTGTGAGATGTGATCCTGTGTGGAGCAGGCCTGGCTTCGAGGTAAATCTAAGAGAAAGACAGAGGAAAATTTTCTTTCTGCTGAAGTTCAAAGTCATTCTCCAGATGGCAAAGGGAAGAATTGGGCAGATGAATAATAAAAATAAATGGTTATGGCCATACTAATAACGCTGCATTCTGCACTTATGAACTAGAAGAATGGAGCTAAGCCTCCAGGAATTAAGAATACAGAAACATCTCTCACTGCCAACTAATAATTAATTCTAAAACTGAAGCTCAGGCGTTAACTCACAGATATTGCCGAGAGAAGAAACACGTTGGTTATCACAAATTATTCATGTCAGATCCTTTCTTAAAAGAAATTTTTTGATAAAAATGGTTAGATTACAAGAATTTTTGGTTTGGGGACAGGGATTCACATGCACAAAAAGGATAAGACTAAAAAGTGGTCGGAGAGCTTGGTGAGTCAATGAAAATTAATCTAATAGTTTGTTCATAAATGTAGACTCTTGTAAATAAAATATATATGAATTTTAATGCAGCATAACTAATTACCACCTAGTGTTATACTAGGACATGGTTAAGAGAGAGATGATTTATCTGGAATAACCACCTAGAAAAAATAGCAAGTAACATACTTATTAAAAGAATGACAATGCAATTGTACTACTATTTACTGAAATGTCTTCAAAAGCTATGAATTAAAAATTATTGCTGTGGCACCGATTCTAGAATTGAGTCAGAGCAGTAGAAGTAATTAGTAGTTTAGAAACAGACAATAATAAACATGAAATTGTACTGTATGATAAATGAGATATTAAATATCCAAAGGGAAATTATTAACTTATACAGTGTCCTGAGATAGTTAATAGATAATAAATAATTTGAGAAAAACTCTTGATACAGAATATAGATGAAACATAACCAACATCCTCTCTAATGCATAGCTGAGATCCTAAGAAGGTGAGGAAAATCTCCAGATGCTGAAAATAAAAGTGAAGCTAACAAATAGAGAAGTAGACAGGAACTGAAGTGGGAATTACCTGAATTGATAGTAGACCTGGGAAAAAAAGATGTTTGTTATTTGTAGTCACAGAAAGACAGGAGATAAAGCTTTCAGATCACTCTCAGTAGGAGTTAAAAGTGAGAACACTATAGAAATCCTGGGCTTTTGATAGTTACACCTTCAAGAAAAGGGTGGACTAGAAAAATTAATCTTTCACTACAGAGAGGTAAAAAGAAAATTTGTCGGCTTTGGCCTCAGCTCTGGGTGAGAAAATTTTCCACTGAGTTCATAATTACTAACCTGCTCTTATGGAGATTTTTGCTTTCAAAGTGGCCTAAGAAACCTTGGACAGCAAACATAACAAAACATGATACTTTATCAGAGAATATATATAGTATTTCATTTTAACCTTTTAAATGTGTTGAGATGTGGCTCATAAATCATAGTATTTTATGACAATAACCCTAAAAATATTTTTATAGACAAAAAATTTTGATAAAATTTAACTCATTTGTGATTTTTAAAAATCACAAAGAGTAGAAGAGAATGTGCTCAATCTGATAAAATTTGCCTATAAAAATTTGTTAGCATTATTTACATGGCAAAATATTGAACACTTTCTCCTTGAGATTAGAAAAGAAAAAGATGCCATCTATCACATCTTTTATTCAGCATTATGCTAAGAATATTAGTGCAATGAGGCAAGGAAAATAAAATAAATGTATGAAGATTATAATACATGAAGTAAAACTGTCTTTATTGGTATATGACATGATTGTGTATGTTAAAATGTATAAAACAATATAGAAACCAGTAGGATAAATAAGTATGTAAATGAACAAAAATAAATTGTATTTCTATTTACTAGCAATCAATGATTGAAAATTAAATTTAAAAATACATCATTTGCAATAGTGTTACAAAACACCAAATACTTAAAAATAATTCTAATGAAAGATGTACAAAAAACCACATGACTCTACCGAGAGACTTTAAAGGGGATATAAACAGAGAGATAGATCATAAGTCAGGAGATTCGATTTTATTAAAATATCAGTTTCATCCAAAGAACCTAGACTAGCCAAGACAATCCTCAAAAAGAACAAAGTCAAAGTACTTAAAAACTACCAGATATTAAAATTTACTATAAAGATAATATAATAATAATATAATGTATTGGACAAGGATAGGCAATGAAAAAAAATAAAAGGTCTAGAAACAGACTCATACATATAAGGGCATCTGATTTTTTACCAAGTTAGCACTGTAAAAAGAAAAAAAAAAGATTTCAATAAATGGTGGTAAGTCAGTGAGATATCCACATGGGGAAAAAAGTGAATTCTTACTCCTACCTCATACTCTTTTTTCCCCCCACAGTTTTATTAAAATATAATTAACAATTAATTACTAATATTTACATTGTATAATTCAATGATTTTTTCAATTGTAATTGGCATACAATAATATATTAGTTTTTGTGCAGCATAGTGATTAGTGATCTATATAACTCACAAAGTGATCACCCCACGAAATCTAGTACCCTGCTTCCCCTTACATATTTATTATAGCATTGTTGATTATTTTCCTTACGCTACACTTTTTATCTCCATGACTATTTTGTAATTATCCATTTGTACCTCTTAATCCCTTTGTCCTTTTTTTCACTGTCCTCCCTAACCACCACCACCCCTGCCCATCTAGTAGCCCTCAAAATATTCTCTGTATTTATGAGTTTGTTTCCGTTTTTGTTGTTGTTGATGATACCAGGCTTATAGTTGCCACAAGAGGCCACACCAGAAACTGAGGCCAACTGCCACCAGTATACATCTTGGAACTGCTCAGCAAGGGGCACAGGACCCTCCAAGGAACAAGTAGATGTTGGGGGAGGCGGGGTTTCAGGGAATCCTCTGGGTGGAGCGATCTCTCTTACCCAGTTTGGTGACATCTCAGTTGTGGTGGCTCTGCGTATGCTTGCTGGGACGGGGAGGACTCAACAGAGGAACAATGGATACCACCAGCACTTCTGCATAGGTGAAAGCTTCGCCCTCACGCTCTTTATAAATTTTTTTTAAATTATTTATTTTAATTAGTTTCAAGTATACAGTACATTGGTTAGACATTTATACAGTTCATAAAATGATCTCTCCCCTGACCTCCCACCTAGCTAACATATTAAAGCTAACTGCGTTCCCTATGCCATGCTCCCCATCCT
This sequence comes from Eonycteris spelaea, assembly GCA_003508835.1. Classification (NCBI taxonomy): domain Eukaryota; kingdom Metazoa; phylum Chordata; class Mammalia; order Chiroptera; family Pteropodidae; genus Eonycteris; species Eonycteris spelaea. The sequence goes on from PUFA01000189.1 coordinate 1,258,859, forward strand.
TGTGACCATCCATTAGCTACTAATTTGTACTTTTTAAACCCTTCACCCCATTCTCCCAGCCCCCCAAACTTCCCTCCCCTCTGTCTGTCACCAAATTGTCCACTATATGTATGATCTGTTTTTGATTAGTTTGTTGTTCTTTTTATTCCTTAGATTCTGCATGTAAGTGAAATCATATAGTATTTACCTTTCTCTGTCTGACTTAAATACCTTCTTGGTCCAACAAAGCAATATCTTTTTCATCCCCTTCCTTTTAGTCTGTGTGTGTCTTTTAATCTGAAGTGAGTCTCTTGTAGGCAGCATATGTAGGTCTTGTTTTCTTATCCTTCTGCCGCTCTATCTTTTGGTCGGAGCGCTTAATTCTTTTCCATTTAAGGTATTTATTAATAGGAACGTAGTTGTTACCATTCTTTATTCCTGTTATTGATACATTTTTTCTTCTTAAAGAAGTCCTTCCAACATTTCTTGTAATATTGGCTTGGTGGTGATAAATTCAGTTAGTTTATTTTTGTCTGGGAAGCTCTTTATCTGTCCTTTAACTCTAAATGATAGCTTTGCTGAATAAAGTATTCTTGTTTGTAGATCCTGGATCTTCATCCTGTGAATATTTTGTGCCAAGCCCTTCTGTCCTGCATAGTTTCTTTTGAAAATCAGCTGCCAGTCTTATGGGTATTCCCTTATAGGTAACTATTTGTTTTTCTCTTGCTGCTTTTAATATTCTTTCTTTGTATTTAACCTTTGGCATTTTAATTATAATGTGTCTTGGTGTGGGCCTCTTTGGATCCTGATTTTTGGAATCCTCTGAGCTTCCTGGGGTTTTATGTCTATTTCCTTCACCAGGTTAGGGAAGTTTTCCATCATTATTTCTTCAAACAGCTGTTCAACATTTGATTTTCTTCAGTACATGATCAGATGGATATTTGGACCCTTAATAGTGTCCCATATGCTCCTTAAATTATTTTTATGTCTTGGCATCTTATCTCTTGCCATTCTGATTGATGTCCTTGGCTTTCCCATCTCTAGAAGGCATTTGATCCTTTTCTTTATTCACTTTGTTTATTCCTTTGTTTATTCCATTTAATATACTTCTCATCTCAGATAATGTGTTCTTCATTTCAGACTGGTTCCCTTTTATAATTTCCATTTCATTTTTATGTTTTTTTTATCTCTTTGTTGAAGTTCTCACTGAATTATTTACAGTTCATTGAGCATCTTTATAACAGTGTTTTGAACTCTGCATCTGTTAGATTACTTGACTCCATTATATCTGGATCTCTGTTCTGTTCTCTCATATGGTTTCTGCTTCTTTGTCTTCCCATTTTGGCTGCCTTTCTGTGTCTGTTTCTATGTACTAAGCAAAGCTCCTAAGTCTCCCAGTCTTATTATGTGGATTTGTGAAGTAGGTTCCATGGCACAGTCCTGAGAGGGGTTCAGCTTCAGGCCAAATTTAGCCCAAGCCTCTACCCCTCTGAGGCCACCTGTTAAGATTTATCAAGCAATCCACAGATGCTGTGCTTATAGTTGCCTCAAAAGGCCATACCAGAAACTGAGGCCAGCTGCCTCCAGTGTGAGTCTAGGCGCTGCTCAGCAAGGAGCACACAACTCCCCAAGGATACACCTGGATATGGCTTGGGTGGGGCCGTGAGTTAGGAGAGGCAGGATTTCAGGGAATCCTCTGGGCAGAGCGACCTCTGTTATGCAGTCTGATGACTTCTCGGCTATGACAGTGCTATGTCTGTGCACTGGGACGGGGAGAGAGCTCAACAGGGAAAAATGGATACCACAGACACTTCTGTACCAAGCCAGTCTTGCTTTGACCCTCTCCGACAATATCTCCATGTAAGTCCTTGGTGCCCCTTGTGTGCAGCCGGGTCAGCATTGGTGATCAGTGAGCAGGTCCATCCCTGCTGAAGTGCACTTGTGGACACAGCCCCTTTAAGAGGCGTCAGCTGCTGGCATCCTTGCCCAGTCCTACCTTCTGCCACTGCGGGGTGATTTCTTTGATTTCTTCCTATTGTGTGGCTTGTTCATCTAGATCCAGTGATTTTTCCTTTCTGCTACTCCTTGCTTTCGTCACAACTTTGACTTGGTGGTCAGAGGGATGAACAGAGCCTCTCTCATCTATGCCATTTTTTCCGCTCTCTATAAACATTTTTTTTTTGAGGTGGATCATAGACTTCAATGCAAAAGGTCAAGCAAGAAAGCTTCACCTTTTATCTTTTTATAAAGATAGAAATAACAGTCTATAGTAATGATCATGATTTTAAAAATGTCAACAGACTCTTTGGCATTCCTCGCTTACAAAGGTGGCGTCTCTTTCCCCCACCTGAACCTGTCTCCTGCCTTCCAATAAGTACAATGTCTTGGAAGTGATGCTGCACGACTTTGAGAGGTTAAAAATATCAGTCACTTCTCCCCAGTTGTCCCTTTCCCCCAAGGACACACTTGTGCATACCTGAGCTACCAGGTAAGAATTCTGGCTACCCTGAGATTTTCACGCTGGAGTGACCACGTGGAGACGCCATGTAGCAGGAGGCAGAGATGTCTAAAGGGCCCCAGCCACCTGCATCCTCCCATGTGTATCAGTTTCCTGTAGCTGCTATAACAAACTATCACAAACTTGGTGGCTTAAAAGAACACATATTATTCCCGTATGGTTCTGGAGGTCTAAAATCAGTCAGAAGGGCCAAAATCAAGGTGTTGGCAGCACCGTGCTCCCTCCGGAGGCGGGAGGGAAGAGCCATTTCTTTGCCTTTTCCAGCTTCTAGAGCTGCATTTCTTGGCATGTGTCCCCTTACTCCGTCTTAAAATGCAGCAGCATGGTGCCCTGCTTCAGTGATTGCATCCCCTGGTCCTTCCATGCCAAGTCTGCTCCTGCCCCCTTCTGTCAGGACACTGGTCATTGCATTTAGAGCCCACCAGGATTCAGGATAAGCTTCCATGTTAAGATTCTTATCTAGTCACAACTGCAAAGTTTCTTTAGCTTTATGGTGACATTCACAGGTTCCAGAGATGAGGACCTGAATATCTTTGGGGCTGAGTGAAGATGCCCTTGGAGATGACCCCTACCCCAGCCACTTCTTGGCTACAACCTCATGAGAGTGGTATAAGTTCAAAAACACATAACCGAAGTGAAAGCAATGCATTGCCGAAGTAGTAATTGGAGAAAGTTTATTGTGCACATCCAAAACCAGTTTGTAAACCAGGAGTACCCTAAGCAAAACATAGAGACTAGGGGTATGTTATCATAAAGCAGCTTATATAGTGAGAAAGCAGTGACTTTGTTCTTCATATTGATTGGTTTTAATATTAGAATTTTCAGTGGTTACCTCATATCAGCTTTGGGAAACAGTTCAGGTTTTGCTTGTGATTTCCAGAGTAGAAGCCAGTGATGACCCAGGTCAAGTTAGTCTTGCAAAATAAGCTAAATTAAGTTTTGTGACTAATCTGGTTTTGTATGTTCAGGGAGGCTTCAAAGCTGGTCTTGTTTTGCTTTTGATTTTAACAAGAAGCATGAGCCATAACTGCCCAGATGAGCTGCTCAATGTCTGATCCACAGGAACCATGAGAAATAATAAATATTTGTGGTTGTTTTATGCTACTAAATTTTGATGTTCCTTGATGAAGTTTTCCTAGGCAAAATGAAGACAAGGACAGTGCAAATGAGTATGGCACAAAGCTAAAATGATTCCTTTTAAATATTGTACTTTGTGTTGATAGTTATTCCTTCTATTCTTTTGGTGCAAATGTACTTGCTTAGAAAATTATATAAAAGTACAATATGTTTTAAAAAAATAATCTGACTTGGCATAATGCAAAATTTATAATCTTTGTCAGTTGTATATTTTTAAAATTTTTATTTTTAAATTTGGAAGTCAAGGCTACTGGCTGCAGGATAACCTCTAACTTTATTGATCTGAACACAAAGTCCGCCGTCTGCCCCGGGCTTCCCCCAGCTCCTTCTCCTGCAATGACTTTCCACAATTTGTGCCTCTATATGTCTAAACGACTGATTTTCTCACTCACATGCAACATACTGTTTCACTAGAGGATGCTGTTCTTCTGCCTGAAATTCCTCCCCCCCTTTTTTCTTTTTATCAGGCTCAACTTTGAAACCTCAATTTTAAGGAAACTCTCTGATCTGTGCTTATCTGTACCTTAGCGTTTAAAGTCTTATTGAGATGCTCTTTTTATACACATATCTTAGCTGCTAGACAGTAACTATTTAGAACACATTTTTAAAAATTCCTCATATTCTAGAAATTCCCAGAAAATTTGGATAGAGTAGGTACTCAAGAAATGTTTGTCAAAGTGTGGATAAGTTTTGAAATACAAATGGAAATCTTAGGTCTGATAAATGTCTCCATCGGGTATAAATTTGATCCGACACTGTAACCCCCTCTACATTGATGGGTGGTGTTCTAGCCGCTTCTTTTTATTTTGCCTCTTTATTTTGTCATTTATTTCTTTTGTTTCCAGTTTTATAGAGGTATAATTAAATACAGCGCTGTATAAATTTAATGTTACAGCAAAATGATTTGACTTACATATATTGTGAAATGATGACTGCAATAAGTTAACACCCATCATCTCATGTACATACAAAAAAGAAGAAAAAGAAAAAAATGTGTTTTTTCTTGTGATAAGGACTCTCAGCATCTATTTTTTAAAACAAATTTCTTACCTATCATATGGCATTGTGAAACACAGTCACTGTGCTGAACAGTAGTCCCTCGAACTTATTTCTCGTACAACTGGAAGTTTGTGCCTTGTGACCTCCTCCAACTTTCTCTCCCCCTGACCCCTGCCTCGAGTAACCACAAATCTGATCTCTGATCTCTTTTTCTATGAATTTTAACCCCTTTTTAGGTGGCTTTATATCTCTAAAAAGTCTTTCTTTGATGAGTCCAATCTCTTCCCATAACTTCTACCACAGTCCCAGTTCCACCTTCCGAAGCTGTGATGCAAGGTCTACGTCCTCTGCCATGTCGCAGTCTTTCAGATAGGTAAAGCCAGTCAGCTAGTTCCCACTCAGTCTCCTCATCTGCAGGCTGAACGTACTTCACTTGTGCATTTTTGCTGACTTCCCATCTCAGCCTCCCACACCCAGGTTGCCATCTGTTTTTGGTCAGCATTGTACTAGGCTGCCTGGAAGAGAAGACAGAACAAAAGTGGCCTGCACAAGATAGCTGCTTATTTTTTCATGTGAAAAACTCAGAGGTAGGCAGCCCTGGCAGGGCCATCAGAGACCCAGGTTCCTCTGGTCATTCGTGGCATGTGGTTTTTGTCCTCATTCTTGATGCTGCCACATGATTCCTACGTGGCTGCTCCACCTTCCACCTTCGTAACAGCATCTCTGTTCCAAATCAGAGGAGAAATTGCAAAAAGCAAAAGAACATGGCTGTCAAATATGTCTCTTCTCAGGGCTTTCTTGGGAGGGTCATATTTACAAAAACATCTAATTGACCATAGTATACCACAGAGCTACAAGGGATTATGGAAACATAATAATTCGGCTGGGCACATCATCTCCCTGAAAAATGTATAAGGGAAATAAATGTTGATATTGATAGGCAACTAGTTTGTGTCAATGAACAGAACTTTGTTAATGACCTTCTTCAAAAAAAGTCCCTGGACTAGACAATATATCCTAGAATGTGGAGCCCAGCAGAGTATCAAATGACCATACCTCCCTCTGGCTGTATATTTTATAAATTTATTAAGGTAGATGAAGGTTGGCCCTATTTTTTTAAGGTGCCATATCACTGTTATGTATTTGTATTATTCTTACAATATACAATTAATTCTGCATTCTGCTATTCAGCTAGGTATCCACTAAAACTTTGCAGTTGCTATTCTGATATCCAATAAAAAAGGTCATATTTATTTCAGTGGTGGATTTCATCATGCATGTCCTGGTCCATCTTTTCAATATGCCAAAATCTTCTTTTAAAACTTAATTTTGTTATTCATTGAATTTACTATCTTTCCAAAATTTGCATCACCTGCAAATTTAACAAGTTTTCTTTTTTACAATTCGTAAGGTATGCGTAAACCCATAATTAAATTAAATGAGATTAGTATATTCGTGAAATACATATCAGGCATAAGAGAAGCTTGGGAGAATGTGTATCTGGCTCAGCTCATCTAGATTCTGGAAGGTTAAGAAACCTCGGGTGATACTGATGTTGAGTGTTAAAGATGAGATGAACTGTGCCTGAGAGACCACACTGAAATGAGTATTCCTAAAGGAAGAGCTAGAGTAAGAAAAGGACCAGCGGTGTGACAGACTGAGAATTACAAGTGCCATGACCTGGCATATCGGGGCCACAAAAACGGAAGTAGGAGATGAGGCAAGAAAATGAGCTGTGTCGATCTAGGAAGTTTGAACTGTACTTTTGAATGACAGTTTTCAGAGACAGGTGTTAAACTAGATATACATTTTGGAAAGATTTTTTTTTTACAATTGCATTTTTATCCCGAACCATGGTTGAGTAGAAAATAGATAAGACTAGATTATTCGAGACCTTCCTTCTTCTGTACCATGCGATTTATTTTCCTTCAAATGTGATGACCATATGTCTCATTTTCTAAAACTCTGAATTTCAAATCATCTATCTTGTGGCTGTTCAAAGTATTCAAAATATTCTCAGACTTGTCAGTCCATGTGTCCTGATTTTTGTTCCAGAAAATGTAGCCACCGGGCCTCCGTTCACACACTTCTCTTGTGGGAGATGCTCTGATGATTCTTCAGCTCTTTCCACATGTTCTATCTGGTATATCAAGGGAGATTTCAAATGTACAATGTGAATTAGGGGGCCAAAGAATACCATGCTTGTCATCCTATTTAATGACAATGAGAAATTCCAGTAATGAAAGCAGTAAGCAATAGCAAAATCTGTGAGCTTGCATTTTTAGCCTGTGTACAAGAAGCTCGCAACCTTAATTTTCACAGCGACATAAATATTATGACTATAATTAACCATGAATATTTGATGAAGTTTGAGAGCATTATCTACACTTGCTTAATATCACTGGATGTCATTCTAAATTTTGGATGCTTTTTAAGTATGGAAATGTTCTCTGTGTGCTGCCAGATTTCTAAACAAACGGCTGGTAGAAAATTACACCTTAGCCAGAATAATAACCCGAGTAAATAGGTAATAATGGGCGTCTATTTTGCACATTAGCTCAACACACAGCATTAAAATGTCCCAGGACATGAAAGACAGAGTTTTTATACAGAAAATTAGAATAGGCATAATAGCCACAATTTATCCAAGAGATCGATGCATTGCAGAAAAGTACTTTTCACATGTGAAAAAGAAAGTATGCCTTGTGAAAATGCTAGGGATCCTCAGAATGGGAGGGGTAAGGGCATCTTTGACAGGCACCAACTTGCAAGTGGCATTGGAGGGCTTCGACATGACCTGGGATTCAGATCCTGGTGGGCTACTATGCATTTGGAGTAACTTACAGCCAAAAGGCCTTTGTCAGGAAACAAACGTGTGCTTACTGCGGGGTTTTTTTTTTTTTTAATAATGTCGAGTTTTATTTTGAATTAGAAAAGTGTCTTCTTCAAAATGTGTATTTTCTTCATTTTACAGTGAAACTTTGTAAGTCGTAGTAAAAAGAAGAGGGTTTCTGATAAAATGTGCTTTAAATATAGCAATGTATAGCTAGGGTGCACTATGCCAGCCTTTCTAAGCCCTCAGAGGCAGTGTCCCTCATGGTGTGAATCATTCCGAAAGATAGACTCCTAAGCCTGTTGGATAGGACTCGGCACTTCCGGGGTCCTTGGCAATGAAAAGTGGCAGACATTGGTAGATGTAGTAGATTAAAGACAGTTGCAGATTGTTACTATTTGCTTTTTCTCCCATTGAGGGGAGGTACCTAGTTCTCCTCTCTTAGAATCTGGACTAACCTTTCATTTGCTTGATCGACAAGTATGGAGGAAGTAACACTATGCAAGTTCTGAGACTAGCATTTAAGAGGACTGGCAGCTTCTTTCTTGCTTTCTCAGAACCCTGAGCTACTATAAAGGAAGACTGATTATGCTGACACCATCTTTCTGTGAGGAAGTGCAAGCCACATAGAGAGGACACAGGTAGGTGCTCTTGTGGACAGGTGACCTTATGCCAATAGCCAGAATCAACTGCCAGACATGTGAACACAACCTCCTGGCCATCCAGCCCAATCAAGCCTTCAGATGATTCAGCCCAAGCCACCATCTGATGGGAAGGACATTAAGGCCACCAAGCAAAAACTGCCCAGCTGACTCACTTTCCCACAGAAATAATAAGAGAAACAGTTGTTCCCACCATTAAATTTCAGGGTAATTCTTAACACAGTTATAGGTAACAAGAACATTAAGGGCAATGGAAATGTGCGTATCATGAATCAGAGCTTATAAAAAGAGCTTTTGCCTTCTCTTTTTAGGCTTCCCTCCCATCATTCAGCCACAGGTGAGTTGGAACACCTCTAACCCAACTAGGGGCAGAGAAAAATCCTTAGATAAATACACGTGAAGAATTAGGGAGTGCAGAGTCACCAATAAGCATTGGTCCTTTCAATGTGAACTATATGGTTTCTTGTTGAAGATCATGGTCTCTGGAGTCAGAATTACCTTAGTTTAAAATCCATCCAAAACCCTTACTTGCTGAGGGGCCCGAGCAACTTACATCATCTTTGATTTTCTCACCTAAACCATGAAGAAAATAATGCATGGAAAGCTCTTAGAATAATAATGCTGACACCTAGGAAGAGCTCAGTAAATATTAGTTGTTGCTGTTATTATTTCTGTAATGGCGTGATGGGGGTGGTGGTGATGATGTGTGGTGGTGGTGGTAGTGATAGAGGTGATGGTGGTGGTGGTGATGGAAGTGATGGCAGTGGTGGTGGTTGTGGTGGTGGTGATGGTGATGGTGATGTGATGGTGATGATGATACCTCGACACTCATAATTTGCCTTTCCTATGCCGATTTCTGGCCATTCTTTTGTCAGATTCTGTCTTTCATGAATCAAATAATGAACACTTCGTATTATTCTGTGGCCTTCTATTCAATTTATTTTAACAATATTCATGTACAATTTTCTAAATACATCTGTTTGTAGAAGAAACTAAATATATTATTTGACTATTTTACATAGTTCGCCATTGTCATTTTCCTCAAAGTGATTAAAAGTCAGAAATATAAAAACAATACTACAGTATAAATTTTAACTGACCTTCACTTTATTAATGGGTTAATTATCACTCTTCCTGTCATCTGGGGATTGTGTTGACTGATGCTCATGATATGGCAAATGCTCAGGCCTGGGCCACTGCTGGTATGCCTAAGCATTCTGTGTCCCAAGAATCAGCTGTGTCAGTTTCACAAAGCTGTTTGTTGTCAATGGTACTTATCGTTATAATCACCTAATTTAATTCAATATTATTTCAATTGACAACATGTGAATGTTAAAAGAGTGTTGTTTATATGAAAAGGCAATATAAGCAATTACTAAAATACATTTATGTCAAACTGAGTGAAGGCAAAACTACTAAGAACTGAGGAAATAACCTAGAAAGATTCTGCATTCAGGTTGCATCACGGGTATTTTTAAAGTCCTGCTGACCTTTAATGAAACTGGAACTGGAAATTGTAGGTAGGCAGTGTGAGCATTGTTAGGGAGAAGTGACTCCACATTCAACAAAAGCCTTAGCTCCACATCAAAAGACGTACACGTAAATGTATGGTTATGCACTTCAAGTCATCATTCTCACTTTAATCAGCTTGTTGATTAACAGACAAACATTAACCTTAGTTGTGTCTGATAAATAGTCCCACCAGTGGTGTGCTGGTGAGTGTTCAACAAGCAGCTCTCTGGGACAGGAAAGAAACCCTTATTTGTCGGTTTCCATGGTGAAACTATTCGCACCATACTTGATTTCAAGCTGTCAATGTGATGTCAATCAGCTCACAAAATTCCTGAAAATTTAACCATTGACTTTCTCAAGTTGAGAAAAGCTGGCTCTAGCACACCCCTGTCTACACTGTAATATTCAGGGAGAGAAAGAATCATTAGGCATGGTGAAGGTAGCCACAGTCACAGTGAAATCGTCATGGGAACTGAACTTGTTGACTAATTGCTCACTGACGAAGGAAACAAACCAAACCTAAAGGACAGATATGCAGTTTTAAAAAATATATTACAAATACAAAAAAAAAAAAAAAAAAAAAAGATGAAGACCAAGCCAAAAAATGATCCAGATGCAGAGACAATATTCATTGAACTGCTTGGGGATCTTATTCATATTTTCAGTGCTGTAGGTATGAAAACCTCACTAATAACATGAAAATCCCTACTTTTATACATATTTTAAGGATGAATTAGGCATGAAAGTAGACACTGGTTCTCATATTATGAAAGATTCCTTTGAAGATTAATTACTACACCTTTGGGCTCTAATTTTCACAGAGTTCAATGAGCAAAGAAAAGCAAACAAGTTCTGTAGAAAGAAACCTGTTCCTATTGGTTTGTTGTTCATTCACAGCACATGCTCATCAGCCTTTTGCTCTCACTTCTTTCATAAGCATGTACATTATCCAAGCTTCCCGGGGAATGTCATTATAAAATAATCCTAGCTATATGATTCTATGAAAATTCTCATATCAAGGTACTCAAGTCTAGAGATGCTGGAAGTGGCACCTTTGGTCAAGACACACTTACGCTGAAGCAAAGTGATAATGAGCTGCCTTCCTAGGCTCCAATAAGCAAAGTTCCCGGATATGAGAAGGTCAGAATGACCAGACTCCATGGCTTAGCTACCAACTCCATCGCTGCCGAATAGAAAGAGACATGGCGTTCTCCTCCATTGATTAAAACAGAAAAACTTGCTTTCTCTATCAGTCCTTACTCCTTTGCCAGGTTTATACCAATGTGAGAGAAGACCAAAGCAAGGCAGACAATAGAAGACCTTTTAATAACCAAAACCTTTCTTCCCCTACCGCACAAAAATCTATTGTGATTGTGAGAAGCTGGATTCACAGAGCATAGGGTTCATTTGCTTTTTAAGGTGGTGAAATTGAAACCCAGAGGACTGAAGCAATTTGCTGCTATTTTTAGTAGCCATTTTTAGTAGCAAGATACCTTGATCCTCAGTCTAGTCCTTTATTCCAGTTTTCTTTGCAGAGGAAGATGTGACCACTTAGGTGAGCTACCAGTTTTCTTCTGTCCCTTTTCTCCTTTCATGAGATGAAGAACATTTTACCCCAAAATGTGATGAACACTCAGAGAAGCTTCAACTTGTGTAAGTTCACTCAAATTATCGGTAGCAGAGTTGAGATTTCAACCTAGGTTTCCCTGATTCCAAAGTCTATGGTCTTTCGATCACTCTTGCTGTCTCTAAGAATAGTCATCCTGATGACCTGCCTGCAAGCACTTCAGGATGTTGACAGGGATGACAACCTGTAATGCCAGGGTGACAGGGGCACTACCCACCCCACCCCCCACCCCACCACCAGGCGCACAGCCCTTCACTTCCTTTACAGGCCTCCCTGGTCTTACCTCATTAATGCAATATATACACTCCTTCTTCCACCTGGGTATGTTTCAAGTGGCCCTGCACAAAAGTTTAAGGTTTGAAATTCAAGCTTCATTGAATAGGTCATAGTTTGGGATGGAGGCAAGTGTGTGGCAGAGCCATGGCCCCAAAACACAGATCCGTGTCTTAACTCTGATTCACCTGAGGATTCTCCAAGTATCATGCCCTGGACACAGGCTGTGACCACAACTCAAGGAGCTTTCTCATCATCTAATTTTACCTGCCTAAAACTATTGTCTGAACTAAGGAATCATTATGCAAGTATAGTCAAATGTATTTGAAAATACATGAAATATTCCCCAAATATATAGAAATATAGCTATGTTGATATTCTTTTTAGAAGTTCACTCCTCTAAATTTCTCCAGAAACACATAAGAAAAAATGCTGAGCATTTTTTAGAAAAAAAAAAATAAGATGAATAGAAAGGTTTAGTGACTTCTAATATCATGTACCTGAGGTGCAGTAGAAACCAGGCCCTTCTGTCCATTGTCTCCTGTGTAGCCTGCATTCACGGAAACTCCCAGTTTCTCTAATATCATAGCAAGAGAAATGAATTGAGTTAGAGTTCATTAAGCCCTACTCAACTGAGGACGTCCAGCGTGGAAACCAAGGAAGAAGTCTTGGCTGGTTTGGAATTCAACCTCATCTCTTAGCTTTGGGAGTAGGGCCTAATGGAGCCAGCAGTAAGTAGTCCCAAGTCAGTAACTGAGGAATGCTTCTTCTGTGTGTGTGTGTACATGTGTGTGTATGTGTGTGCATGTTTGTGTGTGTGTGTCTGAGAGAGGAGGAGAGGGAGAGAGAAAGCCACAGCTCTGATGGCGTTGTGTCCCGGCCCTGCTTCTTGTCCTCCTGCTCTCTGCCTTGCTTCCATGTTCATTTTGTGCTGGGAGCCCAGGAGCAGGGCAGTGGCCTGGGTTCAGCAATCCATATGGGACAGAATTGGAGCCCTCGACATGGCTTAAGGAAAGGGGAATAGATACAGCGAAAGCAAAACACAAGGACAAGATGTTTGCCTGTGTTTCCCTACATTCTAGAGAAACAATGGCTACCGACTAATAAAAATCCCCCAACAGCACACTCGGCACAATAAAAACACAAACCCCTCGTTCTATTTTTCTTTCTTTCAGCCTCTGTCAACAAAATCATTTAGGTCGAGGTGCATAGAAGAAATACTCCAACGGTTTGTCTGTCTTGAGCCCTCTCAGGAATCTCTGGCTGCCTGAATGTATTTCTGATTTTTCCCAGGAGGCCAATGATTTGCACAACACGTCCTTCCTCAGACCCCAAAGCCAAACACTGACACATTCCAGCAATCATTTCACATTGCTTTCATTCAGGAAGCTTTCTTTGTGCACTGAGCTCAAAGAATCACTGAGTGCCCTCAGATAAACTTACACGACTCACTTCCCAGCTTAAGATGTGTACTGTGGAATGGGAGTGTTTCGTTAATGCTCAGCATGACACCAAAGCTGTTTCTGTATTTTCCCATCATACATTTCTACTGTCTGTAACTCGGCATCTCTGCACTGGGGAGAGGCACCACACAATGCACAGATGGAGTGGGGACAGGAAGATTTCTCTGGAGCACAAAACTCATTCTGCCATATGCTGTTCTCTCTTCTGAATTCTGTCAAGCACACCGGCCACTGGCTGCCACAGAGTGACAAAAACAGAGAGGCTTTAATCGTTGAAAGTCTTCGAGTTATAGCCATTTCAATAACGTTTTTAAGTAAGGAATGCAAGTGTCAATTTAAGTTATTTATTTGAAAAAAAAAATCCAGTTTCTCTCCACTGTAAATTAATTTTCCAGGAACCCTGTGTGATACCAGAAAAGTAAGCACTTTGAATTAGCCTGTTTTATGTAACACAGGAATGATTTTAAAACCCTGACAGATGAAGATATAGTTTTATTGCCCTCCAGTCTTCCTTCCTCGAATGTCCCAGTGAGCATTAACATTCTTTATGTGTCTCTGCACAGCTTAAATTACAGGCCTGCTTATTTTTTATTTTAAACATAAATAAAATTTATCACTACAGCAGTAGTGAATCCCAGCTTTTTATACTATCAGACCTGTATGGAGTGAAAAAATTGTGTCCTTAAGCTTTCTTGTTGCTTTTTGAAACCTTAAATCCTGACTTTGGTCTTTTATTTCTTCTTTATTTCTGCTTATATATAATATATATATTTTTTTTTTCAGATTGTGTTAAAATATAGTAAAATGGCCCAAATTATTTTAATTTAATATCCCGGCCTTTATATCAATACTTTCTTCCAGATGAATTACATTTAGATGAATTGTAAGGGACTGATTTTTGAGTTTCAAATGGGACCCCCTCCTTGTTGAGTTAATATTATTAAAAAGGCAGCAAGGCTTTTCCAGGTAAGAGAAACAATCCATCAAAATAAAACAAGTGAGTGTACCTTACAATCATACGAGTAGCTATTTTGGCCAAGAACAGTGATTTGTCTCATTGAGTAAAAGTGGCTCCAAGAAGTGCTATGTGGGAAGAGGCAGTTGTTCTTCGCAATGTCTCCTGGAAGAGATAAATGAGGCATCCCAAATGACCTTACTTTATAGTGTCTAAAAAAAATGATCTGAAGCTTAGACATTAACAGAAGGTATCACTGGAGGATCTTTCTGGTACTGGCTTTCCGTTGACTAGGTTATTTTACAACTCATTGGGAGGGGGCTGACTGGTAGATTTGTGTCCAATAGAAATGAAAATTATTTCTGTCTAGTGGAACAGAAATCCCTTAAATTATGGCCATTGATCTCTAAGATATTAATCAGCTTCTTATCTAACCCAGCATTAGTATTATCCTAGCAATTCTTTTTGGACTGCATTTTACATCGTATTGGTTCCCTCTTGAGCAATTTAAATAAAATATTTAACACGTGTTAATTTTACATCTGATAAAAGTTAAAACTTTACCTTTTTGAAATTTATATTTTAATAATTATTTTACCCCATTATGGATTCAACAACTATCAATTTATCTTGGTACTTCTGAAATCTGTTCATATTTTTTGGCCTATTTCCTCTTTCCATAGTTTTTTTTTCTATGTAGATTTGTGTATTTTGTTTATTTCTGCATTATCTCTTTAAAAGAATTCCCCAAAATTGTTTTTCTGATATTGTGGTACAAATTCATATCACATGCCATATTGGATTCAATTTTTAATGTCAGTAAAGTCCTACACCTTTGCTTTAACTACTTTTCTCTGGGACTTCTCTAGCTTTGATACGTTTTTCTGGAAGTTAGGTGAACAGAAATTTGTGATAGACATGGCTAAGAGCAAAATTATCAGAGAGGAAAAAAATGGAAGAATCGTCATGCTGTATCAGGCATGGACACACTCACTATGACCTAACCCTCACAGTTCCCTGGCGAATTGTTTGTACTACCACTGTCTCCAGATGAAATAACAGACAGGCAAGCCTGTACATCTGGAGAGTGGCAGCCCCAGCTTCAACCCTAGCTCTGTCCGAAGCCCATGTGCTTTCTCATATTTGATGCCACTTCAATTAACTTTACATTATCATTGTAATGATCCCACTGCAGGTGCAAGAAGATGATGCACCCCAGTCTGAGCTGAAGAACGAGCCGAATATCAGTACAAGTCACGTAAGCACAGAATTGTATTTTTCAGGCTTAACAGGCTTTGGGAAACAGCAAGCTTGCCTTTTTTTTTTCTTTCTTGTTTCTCTCTTTCATGGCCACATACATGGGCCAGAGTATGGCTGAAATTGGAAGGACCCGCACAGTGTGGTCTACAATTGGGCGTTAGCAGAGGTGGACAAATTGAGACCAGGTGGTCCCAACAAATAAACTAGCTTGTACATGGGAGAGGTATTGAGAAAAAGAAGGGAAATGGCCAGATTTGTTAAATACTGTGAGATGTATGAAACGGAAACCCAAAACAGTATCATCTGTAGCCGTTATTCACGTGTGCCCTTAATTTGCCAATCTGACTGGATATTTTGTGATCTTTTAATTTCTCTTTTATGGGTAGCAGTTTTTACTTGCTGCAAGAGATCCTGCACACTTAAATGGTGCTGCATTAATTTGGTTACTTGAGCACCACCTGTAATAAAACAGACCACACTGCTCTCCCTCTGTTCCATTTAAATAGAATTGTTAAATTGTGAAACTAGTAAATAGAAGGAATTGGATTAAGGAATAAAGAATGAACAATTTCATTTAATGTACTTCAGTATCTGTTCTTTAAAAAATTCAAATGGAATTCTAAAACCAAATGCCCTCTAAAACTCACGTTTTTACTTCTCTACTCAATTTTATTTGCTGGATTAAAAAAAAATAAGGACTTCTATGCTAAAAATAAGGTAGAGATAAGTGCAAATTTCCTTCTTTCAAGGAATGTGAATGGATGAAGATGTGTTTCTAATTTTCAGAACAAATGTGAACGTTTTCCAAGACTCTTAATCATTACAAACCTTGCAACTTTGCTTATAGAAGATATTCATGGAAAAATATTTTTATGAGATTCATGAAAGGAGAAAAATGATGAATAATCTCAATTCCAATGTAGAAATGATTTTTCTCTAGCTTTATTTGTATGTGAAGAGAGCTCTACACCTGCTGCAAACTGTAGTTTATCTTATGTTTAAGAGACCAGAAAGGATGCTGCTATTTATTCTTTAAAACAGTATTTTTGCATCTACATCCCCCTCTCTAACAGAATTTCAGCCCAGCCTGAAATGAAGGTTACATCGAGTAGCAAAGATATTTCAGTTCTAAGATGGATAATCACATTAGCAATTCTAGTTATAGAAATCTTGCACTTGTATCTTATAATTGAAAGGAAATCTAATAGTTGTGATCAGGTATTTATAGATATTTTATTGCTGTCTTTAGAGGATTAGTATCATAAGATTGTTATCTTAAAATCTCCAGCTAATTAATAAGAACGTAATGATGTTAAATTACTTAAAACAAAAAAAATAAAAAATAAAACTCCCTGCAGAAGACACAGAATTATTTGATCTAGATCCTGACATCTGGGAAAAAATCTAAAGTCTGGAGTACGGGCCACATGGAGCTATTGGCTTTGATTCCTTTGTTTTTTAAGGAGACACATTCACCCAAGCTACCAGAACAATCAAATGCTGAGCAGGCTTAATTAATATTTGAAGACATTTATTAAACATCCACCCCCTCCAAAAGGTACTTCTCATTACATAAAGAATGCGATTCAGCATCCTTGCTGTGGCTTACCAGGACCAAGGTGTCTGGTGCCTGCTAAATTTAATCTGTGACCTTCTCACTTGTTCTGTTGCAGTCACATGATTTTTGTCCTTAATATACCAACCTTTTCCCTGCTTCAGAATATTCATACCTGATGTTTCTTCACCTTCATCCCCATCTCCTGTGGTGGACAGCTTCTTATCATTTAGATTCATCTTAAACCTCTCTCTAGAGAGCTCTTCCCTGGTTAGGGAACTAGATTCTCCACTCCAACATGCGGTCATTCTTTATTCCTTTCCTCTATTTTATTTCCTTTTTGTGAGTTGCGCTATTTAGAATAGTCTAGTTTACTTGGCTACTTATTTGTGTATTTGTTTCTAAACTAGGATGAAAGTTACAGAAAGGTGGGATCTCAGGTATCTTATTTACAGTAGCATCTAGGACGATGTCTCACTCAACGTGTGTGCTCAAAAAAATATGGAAAAAATATAGCTGGGTGTTCACAAGTTTTGAACAAAAAGAAACACACATTTATTCTGCAGAGTAGAAAGTCTGAATTCTTTCAAGAGAATAGAAATGCTAATGGGGTGCCTCTGAGAAAATACTTGTTTCCAACTGTGGAATATGGTGTCTTCACCAAAAAAAGCATTTCAGCTGTGCCATGAAATGGGTGTATTTTTACATACAGAGAGGAGGGAAAGAATGATCTAAGTTTTTTCAGATATGCTACTAGGTGAGGAAAACCAAGATTCGAGGAAAGCAGTGAATATGTTCGGGAGGACAAAGATAATTGATTCCCTTGAGTAGGTGACTTCAGTCGGAATGAGAAACGTCTTATATCCTGTCTCCAACATTCCATACCTGGGTTCCCGCTCAGGGCTGAATTGCTTCCACCCCAAAATTCACATGTTAAAGCTCTAACTTTCAGTACCTCAAAATGTGACCGTATTTGGAGATAGGGCCTTTAAAGAGGTAATTAAGTCAAACTGAGGTCATGAGTTTGACTTAATCACCTCTTTAAAGGTAATCCACCATGTTTGGTGTCCTTCTAAGAAGAGGATAGTAGAGCACAGAGAGACATTGGATGTGCACAAGCACACAGGGAAGGCCATGTGAGGACTCCGCAGGAAGGTGGCCACCTGCACGCCAAGAAGAGACTGAAGGAGAAACTAAAGCTGCTGACTTCCGGCCTCCAGAACTGTAGAAAATTCATTTCTATTGTTTAAGCCCCCATCTGTGGTATTTTACTATGGCAGCTGTAACGAACTAATATACTTACCTTAAAATTTTTAACCTATGTTTGTTTTCTTGTCTGCAAAAAAAACTTGGCCTTTTCTCTCAATTCCGGTAGTAGCAAGATCTATGGGGTTAGTCTAACAATATATCTGTAACATAGTTGACAATCCCAAGGCTTTCCTGGAAAGGAAATGCGTCTTTATTGAGAAAGGGTTGGAGGAATTAGCCCCGGGCAGAAGTCAGAAGGAAAAACAAACTCTGATCTATGCTAGTCTTTATTTCTGCTCTAACATCTTCCATATGTGTAGCCGCCCACCACAGACACTGGCTCGCATTGATAGCACAGTCCTGCAGACCTGTCTGTCCCTCTCAGTGGAATGAGGGTTTCTTAGAGATCGACTTCTCTGTTCGGGTCTCCAGCATTCAGCCAGGCCTGGCACAAGATTGGCACTCAATCAATAGATGAGTAAATGTCACTGAAATATTTGCTTTGCTTCTTTCATCATTTATTATTACAAGAGATAGAGTATTGTAGTAGAAGTCTTAGAGTCAGACTCAGGCCTGAGTTTCAGTTCAGCACTCAAAGTTTTCTAGCTTTATGACCTTCTGTATTTGTAGATCCCGTTGGGCCTGTTTTTCTGTTCTCAACTTGAGATGTTAATGACCACCTCTTCCCTGCTTTTAAGGATTAGACTAAATCTATATGTAAAGTACCTAGTACAGCCTTAGTGCCTAGTTGATGCTGAATATTGTATTTTATTATTGCCGTTTTTGATATTATACCTGTCTACTCTCTTTGTACCAATGTGATCTGCTTATTGTGTCAATTCTGCAAGAGCAAGGTCTATATTTTATTTTATCAGTACTAGACCCTGTGAAACCAGCACTTTTCATTGATTAGTTGATCTTTTTATCTAGCAAGATAGTAATGAGGACTACTGAGAGCTCATTTCTCCTGTAAGTAAATCCATAGGTAATCAGAGCTCAGACCCTACTTGGTGAGAAAGCTTTCCTTGATCAGACTCTTATCAGATTTAGAATGGCAACTGATGCTTCTGCTTTCCTTTATGGTTCTTTGATTCTTTATATATAAATTGAGTGAGCCAAACCAGACAGCCAGATCATAGAGAGTTTGGCTTAATTGCATGCAACCTTTTCACTTACATACATTTTTGTCTGTTGAGACCATCCAGAAGCTAGCCCGGGGTGCCTATTTGCTTATTTCTCTAATTAAGCAAAGCCACCTAAAGCAAAGCCTAGAATGCTGGTCTCAAACGGCATTTTGTTTCTGCAGCAACGACCTCTGTCCCACCCCACAGCTTTCTGGCATTTGCATTGCTCATGGACGCTGCTGCATTGTGCAAGCTCCAGGCTGTGTTTCTGGACATTCGCGTTGCCCAGGAAGTCAAGCTCATTTATCATCTCTGCCGGGGACTTGCAGGGCTGCCTAAAGAGAAAAATATCTGGAAGCAGGCAGTGTTGAAACCACAGAAGAGAGCCTGGGGTGAGGGGCGGAAGCAGAAGCGTCTGAACGTGGAAGGACAGGCTCTTGATTACATTCTGCTTCTGAAGAGAAAGAAGGCTTCACAGTGACAAATCTGGATCCCTGTACATCTTAGACCATATTATAAAACACAGGTTGCGATAGTAATGGCCCCCAATTTGTTCGAACCTCCCATATCCACACCCTTGGATAATTCCCTCCCACACTGACCAGAGATGGACTGTAGGATGGGAGCAAATAGGACACAAACAGAGACTTGAAAAGTGCATGTACATTGGGTCATGCTTTCTTGCTGCCCTTAGCATCTGTGACTCTCATGTGAAAAAGCCCAGAATAAGCAACTCTAGAATGGGAAACCACATGGCAAGAGGCCCTTGCCAACCCAGCTGTCCCAGCCATAGCCACTGTAAACTGGCCAGCCTCTGCTGGTCCATCACCGCATCAGCAAGCCCAGGTAAGATTCAAGGCCGGCCTGCTCCGGAAGTGCCCAGTGGAGCCCAGCCCGAGGCACTGACTTGCTCCAAGTTTGGGGATGTTTTTTGACACAGTGAAAGATAACTCTTAAGTGCTTGACCACTCCTCCTATCTTAGTAATTCCCATTCAATAATTCCCATTCAGACTTTCATGACTGTTTTTTTCAAGATTCCATTTGGAAAATTCTGCTCTAAAATAAGAAAGTGGTCACAAAATGGGGCAACCTAATATATCATCACCATCCCATAAGGGCATGTTCCAGAATAGTCTCTTCCTGTGACTTTTAAAGATATTCGTAAGGTGAGATGGGGGTGGGGAAAGACTTTAAATAACAGTGCTAAAGGGAAGTGGCATCACTTAAGCACAGTAGCATTTTGAAACCAGAGAATCTTGAAATACTGTAGCTTAGTGGGTCACAAATGTGATATGACGGATATATTTCCTGCTGCAGAAAAAGCAGCCCTGACTCTCTTGTATCTTGAACATAATGGTTAAAGGGACTCCATTTGAAATTCCTGGATCCTTTCTCAAGCTTCCAGTGTTTTAACTTTGAATCAAAGTGGTGATTGTGGATGAAATCAAGGACAATGTAATATTTGTTATTTATACTTTAGAATTAATTTATCCAACTCATTTACCTGTTCAGCAAATATTTGTGAGCCTCTGGTCTCTTCAGATTCTATGCTCCTCCAAAAAGCCTATACTAACTGCAGAGAGTGGGCAGAGAAAATAGCCATTGATTTCCATGACTTTCCCAGGAAATTGTCCACTGCAGCTCACAGATAACTTCACAGAGTGCTCTGTATCTCTTCCCTGCCACCTCAAGTTCACGACTACCTCAAAGAAGGGTGGAGTGAATGTTTTCTGACAGTCTTTCCTTCCTAGGAAGCAGTAGATCCTGGATAAGGAACCCTGGCCAGAGCTTTTTCCTCTGCCTAATATTGGTATTCATATAAAATAATAATGATGGTTAAGAGTAAGCATTTAGAGAGTGTTTACTATGTGGCCGAAAGCTGTTCCAGCACTTTGCATCTGTTAACTTGTCAATGAGGTATCTTTGACCAATGAAACTGTATGAGTGGCACATCCATCAGGAAGTGCCAAGGGTGGAAGACCCACCCCTCTCCACGTAGAATTACTTCGGAGAAAGGTGACTACCGATGTTGTGATTGCTGGTCCCCAGTGAAGCTCCTTCGAGTTTGTGTATGAGATGTCAAAACAAACATTCCACCATCTCTTCTGGATAGTCAGACCCTGAAGATTAATTCAAAGCAACTGAATTTTTGTGGCTTTCAAAGCTTTATGTAACAATCATCAGTGAGGTCTGTTTCTCTTCCTCCATAATATGACATTAGGGGCTGAGTTATGCATATTTAGAAGTGACATGATATTTACATTTTTTATTTGTTGAGAAAGAGGGTGAATCATTTTATTAGTGTGCTTCATAATTTATGTGTCAAATATTTTCATTTATATGTATCAAAGACTTCCTAGTAAAAATAAGAAAACCACGTGGGCCCAGGAGACATGACCTCAAATATCATTCCCCTTCTTATCTAAGGACAAAGTCACAAGAGTCCCAGAAAAGGATCCTTCCTGTTCTCGTTAATGTAATTTGTCACCTTGACTGGGCCACGAGGTGCCCAGGCATTTGGTCAAATATTATTTGGGATGTGCCTGTGTGGGTGTTTTGGAGCATTTCAATCAGCAGACTGAGTGAAGCAGATTGCTCTCCCTAAAAGGGTGGCCTTCATCCAGGCAATGGAAGACCTGAATAGAGCAAAAAGGCTGGCCTCCTGCAAGTAAGAAGGATCTCCTCCTGCCTGACCTTGGAGCTGAGACTTTTTCTGCCTTTAGACTTGAATTGAAACATGGACTCTCATGGGCTCTTCTTGGGTCTTGAGCCTGCTGGCTTTTATTAGAACTACGCCATTGGCTCTCCTGCGTCTCTAGCTTGCCCACTGCACGTTTTGGGGGACTTTTCAGCTCTCATAATCACATGAAGGCAATTGTTTATATTAAATCTATTTACACACACACACAGACACACACACACAGAGACACATACACACACACACACACACACACACACACACACGCTGTGGTTCTGTTTCTCTGAAGAACCCTGACCAATAAACTCCATTTCTTCCCATTCTTCAGAGAGATCTGACTTCTGAGCTTCCTCACTCCTCCCTATATCCTGTAGATATTCTTTTTACCTACTCCTTTAGATGACACACCTGGAACTTTGCCTTGCAGCCCATCCAGCCATCATCAGCATGAAGGTGCTCATTGCTACACACTCAAAGCTTGCTTCTCTGCTTCTTTTGAGATCACAGCCTGGCTGGGGCCCAAAGTCTCACAGTGCCCTGGAGGGTAGGTTGCATAACCACAGCAGTGATTTGAAGTCTACTTGAAAATTGGAGGCAGAACCCCAGAGAACAGGGGCAGAGCACAGAGAGAGTGATTCTGGTACATGGGCAGTGATGTCTCTATGCCCCAGCAAAGGAAAACCAAAGGGACCTCTGAACCATTTGCTAATTTCTCTAGCAAAACATTTTCTTCACAGTTAAAACAAGGGTAGATGGCATTGTATCTTAGTCTGCATCTGATTCTGGATAGGTAGAAATAAGATTAATGAAGCCTTAATGTCACTAATGAGCTGTATGTTAGAGGACAGTGTCACTGGATTGGCTGAACTTAAATTCATGTTACCATAAATATAAATATTGGTATATACTGCATTTTGAAATATATATATACTTAACAATATACATTTTGATTACGGGTTTCCAAGCTAAATATTTTCCCTGGAATATTTTCCCTTCCATGAGATGTCAAGCAGCACAGGGACGACTGGCTGTAATTACTCTTCATCATCATTATCATCATCATCCTCCACAGCCATTATCAACATCCTATTCAGAATAACTAAGTGGTATAATCCCAGAAATCATACTTCCTGGCTTTGAATCTTTGCTCTGCCTCTTAAAGCCGTGTCACAGTGGACAACTCATTTGAATTTTCACATGACAAAATGTGGATATAAATAATACCTAGGTCATAGGGTAATTGGGAAGGGTAAACAAGATAAAGCATTTAAATGGATTAGCAGAATGTGTGTGATGTGATAAACATTCAATAAATATTAGCTGCTATTTTTATGATTACTGAAGTTTATATTTGGATAGTACTTTATATTTCAATCTATCCACATTTAATGTAATTGTCGATATAATCAGTATATTTGATTTCTATCTGTTCCATCTGTTCTTTGTTCCTTGATTCTTTAGTTTCTGCCTTCTTTTAGGTCAATCAAATATTTTTTTAACATCCCATTTTATCTTTTCTGTTGAACTTCTAGATATAACTCTTTGTATTAATTTTTGCTGCTTGCTCTAGAGACTACAATATCAACTTTAGCTTTTCATAGTCCCATTTTCCAATGACATTAACTATTTCATAAGCACTGTAGAATCTTACAACGGTTTAATTTCATTTCCTATCACTTACCCTTTGCTTTTTTAGTTTTATAATTTACTCCTACACATACTAAAAACTCGATGCTTTATTAATTTTGCTTTAAATTGTTAATAATCTCTTAAAATATATATGTATATATATGTTGGCCTATGTATAAAGTTTAAAAGTATTTTAAATAAATTTTCATGGTTTTCCTCATATTTACTCTTTTTTGGTGCTCTGTATTTTTTCCTATAGATTTGGGCTTCCTTTTAGTATCATTTCCCCTCTCTCTTAAAAAACTTCTTTGTTTCTTTCTTTGATAAATTCCTCACTTATTTCTATAAATAAAACTATGTTTATTTTGGCTTAATTTTTAGATTTGGTATAGAATTATAGGCTGATTTTTTTCTTTAAGCACTTTAGAAATGTTCTACTAGCTTCAAGAATTCATTTTTTTTTTCTGAGAAATTAGTTTTAAATCTTATTTTATCCCTCTTAAAATGGTGTATCTTCTTTCTCTGACTGGCTTTAAGATACTTTCTTTATTGTGATTTTCAGCACTTTAACTGTAATGTGCCAAGGTATAGTTTTCTTTTATTTTTCCTTATTGGGGTTCACTAAACTTCTTGGATTGGTGGGTTTAAGTTTTAATATCAATGTGGGGAGATTCTTGGCCATTATCTCTTCAAAATTATTTCACCCATTTTCTTTTTTATTGACTCTGGGACTCAAATGTGTGATAGATAATTTGATATTATCCCACATATCCCAACATGTTCTGTTGTCTTTTTCTTTAATCTCTGCGAGTTTAGATAATTTTTATTCACTAGTCTTCGAGTTACTAAAATGTAGCTCTGTTTACCCAGTGTGTTGTTAAGCCCATTAAATAAGTTCTACATTTATGATAGACCTTCCTAGCATTTTTATTTAGCTCTCTTTTAATACTTTCTGCTGAAATTCCTTTCAGTTCAGCATTTTCACTTTCTCCACTACATCTTTTAACATTTTTATTATAGTTAAAGTCTTGTCTGATAATTGCAACATAATGGCAATCTTTGAGTCTGTTTCTATTAACTATTCTCTCTTGATCATTGTTCACACTTTCTTGCCACTACACGTGTCATATTTTTTTATTGTATACTTGACATTGTGTATAAAAGACCAGTTGTAAATGACATTTACGCCCAGAAAAAAAGTAGAAAACTCCTCACAAGTGTATGTTAGGAAGTGGGTGTGTAAAGTCAATTTAATCTATAGTTAAGCCGAATCTGGATTCTGTTGTTGCTTTAGTTGAATGCAGTTTACTGTGTCTTCAAGATATTTTGAATGTGGAATCAGGCCTTTCCTTACAGAAGGTCTTGGGATCTGAGCACGGGTGAAACTCTCTAGTGATTATTTTCTGCTTTACTGCCCAGTTGTGTGATTTTTGGGTTGCTGGTAATTCTCTTTTCTCTCCAGCTTTCTGCACTTTGCGAGACCTCTCTCTACCCTATTGTCTTGCTCTTCCCTTTGGAAGGCCATTGTGTATGCATAGTAAGATCTAGAATGCCTGAGAGGACTTCCCACCACCCTTCCCTGCCCTGCCCTGCCCTGCCTTTTACAAATATGCTCATTCACTTAGTTTGTATGTGTGAAAACCTAATCTGTAACATTTTAATCTTTTTGTCACTCTGCAGGCAGCCATTAAAAGTTTGTTAAAGTTGCACCTGATTTCTCTGTATCTCCTGTGAAAGATTCTTTCTCTACTCTTCAGTGTGCTACTTGGAAAGCAGCCCTGGGTAAGTTTGTCACCTTATGAAATGTAGTTCATTTAGTTCCCTCCCCGCCCCTCCCCCACCCCATATTCAACCATCTGGTGATTTTTTAAAAAGCTCTGATTTTGTAAATTAACTGGCTTGTTCTAGCTGTTAGCCTAATTTTTTTTATATATACTCATAACCTCCTGGTAAGATGTAAGAATATTTCTCATATAAAAGACAAAGGCTTGCTTGCAATGCATTTTTTGAATGAATAATGAATGAGTAGGTAGATGAATTAAATGATAAACAGATGAAATAAGGAAAGAGCACGTTAGTTCCCCAACCCAAGAGTTTTCAAATTAAAGCATGTTTCCATTGCAAGCTTGTCTGGTAAACTACAAGGAAAGCATTAAATAGGGTGCATCACCCTCTTACCCTCAGGGCTATCCTTTCTGTCTGACTTGCTCTGCCAATCCCAGAGTCTTGACCTGAGAACTTTGTCTGCACCCCTCCGCCCCCAGGCAAATCCTGAGCAGATAATTATGCATTGGAAGAAATACCTTGAATACCACAGAAAGAAAATATTACATAGTGAACCTTAGGATATTTTTGCATTTACTTGGTAAATGTATACTTATGAACTAAGCTCCTCTGTATATTTTTAATATTCGCCAACAGCTCTATAATGTAGCAATCATTATCCCCATTTTATGATGGGGAAAGCAAAATTCAGAGTTCACAGAGCAGGTAAGATGCATAGCCAGAATTTAAGTCTTTGGTCCTTTTACTAAACCATGAACTCTAATTATTCTAAGTTTAATTCCTTTAATGTAGCTAATGCTGCAAAGATTTAAATGAGCATTGTCCACATAAACAATCCTGTGAGATACTTTGGACAAGAATTATTTTATTTTCGAGAAGAGGTTAAAGCCACATTGATACTAAATTGTGTATTCAGCCTTGAACCCTGGAGTTCTGATTCTGAGTCAAGTGCTCCCTCGAAAACATCTCACTGTCCTTCAAGTCCTCTTTTAAAGGCTTCGAATGATGACAAAAAGCTGGTAAATTTATCCTACCACAAAGCTGGTCTCTTCAATGAAGCAATGGCAGTGTTTTAATAAGCCATTTTCATATTCCAGAACCATTCACCTATTAAAAATTTACACTCTGGTGGAAGTCAAATAACCAAAACATAGTTTTCATTGTTACATTATTCAGCTAAAGGGAATACGGTTTTGTTGTGTGTGTGTGTTGGGGGGGGGGGGAAGCTTATTAACCTCAACATTAAAAAAAAAAAACGTTGTTATTTTATTATGTGTAAGGTTAAAAAATGCCAGATGTCATACTAAGATAGCCGTAAGCAATTGGAATTCAAAGGTCACCATCTTATTCAGATTTAGTGCATGGTTCCAGCATTTTCCTCTTCTGCTTCCCTGGGACTTTTACTCAGCAAAGAAAAAGCCATTCATTTTGTAAAGGTTAATTTGAAGCCCTGGATTTGATGAAGTGCTTTGCCTACATCGTCTCCATTTTGACCCTGTGCCAGTGTCAGTCAAAGCCTCTTCCCCGATCAGAGCTGGTCTCCCTCTGTCAGAACGACGGTCTGTGTCGCTCTTCCTGGCCCGACAGAGTCCCACTAGTGATCCGTCACACGGGTTGCGTTCTCCTCCTTTCCTAGTCAGCGGGTAGACAGAATTGTTGCCTTTCCAATTCCCATAAGTTAACAGTTTAAAATAAAATAATTATGTCCTCCTCATAAATTCTGGTGGGCAAAATAAATTCGATTTTCTTTTTCTCTCTCTTTTTTTTTTTTTTCAACTAGGCAATTTTAGTTTCCTGTTCTAATAGGGAGCAGAAACATTTCGGCCAAGGATTGTTCTTGTTTCCTTAGTGCTGCTTCTAGGTACGCAGCTAGGTGTTAGGTGGTGTTGAATTGCGGGGGTAGCGGAGGGCTCTCATTGTCCCATATCACTGCTGGCTTGTGATGGGACATTCTTACCCTTTCCTCAGCAGTCCATCCATGCAGGTCACTGGCATTGCCTTCTTGTCCTATTCAAGGCCCCTGGATGGCTACCAGCCCTCTGTGACACATCTACTCCATTCTTGGTTATAACAATAATGATGCCCCTCACTTCACCTAAAGGTTTATGTAGGTTGTTCAAGGCCATCCAGGAGTGCTGGCCTGAGCGGAGCACACAGACATTTCTTCTGCCCTCAGGTTTGTTGGCTGAGTGCCCAGGGCCCAGGGCTTGACAATGAGTGGTGTCGTTTGACCCCCTGGGCTATCCGTCCCCTAGTACCATGTGTTGAAATGACATTTACCGTATTGTACCTGTCCAGCTTCTAAACCCTCTTCTGATATGGGGGAAGACCCCATCGTGTCCATTAGTGGTAGTTCTTATCTCCCTTTAAAGATGAAGGAGGGAAATAACCTCACTCTGCAGCTAGCTCAGGAGCACATGACACAGCCCTCGCCACCTGGGTCCTTCCACATGTACTTTTCCTGCATGTACTTTTCCAAGTTTCCCATTAATTATGTGAGCCACCTGTTAAACTTGTGATGCATTCCCTTTTCTGTTTAAATCGCCAGAATCAGTCCCTATAATTGTATTTATAACCCAGACTATTAGAGGGCAGGCTGAACGATGTCTGCAGCATGCGCTGCCTCGGCAGCTGGGCCTGAAACAGACCCGAGACTCCTTACATGGGTGTTTGGGAAGCAACAGAATATTTAGAAAGCCAGACATTCATGGCGTAGATTATTGGCATACCTAAAGGGCCTTGCTAATGGGGGAAGGACTTGCACAGGTTGATACCTGAAGGCTCGACAAGAATAAAGACCCCTCGGAGGCTGGTAATGTAGAGCAGTGACAGCACTTGATAAGCAGACACCCCTCCCCATGTGTCACTGTTGAGAGGCACTTCGTCATCTACATGCTAAGCCAGAGGGAAAGGTCAGCAAAGGACCTTAAAAGAGTGTGGGCTCAAAATAGAAATTAAGTTCAGTTATGACTTTGGTTAAATTTCTTGTACACTTGAACTTGGCACTAAATGACACATATACTGGAAAGAGTAAAGCCAACTGAATTCAGAGAAAAGAGAAGAGTTAGTTTATATACATTAACCTTTTGCTATTCTATTTATTTATAATTTCAACCTGCCTACTTGCACATGGGATTTGAGGCAGCCGAGCTTTGCTTGACATTCTAATGAGGCGGAAGCCGGATGAATCACAGGCATCTGCCCGCAGCGCTGCTCATTAGAGGCTGGAGGGAGGCGCAGGGCTGCTCCGGCGGGCCCAGCCTGGCTCGGCCATTAAGCAGCTTCACAGCTGCTCTCCCAATCATTAGAGCCAGGCTGCAGCCACAGAAACAGAAACTGCTCATGGCCTGTCCGGGTCCCAGAGAGTTTCATCTCCCAGGACCTTCTCTCCTCAAGGCCTTATGTCAACGGGATGACGTTCATTACCTTTCAAAAACACCAGCTCAGTCTGTTAGTGATAATTGGGCTTTCAGTCATCCAGGAGGGGTGTGAAGGCACAAAGGACAGGCTTTACATAAACAGAGGGATTTTTCAGAGGACTCCTTCCTGTGAAAGTGACATCAGAACTCTGGGAAAAGAAATCTATTGGATGTGATTCTGAAGAGCGCACTGGAGATGGATGGTGTATGGTGCCCAGATATATATATGGATGGATGGTCGTGTGACAAGGAACACAGTAACAGTAATCATTTGTGGCTGACACTATACTGAGAACTTCGCACACTTCGCTCACATGTCAGCTGGGTGCTTAGACTGCTCCTTACACTCCAGCTGAAATTTCTTTGACACCTCGCCCACTTGAAGGTCTATGGCCTAAACATAGTCAAGTCTTCCCAAGATTTTGGAAACTCCCATGGCTGTGCAACCCCAGGGGTCCTCACCTCCATGCTCTTGCAGGTGCATGTGCTGTCTGGTCCACCAAACTCTCCAACATCAACCAAGACACAGAATTCATCCCGTTTACCACTTTTCACAAGACATCTAATCTCACCAGCATCTTGGTATTCTATAAACTTTACCGAGCATTTGGTTTTTACCCAGCATACAACACCCTTCTATCTTTTTCCCCTTCCACTTCTTTCTTCATTCTCTTGCTCCTGGATTTCTTCTCCTTCATCCTCCTTTTAAAGACATTTCCAAAACAAGGCAAGTCTCTCTCTAATAGGGATTATTTTACTAGTTGCCAACAGAATAGATGTTTCTCCCCCCTGATGCGCAGAGAAGACCTCTCTTAATCCATATGCTAACTATCAAAAAAGTCACTGTAGTTCCATTTTACTTAATGACAACAACAACAAACCAAAGGCTCAGAAAGTTAAATAATACCCCAAATCACAGGGCTATATAGGCAGTACCAGAGAAGGATTTCAAAATGATAATATTAATTTAATTTTTTGATGATAGAATGTTTATTGGATAGCATCTCATGTTCGTCACTGTCTTAATGTTCTATGGCTGCTGTGAAAAATTACTATAAATTCGGTGGCTTAAACAATAAAAATTATTATCTGAAAATTCTGTAGATCAGAAGTCTGCCTCCATCTTCCACTTTTAAGAACTACTGTGATGACATTGAATCTGTCCAGACAGCCCAGGTTAATATTCCTGTCCAAAGGCCATATGATTAGCTACCTTAATTCCATCTGCCACTTATTAATTCCTCTTTGCCACATAACTAAATATTCACAGGTCCCAAGGATTAGGACATGAATATATTCTGAGGCTGGGGGTGGGGGTGTTATTCTTCCTACCATTTATATCCAAATTTCTCTTCATTATTAGGTGAGGCATATATTTTTAAAAACCATTTTTAAGAGCCAATAATAAACACAAATCTCAGCAACTTCTTAGACATACCTCATTAGAAATACCGGATACTTAAATGCCCAGATTGGAAGATCCAGGAGCGTAACTAAAATTCTGCTATCTGGATTTCTCAAGATGTTTCTCTACGCAATAGTCCTTTCCCTGATTTGTGTAGATCAGGGCAAAAAAGAGAAGGCTTCCAAGATCACGTTTTCTATTGCTCTAAATGATACTGCAGGAGACTACACAGCAAAGTCTTCAGCTTTGTATTTGATATAACTCTTTCAGGGTGAAATGCTGTGTTGAGGTAATGTACAACAAAATCCCTCAAGTCTTTGAGTGGGCAAAAGGGAGTTTAAAATGAAGTTATTTTGTATATATTTATTATTGAGAGCCTACTGTGTGTGAGGTAATGCTACAGTTGATTTGGGGGCTGTGGGAGGTGAATGACATGTGATCTCTGATCTTACAGAGAGGCACACTCTGGGAGTGGGGAGAGAGCTGTGTGCAGAAATTCCGGGAGTGACGAAGGGTTGAGTGATATTGCTGGGTTTACTTGGGTTTGAATGTTGACTGTGTTTAGAAAGAGCTAATGTGAAGGTTCTGAAGTGGGATTTCAGTGCTGTGACCTGGATAGGGCCAGTTTAAAATCCCATCTTAGGCAGTCATTTCCTGGAAAGGAAGACCATAATAATAAGTTATTTCTTTGGCTAACTTCCTAAGAAGTCCCTTTAGTTATTAGGATCCACAGATGATTTAAAATTTATTACAGTGATTCACAAGTTTGATGCTTATTAGATTGACCTGGGTGCTTAAAGAGGAAAATGGGGCATGGATACTAAGACTCATCCTCAGAGGTTTGTATTTAGTTGTTGGGTGGAGGTTGGTCATAACTGAGTTTTAAAAGCTCTTCGGGTGATTCTAACGTGCAGACAGTGTAGCAAACTAAAGAGTCAGAGAAACTGGATGTCCAACCTCGTGTCAGTTTTGTAATTGCTCTAAATCTTAGTCTCCTTTTCTGTAAATATAGTGAATAATATCTTTCATGTGAAGTTGTCTTCAGATTAGATAACACATCAAATGTGAAAGCCTCAAAGAGAGATTCTGGCACATAACTGCACATTAATTCCAGTGTCCTTCCTATATGAGACACTAAAGGTAAGGGGTCAAGACCCCAGACTCCAAGGATGATATCGAAGGTGTGAATCTTGGTTCTGCCATTTGTGAGTGTGTGACCTCGGGCAAGCTGCCTCTCTGTGCACGTTTTTTCATCTGTAAAATGATAATGATAGTTATTATTCAGATTAAATGAACTGAAAATTAAATGTATCTGGCACGAAAACACATAATCTGAATCTAATCATGAGAAAACATCAGACAAACCCTGGAAAATACCTGGTGGGCACTCTTCATAAATGTCAATAAAGATTTTTAAAATATTCCACATTAAAAGGAGCTAAAGAGACTTAACAATTGAATGTAATACATGTTCTAGGATTTTCTTTTGCTATTAAAGACACTGTGGCAATAATTGGTGATTTCTAAATAAAGTTTTTATACTACATAAAAATATTGTGATAAATGTTTATTTATTAATTTTCATAATTGTTCCGTAGTAATGTAAATGAATCTTTTTAAAAAAGAAATATATGTAGAAGTAGTTAGGGATAAAGGCAAATTCTGTCTGCAATTTAGTCTGAGAGAGACAGAGAGCTTAAAGCAAATATAGTTAAATATTAGCATTGGGGAAATCTGAATATTGGCTCTCCAGGAATTCTTTTTACTATTCTTTCCACTTTCCTGTTAGTCTAAAATTATGTCAAAATAAAGAATATGTTTTAAAAAGTTTCTGGACCTGATGCATACTAAGAACTACGAGAGACAGAGAGAGAGGGAGAGAGAGACAGAGAGAGACAGAGAGAGACAGAGAGACAGAAAGAGACAGAGGGAGAGAGAGAGAGAGTGAGAGAGAGAGAGAAATATATACATGGCAAGTAAAAGCAGAATGAAGCAAATTCATGAAGGCGAGACAAGCTCAGGTGAGGCAAACTCAGATGAGACAAACTCTGCTGAGACACAGTGTGCCCCCATTAATTACGCATCTGTCTATGGCACTGTTCTAGGCACTTCACAGAAGTTTTGTTCTTTCTTCATTTTTGTTGTTGTTTTTAAGGGAAGAGCAAGTCCTCTGCTCTTCCCTCAACTCACACCTCATAGGTCTCGGGTAATGTCTGATTATTTCTTAGGAAATAAAATTAGAGGTCTCACTAAGGTTCGACCTGGGGAGAAAGCTGAGCCAGGGGAACCAGAGATTGTCTCAGACAGTACTGGGGAAAAATGGCCAAGTCACAGGTTAGCCAGCTAATTGTGATAAACTAACTCAGCAGTCCCAACCTTTCTGGCACCAGGGACAGGTGCTCCTATGAGAATCTAACACCTGAGGATCTGAGGTGGAGCTGAGGCAGTGATGTTAGTACTGGGGAGCAGCTGCAAATACAGATGAAGCTTCGCTCACTGGCCACTGCTCACCTCCTGCTGTGCAGCAGCCCAGTTCCTAACAGGCCATGGCTGGTACTGGTCCACAGCCTGGGATTTGGGGACCCCTGACCTAAGGAATAGAATAGAGGGAATGCTGGAGCCTGGGTCTGAAAGTGGGAGAGAATCAGCAGAGAGAGGAGGGTGGTGAGTGAGTCCCAGTGATCAGGACACAGGTTGGCTGACCCAGTCTCCTGAGGGCTCACTCCCTGTTATCTCTCCCTTCCTTCCTTCCTTCCTTCCTTCCTTCCTTCCTTCCTTCCTTCCTTCCTTCCTTCCTTCCTTCTTCCTTCCTTCCTTCCTTCCTTTCTTCCTTCCTTCCTTCCTTCTTTCCTTCCTTACCTCTCTCCTTTCCTTCATTTCTTTATTTTCTTTGATGTGATTTTATTTTTGAAAATAGTGCTATAAAATAATACTTCTCATTTTAAACATTCAAATAGTATAGAAAAAAATTAAAGAAGGTTAAATTACTCAAAATCCTGCCACCCAGAAATCTTTGATCATCTTCTGTTAGTGGACAGCCTTCCAGTTCTTGCTGCATGCAAGTATAGACCTATGTGTACAAGGTTACATAAATTGGCTCATCATAAATACTATAAAACACCTCTCACTCTACTGTGTGTAATGGACACATTTCCTCCACATAAACACAGATAAATCTCACAATTTATACTGGTTATGTGATTCCTTTGTGTGGATGTGCCATCATTTATCAACCAATCCCAAACTGTTGTGTGTTTAGGTTGCTTCAGATGTTTTATAACTTCTAAAAACCAAAACCCCTGGGACAAATATGCTTGGGCTCATATCTTTTGGGCCTCATGTGATAATCTGATTTAGAAAGTTTCTGTAACTGGGAAAAAAGACTGAGCATTTTTAGAGCTCTCTTGTCACCTGGCATTAGTCTGCCTCTAAATTTCATTTCCACCAACAATGAGAGTGCCTGTGTCCTCAAGTCTGTGACAAAATTTTTTTCCAAATCTTGACTCTTTGCCAGCTTAATAAGAAAAACATGGAATTTCACAGGATTAATTTGCATTCCTTTTCTTATATTGATAATAAAATATCTGATAGCATTTAATAGCCATGGCCCTTTGAGTATGCACTGTTTTTGAAGGCAGAAGTCTCAATTAAAATGATGTTCTTTTAAGCTTAAAAGTTTAGTCGAAATTTCCATGCTTCAGAATCCTTCCTTTTTTTCTTATGTACGAATGTGCCTATGTGTATGTGTGTTTGAGGAAAATTTGGAAACGACTATTTGAAAGCACAGACTTTGGAGCCAGACTAGGCAAGTCTGAATGCTGGTTCTGGAACTTACTAGCTGTATAATTTTGCTTCCCTTTCCTCTATAAAGTGGCCATACTAGTACTTAACTCTTGAGATCATTATAAGATGAGAGTTAATTAGTGTAAACTACTGAGAACAGCATCTCAAATTTACTAAGGCCCTAAGAAATGTTAACTCTAATACTTTCCAGCGATTTAGAGGGTAGGCGCTGTTCTTGGTTCCCAGTACAGTAGAGAATGTGCTAATGCAATATTGGGTTTTGTTATTCAAAAAATTTTCATCCCAGTATAATAAAACACACAGCCACCATCATTTCTGCACCCCCCCCCTTTTTCTAGAATTCTGAGAAAGTAGGGTTGGGCAAAATATCAGATAAGTCTGTGCAAAGAAACACCATACCAGTAAGCGTGTGTGTGTGTGTGTGTGTGTGTGTGTGTGTGTGTGAGGGTTTCTAGTGGGATAAAACATAAAACCCTTACTCCATCTATTAAATACACTACAACACTTTTACTGTTAAAGACATAATCCCCATTGGCTTATTGCAAGCAAGTTATATGAGTTGTCATTTCTTTGAAGAAGGAAGAACTAATATAGTATTGATTGGTGAGGATTATTTTGCATTATCTCTCTCTTTATTTTTTTACTGTTTAGAATTATTTACATTTGTTTGACTCTTCTTGCAGCAAACTGCAATTTTTGATCATGTTTGTATTGATAAAAGTATTTTCATCTGAGGGTTTACACAAAGGTGAAAACTCTGTACCCGGGAGAAGATAAGAGTCTTGTCAGTCAGAATGCCATCAGAGGAGGCTGGCGAAAAGGATGGGTTTGCCCTAGTTTCAGAAAAAAATTCTGCCTTCTGGCAATATGCAGGGCTCGCCTGCCTTAAGCTTGTGCGAGAGGACTCAAAAAGCAACGATTAAAAAAATCCTCTGAAAAAATAAACAAAAAGAAAGAAAGAAAATGAGGATGAGAGGACAGGTGAATTGAAAATCAGGCAGAGATGCCCCCAGCTTTCCTTGGATGATCGGAGGGAGGAAAGGAAAAGGAGGGTAGGAGGTGGATACGCAGCAAGGACATTCGGGAGAAAAGAGGGTCATTGCAAAAACCTACTGCCCACAGAAGTGGGATGAATGAGGCCAAGTTTCCGTGCTTAGAGGTCTATAACTCACTGGGTCTCATGAAGGACCCTTCTGTCCCTGATGAGACCGTGAGGCCCACCCTTGTAAACAGATTTCTTTTTAAACGTAAGTAAAATGTTAAACTTAAGTAAAATGTTTAAAATGAGCTCTTTGTTTTCTTTCCTAACATAAAAAAAAATACATTTTATTGAACTAAAATGCAAATTTCATATGATAAAAAATACCTTTGATAGAATCTTTTAATTAAGGAGTCTTGGAATTTGCCTTTTTGCCTGTATCAGTAGTGAATCTGCGTTTGAAATGTGTTTGCTGGGAAATGGGTTTTGTGAGTAGCTGTTGAATTTAATGATTTCTATCTGGATCAATAGTTCTTCTGATATAATTTTTTTTCCAAACTTTATTCACTTCAAGGTAGTTTAGACATCAGGATTTTAAACAGCGTATACAGATTAAGTTGGAAGCAAAACCTATGACATTTACTTGCAGAGGTTATAGGAAATAGTTTAAATTTTAAAGTTAATATTTTAAAACATGGTGAAATCTCTCATTTCTTAATATCACTACAGTTTATTATTCTCTTCATCTAGCCTCATCTGTGAAAATTTAGAAGACATCATTTTATCTTTATTTAGCAAGCACTGAGCTAAGTACTATAACTTTGTGTAAGGGGCTGAGTTTTGTCTGTTTCTGCCCCCGTTACAGCCCACCCCTACATCACAGTTCATATGTTGAAGCCCTAACCCCAATGTAACTGTATTTGGAAATAATGTCTTTAAGGAGGCAATTAAGTTTACAAGAGGTCATGATGGGGGAGGAGGGTGGCTATTCAGTAGGACTGGTATCCTAGTAAAAAGAAGAGGTGTCACGAGTGTGTGTACACAGAGAAAAGACCACATTAAGACACAGCGAGAAGGCAGCTGTCCCACGGCAAGGAGAGAGGCCTCACCGGAAACCGATCCTTCCAGCACCTTCATCTTGGCATTCCCAGCCTCCAAAACTATAAAAATATAAATATTTCTGTTGTTTATGTCACCCAGTCTATGATATTTCATTATGGCAGCCCCAGCTGGCCAATACACTTTGTTTTAACCAAAACTATCAACCACTGCTTTCAGGTCCTAGTAGTTGATTATATCAATGACCATTATAAAGACGCCATTTTTCTATTCTTTGGCGTAAGAGCAATAAATTTACATGTACAAACACACTCTTCTTTAATATGAGGTTCTTATTCATTTCTAAGTGATTATATGGGTGGGAATCTGCTTTTATTTTGAAATGCAGCATAAGAAATAACAGAAGAAAATCAAAGGCTACCAACAAGAAAGCATACTGCAAAGGACTGGGAGTGGGAGAATCCATGACATCCTGCTCTGAGTTTGACTTTATTCTAAAGCAATGGGAAACAATTGGAAGTTTTCAAGCAGGAAAGTGACATAAACAAAAATGAGTCTGGGAATTATGGATATTGGCCTGGGATGCAGAAAAACTGGATTCAGAGAGACCAATTAAGGGTAGTTGCAATAGGACAGGTTTCATGATACCGCAGTAGCTAAGGGCAGTGGTAAAAAGAGAGGAAAACAGAGGCAAAGAGGATGCGAGACGGAATCTTAACATTTTTGCAACCGTTTTTAAAAATGAGATCCAGATTTCAAGACTGGTGGTTAGGAGGACGGTTGTCACAGAAACGAAATGAATTATAAGCAATATGTGCTTGTTTACTTATCACATTTTTATACTGGTTTTTCTTTCCTTAAAAATAGTTTTCAGTACTGTCAATTGATACTTATAACATTTTCTATTGCTTTGTAACTTTTGTTCTGCTGGATTCCATGGGCTTTGTAAGCACCATCCTCCTAAAAGCTTTGCAACATGGTGGCAGTGGTTTGCAAGACCTAATATACGGAAAACGGCCTTTAAAAAGTTATCCTTGAGTGTCTCTCACATTCTCACTAAGTTTTGTAGACTCACAGTAGCAATTAGTGGAGATCAGGCTTGGCATGTACTATGTTCCCAATTATTATCAATAGGTTCTAATTGAGAACATGTGTTCATTTCAGTTAGGATTATTGTCTGGTTGATCACAATGGAGAACCCGAAAGATGGCATCTGGCAGAGTTATATTCTGACATCACCTTCTGCTTTCATTTAGTACGTGACCCACCAAGAGGAGATCTGCATCATACACAACACTAACATCCCTGTGGGCTCATCAGTGAGATCTTTACATTATAAATGAAGTACCAGGTACACCTTCACAAAGTAGGTGCTATCTCCAGTTATCTATTGCTGTGTAACAAATATCCCATGATGTAATGGCTTCAATCATAAATCTGCAGTTTGGGTAGGACTGGGAAGGTGTGGTCTGTGTCTATCCGTGCAATGCTAGCTGGGGTGGCTTGGCTGGGGATGCAGGACCCGCTTCCAAAATGACTCTTTCACATGACTGGCTATCAGATGGGAGCTCAGCTGGAACTCTTGTCTGAGGGCCTCAGATCATCCTCTGATTGATTTCTTCTTGAGTAGTTGGCTCAAGCTTCCTTACAGTAGGGCACTTGATTCTATATGAGTGTCAAGAGCTGGAAAGGCAAAGTAACCAGTCTGTTGAGGCTTAGGCCTAGGATTATCATAGTGTCACCTTCCATTGTATTTTATTGGTCAAAACAGTCACAGAGCCTGACCAGACTCAGGGGGATACCCTAGATGACACTTCTCCATTAGAGAAAAGACTGTGTAGCCAAATCTCATCACCCACAGTGAAAATTAAATTTTAAAGTTTGAATAAATACATGGTTTGGTTTGGCATCTCTGATTTAAGAATGATATATTCAGTTGTACCAGTGGCCAATAATTCTAGATCCTAAACATATTTTTTTTCCGCCCTTGGTCTCCATACAACTTCCTTACATACACATTCTATCATTTATTTCTGATATTTATTTCTCTTCAAGTGCAGCTTT
Source organism: Eonycteris spelaea (assembly GCA_003508835.1). Taxonomy (NCBI): domain Eukaryota; kingdom Metazoa; phylum Chordata; class Mammalia; order Chiroptera; family Pteropodidae; genus Eonycteris; species Eonycteris spelaea. The sequence goes on from PUFA01000189.1 coordinate 1,296,847, forward strand.
TTTACTTCTGGTTTATCATATGTGCTGTCCCACTTCTGCAGCCTATCTGCCAAATGCTTCTGGAAAGTTCTCTTGAGCTTCCAAATGGAAATGCCCCTTCTGGGTTCCTCCATAACATTTGGGTGCATGTTATCAAAAGAGTTATCACAGCACATTGGAAACTGACCACTGGTCTGGCTTCCCCTGTAGACCCCAAGGTCACTGAGGACAGGCAATCCATCTTGTTCATTGAATATCAAAGCACAGAAGGTTGTTCCTGGACAGCAGACACCCAATATATATTTGTTGTATGGTTGAATGTTTGCATTCTTGGAATGGTCTGCAATTGTCATTGATTTTTGCATGCCATTTGGTGTTGTAAAAATTTCCCAGGACTTCTCTAATCTTAATGGGAAAGACTGATATATCTTGGAGTCAAGGTGAGAGAATGAAAGGAAGCATCACTTGAGTCCTACAAGAGGAGACAGTGAAAGAAGCCAGATAAAATTGTGTTAAAAATCATCTCTCCATGATGATTGGGTTAAAACTCTAGCAGGGTGCTTCTCTGTGCTTTTATGTGAGGGGAGGTGTACAAAGCAGCAGGAATATTAATTAGGCTTCATTCATCTCCATTGGCCCCCTGGACATTTGGAAGCAGGATACATAAGCCACTCTCCAAACTGAGAAAGGTGCCTGATTCCCAACAAATGTCACCAATCTTGCCCTTAATGCATTGCAGCAGAACATGAGGGAACATTAGCAGAGTACAGTAGTGCATATTGAAGAGAGGAATGAACATGTGATTTCATAACACAGTCATCAATTGAATTTAAAATGAATATTAATCTTGCTTATTAAGCATAGGGACAGATGAACCAATGAAATCTTGCATAGGAGCTGTAGGTGGAGCATCCTGTCTTCTATTCTAGACAGTTAAAGACACTGATCACTCCAGGAGAAGCACTTGCTCAGCACTGAGTGAGCAAGCACTGGGTGATTGAGGTCTTCGGGGTGATGTCACGAGGGCTTTTCCTCTATTTCTTTTAACCTCGAACATGTTTTGAGCTGCAAAGATGCTACTCACTGTGCTGGGTGGCATAAGAGCCACAGAGAAGACCTGACATCATTCCTCCCCTCAAAGAGCTGTGGTCATGAGTGGGCATAAGGGGAAGGGGAAGAAGTGAGGTAGAAGATGGGCAGTGTAGGCAGAACAGGAGAGATATGGGAGCCACATCTCTTGTCTCTAAGTCCTTTCCTGGATTATTAAATTCTCCAAGCCTGGGTTTCCTTATCTGTAAAACAATGTTGAATACAGTACTTATCTCCAGAAGATTATGGCAAGAATTAAAATAGCTAAGGGTGAGAAGATACAAGCTCCATGAGTGTGGAGGGCAAATCCTTGTCTGTTTCATTGTACCTTCAACATCTGCTGAGCATACTGCATGTCATCGATTATTTGGTTACTACCTTTTGAATGAAAGTGCTTGAACACAGTCCTTGGCACATATTAGAATTCAATAAATATTCACCATTGAGAGAGAGAGCTGTATTATGGTAGTCATGGCGACACCAGAGCTGTTAATGGTAGAAATTATTGCTGATGGTAATAGTAATAATAACATAGTGTTAGTCATGCTGAACTAGAGGCACAGAAAATAAACAGACAAATAGCAAGACACAAAAGTAAAATAATAAGTTAGTTATGTTCTGGGGGGCCAAGAACAGCACGCAAGGAGTTGGCACTTCATTGAGGAGGCGAGGCTGCTTTTGCAGGATTCTGTGTAAGGGGACACACTTTGACAGCATGGGTAAGAGGGACTAGCGGGTGGAAATTTCTTAAGAAGGTCTTGATTTGAGTTTATTACAGAGGTCCAGGTAGGCTTTGGTGCTAAGCTGGACTGGAGGCAGGGCAAATGAGTAGGAGGGATGAAGCGAATGAGAGAATTCGAAGGTAGACTTGACAGTGATGGATTGCATAGATGCAGTATGGGAGAAAGAAGTGCCAAATGACCTGAAAACTGAGGGACCCAAGTATGATACTGACATTATCGGAAATGGAGATGTCAGGTTTTTCAGGGAAGAAGATTACTTTAGTTCAGTTTATGTTTTTGTTTATGCTGCTAGTGGAAATGGGCCGTAGGTAATTGAAACTTCAATGCTGGAGTTTAAAGGGAAGTTGGAGACAAAGTTGAAGTGTTGGCTTTTAAAGACAGGAGAATTAAAGTTTGCGCAGAATGATATTGCTAAGGAAAAGGAGACAGAGAGAAGAAATCAAAGCAAGGATCTCGAAAAGAGCCATCCTGGGAATGAGGGAGAACAGCAGTGCTTGCCCTATAGAGAAAGTCAGAGAGGCAGAAGAACTAAGCAAGTCCGTGCCACTCCATCAGGAGACAAAGCCCAGCCATTCTGGAAAATTGAGAACTGAAAGCTGCATCTTGCACTGGGAAAGATGCAAAGGCAGTGATCTCCTTCCAGAAACAAATGTCATTGCAACTTTGCTACCATCTTGGTGGCCGCGCTTTAAACCCTCATTAATCCACAGCTTTCCCCAGCTCCACAGCTGAGAGCTCCATGTAAATGTCCATAGAATGCACCGAGCTGCAAGTAATGGGATATCCAAATATGAGTGAATTAAACAGGGATTATGGCTTAATAATGCTATCATGACATTTTGTCTTTCTGCTCTTTAATCTTCAGTGTGTCAACTATGCTCTTTCTTGAGCTTGAAAAAAAAAATGACATTCTGGATCAAGAAGAATAATGAAACAAAAGCAGTTTTCTTTTATACCACCTACACCATTTATCAGGGAGAAAAAATTTCCCAGAAGCCACATCTCACTGCCCAGGTCTGTCACATGCCACCCACTGGACCGATACAATGGTTGGCAAGGGGGAAAAAAAATATGGTCATGCCTGGCTCAGAGTCAGACCAATCACAAACTGTTCTGGGCCTGAGCACACTGCTGTCCAAACAGGACCCGGCTTTGGTTAGAGAGGAAGAAGTGGCACCAGTGTTGGACAGACACCTAACAGTGTTACCAGAGAGGGTATAAAGTTAGCACTCTTGATGTATTGAGAAAAGAATAGACCTAAGCCAGCCGTGAGCTGGAAACTGTACAAATTCCCTGTTCAAGCAGGCATACTATGAACAAATATAAAAGAGGCTTTTCAAGGTAACCAACATTCTCCCTAAGGTTGCCAGGACAACCTGGATTAACCTGAGAGCAAAAGTATTAGTTTACATTTTAATTAGCATTTTTCATTCTGCTTAACAAATAGGGATAATTTCCATATGTGCCTAAAACTGCCCTTCATCCCTCTGTGGAGCATTTAGGGTTGCATTACCTTGACTTTGCCTCAGCTAACTCCATGGTGGGCATGGTGAAACCCAAAAAGAACAGTGTGACCTGGCCACATCCCCTCTGTCACCCACTTGTTAGCTCCTTGAACAAAGAACAGGACTTCCAAGGCCATCGATCTGTTTACTCTATTGGCTCTTTCTTCACAGAATCAGAGGACCGTCTGCTTTTCTCTTTCCTCAGATCCCTTCTTTTGCCTCTCACTTTTAGCTGTTTCTAGTACTGACAGTATCAACTTCTTGGTGTCGGCCCATGTTTTAAAACAATATTAGGCAACACATCTAAATTATCTCCTTTGTTGTTCTTCCCATCTTAAGAGATGTCAACTCCCAGGTCACGGAGGTTTGTCCCTGGCTGGAGTCCAAATGTTTAAGTCTAGATTTTGGCTTTCTCATAAGGAAGCAATGCTAGCAAGTTTGGGGATATCTAGACTTCCTTGCCCCAAATTACAAATGAAAAAGAGGTTAGAAGGCAAAATGAAAGAAATGAAAGAAAAGACCTACATCTCCACAGATCTCAATCCAGGTTATATTTGAAGAGTTATTTATATAACAAATAGCTGTTTTACAGTAGTAAGAATTAAAGCATGTTTAAACATTAAGTAGCTGAGAAAAGCAGAATTTCACCCTTATTAGCCATTAACGCATTAGCATGAGTTAGTTTGTTGAATTATGAAGTCAGTCATTTAGTTAGGGTAGGGAAAGAGAAGCTAAGAAAGAACAAAAAGCTAATTCCATCTGTCCTACAGTTATGGCTGAGATGGCTTGAGATTACTGAGTAAAAGCCCATTCAATACTATTCTCTACATTCTCCCAGGAGACATCCAAAGGCCATCCACCTCTCAAGGCCCACATGAAAGGCTTCTCTATGATCATTTGCCTTGTGCCCAATGGCAACAATCTCTCTCCTCCGAAACCCTGGGAGGCATTTTTTACATCTCTCTGATGGCATTTATGACTATACACTTACTTAGCATGATGAGTATTTGTTTATATTGTTTGTTTACATGCACTACATTTTGCATATATGAGGTGTTATTGTTTGGGTGTATGTGCCCTACATGATAAATATCACAAACAGCAATCTCACACGATTCCTTTTTATCATCTTCATGGAGTCTTGCATCATCCCTCAATAGGTGTGTGTTCAAAATGTATTTATTGATTGACTAAATAATTATATTTGAGAACTCTACCTGCATGTCAATTCTAATTTCCACTGTTTTATTTGTGTTCTGATTTCTTTAGCAGTCTGCTTTAAAGTCATACTCTAAAAGTGGTATAGGTTCTAGGCATAGCAAGTAAAAACATTAATTTTCTTTTCCATTTATTTCAAACTCATATTGTGACGTATGAACACACACACACACACACACACACACACACACACACACACACCCCTATGAAGTTAGAACACTTGAAAATGATCCTGGCTTCCTTTTCTTGGTTCCCAAATACCAGTGTTAATATTTACTCGAGAAATATAAGCAGCAGGTGGGAATTCACACAGCACCCCTCACACACAAGCAAAACCCGCGGCGCAGACGTGCGGTATCCAACGCCGACCCGCACCCGCGCTGCCCCTCAGGAAAAACCTAAATCGTTCACCCCAATCATTACAGAAGTACTTTTCCTTTCTTTTCGTATTACAGTCTAAGGCTGCTGCAGAGTGAAAACATAAAATTCAGGAGGAAACTCTGCTCTTGAATGATAAGAATATTTTTACAGATTAACTCTGAGACGAAATTCCTCAAATCCTTTATGGGATCAAGGTTTTAATTTCAATGCTACTCAGAAGTCCTGAAGAATGATTGGCCCTGGGCAGCGTTCATTTTGCAACTCTAGTTCTTAGACAGGGCTCTGTTTTTAATGCAGTCTATGTCTCTCAGCCCTATATTCTGAGGCGAACAGCAACACCATTTTCAAGGCATAAAGGCTCCTCCAGGTCTTAATCCCTTCTGTGTAATGGGGCATTTGTTTCTCTTCGGTGAACAGTAAACCTGTAATTCCCTTTAATCCTGAGCGAGGTTGAGAGAGTAGGGATCTGAGTTATTCACTCTTCTACCTACCTGCTATGGGCTTTTCATTGTCACAGAAGACCCTTCAGAATTCTCACAAATCCCAGAATATCTGTCTAGTTAGTCCCTAAAAAGATGCTACAAATGGAGTTCAGATTCTAGGTCAATTCCATTATCTAGGAAATTCTGAACAGAGGTTGCATTTGGCCCAGAATCTCTGACTGGCTGCTGCCACTTCCAAAGGATTTCGGGTAAGAATTAATTAACAAAGTATGAATACAATGAAATATATAAATATAGATATGATTATAATCAATATTTATGGAGCTAAAGCTTTTCTGGTCACATTTTCTCCCTTACTCTAAGCTGACATAGAGATGCTAATGTAATGCAACATGGAAATTTACTAGCAGATAAGAATTTTTTGCAGAACGTGGCAATAGCTGGATAGCTGGGGAAGCGAAGAAGGAGAAGGACAAAGACAAGGAGAAGAAGAGCAATAAAAAAAAAGAAGAAGAAGAAAAGGAAAGGAAAAAGAAGAGAAAAAAGAAGAGAAAAGAGGAAAGAGGTGTCTAAAGTTTCTTTGCCTTTGGCAAACTTTATGAGTAAAATGTCACTCCATTTGGATATAGCATTTCTAGACCAAACACATTTTTGGAAGTCTATTCTGAGCAGGTTTTAACTCAGTGCTAAGGACTTTTAAACTCTAGAATAATGTACATTTTCCATTCCTTGGGAATCGAGAGACAAAAATTTGTGGGAGCCTGTGGTTTCCTTATCTAGTCAATAAAATAAAGGGTTTGGTGTAACTTTTGCTTTGATCCCTGCACAAATTTGCCCTTCCGATTGTGATAACTGAGAATCTGAATATGTGTGAAATTTCCTCCCTGGTCACTTTATCTTCTAGATCTCAAATAATTCTCCCATTGAGTTCTGTAGTGCAGCAAGTACTTCATTCTATTTTGAAAGTGATTTTTTAAAGGAGCTTTAGTCCAAAGTAACTCATTAGCAATGCCAATGAAGGATTAAGAGGAAAATTTATTTTATCAACATAAATTACTCTCTTTTGCTTTTATAGATATGAATTAAATACTTATTTCTTGTAGCTACTCAAATTTAATTTTAGCAAAGCACAACTCACAGATTGAGACAAGGAGTTATTATAACTGGAGGAGATGATAGTGTTATGTTTCAGACTGATCTTTCTAATATCCTGCTCTAACCACTGATTGATCTCTCTTGGCACAGAACTAGACATGCCAGAGATTTCCATTTAGGTGTTAATTAGAATCTTTACCTTGAGTATGCTTCTGACAGTGTTTGCACATAACCTTTTCCTAATAAAAAGTGTTTGAAAAGCTTTAAGCACCCTTAGCTATTATACACAAAGGGGGGAAGGTGAGGAAGAAAGGACCCATAAACAAATGCACTAGTTCAGGAAAAGGTACTACAGATAATCAGGAGGAAGGTGTCCTTGAACAAATCAAAGATAGTAGTTAAGGGGTAAAAAGAAAAAAAAAAGAGGTCATTTCTGCAGGATGAAAATGTGAACCTGTGACTGAATTACCTTCCTCTCACAGATGCCACTGGAGTGACCAAAATAATGCAATCAGGGAGATGTGCGAATGGACCCTGGCAACAATGGAAGAGCATTTCTTGTGCTCAGAACACTGAGGTATTTATTTCAGATGTGGTGCAAGAAGGGCAGAAGCAAGAGAAGGACCAACCAGCTGGCGATTTCTTGTTGCTAGGGGAATGACTACCTGGGTTCACGAAGGGAATCCTAGCTGAACCGTCCTAACAACTCTTGGTTGAAACAAAATGAGCTGGAGAAAGAATGAACAAAATGATAATATAAATTGGCACATTTTGATCCTAAAAAGAAGACCCAGAATTGTAGAAGATGCTGAATCCCATCAGGAAATATAATAGTAACAACATTAACCACCACCAGCACAAACAACACTTCTCTATTGTTTAGTAGGTGCTAGGGCACAGGTATTAGTGTTATATAGATATTAACTCAATCATCATAATACACCCATCCAGTGGGCACTTTGATTATCCATCTTTAAATGTAGGAGAAACTGAGTCATAGAGATACTAAATTATTATAGGCAATCAGGAGATGGTATGATTATCTTCCTGGACAAATAGATTCAATCACATGTACATAGAACTTAAAAGAGCTCTAATGTATTAATAGATTTCCTGTAGTAAACCTGTTTGAAAACCATGGAGAAAAGAACCCCTTAACAATAACAATAAAGATATAAAAATGTAAGAATAAACTTAATAAGAATACAAAAGATTTATAATGAAAGTAAATAAAATTTTACTTAAAGGACAGAAGCAGCACATGAATAAATGGAGAGAAAAAATACATTTCTAAACAGAATCACCTAATATTGCAACAATATCTGTTCTTCTTAACATTATCTGATTAGGATTTTGAGGGGGAGGACAGAATATAATTAAAGTATTTATTTTGATTTTATTTTCAATTACAAAAAGAGCACACAGATATGTAATTTTATGGTTTAAAAAATCATATGTTATAGAAGTTGGCATTACTCTTGATCATCACACAATCACCTTCTTCTTGCCAGTTATTCATCAATTTATTGTGAATCTTTCCAGACCATTTTCTATGCTCGTGAATATAGAGATTTAAATGATGATAGATAGATAGGTAGATAGATAGATAGATAGATAGATAGATAGATAGATTAGATAGATAGATGATAGATAGTAGATAGACTGATAGATAGAGATACGGTTTTATGTTGTGTTCTCCTTTTTTAATAAATAATTTCATGCTGTACATGCTGTATGATTACTGGACATTTTTAGTCAATAACATGCCTTGGAGAGGTTTCCATTTTGTTGTAGAAACATCTATCTCAATCTTTTTTAACACTTGTAGTATATTCTATGGTAGGTATATAATGTACTGTTTTATTATTATTATTTCCCTATTGATCCACATGACACAAGTGCTGATGAGAGAGTGGGTGCTTTTGAAAATAAGGTTTTAGAGGTGCAACAATTATTGGTAATGACAGTCTAAGCTGTAACCATAGAAATGGGTGCTGAGTTAGACTGAAACACTAAATAAGGGAGAGTATGAAATTAAAAATCCAAAGAGTGATTGGATTGTCTGTGTAGGCACTGAAATCATCAAAAATGTGGAGAGGTAGAATGACAGAAAGAAAGGCAATATTCAAGAGTTGAGGAGGAGTGATTGAGAATATTTGATGATTATATCCAGGAAGTAGTAGAGTGAGGTGGTAGCTTCCGGATATACAGGCTTCAGAATAACTGAGGTTTGTTTTAGGAAGGTTTATTTAGTGCTATTTGATTTCTTAACCATGTATATGTATTACCTTAATGAAAATATAATTAATTAAAATAAATTAGACATGAAAATATTGCCAGAGAAAAGATAGATCAAGTCATTAACAAAGTCTTATGATAATATCAGAAGATAAGATCTGCATAGATTATTCAACAAAACATGTAACAATAAATGACAAAACACTTAAGGAAACAAAGTTAGATGTTTATTTCAAATCAACTTCCAAAGTTCAGTTCATACTGAACACAGTTATAAACATAAAAATAAAACTACTAGGAGCAAATATACCTAAATATTGACATGGTTTTGAAATGATAAAGGCCTTCTTTCACTTATCCCTATAAGAAGCAACTAAAAAATATATCAAAATTAAAAAACAAATAATAAACTGAGAAAATCTGTTTGCAACATTGTAAAGATAAATGCTATTTATAGATTAAGAATTGTTATAAATCAATAAGAAAAATGTGAACACCTCAATTAAAAATGAGTGTAGCACAAGAAAAGGCAATTCATAGAGGCAGAAACAGAGATAACCAATTGGCATATATTTAAGGATTCAGTGTTACTGGATTCAATGTCACTAGGACCAATCAAACCCACCATAAGCTATAATTTTCATCAGCCAAATTTTCAAAATGTTTTCGAATAATATATTCCGGTGCTGGTTAAGTACAGGAAAATGGGTACCCTGATACATTTCCTGTCATAGTAATAGCCACTGGAAGGTGGATGTGGGCAATTTGGAGTCCATAATTAATCTTTTCTGAGTATTTTTGTTCATTAGATGAGTAAATCAATTAACAAATGTATTTTCAAGGAATGTCTGAAACTTAACGTTCTGGATCCATTTTGTGTCAGTATTGTCATAAGGAGGAGAGGGTTTTTTTACCATTTGGAAATCCCCTCAGAGAAAGCACAGTTATTTTACTTTATTTTTATTTTTTTATTTTGATTTAAATAAGCATATAACTCACCACAAATTATGCTTAGCAACCTTTCTGATGAGGCATTTGGTCATTTTTCATTCTGAAGTGAACAGTAAGCATAGAAAAAAGTGAAACAGAAATAAAGGGAGCTGGAAAACTGCTGGGAATCTGAGAGAGCTCTGTGAATACCACCCAACCCCGCGAAATGATTAATGTGAGAATATTTTTGCGAAAAGTCCAAGAACTGAGCTTAACGTGGGGTGACACAAGAACACAACGTGTGGGTGTAAGATCGGAGGCTGAGAGACTGAGACGACAGGAGCTCCTGAGAAACCCCAAGAATCACATGGAGGGATGTGGGTTTTAGATGCTCCAGATACTTATCCAGCTTTCCAACATCACCATAACTCAGATGGAGATTCATGATATTAACATTCATATTATTCTTGTCATTTGGTGTGTTCTTTTTTTGTGTGCGTTAATATTTTTACCTCGAAAAGTACAAGACAGCAAGGTTAAAAAAAAATACACAGGAAATACTTCCCACAGTGCATTTTATGAGCTATTGATATTACTAGATGTATTTTCCATTTTGCTATGTAAAAATTTAGCTTAGCACCCGTTCTAACTTTAATGTTACATGGTATTTAACAGTTAGCCTCTTGGTTCATTGGTAGTAATTGTTTTGCTTGTTTCATTTTAACAAATTGAAGTTAGAGTCCTGGCTCTGAGTGCTTGCAGTTTGATGCTGTAAGTGGCTTCACACTGAGGAAAGAAGCGGAAGCTTTGTTGGCCTTTTACAAGCTGTAATTAACACCCTCCCCCACACACTCCAATTGATTATGAGAATGTAAACTCTGAGGTTAGACACCATTCACCAGGGAATAATTAACAATACAGATGATCAATTATCCAGAACTCTCATTCATCGATGGGGTTTTAGAAGCACTATTTGGTTTCCCATAGGTTAATTTAGGCCCTTGATTCTTAAAATCCTTCATGGTTAGTTTGGAAATTAATCAAACTTCAAGGTCAGTTTCCACTTATCTTCACTGATGTGATAGATTATTTGATTACTTGAAGATGCTCAAAGACCTTAAAAGACTTACAGATGCTAGGTGAGTTTAAGAAGATAATAGCAGTGAAGGTGCAATTTCTGCAGGAAAAAATGCACAGTCATACATTTTTGATAAGAAAAGAAAATTTTTTTAATTTTTTTTTAATTAAAGAAAAAGAATGACTATTTAAGAAAAATATTAAAAGAAGCCAAGCCTGAACTGGCAGGATGGTCTCTCAAGCAGAGACTTATTTAATTTATAAGTTTGTAAATTAGAGTCAGCTAACCCCGATTTTTAAGGCTATAGTTGGTGCTTCTCAGGCAAGAATCATAAGTTTTCACAGAGAATCACGAGCATGCAGAGACCGTTGGGTCTTTTTCTGTTCTGAGACCATGGGCCCTGTGTGCTCATGAGGGGCGAAAACAGAGATCTTGGGAGCCTAGGGAGATAGACTTTTCCTTTTTTCATCCCGCTTTTACACGTTGTAGACATAAAATCACAGTTGCTATTCTTGCAGCAAGAAATTCAACTTCTTCGATTTCTAACAAATATATTTTCCCAGTCTCTAGTGTTTATCACCCTTATTTCACAGTGTTTTATAACAATTTCACCACGAGCTGTACTGATAGTCTGAATAAACTATGTTAGTTTGACTATCTTTAACCCTTTTCCCATTTAGAAAAAAGAAGTTCAGCTCATTACCAGTGTTAATTTAATGTCATGCATAGGAATGCTACATTTTCTAGGATTTAACATTTTCAGCAATCTAGAGTTACTGTATTTTGTAAATGGAAATACCACTACCACAAACAGAATGCTATAAATAGAATATTGTCATTTGTTTCCAAAGATTATCAACATACTAGAGTGATGTGGAAATAATAACAAAAGTGATATTTCATGACACACTTTGGGGGTAAGTTAGGATTGAGATCCGTGAGTTACCTCTGAGTTAATGCTGCAGCTGCAGGCACCGCCAGTGAGTATTCTCTGGGCAAACGGGAAATGAATTAAAATTGTGAATTTTGAGAGGTGCATGTGTGTGCACACATCCTAGCATCCTGTAGAAGCTAGACCTAGAAGTTGAAGAACAAAGAGTTTGGCGCAAAAATTGAACCAAATCTTAATACCTTGACTTTATTTTCTCTTACACCAGTTCTTACACAGAATGCTCCCTGATCCCTGTGTACAAGTAAGTGCCCTCTCTGGTCCTCAGACACGATCAAGTATGCCTAAATCCTAGGGTGATGCAGTATTGCCACTTTTGTTTGTGCGTTTTGTTTTTCATTCAAGTATTCATGGAATATTTATTGAGGAATCTGTTATAGAGCATCTTGCATGGGTAGAGGGTCAGAAAGCTTCCCTGACTAGGTGACATTAAAGCTGAAATATGGATGAAAAATAAAGAGCTAGACACACTATTCTAACATTTTTGTAGCAGAATGTTTCTTAAAAATTAAGTCATTAGTTGAATACAACTTAAAAGCAAGTAAATAGACTTGTTCTGAGAGAAGCTAGTTTGGGGCCATGGCTTTGCTCACTCAGCCTCTCAGCCATGCTCAGTCCTCAAGGAGACCTCAGATATTCTCAGGACCTTTCCTAGTACAAGGATAAGTTATTGACTCATCTCAATAAACAATTCTCAAAAAATAGTTCACACCTCCGTGGAATAGTTTGAAAACCACTGCTTTAAATAAAGCCAATGGGCAATTGCTTCATATTGTCCTCCCTGCCTCCTGTTAATCCCATTTAAAGCTATGACACAGATTTCAGACTTTCCTCTTTATGTCCTAAAATTTCATATTCACAAAGCACCACTAACATACGTCTACTCTGTTCTTTCCTAAAGCTTCAGTGATCTATACCCTAGCTAGAAGGCTTCGCACACTTGAATTAGAATTAGATCATTAATGATAGTAATGAGTGTCTCTTGGGTGTATTTAATGATAGTTAGCTTTGATTAAACACTGAGAGGCTAAGTATTCCACTCGGAATCTCATCTTGAGATGGCTTCCATTATCTCTGCCTTTTGTCTATTTATTCCTATTCTGTACTACATGGTATAAACATAGACAATTTATACTTTTAAATAGTCAGCATATTTTTCCCTTATTATTTTAATTTTATTAAAATAATTAAAAGAATTACCTACTTCAAAAAAGCAAAGTACTTAATTTAGACTGTTGTTGTTGTTGTTGTTGTTGTTGTTGTTGTTGTTGTTAGTTACATAGGGGTATCCAAGAACATTTGAGAAAATCATTCAATTAAATCACTTCCATGTGGTGTGGTAAGCAGCATTTGCATATGTAAACTATATAGCTATTTATTATACACTGTCATTTAAATAGTCACCTACGGGAAAATTTTAGATTTTCCTTATAGAGTCCAGTCAAACTATATTTCATTTGCACTAAAAAGTTTACAAAGTCATAAGTGACTCAAGTTCATAGACTGCAAGATAACTAAGAATGTACAGATTTTGTCTTTAAGATTATCAGAATTTGAATACGACAAAGCACGTTGGCAAAACTATGATATAAAGACCATAAAAAGCAACAGGTTTCAAATGTCATAAAAAACTAATGTTCACCTGATGAAATCCAAATAAATGTAAGCTATTTTCAGTTCTGGTCTCTGCTTTAATTTTACCAGAATTCTTTTTTAAATGCCTGCACCCAGCATTTTAAGGACTAACTTGCAAGTCACTATACCCAACATGAAATATAAAATAATGCATGAAGTAACTATTCCACTTGATAAATACAAGGTCAGGTAGACTTGAGAAAGGACAGTTGTATATAACAGGTTGGTAGAGAGCAACGGAAAACAGAAAACAAAAAAATATACAGATTTTCAAGAAGCAGGAGATGCCAAGAATATAGATTAATTCTAACTCATCTCTTGATTTATATCATGCCTGTCCTAGTCAATTAAATTCAGCAATTAGAGAGAAGTCAGAGAGCCTGACTTCACTATTTAAAAGTTCCCATCCTTCGGCAAATTTTCTTAATTTAAGACTTTTTTAAAAATCATCTGTAAAATGGAAATTAGACAATTTAGTTCACCGCATTTTTGTGATAATTAAATGACCTAATTCTACATAAAACACCCAACACCATCTAAAAAATTATCTTAATAAATACCTACTATTATTTTTAAAAATCATTGAAGATTATTATATGCCAGCCATAAGAGAGGTTCTGGAGACATAAATATAGGTAAAAGAGTCTATACTTTCAAAGGGCTAGCAATTTCAAAGCATCTGAACCACTATATAGCAGGATAGATTGATAGAGATATCTAACATGTGCCCATTGGGAGATTTGTGCCCATTCTACAGAAAGAGCTCTAGGAAGGCAGAACCCCTGGGGTTTACTGTCACTGAGAAATGTGTGCCACTCTGAGGTTAAAAATAGCAGTGGCACAGGAGTATGCTGAACTTGCTACCTTCCATAAACAAATTTTATATCTATCTATGTAGAGAACAATTACTCTCGTGAGACAAATGAGGGTCGAATGAATAGCTCTGAACAACAAACAAAAGAAAGAGATCAAGTAGAGAACAGCTGGGAAGCCACAAGAGGCCACCGGGAGCTTCAGGAACACCATCAGCTAATTCCTCAGCAGCAACTTTACAGGCCAGAAGGGTGTGGCAGGGCATCTCTAAAGAGCAAAAAAAAAAAAAAAAAAAAAAAAAAAAGGAACCTGCAAGCCAGAATAATGTACCCAGCATGGCTATCATTCAGAATTGATGGAGAAATAAAGTTTTCTAGACATGCAAAAACTGAAGGGGTTCATCACCATTAAACCAGCTTTATAAGAAATATTAAAGGGTCTTCCTTAAGCAGAACAAGAAAGCCCATAACCAGAAATAAAAAGATATGAGAAAGAAAAAAAATCTTACAGGTAAAGGAAAATAATTAATAAATACAATGAATCAGACACTTAAAAACTACTCAGAAGGTCAAGACAAAAGTACCAAACTCAAACTACAAAGAGAAGTTAGTAGATACACAAAAAAAACAACAAAAAAGACCTAAAGTATGACATCAAATCATAAAACACAAAGGGGGAGTAAAAGTAGTTCTTTTAGAATATATTCTAACTAAAATGCCTATTATCTTAAAGCAGACTGTTGTAGATAAAGAATGATATACACAAACCTGAGGGTAACCACAAGCCAAAAACCTGCAAAAGCTTATGAAGAACAAAGAGAACGGAACTGAAACAAAACACTAAAGAAAACCAGCAAAGCACAAGGGAAGAGGTCAAGAGAAGGGAACAGAAGAGAACTATAAAGATAACTAAGAAACAATTAACAAAATAGCAATAAGTATATGATATCAATAATTTAAATGTAAATGGATTAAATGATCCAATAAAAAGTCATTAAATGGATCAAAAAACATTACCTATCTATACGCTGCTTAAAAGAAACACATTTCAAATAAAAAAAAATGGGACAAACTAGTCCATGCAAATAGAAATGAAAAGAAAGTCGGGGTAGCAATACTAATATTAGACAAAATCAACTTTAAAATAAAAATGTAAAAAAAGACAAAGACATTACATATTTATAATGGGGTGAATTCGAGAAGAAGATATAAGAGCCACAAGTATCTAAGTTAAATATTAATGGACATAGAGGGAGGACTCCACAGTAATACAATAATAGTAGGGAATTTAAATTCCGCCCTCAAATCAATGGATAAATTATCCAGACAGAAAATTAATGAAGAAATAAGGACCTTAAATGTCATATTATATCAGATCCACTCGAGACATTTTTTAGAACATTTGATCTCAAAACTACTGATTACATTTTTTTTGGAAAATTGAACAGATACATACAAAAAACAATATTAAACCATTTTCTTATGTCATATACAAAAATAGACTCAAAATAAATTGAACACTTAAGTGTTAAGACCTGAAACTATACAATTCCTAGAAGAAAACATAGGCAGTAAACTGACATTGCTCTTAGTAATACATTTTTAGTATTGCTTTGGAATAAGGCAACAGAAGAAAAAAACAAATGAGATCATATCAAACTAAAAAGTTTTGCACAACAAAGGAAACCATCAAAAAGAAAAGACAACCAACTGAATGGGAGAAGATATTCTCAAATGATACACTCAATAAGGGGTTAATAACCCAAAATGTGTAAGGAACGCATACAATTTAACACCAAAAAAAAATCTTATTAAAAAATAGGCAGAGGACCTAAAGAGACATCTCTCCAAACGGGACACACATGTGGCGAATAGACATATGAAAAGATGCTCAACATCATTAATATTCAGGGAAATATGAATTAAAGCCACAACGAGATATCACCTCACACCTGTCAGAATGGCTATCATCAATAAATCAACAAATAAAGAGTGCTGGCAAAGACGTAGGAAAAAGAGAACCCTCGTGCACTTTTGGTGAGGTAAATTAGTGCAGCCACAACAGGAAACAGAGTAAATATTCCCCAGAAAATTAAAAATAGAACTATCATATGATCCAGCAATCTTTTGGGTTTTTATCAAAGGAAATCTAAAGCAGTAATTCAAAAAGATCTATGCACCCCTATGTTCGTTGCAGCATTATTACAATAGCTAAGATATAGAAACAACCTAACTGTTCATTGATAGATGAATGGATAAAGAAGAGGTGGTACATATATACGATGGAATGTTATTCCACAATAAAATAGAATGAAATCTTGCCAATTACAACATGGATGGCCCTAGAGGGTATTAAGTGAAGTAAGTCAGACAGAGAAAGACAGATATATGATTTCACTGATATACGAAATCTAAAAAAAAATTAATAAACTAAACAAAAGAGAAGCAGACCTATAGATATAGAGAATAAGATGATGGCTGCAAAAGGAGAGGGGCGTGGGTATGGAAATTAAAAAAAAAAGCAAATAAGTAAATAAGTAAATAAATAAATTAAAATAGCTAAAATTGAAAAGAAAAAAAAAGAAAAGGAATGCGTGCCACTGCTTTGAACTTCAGTTGATACAGAAATGACCTAGTGGGTAAATAGCAGCTGGGCTGGCAATATTCTCTTCCTTGTCAGGTAGGTGGCTGTGTCTTTTACGTGGAGTGTACTTTTCTCCAGACTTTTAGAAGTTTTTGTAGAGGTGGACCCTCACATGGGTGTAAACGAAGCACTTTTTTACGGCCTGGGTATGTTGGGTAGACATGGAAGACGACACACTGAGACAGGAGATGTTACAGCCACGTTTCTATTCTCCTTCTGATTTATTCTTTCCCTTTCCTTCTAAAGGGGTTGGGGGGTGATTCATAGACCCTTACTCAGAGCCTTGGTCCTTCTGGCAGTTGTCACTTAATAGATTCGAGCAGCTGAGGGTCTCAGAACTTGGCTCCTTCTTCAGTGTAGAGTTAAATTTTCATGGAATACTTTATTATTATAATATTCAGTGATCCTATACTACATATGTTCAATGACTTGAATAGATTCTAGTTACTTCATGTAATCAAAAAATTTTTTGTTAATAAAAGAATACAATGTAAAAAAACAAAACAAAACAAGACCAACTCTCTTCAGGTATTTTTTTCAAGTTTCTGAAAATGAACTCACCCAATGGAGCTTATCACTGCCTTGAGTACATTATTAGTGCATGTATTGACTCATCTCAATGGACAGTCCTCAAAAATGACTTTAATAAGTTTGATTAAGCAAATGAAAGGTGAACGAGGGTGACCAAGCCTCTACCATCCTTTTCTTTTATGTCAGACTCAAGAGTTACACTAATGCAGACATGAAAATCAGCCCTTCTTCTATGTCCACTAAAAAATGAATCATCCAGGATACTTTGCGTATAACAGATTTTACTAAAGATTTAGGACACAAACATCGTCTGTGGTACAAAAATTAAAAAAAAAAAACCCTAAAATTAAATGTTAGCTTTCCCTTTTAAAAAATATTTCTTTACCCTTTCTACAAAATGAACTATGGGCTAGGGCTCTCTCTCCTCTTTTTCTCGTCCTTTATTTCCTAAACCTGAAAAGACACAGACAATTCATGCCACTTATTATTCAGACAGATGAAACTTTCCCAAATCCTACCAGCCAAGTAGAGTTTTCCCCTTTGCATATTTAAGTCTCACTACTGTGCTTTGCTGAACAGCAGACTGTCTACACTGGGCGGGGAAATGAGTGTAAAGATTTATTTCTCTTCTAATATGAATTATGCGATCCTCCACTTTGAAAGCGGAAATAGCTCCAGGCAGCTTGGTTTTTAACAATGACTTTTTTCTTTTTTTAATGCTTAGTATTGAGTTACTATTATTTTAATTTGATCTTGAGCCTCAAGAAAGAGTTAATTCATTTATGACGTCTGCACTGTGTGGGGTAGTCAAAAAACAAAAACAAACAAACAAAAAAATTGTTTATTCCCAAATAAATATGATCCCATCTCAGTGTTCTTTTTCAGTAGACATGCTAGAGTCAACTTCCATGGCCCCTACACACTGGATGTCTGGCCTTGGGAAAGTAAATGTTTATCTTCCAGGAGCTTTAGTTTTCTCACCCATGATGACAATAATAAGAGCCCATAGGATTGTCCTGACAGGTAAATGAAGCCCAGCCAGGTGGCCTAGAAGCTCAACACACGAACAGTAAGTTACACCCAGATCTTCAGCGCCGTGGTCTGAATCACACTGGTGTGGCAACCTGGCTGCTGGCTCTGAATGCCTGCCAGCCCACAAAGCACCAACAGTGACACCAAACAGCTTACATGTTACAGATCCTTAGGGATCTTCTGGAAAAATGCCTCCCACTCACTCAGCAGAGCCAAAACTCCTTCGTACTTAAAGAGATACGATTCAGTGAGGCAATCAGTTCACCTACAAGCAGGGACCGTCTCATGGAGATTGCCACTGTCCCTACGCTTTAGAATATTTCTTATTCATTAGACTGCCTGAGAACCCCTCACATTGATCAATTCCTCAGAAACCTGCCAAAAAATAAAAAGAGGGCTTTCTAGCCCTTCTTAGCACACATACCTCACAGCACGATGCAGAGAGCTTTCCAAGGTACTGTTCCCTATTTGATCATTTTCTCCTAACTCCCACTCTCTCAGTGAGACACCATCACCCTCCCCATCAACCTGACTCAAACTTAGATGGCACATCATGTTAAGGAGGTGCCGAAGGAACACTGTAAGGCTGGTCTTCAGTACCAGGAGCGTGTCTGGGGTAAGAACAGATGCCCTATTACACTGGAGCTCAGAATCCCTGATCTAGCTAAACAAAATTACATAATCTTTTATTAATTTCCTAGGAGCTTATTAATTTCTAAAATTAAATTCACAGGGGAGCAAACTTAAGGCACACACACGGTTTTTTCATGAATTTCTAATGGCCTCTATTACTTATTTCAGCAGAGAAATTGGATCAAGTGGCGAGTATGCATCTTTGTAGAAACAAGAGGGTTGGTCTATAATTCCCCATGAAATCTATCTAGAAATGTCTACAATGGAAAACCACTAGAGTATAAGAACTATCGCCCTTTACTCCCTCCTTAGGAGCTTGACAGCATTTGACGTAAAACCTGTGTGTGTGACTTTTGTTTTTTGTTTAAACAGTTGAGAATTTTAAAGAAAAACCAATGTCAGTCACATGAGCTAGAGCATCCAAAGGATCTGACTTAGGTATGTGTTTTTCATCATTAAAACTGTGAAAGACTTGGATTTGAAAATGAAAGCAGAAGTCAAAGTTTTCACCCATAAAGAGCTAAGTAGTCTGTCTGCTAAATTTCATCTCCACTAAACATGAAGAAAGATATATTTGCATCACTTTGGGGGAATTATGTTAAATAAGTTAAATTGTTAGGACTATGAAGTTTGAAATGGGAGTCATGAGATTTTGCAGAATTCCCAAACTCGAGTACATTTTAATGTAATTTAAAAATTATTAGCAATATCATTTATTGAATATGTACATGCAATAAGTGTGTTATAAAAACTATTTTTAATTCTCACAATAGCCCTGCAAAATAGATATGGCATTTGAACTATAAATACACTATCAGAGTTACAAAGCCCAATTTTGTAAGCCAGGTCTCTGATTCCAAAGCCACAGGTGTCTTTTAAGTCAAGTACTCCAATGCTTAAATCATCGTTACCACACTGATGAATTTGTGATTAGAATTCTGACTTCAGTTTTCATTTTGAAGAGTGTTAATGATAGGCATATATCAGATATTTTGGCTCCTCTCTATTTAGTAAATTGGTATTTTTTCTATAAAATTCTAAATTGTTTAAATGAATAAAGGGTCAGGTGTTTGAGGCTCATGCATGAAGATCCAGCCAGATGTTCTGAGACACATTTTATTTTAAGCATTGTCCTACTCTGTATTATTCTTCATATAAATAGAGAACCATGTAAAAATTCCTAGGTTCCTTTCTTTTTTCCTGTCCTTGATGAATGCCCCTGCTTCTCAGATACTGGGCTGACTTTCCAATTAGTGACTTCTTGGGCAGATTGGCTCAAAGGATATCCCTCCAAAAAAGTCTTTCAGCACTTTATCCCCAGGAGCACAACAGTGCAAAGGCTGAATCCTGAAGAAATTACCTGTGAGTGTAATATGGTAGCCACCTAAACTGGAGATTCTTGACCACTGCCCTAGAGAACCGAAAGCCGAGTCTAAGACCCACTGTCATCTCCTTTCTGGACGGTATTGAGAGCAAGGACCATGTAGACATCACTCTCATCCTCTGAACCTAGCACAGTGCCTGGGCAATGTTAGAGGCCCAATATGTTCTTGAGTTAAAGGTGAAAAGATATGATCTTCTCATGGTCAAGCCCCTAGGACTCTATTGCAACACGTTTAATCATTTTCACTAAAATAAGAGACCTATAAATAATTGTGGAAAAATCTATGTTTGTTTCATGCAGTGAAGGCACAGGCTAATCTAATATTCTTTATATATAACTTATGCCCTTTATATATACACATCATATCCTTTATACAAATTACATACATATATATCTTTTTACATATTTAAATATATATATATATATATATCCTATGTGTATTATTAGTAATATGTAATATTGGTTTCAGGTGTATGACAGTGCTTAAACATTTATGTAACTTATGAAGTGATCGCCCCAATAAATCTAGTACCCATCTGACACTGTACATGGCTTTTACAACATTATTGACTATATTCCTTAAGCTGTACTTTGCATCCTCATAACTATTTTATTACTACCAATTTGAACTTCTTAATCCTCATCTCTTTTTTATCTGCCTCCAACTTCCCCTCACATCTGGCAACCATCAAAATGTTTTCTATATTTATAAGTTTGTTTCTATTTTGTTTGTTTATTTTGTTCTTTAGATTCCCAATGTAAGTGAAATTATATGGCATTTGTCTTTCTCTGTCTGATTTGTTCCATGCAGAACAACACCCTCTAGGACTAAACATATTGTTGCAGATGATAAGATTCCACTTTTTTTATGGTTAATACTCTATTATATATATATAGGTACCACCTCTTCTTTATTCATTCAACCATTAATGGACACTCAGGCTGCCTCCATATCTTGGCTATTGCACATAATACTGCAATGAACATATGGATGCATGTGTCCCTTCGAAATAGTGTTTTGGGTTTCTTTAAATAAATATCCAGAAGTGCAATTACTGGGTCTTTCTTTGTTTCTTGTTATAGGCTTTGTTTTTAAGTCTTTTGTCTGGTAGAAGTATTGCTACCCTAGCTTTTTGTTTGTTTGTTTCCATTTTTATGAAACATCTTTTTCCATTCCTCTACCTTCAGTCTGTGTGTGTCTTTTGATCTGAAGTGAGTCCCTGGTAGGCAGCATTTGTAAAGGTCTTGTTTTCTTATGCATTCAGCCATGCTATCTTTTGATTGGTACATTGAATTATTTTAGAAGATATAATAAACAAGGGGTGTGAAGTTTTTAATAAAATAGAGGTTATCTGATATAAAGATTTATCTTCAATTTAGCTTTTTTGTATTAAGCATGATAGAGGTAAATTTGCATATCAGTACTCAGCACAGTGTAGGCCTTCAACAAATATTTGTTAAATTTTAATAAGTTAAAATAGAAGCACTTATAATTTAAAATACATCTAAAACTTAAATGTTTTTAAGATAAGGAAAATCAAATGTCTGAGAAACAACACATACATCTGGTTTCAAATTATTAAAGTAATTATTAATTTCAACAATGTCCATCAATTTCATTTTACAGTTTATGCCATGAGCATATTAGTAAATATTTGCTTTTATCTTTTGATAGTTGAGAGGATGTTTGTTCCAGGATGTAAAAAACAAAATGGCAAACTCTTTACCTAGTTTACTTCAGCTTGTCAGTTGAAGTGGGAAGCAGAGGGAAGGCTGTGAAGTCAGTAGAAAAGCAGCAGGAGAGAGGCCAGACCAGGCAGGTAAGGGGATGAGGAAAGATACAGGTCCACCAGATCCTCTTTCCCTGAATCCTCTGATAAGTTTGCTAACCATTTCTGCTGGATCTACCTCTAGGATATATTCTGAATCTAATCTTCTCACCATTCCACTTATTCCACCAAGTCGATAGCAACATGAGCAGTAAAAGCTAAAAATAAGAGTAGCCTCATCTTCACACAGCCCTAGAGTAAAGGCTACCAGCTACCAGTACTGGGGGACACTAGGAAACCATTTAACTTCTGGAGCTACAGTTGTACCCTGACTGAGCAATGCTCCAGCTCTGTGGGCCGACCGACTGGCAGCTCCTGAGAGTATATCCTTTCCTCCTTAATTCATGATATGTCCACAGACTGTACCTCCAGTTATTGAGAGATGAGCTGATGGTACCCGTTCATGTTCTCTGCAACATGAAAGAACCACTGAGTACATGGATATTGTGCCACTCGTCAGCACCCTGCTGCAATATAAATTGTATTCAATTCCCCTAATAAGAAGTTGACAAAACATGAGCCCAATGAAGGCTACTCTTCAGTTATGCCCACGATACCTCGAAGGGCATGCAAATACATTCCTTTACTAAAATGAAACACTCAATAATATATACAGAGGACAGAGGAAGGGATGAAATTATCTTGTGGGTAGGTAGTTTGTTTTGTTGTCATTGACTTTGTGTGGAGTCACCTGACCATCCATGTATTCACCCTCAGATGGACCCATGAGCATCTTTTTTTCTCTGCTTTCCTCCTTTCTTCAGCCTTGGCAGTACTCTCGGTTTTTGAAGCCAGTGTCGTATCCTCAGGGCTCTAAATATCCTCTAACCAGACCTGAGCACTGGAGGGGCTCTGTTGAGCTCCTTGGGCCCCAAGAGTTTCTGGAGAGAAGACTGTGTGTCCTCTACGTTCTTCCCAAGTAACTACCAAAGATGATTTTTTCCTTCCATTAACACTGATCACTTCCTGCGTGTCATTATGCTAGCAGGGTCTCTTTTACCTTATTTACTAATGACAGAAAGGGGTAGGTTAGAAAAAAAGGATTGGGGAAAAATCCCATCCTCACACATATGTATGAAGAGGCACTGCCATGGTTATATTTTTCTGGGTCACAGTTAATAAACACTGACAAATTGCCTATGAGCATTTCATTCCTGCTATGCTGAGATATGAATATTGGATTTTACTTCCTCTGTTTTTAATGTTTGGAGGAGCCTGCATTCATCATAGGAGAGATGGAAAATGAGGACTCTGTAATTTAGAGGCACAGTGTTTATAACAGCTTACTCTATAGGTTTAATAATATATTCTTTCCTAAGCAGCATTTGCTTCCTGCACCTATTCTAGACACCCACAGGGTGATTGTCTAATTTGCAAAACAAGTAATGAAGGTGAATGGCAGCTAGCAGCAGGCAAGGTGGTCTAGACTCCAAAATCACCATTAAAGTAAAAGGGCTTCACCAGTATTTGTCATTACACATTGAGCCATCATGTTTGAGAAGGAACAAAACATCCAACATGTTGTCATAATCACCAGCAACAATTAACATTCTGTGAGCCTGTTTCAATGTCTGAGCTCTCAGTTTAAAAAGACCTTGTTTGCTCTTCTCTCAAAAATCCTGCATTCCTTTTCAAGCCAGAGAATATAATTTGTACCTTTGTGCAGTGACCTACAGCCCTGGGCTGGAACTGGAGCTCTTTAAACTGCAGATAATAAGTTAGAGTAGTGAGAAAGATGAGAAATAGGATTGAACTTTAGCTGTGGTTCTCCCTGTGTGTCATTGCCAAAACTCTCGGGGGCCACCACATGATGATTTTATAACAACTGGAATCACTGACACAGAAAGTTAAATCTTCAGAGCTTTCTATATTACCCTGATGAAGCCACACAAGACACATGACAGTTATACTGCCATTTTCTGAGAAGTTCAGAACACCCCAATAAAGGACTCTGACTCATGAGTTATAGCCACCTTCACATAGAAGTCCTTATAGGTCAGTGTGCTTGATGGTGTGTGACTCTGCCAAACAAATGGATTGGTCTAGGTTAGGCCCTTGACCACAAATCAAAATCTGTATACTAGCAAGTGGTCTGAACTCTGGAATATCATGACACAGCTACTCAACTGGGGTTTTCCTTGAATAATCCTAGGATGGTGCCTGGCCAACCCCATCATATTCTCTTTCTTAAGGATTCTGCATGCAGAATCATGAAGAAAGTGACACAGAGAGCGGAGTATTGTTCATATTAATATACACAGCCTCAATAAGCAAAACAACCTAGATCTCCTAAAATAAAATGATTTATTGAACAGATATTGGGGCTGCCAAGATTGACTGGAGGCAAAACAGGCAAGACTCAGGGATCGCTGGAATACTAGACAGCAGAGGACACAGAAGAGGTCATGCAGCAGGAACAGAGTGTCTCTGAGGTGCTGTGCTGCAGCAACCATGAAACTACCTCTGTTGCAGCACTGAGTGGTTTTCTCCAAGAGCCGTGGACTCCAGTCTCATGGCCTAACTCTACATCAAAGTTTACCCCCTGGCTGCTCACATAGAGAATTTGACAGGTTGGCCGCAGCGGTCTTTGCAGCAGGAGTTGGCCACTATTTCCTTGGACGATCATATACAAGGAAAGATTGCTTCAAGTGAGATCAAGGTGCCTTTTGGAATGGGGAACTGGAATACCAGTCAAATACAAATACACCAAATGCTGATTGCAGATATCACTTTTTGATTTCTAACATGCATATTTACACTCTTCTTTCCAAATCTATGTGAAAAAAAATTTAATTCAAAATTGCTTTCTATACAATGTCACTGTCCTTCACATTTCAGTAAACACTTTACCTTTTTCTTACAAAGATTTCACCAAAACGTTCATGTTTACTAAGTCCAGCTTTGAGTTGAGGATCTCTGCCCATTCATTCACTCTTTAGAACCGTTATAATATTTGCCTACATTTCCTATATCTAATAGTAGGGTGAATGAAAAATAAAGACAAGGGAAAGTTAAATAGTTAAAATATAAAAATATATTCATTAACCATGAAGAAAGGAAGTATGGGTGGCGAATACAGTCTTTGTTTCTGAAATTGTTTTGAGGTGTATTTATAAATTTCATCCTGCCCTACAATATTTCCTTTGCATTTATCCAAAACCCCAAATGCTCTGAGTTACTTGACTATTAATATACCAATTTAATTTTAGGTGGATCTTGGCCTCACATGGCCAAGAGGTATTCTCAACTTCTAATTCCATAGTATCACTGCTGTATGTCCTGGTTGAAAAAAATCCTCACTTATGTACAAATATCTACACCAATGGAGCTCGAATACAGAGTAAAACTCAAAACAAGCTAGAAGTTGTTTACTGAAAGAATCTTATATATTTGCAAAAGGGCGTAGCTTTGTTTTAAAAGTATGAGTCTTCTGCTGTGGTTTTCCTACGGATGGTACTCTGCTGTGTGGAAGCTTTCTAGATTGCTTTTGTTGATTGTGTTTTCAGTCTCAAATCCAAGAAATCATCACCAATGCCAATGTCAAGGAGCTTACCACCTATGTTTTATTCTGGGAGTTTTATGGTTTCACATCTTACTTTCAAGTCTATAATCCATTTTGAATTGATTTTTGTGTATGGTTTAAGATAATGGTCCGTTTTAATTCTTTTGCATGTGGCTATCCATTTTTCCCAACACCATTTATTGAAAAGTCTGTTGTTTCTCCATTGTCATAAATTAATTTACTGGATATGCATGGGGTTATTTCTGAACTCTTTTTTCTGTTCTATTGATCTATGTGTCTGTTTTTATTCTAATAACGTATTGTTTTGATTTCTATAGCTTTGTAATATTGTTAGAAATCATAGAGTGTACTGTCCCTGGCTGTTCTCATTTTTCTCAAAACTGGTTTGGCTATTCAGGATCATCTGTGGTTCCATATGAATTTCAGGATTGTGTGTTCTATTTCTTTAAAAATGTTTTTAGAATTTTGATAAAGATTATATTGACTCTGTAGATTGCTTGGGGTAGAATGGACATTTGAACAATCTAATTCTCCTAATCTTTGAGCATAAATGGAATATCTTTCCATTTATTTGTGTCTTCTTCAAATTTCTTCTATTAATGTCATCATTTTCAGTATATGGATTTCTTCACTGGGTTAAATTTATTACTAGATATTTTTTTCTTTTTGATGCACTTGTAAATATAATTACTTTCTTAATTTCTCTTTTTGATTGTTTATTAGTGGCCTATTTTATTGTTAATTGTGCCCAGTAATTGAAGGTGTGGGAAGACCCGTCCTTGTCCCCAAAGGGAGAATTTCAGTCAGCACCTAGATTCAGGATGATTAGAAGCCGTACTCTCAGCAGCAGCTTTTATAGCATGCAAACATATACAGTCCTGTGAGACCACATGCATAAGCCTCACAACAACCAGAGCCAGGCAATCTAGAGGTGATTCCTGGGCAGCAGTCAAAAAAAAAAAAAAAAAAAAACTGGGTCTTGGCTGAGTGTACAAGCTCCTTTCTGGGAGATGCAGGTAAGCAGAGTGAGGGAGAGGAAGAATTGCATTCCCAGGGCTCATCTCCACAGACTCCTAGGTATGTGCTAAATCTGGAGCCTGCCCCATAGGCTGAAGTTTTAGGACAAGCGAGTGGACCTCTTTCAGAAAGACTGGGTGTGTTTCAGTCTGCTGTCTGTGCAGCAGCACCCTGTGGGTGGTGGCTGTCGAGAACCATCTCTCAGATTGTCACAGTTCTATGGGACCCAGGACTGCAAGCGCCTGTGATCACTAGAGCCAGGTAATCAAGGGGCAGTCCCTGAGTGACAGCCGTAGAAACCAGGCACCAGACATAAACATCAGGGCACCAGATGCACGTGAAAGCTCCCCTCAGAGTGATATTGGTGCTCTGGAGTGTGGCAGAGGGTGACCCCAAAGATGGTGCTTGTCAACTGGTAAGGGAAGCATAACAATGGCACCCGCCAAAAAGAGAAAAATAAAATCCTTCGAGTTAAAAAAAAAAATTGCACCCACAGGCTTTTGCAAAGCAGATGGAGAGCACAAACGTGGTGCCCACCAGCCTCCACCCCCAGAGAGTAGTCCAGCAGTTCCTATATTTATTCATTCATTCATTCATTCATCCATTTATTTATTTATTTATTTATTTATTTATTTATTTATTTATTTATTTATACACACACACACACACACACATATATGTGTATATATGTATATATGTATATATATACCATATCTTTGTTATCCAATCATCTATTGATGGACACTGAGATTGCTTCCACATCATGACTATTGTAAATAATGTTGCAATGGATGTTGGAGTTTATATATCTTTTTAAATTAATATTTGGAATTTCTTCAGATAAATGCCCAGAAGTGAAATTGCTGAGTTGTACAGGGATGTAAAAGTGTACCATAGGGAATATAGTCAATAATATTGTAATAACTATGGTGTCAGATGGGTACTAGATTTATTGGGATAATCACTTCATAAGTTATATAAATGTTTAATTGCTATATTGTATACCTTAAACTAATATAATATTGTATGTCAACTATAATTTTAAAATAAATTTAAATTAATTAATTAATTAAATGTATGTATTAACTTCCCCAGTGGTGGATAGATTGAGATATAATTTACTGCTGATTTTCTTAAGCTTTTTCTTCTAATAAAACATATAACTTAAAGGTGTACTTAACTGCATTCGTGCAGTATCTTTGCTTTTGTAACTTTGAGCAATGTAAATGAAAAGTTTTATATAATTAAAATTAAAATTCTGAATATAGAAGTTTTAAATTTTTTTAAAAAGAGCAGTTTCTCCATTTGTTACAGTGTCATGGGTCTCGTGGACCTGAGACTCACTGATTTTCAAAGACAGATATAGTGAGAGCTTCTCTCTCAGGTGTGTGTGTGTGTGGTAGGTGCCGTCGAGTCAGCTCTGATTTCTGGTGAGCCTATGAATAACTGATTTCTAATGTACCGTCCTCAGCAGCCCTGCTTAGCTCCTGTAACTCATGCCTCTGGCTTCTTTTATGGAGTCCGTCCATCTCATACTTGAATTTCCTCTTTTGCTGCTGCCTTCTATTTTCCCCAGCATTATTGTTCCCCCACCATCCCCCGCCCCCTCTGCCTTCTCGTCAATATGTCCCAGAAGTTGGACAACTTCAGTTTTGCCATTTTCCCCTCCAGCAATATTCCAGGACTCATTTGTTCATCTTTCTGGGCATCCAGAGTATCTGTAAAGCTCTCATCCAACATCATATTTAAATGAATCATTTTTTTTTCCTCCATAAGCCTTCTGTGCTGTCCACCTTTCAGATCAGTACTTAGCAATGGGGAATATAAAGGTGTAGATGGTGTTTGCTTAGGCCTCTAATAACATGATCTTTCTTTTTTCTTCCATTGCTACTCTTCCAAGCCTTTTCCTGACTTCTTGGCTGCAATCTCAATTTGAACCAATGACTGAATCAAGGTTACCAAAATTTTAACAATTTTAATATCTTCATTGTCTATGTTAAAGTTGTCCATTTCTTCTGTAGTCATAATTCTTGACTTCTTGATGTTCAAATGCAGTCCTTTCTTCTTTCACTCTCATCAGAAATCATTTCAGTCTATGGCCATACCACCCTGAACAAACCCGATCCTGTCTGATCTTGGAAGCTAAGCAGAGTCGAGCCTTTTTAGTACTTGGATGGGAGACCACCTAGGAAGACCAGGTGCTGTAAGCGTAAAAAAAAAAAAAATTATTTCAAATTATTACTAGCCCTGCTATAGGTTACCTCTTGAGTCCCTTGTATGGGGTTTGATTCTTTCACTCCTCATAGCTCTGGGTTTTGAGTTTCCTCCCAATTATGGTGACTGTGCCTGGGTTGGGGTTAATGGTGAGATTGTGCCTCAGCCTCTCCTACCTGCTTCAGTGTGGTTTCCTTCTTGTCCAATGTGCAGGAGTCATTCCACTAGTTTTTAAGTCCCCTACCCCCAGAGGAATTTGTTCCATAGGTAGCTACAGATTGGTGTTCCATGAGAAGGGGTGAGCTCAGGGTCTTCTTATGTCACCATCTTGAACCAGAAGCTCCTTTACCATTTATTTTGAAGACATTTTCATTGGATATAGATTTATTAGTTGATAATGTCTTCCAATAGGCAAAAGATGCTTCTCTTCTGGCTGCTCGCTTGCTAGTCTCCTGGCTAACATAGTTTTAATGAGAATTCTGCTGTAAATCTTTTCTTTGTTTATACATAGTGCCATGTTTTTCTAGGTGATTTAATATTTTCTCTTTCTTATAACTTTTCGACAATTTTTTTTTAAAGTGCATTGGTGTGCTTTTTTTGAATGTTTCTTTGGTTTGGAATTTGTAATTCTTTTTTTATTTGGATTATAGTTTTCAGCAAATTTTACAAGTATTTACAAATTTATTTCTTTAAGTGTTTTCTGTCTCAACTGCGCTCTCTCTCTCTCTCTCTCTCACTCTCTCTCCTTGTCATCTACTTACACGTTTGTTTGACTGACTGATAGTGTCTCATGGTTCAGTGAGTCTGCTCCTTGTTTCCACTGTGCTGCTTCATTTTGCAGAGTAGCTATTACCTCACCCTCAAGTTCTCTGATTTTTATTTACAGTACCTAATATGCTATTAATTGTTCCTAGTGTTTTTCACTTTATATTGTAATTTTAATCTTTAGAAGTTCTATTAGGGCTTTGGAAAATCTTCAGTTTTCTTATCATCATGTTTTTGTTTTCCTTTACATCCTTGAACATATTTATAATATTGATAATAGGTGTTAAAACTATGTGCTAATTACACCATTTCCCTTATATTATTTTTCCCCCTCTGATTATAGGTTATATTTTACTGCTTTCTTTAATGCCTAATGGTTTTTTTTATGGTAGACATCATGAGATTTATGTTGTTTTAAGGATTTCTATTGAATTCCTTTAAACAGTGTCATATTTTTAGCACACAGTAACTTTACTTGCAAGTCAGTTTAATTTTTTGAAAGTTTTATTTTAAGCTTTGTTAAGATGAATCTGGAGCACCCCTTATTCTAGATAGAACTTAGCCCAACCATTAAAGTAAGAGCTGTCCGAGGACTCTACCCAACTCCCCATATAGTACAAGGTTTCTCCAAACTGGTGGGAGAAAACTCTGTGTGAACTTGGAGAATTATTTAATCTATTAATTTGGGGAGTTCCTTTCTCAAGTTTTATAGAGCTTCATCTCTTGCATACACAGATAAACTTGTGCTCCAACATTTAAGAACGTTCTCTGCAGAAATCTGTAGTCTTCCCTGTGAAGAGCTTCCTTCTCTTTAGTACTATACCCCATAAACTCTGGGAAGATCAGCTACCTTGAGTTCCAAACTCTGTCTCAACTCAGAAAGACCACTGGGCTCTACTTGAGTTCTTTCTCCTGCATTGCATCATAGAAGTTTGATTGCAAGCAACAATAACTGACATTGTATTATTTCATTTATTCTTTAATAAATATTTATTGAACACTCACTCTGTGGTAGGCACTGCTTAATGAACTAAATACTTACAATGCAAACAACAGAAAAATTTCTCAGTCCTCATGACACTTACATTCTCTTTTACAAGAAAAGGATTTTTACTGGAAAGATATCTCCAATAAGCACAGAAAAAAATTAGATTATAGGAAATTGAGAGAGTCAAGAAAATAAGCAGAAACCAAGGTCCCACACAGAGACAGTATATATGCACACACTACTGTTGCTGAAATGAATAAGCCCTTTAATCATTTTCAAATTTTTGCCTCATTTGTTCAAGATTTGAAGTTTAAGGAGAAATAATTATATTGGCAAAATCTAAGTCAGTTCTTACCCCGAGTCTTCAAATTCAGGCAGAGGAAAGATCAGGACTTCTTAATTTCTACAGTGAAAGTCAGGCAAGATCTCCAACAAGATAACTGAGAATTATTTCATATAATTGAGAATTCTTTAGAAGGGAGTTCTGATGTGAGTAGAAAGGAGGGTAGTGATGAAATGCTGGACATCAGAAAATGACAAAAATTCAGTATAGCTGCGTATAACAGTCGAGACTCACAAAGATGGTAGTAGTAAGAAACAAAGAAAGCAGAAGCTAAATTCGAGTTAGAGAAGGAAAAATAAAGGTCAATTATTCATTAGCAAAGACAAAATAAACAACCGGAAGAGGAGAGCTGAATTCTAAGAAACTAACTGGCTATTGGGTCACCAGGACTGTTGCAGGCCAACTAGAGCTACTTCTGTTTTCTGGACAGTGATGGGTCATGTTCCAGTTGCCCGCAAAGACTGGATGCATGGCAGATATGATATTTTTCTCTACCTTTTTATTCCCGTAGTCATCTACAACGAACCCATCATTAAACAGAAGAAACCGGAGTGTGTCTGGAAGAGCTGACCAAATTTTGCTTGGAGTATGTCTGGAAGAGCTGACCAAATTTTGCTTTGCTAAGTTATGAGGAAGTTATGTAAGGGCCAGGAAATGCTGGAAGTTCTCCAATCTGTGTGGATTCCTTGCTCCGAGTGAGTGGGGGATCCCATCAAGAATTTCACTTGGAACCTGCAAACCTTCCCCACCTACATGGGCTTGCTATTCTGGGACTTCCTTTTAAGAAATGTGACAGAAGGTATCAGTGGTTTGACTATTGTTTCCACCTGTGACTCCCCAGCAGATATGATTCACTCAAAATAAGTCACTGGACTGGAAGTTTTTGCTCTAACACTTATAGAAATTAAGTGTCTCACTTTGATTTTTCAAAATGCAGATGACTTTTGCCATCACAGTGCAAGTTCTCTCCAAAGAATGAATTCCCTTTAAGCATGGTCGGCTGTGAATCAGGAGTTGTAGAGTGGGGAGGACAATTAAAACCAATGGAAATATTTAGTTCCCTGCCAAGAGTAGCTTGCCCAGTTAACAGATGGTGCTCAGATGCCTGCAGTGCACCGAAAACACCCTAGGCTAGCTGGTTGCTCAGCTGGGGACACACTAATTGCTTTTATTAATGAGGAGAGCTCCCTTTTCTCCACTGATGTTTCTTGAACTTTCATCTCATGCTTGGTTGGTGAAGCATCACTGCTAGAAGCCAAAGCACAGTTACAATATTTTTCTCCTAATCGAAATCAGCAGAGCATATTTTGAAGGAGGAAACAGGAAAAAAAATAGTTATATTTGAATTCCTAATGGCGTTTTAAAACCATGAGCATTTTAGAGTGCAAAATCAAGTTATCATCGAATGAATTTAAAACAACTACAACATGTTTCCCCTCAAGTTCTAAATGTTAGTTACCAGGAGTTAGGTGCTAATCAAGGACTGGATTTGGAGTTCAAAGACCAGGGTTCCTGTACCAGTTTCTCAGGGATGCTTCATTTGATATGACTGGACTTCAGCCTCTTTCTTTGTGAGAGGGGAGGATTCCAGTCAATATGAGACTGTCTCACAACCCTGAGACTGGCATCCAATGACATCCTGCATGTGACTAAGGTGTTAGGCAAATACAGGAGTCTCTACCCTGAAGTAGTGAGTGCTTACACACACTCGTTGTTTGTCAAACCAGAAGAGATCCTATTACCAGCCAGCGAGTATCCACTGCTCCCTTTCCTGTATGTTCGAAATCATGCTGGTGAAAAGCAGTTAGTTCAGGTCTCTGCTCCTACCTTTGTCAACTGCTCATTATACAGAGAGACCAGCAGCTTTGGACAGTTGGAAAGAAAGATACTTGTTCTCATTTCCAAGAATCAGCATGATCCAGAATTGAAGGGATTATTTTGAGACGAGATTATTGTCCTCCTGACAGTATTTTCTCTTCAAAAGAAAATCACTTTTCCCACCATTTGGACAATAACACAAGAAAATAAAGCATTGTGTCTGGGACAATATTTCAGATACAGGAGAAGGTGCACAATAAAGGGGGAAACACAATAGATTGAAAAGGAAAAATAGGTAAAGGGAATTAAAAAGAAGAGAGAACACTAGGAGGATGGAGAGCAACTAAGTGAAGATAAAAGAAAAAAAGACATTCTAAGAGAGAGAGATGTTAATTCAGCAAGAGAGATCAAAAGACATTTGAAACCAACTTAGAAAACCTCATTACAAACAGATAGTTTTGGAATAAAGGTCAACCAATGCACAAAGCTGTGCAAAATTCTGTGTGTGGAAAGAAAGATGGTCTAGTTGAAACTCCTACATATATAGCTTAACGTGTAGAGCTAGTGATTTAATACGTCTGTAATTATGGATGTAATTGATGCTCATAATGTTTTATTTATTCTTCCAGGGTGTGTTTGTTATGTCTCATCTTAGAGTTATTGATAGCCCCATCTATCTCCTTTCCCAAAGAGCGGCTTCTTGCACTCCAGAGGCACATCTTACTCACTCAATTCTGTGTTGTCTGCAGCACTAGCACAATAGCTATCACATACTAAAGGTTTAATAAACTTTTACATTGAATTATTTCATGACTTTATTATGTCATCTGTGTGGGAGTGCATGCACTGAGCAGTTCTGGAGAATTATATTTTGGTTTTAACTTCTCAAGCTAGAAATAGGCCAATAATGCACTAAATATGAGAACAATTCTGATAATCTGCTCATTAAACAGTGCCCAGGGAGTGATTGTCTGTCTGTTCTTGATGGAGTCTGTCTCTCTTCATACGTAGGAAGTAGGGAGAGGAAGTGCAGATTAGAGAGCTGCTGTAGGGCTAATTATCCTTATAAGTAGAGCAAGTAAAAAGGGGTGATGTTATGCACCGAAAAGAAATATAATACAATCTCCAGTCTTTGCTCCTTACGAAATGTAAAATGTATTTGGAGAAGGAAAAAAAAATGAAATGATTAACTACATGATGGGAACAAGTCATATGTGTCTTTACATTATGGAAATATTTTGGCAATGAGTGATAGGGGGTGTTACAGTTGTTCTCCATGACGAAACTAGTTCAGTCCCATTATTTGTTATTTCGGTTTCATTATCCTGAGGGAAGACCTCTTATCCAAATCTTCCTGGTTGGTTACTCCAGCCTGTTAACATTTGAAAACATCTTCCAGCATGGGAAGCCGATGACCTGATAGAGGTTGGTAGGTCCATTACCTGCATCAATGGACATTGATCTGCTGAGAATCCTTACAATATATATATATATATATATATATAGTAAGCAGCAGCATTTGAAAGCAACCCATAGTCTCCCTTAATTGAGGGTAA
This sequence comes from Eonycteris spelaea, assembly GCA_003508835.1. Classification (NCBI taxonomy): domain Eukaryota; kingdom Metazoa; phylum Chordata; class Mammalia; order Chiroptera; family Pteropodidae; genus Eonycteris; species Eonycteris spelaea. Next base: position 1,331,219 of record PUFA01000189.1, read on the forward strand.
TGTACACCTTCTTGATACAAATGATAAAGCTGCTTCTCTTTATCCTTATGTGACAATTCTACACTCAGACTGCCAAAGTGTATAAAGACTAGTGGATGACTGTGACAATGATGACTTTAGACAAAGTGGCTGAGAGTTAAAAGACCAAGCCTGTCTGATGTGGTTGGCATTTGACTCCCTGGCTCTTCAGGCTGGAAGAGGCTACCATCTCCTCTTCATTACAGCAGTGGTCTCCAACCTTTTTGGCACCAGGGACCAGTGCTCCTATGAGAATCTAATGCCTGATGATTTGACGTGGAGCTGAGATGGTGATGCTGGTGCTGGGGAGCAGCTGCAAATCCAGATGAGGCTTTGCTCGCTCACACACCACTCACCTCCTTCTGTGTGGCCTAGTTCCTAACAGGCCATGGACCAGAGGCTGGGGACCCCTGAATTACAGATGTTTCAATACTTATTATCTTTATGGTTATTTTTGTCTTTTAGACATAAAAAAAAATCAGGAATTACTTTTATTAAAGGGGACAACAGTAAAGAAAAAAATTCCTTCATTGGGTGAAGAGGAAAATCTATTTATAGTAGGCATTTAAAACTCAGAGGCATTTAATGTTTTCTTCACTTTTTAAAATCCAGATAAGGGTAGTAAAATGCCTAAGAATGACAGAAGTGAGTGTCATACACAGAATTCCCTGTGCTGGCTATGTGCGCCTGAAGTTGCTGACGGATTATGCTGATGATACTAGACAAAAAGACAAGCATCATGGAGTTTGGTGGGACACTTTCAAGTAGTTTTAACAGTGAAAGAGGGTGGTGGGAAAAGAGTTGGAACCTAGGAGGAGAGAGAGAAGGAAGAAACTAGCTTGATTTTGAAACAAAAAAGACATAAATTCACATGCCTTGTTTTCCAATTTATTTAAATCTAGGAATATGAAATTCTGTAAAAACAACTAAATTCACACCGTCGGTTACTTATATACAGAAGCCTTTGACATCTACTTCTGTTTTTCTTTCTGCCTCAAATTTTATGATCATAGCAATGAACATGAGACATAAGAATGATATAGGCAGAAGCTAAGAACACAGGCTTCAGAATCAGCTTCATGAGTTCTGACTGAGGAGAACCCATGTCCGTGCTTGTCCCTTTGAAACCAGAGGGCAACCGAGTCTGGGACTCACACTGCCCATGCCGTTTGGTCAAGGGACTGACACAGGACTTGGGCTAATTAGAATATGCGTTTAGTAGGGAATTGCAAGTGCTGAAGACACCGGGAAGCTATCGCTCCAAGGCCTCGCGCCCTGAGTATCTCAGATTATATAGGGAGAAATCAGTTGTCATGGAAACTAAGGGAGTTGGTGTCATGGGGGCTACTGACTGGATGATTAAAAGGGATTGAGGTAATTGATCATTGTGTCTGCTTCTGGAAACATCCATGGAGCCATCCCGTCTGATCCTTGACCTGGTTCCTTGGCTGGTGGGGTTGTAGTTCTGCCTCCATGGGCTTGAGGCTGAAACATATCTAAAGTCAAGATGTTATCCATTGTCTAAATTCCAACTTAAAATGATTGTCCTTGTGATTATAGACCTGAGGTTCAGTTAATCTTATGTCCTAAGGCTTAATGATTAAAGGAGCAGGCATACGGAGGATAAAGGTGGGCAGGAGGGTGGTGAAGGGAGCAAGCGAGTCACAATGCCATTATTTGGGCAAAACCCGCTTGAATCAGAGAGGAAAAAAAACTATATTAAAGAAATAAAGTTTGTGTGTGGTTACAAGCTATAGGGTAAGAGGAGGTAAAGCCAAGAACACCATGAGGCCCATAGAACAGGGGTCTTTATATCAGGTCCTTCACTTTCACTGCTCTATGCCTTGATTTCCTCATCTATAATCTGAGATGTAGAAAGAGTACTTACCTCAGAAGGTTGTTGTAAAGATTAAGTAGATTAAACATCTAAGTCGCTTAGAACAGAGACTAGTATATAGGAGATTATCTATAAATTAAAGACACCCCAAGAGTCTACTGACCATCTTATCCACCTCGCCTCTTAATTTTAGCAGTTTACTTCCTGAACCCTTGGTTTTCTACTGAATACAGAATAACTTTACTTCCAAACACTTAAACTTTAAATATGACAGGATCTAACCACACCTTCTATCCTTCCATTTTTCTAACTCCCTAACCTTGGTAACAAGGTTAAAAGACAAATGACTGATTGAGAGAAGATATTCATATATTATATTGACAAAGAAACGGTGTACAGAAATACAAAAAAATTCTTACCAATCACTAAGAAAAGGACAACTCAATAGCAATAAAAAAAAAAAAAAAAAAAAAAGGTCAAACAAAATGAATGGGGAAATAATCATAGAAAAGCAAGATGCAATGTCCAAAAACATGTGAAAAGTGCTCAGCCACATCAGTAATCAGTGAAGCAGAGCAATAAAGACGCATGTCATGCTCCAGAGACTGAGATTAACTCAAAGTCTGGATTTGCTAAATGCTGGTGAGGACATTTGATAGAAACTCTCATGTGTCGTTAGTGGGAGTTTAAATTGATAAACATTCTTTGGAGAACAATTTGGCAACATCTGTCTGGTGATGCTAAAAACGTTTTGTGTTGGACACCACAGGATGACTACCAACCTCCCTCCCCTTTAACAGAAAAAGGAAAGAAGCAGAACAGTATGTATGGTGGACCATTTGTGTAAATTATATAAACACACAAAAGAATACTATTTTGGGCCAATTGACATATACATATAGATTAAGTATAAAAAACATGATCAGTGAGAACACACATGAACTCAGAGGGAAAGGATGAGGCATGTTAGAGATATAAAGAGAACTCCAGTTGTATCTGTAGTTTATTTCTTTCACTAGAGATGCGAACCGCATATAAAGAAACATTAGCCTTTATGAACACAGTTTAATGACAATATGGGTATTTATTACATTGCTCTGGAATTTTCTATATGCTTAAAATAATTTGTAAATATTTTCAAAAATAAAATAAAAATTTAAACAAACCAAATTAGTAGGAAAAAAGACAGAAAGAAGAGATAGAAAATGGAACTGGGGGTAGGATTGTCTTTCCAATTAAAATTAAAGAGTTCTTTATTATTTGGATGTTATATCTGGTGTAGATTTTGTGTATAACCTCTTAAAAACAGAGAATTTTGCAGGGAAATAAATTTAGTCTACCAATTATTTCAGGCCATCAATTTCCTCCATGTTTTACTTTCTTTCCTGGGCAGACCCAACAATATAGTGGATCACTCTGATGACCCCACATAAGAATTCTCCACTTCCTATGTGTCTTTGGGAAGTTCACAGTACATTGAAAATAAATGCCAACATATGAGATCACCAGAGAACACTGCACTCCTAACATTCCATCATATCATCCCTACTTCACACCAACAATTTAATTTCTCTTATCTTCATCTCAGCTTTTGGGGAAATAGTCACCCACAGTGCTGATTTAGTATGGTCCTTAAGTTACCTTTGATCCATGTCTTCATGCTTCAGGTGATGTCCTTCACTCCTGAGATTTTTTGTCAGCCTGTACACTTGGCTGCTCAAATGTGTGACACCAATCAGATCTTTACCATCCATCTCAGGCTAGATTCCAGGTTTCTACTGAATTTCTCTATTTAATTATGTCAACCTGAAAACACCAGTTTACCCAACAAAAGAACGGGCATGGTGGGAGCCAGTATTTGTGATCTATAAATGGAAGATGTACAAGATGGAGTCATGGATAGATGGCTGGGACTAATCATTGAAATTCATTTGGGATCGCCTCAAAGTTTTGACACTCTCCTCATTGAGAGGTGGGGCTTAGGCCCTTCTTCTTGAATATACATAAATTTTATGACTTCTTTGAGCAATAAAATATGGCCAACGTTAACACTGTGCCACATTCAGAGCCCAAACCTTGATACCAACAGCTTCCGCCTCCTGACTTTCAGCTCCCTGTCTCTGTGTGCCCTGCCACCACTATTTAAGAAGCCCACCTCCCTGTGACTGCCATGCTGGAGAGACCACATGTAGGTGCTCCATCTGCCAGTCTCAGCTGAACCAGTCTACCATCCATGCCATACAGAGTGCCTGACCTGCGAATGAAGCCATCTTGGATGGTCTTGACCAGCTCATCACTAGCTGAACACTTCTGAGTGACTTCAGTCTGTGCACGTGGAGCTGAAGAATCATGCACTGAGCCCCGCTCAAATTTCTGGCTCACAAAACTGAAATATCGCAGATGGCTACAAGACACTAAATTATAGAATTTGTTTTGTATTAATAAAAAACCAGATAACTTCTTCCTCTCAAGGGCTGTTTAATAGGCCTCCTGGACTTGCACATAGTTCTCATCTATGAAAGTTTACAATTATGATAGATTACTCAAAAATAACTATAGTCCTTCATTGTTAAAAATGATACAGCACATAATTATATAAAAAAAATTTGAAGACCTCATCTTTATTCCCTACCTTTATTCCATTCTCTACCACAAAGCGAACCACTGTCTTATTAATAGATATCAAATTATTTCTAGATTTTTGCTAAACAAAGCAGTGCTGCTCTAAGTTGCCTTATACATGTGGAGTAGTCACTGTAAATTTTAGTTTCATAGAAGTTAAATTGTTGGGCCAAAAGCATATACACTAAACATTGTGACATAAAATATCAAATTATCCTCCAAAAATATCTAAAAACCTTTACCCGTTTGTATTTATTAAACTCACAATAATACTTATTTCTAAAAACACTGGCCATCAATGGATGTTGTCAATAATTTAAATCTGGCCACACTGAATAAAAAGAAGTAGTAGCTCATTGGTTTAACTGATATATTTCTCATTACCTGTGAAGTTTATAGTATCTTCTCTTATGTTTGTTATTACTTAAACTTCTTTTTCAGTGCATTTACTGTTTATACTTTTAAAAATTATTCTATTGAATAGTCTTTTTGTGGATATTAATTTGGCAGCTCTTTGTATTTTGAATATTTGTTATCTGCTAAGTTTGAATATTTGTTATATGCTAAAAATACTTTTCTTTTAGTCTGTGGCTTGTCTTTTGTTTACTAATTTATTCAAGAGATATTTACTGAGCATTTAGTGACATTATTATAGGTACTGGGAATGTAGCCGTGAATAAGAAAAAGTATCACTATCTTGAAGTTAATAGTTTAGTGCGGAATCTATACAATAAACAAATAGCACAATGTCATATGTGTTATGAAGAAAAATAGAATAGGCTAAGATATATAGAGGGCTGTAGTGTGCTATTTTAGAGAGGAAAGCCAGGGAGGTCATCTGAGGGCTGACATGAGCTGTTATGTAGAGAGAGAAAAAAAAATTCTAATCTGAGGAAGTAGCATGTGTGAAGGGCCTGAGGCAGAAGCATGACGGCTCTGTTTCAGGAACTGCAAGGAAGCCAGTGTGGCCGATGGACTGAAAGTAAAAAGGAGGATGCTAAGACACCAGCCTAGAGAGACGGCCAGGGCCCAGAAAATTAATGGTTTTGCACTTTATGGACTATGAGGTTTATTTCATTGGAAAATGGAAGCGATTAAGGACTCAATCTGCCTTCTATTTGAAAAAGATTTGTCTGGCTCCTGTGAAGAGTAGACTATGTCTGTGTGGGTGTGTGCGTATGTACTCACGTGGATGTGTTGGAAAGAGTCAGAGGAGGGTCATGTGGTAGGTTACTGCAGCATATGGTAGGTAATTTTGAATATAAAACTCACGAGAGCAGCTGATGGATTGGCTGTGGGATACGAGGAGAAAGAGAGAAAAGGTAATTTCATGGTGTTTGGCTTAAACACTAGGTGAGTGACGGAGCCCCTTGCAGAGATGGAGAAGGCTAGAGAGAAAAGCAAGGGACCACTTTTGCACATATTAAGTTGGAAAAGCCTATTCAATATTTTGCTGTCACGTAGGCAGTGGGTGGAAGAGCCTGAAGTTCAAGGGAGAGGGGGTTGAACAAGGAGGCAAGAGTCTGTGAGTCATCAGTGTGTGGTGTTCCATGTCAAGTTATGGAACTGTGTGGAAGTCAGTGTGGGCAGGAAAGTGAAGCTGCCCAAGGCCAAGTGCTAAAGCACTTCAGTGTCCATGGAGGAGTAGAAGGGGAGGACCCATCATGGAAACCTGAAAAGAAGTGACCAGTGGGGTGATAGAAAACCAGGAGAGGGTGGGGTCCCAGAAGCCCAAGGAAGCACTTAGAACAGTGCCTGGTGCACAGTAAACGCTACACAAAAATTAGCTGCTACTATTATTTCTCCTTTTGAAATCTCGTCATCCCCAAGTACTCTTTTGTGCTATGACCTCAGATTGGGCTGAGTTCTGTGACAACATTGAACAGTACAAGATGACAGTTGCTTATAGCTGTGTCAGATTCCAAGCTCAGAGTTTAAATCATAGAGAATTAGATTATATTGCAGATTTAGAAGAAAAACTATAACATGAAGGTCATTGGTGACTTTGAGAATAGAGGTTTTAATGAGGGAAAATTCTAAATGGATTGGGCTATAGAGTGAACAGGAGGGGGAGAAAGAACATAGCAAGTCCATTGTTGAGGAATTTGTTCTAAAGAGAAACAGAAAAATAGAGTAACAGCCAAAGGAAAATACAAGGTCAAGGAAAGGTTTATTTATGTAAATTGGCAAATGTTTTTCTAGGAGGATTTTGTGCTAATGACAAGGAGCCAATGGAGAATCTAAATTAGTGATATAGGAGAATGAGAGAACAATTCTAGAAATAAAGTCCTTGGGTAGGTAAAAAGCCACATGACCCAGGGTACGAGTGTGGCCTTAGGTGAGAGTGCAGATTGTTCACCCATTTGTAACACCAGGTAACAAAGGAAAAGCTGCAGGTGCAGAGCAGGTGGGCTGGTAGATGCTGGACAGGAGGATGAGAAACTTCATTCTCACCAGTTCCATTTTCTCAGTGAAACAAGGTCTTTGGTTGGGAACAAGGAGGCAGGAGTAGATGTTGGAGGTTTGTAAAGAGAAGAGATTGAATGACCTCTTTGACTTGGCAGTGTGACTTCAGTATGACACCTTCCAAGGCAGCTATGAGGGGTCATTGGCGATGCGTAGCCATGTTAAAGTGAGCCTGGGGTTTTTATATTCAGCCGTTGTTATGTATTTTTCTCCATCTTCATTGTTTTTGCTGTCTTTAATCATATGTAAGAATTATTCTTTTCTCTTTAGACAGGCAACTAAAATCACAAATTTTGCCTCTATAATCCAGGGGTTTGTTTCTATGTTCTTAAGAAGACTACATGTCCACCCTAAAATTATTTTTAAAAATTCTTCACTATTTCTTCTAATATTTTCATAATACATTTTAGCATTTTATTTCATGCAATTTTTTTGTGTATGTGTCCAAATTTATTTTCCTGAAAATGGTTAATCAGGTGTTTCAACATCATTTTTCAAAAATCCACACTTTTCCCTCATAAACGCCATGTTGGTAACACACACAGGTCTATTTTTGGACTTCCATGCTTATTTCATTTATCACTTGTCTGCCTCTGTGTTATTACCACATTGCTTTAATCACCATAATTGTTTCAATATCTAATAGCAAAAGTCATCATTCAAATATTTTTCAGAAATTTCATGGCAAACTTGGGAATTTTATCTTCCAGATAAAATTATTTCCAGGTGAATTCAATTCCACACAATAATTACCTTGTAAAACATCATTTAAAACCATGAAGGGATTTCATTTGGAATTAAATTGAATTTATAGATTAATTTGGGAGAATTAACATTTACACTCTGAGGACTTTTCAAAGAGAAACCTGTTATTCTCAGTATTTATTTGGGTCCTCTTTTATGTCCTTCAAAACAGTTTTACAGATTTCTTCAGTGTAGAAGTTCTGTGGCATCTTAAAGAGATTTTGTAATTCTCACACCATAAAACAAAACACATCTATTATCTTCTACGTGGCCCCTTGAGCAAATTAATCTAGTTTCTTTAAAAATAGTTTCTTTACCTGTTAAAAGAGGATCGTTATGAGGAATAAATGAATTAGTGCATGTGAAGCACTTAAAACCATGCCTGATGCTGCCATTATTACATCCCCTTTAGAAACCCCAGAATCCTGAGTGGTCCCTCTGCCTTCTGATGACACCCAACCATTGCCTTTCTACAAAGGAATCTGTTCCAAGCCTTTGATTCCAAAGGTGTCTGAAAAAATGTAGTTTTTAGACTTTTAGCTTCTGTAATACAGGAGAGAGCTTTGGAGGGCAGGATGATACTAACAATTTCGGAGAAATGATAAAGATTTCTTATGAAATATGTAAATAGTTATTTTGGAACTGCTCTATAGATGGTTGTTTGTATTTGGAACCACATTTTTTTTAGATAATCTGAAGTAAATCTACATGTAAAAACCGGACAAGTTTTAAAATGTTTTAAAGGTATAGGGAGACTACAATAAATAAGTTCCTTGAATATCACTATATTTATTAATACAACCAACAAAGTACATCTTTTGAACTAGTTGTGCAAGCACATAACATTAATTTCATATTTAACAATTGACATTTATATCATGTAATGTTATTTTTCATGTGCATTCAATACCACTGCTTTTACACAAATAACAAAAATACCAGTTAATTACCCAAAAAAAGAGGCCATAGCAAAATACTTTGGATGGCTATATTTCTTATCGAATAATTTTATTCCCAGAACCAAAAAAACTATTAGACTCTTTATCTGTTAAAAAGAAAAATTCTAGGAAATATTAAATGTTCTCAGTATCAGAAGTCCCTCACAGAAAACTTAGAAACACATATGTTACATGAAAAGTCTTCCTATATATTCTCCATTTTCTCCTTTCCTTAAAGAACAGAATTTTAGACCAAAAAAAAAAAAATTGGAAATGTCTAGGTTGGGCTTGTGGAAGTGACATTCTTCTACAGTGGCTATTGTTGACTCACTGACTGGGTAGAGGGTGAGAAGATAGCAAAAAGGAATCCACTTCTATTTCCCTGTCTCTCTCTCTCTCTCTCTCTCTCTCTCTCTCTCTCTCTCTCAATCTCCCTCTTTCCACCAAAATAAAAGAATACATCTAATTATAGAACACAGTGGGTTCTCCTCCATCTAAGTATTAGCATAATAGCTTACAGGAGGCATTACCAGTGTGTTTCAAACCACCAAATGTGAGATCATTTTTGTAGGGATGTTCTAATTTCCAAGACTTCAAAACATACTGCATCACTAAGTGAGCTAAGCACCAAGAAAAGACAATCTCAATCTCTGGAGAATGTCTTTAGAAGAACATGGTTACTAGGGTCCTAGGTCACCATAAAGCTGCTTCCCGAAAGTAAGTAAAATAGGAGAAAACAGCTCATGAAATAGTATTGTGTATGGCACTTGAGAAAGCAAGATGTTCAGTTGCAGCGTCACTATGATCCGCTGACCTAATTTACATGTCCCAGGATACCTGCCCTTCCAATGCATCGGTCTATGGCTTCTGCCCTCTCCAATGTCTTTATTTGCCAAAATTGTCGACATCGTTTTTCAGAGAGCAGAATCAACACAACATTGGTTCAAAGAAAGTATTCTACTGCAGTGGAGCCGAGGACTGCAAATGCTTGAAATCTCACTGGGGAGGAAAATACCACTTCCCTCTAGTGCCTTCCTGCTGGGCATCAAGGCTGATGGGTGCTAGATGAGACCCCACACTCACCCCAGGCAGTGGGTCCTTTCGCTAACTCGCTGGGAGTGTGGTCCCTGGATCCTCAGAAAGCCTGAAACGTGAGGAAATGGGCCTCAGGATTCCCCGGTACTCAATCCCAGCAAGGATCCCAAGGCTCAGCACAGTGCCTAAACGTTTGACATGTTTACCTTTATGCAAAATTAAACGTATTTGTCCAAAAGAAAAGTCATTATTGACTTAATCATTGTAAACAGCTAAGTACCAAACTATGAACTCTGATTTAAAGAGAAAATACAGCAGGGGAAGCCCCCAGGCACCGTATGCTGAGTTGTGCAATAATATAGTAGTCCCTAAAAGCCCAAACCAGGAAATATGCTGACGCAGAAATCTGGCAAGGCTTTGGAAAGTAGCATTTGCCAAGAAAAAAAAAAAAAGTTCTGTTAAAATTGTTATTCCGTGTGTAGTAGCATAAACCATTTTCTTTCACCTCTATAATTTCCCTATCATTTAGTTTCCAAGACAGCGCTGCCTGGCAGATTTTTATAACTGTTTATTTGGCTGGAGAATGACGATCAAGGTGACTTTTCCACTGCTGACCCTTCTTAGGTATGAGCAGCTCCTGGAGGAACCATCTCCTGTAAGGGGTGGGGGGGGGGAGGAGAATAGCCTGTTACCATGTCCTAGACAGAGCTCATCCTTGTGGAAACTAACCTGGTTTGGGACCTACATTGCCACGTAAACCTGGCCGTGGCATGTAATCCACACAATTGTGGATTAAGTTTACCTTCTAGTTTTCAAGGAACACAAAAATAAGCTGTGTAATTTGCATCTCTCTTGCTCAGAAACGTCATCATTTATTACTGCCAGTCTTTCCTTTTTTGTTAAGCTAATCAAGATGAACTGTGGGAATAAGCATTCCACAAAGAGTTGATTGAAAGAAACAAGGAGATCCCCAGATAAACTACGTGCACAATGAAAAACATTGAGTAAAACCATATAATCAGTCTGGTGTTTTCAGTTTGCTTAACGAGTGAATGCACCCACAAAATCAATTTTTACTTCATTGGATGGAAAATGTGGGTAAATATAATTCAGTTGAAAATAAGGATCTATGTGATTCCAGACAGAGAAACAATTAGAAATCGAAAGGTTACCACGGGAATTGGGAAAAGATAAAGAGATAATGGGCAAAATACGACCTAGGAAGGGGCTCCAAAAAGTGAGGCGAGATGGTGAGGTGTTAAGCGGACAGGAGTTTTCTCGTTGTCACTTGCTCTCTTTAAGGGTGCCATTTTCATTCTGAAAAGGTTTCTTGGATGAGGTGCACTTTTAAATGAAGGATTTGGAGAAGATGGCGAGGCTGGCTGTCAGAGCAGAATATCACTCCCGCGCAGCAGGGGAGAAGGCTCGCATGCTAAAAAGAAATGAAGGATGGAGAGAGGGCCCGTGCGTCAGGCTGGAGGAAAACGGCGGAGGAGACGCGAGGGGATGCGCTGTGACAGTTAATATGCAGCTGCCTCGGGGGATGGCAGGACTAACAATAACCACGTCAAAACACAATTCAATATCACGAGGGAAAGATGTTGTGAGGAATTTAAATCAAATGAAAATAAAGATCGTCAAAGCACGGAGAGAATAAGGACATTAAAATAATAAGGGTCCCCTATCTCTACCTGCCTCCTGCATTACGTCACCGTTAAACTTCACTGCCTAGATTCTGAAGACGCTGACCAGGGGGGCCACTCGCAACCTTCACATTTCCAGAAATAGCAAACCGTGATGCAAAGTCTCCCACAAGGAACTAGACGTTTTTATCTTTCTGTCATCCTTAAGGAAAAAATAAAAATAATCAGCTCGCTTGATGCAGTGCTTCCTATCCGGCAGGCACAGTTCTGAGCACTGGACGTGTGAATGCATGCTATCCACAGAACAGCTCTGTGCTGTTATTGCCCTGTACTTTGATTGAGGAAAATGAGGCACAGAAAAGTTAAGTAACTCTCCCAGAGTCACACAGCTAGGAAGCAAGGAAGCCTGGATGCAAACCCGGGGAACCGGGCTCCAGAGCCTGAGTTCATGACCAAAACATGTTGCTGTCTCCCAAGGCACCAGCACTGACACTGAATATGACCTTGAAAGTTTTTTCACTGCCTTCCAAGGGCCTCAATGTCACAGGCAGAGGGAAGGCCGAGGTCCAAATCGAGTTGTTTCTATTTCTGCAGGGTGCGTAATGTGAAGACAGGGGCACACATGCAGAAATCTGGCTCATTTGTTCTTCACATCTGATTCATTCACAAAAATGCCAACCTAGTCCTAGTTCTTAGAGAAATTGTTATTGTCTTATCCTGTCTCTCCCCAAATTTGAGCACAAAGTAGGCTATTTATAAATCCTAGCTTGTTGTCAGATTTAATTTTTAAAATGATAAGACATCCAGTACCCTTCTGTTTATAGAATCTTGTCTGTATAGGTTAGACCTTGAACTTATCTGATTTGTCTAATTATTGTCATTTTTTTTCCCTTGAAGGATAATATTGCATTTCTGGATTTGCAAATTTGTTGACTGTGTTCCCTCATGTTTGTCTTTTGTGAAAAGTATGATTCATTGCTGATATACAAGGACAAATTCAGTTCACGGTAATGGCAGTAGAAAGGATGAGGGTTAGGAAGGTGGAAGAGAGGAAGAATAATGGGATTTGTGCTAACTGAAAAAAATACATAAATAAATATTCTTAGCAGAGAAGTGATATCTGAGTAAATCAGTTATAAAAGACCCCAATCTTTCAAGAGAGGAAAAAAGGTGATGCTGATAGGAATGTGTTTTCTTTTAATACCTTGATAGAGGTCTTCTTGTTGAAGGCACTATTCACTGCTTAATAGCTTATGCTATTCTCCCACCCTCAATCTATCCTTGCCTTGGTAATTTTGGAACATAATGTGGCACCTTCTTCGTGGCTGCAATAAATTGTAGTATTTGTTGCTCATCTTTTTAAACAAGAGTTATTCTTTTATTAAAATGGACATCGGAGTATAACAGGCAGTCCAAGCCCTTAAAGATATCTTGGGCTGAAGAAAGAGTCTTACAAATGAGGCAATAAAAAATAAATTACACAACATTAAATTTACTAAGTAAGCAAGATAATAGAGTCTGAAAACCAAAGGTGCTGAGTGAGCAAGCTTCAACTCCATTCAGAGCTGAGCTTTGGTGTGACTTGCATGCTAATCCTGCCTTGTGTGAGAGGCATTATCGAGATGACATTTGTTATCGGCATTTGTTATTCCATTTGTATAACATTTTTCATTACTAACCTTCTCTTTTCCAAAGCTTATAACTCAGTGGTAGAAATTTATATCTTCCATTATTTTTAAGGGGCCAAATTTGGCATAAATATTCTACTATTTAAAATGGAGTTTTATTTCAGGGAAAATTGGGCTGCGTTTGAATGAGACTCTATTAAATATTACAGAAAGTTACTAACTTAACTTAAATCAAATGATGAGAAAAACAGTTGATATACCATGAAACATAACATGTTTATTTTCTAATTTTACAATAAATCGGACTTGCAACCATGTGAAAATACTGATCGGGCAAGTTGGGAGCCCCCCAAAGAGTCAATCCATTTTGGGGTGCCCCATGAAGGTATTTCTGGGAATGGGGGATCCAAAATAAAGCCTTTCAATATAGCCTTCGTATTTAAAGGAAGACTAAGAGACGTGAAGTCTGAACAGATGCAGTAGGTCTCATCACTTTGTTGGTACCTAAAGATCTAGGGCCAGACGCAGGTGTCCTCCTATTCTTCCAGGGCACAAACTGTGTGTGATGTGGCCTCGCTCCAGTGAGCTGAGGTCCACAATGTCATTATTGGGCATCAGGGCATTGGCCTCAGTCAGTATTTCTCAACATTTTAAAACTCATACCTCTTTTTGATATACTTAATAATTGTGCCACTTCCCCAAGATGCTAGTTTTGCCCCATTAAAATGGAAATATAATGGCTACCCTAACACATGACTTCTCAATTCTTTACTTCTTATTAATTTGTAATTAATTATTTACTGATTACATATATTAGATCCTCCTCTAAAAGCAGGTTTTAATTGGAGAGACAGAAGTTTGAGGGGAAATCCCCTTTGCAGTGCCTAATACATACCAAGATCTCAAAAATGTTATTTCTCTAGCCAAGTTGCCAGTAATAACAATGGATAAAGGGAGAAAACTGTTTCCGACCCTACTGGATTCTGCATCTACTGAACAATTTTTACTCTGGTTGGGCCTGACTGCAGGTCTCCAGCAACGATGGAGAAAAGCTCACTAGGTTGATTATTCAAGAGAAGCTCAAGTTGTTACTAGCACATCAAAGAAAGGCTGTAAGGGGCAAGAAATGAGTAAATTACTGGCTCTACTATTTTGCATGAGGTTATTTTTACTTCAGGATGTCAGTATCCTGAATCGTCATATGTCTTATTATTTTACTTATTTTGTACACCTGTTTCTCCCATGGTCCATTCACATGCAAAGTCATTTGCAGACAGAACTGAGTCTGTAACCCTATTGATGAACAATTTGCCTTCTTACAAGCTTATTACCTGTAAAATGTAAAAGCATGAGCTGTTTATATGTCAACCTCTCGTCAACACAGTTCCTAGGTATGCTCAATTTATCGTTCATGTGTACCTCTTTTAGAACTAGAAATTCCTAGCCAATGAAATTATTTTATTTCTTCCTCACAGGAATTTTGAGTGAAAAGAAAACACTGTAACTTGCAGTCATCCCGTGTGCATGCTCTGTTGACAGGACTCCACATTGTGCTAGGCTGACTTCAGCCCACAGGCACCCAGCGGAGCTCTGCATGACACTGAAAATCACATCAAAAGGCTAACTTGTTCTAGACTCGAAAGACAGTGTGACCCAAATGACATATTATTCTCCAGGCCTCACCGAAACTCCCAGAAAAGAGACCATGTGTCCAGCCTTTCATACACTATCACACTGGACCTATGGCCAAAGCCACAGCATTCTTCATTAAGATGAAGCAGGAGGCAGAAGTGACATAAAACAAGACCAATCATTGAGAGAGCTCTGGAACACCAACATCTCACCCTCTCTGAACAATGCTGACAATACCCGCATGAGTTGCCAGGCTCATCCTACATCCTTGCTCTCTACTACTCTTCATGTTCTCACACTTCAGTGGGCCTTCTTGTCTCAGAATAAAGAAAACTTGCTCACTCATTTATTTGATAAACACTTACTGAGCACCCCACCTATGCCAGCTCAGTGGAGGGCTCAAAATTATCTCCCTACTACAGAACTCTTATTTTAGCAGGAGAGCTTGACATGGAACTGCTGATGAAATAAATCATACTATAATAGAAGTTTGTTAAAGATGTTGATGACATAGAAAGAAGTGAACAAGCATGCTTTGGAGAGAGAAGACCAGAAGAGAATAAGAATAAAAGGGTATCAGAGCAGAAGCTTGAGAGAAAGGCAATGTAGCTAGGCTTGCAAAGAGGCATAGGAGTTAATTAATTAGTTAATTCACACTCTAAGTGATATAATGGTTTTTCCGAATGTCCCATAGAAATCTCAAATTGAGCTGAAAACCGGAACCACACATTAACCCACACATAGCCTGCTGATTTCCTCATATCGGTTTTTGGTATCATTAATCAATCATATCAGGTCTTGAAACTGGGAGCCCACTTTGGCTGTCATTTCTTCTTTACACATCACATCACAAGGTCTCCAAGACGAATTCATTTCACTCAAGAAAAGTCAATTCACTCCATTCCCTCATCTCTTTCTCTATGCCAAGTCCACATCGACTTTCTCTTAGAGTAGTGACTGTAGGCTCTTTACTTCAAGTCCCTTCTTCACAAGGAACAGGTAACATAGTCTCAGCCTCTAGCTGTATTGAACACCCTTCCATGTATGCCATGGGCAAGTTGTGCTGTACCACACATGACTCCAGATCTGCCCTTCCCTGACCATGCCCTACCTTCGAGCCTGTGTGTGTGTGTGTGTGTGTGTGTGTGTGTGTGCGCGCGTGTGTGTGTGTGTGTGTGTTTCGCTTTAGTTCAGCACCCCTTAGTGGCCTTTTCATGTGGAAAACTTGTTCATCACTCTAATCCACCTTAAATGCTCTTTCTATAATTTTACTTCTTTTACCCATACCTTCAGTAAGACACAGCACAACGAATTGTAGCAAGTTACTTGAGAAAACCAAAAACAAGATAACAAGCAGTAAGTAACTTGATTTTTTGGTTATTTCTGCCTTTTGAACTTACATTTTAGGATAGGTTTTCCCTTCCATTTCTCTGTAATCTTGGGGAGAGCCTACAGCTTTCCAGTTGTTTTCAGGTATTAACAAATGGTGTATGCATGCAGAAACTAAAAGTCTAAACAAATCTACTATTAGTGATTTAATGATTGATTCCGTCATTCAGCAGAAAGCGTATCCCTTCTCCTTATAGCTCAGACACACAAGGACTTGGGACTTCCCATGGGGACATGGGTGGTTGATTTTTTTCTCTCTTTCTTGGTCCTCCTTCATTTTTACTTCTTTTGGCCTCTCCTTATTTGTGGGTGGGAAGCACTGGGAAATGGAGGTGGCAGAAGTGAGTTCAGAGAAAAGTTCCAGTGTCATGTGGCTAATGTGATTGTATCCCAGAGTCAACACAACTTGCATGTCCATGACCAAATGCTGACTCTTACATCTGTGAGGATTCGGTAGGGTTTTCACAGAGCCACCCTGCCCTTCCTCTGTCACCTGGCTCATCTCACTATATCCCTGAACAAGTTAAGTTTCTTCTAGCTGGCCACACATGACTCCCCTTCACCTCCAGCTTTCAGCCACCACCCATCAGGATTTTCCTCCAATGGTCACTTTGCCCCATAAATGATCAAATGGCCCAAAGTTATTTTTTTAAATAGACTTTTAATTTTAGCATAGCTTTAGATTTACGAAAAACTTTCCAAGATAGTTTTGTGTACCTTACCTCTAGTTTCTCCTATTGGTAAAGTCTTACATGAACGTGGTACATTTGACACAACCGATGAACTCATGTTTATACTAATTATTAACTAAAGTCTATACTTTATTCAGATTTCCTTTATTTTAACCTAGTTTTTTTTTCTTTTTTTTTGTTTTTTTCTATTCCAGGATCCTACTCAGGACTCCACATTACTTTTGTCATCATGTCTCCTTAAGCCCCTCATAACTGTGCAGTTTCTTGGACTTTCTTTGGTTTTGATGAACTTGATGGTTTTAAGATGTACTGGACACGTACCTTACAGAATGTCCTTAACTGAAATTTTCTTAGTATTCTCTCATGATTACACTGAGGCTATGGGTTTTGAGGAAGATGATCATAGAAGTAAAGTACCATCTTCATCACAAAATATAACTGTAAAAACATTTATATTTAGTGCCTTGTTATATTTCATAGTTTAATGGTTCTCAATGTGTGGCTTTGTACCAGCAACATCAGCGTCACCTGAGAATTTTTTGTAAATGCGCATTCTCAGGCCCTATTTCCTATCCACTGATCCAAATCCTCTGTGGCCGGGGCCCAGAAGTCTGTGTTTTAACAAGCCAGACTCTTGATATTGATATAAGCTAAAGTTTGAGGCCAACTGCGGTTAGTAGCTTATGTGATGTCTCTCCCCCCAACTTGTCTATAAGCTTTTCTAGAGCCAGCAATCAGGCTCAACAATGAGATGCAATTTTATTCTGTATTGTTGTGTCATTGAAATTGTCCCATGTTGTTCTAAGGGCAGTATTGGTTCCTCGCTGCTGTTGGCTTGGGTTCCTGACGCCTACTCTGAGTTCCTCCAGTTCCATCCGTATCTTTCATTAAAAACTTTTCAGTTAAGACTTTCTAAGTGTACCATCTGTTTCTTGTCTGAACCCTGAGGGATACAGCACCCTAAGAACATATTCACTTTTGTAAAGGACCAGAAAAGGAACGCTTATTCCAAAAAAGAAAATAGCCAACCATGTACTTTTAGGCTTCGGTTATTTGAGGGCGAAGAACCTCCCATTTCAGTCTAAAGAAATATCTAGACTCATTGTCTGTGTTCTGTGTGCCAGAACTACACTAAGTCCATTATCTCTAGGTCTCCAACCTTCCTGGCACGAGCGGCCGGTGCTCCTCTGAGAATCTGATATCTGATGATCTGAGGCGGAGCTGAGGTGGTGATGCTGGCACTGGGGAGAGGCTGCAAATCCAAATGAAGCTTGGCTCACTTGCCCTCTACTCACCTCCTGCTGTGTAGCCCTAATAGGCCACGAACCTGTACTGGTCCACAGGCTGTGGGGTGGGGACCCCTGCATTATACATTATCTATTTAATTGTCACAGTAATAATCATGAAGTTTTATTATCTCAGTTTCACTGGAAATCAACGTTCAGATTTGCCTCAGATTTGTGACTCGCAAAGCTGGGGTGGGAGCACAGGACTGGAGCATCTATCCAATGACAAAAGTCAGTGTCTTTAAGCACTGCTCCCCTCTCCCCCTGTCATAGGTCCCAAGCATTGTCCCTTTGCTCAGGCAGTCACGGCAAATGCTGTGCAGAATGGGCTTGCTGGCCAGGCAAGTTAGAAGGCAGAGAAACACCAGAGGTCCCTGGGATGCAGCTTCTGCCTCAGGGACAAGGGCAGAGAACTTTAGCAGGGGCTTGAAGATGCCACAGTGACAGAGAGAGGAGAGAGTTAAGAAGTCAAAGTTAAGAGTATCGCAAAAAGTGTGCATGTTTTCAAGGATTAGGCTGTAAAAACAGAGGAAAAATTATGTAGTATTAAAAGATTTTAAAAAGGACAAAAAATAGACTGTACTGCAACTAAATTTTGACAAAAGAAGCAGTTAGGAGAGACAAATATAAAGATGGTACTCATTAACATTTAGAGAGTGAGTGACATTAAACTAACTTGTCAACTATCCTTGCAAG
Source organism: Eonycteris spelaea (assembly GCA_003508835.1). Classification (NCBI taxonomy): domain Eukaryota; kingdom Metazoa; phylum Chordata; class Mammalia; order Chiroptera; family Pteropodidae; genus Eonycteris; species Eonycteris spelaea. The sequence continues at coordinate 1,349,845 of PUFA01000189.1, forward strand.
GGGTTTTTCCTGGTCTTGTTATTCTGGGCAGAGGGTGACAGTTACTAGAATATGCCATGTTCAGGGAAGCAATGACAGACAGGGGCTTTAACTGCTATCATGCTAATTAATGGTACTTCTCTTCCCAGGTACAAATGCTGACCTCAAAATGGGCACATTGGATCTGAACTCAAAGTCTATAGTAGGCACAGTAAGACTCTGCCATCCACAAACAGTATCAGTAAGAATCCGCCTTGAAAAGCACCTTTTAGTGATGTCATATAGTCATAAGTAAATAAATGCCTGTTGAATAAGTGGGAATATGAGTTGCAGCTTGATTGAAATGTCACCTTCCTGATCATGGAGGACTGAAAGGGTGACACTTTATCCAACTTCGTGCTATGTGCTGGGCATGCCGTGATCAATAAACCCTCATGGACCTTATCACACTGTGGCAGAAGGGTCAGGCAATAGAGAAGTAAACTCTCCAACCGTGGCGAATTCCATAAGGAAGTAAACAAGATAGGATGGAGAACAATATGGAGGTCAAAGGCCTCTGAAGAAGACACGTTTAAGTAACTTAAAGGATTTTTAAACCCATTTTTAAAAAACAAAAACTGCCCATTCGAATTACAGGAACAAAACTTTTCAGGAGGATTATGCAGATCGGGAAAAAGCTGGAGGCGTGAAGCTCTTGGAGGCCTACAGTGCGAGAGGCAGGCCCAGGAGATCAAGTTGCAAAGAAGAATTAACCTGAGACTATGCATGAGCCCCAGATGCTGGGATATAAGTCTGGATATAGGTCTTCCAGCTCCATGGTTCGATGACCCATCCAGCCTCGGTCTCTAAAAAAAACAGTTGTAGGTAGATGCACTTTCCTTTCTTTTCTGGAAATTAGGTCTTGGTCCTGCCAAGCTGTCCAGAAAGCTCTCACTTGGCAGTACAGGCTCCCCTGACTTTATAAATGGGCAGCTTGTAGTCGGGAATTTCCAAATTGATTAAAATAAAACTGCCGTTGAAATTGGGGTGCTGCCCATTTCTCTTGTCTCAGAAGGAAGAGCCGCTCCCGGACCTGCAGCAGGCTGCCTCGGTGACACCGTTTTGGAAGAGTTTAGGAAGGGCTGCCAGGTAGACAGGAGATTTTAATAACTGGCAGCCAAAATATATTAGAGAGACTGGCTACTGGGGACGCACCGTGAAAAACCCTATGGCCTTGATAGTGGAAGTCATTGAGATAAATGAGCTTGGAAAACAGTGCTTCGTTTTAGAAAGTGCACATACTTACCATTAACTCCAGATGACCACAGGCCGCAGAGAGTCACCAATGTTGTTCATCGAAATCAGAGAATAACATCTCAAAGTTCTTTTGGCCAGTTCAGTCCTTGAACCAGAACCTATATCAGCAGAGAAGAGAGATAAAATACATTTTCCTGGCTGGTTTCAGCTTGAGTCCAAGACCAGCCAACCAAATCGCTACAATTCCCCTCTCTGTGGTGGCTGCACCACAGAAGGACGCTGCCAGAATGATAAACAAAGGCAGGCCGTGCTCTAAGTCAACGGGCTGTACCTGCTCACGAGAGTGATGGCGATGCGCGGCCCACGGCAGCCAGCCGCGCGCTCCCTCCGCAGCGCGTCTTAATTGAAACTGATGAAGCTGTGGAGCTGACTGGGTTTGCATAAATCATCATTGGTAATATACTTTCAAGGGTAATCACAACATTAATATACCAAGCAGGAAGAGAAATAATTAAAACTTAGCACATTGCAGTATCGAAGTTTCCAGAATTAATCTAAAGCACCTGTCCTCAGTACAAATGAGCAATTGCTCCAATCCACAGAAATGGACATTCAAAGAAATGTATTACACAGACCCCAGGACAAAAACCTTCTCCACCTTCCTTTACATTGCAAATTATCTGCTTATATTTTAATTTCTTTCTCTTCTCTGCTGGTGCTAGGCCCTTCCTTCCTTCCTCCTTCCTCTTCCTTCCTCCCTTGCTCCCTCCCTTTCTTCTTTTTCTTTCTCTTCTTTCTTTCCTTCTGTCTGTCTGTCTGTCTTTCTTCTTTCCATCTCTCTCTCTCTTCTCTCTCTCTCTTCCTCCATTTTACCTGCCTTTAAGCTAAGTATGTGGCACAAGGCCATGTAAAATAGAAATTCTATAAATCTGGGAGTGTTGGAGAGAAAATTATTCCCACATGAACCTTGGAAAGACAATTTCAGCCCAGAAAGTGAATGCAAATATGTATAATGAAAAAACATGTGGAGATGAGCATCTTGTTTCAATATATCTGCAAAGAAGGTAATGAAATATCCAGGCTGGATCCCAGTGGTTCATGGGGTAAGACACTCAGTGGCTCTAAATGGCTCACTTGACTTGATGAAGTATCTTTAATGCTTGGTGTCTTACAAAAGATAATTAGCAAAAAAGCTCCCTGTTGTAATACATAATCTCACCTGCAGAGAGCTTGAGAACAGCAATAATTTACAAAGGATCAGACCTTAAGATTGGAATACCTTGACCTAGAAACAAAGTAGTGATTGTGGTACTTCCTTTCAGCATGACATTGAGAAGAGGCTCCCCCAATGAACAAGATCCCTGGTACCCAAACAGCATCCCTGTTAAAAGCCAACCCTCTCCCAAACAGTGAAGTTTATAAAGTCAGTCTTTAATGCCTCTTAACTCACTTCCTAACTCACCTTGTTGCCGTTTCTTTTCTCTTCAATACCACAGCTTCTATAGGGATTAGGGATCTCTGAGTGTCTGGAGAGAAAAGGAGAAATCAGAACTAGGGAGTTCCTATTGCCCTCAAAAGAATTACTTGAACAGGTAGTTCCATCTAGACTTCATTGACAAGAGGGCCCCAAAGAAGAATTTCCAGTGATGGTATTTCAGATACCAGGGAAGGCGAATTAGCAGCAACTTGGGATGGTATCCCCAACGTTTCTTCCATTATGTTATTCAAATCATACTTCCCATGCTGCTTATACATAAAGGCAATTCTTAGGATTTATTATTTGAAGCAGACACGAACCTTTCCTAAATTAAAAAAAAAATTTTGCAGGTTAAGTCACCCTCAAGTGATGGGATGCGTGAGCATAAATGTAAAGAAGAGCTGCCAATTAAATTAGGTTGCTGAGGATCACCTGGCCAACGAGAACTCCCAGCAAGCCAATGGCCAGAAAATTGGCTTCACTTGGAAGAGAGTAAAATCCCTCACCACATTATCTTGTGCCTTTTTGAATAAAATTTTATTCTTGTCTGTTCTAAGTACAACTCTTCCTGTGAATACTGGAAAGCTGAGTGAGTCCCATTGAAATTCCACAAATAAGATCCAAGTCCAAGTTGATGACAGTGTCCTTGATCAAAACTTCAGATCTCTCTCCAAGTCTTAGATCTTCTCTCTCAACTTCCTGGGAATTTCAGGGGGCAGAAAAATTTAGTTAACACAGGGGCCTCCAATTCACATCAAGTCAAGATATGTAGACTGAATGCCTGTTGGGGGCGGAGGAATGGAAAATGGGAAGCAGACAGGAAGATGAGGAGGGAAAGGAGAAGAAGCAAAAGCAAAAGGAGGAAGAGGAGAAGAGGAGGGGAAACAGGTAGAGAGAACAAGAGCAGAAGCAGCGGGAGTGGGAGGGAGAGGAAAAAGAAATCAAAGTGGAGACTACTCAGCTCCACTAAGTGTCACTGTGAATTTTCTCTCCATCACCCTCAGATGCTTGCTGTGACCACCCTCCCTCCAATCCTGTGGTGACAACCCTCAGTCACACTCACTAATACATAGGGGAAGCTGTTGTTTTTCTAAAACCCTTATCTTTTGGTTCCAGAGTAGCCCACTATCAGAGTGGTTTTAACCAAGAGTCTATTACTTTCCCTCCAGGAAAAATGCAAAGTGTCACATTTATAAATTTCTGTGACGATACTGCGAGAGACATTTTGCTTCTGGATTTTATTTTGGTTTTGATCATGTTGAATTTTGATAACTTTGTCATCAAGCATAATTAAGAAAATAATGTAATTATGGAGTACATAGCACCAGAGAAATATAATTATCCAGATGCCGAGGAAGTGAACTCTTACAAGCAAAGTAGCAACTTGAAGGAAAATCAGGAAACCACATGTCATCCACCTCTGATTCAGAGGTGATGCCAAGCAACCAACCAGCCTAGAGGCAAATACAGGAACAAGGGCTTGTAACCCTAGGGAGCGTCTGGTCCCCGAGTAGCCCAGGCAGTCTCCTGTAAGATTCTAGTTACTGTAGACTGTTTGCATCTCTCCCAAATTCACATGTTGAAACCTAATCTTCAAAGCAATAGTGTTTAGAGGTGGCCTTGGGAGGTGATTAGTCCTGAGAGCAGTATCCTGGGTGGGGTGAGGGCCCTTGTACCAGAGACCCAGAGAGCCCCCTCGCCCCGTCCTCCATGTGAGGACTCGGCCATGCGACAGCCAGGTAGCAGATGCTCACCAGGCACTGTATTTGTCTGGACCCTTATTTTGGACCTCCCAGGCTCCAGAATTGTGAGAGAGAAACTTTTGTTGTTTAAGTCAGTCTGTGATGTTTCATTACAGTAGCTCATATAGACTAAAACAATGGTAAACGGGGAAGGAAAGCTCTTTAGCAGACGATGTATATTTTGAGAACGGGAACCGGCATGATGCATGGCAGAAAGTTCATGTTCAGTTAAATGAGTGAATTAACCTGTGAACTCTGGACCAACCTGGGACTGGACTGGGACTAACTCCAACCTGGACCAGACCCAGAGACAGTAAATAGTTTTACGTTTTTCCTCCGTAAAGTTATGGAATTTAGAAGCTGGCGCAGAGAACCTGCCCTCAGGGATAATCTCAAAGTAGGTGGCTGAGCAAAGATGGAAGGATGGAACCCGACACTTGTTTCCCATCAGATAAAATTAAAATTTGTGCCCCAATTTAAGTAGTAAGTGCGCTTGAGTTTATGCAGACAGTAGGACTACAAGGGTATGATAAAAGAATATTAGCAAAGTGCCAGGTGTTCTGAGAGCATTTTTCAAGGCTCCTCATATATGATGCAAATGAACTTCCCTTGGGGTTTGATCTTAGTTTACCTAAAAAGGAAAATTTTTTTAACTTGGCTTGTTTGTAATCTTTAAGACTGATTTTGTAAATATTTTACAATATTTAAAACAGTAATAATAGGAATTCTAGGCTTTCTTGCTGCAGAAAATAATTAATAATACTTGGCACATGATGGCACTTTTCATCATAAATCTCTTTGTAGATATTAATTACGGAAAGATACTTCATCTTTTTAAAATTGCTGTTAGACTCCTGTCATGCATTTCATGAATATCAGTTGCAATGGAAAGCGAATAATGTGATCTAAAATACGAATTGCCAAAGATTTGCTTGACAGGTAAAAATAACCGTTCGTGTACTATATTTTGTCCCTTTGATTAGATATGTAAATAACTTTTGTGTTTGGCTCTAAATTAAAATGTTTTTTTCTTTGATTATAACTACTATGATGTTACAGTTTAAAAACTATTTTATCAAGTATTTTTGAATTATTCAAAATGTAAAGATTCATGAATAAACACCAAAGGTATTAATGTTTATGAAGAAATGTTCAGTACTAAGTCAGAGAGCTCCGCTTTCCTCCCTGGAAAGTACTGGAAAGTAGAGGTGAGAAAAATGATTTTTGATCTTCTTTTTCTCCCACTAAAAGGACAAACCATCTTTACTTCCAGGGCCAAACTTACAGCCCTATTTCAATGGTCCTTTTTCCTCTGAAAGTATCTCCTCATTTGGTTTCTGATATCTGGTATTTTAAAACAATCTTTTATTTTATAATTTGAGGCAATAAACCTTGCCTCCTCCTTCTCCACATTAAGTACTGCTGCAGACTCACAGCCTCAACAGCACCCTTATTTCCTCCCACCTGTATTTACCTCACCCTGTCTCTCCGGAGCCCTCCTCCATCGTTTGGGGTCTTTTTGCTTTTATTATTTTCTTTATTTTCAATTATAGTTGACATTCGATATTATTTTATATTAGTTTCAGGTGTACAGCATAGCAGTTAGATATTTATGTAATTTATGAAGCGATTCCCCCCAGTTCGTCTTGTATCCACCTGGCACTATACATAGTTACTACAAACATTAATTGATTATATTTCCTATGCTGTACTTTATATCCCTTGACTATTTCATAACTATCAATTTGTACTTCTTAATCTCTTCCCCTTTTTCACTCATCTCCCCAACCCTCTCCCATCTGGTAACCATCAGTTTGTTCTCTGTATCTGTGAGTCGTTTCTGTTTTGTTCATTTGTTATTATTTTGTTCTTTAGATTCCACATAAAGTGATATATATATATACTTTTCTCTGTCTGACTTATTTCATTTAGAATAGCCCTCTAGGTCATCTAATGTCATTGCAAATGGCAAGAATTTTTTTTTAAGGCTGAGTAATATTCATTGTATATATGTACCACATCTTTTTCTCCATTCATCTATTGATGGATCTTAGTTGCTTCCATATCTTGGCTATTGTAAATAATGTTGCAACGAACATAGAGGTTGTGTATCTTTTAACAAACTAAAACCCGTTGTGATATCACCTCACACTTGCCAGGATGGCATCATAAAAAAAATCAACAAACACAGTTGTTGGAGAAAAATGTGAGAAAGGGAACGCTCTTGCTTTGTTGTGGGACTGCAAATTGATGCAGCCACTATGGAAAACAGTATGGAGGTTCCTCAAAAAATTAAAAATTGAATTACCATACTATCCAGCAATCGCATCTCTGAGTATTTATCCGAAGTAATTCAAAACACTAATCCTCCATCAGTATTTGGTGTTTCCCTTACATTCCTCTAGCAATCAACTTTTTTTCTTTAACTTCTCCCTCCTTACTGACTCCTTGCAGGACTTCTTCAAATGCAAACTCTATCTGTTGCCTGTATCCCCTCTAGATACAATCCTGTCCTCTTCACATTGGGTTTTCAGTAACAGCAGCCTCCTACATGAGAGCAGCTACACCACTGCCTGCACTTTCTCTCCTTCCATTCATTCTTGACATGACATTACCTGCTTTCTGCTCTCACAACTCGCCACCCCGTGATATCATCTAATTGCCAACTCTGGGACATGCCTTCCATTCAGTGTCTCCTCCCTGGGCTCCTTTAATATCCTCTTCTGGTTCTCCACATGCCTCTGGAATGCCCCTTTTCAGTCTTTTCCAGGGTACTCATCTCCACAAATGTTAGTGTATCCAAGGATTCTCCCCTGTGAACTCTAATTGCCATCTTCATGCTCCCGAGGGATCTCATCAATCTAAGGCTGCAACGACCACCTGATCACAGGTTGCACGTCTCATACTCACTCTGCTCTGTCTGTAACACTCTTTCCCCTGCCTGGAGTGTCATTAATTCTTGATCAGTCTGAATAACTCCTTATCAATCTTCAAAACCCAATTCAAGGAGAATTCTCAAATGCTCTTTCTTCTTTCCAACCCCCACTTCCCTTGAATCTCAACAGAATTAGTTGCTTCCTCCTCAGCACCCCATGCATCTTATATATGTTTGTATGAATGTGCAGATGAATGTATGTGTGAGTACATGACACATAGTGTGTGTGTGTGTGTGTGTGTGTTTAATATGCCTATAACTCAAGATTTGTCAAGGATAGGGATTCCAGCCTTATTATCTTTGCATTTTCAAAACAGAATAGTGGCAATCAGTCAGCCCAAGATGACTGTTTCATATTAGAGAATGGGAGAGAATAACAATGTGGATTTGGTTCAATATTATTTTTTCTTTTCTTTGTTTTTACTCTTAGAACAACTAAGAAACAACACAAAGGTTATAAATCAGACAAGGATGCTGGGAGCGACGTGCAACACATCACATGACATAATTTTCACTAGCTCCCCATTGCTTGTCTTTGTAGCTCACAGAGACATGCCAAACTTTGGTGGTATTGGGAGGACACACAGTATGAGGCATCTGTATGTCAGAGAAGCTGAAAATGTGAATTTGCTTTCTTTTATGTTCACAGCCATGTCAGCAGCCAGAAATGTCTTTTTCCACTATAAACAAAAATAATTTTGCAACATGACCAAGTGAGAAACATCCAGCTTAATAGTCAGGTTCTTATCTTCCAGGGTTAAATTTCCCTTATCGATATTTGTACTTTAGGATGTAGGAATTCTTGAGTATGACCACTTATGAGTTTTTCATGGTCAGGCAAAGCCAAGCCTATATGAGTTTCAAAATATTGAATTAATTAATTAGCAAATGAGTAAATGACCACTTGGTTGAAGTAATGCATTGACTGTGGGGGCCATCGCCCAGTCACCCATTGACAGCGGGGGTAACTCAGACTCACTGGACATGAAGAACACAAGCTCCTCATAGTAGATCACTTGAGATGAGCAGTTACCTGAGATAACCCAAGGACATGAGTCTAAGAAGACTGACTGAGTTTGAGGAATGGTACCTACCTTTTCTATCCCACTGTAATTTGGATATTACGTTATATTTTCAGACTGCTTTCTATTCAGTTGGATAAGGCCAATCCAACTACAGCAATAGAATCATGTTTTATCATCATTTCATTAAGAGACCCGTTATGAAGAATTTAACAATAGAGTAGATAAATGTATCTGTGTACGTATGCATGTGAGTTCATTCAAAGAAACTCAATGTCCATTCTGTTTGAATGGAACTTCGTGTCTTAAGAATTCCATTTCCTATAGTATTGCCTTGCAAACAAAATAGCAGCATAGCTACTGATAACTTCAGCAAGGATTTAATAATAGCTTGGCCAAATGTCTCTAAAGATATGAGAAATGTGGTTACCTAAATAGCAAAGATTTATGGAGAGTTTTCCATGTTACAAGGAGTATGAAAGACTGGTCTTTGAATTCAGATGTATTGATAAGGCAAAGTCTATACATATGATGCATTATGGAAGAGTATATTTTACAAGTATATGTTAAATTGTATGTAATTTAGTGAAATACTCTAGGATAAGAATGATGTGAGAGCACACCATTGGTCAACACATCATTGGAGGAGCAGGGTCCTCTGGAGTCAGACAGATCTAGGATGAAGTCCTGCCTCTGCCAGTTAACTTTAACCTTAGACGGGGCTTAACTCATCTCTCTGAGCCTAAGTTCCCTTAACCGTATGGGTAATTCATCTATTCTATTGACGTGCCAGTTCTGTGCCCTCTAGAGTTTTCTTCCATAAGTGTTGGCATCAGACACAGTAGGTGAGGCAATATGAATACATGAATATTTAATTTGTTTATGGTGTTTATGACCAAATCAGCAAAAGATGCACATCATGTCTTTCCAAAAGGTGCGTGTACACCCAGGCTCAGCCCAACTCCTGTATGAAAAACCCAGTCACTTTCTTTAAGCTCTACTGCTTTCTCTGTCATCCCCCTAAACCTGTCCCTCAACCTTCCCCCAGTGGTGGAGCAAACACTTGCAAGTGTAAAATTATGACCACGAAGTGGAGCCAGTCACGTGAAGAAAGAGGAAGTATTTTCCAGGAGGAAGAAGCAGCAAGTTCTAAGTTCTGTGGCATAAACAAATAGGACATATTTAAGGGGAAGAAAAAAGGCCAGTATATCTGGCACATGGAGAATGGGGGAGACAAAATAAGAAAGAGGGTGTGAGAGGCAGGCAGCAATGAGATCAAGCAGATGAGTCGAGAAATATGGATTTCTTCTAAGAGCAATGCAAAGCCGTGGGAGGTCTAAGCAGTGGAGTGACATGATTAGACTCATGATTCAAGGATCATTCAACTGCTGAATCTTTATAAGGGAGTGAGAGTGAAAGCACGTAGCCCTGTCAGGAGATAATTTCACACTCTGAACTGGAGGTGATGGTGTTTAGACTAAGATTAGGGTAATGGACTTTAACAAAAGGGAAGGATTTGAGATATATAAATGTATATTTCCAACAAGTTTAACACATTTAATGGATAGGAAGGCCAGTGTCACTGAGAATTTAGCAAGGAGATGACGCATGGGAGGGTGAAGTCTGAGAGGTAAGTAGGAATCATATCAAAGAGATCAAATTAGGAAACTTGTTATATTTGGCAGAATCTGTTGTCAAATTGCATATGGGAGGCGAAGGGAAAGAGATGAAGCAAAGATGACTCATTTCCAGCTCTGTGGCAGCTTAATATTAAGAGCAGCTTAATAGGTGGTGGTATCATTTACTGAGAAAAAGAAGTCCTGGGGAAGAATAGATTTTGGGAGGTGAGATCCAGAGTTCTGTTTTAGACATAAGACAATAGTAACTGTCGTTCCTGACAGTTGAACCAATTGAATGATCTAATGTGTAGAAAACACTTTGCCAATGACCCTTGTACATAGAAAGAACTCAAAAAAACATTGATTGTTACTCTCATTGTCAACATTATTATTCATAACTATCTTCATCAACTAAAAAGCTTACTAAATGGCAGCTGCATTTTTCCGTGACTTCAGTACCCTGTCACTCATGGACACCAACACTGCAGACTGCACTTTGTAGAAAATGTCAGGTTGGCTTCTCTTCCTTATGCATATGCGATCAATTATTTTGTGAATGGAAAGGAAGTGAAGCAGAGATAAATTAAATTTACAAAGCCCCTGTGCATCTCATTTCTTTCTTTCTTTTTTTTCCTAATGAAGATTAAGGGTTTTTCACAGATGGATTACATTCTTTCCATCATTAGTTAAGCCTACGTTAGTGAAAATTCTCTTTAGGAAAGTATCTGAGGAAGGCATATCAATATGACTATGCAAAAAGCTTTACTTCATTTAAAATCAGAGTATCTATTAGAAAGGAATGAGAGAGGGAAGAGAAACTCTGGGAATTTTCCACCTTCCTCCACACCGTCCCTCCCCCACCCCAGATGATAAACAGTCACCCTCTTGACACATCCATATGCTAAAAAAGGAGCAGCAACATAGAAAATAATTGCCACACATGACACATAACTTTCACTTGCCCTCAGGACATAAAATGCACCAGGACACCTTCTGTGAGTTGGCTGAGGGGAAACTATTATTTAGATCCACATTCTTCATCAACATCCCTGAAGCAGAGAATAAAGTGAATAATAAGGAAATGGATATCGCTTCCAGACAATGTGCCTCTAAAAAATAAAAGCTAAAAAGGACAAATACATATCTTGAATGCGGTCCTGGATTTGCCTGGGCAGCGGGTAGACAAATATGGATGTAGTTGGCCATTCTTACCAAGAGCCAGGAAAGAAGCATAAGCTGGGGGAAACGTTGCCATAACTTCAAAATGTCTGAGTGCCACATGCGACATCTCTGATGATGGTCACTTCACAGGACTGTCAGATGAATTTTTCAAAATGATTCTGATCCACCCAAAATTTTAGGTGTTCATGTGGTTCACATTGGCTAGTTGTCTGCCCTGCAAGAAGCTCAATTTATGATTTCTAATTGACTAGAAAACTCTGAATTCAATCTAAGCCAAATGTAAGAAGAGCTGAGAGTCATGGAAAATGCTACCGGAAAAGATCTGCTCCTTAAAAGGGCATTTTGCTCCTAAAGAAGCACAGATGAGGCAGGCATATTTGGGAATGTTTGTTTCTTTATGTGAATGTGGCTTATTCTCCACATCACCTGTACATCACGTAAAGTGACATCTCCTCTGGCAATTATGCATTTTCTTTCGGCAGCAGAGGAAGTGTTCATGTGAAATGCACGCGATTGTCAGCTCACAAAGTAATGTTTTTCGGGAAGCTTAATCCAAGACCCCCAGAGTTTAAATTTGTTTTCTAAAGTTCATATGTTTTTCTTCTTCAGAATATAATACATACTGCATACCCCAAGTATAGTTATCTATAAATTGAATCTTAAAAGCTCCAAAGCACAAGTACTAAACATTTAAAACAAGGTGTCAAAGTAACTGTCATCGAAAGGCTGTAACCCACCCATAATGCCTGCACAATAAGAAGATAATTTGCATATCTAATACACATGATCTGATTATGCACCAAAAATAGACTCAAAGGTATTGGGTTGGGTACAGCAAGACACGGTGAAACATAAGCAAGGAAAGTACATTAAGAAATCATTGTTCTTCTCTTTTTAATTAGAGAAAAAGTTTTTCATATTATAGTGTTAACCTAGCTCATCTTTTTTTTTTTAATTTATTTTTTAGAGAGCAAACTACTTCAATCCTATTCATTATAATCACACTAATTTGATGTGATAAAATCTTTAGAATGCCTGCTTATGCATTGTTCAGTTCAGGCGAATGTATTGTGTATGCACTGAAGGTTTATTTAAGGCTGTAAATAGTTTCATTTTTTTTTATTACCACTTTTAAAAAAGAAAAGAAATTGACCAAGAAGGCCGCCTGCCTCCATCCTCCTGTGGTGGTCCCTCCCAAAGATTTGTAAACATAGCTCTCCTCTGAAGTTCTCAAACTTTATCCCAAGTTCCTACTTTTGGACAAGATGAAATCTCTGACAGCAAATGGCACCAGGAACCAAACGAAAGAGAGATACCAGCAGTGGCCACGATGTTTCTTAATCGCCCTGGCCAATTATGGTCGGTGTTCAGGCTGCAATTCAGAATGGGTGCATGGCCAGAAGTCACGCAATTCTAGAATCAACCAGGTGTTGAATGTTGTAATTTTCTCAAAGACCTTTTAGTCCACAGGGCTGGTAACAGGGAAGACAGGGCAAAGGATGTGCACCCTGTGCGAGCATTTATACCCTCCTGGGCTCTGGTCATTGTAAAACTACATCCCACAAGAGTCCTGTCTTTACCTACTGGGTGAGGAATCAGGAGGGCCCCACATCCCTGCCCTATACACCAGCACTGGCCCCTGGGGTTGCAGGGAGACAGACAGTTGCCATGTTGTTTTATAACTAAGGTCACGTGTTTCTCTGCCATGCACTTGCTCTGTCCTCTTTGTTAATCCTAAAGATGCTGTCAGATGCACGTGGCAGAAAAGGGATTTGCAAAGCAGAGCTGACACACTCAGGTCCAGAATCAGAGAGACTTCTCAGATTTCTCTAGACCTTCTGTCTGCTTCTCAGATGAGTCGTGGGCATCACCTACATTGTTTATTCAAAATAGGGAGAGTCGTTCCAGAATATGGCTGGAGCCTGTCAACCCACGCACTCACCATGTTCATGCTGAGAACTCGTTGTGCATGTAGTGCTCTGCAACGCTGAAAGTGACCAGTCATAATGCCGCCTTCAACAGTATGATCCCTTTGAAGAGTTCATTCTGCAATATATTGGTATCGAACCACCATGGTCTTGAGTAACTGGTTTCAGAGGAAACACGGACCCTGAATCAGGTGCTACCTACTTGTTTTGGGTATTGTAAGAGAAACTAAAAGGCATTGTGTATTTCATCAAGTGGCTTAACTTCCTAGAATTAAGGAAATTGCTTGGCTTAAATCATCTGGGGTCAGGTCAGCAAAGTGGTCCATCTAATAAAACTGGTATTGAGAGGCTTTTGAGAGGATTTTAATGACTGAACTAAAATGTCACTAACAAAAGTGAATGTTTCAAATCCACACAGCTTTTGTGGCTGTTCACTTCTGTGCTAAAATTAAAACAGATTCACATTTGCTGACCAATAAGGGGCAGATGGGAGCCAGCTGCCAAGGGACAGACTGAACCTGATTGCCAGTTGGAGTGGCCATAGGAAGCAACACCTCTGATGGAGATTCTATTCTAGGCAAGCTGACAGACCACCTCAGTGAGGTGCCACCACGCTTCACTTCATCTAGCCAGAATATTACGGTGAATCTGAAACTCTATCAGGAGAGGGACCCCACAGTTTTAAGAAGCCTGAAGGGACCAGAAACACATAGGATTCTTCCTCCTTAGGTTCCTGCTACTAAGGCTAAGGAGAAGAGGTGACATGGAGGGGTTATTCCAGAAACCATCTCTGGAATGGTGTCGTAGGGCATTGCCATAAAGTGGTATTGAGGCTATCAAATATCAATGTCTAGTTTAAGAGGAGCAAGGCCAGGGAGGCCATTACACACAGACCATGTTGCCTGGCTTGGAACCCTTCTATAGGGGAGCAGAACATGCCAGTAAACCAAAGGCTCCTTTTATTAAATGTCTATTTTCAACTCTCTATTGCACAGCCAAGCAAAGACCTAAAAGTTACTACCAAAGACCATAGCAAAGAGTCCAAGACAATTCAATATTCTTCTTCCCCTTCCTCTCCAGCCTGTGTTCTAGTGTGAAGATTATTTTTCTGTTCCTCTAAGGAGTGGAAAACGTTAGGTGGGAAAGCATGTACCTGCTGTACCTTACACATTTCACTCTTGCACAGGGCAGACCTTTGAGTGTCTTTAGCAAGCAAGGTGGATCTGGGGCCTGCACCTTTATTAAAGGATCAGACCCACACTTGGGAGGGTATGTGACAAGTCTCAAAGCAATTCTGGAGAATCTGGGTATGTAAAAAACCCTGAAACACTAAGGCAGAACAACTCAACCCCTGTTTATAAGTGTTTCACTGAGGACTTCAGACCCATCTATGCCTCCTTGAGCAAGCTCATTAGAGAGCAGCCCTGAGCCAGGATCGGGGTTATGAAGAACTGCCCCAAAGACTATGTGCCCAGCACCATAAATGCTGGGCAGTGAGGCACCTCATGGGTTGTTTTAACCAAGTTCATGGATTTTTTCAACCACACCAGGACAGGCTATGACCTGAAATGCCTAGGAAGTTCTTCCTTGAATTTGGTTAGCAAACATGGAATACAGGTAAGTCAAAACCACACTTGACTTTGTACTCAAGTGCAATTTTATTGCACTTATTTATTTCTAGTATGATTCATTTGTCTCAGCAATTGGACATCTGTGTCCACAAAATGGAGGGCATCCAGCCAAGTGTGGGAATGTTCTAATGAAGTTTGGAATTTGTGTGCGACATTTTCCGTGCTCGATTGAATTACTGGTAGAAAGAAAGATGCTGTCTAATGAAAAACCATCCCAGAAAGCAGCACAGGATACATTTTCCTGAGATTGCTAGTGACTAAGCAGTTCATTCTTGCATATTATCATGGTGGAAAAGATAAAGAGATGATATTGCCTAAGTTATATTAGCATTTTACTTTTGAATTTCTTTTTAATTTTAACCCTTCCAGAGCCTCTTTTTCTACTTCCTCGTTTGGCCTTTACAACTTCCTGATGAGAGGGGAAGACTTTATGACATAACTTTAAATAGAAAAAAATAAATCACATACAGATAGGTTAAAAGACTTGCTTTAGGGTTTCATAACACCTGTTGATCAGTGTATCAAAGGAATCCTGGTTGGAACTCGGGATAATTTAAAGAACGTTTAATAAAGGGAATTACTACAAAGGCATGGGCAAGGGGTAGGAAAATCACTGCAGATAGTGCAGGAGACTGGAGTTGGTAAAGGTCTGAAGGGGAAAGGAGAGGTAGCAGATATCCAAGGGGCCCCTATTAAGGGGATGAATGTCAATTAAAAGATGCAGCCAACCGAAAGCAAGCCTCTGTAGAAGCATCCAAGAGAATAAGTACTCAACCCAACTCTGCTCTGCATCTCTCCTGGCTTGCTGCTTGTGTCCTTGCTCTCCTCCCCAACCATGGACCAAACCCATCTGAAAGCTGAAACGCAAGGAAGCCTAGTAGTGAAGTCTAAAAAGTGAGGCTCCAAGGAGTACTACTGGGAGAGAAACCTGTACAAAAGATGGCCGGCAGAGTTGGCCTCAGAAAAAGCTGAACCTTCTGTTAGTTCCAAGATCCCTCGATGCTTCATCTGTCATTCACTTTTGTTTCCCAGATAACTAAGGACAAGCATGTTATAACCAGGGTTGTAACCACCCTTGCTGACTGAGTGACTACATTTCCTGGGGAAAGCCTGCAAAGGTGGGCTTCTGCTTTCAGCTCAGTGTAATTAAGAAAGCATGCTTGAGTCCTGAGGGTGAGCTACGCACTGGGTAAATTTTTATGAGCGATGCATCAATTAATACAATGCCACTTTTCTTATTGATCTCCAAAGTACTTTCAATGTCTGGTCTCATCTCCAACACACACACACACACACACACACACACACGCACACACACATGCACATGCGCACACGCACACACTTCATAGAGGAAGACAGGAATGAAGTACAGTTTGTGTTTCTGCTTCGGATGCCACAAGGTTAATTTTAGTTGGAAAACGTCTTGATAGACTTCCAGGAAAATACCACCCAAACTGTGAATCTTCTGTTAACATCTGTCTGCCATTTTCTCAGTGACACCCAAAGCCAGTCTCCAAGTTCAGCTCCTCAAAGCTTCCTCTGAAATTAGTCACCTGGATGAGGCTCATGATAACATAAAAGCAGCTGTTACTAAGAAGAACTGCCACATGTTTGGTGGTGGTGATAGTAGGAGAGCAAATAAGTAAATGTAAGTACACACGTATGATACGAATGGATGGATGAATAAATGGATGGGTGGATGGATGGATGGATGGGTAGATGGATAGGGGGGTGGATGAAATGGTGTTCTCTGGAAGATAAAATAATTAATGAAGGGAAAAATTTACCTAGCTCTACCCTCACTATGCTTTGTGAAAATAAGCTTGAGATACCTCTAAACCCTGAGGCAAAGGGGACTCTGCCTGAAACCACTACCTTTAGAGAGGGAATATATTTTAGAATATATTCTCTCTCTCTTTCTCCCACACACACACACACACACACACACACACACACACACACACACACATGCACACATATACATATACATACATACATATATATACACACATACATACATACATGCACACAAGCGTATTATATAATACAGGCACATATATATATGCTTGTATTAAGGACATGGATTTGAATACTGAGCCAATGTCCACTTACTAACTGTGGAAACTTCTTTGTGCCTCTGCAATGCTAACTGTCCCTCTGCAAGAAACTGTCACACTTATTGCATAGCTGGCCTGCTCTCCTGCTAGTGGTACAGGAATTCAGAGAGGCTATGGTCATTCAATACTTTGCTGGGCTCAACATTCTAGGATACATTGTTTATTCTGTGGGCTTTTTTTAAAAGGAGGTCATTGACACATACTGCTAGTTGCCTATCAATATCAATATTTATTCTGCCTTTCTCCTTCATAATTTTTTCAAGGAAATAATGTGCCCAGCTGAATTATTACATATTCATAATCCCTTGCAGCTACATGGTATAGTATGGTTAATCAGATGTTTCTGTAACTGTGACTCTCGAGAAAGCCTTTGAAGAGAACATTTGACAGCCATATTCATTTGTTTTTTGCCACTTCTCTTCTGGTTTGAACAGAGATGCTATCACAAAGGTGGAGCAGCCATGTAGGAATCATGTGATAGTGTCAAGAATGAGGACAAAAACCACTTGCCACAGATGACTAGAGGAACCTGGGTCTCTGATGGCCCTGCCAGGGCTGCCTATCTCTGAGTTTTCACATGAAAAGATAAGCAGCTATCTTGTTTAAGTCACTTCTCTTAAGTTTTCTCTTCTAGGCAGCCTAGTACAATGTTGACCAAAACAGATGGTGACCTGGGTGTGGGAGGTTGAGATGGGATGTCAACAAGTGAAGTGAATTTAGACTGGCTTTATCCATCTGAAACACTGCTACATAAGAGAAGATAGAGACTTTACATCATGGTTCCCAAAGGCAGAACTTTGGACTTAAGGTAGAAGCTATGGAAAGGGGATTGGACTCGTCAAAAAAAGACTTTCAGAGATATAAAGCCATCTAAACAAAGAAGTGGTTAAAACTCATAGAAAAAGAAATCAGAGACCAGTGATCAGATTTGTAGTTATCAGAGGTGGAGGAGGGGAAGAAACAGAGAAGAGAGATGGAAAATTGGAGGAAGGAGGTCAAAAGATACAAACTTCCAGTTATAAGATAAATAAGTATCAGGGGTGTAATGTATAAAATGGTAACTATAGTTAATGCTGATATTTGGTATATAGGGAAGTTCTTGAGTTCTTGAGTTCTTGAGTTCTCATCACAAAAGAAAAAAAAATATTTCTTTTCCTTTTTTAAAAATTTATATGAGATGATGGATGTTAACTACATTAATTTTGGTGATCATTTCACAATTAATGTAATTATTATGCTGTCCACAAACTTACACAGTACTATATTCAATTATATCTCACTAAAACTGTAAAAAAATAAGTAACTGGAAAAATAAAGAGGCAAAAAAAATATGTATATATGATTAGAACACTACCCATAGATATAGAAAGGATTATAGTGTCAGGCTGAAATTTACACCAAATGGAGACATTTACCAGACCTAAGATTTCTATTTGTAATTAAAAACTTACCTATACTTTGACAAACATTTCTTGAGCACCTAGTCTAGCCACATCTTCTGTGAATTTCTGGGAATATAGAATTTTAAAAAATGTGTTCTTGAGGATTTGCTCTCAAGTAGCTAAGATATGTATAAAAAGATTATTTCAATAAAACTTTAAATGCACAGCAGATGCTGGGTGGATTTGAGTCTGGGCTGTCCACTTTAGACTGAGTGTGTCCTCTCTGGGTTTCCAGAGCACTTACTACTCCCTATTGGCCACCAGCCACCGTTTTTCATTGGAGGCACCCCTTCAGCTAACAAAGCCTGGGAATTGCAATCATAATAGTAATATCTAATCCTCATATGCTACCTAGTGTGTGCAGGCAATCAGCCAGATGATTTTACATTTACTCACTCACTAATCTTTGCAAGAGATTAAGTGCTTTGTGTGAATTAACCAATTCGATTTTCACAACAACTTTTTATTATTTCTCTATTTGATAGAAGAGGATACTAAATTCTGGGTGGGCTTCCAGGCATTACTCTGAAGTTCTCCACCAGAATCACCACATCAAGCCTAAATCTTCATGCAGAACTGTCCAAAATTCTGGGGTACCTCTAGAACTGAACAAAATTCATAGATCCCAACACATGAAGTAGAAGAAATATATGCCATACACATATTTTTATATTCTCTCCCTCCTTCTGATATGCTTTATATTTGTTCATAGGCACCTTAGGAGAACAAACTTTGAAATGGAAAATGCAACCTTATAAATTGTTCTATCAAGAAAATGAGTAATTCACACCTTGGAAAGAAGGTCTCATCATGTCCCTGGATGTCCTGGAGTCCCAACTAGAACTTCAGATAGTGCAGAGCTTGGGAAGATGGTATGTACTCAGAGAGAATTTGTGTGCCCTTGCCCTGGAGTTCTGAGAAGTCTGAACACATGGCAGCGGAGGAGGAAGATGTGGGAAGGAGAAATGAAGGGGGAGTTGAATCTCTTCATTGTGATCACTAATCTCAGTATATTTTAGCCCAAGGACCCTGTCCCCTGACAGAAACATGGCAGAATCATCTGTGCCAAGTGATTTTAGGAATTCCAAAATATGCACCCACTCACCCCGACCCTGTTCCAAAAGATCATTGAGCTCAGGGCTGCTTCCCAGGACTCCCAAGGTCAGACAGGCATAGGAGCACCTTGCTCACCCACCACACTCCCTGCTCCCGATTAGTCCTGCATCTCCTGCTCCCTCTAGAGTGCTCCTTCCACTTCTTTGAGTGGTTACATAATTTAGGCGGCTCTTCCATGAGCTGGTTGGAGGGGGACTGGAAGCCGACACTGCTGACCCATTCCTCCCAGCCTTCGGCCCTTCCTCAGGGAACATCAGCATGGGATTCTTTATGTAGGGCATATCTGGGGACATGCTGAGCTACTGTTCTCACTAAAACGTTGTTGCACATTTGCTTGTCGGATGGGCTTCAGGAACTGATCTGGATGGCAGGGTGGTGAGAACGGGCACCTCAGCATGCATGAAGGAGCACAGAGAAAGCATGGGAAGAGACGTGAGGGGAGACAAACTCCCAGGGCCCTGGGGACACACACCTCTGCCCTCAAAGCCAAGGAGAAAATGGGCCCGTCCATCTCGGGCACTCTGGCTAACCATTATAAACCTCTGGATAAATAACTGCTGAATTGAATTGCTTTGAATTGAACAGCATCATAATTTTAGTTACCACACCAAAAATTAGTTGATTTGAGTTGTTTAGTTTAGTTTAGTTTAGTTTAGTTTAGTTTAGTTTAGTTTAGTTTAGTTTAGTTTAGTTTTAAGAAGCAAGGCATGAGAACATACTGGTTTCTTTGCTTTCGGCTCTGTAAGCCCAGAGATGTTACTCAAGATCTAGAAGTCTGATGCCACAGGACTGGCTGGCTGTCACTGGTGCTGGAGCAGGTTTTGCTAAAGCAGGGCTGTTTTCTGCCAGCTGGGGGCCTGGCCATGGACACAACTGGGGAATGTGATTTATAATCAGCAGACAGTCTGCTTGTCAGATGATTTTCTATTCATCCTGTGAAGATGCTGAGGAGGGAGGCGTGAGAGTTGCCAAGGAAGGGGCGTGAGCAGGGCCTGGGGCTCCTGCATGAGATGCTGCCAGCCTGCCATCTGCCCTCAGAGGCCTGGGATGCACCAGCCTGGAGTGCTGGAATGCTGTGTTGGCACCCAGAGGCAGCGCTCTTTAAGGTTAGTTTCATTTCTCTCCCCACCCCCATGACTTACCCGACCCAGTCTCTGGGCTCAGCTGGGAGGGTGGACGAGGCATCAGGGTAAGCACTGGGCCAGGTGAAGACTGCGGAGTGCCCTCTGCCTGGAAGCCAGGCAGCCACAGGAGCCCCCTTCCTCTCCTCCACCTCAAGTGTGCTTTGGCAAAGTTTTCTAAATCTGTGATGCTCAAACTAGGATCAGTGGACCCATAGCCTCAGCATCACCTGGGAGCTTGATAGAAATATGGGAGCTCTGCTCCACCCAGGTCTGCTGAATCAGAATGTGCATTTTACAAGATCTCCAAGTGATTATGTGCATATTACATTTGAAAAGCGCCAACTCGAGATGATGTCCTGATGTAAACAGGACAAGTGCTTGTCACAAGGTCTGAAGAACACAAGGAATACGACCCACTACCGACCTTGTCCCAAATTATCTTTCTTATTTGTGTTGCATTGTCACAGTTAGAAATTTATCCTTTTAGACCCTTCTCTTTTGTCTAAGTGAGGCCATTTTTATCAAAATTCAGACATTGCCTTAGTTCTTAGTCAAAAAATTAAGAAATTTTTATTAACCATTGTTATGAGCCTCACATAGTACAGGGTACTAGGGTAAATGAATTTCATGTAAATGAATTACTTCTCCCCAGAGATAAGAGAGCTGAGTATTTGAAAAAGAACAAACTTCTTTCTGAAGGAAGGATTTTTTAAGGGACAAAAAAAAGTCATGCTGAAGACAAGTGTGACCTTATGCTCTGTCTTGATTTGACTGAACTCGCCTCTCAGAGCTCATCAAGTTGTTGAATTGATGCTTCTATTTCCATTCAAAATCATCTTTTGTCACTTCAACTTAATGGAAAAACCCAGTGGCATTTTAGAGACAAAATGTCCAGGTGCATATTTATTTTTAGAAGTAAATGGACCACAGCACATCCATTCTGCAAAAAAAGAAAAAGAAAAAAGAAGAAGAAGAAGAAGCAGCAAGCCATTGCAGCATACTGAAGTAGTGAGCAATACCTCAGAGGAAGAAAGGACAAACTCCTCTCCAATGAATGAGTAGTGGCCCCAACTTACTTATTCCCTCCAGAGAAGACACATGATTTAGTGTACTGGACATACAGAATTAGTGCCAACACCAAATGCATTGAAAGAAAAAATAGAACCTCTCCTCAAGCTGTTGGGTACTAGTGAATGAATAGCCTCTATTTTAATTTCAAAAACACATGATATGCATGATTTTTTTGCATTTTTTTCTTCAGTCACTGAATGAAGTCATCTTTAAATAAGGTAGAATCATTTTTGTGACCTAATCACAATAATAATCAGAGTTAATGAGTGCTTACTCTGTGCCAGGTGCTGTTATAAGTGATTTACAAGTTGGGAGTCACATCTCCAGGAGTCATGTCTTGCCAGGAGTGACACTGATTGCCTTTGTTCTGGATTATATTTTTCTATTTTTTCAAAACATTTCAAACAGCTTTGGAAGATAGAAATGTGTTTCCTTCTAGAGCAAGAGCATGTATGCTTACTGTAAATATGTAGATCTAATGTCTCCTTCTGGAGAAAACATGCTACTGCCCATTCTAAAATGTTTGGGCTCCCTAAATTTAGAGTTCTGCTGAAATGCACAGGGCTCTCTTTGCATTGCTTTGTGGGAATTAGGGTTTGGGGAACCAGAGAATGCTGGTTTCCCAAGAGAATGCTTATTCTCTGGCTACTGCTTTTACTGAGTTACAAATTCCTTTGTCTCTGACCCAGGTGTTTTATGTCTTCTGTCCACATACATGAAACTGTGGTGGGATAACTCATTGGATGGCAAGAATTCTTGAGAGAAGTAATGTCTCATTTAATTTTCTGAACAACCTGGGGAAGGTACTATTATTTCCACCATTCAACAAATAAAGAGGTTGACTTGCTGTTATGTTCTCCTAGATCACATGTGTAATTGTAGTCGTTATCACTAAACTATATTGACATGTCCTTGTGGGGTGCCAAGTGCTGAGAGTCCATCCTGAGATAGACTTTACTTTCCAGGAAGTATTATCTTTTTTATACCTTCCTTTTAAATATTGCAAATACTGCTAATACGGGTAGTATAATAAGTTAATTTCTATCACTGAGATCTTACTATGAATTAAACATAGTCTAAAAAGTGGGATGCTGAAAGAGAACTGAGATACAGAAAAGGAAGGTGGAAGACATACTTTTGCTTTCTTGTTTTTAACTAGAGCAGGCCCAGGAAATAACCAATTCTCTCTATTATGAAAAGGAGAGAGAATTTCATAAGGCTATATAAAGCTTCCTCTGTAGATTTACAGGAGTGAATTTATGGCTGAGAAAAAATACATCTACTCTCTTCAGTGACAGCTCTGCCTTCAGCCATTCTATTGTCATGTTTCATGGTGCAAATGATAACATGTCACTCCACCTGTGACACCTAGAGTCCACAAGTTTTGGCATAAATGAGAATCTGCCAGGAATACATACAAATGGCAACTATTATTTGTTGTTTGAAATAGCCTAGATAGTCTAATGTTGTCCCAAAATTCAATACAAAAGCACTTCCACACGGATGCAAATAGGCAAGGTATGATGATGGTAGGCTTAAATATAAACTACGTTTCTCATAGCTAAGCTATAAACATGGGCTGAAGGTGAAGGGGGAGGTAGGTCAACATTCACTTGTTCATTCAATGAACATTTGCCAAGTGCCTTGGTATGGAGTTCAACAGGTGATCCAGAGAGGAAAGAGATATAGGCATCTATCTCACCTAAAAGTTTACAAGTTTATATAAAACTAAGGTAAGTACTCAAATAATAAAACATTGCAGACTAAGGAATATATAGCATGAAAATAGACAAAACAAGCCCTGTTGGAACCCAGACCAGGAAGTAATTGCATTAGGCTGGAGAGTAAAGTCTTGGTGTTTCTTAGAGGATGGATAGAGTTTTCAGAGACAAGATGAGAAGGAGGACTGCTCTCTGTTGAAGAGGCAAAGTGATATCGACATGTTTGGAGCTGGGAGGCTCAGACGGTGGTGGTGGGAAAGAAGTAGCTCAAACTGGCCAGAACATAAATTATAAGAAGATGATAGTAAGAAAAGAGGCTGGAAAGTAGGTTGGGGTCAGATGGATGATAACCACGAATGCCTGATGCAGGATTCAAGGATTCTGCCAGTGGGATCCAGTAACCATTCAATGTAGGTTGGCCAGGAGTGAAACATAATCAGATGTTACAGAAACTTAAGCTTCATGAGAAACAAAGGCTCTCATCTGTAAAATTGAAACTTGGGAAGAGGCCACATGTCAGACAACAACAAAATAAAGAATTGTTTTTTGCTAAACAGAACAGGAGTTACTCTTTGGAGGTGAAAGGGAGGTTGACTTCACCTTTGGTGCCATTCATTGGAGTTTGCCCATTTTCTTAGTGTTTCGTTTCAAACAACATTAACCAAGCACGTGTTATGGTCTTAATTGTTTTGGGCCCCTTTACAGAAGAATTAATAGCCCATCAATTAACTACTATGTAACATAGTACCAGGCACAAATTAGGTGCTCAGTAATATTTTAATAAACTGTTTTTTAATGAATCATGTAAATAAATTATATCCCTGATCATAAGTCAAGACCAGATTCTTCTAATGTCCCCAACAGATATAAAAATTCAGCAAAACCATTCACTGTGTCTTGTTGAATATCTTTGTACACAGTAATTATTTTAATAGTCTGGTGATAGATGCAAATGTATTTTTTTCTAAAAAATATATGTGACTTTTTAAATTATGATATTTAATACTAGAATATCAAGCTTGGTTAATACTTCCATGGACCTGAGATATTAATGCCAGTGATATGACCTTATTTAAACAAATAATAATGACTTAATCACACAAATTATAGTAAATAGAACTAAATTTCAACAATCTGATCATTTTCTCTTCCTGTTATTATGCATTTTAGTTTGTATTTTTTCTTTATCCAAAACATATATCTTAAATGTATGTATACAGATTTCCAGAAATAGGTATGCAATAAGGTTGTAAAAAAAATGAACAAAAAACCCCTCTTAAATCATAAAGAAGCTTGTGAATCCATAGAAGCCTTTATCATATTGATTAAATCAGAAGCATCAAGAGTTACATGTCTTTAGATACTGAAAATTATGTCAATAAAATCGTGAAACTGTTCAATCTTTGCAGATAGGTAGAAAATGTGATTCCTAAAGTAGCATCTGTTGAAATTTTAAATAGTTTAATGAACTTAAAGGAGAGGAAAGATTCATTCTCAAGAGCATTGAAGTTATTTTATCTGATGTGGAGATCTAATTAATGACTTATCGGATTGCCACAATGTTTCATCACTGGCTCCAGTGCCAGCTGACCTTGTCACCTGCAGCAGGCAGACCCTAAGGGTCCACCTCCAATGGCTTGCCATCCAAAAAGCCAGGGCCTACCCAAATGGCTCACACCAGGACCAGCAAAGACTAAGGCAATGAGAGACTTTTCCTGGTATTTTATGGTGTAGTTTGGAAGACAGGAAATTCTTGGGTAGTCTATATTTTTTCTATGGACAAATATTCCCTACAAGGGCATAGAGGAAGAGTAAAGGGCAGACTTCCTTAATAATAATTGGCAAAAATCCTTGCTCCAGCAGTATGAAAGTCAGGATAGTCAGTAGATTGGCATTTTGAGCCAGAAAAATCTGGGACTGAATCTTGCTTACTAATGGTGTGTCTGTGAATAAGGAAATCTCACCTCCCTGAATTGAGATTTTGCCATCTGTGAAACAAAGAGCCTGTAGAAGCATATGTGATGGTCTTGTTCTGGGGCACAGAAACCCCTGGGTCTCAAGGCTAAAACACTACAGAAGACACATTGATTCTGGATATTTATAAACAGGAAGTAGCAGCAAGTTCTAGGGAGCTGGCAAATCATCCCTATAACCTGATATGATGGAAGAATTTCAGCTGATGAATGCAGAGAAACTGCAACTTCATTTTCACTATTAACTATGACTACACCTCTATTTGCTGCTTCTGAACATATTTAATAGTGGAAGGAGACAAAGAGAAATTTGGGGAAGAAGAAGGAGGCCATGTTAAAGAAAGGAACAAGCCATGAAAGCCTACTTGTCTCTTGGCAGGAGCTTTATTTTCTCTTCTTTCAAAGGATGTTTATCTCAGGTCATATGAGTTATATGAATTAGAAATGTCATAAACCAGAATGCATTGGTGATTGAAATGTTTTATATTAACATTTATCCATGCAGTTCTTTATGGATAAATTGACAAATCCCTTAAAATCCAGAGGAATAAAGCAATGTTTTTCATTAAAATAGCTATCATGTAGACTGATTTATGCTTAAGTGAAATAGGACTACATCAATAATGTTTATTGCATTATTTCAGTATTTTAATTATATATTTCTTTAATATTTTCTAGAATAGATAAATTTATAAACAAAATATATTAAATAAAAGGGCACACTTCACCTCAGCACAACATAATAATTCTGATAAACCATCATATATCTGGAGTATTTTAAATGAAGGGATGCACAGGAGAACTTGTAGGAGTTTGATCTTCCCTATAAGTAGATTTGATAGAACTGGTCTGCTTGAGAAACTCAATACACAGAGCAACTCCCTACTGGTACTCTGTGGCTTCCTTCAAACATAATGCTGTGAGGCGAAGGGCTACACTGGAGCAGGAGGTGGAAAGATATTGCTATATGGGCAGCAAAACAAGAGGCCTCCTTTGCCTTTGAGATTCCTGGGAGTCAGACACTGGGCAAGGACCAACTTTAAATTCTTTAATACCACTGAACTGTACCCTTAAAATGGTATAGCTGGTAAATTTTATGGTGTGTGTGTTTCACCAAAAAAAAAAAAAAAAAAAAAAGAATTGCAAAGAAAAAGAAAACCCTGACTCACACAGGTATGTAGAAAATTATTTTAATAGCCTTTTCAGGTAATTGTAATTATTTTCTAGCCACTGAATCAAACTTAACAAGTGATTTGGTAAAGGTTAATTGCAATGTAGAATCTGGAACTCCATCAATAAAGTTTTTGTATCCTGTTCAATTTTAAAAACCTCTTAGGTTGCTCATGAAAGACAGTATGTGGTTAGGAAGACTGAAGCATTGAATTTTAAAACTTATTTTATTTTATTTAAAATTGAATTTTAAAATTTAAACTCGATTCAGTTTTTAGAAAAAATGTAAATATGTTTGGAGCAACTGAAATATAATCATCTACATTTTTAATTCTGGTAAAGATGACAGACTAGGTAAAAACAGGGTTCACTCATTTCCATGACTGCATTAAAATTACAATCAAATTATAAAACAGTCAACAAGGAGAACAACTGAAGTCTAGCTGACCATAACACATACAATTGAGGATATGAAAAAGTCACATCGAGATTGGTAGGAGGGGCAGAGATGCAAAGTGAGTTGGTCCCACAGGTGGTAGTTGAGAGCGGGAGGGAGCGTGCACTGTAGAGTCCTCCCTAAAAACACAAGGGACCCTCGCCCCACGAAGAGGCCCCCAGCCCAGAGTTCCAGTCCCAGAAAGAGGAGTTCCCATCTGACTAAAAGCCAGTGGGGACTCTGGCCATCTGGGTGAGCCAGATGGAACTTAAAAACCCAGAGAGCCCATTAAAGGGCCCATGCGCAGACTCACTTGCTCACAGGCACTCACCTTGGGCTCTAACTGAGGATCAGCAGCTCAGGAGGTGCAGGAGATATATAGAGAAAGACTGAATTGTGTGGTACCGGGGCAAGGGCTAGAGGGATAGCCACCATTCCTCCTTTGTTGGGCCACCCTCTGAAGAAGTCTACAGGTAGGTGCCATCTTGTCTCTGTTGAACTCTCCCCTCACTCAAACAATTGTGAAGCTGTGTTGGCCTGGTGAGATCAGACTCCCCACCCTGTGTCTCCCTGGAGCACTATCCCATCAAGCCCACAAATTGCCCTGAGGGTCCATTGCCAGGCAGCCAGCCCCATTCTGCTCCTTCCCTGGGCTGCACATTTTTGGCAGGCAGTAACCCTCAACTCACACAGCCTGCATGTAGCCCAAACATTTCAGGGGAGACTTTTGGTGGTGAGCCACCGGCCAGCCCAAGCTGAAGTATCACAGGGGTCTGAGGGCCTAAGGAAGACAGCCACTGGCCTCGCTGCAATCTGAGACTTTTATAGGACACTGCAGATTCAGCACTGGCATGAAATCTGACCCTGCATTGGCCAGGTGAAGTTCATTTACTTTACCCTGGTGTTTCCCTGGGTCTCTGCCCACTCAACTCACATACCACCCAAAGGCTCTTCCAGCTGTGAAGTCATACAGGTAGCTGGCAGGCAGCGCCAGACCTTGAGGTGCACTGGTTCTTTTGCCAAACTGCCCCAGGCCTGGTAATGGGATAACTGACCTTGGAAAACAGCATGATCTCTTGTGCTGGCCTCCAGGTCCAGCATAGGCAGCACCCATCTGTGGATCGCTCTGTAACTCTCACTAGGTAGCCCCAGGCAATCAAAGGCAGCAGTCTACAGGGGAGCCCTCACAAGGGGCCAAAGAACCAACATGCCAGAAGGCTGACGTCAGACCACAACAGAGCACCACCTGACTAACCCTATAAGTGACACACCCCAAAGTTCATCTCAACAGGTACACGAGACTTCAGGGGCGAATCCCACTCCCTGGAGTCAACCCCACATGGCAGCTCATACCCTGTGGGTGAGGCCAATCCCCACAGCCAGTCAGCTGGAGAGTTAATCTCATCCACTGACATGCTAACAGCAATCGAGGCTTAGCTACAACAGGAGAACACACACAACCACACAAAGAACATGATCAGAATCCCCAGCACAGGTGTTCAGGGAGACTGTATCAATGGGTCACATAGGATGCCTACTACATAAGATCACTTGGCCAAGGCTCGGAGACATAATATGTATATAGAAGCGAACACAGATATGCAACTAAAATGAGAAAACAAAGAATCATGCTGCAAATAAAGAAATAGGAGAAAATGCCAGAAAAAAAAAAAACTAAACAAAATGGAGGCAAGAAACCTACCAGAGACAGAGTTCAAAACACTTGTTATAAGGATGCTCAATGAACTTAGGAGGGGAATAGATGATCTCAGTGAGAATTTCAACAGCACAATAGTAGGTATAAAAAGAAGACATAGAAATGATAAAAAAGAACCAGTCAGAAATAAAGAATACAATAACTGAAATGAAAAATACACTAGAAGAATTTAACAGTAGAGGAGGTGAAGTGGAGGATCGAATCAGTGAGATGGAAAACAAGATAACAGGAAACACCCAATCAGAAAAACAAAAACAAAAAAGCATCAAAAAAAAAAAAATGAGAACGATTTAAGAGACCCCTGGGACAACCTCAAACATACCAACATCTGTATCATAGGGGTACCAGAAGGAGAAGAGAGAGAAAGCAAGGGATTGAGAATGTATTTGAAGAAACTATGACAGAAAACTTCCCTAACCTGGCAAAGGAAGTAAACATACAAGCCCAGGAAGTGCAGAGTCCTAAAAGAGAGGAACTCAAACAGACTCACACCAAGACACATCATCATTAAAATGCAAAAGGTTAGAGACAAAGAGAAAATCCTAAAACAGCAAGAGAAAGGCATCTAGTTACTTACAAAGGTACTCCCATAAGAATGTTAGCTGATTTTTCAATAGAAACTTCACAGGCCAGAAGAGAATGACAAGAAATATTCAAAGTGGTAAAAAACAGAGCCTACAACCAAGGTTACTCTACCCAGCAAGGCTATCAATTAAAATTAAAGGTGAGATAAATAGTTTCCCAGATAGGAAAAAGCTAAAGGAATTTATCACCAACAAACCAGAATTACCAAAAAAAAAAAAAAAAAAAAAAAAAAAGTTAAGACTTCTGTAAAAAGAAGGGGGGAAAATATAAATATGAATAACAAAATGGCAATAACTATGTACCTATCAATAATCACTTTAAATGTAAATGGATTAAATGCTCCAATCAAAAGACATGGGGTAGCTGAATGGATAAGAAAACAAGACCATATATATGCTGTCTATAAGAGATACGGCTCAGATGAAATGGCGCACACAAACTGAAAGTAAAGGGATAGAAAAAGATATTTCAAGCAAATGGAAATTAAAAAAAAAAAACTAGGATAACAATTCTTACATCAGACAAAATAGACTTTAAAACAAAGGCTACAATAATGAAGGGGGCATTAAATAATGGTAAAGGGATCAATACAATAAGAGGCTATAAACCTAGTAAACATATACCCAACACAGGAGCACCTACATATATAAACCAATTATTGACCAATGTAAAGGATAGATTGACAGTAATATACTCATAGAAGGAGACTTGAACACCCCACTGGCACCAATAGACAGATCTTCCAGACAGAAAATTAATAAGGAAAGAGCAGCTTTAAATGACACACTAGACCAGATATATTAAATTGATATTTTCAGAATGTACCACTCCAAAACAGCAGAATATACATTCTTCTCAAGTACACATGGAACATTTTCCTGGCTAGAACACATGTTAAGGCTGCAAAAAAAAAAGTCTCAATAAGTTTAAGAAGACTGAAATCATATCATGTCTTCTCTGAAAACAATGGTTTATAACTGGAAATCAACTACAAGATAAAAACTGGAAGATACACAAACACATGGAGGCTAAACAACATGCTTCTAAACAATGAATGGGTTAGCGACGACATCAAAGGATACCTGGAGACACACAAAAATGAAAATACTGACTCAAAATCTATGAGACACAGCGAAAGCAGTGCTAAGAAGGAAATTCATAGGAATACAGCCTATCTCAATAAACAAGAACAATCTCAAATAAACAATCTAACCTTACACTTAAAAGAACTAGAAAAAGAATAGCAGACAAAGCCCAAAGTGAGTAGAAAGAAGAAAATAATAAAGATCAGAGCGGAAATAAATGAAATAGTCTAGAAAAACAATACAAAATATCAAAGAAACCAAGAGCTGGTTCTTTGAAAGGATAAACAAAATAGATAAACCTTTAACCAGACTCATCAAGAAAAAAAGAGAGAAGACCCAAATAAATAAAATCAGAAATGAAAAAGGAGAAGAAACTGTGGATCCCACAGAAATACAAAGAATCATAAGAAAATACCAGGAGCAATTATATGCCAACAAATTAGATAATCAAAAAGACATGGCTATATTCCTAGAACATACAATCTTCCAAGACTGAGTCAAAAAGAAACGGAAAATCTGAACTGACTGATTACCACCAATGAAATCAAATCTCTAAGCAAAAACTTCCAAAAAACAAAAGTCCTGGAGTGGATGGCTTCATAGATAATTTTACAAAACAGTCAAAGAATAAATAACACCCATTCTTCTCAAACTATTCCAAAAAATTAAAGAAGAGATCAGGTTTACTAACTCTTTTTATGAAGTCACCATTACCCTGATTCCAAAACCAGACACATACAGTACAAAAAAAAAAAAAAAAACCCAAAAAACAAACAAAAAAACCTATATATAGGCCAATATCACTGATAAAAATTGAGGCAAAAATCCTCAACAAAATATTAGCAAACTGAATTCAGCAAGATAATAAATAGATCATACATCACGATAAAATTGGATTTATTCCTGGGATGCAAGGTTGGTTTAATATCCACAAATCAATTAATGCAATATACCAAATTAACAAATTGAAAGATAAAAATCATACAATCATATCAATAAATGCAGAAAAAGTGTTTGAAAAAATTCAGCATTCATTTATGATAAAAACTCTCAACAAAGTGAGAATAAGAGGAACATAATACCTCAAAATAACAAAGGCCATATATAACAAACCTACAGCTAACATTATACTCGATGAGGAAAGGCTAAAACTGTTTTCCTTAAGGTCAAGAATAAGACAAGCATACCCACTTCCACCACTTATATTCAACTTAGTATTGGAAGTCCTAGCTACAGCAATCAGACAAGAAAGAAAATTAAAGGCAGCCAAATTTGCAAATGGCATGATACTATAGAGAACCCTGAAGATTTCACCAAAAAAAAAAAAAAAAAAAAGAAAGAAATTTTAGAACTGATAAATAAACTCATTAAAATAGTAGGACACAGAATTAATATTTAGAAATCATTTGAATTTTATATACCAATGATGAATTATCAGAAAGAGAAATTAAGAAAACAATCTTATTTACAATTACATCAAAATAATAAAATACCTAGGAATCAAATTAACAAGAATAAACTCAAAATGGATTAAAGATTTACAGGTAAGACTTGAAGCCATAAAACTTCTAGAAGAAAATAGAGATAGTAAACTCTCTGATATTGCTCTTAGTAATATATATTTTTTGATATATCTTCTTGGACAAGGGACCCAAAATAAAGAATAAACAAATGGGACTATATCAAACTAAAAAGCTTTCACACAACAGAGGAAACCATCAACAAAACAAAAAGACAACTTACTTAATGAGAGAAGATATTTGCCTATCATACATCTGACAAGGGGTTAATATTCAAAATTGATGAAGAGCTTATACAACTCAACAAAAGAAAAACAAACAATCCAATTTAAAAATGGGCAGAAGACCTGAATAAGCATTTCTCTAAAGAGTACATAGAGAATGGCCAAAAGACATATGGAAAGATTCTCAGTCACTAACCATCAGAGAAATGCACATTCAAACCACGATGAGATGTCACCTCACACCTGTCAGAATGGAATCATTAATAAATAAAAAAACAAGAGGGGACATGAATGCAGAGAAAAGGGAACCCTTGTACGCTATTGGTGGGACTACCAATTGGTACAGACCCTATGGAAAATAGTTTAGTAGGTTCCTCAAAAAAAATTAAAAATAGAACCACCTTATGACTCAGCAATTGTACTTTGGGTATTTACCCAAAGAAAACCAAAACACTAGTTTATAAAGATCTATGTATCCCTATGTTCACAGCAGTGCTATTCACAATAACCAAGATATGGAAGTAACCCAAGTGCCTATCAACAGATGATTGGATAAAAAAGTTATGGTACATATATACAATGGAATATTACTTCACTATCATTAAAAAAAATGATATCTTACCATTGCAATGACATGGATGGACCTAGAAGGTATTATGTTGAGTGAAATAAGTCAGACAAAGAAAGATAAATACCATACAATTTCACTTACATGTGGAATCTAAGGAACAAAAGAAACAAACTAAACAAAAACAGACTCACAGATACAGAGAACAAACAGGCAAATGTCAGAGAGGAGGAGAATTGGAGGACTAGGTGAAAAGGGGGAAGGGATGACAGGGTAGGTAATCAGTATTATTGTAATGATTGTGTGTAGTGCCAGATGGGTGTTAGAATAACAAGAAAATTAAATTATATAAATGTCTCATCATTTACTGTATTCCTGAAACTAATATAAAATAATAATTAAAAAATGGTATCGACAAATAACTATAATCACCTACTCTTTCAGCTGTAACTGTTGGGAAAACTAGATACAGATCAAGGTGTCCCCAACGGAAATCTAAGGCTCCAACTGAGATATGGTCTAGCTACAAAATACACATTACATGTTAAAGACTTAGTAAGAATAAAAGAATACAAAATGGCTCATTAACATTTTTCAGTATTGAGTATATGTTAAAATGCTATTTTAGATACATTGGGTAAATAAAATGTATTATTAAAATTTTTAAAAATTGTAAAGGAACAGTTGAAGGATACCTGACTCTGGTAATTCTTAATTGAAGTAAGAAATCTCTCCAGAGGTCTCTAATGTGTATTCTGCCCAGAAAAGAAAAGAACGAGAATTGTTCCTTTTGGGAAAATGGCTCGTCAGAGGGTGTACAGCTCATTGGGTATAGATGTCTATATCTGGAAAAATATGTCAGCAGTGGTCACCTCTCTTGGAAGGGTGAGGGGTAGCAGAAATAGCACTAAAAGGAAGGTGTTTATTTTCAAAATGCTCTGTGATGTTCCCTCTTTTTACCTTGGTACAATGCTGTAACGCAGAAATGCCATCTGCGTTTTACCAATGAAAAATGTTAATCTAAGTAAAAAAAAAAGTCCTGCCACCATATATACACACACACACACACACATATATACATATATATATATATGTATATATATATATATATATATATATGTATAGAGAGAGAGAGAGAGAGTGTGTGGCATATGTATTATGTATATTACATGAATATGTGTGTATGTAACATAATGAATACATGTCTATCATCAGCTCCTCAATGAGAGCTCAGAATTTCTCATTCTGGTTTCTTGTTTGTTAAATTTCTGTATGGTTTTACTAATAATTTGGCAATTATTAGGTAAATTTGAACAACCTGGATGATCGAACCGATGGTTTATGTCACTACAAACATTCTAAGGCCTGAATAACCTGCATTCCATGCAGCACATATACTAAAACCGAATGATCTACATTTCTGCCCACATTTATTTTAAAAAACTCAGGGTCCCTAGACCTTTATTCGCTTATTACTATGTAGACAGAAACCTTCGTCGTATTTATAAGGCCATTTTCATCAAAGCTGCTGTTTCCTACCCAGCCGCACGGCGGCCAGCGCCAAATGATCAGATCACTCACACAGAAATCGTAGGTGGAATCCATGGAAACCTCATCTGTGCCAATGGTTTCAGCATCTTCCCCCAGCAGATCTCTTAGGAAGGCTGCTCACAGCCCTGTGGACTTCTACAATCTCTCCTCTCTCCGGTGGACATGCTAATAAGCGATGAGGTTGCTAACGCCCAGTGCACAGGCTCAGGAGAGGGAGAAGCAAGGGCACGGAAAACCCCCGCTTCATCATCACATCCCGAATAATCAGCAGTTGCCAGAAGCTCCCCACGCAGCACTCTCCATACTCAAGCAAACCAGGCAAGGGCTGTGAACCTGGGTGTTATGCGTGCACTTGTTCTGAAATTGCTAGACAGACTGTATTAGGAGGTAAAATCAAAGCCTGATTTGCTATCACTGCCAGTCAGATTTCCTGGTAGCTTTAGCTATCTTTAAAATATATTTCCATGGCAACTAGTTTAAAAACATATTTGGCTGGAGAGCCTCTTCAGTTATGAGAGTCAGAGAAACCCAAGAGGCCTCTTCTTGTTAGCATTCCCCTCACCCAGGAGAGGGATCAGAGGTCTAGGGGGAGCCCCCTGAGGTGCAGGGCCTTGAGCACCCACCTGGGGCTGTGCCTTTCCAGACTGCTAGGGAAAGTAGCTGAATGGATCTGCCAGTCACCATTTCTTCCCATGAGGAAAAACTCCTCTGCTTTTGCCCTGAGCTTTTCCAAACCTAACTCTGCTGTTGGATATTCTTCTGCCTGCTCCCTACTAATTTTTCTAGCTCTACCCCAGAGGCTAAGGCCAGTCAGAAGTGAGGGACGAAACTCTGATTGCTTTATGGGGGGTGGGGGAGTGCAGGAGCAAACACTCAGGTACCCTTTGTTTCACAACCATCTGGCCTTTTCATAATTGCCATGTCAGTTAGGGTTGAGGTTTAATCCAAGGGCCCTGGCATTCTTGAATTCTTAACCTGTTATTAAGAGAAACTATAATTTTTTTTTAAAGTAGAGATAGCTATTAGAATAGGACTCAAGTTGACCCTCTCTCAGGGCCAAGGTAAGATGTTAATGATTCTCAGTTAGTTCTTCACCTCCAAGGAACCCAGCATCTCCCCAGGTACTCTCTGTAATCTCTCCAGTGTGTATATCTAAGTGTTATAATTCTAGTTTTCTAATTTGGGGAACAAAATACAACTTGTAAATTTTGGACCAGAGCTAGACCTCTGTGGATTGCATTGATAGATGGGGCCTACGATGCAGTGATTTGCCAGCAATGGTAAGGACCACCTATCCAAATGTATCATTTCTCCTACCACTGAGATTCTACAAATTCCTGCTCCTTTGGTTTGTGACTTTATCTACTAAATTAGATGTATCTCAGCAAGCATCAAATCCTTCTTGAATTAAGGCAAGATAGTTATAAAAGAATGAGTGGAAACAATTCTTAAGAGAGTCCAAAAATGCAACAGTAGGTCAGGAATCGAATTTTGGAAATCAGATTTGGTCCCTAAGATGTTAGGACAAGGACATGTTATTGAAAGGAAAGTGGAGGAATAAAAAGATGCAAAACAAAAAAGAACAGGTCCAGGCTGAGTCCTCACCAGTGGTATACATCAGGTTTGGAGGGAACGGTCTCCCAGAGGTAAAAATGTCATCCCAAACACTGTGCCCAGGATGGCACTCACCCTGGGTTTTCAGCTGACTGTCCCTAGGCCCCGTCCATATGGGGCTGGTATCCATTTCAGCTGTCTTCATGATGAATATTGACCACCATTATTGATCACTCATTCTGCAATCCTTGTTGATCATTACATTGCTGGAATTAATAGATTATCCCGTTGAAGGTATATCCGTTTAATATGTGTAGGCATGGACAGTGCCTCTACGGGGAACCTAAGACTTCTACGTCACCCTCTGTGCAGCGCCTTGTGACTGCAGGTGAGCATCTTCATGTGAGAGTGTGCATACTTCCGTGTCCTCATAAATAAAATCTGAAATGTGGGGTACCCAAGAAACTTGCACTAATTTGAACATCAATCTAAGAATTTATATAACTCAGAAGGAGCCACAGTGAAACCTATTTTTGGATTATCTATAAAGCCTTTATTAATTATATAAACAGCATTTCAGGGAGAATGTGTAAAATGCTTATGAGAAGAAAATAGTTTTAAGTAACTTCAAGATTCCAATTTAAAATGATTGATATACCAATTAAAAAGCTTTTTATTGTTAAACAAGCTCTTCCTAATAGTTTATCAAAACAAGTCCCCGAAGAATGTTTACTAAACACATTTGATTATTTGTGTTCCAGTAAATAGTGGGAAACTAAAAGTTTCACAACCTATGTTGTTTCCCCCACACACACCCCACCCCCACCTCATGTCATCAAATGATTCTCTGCCAATTGAAAGTCTAGGTTGCCACTTGTGCTTCTGATCCCTCCTTGGATTCAATTAATTTTCTAGAGCGGCTCACAGCACTCAGAAAAACATGTTACTTACTAGATTACTGGTTTATTATAAAAGGATATAACTCAGGAATGGCCAGATGGAAGAGATGCATAGCACAGGAATAAGAAAAACTTTCATGCTCTCCCAGGCGCATTGCTCCCCACAAATCTCCACATGTTCACCAACTGGAAGCTCTCTGAATCCCATCCTTTTGGGCTTTTATGGAGACTATATTATATAGTCATGACTGATTACTTCATTGACCATTGGTGATTGATTTGATATCCAGACCCTCAACCCTCCTAAGAAGGTGTGGGGAAGAGTGGGTAGGGTGACTGGAAATTCTAATCTTCTAATCACGTGGTTGGGTCCCCTAGCAACCAGCTCCCCATTTTTAGGTTAGCTAGGGGCTTTTCAAAAGTCATCTCATTAGTATAACAGACAACTTTACTACTTTGATCACAGGAAATTCCTAAGGTTTTAGGAGCTCTGCACCAGAAACAGGATAAAGACCAAACACATATTTCTTATTATAAATCACAATATCACAGAAACCCATTTTAAGACTCTCCTGCATCCTCTGCTTGCACTGGAAACTGTGGGCATGTGAACAGGGCTGATGGGGAGGGCCTACCAGGAGTTCATTTACCTGGGTCAATGCTTTTGGGGTTCTTAGTTGGAAGGGATCCCCTCTTGGAAGAGATCCACATTGGAGCTGTAGGTGATGGAGAGACAGAGACATGTGTCTTTTAGAATCTACTTCTCTCATAACCTCACAGAGTATCTGAAGACTGAGGAGAGCAGGATGGTAGACAGAACCTGAAGGAGCTATTCACAGTAGTGACTCCATTAGATCTGGGCTCTTGTCTCACTAGATGACTCATTAGGTGACAAAATGGAGGGAAGAGGAAGGAGAAAAGTCTTCCTTCTTTACGAAGCACCATGATTTACAATGCTGATGATTCTAAAGGGGAAAACAAGGTGGCTGCTCTTTGGAGGTAGTCAGGGTGTGTTCATGAGTGCTTGGGACTCATATATTTAGTAGTCTCAGATATAATCATGGATGAGGGACATTGTGGGAACTAGAGGAGGTACTTGCCAATACAGAGAAGTGAGGCTTAAGGATTCAGACAGTATAGCTTATTACAATGAAAGTGACATTATTTATATATTTATTTTCTATTGTCACAGAATATATGAGTTATCTCTGAAAATAATAAAACTAAATATCTTTCTAAAAATATTTGGCAGAGGTGTAATATAGTGAAAAGAGCATAGGCTTTTGGTCAGAACCAAATTCAAGTTCTGGCTCTGCCACGTATTACCTGTATGACTTTGGGCAAGTTGCTTAATGTGAGTTCACCAAAACCCATTTCCCTTCTCTACTGAGCATGCACCTCGATTATGTCTCTTGGCCTCTCTGGAAGCCAAGAGTGTCCCTTTGACTGAGCTCTGGCAAATGCACCATGAACAGAAGTAATATATGCCACTCCCAGATCTAGTCCATTAAAACTTCTTGTGCCCAGGAAGCTGGCATTAATTTGAACATTAATCTCAAATTGACATAACTCAGAAGGAATCAGACTGCAATCTAATTTGGGGTTACCTCTAGAGCCTTTATTAATTGTATGAACAATAATTCTAATAGGAACATACAGAATATCCAGCAGAAAACTGCATGTCCCAAAAAGGTGGCAGGGCCCAAGGCCCTGACTTACTACATGGAAGGCAACTCACCAAACAGGAACATTTGTAGTGGACCCTGCAGGAGCAAGAAACAACTTTTATTGTCTTAAAATATTAAGATTGGGATATATGTGCTCCAGCAGTTAGCATTATTTATATTAACTAATCCACCTGAACTTTGATTTCTTCTCATTAAAAAGGAAAGAATATCATTTAATTCACAGGGTATTCGAAGAATTAACCATAGAGTCTGGGACACAATAAGTGCAAAATAAATAGTAGATATTATTATTATATAATCTCTTATTCAGATTTTCCCTTTATTTAGGAGGTCAATGCCTTATCCATTAGACTGCTGGGGCTTCACATTTTCCCTTCATTTAGATATCTTTCCCTCTATTTGGTGAGTTAATTTTTTTTTCCCATTGGTGGAGAATAAAATCATTTTATAAAAGCAAACTTGGGTAGCAAACTTGGGTAGCATTCTTAAGTTACCTGAGCCTCGGTGTCCTCGGTTAAAAAGCAGGAATAAGAGCCATGCTTCACTGGGGACATATCAGGATAAAATGAGACAGCAACTGTAAAACTCTCCCTTAGTCTTTGGAGTTTCATAAAGACATATGGTTTATTATTAAAGGTAACCATTTTAAACTCAGAAAAATAAGCAGGCTTAATGCAAACATTGTCATCTCAAACAATATCTGATTTTCCAGTGGACTAGCAAAATTGTTGCTTTTTATTGTAATGCTTTTAATGTGAATAATATTACTTTTCCATTTTCTAATGTGTTTAACTTGATGAACTTACTGCAGTAATGTATTTGCAATGTCCCATTTTCCTTTTATTTTAAAGAAGGAAAAAGAATTGCTAGCAGTAAATTACATATGCCCAAATTGGGTCTGATGGGTCAGGAAAAAGTAGGGTCCTCCCTCCTCTGCTTCACTGACACATACTTTGGAGAGAGATGCCCTGGGAGCTGGGGCTTCATTAGGATCAACCCAAATCTTGGCAGATGTCAGTTAAGTGAGTTCTGCAGTGAATCCATGATCCACTTTAAATTCTTCAGCACAATCTCTTAATTTACAATTTATAATCTGTGAAAATTCTTCATATGCATTTTATCACTGTGAATTGAAGATTGTCAAAAAGTCAAGCCTTTCTGGAATTGCCTTTGGTATGTTCCTCACATCGCGGCTCCATGTCAGGCAGGGAGATGCCTATTTTCCTCTACATAGGGAGTAAAAACTCTGCATATTTAAAACACTTATGCCTGGGACCCAAGGAAGAAAGTTGCAATCCCTAATATCTTAAAGGAAATCAAGGAAACTATTGAGTGGACAGTGTTTGGAGCTCTGTGAAGGAGAGTAGGAAAAAAATATTTTCAGTTAATAATTTTAAAATGCATAGAACTTTAACCAGGTGATCAAAGTGAACATCCCCACTAATGTGTTGATATCATGTGCCCCCAAATATGATGTCATTAGAAGGTCACTTCACCTCTGTCGTATTTTTTCTTACACACACACACACATACACACACACACAGAGCAGTCAAATGATGAGAAACTGAGGAACATTCTGCAAAGTATCTGACCAGTAATCAAAACTGTAAAGGACATGTAAAGTAAGGAGAGACAGAGAAACTGTCACAGACCAGAGGAGACTGAAAAAACATGACAACTAAATGCATTGTGGTATCCTGAATTGGATCTTGGAAAATAAAAAAAGTCATTAATAGAAAAACTGATGATTATCATCATATTCTTAATACTGATGCTTTGTGCCAGAAGAAAGAGAAGGTGGAGAAGGAAGTCATCTTTGTAGAATGTTAGGAAATAAACTCATTTTCTTGGAAACTGGTAAACAAAGAAATGATATGAACCATTTATCCTCCCTTTGCGATACACACTCTAATAGGTAACCAAATAGTGGATTAAGAGAATTATCTCTTTACAGATTATTTCGGCTATTAAAATGAAATTAAATGATTGAAAATCACTATTTTGCAAATGTCGATGAATTAATGGATTCATTAATAGGCATCGAGCATCATCAAAAGGGAATAATAGACATTTTATGCCTTTGTTTTTACACCATCTGTAATCTTGATAATGATTGTTGAAACTGGGCTATGCTGTAGAAAGGATAATGGCCCCCGAAGATATTTACCTTCTAATACCCAGGACTTGTAAATGTGTTTTTTATATGGCAAAACAGACTTTGCAGTTGTCATTAAGTTAAAAATATTGAGATATGGAAATGGGCTACTAGTAAGAATTTTTTGGAAATGTAGAATGTTGTTAGAGATAGAATTGCTGAAAGTAGGATTATGGAGAATTGTAATCATTGGTGCAGACTTTCTCAACCAGAGCTCCGAGAGAGTTAAGTCCTTAATGCCCCGAAGTATCTAAAATATCTAATAAATTAACTTTACTTCTTTAAACCTAGAATGATATTAGTTATGTGCCATCTTTGAAAGATTTGAGAAAATATTCCACCATCATTTATAGCATTCTGTGGATGAATTGAGGAGCTTCTTTGGAGAAAGGCTGGAAGATATGACCATAATACTTGACTTAAGTATTCTTAGATCAAGAAGACAAAATCATTTAAAAAGTTCAGGGAACAAAAAGACCAACATATTGATACGATCATCCATGTGCGTATTGAATTCACCAAGAATTCATCAAGATAGTATTAGAGTGGAAACTATTGAAAAAAGAGAGAGAGTAATCCAGGAGTGGATAGATAACAGCAGCAATGAAAGTAGAGGTGATGTCATCTTATGATGGAAATACAAAACAGGTGGAGGAGGGAGAATAGACAGAATGTGGCAACAAGGAGAAAGAAAAGGATGTAGCCACCCCTTCTCCAGGCCCAGAGGTACAAAGACTATGGAAGGTAAGAAGGTCACTTAAGGGCTACAGGAAAGCAGAGTCCTCAGGGGAGAGATAGTTCTTTAGCCAGAGGATGGAGGAAATATTCAGAAAATAGATGGAAGATAGAGAATATTTTGCTGATAATGGACCTTAATTTCCAGAAAGCACAGTGGGATGCATCAGGAGTTGAGGCGGGATGAGGGCATATGCCAGCTTGCAGGGATTACAGTGTGGGGGATGACATGACCAGGCAGACAGGGTTATGGTGGCTAAGAGACATAGGAAAAAAGGGCACGAAAAAGGTTGCTTCCATGGATTCAAGACAAATAGTGCTGGTTGAGCGGCACGAGAGAGAGGTGGGTTTCAAGGGCCTCCTGATTTTGAGAAGGCCTAGAGGAGCCATGGTCTTAGATTCAGTGCATGTAGCCAACCTATAGGATGATAGTTTTAAATGCTGGAGGATTACACAGTTCTTCCAGAATCTTATGAAAAGGATGGATTATCTCCTCAGAAAAAATTGCAGATGTAGTTTCAAGGTAGGATTTTTAGAACTAAATATATTCACATGTCTGGCTCACCCACTCCCATTTTAGATCCATGTATTTGAATTAAGAAGATATGATTTAGACTCTGCTTTTTATCGCGATAATATGATTAAATGATATATTCTAAATTTAAAGGAATGATTTGTTATTCTTCCAGGGACATTTATTTGCATTTGAACATAGACATGCTAAAGACAAAACTTAAGCCACAGGTACTGGGCTGGGACAGGAAGAGAGCCGAGCTTAGAGATGAGGGGTGTCCCTTGAAATCCAGCATGGAGTCAGCTGGCCACATCACTCACGCCAAGGCCTAACAACATTTATGCATTTATAGGAACTGTACAAAGCAGCTGAAACACAAGTCTTGCCTTTGAGAAATGGAAAACTCAAAACCTTGGGGTCAGCCTGAATACATAGCTTCTAGTTTTGCCTCTACATCTTTGCCCTTACATCTTGGCTCAGTCACTTAATCTGTATCTTACTTTTAAGAACTTTAAAATAGGAATTAGAATATCTGTCTACAGGGAAGTGGTGATGTTGGAAATGTTGGTTCATTCAAATCAGAGTGGCCCCTGTAATAAGCGCCTGTCCTTTTTTCTTCCCAAAGAGCTAGTTGAGCTTCAAGAGCAGGGAGAACGAACGAAAGGCCTCTGATGGAAAAGGTGTCACAGAAAATCCCTAAGAAGAGAAGAGGGATGAGCTCCTTACCCCTGGGACTTGCCGTACCTGGCCTGAGACTTCAGAAGATACGCTTTTCTCAGACAGCTAAGAGCCAGGAAAACCAGCTCTCATATTATAAAAGCCAGTGTTGATGTAGCAGTTTGTGAAATGAATGTTACATATAAATAAGAAATGAGGGACTTTCTGGGAAGGGAGGAAGCTAGAATAAGATATCTAGTTAAACTAGAATTCTGTATCTTAGAACTTATCTGCACACTTTAGAAATTAAGCAAAAGAGTCAAAAGTTTTTTTTTTTTTTTCTA
This sequence comes from Eonycteris spelaea, assembly GCA_003508835.1. NCBI lineage: Eukaryota > Metazoa > Chordata > Mammalia > Chiroptera > Pteropodidae > Eonycteris > Eonycteris spelaea. The sequence goes on from PUFA01000189.1 coordinate 1,392,563, forward strand.
AAATGGAATCTGCGGTTTATTTGGTCCCTGAATTAATATTTGGATTACTTGAATTAATATTTATAACATAGACTCACACTAATTTTTCTCTTTTAACATTAACTTACGTCATATTTTAATTCTATAAACTCCAAATAGTTAAAGAATTCTTTATTAGATAGCTCACCTAAATTTTAAATGACATGATTGATAGTTGTTTTCTAATTTGGAAAAATACAATTTGCATTTGTTCTTACATGTCAAGGTTGGAGAGATCTTTTATTTGTCAGAATGATAGACTTTCTACACAAAAGGTTATAAAGGAAGAAGCAAATTGGTGGATTGACATTTTCATCTAATTTAGCACAAGTATAATTACAGGTATAAAGGTATGAAATGAAAATAAATTAGAATTATGTTTCTGCCATTTTGTATTGTGTTTCCATGGGCTAAAATAAATTAAAAACTTAAAAATGAACCCCCTGACTTGAAAGGGGAGATATAATTGGGCATGGAGGCCAATAAATGAAGAGCAAGCTTTGGAACTTATCTGTACTTATTTTACTAAGATAGATAGATAGATAGATAGATAGATAGATAGATAGATAGATAGATAGACAGATAGACAGACAGATAGACAGATGATAGATACAGTTTTCTGATCTTGCATTAAGTTGGCATGATAAACACAACAAACCAAAACTCGTTGTCTTCCGCCTTCTGGTTTTTACTCTTTAATTAGATTTACTTGATTTTCAAAAGGCTCGTACTTCACATAGATGGATTTTGTTGGCCTTTGGCACCCAAAATCTGTCATGTAGATTCCAGATCAACCTCGAAAATTTGTAATAGAAGGCATGGGAGTATTGCTGATTGGTTATCACTTCTGTTGACATCTGTGCTTCTGGGCCTAAGAGGATAGAATTTTTATTTCAAGGTCAGGCATCCTGGATTTCCTCAACTCAAATTTGTTTAGAGCCAGAAAACTCAATGTCTAGGAAATAAAATATTCTAAATTATAGATGGAATGATCTTATGGGTGGGTGCATTATCTTCATTTTAGAGCTGGGAATTCTCCAAAAGTTAATAGTGAGCTAGTAAATGGCAGAGCAGAGATTCTAACTTTGGTGTACTGGACTTGCATAATCAGTAAAGACAATCTAAGGATCTGATATCTATTACTCAGCCTTGTATCAATCATGTAGCATGTATATAGGTGTGTGTGGTACCATTACAGAAGCCATCTATATTAAACACACCACCATATGACTTTATCACATCATATATATTTTTGTATTGTATAGCCATATGTATAACCAAGACAAAGCTTAAAAATTAACAACCGAAAAAATAGCATAAGTTGCAATTATTCAACATTAGCTAACTGGATTTAAAATGGAAGCCATACAGTTTCGCCTTATGGTTGTATTCCCTGGGCACTATTCTGACTCTAGCTTTCACGTGGCTTAGGGTTGAGCAAAGCAGGAAAATACTGCAGACGTGAGGCAGGGTCAAGGCTCCAGTAGGAAAGGGAAGAGCGATAGAAGCAGCCCTGCAGAGTGGCTCTTGGGAACATGAATCTCTTCTTGCCTGTGCTCTCAGGTTCCAGCTCCCACAAAGGGGTTAGAGTCATAGCTGGAGGGACAAAGTATTATTAATATCCTGGTTTATACCTTCATAGCTCATTAAACTGAATCAACTCTACTCAACTTGGGACTTCACCTGAAGATCGAGTCACTTTCCTATTAAATTTCTAAGCTCTCTAGGAACTGCTTGGCTTCCCAGCAATAATATGCATGCACGTGTCACTGGAGACAGTGTGAAGTAGGAGAGAGCTTGGCGAGGCACACCGCGTGGCCTCCTTGTGGCCTGGCACCACTGGGGTTGCTAACCTGGAGCAGCAGTGGCCTTTGTGGATGGATGGCCTTGCCCACAAACACAGAAGGAAAGCCACCTTCCCTCCTGTAACATCACCTGGTAGATAAGTGTGCAGCACCTGGAGTCAAGCTGGGTGAACTCCAACCTCAGCTCTGCCATGTAGTGATTGTGTGATTTTGAGCAAGTTACATGAACACTATGTTTCCTTATGTGTAAATCAATGAGGAAAATAATAGAATCTGCTTCTTAAGCTGATAGGAGAATTAATAGCACATGTAAAGCTCTTAAGAGCACCTAACACATAATAAGCCCTCAAAATATGTCAGCGAATAATACAGGCAAACTTTAGAGAATGTTCACTCTAAAAGTTGCAATGTCTTACACTTTGATAGCATGAAGAGTCTCATATTCTCTTAGGTAAATTCCAGATGCTATTTTCCAAAAATTATAAGAATCTTGGCAAAATCCTAATAGCATTGTCAAGTAAAATATTCGTTACCTCTATGCTTAAAATATTCATTATTTGTTGAAATTTTCATAAGTAAGGTGAGAAAAAAAAGTTGGTTGTTTATATTACATACCCAGCAATGGTAAGAATGACATAATAATTATGATTACATAAGCCATATACACAAAATTTTGGTATATACATTAGCTTTAAAAAAGTCATCCTTGCATGAATCACCCAAATTTGAATCATAATACTTTTAAGTTTCTACAAAGTAGAAATAATTCATAATTAAGTTAGGTAGAAAAGATATGCATGAGTGACAAGCTAAACAATAACATAAGACAATAGTTCAACAGATTCAGGTTTCGAGAAAAATTTAGTGAGCATCTTTTGGCAAGGCACAATTTAGAGGAACTATGGGGACAGAATACAGAGACAATAAAGAGCAGAATTTGTGCTCTAAGAACTCTGTCTGAAGAGGAGCACAAATATGTGCATGAAAAGTTGAACTTCTGATTCAGGGGAGACTCTGGTGAGTTTTAAATTAAAAGTGATTGCTAAGTGCCAAGGAAGACATTGGGGCAGTAAGTCTCCTGTCTGAGGACGTGGGGCATGTATAGAAGAGAGAGCAGGGATGGGGAAGAGGAAAGAAGGCAGACAAGGGCACCGAGACGCGATGCCTGGGCAGGCCCGGCCTCAGTGAGGGCGGGGGGTGGATAATGTTAAAGGGAGCTTGAGCCGCCGTGTGTGTAGTTTTATGTAGCCCACTGAGGAGGGCTGATGTGACAAAATGAAGACTCACTGAAGGTTTTTAATAAGAAGAATGGCATAGTCAGAATGTTTGTGGGACTATAACCTGAGGACAGGCATTCGCCAAGAAGACTGAAACGTGGGTCTGAACATTTGAGTTCTGGCCTTGGTTTGAACATTCTTGCTGTGACCCTGGCTCTGACTCCTCTAAACTTCAAAATGGAATGATAATCCCTGCTCTGCCTTCCTCTCAGGGCTCAGGTAGGAACAGACTCAGAATGAGGCAGGGTGTGGGCGGTAGGACCCTTCAGTGGCAGGGGAGAAGGGAGGCAGGACACCTTGCACAGGGCCCTATCTACCAGAGGCAGTGAGAACCTGGGCTGGGCAACAGAGTAACAGCGTGTCAAGAATTGGCCTCTTTTTATTCCCTACTTCTAGATAATTTATTCATTCATTGTGTGCATTTTTCTTGATCTCAGAGTTTTCTGTTGGAAGGTGTTAATATTACCTCCAGAGCAGCGTTTTGTATTACTTTCCACTAGTTCCTCGTGTGTTCGTAACAGTGATTCGACAGCCAATACGCTTAAGGAGTTTTATGCTTAAATTTCCCCCCTGCATGTCCATAAGAAATCAGATGAAGTACTTTTTACTCTATTACAAATGAATGAATATGATTAAATCTTATATTTTACAATACTATGCTATATGAATTTTTTATCTTGAATCTCTCTATAAATTTATAAACAAACACATTGGTTTTTGATATAGTCTACTTATCTATAATGCTTAAATGTTGGGCATGATTTCTTTGCACACCCTTTCTATTTTATTTTTTTATTTATTTATTTTTATTTATTTATTTATTTATTTTTTGATTTGTTTTTTAGGCTTGGCAACCTTCGGTTGACCTCACAAATTGCAAGAAACTTATCAACTTACAATCCCTTATTTTATTTATTTTTTTAATTTCTTTTTACTTTTTATTTTATTTTTTTATTTTTTATGCCTATAGCACCTGGTCTTCCTAGGCAGTCTCCCATCCAAGTACTAACCAGGCCTATCCCTGCTTACCTTATGAGATCAGATGGGATCAGGCTTGTTCACGGCATGGCTGTAGACTGCACACCCTTTCTAACATTGGACATTGTCTTCCTCTTATTAGGATGCATAGAAGTCTTTCAGAAACCTCTATTCTTTTCTCTAGCCCTTTACAAGTCCTAGGCCCTGCCACAGGCCTGTATATTAATGGTCCTTCAGAGGAGAATCCGTCTCTAGCTGCAAGCTCTGAGTCTCACAGGATGTTGGCTTGTGCTTCTTACATATGCTAACAAACAGGCCTTCCGTCCCTGTGGAATCTGTCACAGAAACATACATCTCTTAAGCATAAATAGGGAGCTGGCTTTACCAGCTGAGGCTGTAGATTCCCAGACATCTGTAGATTTCCAGGTGTCTGTTTCTTTTACAGTGGTCCTACTCTTATGCCAAAAGGTCCTGTATCACCTGACTAGTTTGTAGAAAAATTCCACCTGCTCCAATCTTAGGCAGCCCACCTCAGGACTTCTAAGCATCTTGTAAAGAATGATTAAGGATTTCTTCTTCCATATCTTGGAGAGAAAAGAAATACTCGGGACCTATTTCATCTAGAAAGTGCAAAAATAAAACATCCCTTAGGCTTCTGATGACGTAAATTCAACAAAGGTATTGCGCCTTTTTAAATGTAGAGTCTGAAATGTTAATAGATGTCATCAGCAGAGCTACAACGCTCATTTTCCAATCCCTGCACATTACATTATTACCATGTAAATTGGCATCTGATTATTACTGTTTTATTACTTCGATCATAGGCAAGTAGACAACTGATTATCGTGTGAGTTTACAGGATGTCAGGGAGAGAAAGTCTGGCACACAAACCCCCATGCAATTTGTATCTCCACTTCTGCACCCCATTCATTCCTTTGCCTTTCTTTTCTCTAGTCCCATTTACTCTCACCTGTCTGCAACAGCAAATTTTATCACACATAAGAAGGATGTAGGCCTGAGCACCAACAGAAGCAAGTCAGCAATGGTACTGTCCCGGAGATTAAGAAAAATGCTGTGAAGTCCCTCACCCATAGGTTCTTTTTTTCTGCAGGTAATAAAAAACTGAGTAGAGGAACAAAGAGGTTTTCTAAATTTTAGTCCAAGATCTTATATTGGGAAAGTTGTCTTTCTCTCTGTGTTACATTAGCCCCCAATTGTTTGGTACAGCAAGGAATAAATGTGTATGTATTTGAAATACATTCTGCTCTGAGGACCAATCAAGACTTTCGTCTGTATCAAATACCAAACTCATCTTTCCTAGTCTCAAAAACTAATGATGTTTTTTTTAAAAAAAAAAAAAAATTCTGATAGTCTTCAGTTTTCCCTATTCTCTTTTTCCATTTCATTGAGAAATAATTGGCATACATCACTGCATAAGTATAAAGTACACAGAATGAGTGTTTGATTTACATGTACTGTGAAATGATTACCAATACAGGTTTAATTAATGTCCATTGCCTCATAAAGATATGACAAAAAGAAAAAAATTTTTTTTTCTCCTAGGAACTACTCTCTTAACAACTGCTCCTATTCTTTACTCAAAGGCAGCATTACCTTTTCCTAGTCACTGAACACTCACTACCCACTTTGTCACCTAAGATGTTTTTTTCATAATTTATTAACTATGAGCAGAAGGCTCTTTGGTTCCTGACTGATGAAGAACAAGTAAAGTTTAGGTCTTTCCAATTTTAGTGAGGGTTCTGCAGAAGATTATATATTCCAATAGAGGCATCTAGGCCAACGTTGTTAGTATGCCCATCTCTACTCAAAACTCTGCTTATCCTCCAAAGCTTAGTTTAGGCCTCATTTATCCAAAAGGACTTCAGTAAAGAACACTTCAAACCACAGAGATCATCTTATTTTCTGAAAATGTGTTACTTACATTTGTGCCATCATTTGAAACCTAGTTCAATGCTCCCTAATAGAGAGGCTTACTTAGCAGGTACTTATATTTGCACCAAAATGGTAACTTTCATAGAGGAGGGATTGATTTATTTCTTCAATGCCCTAGAGAACCAAGAATACTTTTATTTATATAGATAGAAAAAAACTGAGGAAGAGACAGGTAATTGTCCCCACAATATCCATTCTACTCTTCTTCTTCACTAAGAAACTCTCAAGTGTTAGCTGGGCAAATGATTCTGGGTACAGTGCACCCCTAGCCATCCTTGCTTCTAGCTATGAAATGTGGCTAAGTTCCCTGCAATTGGATATAAATGGTGTGGCAGGCTGATAAGAGCTCCCAAATTCTTTCTACCCAGATATACCACCCCAATATATCTTCATCCTTATCTTCAAAACCTGCAGATGTTACCCTGTTTGGAAACAAGTCTTTGAAGATGTAATTAAATTAAGAATCTTGAGGTGTGGAAATTATCCTGGATTATATAAGTGAGCCCTAAATCCAATGACAGGTGTCCTTGTAAGAAAGAGGCAGATGGAGATTTAACATACATAGAGGAGAAGGCAATGTGACAACCATCTGATGGACAATATTTTGTTAGTGCTGAAGACACTAGGCATATGGTTCATGGATCCACACAACCATCTCAGTAGAAGACAGAAATAGAGATGGTATTATCCAGAAAATATTTGTGGAGAATCCTCTTGTCTGACAGTGTGAGTCCAGGCAACATACACAGGACACCACAAGGTTTTTGAGAAAGTCATACCAGCAAAAACATTGCTGTCTTGGCCTAAAAGGTATGAAATAGGATGAAATATCTGAAGGTTGTCGAATTTCTGAAAATTCAACAGGAAGGGAACAGATCGATAAAACTATTCAGCTACAAAAATGTACTATCGTTCAAGAAGATAAAAAAGGATGACTGAGAGTAGGGGAACAGGTGCAGAGGCAGAGATCAGAGCCACGGGTGCAGAAGGCACAGCCACAGGACCAGAGAAGGAAGTTTCAAGCCACACGGAATTATTCCCAGGCCTTGAAACCTGATGGAATTTGCTCTCCTGGATTTCAGAATTGTTGGGGACCAGTAACCACTGGACAGTGAAGACCATTCAGTATTCTAATACTAGTTTGTAAAATAGAAAAACACACCAAAGGTGATAAGTTCCAAAACCATATGTGTTATTGAGCAGTTATGTCTCCAAAGCATTAACTTCTAAGCAATAGTTTCCACAGTTTCTCCAATGTGTTAATTTTTTTAGTATTTCTATTTTTAGGTACTAAAAGTTCCATCATATTTAACTTCTCTCCATATTCCTTATCCTCACATCCAGATACTGTTAAGCAATAACATTTGTACTTCTCAAATGTCTTACCTACATGTCCCATTTTTAACGTTCCAATATCTTGTTCGAAGCCTTCCTTTGAAGTAGAGCCTGATGTGATAAAATCACCTCTAACTTGTCCCAATTATTTCTAAACTTTCCAATCCTACCTAGAGAACATTGAGATCTCTCTTTCTGAAACATAATTATGACTTCCGATTTCAACCGTTTTACACTAGCTAAGTGATAAAAGAACTCAAAATTAAATTTATCCTTTAAGTTTTTATATGGTATACAATAGCCCCTCCCCCTTACCTGAGGGAGATATGTTCTAAGACCCTCAGTGGATGCCATACATACATATATGCTTTACATGTATGTGCATATGTGTGTACATACATGTACATAATGTATGTTTTACATGTGTGTGCATATATGTGTGTGCATACATGTATATAATGTGTTTTTTCATATACACACATGCATTTCACTAAAAGAACCTTTATGATTTTTTTTGGCCTATACAAATCGGATGACATCACTACTCTCGACGGTTTGGGAGCATTATTAAGTAAAATAAAGGTTTCTTGAACACAAGCACTGCGATACTGCTTACAGCTGAACTGATAACCAAGGACAGCTTCTAAGTGACTAATGGTTAGATAGCATGTACGAGTGAGACAAAGAAAGGATTCACATCCTGGGAAGGGTGGAATGGGGTGGCACGATTTCATCATGTTACTCAGAATGGCACACAATTTAAAACTCTTGAATTGTTTACCTTGAAAATTTCCATTTAATATTTTCAAACCATCGTTGACCACAGGTAGCTGAAACCTCAGAAAGCAAAACTGTGATAAGAGGGATTACTGTACACCAAAAATGTGAATAGTGCTTATCTCTTATGGTTATTTAGTTAATTTTATTCTTCTTTGCATGTTTCTATATTTTTTCAAGATATTCTATAATTAATATGTATTATTTTGTAAGCAATTATCTTAGTTCAGATTTTTATAACAAAATGCCATGGTCTATGGATGGCTTAACAATAGAAATATACCTTTTCAAAATTCCAGGGGCCAGAAGTCTCAGATCAAGGTCCAGTAGGGCTTGGTTCTTGGTAAGAGCTCTTCTCTTGGTTTTCAGATGGCCACCTTCTCATTCTGTCTTCACATGGCCTTTCCTGAGAGAGAGAGAGACAGAGAGACAGAGAGACAGAGAGACAGAGAGAATACTCTGGTGTCTCTTCTTTTAAGGACACTAATTCTACCAGATTATTCAACCTTAATTACTTCTGTAGGGGTCCCATCTCCAAATATAGCCATAATAGGAGGTAAAGTTTTAATATATGAATTTTAGAAGGACACAAATATTAAGACTATAACATTCTGCTTCTGACCTCTCAAAATTCATTTCCTTCTCACTTGCAAAATATATTCATTCCATCCCAAAAGCCCCCAAAGTCTTAATCCATTCCATAAACAACTTTAAAATCTAAAGTCCAAAATCTCATTAAATAGCATCAAAATCAGGTATGAGTGAGACAAAGTATGATTCATCCTGAGGCAAAATTCTCCTCTAGTTGTAAACCTGTGAAACCAGACAAGTTACATCCTCCCAAAATGCAATGGTGAACAGGCATAGGAGAATCATTCCCACTACAAATGAGAGAAATCAGAGGGGCGAAGGGGGCGAATTGTTCCAAGAAAGTCCAAAACAAGCAAGGCAAATTCTATTAGATCTTTTTAAAAATTAATTAGTTTATTTATGTATTTAACAGTGACATTGGTTAAAAAATCCAATAAGTTTCACCTGTACATTTTAATAGTGAGAAATATATATATTTGTATTATGTGTTCACCTCCCATAGTTAGATTTTTCTGTCATCACATATTTGATCCCATTTAACTCCCTCCTTCTCCCACTCCCTACCCTCTGGTAACCACTAGTCTATAGTCCATGTCCATGAGCCTCTGTTTGTTTTTCCTGTTCATTTGTTGATTTTAGGTTTACATCCCACATATAGTGATATCATGTGATTTCAACTTTTTCTGTCTGGCTTATTTTGCTTAGCATGATTATCTCACGGTCCATCTATGTTGTTGCAAATGTTAGTATTTCATCTCTTCTTATGGCTGAGTTATATTCCATGTATGTATGTATGTACCACAGCTTTTTTAGCCAATCATCTATCGTAGGACACTTCGTTGCTTCCATGTCCTGACCACTGTGAATAATGCTGCAATGAACATTGGTATACAAATATCTTTTCAGATATGAATTTCGCAGTAAACACCCAGTAGAAGGATTGCTGGATCATATGGTAGATCAATTCTTAATTTTTTGAGGAAACTCCATACTGTTTTCCATAGTGGCTATACCAGTTTGCAGTCCCACCAGCAGTGTATGAGGGTTCCTTTTTCTCCACATCCTCTCCAACATTTGTTATTACTTGTTCTATTGATTACAGCTATTCTAACGGATGTGAGAAGGTATCTCATAGTGGTTTTTATTTGCATTTCCCTAATAGCTAAAGATGTTGAGCATCTTTTCATATATTTGTTGGCTATTTGTATGTCCTCTAGGGAGAAGTGTCTGTTCAGGTCCTCTGCCCATTTTTTGATTGGATCATTTGTTTTTGGTGTTGTTGTTGTTATTGAGTTACATGAGTTCTTTGTATATTTTGGATATTAGGCCCTTATCGAAGGCATTGCTTGCAAATATATTTTCCCATTCGGATGGTTGTCTCTTTACCTTGTTGACAGTTTCTTTTGCTGTGCAGAAGCTTTTTAGTTTGATGTAGTCCTATTCAAATATTTTTACTTTTTCTTTCCTTGCCTTTAAGTCTGAGAATAATCCTCTCTAGCTTGAGGCTCCTCCTTCTGGACCTTCTTCAGTGAAGACCCAACCCCTTCAGCCCTGGGCAGCATCCCACCCTTGTGACTCTGCTGAACAAGAGCCCCACCCTCAGGGCTCTGCTGGCTGACCCTAACTGCAAAGATCTAGTAGGCAGCTCCACCCACAAGGTTCTGGGTTGTCTGACCTTCAAGGCTATGGATGGCAGCAACCTGGCTTGTTGGAACCTTGGCTGTGGCTCCTCCTTTAAAACCAAAGTAGAAACAGACTTGCCGTTTGGGCCTGTGCATTCTGGGCCTGTGATGGAACTGGAAGGCCTGATTAATTCTGAGTCACCTTTGGGGTTGTTCTTCCTATTTCTTGAAGGAAATGCATATTCCAGCCTTATGGCTCTATTGTCTCATTCTATACATTTTAGTCCAAACTGGAGTTGTCTCTGCTAGTTGTCTCTTCTCTTTTTTAAAAATTACTTTTTTTAGTTTGTCCCTTTCCTTTTGAGTTTTAATATAAGCAATAAGGAGAAACAAGTTTATACCTTTAATAGTTTGCTTGGAAAGCTCCTCAGCTAAAATATCTAATTTTATCACTTGCAAGTTCTGACTTCCACAAAAACACTAGAATACAGTTCAACCAAGCTCTCTGTAACTTTATAACAAGGATTGCCTTTCCTTCAGTTTCCAATAACATGTTTATTTTGGTCACGTGAAACCTCACCATAATGGTCTTTAATGCTCATATTTCTACCAACATTCTTTTCATGCTAATACATATTCTCTAAGATGATGGAAGCTTGTTCTATGTTTTTCCTCTTTTCTTTTCAAGCTCTCAACAGAATCACCTTTCACATTCATCTAGGTTTTTCTAGCATATATCTCAAAATTCTCTGGCCTTTACCCCCATCACACAGTTCCAAAACCATTATGTATTTTTAGATATTTGTTACATTTACAACAGCACCTCACTTCACAGTACCAAAAATATCATAGACTGGGTGGCTTAAAAAACAGAACCTTTTTTTCTCGCAGTTCTGGAGGCTGGCATTCCTGGATCAGGTCTGGCAGGCTCAGTTTCTAGCGAGGGGTCCCTCCCTAGCTAGCAGATGGCCACCTTCTCTCGGTGTCCTCAGTGCATGCACACACAGCAAGAGAGAGCTCTATAGTGTCTCCTCTTATAAGATCAGTAATCCTATCAGAAGCCTCATCATTTCATTTCACCTTAATTACCTTCTCAGAGGCCCCATCTACCTGGGTAGATTTTTTATAGGTAGCGTGGAACAGAAAAAACAACTCAATATTACTAGTTTAGTTAAGAATGTGGACCATGAACATGGTTCTGGACACATATACATCCAGCAGCGGAAGTAATCAATTGCCTACTCAGCAGAGGAATCTGTGGCTCCAACACTTCTGCTTCACCACGTGATGAGTCAGCAACTCTGTCTCTACCTCTGCCGAAGAGCATGCTGACATTGTCTTTTGTCTTAAGGTCCAGCTCCTCAGGAGGCAATTGGTTCAGCCAATCAGTAAAAGATATATCTATATACATAACCACCTACGAGGTTTTGGTGAATGAAGCCTTAGGCCTCAGTCTCCATCCAAGACCCAGTGAATCAGGTCGAGACAAAATGACCATTGTGCATGAAATACTTCAGAAGACAGTTGTGGGGATAATGGACATTTTCCCAGGAGAGAGTGTGGCAACTGGAAACCACCCTGCTTGGTCTGGCCAATCTTAACACAAATATTATCTTCTTCCACAAATTTTTACTATGCTGGGATGCTGCTAGTTGCTGGGGAGACAGGGATAAACAGGTCAAGGTCCTTTTCTTATAAAAGCTCTCACTTTTGAGGACAGAGATACACATATTAAAATGATAACTATCATTCATCATGCAAAGTGACTCATCATGAAATATTAGTAGCAGTAATTGATAAGGTGCTCTGGGGACCCATATGTCAGAATGATTAAGAGAGTTGTTAGTGAGACCACCACGTGGACAGCAACAAAATAACCAGACTTAAAGAATAAATGGCCTTTACAGGTGGAAAGAGCATTTTAGGAGAAGGAAACAGTATGGGCACGGACTCACAGATACAAAAGCATATGGTTATGTGGAATAAAGAGTGTATCAGGGGAACACCTATATACTAATGCCCAGGGAAATAAAAAGGTGGAGTGATGAAGAAAATACTGTGATGTAGTTTAGATTCTTTAAAAATCTAGATTTTATCTTGTAGCTGCAAACTCTCCACTGGGAATAATCTCTTCTTTCTCTGATTCCCCTTACAAATCATATAATGCTCGCTATGTTGTTGGTGCTCTTACTGTTCATTGCTGTTCTTACCTTATCCTAAATAATATAAGCACATAAAGGTCAGCATCTATTGATTATTTTCTGTGTCTTCATTGTATTTAACACAGTGCTATAAATATAGAGACAGTCAAAAACTAAGTGTGCCAAATGAACAGTGTTTCTCGCTTCTGGATTATAGAGATAATGTCTTGATAATACCCCTAAATTATAGGTCACTTCAGATATTTCTTCTAAAGAAAATAAGAAAGTTTCAACTTACTGGCCTAGGATGGACACTGTAGGCAAAGGGCAAAGAGGAACGGGAGCCACGTCTTGAAAATGCTGACCCAGGGGTAGTTATCAAACACGCCATCTTACTCAATCCTGGAAGAAACTTGAAGTTTCAAGCAGTTATCAAAACCCTTCTCACTGAGATAAAGGATTTTTTTTTTTTTTTGGCAAAAGGTTTACTGAGAAGAATAAGGTTAAATATAACCATAACTAAACCTAAGTGTGGTTAAGCAATGCACACACAGAAATAGCACTGAATCAACAACAGAATAACATCACTGCTGACTCTTAGGTGATGCTGACAAAGGCAGCAGCTGACAACGAATATTAGAACTGATGTCAGCAGAAGACGTGGAACTTTGAAGCCTTAACACATCACAGGTAAGATGGCTTTATGCTAGGAGTGTGTTCCTTTAGGTAAAATATTTTGTTCAGTTTTTCCAAATTTGAGTTCACCCAGGCCTTTTGAGGCAATCGAGGTCTTACTTGCTATCTAAGTGAAAAGAAATGTAGCTAAATCAGAAGATTGAGGGGCAGATCATGAACTCCTTCCTGGGTGACAGGAGAACCCATACCGATGGTCACAGGCTCGAGGAAGGCAGTTTGGGAGGTTCTTAGGGAGTAGTTCAATACCTCATTTTGTAATCTTCAAGGTGGTTGTTCTTGTCCAAATCTTACAAATGAGAACTTCAAGGATCATTGAGATCAGGTAACTCACCTCGCCTAATCCTTTAATAAGAAGCAGATAAACTTTCAAATAATCATCTATATGGTTCAATAATCTTAATGACATCTTTTGGAACCTTCGTTCCCAAATACTTTCAGTGTATTTACCAAAGAATAAAGAAAGCATTTAATTTTTCATTAAAAATTTCCATTTCTAACTCAATATTTGGACCATTGTTTTAATCCAATTATGACATTCTGGTAATAAGAAGTTGACCTTCAGTCTCTCATTTCTTTCATTTTTCTTTCTTCCTTTCCTTTCCTTCCCCTTTTCATTAATAATGTTCCAGCAGACCTTAAACACAACAGCAACAACAACAGTTAGAGGTGAAACTAGGAGCAAAAGAAAGAAATATTCTTTGCCTTCATTTACATTGTACCAATAACAAATAAGATTTGGGCATTCTTCTCACCGAGTAAAGTTATGCTGGATATGGCATTCCCCTATAGCAGGTTATACTATTTTCTTGGAATATAAGATCGGCCACCAAGAACTAGTCTTTCCTTCTAGAGATCCTCAGAGACCGACACTTCATTTATTTCTCCACAGCACCAAAAACTGTTGCCTTTTTTCTTCCTCAAAATTCTTTCTTCTCTTGTCTTCTGCCTGATTCTTTGCTAAATCCACCTTTGGGGATTTCTCTTCCTCTATCTAAGCTCTAAATACTGGAGTCCTTAGAACTTGGTCATTGACACTCTTCTTTAAATAAAATAGAGGCTCTCATCTCACTTCTGAGACTTGAATTGTCATCATATAACAAGTCAATTTCTAGACTAGGCCATTCTTTTAGACACACAAACACACCTTCTCATTCTATGCTTTCTCATAGCTGTTTCATAGATACCTTAATTTAACCTATCGAAATCTAAGTGCTTGTGGTTTTTTTCCCCGAAATCCACTCCTGTTCCATTGTTTCTTGCATCCATAGAGGGCATCTTCCTCTCAGATGCTCCTGACAGCAGTCTATATCAGGACCAGCATCCTTCATCCTTATTACCACATCATTGCAAGATGGTTATCCCAGTTGTGGGCAGTATATACCTGTTAAAAGCAGGGATAAGAGGGAAAGACACCACTATCTTCACTGGAACTCTTATCAGGAAAGCAAAAGCTTTTCTAGAACCTTCGTAGTAGACTTCTGTTCATGTTGCCCCAGCTAGAATTAATTGCATCTCTCCTCCCTCTCAGCTAAAAGGAAACCACAGACAGCAGCAAATCAGAAGGCAAGGTCATCTCTACAGCAGAGGAGGAAGGAATGAAGCAGATGTCAGGTTCTCACTGGAATAAGGTCTGTTCGATTTTCCTGTTTAAAGGTCCGTCTTGCAGCTCTACAGGATATTCTCCATTTGCCCTCCAGATTCACTCCCTGCCCTTCTCACCCTGCTCTCTGCCCTGGAGTCTAACCGCAGGGATTGACGGCAGTAGGGAGAGGGGAACCAGCAGGATTCCGGTGGGCGGCAAGAGAGAGAGGTGTGCCTGGCTCCCTGCGTGCCAGACCTGGGCAAACACAGGTGCTTTTCTCTGCTCCGGGCCCTGCCTGGCAGCCCATGCCTAGGGCTGTGGGTTTTGGTAATGGCTCTCTTCCCTTGCCCTTTAGGCCAAACGGCTGTGAGGACACACCCCATCCTTGTTTCTGGCTCCAGCGCGCTTAACAGGGCCCGCACTTCTGTGACGTCGCCCCTTCATTAAACCCTTTCAATCATCCCTTCTGAGTATGCCATCTGTTTCCTGCCTGACGCAGTAAGCAATCCTGTGACATGATATTATTCATATTGATAGTGATAACCCCCCACCCGTACAGAGTGAGTTGGAAACTGGCCGAATATGGGCGTGGGGATCGACCGGAGCAGCAGACCATGAGGCTGCTGCTCAGGGGTGCGGGGTTGGCAAGTCTAAGACCTGAGACCTGGGAGAAACGCCTCTGAAGTTCCCTTTCTGCCCACTAATTAATTGGCTGTAGTCACTGAATGAGCGGAAAATGCATCCTCCCAGTAATTTTTCTTCAATTTAAAACTTGACTGATTTTCATTATTCATCACCCAGCACTTTGTCACATGGGCTTGTGCACGGAAGAAATCAAGACATGTGGGAAGCCACAGGTGCAGCCAGTCGGGGTGAGTCCAGCCCCTTGAAGTTCCCTAAGTGTTTCTAAAGAGCAAATAAACGTCTGAAATGTGTGCGTAAAGGAGGGGAGTTGGTCCAACGCCTCGGGGAGATGCCCAGCATCCCTGGGGAGCACGGGCTTCTCGAAATTTCCTCAAGTCTGTGATGTTCCTTTCTACTTCTCCCGGCCCTGTCTCTGTTAGAGGGTTTGCCTCTAAATCTTGTTTTGTTTTTTTCTTTCCCCCGCTTCACATCCTTTAATAATCTCCTGGGGGAAAGGAAAATTGATCTTTGTGTTCCAGATCTGAATGCACTAGAAATAATGGACAGCGGAGATACTGAGCTATTTGCATAATATTGATTTTTTTTTCTACACAGATTACTAACGTCTGCTATTAATTAGACCTAGATTTCCTGTTTTATTTCTTCCCTATGCTTTGGATATTATTAGTAATGACTGCATTTGACAGGAAAAAAAAACAAGCACATTCTGGAACTTCGATGCCTCAACCTCTGGCTAACACACACTACCCCTCCCTGTTTTTCATATGCTCCCCTTCCTCAGCCAAAGTTTTCAACCTTAATTTCAAAATCTGTGTCTTTATGATTATCCTAGATCTAGCAGTATATAGGGTGTTTGGGGGAGGGTAAGAATAAAATAATTCCTTGGGAATAATATAAGAATCTGTAGTGAGAATTTTAAAACATAATTATTATTAAAAAGTTTCACAGTTTTTTCTCCCGACAAATAAATAAATTATATTTCCTTAAGGCATTTATTAGCATGCTGATAAAAAATTCAAGATGCAGTCCTGACAATCACAATAATGCAATACATGAGACCAATTATACGGTAACACTCTGCAGTATCTCAGATTAAATTTAAATGACTCCTAGGCACAAAAGTAGAAGAAAAATAACTCATCGGTGTGATATGATAAAGTACAGTTTTTTTAAGTGAAAAGGAATTTATTAAGTTGAGCATTGTTTATGAATAAAGCAAGGTTATCTTTCAATGACTGCAAACCATGTTCAGGATGGATTAGATTTTTTTTTTACCTTATAACTTTTCTCATAATTTATTTACTATCAAGTATGACAGATAAGGAATGCTAGAACTCTGTGAAGCTGGAAAAAATGGGGACGTCAACTGCTTGACTCAGGTCATGCACTCCGCTGAGACCAACACCTAGGAGGGTTTTGCACAAAATCAAGTCCAAAGCTCATTTATGTTAAGCATGCCTTGGGTACTAGATGAAATGCAGATTCCTGGGACTGACAGCCAGACCTATCAATAAGAATTTCTAGGATAGCGCCCAATAATCTGCATTTGTAAAAACTTCCTTAAGATGAGTTTTATCTACATCGATGTGCTGTCCTCACCAACCAGGAGACTCGCAAGCCTCATTTTGAGTTTTGGTTAAGATGTCATTACCTAGGTGTGATTGATTAAATCGTTAGATAAGTGATGCACTCAGTCTTTAGCCTCTCCTTCTCCAGAGGCGGGGTGGGGTGGGGGAGGTGCTGAAAATTCCAATCCCCTAATCATGTGGTTGGTTCTTCTGGTGACCAGAGCAAGCTATCTAGAACCCTCAACTCAGATATGATTGAAAAGGGGTCCTTTCCTTATGAATAACAAAAGACATTCTTATCACTCAGGAAATTCCAAGGGTTTTTTGAAACTCTGTGCCAGGACCAGGAACAAAGAATGAATATAGACATAATATATTTTATATTTTAATATTATACTTCAATGTGGTAATTATGTTTTTCCTATGCACCTTTAAGTATGAAAATATTAAAAATGTTGCTATGCCTCTATCTGTATGTTTCCTCTTGGGCTTAGTAATGGTAGATATATCCACTGTATATGAGAAATCCTGCTTCATCTCATTGCCATGCCAGGGTCCATAAATACTCAAAAGGAAATTTATAGTTTAATGCACTTGTTTTGTTTTAAGGTTTTACTATTTAAACTTCTATGCCTAATCAGTATCAGATCCATCCTCAGTTGGAATGTTAATTGTTTCAGACTGGGCTTAAGAATCATAGTAGTCAGGCTTCTCCAGAGAAACAGAACCAATAGGAGCTATATAGATAGAGATAGATATACATAGAGTAGATATAAATTTAAATACTATAGATACAGATGAAAGAGAGAGAGAGAGATTAATTATTGTAAGATATTTGCTCACATGATTACAGAGACTAAGAACTCCCATGATCTGCCCTCTATAAGCTGGAGACCCAAGAAAGCCAGTGGTATAATTCAAAGGCCTGAGAGCCAGAAGGTAAATAATATAAATAATATAAATTCCTGTCCAAATCTGAAAGCCCAAAAACTAAGCACAGGCTGAAACAGTCAGCACAGTGAGTGAACCCTGTCTTCCTCTGTTTTGCTTCTAGCTACACCCTATACCAATTGAAGATGAGCACCCGTGTTGGAGAGGCCCAGTCTACCCATTCTAACGTTAATCTCTTCCAGACACAGACATACCCAGAAACCCAGTCAAGTTGCACATAAAATATCACAAGAATCAAAGATTATTTTTCATTGTTAGAATATGATCTTTTTTGGGGGGGATAATAACTAATATTTACACTTACACGTCTGAAACTAAATGTTCAACACAACCACGAGACTGTGAGATCTTTTTCAGGGTAAAGTATATCTTATCTTTCTATCGCCAATCTGGTATAGTATCTGGCACATATTTAATGAATAATTGCTGTATTTTCTGAAAATGTAAATTGGCCTATTTATTTAGAAACTCAGTATAAACAATTACTTTGCTTTGGTACCCAAATATATATCTAGATTCAAACTGCTAAAACAAAATAATTGGACCTCACATATACAGCACTTTATAGCTCTTCAAAGGTTAATTGAATTAAATAGGAATAACCAAGTATTGCACTTTAGATTTCAAATAAAAATAATTATTACTATTACATCTACATTTGACATCAAATTAACAGGTGTTCTGGCATCTTTAATAATTATCACATTTAAATCAGCCATTCAATAATTCAAGCTACTACTAGTGACCTGAACTAGCAAAATGCTTTATCTCTACCTTAGATTTATTTGTTATATAATATTGTCTTGCTTTTGATACATAAAACTATTGACCACACAGTTTAAATGTTTTACAACAAATTTGAAGCTACCTTCTTGACCATGCAAAGGAATGCTCATGTTTCAACTTAGCCATTCAATTTTTCCAAGTATCTATAGCTTCTAGGATTATTTTTGAAAGAGTAATTTGACATAAATCAGTCTGTTGCAGCATTAAATGGTCTCAAAATATATATTAAATTGATGTAGTGTTTGGGATGTGAAAATGAATGAAAAAGCAAGCAACACAATTTTAAATGGGAAGTTTATCTCTATGTTTTTTAGCTTGGGTGATATGTGATATATAAGCAAAAAGCATATATTATTCTAAAATAATAACAACAGTAAAATGAAATCAATTACAATTTCAGTTACTATTTATTGAATGGTTACCATGTCAAGTAATGGTCTAAAAACCATATGTGCATTACTTCATTCTGACCACTCAACTATATAAATTAGGTACCAGTAACCCCCATTAGGCAGACTCATAAGAACCTAGTTAGTCCATCCAAGGTCACTCAACCTCTAGGTGATGTAATCAGAAATATTAAATAAAATTTATATGTAGAATAACCTAAATAGAAGCAGAGGTCTACAGGAAAGGATGAAAATCATTGAAAGTGTTAATTATGCAGGTAAATCTAAGTGACTGTTGACTATATAAAAAATAATATATAGTGAAGTTTAATATACATAAGACTAAAATGTACGACAACAATAATGGTAACTCTGGAAAGGAGATAAATGAACTTAAAGTGTTTCAAGAGTCTTGTATTGTCCACAAAATGTAAAAGTACAAATATACATGAGATTTTAAAAACCAAGCATGAGTATTTTCATCTTATTTCAGTTTTTTAAAAAACTATTTGATTTTAATTGAAAATTTTGTTAAATTATCTAACATCTATATTATTTATTTTGAAATATAATAGAAAATCGTATTTACATTGTAAAATTCAATGAGTTATTTTCAATATAGTTGGCATACTATAGTTGGCATACTATAACATAATATACTAGTTTCACTTGTATAGCATAGTGATTAGAGATCTACATAACTCAAAGTGATCACCCCACTAAATCTAGGACCCCTGTTCCCTCTTACATATTTATTATAACATTATTGACTATTTTCCTTATGCTACACTTTATATCTCCATGACTATTTTGTAACTATCCATTTATACTTCCTAATCCCTTTGCCCTTTTTCACTGTTTCCCCAAACCCTCTCCCATCTAGAACCCCCCAAATATTCTCTGTATCCATGAGTTTGTTTCTGTTTTTGTTGTTGTTCATTTTGTTCTTTAGATTCCATGTGTACATGAAATCATGTGGTATTTGTCTTTCTCTATCTGACTTACTTCATTCAGTTCACTACCCTCTAGGTCCATCAAGGCAATATCTTTTTCCATTACCTTCCTTTTAGTCTGTGTGTGTCTTTTAATATGAAGTGAGTCTCTTGTAGGCAGCATATGTAGGAATCATGTTTTCTTACCTTTCTGCCACTCTATCTTTTGGTTGGAGCACTTAATTCTTTTCCATTTGAGGTCCTTGTTAATAGAAATGCAGTTATTACCATTCTTTATTCATGTTTTAGATATAAGTTTTTTTCTTCATCTTAAAGAAGTCTCTCCAGCAATTCCTGTAATATTGCCTTGGTGGCGGTGAACTCCTTTAGTTTTTGTGTGTGTGTCTGGAAAGCTCTTTATCTGTCTTTCCACTCTAAATGACAACATTGCTGGATAGATTAATCTTGATTATTGATCCCGGATTTTCCTTGCTTTGAATATTTTGTGCCAAGCCCTTCTGTCCTGTGAAGTTTCTTTTGAGAAATCAGCTGCCAGTCTTATGGGTGTTCCCTTGTAGGTTAGCTAACTGCTTTTCTCTTGCAGCTTTTAAGATTCTCTCTTTGTATTTAACCTTTGACATTTTAATTATGATGTGTCTTGGTGTGGGCCTCCTTTGCTTCATCTTGTTTGGGACTCTCTGAGCTTCCTGGGGTTGCATGTCTATTTCCTTCAGCAACTTAGGGAAGTTTTCCATCTTTATTTCTTTAAATAGGTTTTCAACTTCTTGTTCTCTCTCTTCTTCAGGTATCCTATGACACATATGTTGTTACATATAATTTTGTCCATAGGCTCCTTAAATTATTAAAATAATCTTGGATTCTTTTTTCTTGCCATTCTGATTGGGTGTTCTTGGCTTCCCCATCCTCTATATCAGTGATTAAATCCTCTGCTTCATCTACTCTGTTGATACCCTCTAATGTACTCTTCCTCTCAGATAATGTATTCTTAATTTCTGACTGGTTCTTGCTTATAATTTCCATTTCTATTTTTATGTTTTTTATCTCTTGTTCACGTTCTCACTGAATTCATCTACACTTCCCCAAAGTTCATTGAGCATCCTTATAACTAATGTTTTGAACTCTGCATCTATTAGATTGCTTGACTCCATTATTCCTGGATCTCTGTTCTGTTCTTTCATATGGTTTCTGTTTTTTGTCTTCTCATTTTGGCTGCCTTTCTGTGTTTGTTTCTATGTACTAAGCAAAGTTCCTAAGTCTTATTAGTGTGGATTTATGTGATAGGTGTCTAGTGACATTATCCTGAGAGGGGTTCAGCTGCAGGCGAAGTTTAGCCCCAGCCTGTGCCCCTTAGGGACCACTGATAAAATTCAGCAAGCAATCCACAGATGCTGTGCTTATAGTTCACTCAAGAGGCCATGCCAGAACTCAAGGTCAGCTGCCACCAGTGTGGGTCTTAGAGCGAGGGGTACAGGACTCTCCAAGGACATACCTGGATGTGGTTGGGTAGGGCTGTGAGTTAGGGGAGGTGGAGCTCAGGGAATTCTCTAGGCAAAGCAACCTCTGTTATCCAGAGGTGATATCCAGATTTGATGACATCTCAGCTACGGCTGCTCTATGTTGGCACACTGGGAGAGGGGAGAGCTCAAAAAAAGGAATAATGGATACTGCCAACAGTTCTGTCTGGGAGAAAGCCTCGCCTCAGCCCTCAATACAACAACTCAGTCTACCCCTGTAGGTCTCTGGTGGCCCCCAGCAGCTGATCTGGCGTTGGTACTCAGAGCCAGTGAGTCCACCACCCGGAACATCT
This sequence comes from Eonycteris spelaea, assembly GCA_003508835.1. Classification (NCBI taxonomy): domain Eukaryota; kingdom Metazoa; phylum Chordata; class Mammalia; order Chiroptera; family Pteropodidae; genus Eonycteris; species Eonycteris spelaea. Next base: position 1,414,437 of record PUFA01000189.1, read on the forward strand.
GGTTGCAGACACAGCGCCTTTAAGAGGAACGTCTGCACCTGCTGGCTGCATCTGCTGCAGTCTCTGACCCATTCAGCCTCTTGGGACCTGGCAGCCTCGTGACTTTGCTCCCTCCTACCCAGTTGTAGAGCTTCTGTTCATCTCGACCCCTAGGCGACTCTGCTTGCTGCTTGCTCCACATTTCTCTCACAGCTTTGGAGTGGTCACAAGAGTTGATCATCTCTGCCATTTTGCCCGGTCTCCCCTCATTTCGATTTTTAAAAAGAATAAAAATAAATTGTATAATGAGAAAGTAAACAGAGTAGTGAAATGGAATAATAAAAACATTATCTGATTAAAAGGGAAAAAAAGGACATGTAACAAAAATAAACAAATAATGAATGCTAAATTTAAAGCCAGATATATAGCAATAATTACATTAAATATAAACAAAATTTTCCTATTGAAAGACAAAAATGTTCAGATGGAATTTTTTAAAAAGTGTACATTGCTTACAAGAGACACTTCTTAAGTATAAGAACACAAAGAATAAAAGTAAAAATAAATAGGCAAAATATATCATGAAAATGAGTCAAAAGAATGCTATTAATAGTTATATTAATATAAAAATTTAATATAAAAATAGTAATAATTTAAAATTTATAACCACTAATAACATAAGTCTGAAATATATTTTTAAACTATTGATAGAATACAGAAGAAAAAAATCCAAAATTATAGTGGGTAATTTTAATATATATCTTTAAAAGAACGAAAGTATATTACTAAAGATAGAGAAGTTTTGGACCATAATAATTAATCTAAACTCATTATTTTATACTCCCCATGTATAAAAATAAACTATAAGTTGGGCCAAAAGGCAAGTCTCACCAGATTTCAAAGATTGAAACACAGAGAATGTTCTCTGAACTTACTGAAATTCAGTTATAAGCCAAGTTAAAAAAAAGATAATTGGAAAATTAGCAAATGTTTGAAAATTAAATAATTCATTCCTGAATGACCGATTTAGAATTAAAGAAGGTAATATTTTAATCTAAATAATACTGAAAATGCAGTGTATCAAAGTTTGTGGGAATCTTTTAAAGCGATACTTAGAAAATTTTATAGCCTCAAATATATTGATTAGAAAAGAAGATGAGTTGAAAATTCATGACCTACATATCTAGAAATGAGAGAAAAGATGGCAAATTAATGCAAAAAAAACGTTTAAAAATGAAATAAGGAAAAATACAGGCATTAATGAATTGGAGAGAAATATAATTTTAAAAATCAATAAATATAAAAGTCAGTTATTTGAAAAGAATAATAACATAGGTAAACATTTAAGAAGACTGAACAGAAAAATTAAAGAGGTAGCATAATTTATGAATAATATGAATGGAAAAAGGAATATCACTAGAGATCCCATATTCGTTGAAAATATAATAAAAGGATATTATATAAAATTTTTGTCAATAAATTTAAAAATTTAGATAAAATAGGCAAATTAATTAAAAATACAATTAAAAACTGAATCAAGGAAAATATGGAAAATTTGAACATCCCCTATTTGCCAAATGAATTGAATGCATAACTTAAACCCTTCACCTTCTCTGACGAAAAAAAAAAAATTAAGCTCTAGGATTAGGTAGCTTCAGTAATGATTTTGCCAAACATTTAAGGGAAAAAAAAATATGAAATAATATAAATTTCTCTAAAGAATAGGGAAAAAAGAAATATTTTCCAACCCAGTTTTAAAAGGCAGCTTTTAAACCAATATCAAAGCTATAACTTTGATAATAAGCCTGGCAAAAGAAAAAAGAAATTCAGACTAACATTACTCATGAACAAAATTGCAAAAACACCAACTGAGATAATAGCAAATCAAATCCAATGAAAGGATGCTACATCACAATCAAGTAAAATTATTCCAAGAATGCAAGGTTGGTTTAAAATTAGAATATCAATCAATATAATTCATCATGTTATTAGACTAACATTATTAAACATAAGCATTTTAACATACAGTGATACATCATTTGATGTAATTCAGTCTCTTAAATATAAAATTTTTCACTACAATTAAAACAGAAGGGAGATTTCTTAATCTTATCAATAATATCTTAAAAACCAACATCTAGCTTCAGTATAAAAGTGAAATATTGACTTCTTGCTCCCTGAAGATGGCAGCAAACTAATTATGTCAACACTGTACTTGAGTATCTAGCCAATACAGTAAGAAAAAAAATTAACATTATAAAAAACTGGAAAGGTAGGGAAAAATCATTATTGCCTAACAATATGATAGTGTATGTGAAAAAATTCAAAATACTTGAAATTAAATATAGGAAATAAAAAGCAAATTAACAAAGTCTTAGAATATAATATCAACTGTACAGACCAATTGAATAGAAAATTACATATCAACAGATGTTTCACTGCAATTCAATGAAAAAGAATGATCTTTTTCATAAATGGTTCTGCATCAATTGAATATCCACTGGAAAAAAAATGAACTTTATCTTCTAACTCACACTATAAATCAAAATTAAGTTGAGATTAATTAGAGATCTAAGTAAAGTAAAATAGTAAACTTCTAGAAGAAAACGAGAGCACATATTCAAGACTCCGTGGTAGGAAAAATTTTCTGACGTGAGATACAAAAAAAAACCCAAAACAAACAAAAAAAACGCACTAACAGTAAAGAAAATATTTATAAGACAGACTTCCTTAAAATTAAGAACTTTTATACATCAAGAGAAAACACTAAAATAGTAGAAAGACAGAATGAGAAAAGATCTTTATAATACATGTATCCAAAAAAGGGCTTATATCCAGAATGTATAAAGATCTCCAAAAAAAAAGCATGAACCAACTTTGTTTAAATGGGCAAGAGTTATCAATCAGTTCATAAAAAAGGGTATCCAAACAGTCAACAAACATACAAAAAGATGTTCAATACCATTAGTCATCAGAGACATGCAAATTAAAATTACGAGTTACCGGTATAAATCAGCGGAATGGTGAACAACGAAAAGACTGCAACACATTCAGAGGAGGATGTGGCACCAGGCACTTCTGCACATTGCTTTCAGGAACATACATAAGTTCTTTGGAAAACAAGTTGGTAGTATTTACAAAAGTCAGTCGTTAATCTCTCTTATGATCCAGCAATTCCACTCTTTGGTATTCACCCAAGAAAATGAAGAGTTTATGGCTATAAACAGTGTCATATATAATAATATTTATAGCAGTGGAAATATTCTCACATCCGGCCAGGTCTCCTTTCACACAAAGTGTATGACTAGATGTATTGCACTGCTCCATCCTTTGAGAAGACTGTCCCTCTTCTCTGCCCTTCAAAGCCACTCCAGAGAGTGACTGTTATGCAGCCACTATCTATTTTGGGTTTGCATCCATCCATAAGTCAAGTTTGAGGTTTTTCCTCCTCTTTTATTGATTATATAGGCTACTGCACCAGAGGTGCAAGGCTGACGAGATACATTTGTGCACCCGTGGTGAGTAACTAATGTGGATGTCTGGTTTACCAGCTCGTGCAGCTTACTCATGCCTCCTGGTTCGTCTCGGGCTCACCTAAATGTATCTTTTCCATAGTACGGTGGGCTACTGCTCAGCCTACATGACTTTAGGACTTGGTAGATCTATATGATTTGGTAAACTGTACCCCAGCTCAGAATGGGTATTTTTGATTCATTTTTTGACCCAATGTCAATTTTGACATTGAAAATGAGTCAGTATGTGACTCAGTATCCTATAGCTAAGCATAGCATCTTGATCAGGGGCCAGTGACACACCAGGAGCTGTTTCTAGAAGCCTGCACAGGACTGCAGATGGCATGGCCTTGCTGCTTTTCTACTGAGATGTGCCATAAACTCCATATTCATTCTTTTTTCACCACTGACTTCTACAATACCTTAGGGTCTGTTAGATCATATAACATAAGTGGCACCAGAGTCCACTGGTGCCACTTATGTTATAGTTATATGTTAAGTTTTTTCCTACTCCCAGCCCCAGTACAATCTGACAGCCTAAGGCATCACCTGATCAGCATCTCTTGGTGTGGAATGTGTTGATTCAGAACCTGAACGATCCTATCAGACACCCTTTCTTTGTCATAGAGGAGTCAAAACGCAGCAATCCGACTTTCACTTTGGACTCCCGCAAACTTTACTAAAATGATATATCCCTGAATCTTTTTAGGATTTATCTTTCACTTTCTGGGGCTCATATGTATTTTTGTGCTCTCTTGCTTGCTCTGCCTGATCAACGTGATGCTGTCAATCAAATGGATCAGCATGATGATATCCATGATGCCCACATAGTCTAGATCTCTTCAGACTGCATATAATATAGGGCAGGTAATTAATAAACTCTATGGCTAAATTCTAAATTAATGTCTATTTCAAGAGAATAAGACTGTTTCTGGAGGAGAAGGAACTTCAGCCTGTGCACACTCACTAATGAATACATTCGCTGAAGAACACATTTACCAAATAAATTGCCCCTTGTCATGTTATTGTTATCAACTTGGTCTAACAACAATACCATCTAGCATTGCAGCCACGATCAGCATTACTAGAGAGTTGAACTTGCAGTTCTCCAAAACCCATCTTGTTTCTGCAGGGAGCAGCCTGGGTGAATTAAATGGAGATGATAGGAAACACAACCCTCTGTCCTTTAGATTTTAATTGGGATAATAAACACTATTCACCCTGGGATGCAATACTGATTTTTATTTGTTATCTTGACTGGGGATGGGGACAGTTTCAGAAGCTTCCATTTCACTTTCACCAATATGACAGCACGCACCCCACAAGACAAAGAGCCACCCAACAACACGTTACTCCAGCTTCCAAGTATATCTCTACAATTATTACTTAGGGAAATTGCTGTCAGTGGGTCTGTGGACCCAACACTCCCATTGTAAGTCAGACATCAGCTAGGATTCCACTTTTTACCAGGGCACACTATATGCCTTCACTCTAACAAGAGGCCACGATGATACTTCACATCTCTGGATGTTGACGTTAGTTTATACCTGCTGTTCAGTACTCCTAGAAATGTCTGGGTATTCCCCCCCTTTTTAGCATACAATCACACAAGTAAATGATCACGAGTACCTTGGGAGAGAACTGCAGGAATCACCACAGTATGTACGCGCTGCAGTATCTCAGTGTCCTTCTTCCTGGGGACCTGGCCATTCCCTCAGTCAATGGTCACCGACCTAAAAATTAGTTTGAGTCCAAATACCAAGTAAAGGAACATTTTTTCATTGGGATGGTACCCCTCAGTCTTTTACCTCTTCATCATTTCCTCTTATTATTGCAGATATGAAGCAGATTTCTTGGTGGCTGCTCATTTGCTTTGCCTCTAGAAACACCATGTTCTTCGAATTACTCCTTGCAGGTACTGCTTCCTAGGCAGCCGCTCCGGTCTCATCAGTCATTGCAATCATTGTGGCTCTTCACTTCTGACTTCTCTACTGCCTTAAGGTCCAATCAGATCCATGAATGGTAACAGGCTTGGCTCTGTGACTTCCTCTCCTCCTGCCTGCAGAGGAGGGAGCTTCTCCTGGGCTTCTCAGTGATGCTGGTGCCCCTCTCCATGAATTTCCAGTAGCTGTGGGGTAAGCCTCTGGTGAGTCTTTCAGCCTTGCTTACCCCCTCAGTGTACGTTCTAGCATGCCAAGATCCCTGAGCTTTTTATCCCTTTCTCTGTCACCTGCATGGCACTCAGACATTTCAGCAGCAGCAGCAAAGCCACCGCTCTCTCTAGGCTTCTTAGGCCGACCCTAGCATTGAGTATTTCCTGTCTCCTGGATTTTTTGCTAAAGCATTAAACCCTGTGTCTCAAAAGAGTGCCCCAAATAATGAATTCTCACTTATCATGTCTCTGGCCTTCTCGGTCAAGTACCCTCAAAGTCCAGGCTCAAGGGTACTCCCCTGCTCCTGCCAGTGCTCGCTAGCTCATTCTTGCAGTTCATTTGGAGTATAATATCATTCTTCCCTTTCCACGCCCAGCACATCCCAGCAGGTTACGCAGCTTATTGGCCTGGCATCCAGGAAAGGCAGCGGGACGATTCCTGAGGATGCCCATTGCCTTGTTGAGAAGTCTCTGCAGTGTCTTCCCACACTGGAAAAGTGCCAGCTCTTAGTAGGGATCAGGGCCATTTCTATAAGTGCTGTGGGTCCAGGTGAGCCTGCTAAGTCACCGTTTTCAGGGGTATCATGTAACACAATTCAGTTTAAATCCTATGCTTGTTGCTCAGCTATATCTGCTCTACTACAAGCCAAGAGGGTCTCTTTGTAAACTACCAAAAGGGCCCTCAGATTCTCACATCTCACATATCCTTTAACTTTCCATAAACTGCCTTTAGCTCATTTTCCCTCTGCAGGCCATTAATATGACTTAGTAATAACCAGCAAACGCCACTGTCCTTTTTGCATTGTTACCCCATTGTCTTTCAAATTCTGGGTCGTTGTGGCAGCAAGGATGTTCCTGTTCACCTGGATGCTTTCCCAGGTTTCCACCGGTGAAAGTCCTAGCAGTTGGTCCACCACTGTGCCAGGAAGGATCTGTGCCACAGGCACCACGTACAATGTCACCTGCACTGAACTTCTTTCTTGCAAGCCAGATGGTGAGGAATCCAAATTTCATCTTACCACTTTCTTTCTTGGTACCCACTGTGTCACTTAGGGCCCTCTGGGAAGGAGACACCATGATGGAATTAGAAGGGTGAGAAATTTACAAGAGAAACATCTGAACGTAAAAGGGAGAGGGAGCAGGAGTAGATGGGAGAGGCTCAAACCACAATACCGTTCTGACTCTCACAAGAGAAGAGAGCACAGAATGAGAATGTGCTCAGCAGAGCCTCAGACTGCAGTGCATCTCTGGAAAGATCCTTGCCAAACCTGTAGGGGGCCCCGGAGCAGAGACTGGCCATTAGAGGAGCACTCCATTGGACAGAAACGGACCAGGCTGCCATGGTGTGAATGCCACTGTGGATCCTGAAGATGTGGCAGCTGGAGATGGATAACTCCACTCCTTGTAACAGGTGCTCCTGACGGGGGTCTGAATGAATAGGACATACGAGTGCTTATAATAGTCTGTATTCCGTCCTGGGGAATGGTCACAAATGTGTATGCACTTTGTGACAATTAACCTAGGCATACACACAGGCGTTGAGTGCTTTTTATATGTATTTTATGTAAGTATTTATGTTATACAAATACATTTTCTTTAAAGACACCAAGTAAGGAATTGGAGCCACCATGCTGAATAATTCTACCTATATATTCTAGAAACAGCCTTGCTCCTAGAAACAATTCACATTGTGAATTATAAATAGTTTTGTTTATTTGTGAATTATTCAGAGAATTACCTCCCACCACACTCTATACCATATCAAAGTAACAAGTTATCCTTGTGTGTGCTATATAGGATCCAAAAACAAGGACTCCCTTTTTGAACCACAATATTCTTAGAATCTTTAAATTCTTAAATATCTATTTTCTTTGTGCATGATTTTAGTCTATGTTGAAGCACCATGTTTAATGCATTCTTATGGACTTCTGCCCAGGCCTGAGGTCTGATTGCTGCTGAGATGAAAGGACAGTAGTCGAGCCTTCAAATCCTGTTATGCAAAATCTGTAGCTGTTCAAGCATCTCAAACAGAACTTGGACCAATAGCCTGGAATATCGGCCAAACGATGTTCCCAGTCCTGGTGACAGAGTCCTATTATCTGTCTGCTCTGATAGCCATAACGCAGAATCTTTATCTCTAAGATGAAAAAAAAAATCATAATGATAAGTGGAAAAATAGTAGCATACTGTGAATTCAGTACCAGCGAGAAAATGGTACTGTATTTGGAAGTTGGTTCCTCTAGTTTTCGATTTGACATTAGGATCTGTGCTCTGGGTTTCAAAAGACACTGTGTAGCTCTGGTTATGGCCTTCGCTCCAAAAGTAAGATCAAGTCATACTCACAAAAGTGAGACTATTTTCCCTTTTCATAAAAGAGGAAGTAAGAAGTACTTCTGGAATTTTCCAAATATGAACGCCATTGTGAATGATTTAGGAAAATAAAATATGGAAAATTTGGTGGAAGCAGAATAATTGTCTTTTGTAGTCCTATTGAGCATTCTATGATCCTTTTTTTCAAATTTCAAAAATGCCTCTTAATTAATATTTCATTAATAAAAAGTCAAAAGGAAAAAAGAATTAAATTTGTTCTGTCTTTCTTGAAAAATGACCCCGAATCTCATAAAATGAAATTATAAGTAAAGGATTATGCTTCTAAAGTGTGTTTTGATGGAACTATTCTTCAAAATGCAATTAGAAAGTTATAGCTAACTTAACAGTTACGACGTAATTTGAAGAGATTTTTAGAGGTATGGTTTTTTTTTTTCTTTCTAACAAAGCCACACTATTTAAGATTAATGTGACAGAAAACGTGCTCTATTTCTGTCCTGCCTTTGTCAGAGAGTGGTTTAAAGCTGGCTGCTGTTGGTTTCCAAGACAGATGTCAGACACATGTTTTTCAGGTTTTGTTCAATGAAGCTGCACATCATGATGTGGCCCCAGCAGAGTGAAGTCAGGGAATATTCTTCAGTTGACAAGGGAAGCAAAATTTAGAAGGGAATTTGTAATATACTAAAAGAAATTTCATACATTATTGAAAACAGAGGGAAGTAAAATTAAGGAGATTAGGGTTGGAGATCTTTTTTTAACCACGTCAGTCCAAAGTGTTCCCGTTAGGAGCCTGAACGCATCACAGAAGAGGTCAGATTGACCATTTGATTGCCCTGAATGACAGTTTCGAAGTTTAAAGGAATCTTTGTAAAAGGGAGATAGCGAAGCTTAGTGATTCTGATTTCTTCCAAAGATGGTATGTTGCTTAAGCATGAATTCTCAGAATGTAAACTGTAAAGATAAAGAAGACTATCTTGAATATACAATGAATTTGGAAATGGGGGAAAAAAAAATCTGAAACAGTGCCTGGAAAAGCCCTGGAATCTTTCTAGAACAAGAATTTTAGAATGAAAGAAATGCCTCAGGCTTTGGCCTGGAGCTGTGTCTTTATAATAAGACTGATTCAATTATTCTGTGGCTGTTTTTCCTTTTTGTTTAAAATAATCCAGTTGTTACAAAATCAATCAGAAGCCTTCATGGTTTATGGGAACCAGATTTCAAGATAGAAAAAGAAATGGTAACCAAACTGCATTTGCTGATAAACCATCTCTAAAATCAAAATTTCTATGACTAAGGTAGGTGGGGAAATATTTGTTGTTGTTCTTGTTTAATCTAAACTCTTTCCTATCAAATTTACCTAGAGCACATGCAAATCAAGTTAATAAACAAATGTTGCCCACTTCTGTTTTAAAGTGCTGTTCTAGAGAAACTGTCACCTTAGATGACAATTATAAAGCTGACTGCTACCTAGAATTGGAACTTTATTTTCCATGAACACTTGCAGTGTAAACCATATGTAAGAAGGATGAAATAACTAAGTTTACCTCCTTTTTTTTTTTAATGGAACATATAAATTTCATATAACCTGGGCATGTGGAGGAGGAGAAAGGGCGTTTGTGGGTTACAGAACCAACAGTAGGTGAAAGTACCTCTGAAAAAGAGAATAGATATTTTCAGCTAACTCTCGACCTGGCTGTTCCTTCTTCCCCACTCATAGGTAGGGAAGTCTGGTAGAATCTTTTCTTAGCAGCCGTGAAGAATACTGACAGATATTTTAGCTGAAAGCACAAGCTCAGCCATTACAGTGAAGAAGAGCCAAACCCGCCCACCCACCCCACTTGCCACCATGTGTTCAATCTTGGAGATTAGTGATTAAAAAAAAATAATGCAAATAAAATGCCATTGATGAGTTTTGCATGACACATTACAAGTGAGAAGGTTCTTAGAAGTCATTGAAGCAATCACAGAAGGAATCACTTGCTATAGTATATGAGACTCAAAACTTGAAGTTAGTCAATGTGGGAATGAAATCATCACGGCATGTGGGTTAACATGGATGCAGAAAAGGATCAAACAGAACCGGGAGCTACAAGGAACAGAGGGATCAGGTGAGACATGCGCCGTTGGATTACAGGGTTTATCAATACCCATCTGAGAAGAAGTTGTCAGTTTGCAGTTATACCTGTAGGGTATTTATAATTGCTGTGAAGAAGCATAAACTTGATTGACTACATGCCACTCTAGTTTGCTGGCCAAATGACGGTCTCTGCAACAACTGTATGAAAATGCAGTCAGCTCAAAGTCCCCACCAACATGACATCACATCAGTTCCTGCCCCGCATGCCCTCAGCTGTCCTCGGGAATTCCCAAGCACACTCTCTGTCTTATGTTCTGGCCTCATCATTTCTGTTGCAATACAAAGGTCTTGTGATGTGGTCATCCCTTCTCCACCACTGCTGCTGTGTTCTATAAAAGCGACTTTCTAGGGGCATCGCCGGCACCCCCACTTTTGAAGACTTTTCAGAGCCTGGTGGTTACAGTCATTGCATCCCACGCAGAAACAGAAAGACCGTTCTTCTCCTGGACTGTGTGCTATGCTGCGTCACCTGGGCCTAAGGTGTCGTCACATGTGCCATGAGACATTCCAGGCCTCTTGCCAGTCTCTGCAGCTCCTCAGAGTCAGCTCTCACCTCCTGGGCCAGCTGAGGAACAGAAACAGCCTTGCCCTATCTCCGCACTCATCAGCTCTTTCTGCTCAGCGCCCAGATCTCCCTCACACCTCATTCTCCTTCCCCAAATACCTATTACAGCCAAGATGAAACAAACCAGAAAGAAAGCTATCATGCATGGGAATGGCATCTCATAAGGAGGAATGCACTGGCCCGGCAGACCCAATCTCTACGTTGTTGTTTATGCCGTGATGTCATATGAGGAAATTGTTTTCCAAAGGATTCCAATAGGGTGTTTGTCTTACAAAGGCCAAGTACCCACCTCTGACGAGGCACATACTAATTGCTTGCTTATAGACAATTCTACATCATTTTGTTCCAGGAGGAAGGGCTTTTAAGAGCCCGGGGCCTACTGCTCATTTTCAAGGAGATGAGTGGTTTTGGGATGGACTATGGTAAGTTACCTACAGTCACCCAATTCTGAAGATGCCTGGAAGACATCTGATTGCAGGTCTGCAAGAAGCAGCTTCCTTTGCGTTTGTTATTTTTAATGAGTCCTGTATCTGATATAGTTGTGAGGTTTTTGGTGTGAACCAGGGAAGAGCAGGAGCTCTGGAGAGAGACAGTCTTGGGAGTGAACTCTGTCACTGCCGTCCAATGACTGTGGCCTTCAGTAACTGGCTTAACTATCCCATCCAAGCCTCAGCTTCTTTTTCTACAAAATGGAGATTAAGTAATAACCAATGTTTCAGTGAAGGCTAAATTAAATGATGCTTATAAAGAGTCTGCCTCAGGTACGGTAAGTGGTCGATACTACTGGCTACCGTGACCAATACCATGAACTTTAACATGGACAAGCCTGGAGCTGACTTACACAAATTTTAACGCCTCCATCAGAGAATTTGTTCCTTAAAAGTCGCCTTTAAATGAAAGTAGGAGCAGACGCTAAATACCATCCCCTACAAAGAGGAAAGATGGATGCTGTAGGCATGGCAGTGAGTTGCCTGCAGGCTAAGGATTCTGGTAGAAGAAGCTTGTTGGAGCTGGACCTGGTCTGCCCTAGAGCAGCTGGTATGGAAGAAATTGAAAAGTATGATTAAGATTCCCTCCCATCTTTTTATAAAGTTTATTTTAATGTGAAAACTATAGGAAGAGATCAAGTTACATCTGGAAAACATAAACTGGTCAGATTCTAAGTCAAGAAATATAATAGGGTCATGTAAAACACAAGCAGACCTCCTGGGTGGCAGTGGTTCTGTGCTGGTGTGCCCAAAGAGAGAAAGCGATCTCCTGCCATATAAGGACTCTCTGAGATATGATTATTGGCTGGGTTGGCTCACTTCATCTCCTAAAGATGATTAGGGAAATATGAGCAGACACGTGGACTTGGGAAAACACACAGACTCCACGGTCTCATTGAGTGTCCTGAGGGAGCCCCCTGGTGGACAGCATCCTGCCACCTAAGGGCACCAAGTGTATCCTGCAGATGCCTGAGAATGCCAAAGTCAGCTGGGCAGACCAGTGGAGCTTTTACAGACTGACACCCTAGTATCTATGGAAAATTGGATTTTCTATGTGGGCACACAAAGAAAGGATTCACAGCCTTTTCCGACACAGAAGGCAAATGAAATAGTGTTGAATGAAAATTAAATGTCACTACCTTTATTTTGCAGATTTACAATTCATGAATGGGCAATCAATGATTGAAAAAATAAGAATAAAGAAAAATATAAATGGGTAAAATTTTGAAAATTAGAAACGTGAATTATTCTTTTGACTTTTTTGAGTTCATAACCTTCACCCCAGTTGGTCCAAGACAACCATCTGCATGGGAAATTAAGATTTGTTCCGGAAAAAAATATACAGGGGAAGATTGAGGTTATACTTGGCTTCTGATACTCAAAATAGGAAGGATTCCACTCATTTTCTTCCTCCATGGTGTAAAGAAAATAACCTTTTTAGCTAAGTTCTGATGAGGGGAGCGAGTCAATAAAGCTTACAGTTCTATGATAGACTAAAGATACTACATAGGCTAAAGGAGATGGAACCCAGGGGATCAAAGAGACCAGAGAAAAAGAAAGGGATGAGGGGAAGATCACTACACTGTGTGACAGATATTGTCCTCTCTGGGCTTCAGACTGGAGTGGGTCTAGATATTCAACATCAGATAATCGACACTCAAGCTGAGGGCAGATGGGAGGCTGTGGAAGGATGCCACCATGCAGCCGCCCTATACCAGCCTTGTTCACGGCCACACCCAAATGCAACCTGGTTGTTCAGCAAAGTAGGACAAAGGCAGGCGCGGGTGTTAGTTTCCCTGGGCCACCCTTACTTCCAGGTATACTCGAGAATCTGGCTGGAGGCCATGGCAGAGAGAAGCACCCTCCCTGGGGCCAGGTAGCTCTGAAGTGAGGGCCGTGGAGACTGTGGCCCAGGCTGGTGCCGAACGGGAGTTACCCTCACAACTCAGAAGGTTCATACCATACCACACATAGGAGAAGAGTACGTCTCAGCGTCCCTGCCACATGCCCGATGACTTCCTGACGCCAGGTGCTAAGCAAATGACTGACAAATTTGAGACATAAATAGTGGGTTCCCACCCCCCCCCACCTTCCCAACCCCCCCCACCCCCGCTCTAAAGGACTGAGTTGAAAGTGTTTTTGAAGTTTTCAAATCAGGTTATGTTTTAACCAAAGTATTAAAGTTAGTTGTCAATTGGTTCGGTTTAGTTCATTCATGGGTTCTCAGATAATCAGTGGCAGGAAAATCACGTAAGTTACAGAAAAAGAGCTACATATTCTCTGCACATTGCAGCTAAAGCGTGAGTGAAATCTGCAGTCCTGCTCTGCAGCTAAATCGTGTGAGAACTGAGAAAGGATAGACAAACAGGTGGAATGCTGGGCTCAAGTGTCTCACCAAGATGAATTCCTGAATGGAGTGATTCATGGCAGGAATGAGGAATGACATTGTCAAATGTTGACTGTTCTGATATATGCTTTTTGAAAGAATACAGGAAAATGGAGTGAATGTCATTAATTGGCTCACACAAAAAGGCAGGGCTGATAGCATTTTTTTTGGAAATGCTCGTGTTGAAATCAGTGACTAAGCATTAAATGCATCCACGACCTGACTCACGAGCTCAATTTAGTACTGACATTAGATAATGTTTCTCAGTCATTAGTTACGTATAGGCTCCTGCATTGGGGATCTGTTGCTGCATGACTATTCCAAAACTGACAGCTTAAAATAAACATTTATTATCTTACAGTTTCTGAGGGTCAGCATCCCCGAGTCCTTAGCGGGGCAGTTGGTGGTTCTGGCTCAGGGCCTACCATGACATGGCATGAGCTCGTGGATGTGTCTGCCGTCACCTCAAAAGGTGGAGCAGAAGGGTCTGCCTCCAAGACTGCTCACTCACACGGCTATTGGCAGAGCCTACATCCTCATCATGTAAGCCTCTCCACGGAACAGCCAGAGGGGCTTTGTGATGGCAGCTGGCTTCTCCAGAGTGAGAGGTGTGTGTGTGTGAGAAAGAGAGAGAGAGAGATCTCACTGCATTTTATGACTTTACCTCAGAAATGACTTACCATCTCTTCTGTAATATTTAGTCCCACAGACCACGTGGGAGGTGATTACACAGGGTGTAAATTCCAGTAGCTGGGATTACTGGGGCCTTCTGGGAGACTATCTACCATGACTCCTTGTAAAGGAAAAATAAATTCAACAGACTTCCAGTGTCACATAAATTATTTATGTTACTCGAACTTGCAAAAACATGAAACTAAGTACAAACTCCTTTGGCATAAATAAGTTGTACAAAAATATACTATAACTTTTTAAAGCTTTGTTTGCTAGTTCAGAATAATGGGCCTCATAAAATTCAAAACTTTGTCAATCCTGGGATACAAATTTTAATAAGGTGTCCCCAGATAACGCTACATCTGTCTTGTTTGTTCACTTGAAGATAAGTTTCACATTGCAGTGCTATTGAAACCTGCATTAAATAGATATCTAATCCACTTACTGCTAGAATCAACAGAAAATTCTGCATTTCTTTCTTACTGCTATGCTTTCTGCTGATGAATGACTGCAAGTTTGCTTGTGCAAAAATGGAATCTGCATAATACATCTGCCCCTGACATAAATTTTGGTCCTGGCTGCCACGGCACAAATTCTTTGGGTTTTGCGCCTATGTTCCGTAGGCCTCCCAATGATTCATCTTTCCTGTCTGCTTTCTGACTTGAACCACTGTATAATCTTCCTTTTCAAAATGCTATGATATCATTTGCCTTCACTTGGCATAAGAGAGGTCATAAATGAAAGTGCAAAGCAGTCACTGAAATCACATGGCAATGCTCAATTTTAAGGCAAATCTCTAGACTCTAGATAGTGCATACTAGGCTTGTATTAATTATTTGTAATCATATATATATATATATATATATATGTATATATATATATATATATATATATGGCCACAACACATTTCTAGTTATAAAATAAATAGTCCCAGGGATGTAATAATAATTTTTCAAAGAAATAGTGGTTTTTAAATGTGTCACTTGGGGTTAGGGACTGCAGAAAGAGATTTTTCAGTTAAGTCATCCTTAGGTTATGAAATCTCTCTGTCTACCTAAGTCATACCTAATGTCAGGATAAATAATACCTACTTCTTGTTGTGACCTTTAAGAGGTTAAAAGCTCTTAGTCTCAAAGCAGGAGTCAGAGTACCCATGTATTTTATTGTTGGATGTCTAACAGTATGTTTTTAAAGTCTAGTTTCTTTAAGAATAACCATAATGTATTCACTTAGAAACCCCCCAAAAAGTTGAAGGGACAAAAGATGGAGGAAGAAAGGAAAGACAAAAGAAATGTAATAGTCAGTGTTTTCTGTTTGTTAAAATCGTATAACCTGTAACAAGAAGAGAATAAATGGGAGGTAACAGTAAAAGGAAGTGCCCACATCTTGTCGCACATTGTTATAAATGTTTTCCTAACACGTAGCTGCATCCTGCGGTCTCAGCTTATGCTGAGATGCTCAATCAAATGAAAAAGAATCAGTGTTCACTTGTAGCCACACCAGCCAAGCCAGCCCAAGAGAGAGGAGCGAAGACCATGACTAGAACTAGAGAGCACAGCTGTGTCTCCACCACCGGCACACGCCGCATTAGTCCTGCAGGGGTGAGGACCATGCCGAGGCCGGGGCCTTGTGTTCCCACTCTCCTTCTCGTGATCTTCCTGCCGTCTGGATTGTGAAACCTCCCAGTTCCAGCCACACGGCGAATCGCCATTTCAAAGGCATAACCAGAGGGGCAGAAAGACACTTGGCATTAGAAAGCTGCTGGCACCATCGAGTTGGCTTGGTGTTGGAAAATAGTATCCATATGTTCAAGGAGATTTTTGAACCACTTGGCTCTTCACTTCCTTCTACCATCCAGAAAATACCCTTCGGAGCTGAGAGCTTCTTAACAAAGGCTCCCCTGGCTTCGACACTGAGCTTGACTTTTCAGGATGATGTAGAGCCCCTGACCCCAGATTTCTGGATTGTCAGCCACAGTGTGGGTTCCAACAGCGTGTCAGGACTCCTCACCCATCTCAGCAGACAGGAGAATGCTCACAAGATGGAAGCCCCCAGTGCCAAAGTCCCCTTGGCCCCCACCTCGCCTCAGCCCTGGAGAAAGAACTCTGGATTCCTTCTCCAGCTCTGACTCCTGGGTTTATTGCAGCCGACACTGATGCCAGCACCAGAGACACATAGTTGCGGTGGGGTCTTCCTGCTCATCCTGTCTTGCCTGGTGTTAGGAGCTGAATGGCCACTTACTCATTAAAATAGACGAGCAAATAAAATTCCTCATGCACAGAGCCAGGTGTGGACCCACTCTGGGCTCTGTCAAAGCACAGCTGCAGATGGAGAAAGCCCCTGCCTTGCTCTTTGGATAATCAGCATGTGGCCTGGGGGCAGTTTCCACAAGGAGAGAGAAAGCATCAGAAAACAGTGTGTGCAATGTGCCAATGTTGACTTCAGTCTTTGCTTTAAAAAAAAAAAAAAAAACCCACTTTCAAAACCCTAAAGATTTTAAAGCAAAAACATGGTTGCAACCAAAAAAAAAAAAATGTTTTGTTAAGAAATCCCTTAGGAAAATTCTCTGTTGTATTCGGGGTTTAGTCTGGGTGTGAAGTTCCCAGAATCCCTTTTACCGAGGGTCACGTTCGTTCTTACCGCTGAACTGCTCCAGGGAATTCAAACTAAAGCATAATGAGGAGAAGGAGGAGAGCCCGCAGCAGAGGAGCCAGACTGGGGGCGCCCACAGCAAAGCCAAGCTGCCAGTGGCACTCTTGGGTCCCCTGGGTAAAAATTCCATACAGCTCGGTGACCATCAGACTCCCCTGTCATTGTAAATGCAAATGCATCCTATAGACATCAATAAAAGGAACATTAAAAGTGAGCTGTACTGCTCTCGCTTTAGCTGCATGCCGCCCGGGGCTGGAAAAAGCCAGCAGTGTCTAGAATTTCATTAAACCGGCAGCCAGAAAGGAGTTTAAAGCATCACATCATAAGGTTGTCAAGGTAACTGGCCAGGCTGCCTCCTGGAATCCCGGAGTCCATGATGACAGGTTCTCTGGACCGGGCTTGAGCCGCTCTGAGGAGCAGAGCTGTGGCCTGCAGCCTGAACAATGGCTCGCTGCCTGCACTCAGAAGGGGGTCAGGCACGCTGGGATGGCGCTGCTGGGCTGCACCGGGGGCGTGGCCCAGCCCTCCAACAACCCCTACTGTTCACCTTACAACGGGAAAGGCTACCCCTGGTGTTACCTGCGGCCCAGAGTTCCAGAAGCGTGCTCCTGTCACCCGCCTACATTTCAAAGTGGCTGTGAAGCTCATGAAGGTGCCTTTCGCTCCCTGAGAACTCAGGCTCCAGCTGCCTGGCCCCTGGTACGGGGATTAACTCTTTAGGACTACAGAACAAAGGCCTCCAAACTGAGGCTTTAAACAACAGACATAAATGTATTCTCTTACAGTTCCGGAGGCTAGAATTTCAGGATTAAGGTGTTGCAGGGCCACACTCTCTCCAAAACCTCTGGAGAGGACCCTTTCTGCCCCTCCAGCATCTCACAGCCCCAGGGGACCCTTCAGTTTGCATCGACCTCCATCTTCAGAAGGGCATCTTCCCTCCGTGCGCTTGTGTCTTTGTGTCTCTACACCGTGTTTTCCTCTCCGCATCTGCCTGTGATGCTTAAATTTCCTTCTTCCTGTAAAGGCACCAGTCAAATTGAATTAGATCCCACCCAATGACCTCATCTTAAATTGATTACATCTGCAGAGACCTCATTTCCAAGTGAAGTCACATTCACAGGTACTGTGCATGAAGACTTCAACATAGCTTTTCGATGGACACAATTCAATCCATAACAGACCTGCTCTTCACTTCATACAAAGACAGGTGCATACGTGACTTTCCTAGGTTACCTCGCAATCATAAGCTGCCAACAGCTTCCATAGTTGGTCCTGTTTCCTTCCTCAAGACTCTAAGGGAAAGTATGTGGGGCAGGGAGTTCATCGATGAAGTCAGCTGGGAGGAACTAACTGCCCTTATTCAATCACGAGAAAAAAATATATAGGGTGTTATTCTGGCTTTCTGTTCAGTAATACTCTCTAAGACATTCTAGACTGGGCAAAGCTTTCTCAGCCCTGTAAATCATTCACCCTGAGCAGCCCAGGAGAAAATGCTCCCAGCGAGATGGGCCAGCCTTAGAAGCTTTTTCTTTAGGCTCAGCACAGAGATTTTACATTGTCTTAATGTCAGAAGCCTGGCAGAACTCTTCAGAGAGGTATCCTCCTGGTGAATTGAAGCAACAGGGTAGAGAATTCCACTATCAGAAGCGTGGGAGACCTGGAGACCACCCCACTCGCGTGCTCTCCCCGAGGCGTACAGAGTGGGCGTTCCCAAGATTTCAGTCTGAAACGTCTCTTGCCACAATTGCATTCAGGCCACTGACTCTGGAATAGCCATTTGCTTCCTGAAAATAAGCACACGGTCAATTTCAGGTGAGAAAAAGTTCACAGTTAAACAGAGCAGGGTTAGGAGAACACGCTTCCTACAGCCAAGGGAAGGAAATAGAAACACGAATAGGTTTGATGCTCATCCCAAAGTTCTTTCCCATGTTCTGGGGTTATTTCTCCCACATCCTGAAGCCAGCTTGGTTTGAGAAAAGTTGTCACTATCAGTTAGTCACTTGCTGAGTGCTTTAAATCTATCATCTCACAGACCCCTAAGGAGGGGGTATCACATAACTGCAAATAACTGAGTTCCGGGAGCCAGATCCACCCTCACCTCCCTGTGTGACTGACCCTAGGCAGCCAGTGAGTCTCTCTGTGCTACGAATGTGAGAGCCACATTCCACCTTCAGGGAGAGTTCGTGAAGGTGAAAAGAGGTAACCTGTGGAAACACCCAGTAAATGTTAGCTCCTGTTGTTACATGCCGTAGTCATTCCCACTTTACATAAAAGGAATCTGAGATCCGGAAAGGCTAAATAACAAGCTCTGGTCGCACAGCTAACTGGGGATGGGACTCAAGCAGTATCTGGCGCAGTGAAAGTTCCCTTCACCGTGGCATTGTCGTTTATGCCCGACCACCTCCCTGACAGTTCAAGCCAAGTTTGTCTCTGAGGCTCCCTCACCTCTGTTTCCGTGCCTGTCAGTTTCTCCCTGGGAATCCGGTGTACCCCTGGCTTCCTCATCAGCCCAGAGCCCAGGGCTCCCCTTTGGACTCCATCTTCCCCAGGGAGCACCTGATCAAATGTCTCCCCTCATCAAGATGCTTTCCTTGGGATCTCCTTCTGTCAGGATTGTTCTTGGGATTTTAATGCAACAGTGACCACGTGTCTGCTGAAATGTCAACTGCTGAGGACGGCTTGATTCCTGGCCCTTATTTATTCAGTGACAGTATTAAAGATGGTCTTTCAAGCCACCATGGGCCAGGCACTGTGCTGGCACTGCTGATGCAACCCAAGCTTGTGGGCCCAATCTTTGGATTCTATGGTCCAGAAACAAAGGAAGACGTGTGGACTATTAACACATGCTCTGAAGAAAGTGGTTATGAACTGGGCTATGGCATATGAACAATGAGCTGGGGAAGTGCCAAAGTGGAGAAGCTTTAGTTGGCTCTGGAAGACTGAGTCAGGGTTCATCAAGAGGACACGTGCTAAAGCATCCTAGAAAAGAAGAAAGAGCTAACAAAGGTGGAATAAGTACAAAGCTGAGTAACTGTGGGGTATGAGGCAGGGTGGCTGCAGTTTGCTGAGTCTAAGGGAGAATGACAGGATGTGGCTGGAGGTCCAAGGAGAGTCCGGATGGAGAGATCCTTGAATGGCTGCTGAGTGAGCACTTTGAGTTTCTCCTGCATGCTACTGGTTCTCAAACTCTAACCTGCACCAGGATAACCTGCAGGCTTGATAAATATGTAGACTCCTCTGCTGCACTGAGAGTTTTGATTCAGCAATTGGGATGAGACCTGCGCATGTACATTTCTAACATTCGCAGGTGACAATTAAGACCACACTTTGAAAATTATTGTGGCAGATAGTAAGTTGACAGAGAACTCTCTGGAAACATTTGCCTTCTAAGTTAATCCCTATGGTTTTCTCCGGGGAAAGCTCTTTGGGAATCAGTGGACACGCTCACCTCCTCCTCAGAGTCTGCTGTCTCCTCCACCTCTGCCCAGGGCTGGGCCACCACAGATGTTGGGCTGCGCTTCAGACAGCACCCCACTCTGCTTAGCAGCAACCCCTTAGAAAAGCCAGTCATTTTGGTTACTCCACTTCCTGTGACGTGATGCTCCCGGCCATGTCCTAAAGCCACCTGCTGGCTGAGAGTCACTGGCTTCCTCTGCTGTCCCGCTCCCACCCCTAAGTAGCTGCTAACAGGTTCGGGATGTTTATTATCATTGCTGCTGAGTGAGCAAGCATGCCACGGTGCTGGGATCAGAATCAACTTTGCTGGCTCTTTCCAATGGGAACTAACCCATGTTTCACCTAGGCTCTAAAAATTTGCTTGCAAAGTCAAAGAAAATGTCATCTTGAAAAAGATATGCCATCGAGAAGTTTGATGAACTCTGCATACCTCTCTGATCTCACGTCTTCCTCTCTTTCTCTAATTTTTTTCAGCCGGTCACCATGCTATCCTAACATACTGCGGAAGCCTTGGGGCTTTGCACTGGCTATTCCTTCTGACTAGAATGTTCTTCCCCAATACCCACATGGCTCACTCCCTTGCGTCTTTCAGGTCTTAGCAAAATATTTTCTGGCAACCCAATTAAAATATCAACCCTTCTTTCCAGCACGCACACGCACACCCCGTGCACACACATACACGCACACACACACACACACACACACACACACACGATCCCCCCAATCCTGTTTCACTATATATTTTACTCATCCATTTATTCACAGTCAGTGTCTTACCCGCTAGAATGGAAACTTGATGGAGGCAGGAATGCTAGTCTCGTTTGTTCACTATGGGGCATCTAATTCCTAGAATAGTCCTTGGAACACACAGTAATAGATATTCAATATTTCTTGAGTGAATTGATCAGATTGGTTCTCCCACACATTAGCTTCAAGACCTGGGTTTGTTTAGTAACTTTCTTGCCCATGGTGGCCAATAAAGCCATTCTATGTCTCTTATTAATAAAATGAGAATAATAACATCTGCCTCAGACAGATTTCAGAGTTTGGGAGGATAAACTGAGATCTAAATTATGAAAGAGCTGTGAAACTTTAACTAAAATGCAAATTAAGTTATTTTTTTAAATTTTTCCAATACCCCTAAAAGAATATAGCATATATATTCAAAGAAGTCATTACCATCACTATGACCAGTGTTTTTTTTTTTTGAACATACTTGAATAGGCAGATTTCTTTGTTTCACTGTGTGTTCATAAATAACTGTGTATATGTGCCAGAAAAATAGAAAGCTGCTAACAGTGATGAAAATAAATAGAAATAAGTCAAGTGTAAGAGTATTCATTTGAGTGTGTTTGGTTAATGTATAAACAGTAATGACTGACATTAAGATACAAGGCATTCAGAAACTGTTCTCTCAGTATCATCTGAGGAAAGTAATAGTAAAAAGAGAATGTTCAACAATTTCATTAATATATGTAAAAATGTCCCCAGGCCACTCCAAACTATGGGTTTGATTGAGATCATGTCGATATGAATTCAGAGTCTGCTGGCCTGCATGATCACAGGCTCCCTATATAACTACAGGCCATCTACAGAGACTTCTCCAATTATTTTGAGAATCTCTGGGGGTATTTCACATTTGCTTATAATTATTTCTGCTACACCTTACTTGGTGATGCCCATCACCTATAGCCCCTAAGGATGGTGCTTTAGAGCCCAGAGAACCCAAAGCTACATAACCTCCAAAAAGCTTGTGGGTCCTACCAGAACTGGAGTCATGCTGCCTCAGATTCCAAAATGGGGACGTTGATCCCTCACCCTGGGGATGAGCTAGGAAATGACAAATGAAAAGCCAATAAGTTTTTGGCTTGCTTCACATCATTCAGTTAAGACAAGTCTTTTATCAAACAGCCATTATCAAAAATATGCCTTCACAAGATCATAGAAAAAGTCTTACTGGTTTACAAGCCATAAATAGACTTGATCCAGATTTCTTGGAAGTTTTAAAATGTTTAGTGCTGACTCTGGTGAATTAACTTCTCTAAGAAAGTAGACAAGGTGTTAAAAAACAGGAAATAGGTAAGATATATTCTCCAGCTTCAACAAAACTAGCCACAATGATGTTTGGATTATGATTGGTGGAGCTACACACATAGCTATTTTCCAAAGCGCTCCTGGGCTCTTCATGCCCACTGTGTACTCTGGGCAAATTCGGCCCAGCTGTCCTTATATCTGCTTGCTTTTCCCTGGTGAGAAGACATTTCTGCAATTCTCCATTCAAGCAGTTAAAAAATGACTCTTAACCTTTTTGCCTTTGATGAGAAATAAAAGATCAGGACGCCCTGTCTTCTAGAGAAGCATAACGGAAGGAACATTTGAGGTAACAGCTGTTGTGATAATGCTCCCAATGAGGAATGCTTACCCTGCCTCATTTGTCCCTACTGTACAGGCTGCAGTGATTTCACTTTGTGCCCAAGCACAGAAAGGCACATGGAAAGGAATCCCACTCTTAAAAGAGATCAAAAATGGGATTTTCAAGCCATTTCTTATACAGCTTAGCTCTTTAAATTGGTATATAGTCATTTTAGCCTTTCTAAATAAAAGTTGTTAAACCTCTCAAAACAAACAAAAAAATGAGCTCTTTAAATTAGTATATAATCATTTCAGTCTTTCTAAATACAAGATTTTAAACCTTCAAAAAAAAACCAAGAAAAGCCAGATTTGTGAATAATTTAAACTGTTTGTGAAAGTGTAACATTAATTCTTTAAAATTCATGGAAATTAATGTTTAGTTAATTAATTTATTTTGTGTCTTGAACAGTTTCTTTTACTATAAAATTATTTAATTGCAAAGTAGTAAACAATTATTTTTTAAACCTTTCCATTTAGCTCAATGCTCTCAAAAGTAAAAAAAAAAAAAATGGTGTCAATAAAAGATAACATTTAAATACTTTTATTTACATAATTTCTTTATAATATAAAATGTTCACTAAAAGTAATTTCAAAGTCAATAGAAGTTGAAGGTTATTTCTAAAAAGAGGAGAAAGCAGTTTAAAATTTGGCAAAAAAGTGAGCAGCATCTCAATTTCTAAAAAATAGCATGAGTTACTATGTAGTCTCTTGGTATTAGTTGTGGTTATCCAGAGAAACAGAACCAATAAGATATATATGGAGAGAAAGGGACAGAGAGAACGGGTCGGGGGTGGGGGTGGCGGTGGAGAGAGAGAGAGATTTTTAAGGAATGAGTTTACACGACTGTGCAAGGTGGCAAGTCTAAAACTGATGGGCAGGCCAGCAAGTGCAAACACAGGTAAAAGTTGATGCTGTAGTCTTGAGTCTGAATTCTGTAGGGCAGACCATTAGGCTGGAAATTAAGGCAGGGTTTCTCTGTTGCAGTCTGAGACAAAGTTTCTTCTTCTTCCAGAAACCCTTGTCTTTGCTCTTAAGGCCTTTGATTAATTGTATGAGGCCCAGCCTACTGATTGAAAATGTTAATCATATCTAAAATATATCTACACAGCAGCATCTATCTTGGTATAACTTAGCCAAGTTGACACCGAAAGTTAACCATCAGTCTTAAAAGTAGCTGCCGTGCTAGGAGGAAGAGTTGAAATTCCTTAACTATCACTTTCTCCCAAGAAGCAGTATCCATATTAATTTAGTTCATAGAAATAGATTTCTGACTTCAAAAATAAGTGTATGTGTGTGTAAAAGGGAGTTAGTGAAATAAAATGAGTGATAAATAATGACTTTAACTTAGAATGTTTATTTGATTATAAAATTTCGAAGGGAGCGTCTTATAGTCATTTGTACTTTTAGCTCAGAGACTTGACATATAAATGAATTTGTTACTATTAATTATGTAAAATATTACTGTTAAAAACTGTAAAAATTATTGTTTTTAAATCAAATGGCAGTCTGATAGTGGTGATTTATCTTAGAATGAACTAATCTTTGCACAGATAATGATACAAATTCTGTTTAAAAAAATATAAAACTATGTCAAGGCACTAAGATCACCTAAAGCAGAACATTTCTAGGGGATGGGGAGCAAATGAACCTGGATGAGATCCACATTTGTGTAACTTCTCTCCCGAGGACACTGCTTTGTTTGTGAAGGACGAGATAATTTGAACTCAAGCAGAAAGCAACATTCCTATGGCATGAAGGGTTCCGACATGACGGTATCTGCGGCTATCAGTGCAGCTGGAAATTAAGGGAGAAAACCCTGGAAAGATGATAGCTACGGGGGTGGGAGGAAAGCCACCTAAAATCTACATACAACGTATAGTAGAATCTTTGGCTGACCCCTGAACTGTGCAAGCCCAGAGAGACTACAGAGTCCAGCAGAAAGCAACAGCAGTGAGCCAAAAAGAATGGGGCACATGTTCTAGCTGCTACTCAGCACAGAAGAGGAAGAATTTGGAGTTTGAGTCCTGCAATAACCTTGTAGACTAGGTATATTGAAAGATGGCCATCTAGTATAGACAATATAATTTTGTTGTGGCTTTTGTTTTTGTTCCAGAAGACAGATCAGTAATAAAATAGGCAAATGTGGTCTAGACCACATTAAATGTAAGATTGATGCATCCTCTCTTGGTGAGCCATGATGAAGAATAATTATTAGTGGATTCCCAGCTATGATCGATTTGTGCCAATGATGATAAAGTATTTTCATGAAGATGCTATCTGGTAAAATCAAAAGTAGCTCTTTTCATTTTAGAGTGATTAAAATGAAGGAATAATGAATCTTTAAACATAAAGATCCAGATTCAAATGGTCTTGATAGTTTGAAGGAGTGATTAGAATTTAATAGAATGCAATTTAGTGGACAAATGCATAGGGAAGTGGACCAGAAAAATAAAATACAACAACAAAGCAGGTGATGAATAGGGAGAATGGTTCTTAAACTTTTTGGTCTTCAAACCCCTTCCTTCCTTAAAAGCTATTGTGAACTTCAAAGAGTGTGGTTTGCATGACTATATAGTAGAAATTAAAATTCAGAAATTTTGAAATACATTTATTTAAAAATAATAATTCCATTTTATATTGACATACCATTTTTATTAAAAATAGAATAGTGGCTGGCAAGTATGCCATATTTTCCATTTTTCCAAGTTCCTTTGATGTCTGTCTTACTAGAAGATAGCCAGAGTCTCACATCTAATTTTACAGTCAATACGCTAAACTATCACATACTGTGTAGCCCCTGGAAAACGCCACTCTATACTCATGAAAGATGATGAGTGGGGCTGTAAATAATATCTTAGTATTATTGTAAAACTAGTTTTGAATTCGTGGGCGATCTGAAATGGTCTCAAGGGCTCCTGCAGATTCCCTTTGCAGAGAATTCATGTGGTACATGAGTATTCTCACAGGCTGGTTCACTTTGGAGACTTCCTTTGACATAGTTGTTTTCTAGACCTCCTTATCACCAAGCTTTCCATCTTCTTTCTTACTAATGTCATGTCATTCCACAGAATCATTAACAGCTTCCCAGGAATCTATATAGTTCCACAACTGTAATCATCTCTCTTCTAAGCTAAGTGGACAACCAGGTGAGTCACCTGCAATTCTTACCACTGGGAGGATTTCCCTTCCTAGTTACCTTTGAGGGATCACTCTCAAGTATGATATAAAATTGCAGCATCCCACTTCAGACTGGTTTCAGCACATTGAACAGAAATATCTCTGAATCTGGCTTGAATATTCTTAGTTCTCATGAGGCCACAGTCATAAGATGAGGGAGAAGTGGGCAATGCAGCAAAAACTGATGCACTAAGACTATGAGCCACCTGCTCGTACATCATACTGGTGACATCAGTACCTGCTCAAACCAGATTTTATAACTGATGATGATCAGCTATCCACAGTTATAGCTCAATGGGTCATATATACTCTGCTTATGATAGAAATTCGATTTGCATGGTCACTTGGTATCTCTAAGGCTCAATAACAAACTCAGGGATATCTTTTTTTAAAAAAAAAAAAGATAATAAATATTTTCTGAAAAAAAAGTACAGCTCTGCTCTAAAACTCAAGGGGTTTGTACTGTGAATTTCCTGATAGGGCTTTCCACAAGATTCATGAGTATCCCAATCTATCAGAGTGAATTCTGAACAATGTTAGATTCACTGTGACATAAAGTTCAGGTAGTAGAGCTGCTTACAATGCAGCCTGGTTTAGTTGCTCCCAAGTGTAATAAACTGTTGCCTTCAAAATCCCCAAAGCTCATTTTATAAGTGGTGGAAGTTTTGCAAAACATAGAAACTTGTCTTTCACTTGAGGTGTTATATCCTAGCATGCCTTGTTCTACAGGAATACCAGACATTTCTCTGAGATGGCAGGAACATAAATTTTCATTGGGTTTATATTCCACCCTGGACAGGCATATATCTTATCAGATTTGGGGGATCTATTGTTGAGCAACAAATTATTCAAAAACATAGTGACTTAAAACACTTTATCATCTGTCGAGATGCTGTGAGTCGGGAGTTTGGGGAGGGCGAGGCTGGGCGCTCTGGTTCAGGGTCTCCTTTGTAGTGGCAGCCAGATTGTGGCTGGAATTGGACCGAATGGGGTGATGAAGCAGCCAGAGGGAGGCCAGGCATTCCTCTCTTCACGTAGTCCCAGTCGCTCTGCATGGTCTTTCCATATCCTCACGCACAGTTTTTCTGCTTAGGTGGCACCTGAAGGCTTCAAGCACAGATATTCTACTGAATAAAATGGAAATTGTTTCATCTTATGATCTAGCTGAATAAGACACAGCGCTCCACTTCTGATGTGCTCTTCTGCTTGAAGCAGTTAGAAAAGCCCACCAAGTTTCAGGCAAGAAAACAGACCCCACTTCTAAGTGAGAGGAGTACCGAATCCCATTATAGCGCGCAGCTACCGACGCCTGCTGAGATGGAGCTGTAATGTGGTGTTATTAACATAGAGGGCCAGTGTGACTGATGCGGGCGACAAGATGACCATGGTTTAGATTACGACAGTCAGAAGGAGAGTTGGCATTGTCCTGAGGTAAGGTGGCAAAAGTGTATTATTGTGCCTTTCAGGTGAAAGCATATTATTTCTGGTATTCTCTGTTTGTGGAATAGTTTTAAAAAGCATTTTCCAGAAAAAAAAAAATAGCTGCATAGCAGTTGCAGAACTGTGGTGATGTGTTTTACAAAATAGACTTGACCTAGAACAATAGGTATAATTTGAATTGCCACTTAACTGGTTTATAATAGTCCCCTATCCTTTTCCTAGGCTCTTTTATCTCCCATTTGAAGAAATATGTGCCTTATTTGGGGAAAAAATAGACATCTCTGAATATTTTATGTCTTTGAATGTGATGCTAGTGCTTATTGCAATTCACCTTGGGGTGCTGTACTGTTTATATTTAACTTTTCAGTTAGAAGTGTAGTTCCAGGGTCTTATGCTTGGCCTTTCCTATCATAATAACCTTGACACCTCTTGTCAGAGAGTCATTATGGGGAATCTGCTAGCAGCCAAGTTTGTCTGTTACAACTCTGCCTTCAGGAACTATGGGATAAAACTGTATGTAGACGTTGGGACCCGCCGTGAGACGGACTTGATCCCAAACTCCGCATATCCCTTGATCTTCACAAGTCCCCACAATGATGTTCTGTGTCTTAAGAGTATCACATACTTCAATTCCTTGGTATTTACTTCCCCAATTCAGAGTTTTTCTAATAAATAGCTGTAGATCTCTTTGAGAATGCAAGAAAGAACGTTGTATGATATATAATTATTTCAATGTCATAGGGTCTTTCTTCAAGGATTTGTGAACTGGTTCACGTCTGGGAATAGATAGTGACCATGACTCCCACTCATGTGACTCCAATCGCACTTACATTTCAAAATTTAGGTTTGTTGGTTGGTTAGTTTTGGGTTTTTTAAATTAAGCAAGACTTTATAAGCCTACATTTTTACTAGAGTCTTAGGAATTCTATGATCAATTAACCACCAAAGAAGATCTTTATGTGGCAAACCACTGTGATTAGCACACTAGCCTACTATGTATTTTAGTAACATAACTTCCTTACTGTGATTATTACTGCTGCAGGAACTGCCAACTGGAGATCCCATCGCACTCTAAGTCAGGGAGCATGCTGCAAAGTCAGGATCTTTTGAAGCTTTCATGCTGCTACCAGAGACATTTGTTCACTAGCATTTTCCAAAACTGTCCTTACATAGGCAGTACACACTTTAGTCTTTGGTTAGGGAGTGTCCTTGAGGCCTTTCCAGGTATGTGGTAAAGGTAAAGGTAAAAGAGCCTCACAGCCAAACTCAGTGAAAAAATCCCTATTTCCTTAAATCTTTGGATTCCTTCTTTGCATTATCTGAGGAATTTCTGGTATCTCAACTTCATTTAGTAGAGGTGTCATTGAAACTAGCAGGAAAGAGAAAACATAGAATTTTGGCCCAAGGCAGTCTCACAATGGGTTCCCAGTGTGCATAGACCTATCCCAAGACTATTTCTCATGCATATTTTATTGCATCTGCAAAATTGAGTAAACTAAGAATCACTTTTCCCAGGTTCCTTTGAGGCTGAGGTTTGGAACACTGATCAAATGCATTTGTGCTGACCCGAAGCAGCTATGCAAGTTTTCAAGGAAGAGAGAATGAAGGTAGCCATCAATTATATTCAATACAAAAGCCAATAAAGGCAAATATCAAAGTAAAATGAGCTGAGACCCAGATCTCTGAAATACTCAATTGTACAGTATAAAACTGAGGTTTTCCAAATTTTTAAATCACACAGGGCAAAAAGGGACAAATTTTCTGCAGTGTTAACAAAATGAAATATTCTTTGTAAGTTTCTCTTTTTTTCTGTCTCTTTGATTATATACATGTCAGTATAGTAGCACAAATAATTTATAATATAAATGTGATGAGAAAGGATGTTTACTTTTAAAAATTTACTGATAAAATGTATATTCGAAAAAATTTGAATATCACTAATCTAGGAGTCAGGGCACTAGGACAAAAATTATTACCTGTAGTACTACAGTTTAAAAAGCAAGCCCAACTTTAAAGCTCTCAACAGACATGAACATTTAGTTGCTTACTTATATACTATGTCATTTTTTTTCCATTCACTAAATTTCTAATTTGGCCAAGCACTGCCATGACAATGATATATATTATGGACAAGCTTATCAATGTTCTTCTTCAAAAGAGATCTGAATGACATATGTAGTGGATATGATGAACAGTGGACCAGAGAGACCAGATGAAGCTCATCAGACACACTTTACGTCCTACAGTAGGATTTCAGCCAGATTTCTAAATACCTAAGATCTTTCTTATTAAATCAGAGGGCTTAATCTCAACAATGAATGCTTCTAACTCTCATTCTACATCATATGGTCTTGTGATACATAGAACAACAGCAGTTCTAATGATTATTTCTGTAAAAATAATTCTGGAAAGCACTTAAGGATGCAGATCTTTTATATTAAATCAATTACATAAATGAATTTTAGTCAAGGCCAGATAGTTTTCTTAAGAAATATAAATCACCAAATAGTAATGCATTAAGATAGTGCACATAATACAAAAAATGTAATTCTTCGCACAGTACTTCCCAATAGCCTTTTTTATTTTCTTAAAAATGGAATTGCAATTTCTAAGTAGCAAGAGCAGATCTCTTTTTGTCTGAGCCACATTTTTAAAAGTCACAATTTAATAAAGATATTTTACCTTAAATTCCTCTATTCCTCAAAAGTTATACATTTTTTTCTAGATATTTTCATTACCCTGTCAGAGTAGAGATGATAAATCTTAGAACATAAAATTGTTACCAAAAATAACTTCATGTATAGATACTCAAGTTATAATAGGATATGGATAATGAATGATTAGGAATTATGAATATCTAAATTATTTTTAACAGATACGTCCCAATTTTTCTCAACAAAATTGCTTTTTAAAAGTGCAATGAAAAACTTAAAACAAAGAACTGCATAGGCTAATCTAAAATAGATGAGACACATTGGAAATTAAACTAGTAGATGGCTGTTTAAATGGTAAAGGCATTACCTTAGATAATTGACTATATAAAAATCTAAGGAACAAAGTTCTCAAAACATTTATTGTTCAAAAGTCAGTAATCACTTCCATGCATTGTTTGCTCTCAGATACACTATTCTGAACCAGTGCAAAAAAATTCACAAACTGTTTCAGTCAGGTGAGCTAACTTCCAGACTAGTCTTATTTTTATAGTTCTAATACTGTCTCTTTTATGATACAATATGAATTACATAAATAGCATATAGTTGAGTAATAAGGAGTTTCACTTGGAGAAAGTTACCTTGATCGTACCTTGTTTGGAGTACTGTGATTCATAATAAATATTAGACTGCCCTTCTCTGCCAGAGGCAATATGTTTTTAACCTTAGCAGGATAATGATGCTGTTTTCCTCTATGTTTTCCTATGTTTTCTCCTATAATTTTCCTTGGATGATAATGACAACAAAGTAACACAAACCAACACTCTTACGCAGTTCTTACTATGTTGATATTTTAGCAATTCCATTTATTATCTCATTAGCTCTCAGAGTAACTCCAGAAGGTAGGTATTATTTCAGGGCTTTATTATAGGTGAAGGAATGAAGGCTAAAGAAAGGTTAAACAAACTACCCTAAGTCAAACATCCGTAAGTGTCAGATGTCCACTTTGAACTGTCTGACCCCAAAGCCCATGCTCTTGGAACGCTGTGTTGTATTTGCGCTTCCTAGAAATGAGATGTCATATCTGATACCAAGGGGAGAATAGCTCTTTATAGAGTCTGATGTTCACCTCTGACTCACTTTCTCTTCTATACAGTTCTAATAAGGGCATGAAAGGTCCTGGGGTGAGGTCTTTCTAAAGCTGCTCATGATGAGGGCTTACAGAGATTGCGGCTCACTTTTCCTTCTGTCACTCTGCAAATGAGGTATGTGTGACATAGTGACATCGGAATCCAAATCTTCTCTTCAAGGCTCATGCAAGCCCAGAACTGAGGAAATTCTAGGGATGATTAAAACAGTATGATTGAAGAAAATAAAAGAAATTTATAGAGCACTTTTTTTTCAGGTAAAAGTAGACAGAATTATATTTTTTAATAAATTATTTATATAATGTATATTTGTTATGCAAATTTGATCTTTAAAATTAATAGCTTATCAAAAATAGTTATATTCGCAAAAATTCCATTAAAATTCCCTTTTAATATCTAAAATAGGATCTACCTATGAGTATTTTTCATTGATCAAATATTTCTAGTATTTTTAAAGTGGTAGCATATTGTTTATTTACCAATGTCAGGAACACATTTATTTTATAAATAAGAATCATTTATATTTACTAAGTCAACTTAAGTGGATTTTTTTATTACTAATTTACAATACTTGTATATTTAACCATGAAAAGATTCAAAAATTGCATTTTCCTCAGTGATTCACAAGGAATTCAAATAAGGGTGCCTACAGAAAATATGAATCCATTTTCCTAGTTTCCTGTGCAATATATATAAATAAAACAAAAGGAAATAATAAATAAGAACTGTCACTAAATAAAAGCAATTAAATGAAAAAAATATTAAATCATTTTTGAATCAGAATGCCATTTAGCAAAAAAAAGTAAACACTTTGTTTTATTTATTTCTTGAAATTTTCAATGGTATGGACAATATCTAAAGATATCTTTTCCCCAAATGTGTTTTCTATTGCATTTTCTTCATTATTAATCTTCACCTACACAACAAATTAACACGGTTGATGTTAAACTTTTCAGAATCCAGAACAGGACCAGAGTTTGGACTTTTCTTTAAATGAAGTCATTAGTGTAATATAGAAAAACAGCACACATTTGATTTTATTTTTCCTAGTCAGTAGAATGTAGTCATAAAATGTCAATTCCATCCAAGATCTCAACATTATAAAGGTATATGATTGGAAATGTGCCATGAAAAAAAGGGTTCAGTTAAACTTTCACATTTCCAAATATATATGTTCTTCAGGAAGAATGACGGTAAGCCTTGGCAAATTTAGTCTCATTAAAAATTATTTAGAGATGTGAAAATTTGTGCAGAATGGACAGACATACAAAATAGTCAAGAGAGCAGACAAATTCTGGCTACAAGAATGCAAGTTTGGTTAGAACCACAACAAATAAAATATTGCTTGGTCCCCTCTCTTTTGGTTCATCTTTCATGTAGATTATTCTTACATCAATTCATGTATATCGATGGTCATTTTTGTTATTTTCCTCTTTATTACACTGATCATCAATAAGAAAGACAATAACAGCAAAGACATAGGTGCAGTTTTTAGCATAAAAAACTATATGAAACAGGAATTTTTGAAAATTGAAAGTATAAAAGTATTTTCAATCTATATAAAATTGAAATGAAAAGCAATTTTTTAAAACGGAATTGTTTTAAGGTGTCGTAAAGTATTTCAAAATCACGCCATAACCTTAGGAAGTCAAAGCAATCGGTGCCCAGGGAATAACGGCTGTTGTCAACAGTGGGCATTTAGCTCACTGGAAAGCATTTTTCAGAATAAGGGCTGAGCTCACTCACATTTCTTCCCACTATGGATTCTTATCCCTTGAATTTCTTTAACTAAAAGTAGCTCATTTACATTATCAAGAATGTCACTAAAAGAAGACATCTTTTAAGTCTTTGTCTTCGATCACTGCCAAAGTGTATGCCTCATTTTGGTTGTCTTGCCGAAGAAATTTGAGCCAATTACTTGCCATTTTTTGCAAAAAAAAAAAAAAAAAGTTCTACCTCATGACACACAAGTTAGTTCTACTGGTTAGGCCACTGACATTATACTTTTCTCTATTATATAAATCTAAGAGGACAGGATTTGAGCCTGAAAAACAAAATGTTCTCTAATTAACCAGATACATGATATATAACAGAAGTGTGGTGAAAACATGAAAATTACATTCTCAGTCTCTCTTACAGTTTGTAATGTTCTCTTGAAATACCGTATTGGACAGGACCTTAAATTTGGGTTCTGTGACTCTGGTTAAATATCTAAACCTTGGGTCTCAGTTTCCCTAAATAGATGAGGGTAGGTTATAATAGAATATGATAAATAATCCATAGGTATTTAGGGGAGCAAATAAAATGTGTAAAAATTTTAGTAAATCATGAAATTATTCGAGTTATTATGAAGTGCTTTTATGGCATTTGATGATTATGTAACTAACTCCACACTGCAGCAAAACAAGCACATAGCTAATCCTGTTTGTGAACTGTTAAGAGGCTATGTGGTATACACATTTTGAATAACACAAATTTTTATCACACAATTAAATTTGAAAGAGGAAAATTATATCCCAGTACTTAGAAAAAAGATATTTATGTAGTTTTACTCTCTTATAAGTATAAAGACACTCTACTGACTTTAAATTTAATTCAAAAAATAGTATTTTACATCCTGTATGTAAAAGTCACAGTGCTGGATGCCAAGGGCATCTGTGTAAATTAGATGCCCAGGCCAATTCTCCCATTGCCCACATTTTGGCCAAAGAGCTCAGTTTTCTACTTCTTCCTTTAGATATAGTGTAGCAAGTTATAAAGCCAAGAAGACACTTAAAAATAGAACAAAATCAAAATAAGCATTAATCTGGAAGAAAGTTGGGGATATAAAGGGAACTTTATCTAATGCACACCAAAGTTTGTATTTTGATTTAAGCAGGTAATGAAGTTCCTCTCCACCAAGAAATGAATAAAGCCTGAGGGAGTATTGTTATCTGCAAAGCTGCTGAAATTCAAGAACTTGTTTCTTTTTTAATGTTTTGCCAAATATAAATGCTGCAAAATCATAATCATTGTCAATTTCATTCCATTCTGATCTAGAATACAAATTTATCCAATTAAAAATAGGAAGGCCAATAAAAATTCTTCTATAGTCAAGAAATTCAAAATAGCAATTGTTGATCTGAAAATTAAATCTTTAACTTTTGATGTTCCATTGTTTGATTTATGCAATTCTTTCCCTGTTTCTATGGTAATAAATTTTACTGTTCCCTTGTTTGTGATCTGTTTTTCAATAAGTGCAATTGACTAAAAGCTTCAAAATATTAAATTTCGTAGTGTTCAAGACATTGAATACTTTGATCAAAGATTTTCAAGTATTTCTGAACAAATGCAACCAAAATTTAGTAAACTTATTTACCAAAAAAAAAAAAAAGTTCTATTTCTTGTGGAACACTGAGGTTGTAGGAATTTTACAAAGTACTTCTTCAAATTTCTAAAATTAAACAGATGATGAGCCATAAAGAGAGAAGGTATGTACTGTCATCCTAAAGTGTTTGTTTCTTTTAAACTCAACATTAACTTCTTCACAATATGTTATAGTTCATTTACTCTACCCATGCATATATAAAATAGTTGTCAATTTTTACAAGTCTGGATTTCTAATCGGTAGAGAGAGTGTCAAAGGTTGTTTGGACCGGCACCTGCAAGTTATGTGTACATTACAACCAATTCCAAATATGATTGATCTCAATCAATCTCTTACTTTATTCAATTTTTTTTCCATGACAGTGCACTACACCAAAATTTATATTCAAATAATTGTATTTTTAATGTTGAAAATTTGAACTAAATTTACAATAAAATTTATAGCAATTGCAGGTGTATTATTTTCTACTTAAAACTCAAAGTTTTATTTTTATAACATAAATTGGTTGAAAATATTGAGCTATGATTGAAATTAATTTGACTGATATTTGAGTCATTTGATGACACTAATATAAAACTTGCATCCTTCAATTATTTGCCAAATTCTTCTATCAATAAAGCCAACTTACTAACAGCCATCTTTCAATTTTTTGTACATACACAGGATCTAAACCACAGAATCTAAAATGAGTAAAATAAATTTAAAGAAACAATTAGTAGGTCTAAATTTAAAATTATGTAATGAAAATTAAACACATTTCCTGTTGCTATTCATGGTAAATTATCAACTTTGGGCATTTTTTTAATACCAATTTTTGGCATATATATTTTTAGTTCTTTAGCAAATTTGTGTCTTCTGATTTTCTTGTAGTTATTTCACTGACACCTATAATAAATGGTAAATGTTCATAAATATTTTGTGCAAGTCATAGTTATTATCATTTTCCTGGAAAATAGAAAACCAGTACTTAATTTTAACTAAACATGCACTTTCATTTTTCTTTTAGCTCTTTGCTGTCAAAAAGGTTTACTGGAGAAAGAAGTATTACCAAATAATAAGTGGCAGTTATAGAATTACACCTTTAAATTATTGACAAAGCCACTGAAGCAAAGGTGTTCA
The DNA here is from genome assembly GCA_003508835.1 of Eonycteris spelaea. NCBI lineage: Eukaryota > Metazoa > Chordata > Mammalia > Chiroptera > Pteropodidae > Eonycteris > Eonycteris spelaea. The sequence goes on from PUFA01000189.1 coordinate 1,450,078, forward strand.
GAATGCTATTGATATAATTTGCTGCAGAACTTCTTAACCTCTGTTTTCCAGATATTTTTCATGTACAGTTATAATCTCCCATGATTCCAACTGAACTGACTCTACCAACTGGCAGCCTGATGTCTTCACGCATCTCCCAGGGCATTGCTCAGGCAACAGCACAACTTATTTCTTCCACCGCCATTTCAGTAAGTACCATTGTCCAAGTACACATCATCTTATCAATAAGTGTACTATTTGTTGCCTGTAAAATGGAAGAGTTAATTGAGTGCTTCTGGAAAGGATAGGGAAAGAACGTGGATCACATTCCCAATTTAGCCATGTGTTTAAATGATAATTCTAATACTGGGTATACATCTCACACACTACAAGAAAACACCAGCTAGACAAAGTGAGAGTCTTTCAAACCCACCCAGGTTTATGCTAATGCAACTACAAATAATAATACTATACTTAAAAATAATAAATCCATAATGAATGCTAGACAAGGCAACAGCATTAAACCTATGATCATAAGATGTCTGTTAACTCTATGTTTAAGGTCTCTATAATAATTTAATACTAAAGATACCAAGGAGACTTAAAGTTTTAATACATAATTGAATAAGAAAACTATTCATATCATCGATACTTCCTGTTGGAAAAAAAAAAGAGGCCCAGCTTCCCCCTAGTTACATTTTATTTTATTGCAGGAAAAGTTTCTAAAAAGAAATAAGCAGCCACTTAAAAAACTACAAACTCAGAAATGTCAAATTTCACAGTGTCAAGGACTAATATTAAAATAATTTTTGAAATAAAAGAGTCCCTATTTTAGGACAGCAGATTGAGAATAGAAGTATAGATCATTTAGTAATTTTAAATCATCCCAAATTAAACATGTTTTAGATAAGCTATAGATTTTGTTTAAAATGAGACTGGAGATTTTCTCTAAAATTTGGAGTTCATGCAGGGACATCTGTAGTAGAAAGATCATTTTGCCAATTTCTCTCAAAGATGTCAGAATTACGGTTATCTGGCAGCTTTTATGATCCAAATTTTATAATTCTGTACTTTAAATTTCTAATTAAACAGAGTGAATGAGGATCGAAGACATGCCATTATTATAATAAAATCTATTTAATAAATGAAAGTAAAAGAGAGCAAAGGTGAATTTACCGAGATTAACAGCTGACTGAATTTTAAACCGAGACTATTCTGAGGTCATCAGACTCATTTCCATACATCTCCTATTCCATGGGCTTCAGAGAAAGGTACATACCCATAAGTCACTGAGGTACTTTAGGACTAAACAGTGGTCTTTTGCTGGGACAAGTCTAGAAATAAAATAATTTGTCCATGTTAATCTGAGAGCTCTGTAGTTTTTCCCAGATCCTTAAAATTTTTATTTATTTTTGAGCAATGCTTGATCACTTGCTTGGTTCCATCATTAAAAGTCTTTTCTTTAAGTTAAGATGATGTTGCTCCCAAGAGCTACGTGGTATCATCAAAAACAGATAAACTTGGGCCAAGAAATAATGGGTTTCTGAAGTTAAAGGTTACTCAGAAGATTCTGTTTTCTTACTCAAAAGCCACATTTTTCATAAAATTATCAGGTATTCTCACTATATGTTTTAAATTCCACAACTTATGCAAAGCAGTAGGCGCTGCCCTAAGGATTCCATCCTGTGACCCACAGCTCACCTTGTGAGCTCAGAGTCAGAACTGCAAGGAGAAGCCGTGGAGTTGAATTATGTGACCTTATCCTCCCAGTTTCCAAACTTAACTCCAGCCAGATACAAGCAAATGATGTCAGGATAAAGTTTGTACTTAAGGCCTAAATGCCCTATTTCTTTTTCTTTCCTTTCCCTACTCAGCCATCTTAATGCTCCTTCCAGAAAAAAATTGTGAAATCTCCTGCAGTGAGGGCTTGCTTATACCCGGAGTGGAGTTATATCAAATTCTGCTGACACCTGTGGAGGCAAAATATTTGTAAGAAACTCCCCTCTACTTTATTCATGATCAATCACATTTCAAGAGACTATGGGAAGAGATTTTTTTCTCCCCATTCAAGAGAAGACGGTGACCGCCTATGAGCTCGTTCCTCATTCCCAGTAGTGGCTTAGATGAGGAAGAGCAGGCACAGGTGGCTCCTTTCCCGTCTGTAAGGAATCTCTCTACGGCTGTGACAGGCCATTGAAAGGGCCTCGCACAGAATTCTAGGCCTTTGCAGCGTAGCCAGATCTCTTGCACAAAACACCAGAGAAATGATAGCTTTCAATGCATGGCTAGGGAAAGGTGCTGACAAAAGTCATGCCAACCTAGTCATACCAAGTGTTCCAATTAAATGGACTTAATTGGTGGAACAAAACTTTATCATTTTTTAAGCACCTAGACAAGTGATGGACTGCTGTATGGCTTCTAAATATTTCTTTTCTGTGTCCAGATAGAAACGTATCAAAGGCTCCCTAGAAGAATAAAGGGGGCATTCAGGAGTGTGTGCGGCTTATATCCTGCTGAGTCAGAAAAAGGAAAATCAGACTCATCAGAAATAAAAAACACACTCACCTACCTCACATTTGTTTTGTTTTTTGTTGTACCAATATGTAGAGGGTCTTTTGAAGCAAAACAATTTACAAATGAAAGCACGACCTCTCCCTAATGTTATCTTTGCACACTCAATTCATGGATGGACACATTATCCTATTTGACTTCTTGAAACTCTACTGTCAAACATTATAGAACATCAAAAGTACCTATAAATATCCTATAGGCTTGGGACAAAATCGCTTGCACCTCCAAATGCCATTAACCTTTAAAGAACAACCTGCTTGGCAATTTGCTCTGGGAGCTGACATGTTTGCTTCACCTATTTGGCCTGATTAGAATGATGTACATTGCCAAAGTCAGGTATATCATGCTTGACCAAGATGGCCCTGGAGCATGGGAAGGAAAGACTTGTGAGACAGATTCATGTGCTTAAAGCAGTAGAGTAGGAGGCACAAAGGAATTGAAAACAATTTTTTATTAGTTTCAGGTATACGGTACATTCGTTTGACATTTATATGGTTCATGAAATGATCCCCCTGATTACTGGATCATTCATCTGGCTCTACACATAGCCACTACATTACCACTGATTGCATTCCCTACGCTATAGTCCACATCCTCGTGACCATCTTTCAAGTAATAATTTGTATCTCCTTTAATCCTGCACCCCTTTCTCCCAGCCCTCCAACCTTCTTCTCCTCTGGCCATTACCAGATTGTCCTCTGTATTTGAGTCTGTTTTCATTTAGTTTGTTCCTTTTGTTCCTTAGATTCTGCATATAAGTACAATTATATGATATTTATCTTTCTCTATCTGACTTATTTTACCCAGCATGACAACCTCTAGGTTCATCCATGTTGTTGCAAATGGCACTATTCCATTTTTTTTATGGCTGAGTAATATTCTGCTGTATATATGAACCACAACCTCTTTATCCAATTGTTTGTTGATGGTCATTTAGGTTTTGAAATTTTAAATCTCAGTCTTGAGTATCTAATTATCAACTTTACTTCCTTGTACATGGGACATCATTCTGCAAGGCACTGTGCTAAGGAGGCTTCCGAAGGAAATAACAGAAACCAACATCTACTGAGCCATTTGACAAGTCTTCAACAAACATTTTTCCTTTAATCCTCATAATAATTTTGTGAGGTTCCTTAGAAGCACTCTTAACACTTGACTCTTCACTTAACAGACTTACCGAAATAACTGATGTTTTTTGTGTTCTCCATATGCCTACAGATGTCTGTAGCCAGCTGGGAGCCTGTTCTCCTGTATGCTCGCTGGCTTCTGCTCTCACCATTTGAGTGGTTTGCTTGCCAAACACCGTTGCATTAGCTCACAAACCAGTTGCAATTATAATTAATTAATTTAACGAAATAGTAACATATCGATGAAACAGTGAAAAAGAAAGAGAGCTGTTGTTTCTATAAAAACTGTTAAATGATCTGATAAAACTCATTTTAAAGGCAAGTCAACTAAAATTAAAAAAAGAAAACACCTGTAATAAAAAATGTCATAGGTCATACAACTGTTAAAATAATAAATAAATAAGTGAGTAAGTAAGACTGGGGATAATGGGAATGGGAATAAAGACCTAAAAGGATTATATATGTAAACTGAAGTCTAAAATTTCAGTCCATTTAAAAACAAAAACAAAATAAGAGATTATTAACAACTGATTGTAGATGTTTCTTTTAAAGAAAAAGGAAAGACTCCAATCCTATGCAGAAAAATCTCTTAACTCTGCACCAAAATATTGGATAATAAATGTGATTTATAATAAATGTGATTTAAAAAAAAATCTTGGGCATAATGCATTTTATCACTTAAGACTCTCCACCCAAACTGATATTTTGATTAACCAACCAACTACTGGTACTGATCGTGTCAGACATGAAGAATCTCACTGAATTCTGAACACAATTTTACAGATGAGAAAAGTAAGGATAAGAAAGAATAAGTTGATTTCTCAAAAAGCCATCGCTAGTTAATGGCAGAGCTAAGACATGATTTTTTACTGTCTCTAAAATGGAGTTTAATTATAATTCTGTGGTTACGGTTTTAAATTCCTTTTTACTTTTTCCTTATTATGTCATCCTGTTTTTTAGTTCTTCTCTGAATCAGCTCAGAGCCTGACAGTCAAGTGCCTGGGGGAGGATCAGCATGAGTGCCTCAGTCAAGACTCCTTCCCCATGTTCCACCTGAGCCCACGGTCCTGGAGTCCACTCTTCTGCCCAGCATGCCCAGGCTGGGCTCTTTGGACAGGTTTTCTTAGCTCTTTTTGGCCCTCCAAAAGCTCATGGTCTGTAACTGGTAGACTAATCCTGTATCCCCTTCAAATCTGACCTGGCATCCTAGAACCTCTGCCTAGATCTGGTGCATCAAACCTCAGCTTTTCTCGGAAAGGAGTTTAGACAGCCATCATTTCATCTCATCCAGATGGTTCATTGTCGCCACTTGCTCTTGTTTCATGGAGGTCATATTTTCTTATAGCTTGATGAGAAACCAAAGTAGAAATTTTCTAATTTTTCTTTAATTACAAATCTATGATTTTAATCTGTCTTCAGGATGTTGGTCCCATCTCTAAATATTCTCATAACTTCTGTATTAATTTTGTCTGTTACTAGGCCTTGGGGGAGTTTTCCATACTGGTGAATAGGCAAAACGATCAGCATCTAACCTCTTTCTTTACTCTCTTCTTAACTCCCTGTTCTCACTGCCCCTGGAAACAGGACAGTCTCAGGCACCTAAAAGTAGGCCTTAGAGAGACTGCTAAGTGACCAGTATTTCAGGCTCTTTCATTAATCTGAATTCACAGCAAAGATAATTGTTCTATAAGACTCCACCTGTACCACACCGAACTCTTGCCCACCAATTTACCACTCTTAGCAGGAAAAATAATAACTGTACAAAACCAAACAGCTTTTTCAGTTTCTCTAATGGGGGGCATTAATAAGCAGATAAAGCAGGAATTCATAATGTATGGCCCGACTTTACCCTAATATTTCACTGCCCCCCACATTGTTGCAACACAGCCATACAGAGCAGTGTAAAATTATGAAAAATAATGAGTTGTCTGTGAAAATTGTTGTAGGTTGAAATCCTAATGAGCTATTTAAGCAGAAAAACATAAGCATTTCTGTTCCCACAATGGGAGCTTATATAAATGAATTTATGGATATAAATATAATTAAAAACTGAAAAAAGATAACAGGAATATAAAGTGAAACTTTCTTTTCCATGCATAGCCCTGACTCTAGTTGCCATATCTGGGCCCAAATCCTTGCCCCATATGCCAAGACAAAGAAATAACTTTGACCAATTGCCAAAGGCATTTGCTTTTACTGATTCTACATCGATATCAAGTGACCTCTAGATTCCCATAAAAAATATCCTGGAAGATAAAACATATTTTCATTGGGGATGTCTCTGAGCTTATCAAAGAGAAAGCTTCTCCATGTTGAGCTATTATACGTTGAGTCTCTTGGTCACAGCAGTTTAGCCGGCCCCATCTAACACATCATATAGTTTAGGATGGGAGCACTTGGAATGAGGTGCAACAGCCTAGGCAGTCTTTCTCCCATTGAATACTGTCACATACCATGACACTTCCTAGGAAACTTCATATCTTGCTCCCCAACAGGTCCAGCCAAGCTTGGAGGTTGGCTTGAATATGCCAAAGGAGACAGAAGTCACTCCAGCCCTGGGTGAATGGACACAAGACTAGAACCCTAAAGCCATAGTGGAGGCCTTCCCAAATTTTTTACTCAAGCCAAATAATAACCCAAATTGGTCTGAACTGAACAGGGATTTTCCAATGCCTAAACTGTATTAAAAATCTAGAGATTTTATAACTAGTGTACTTACATTTACAGGGTTTCTAGTGACTCCTGCAGCAACAAAGCCACCAGATCCTTAGAGAGGAGATGTTTAAGTAGAGTGGCTTCACCAGAGACTGGGCAACAAGTACTTGGTTTTATAGAAAAACGCTTTTCTTTCCTTACAAAGGACAGGTGTGGCCAGGTGTAATAGTTAGGTGTGGTGATAAAGGCCTATAGTGCAGGTGAGAATATTTGCATCCTTAGATGGAAACCTAGAGTTAATAAAAGGAAGAAAAGAGAAATGAACAATGATCCAAAGAAGATTTCATATACTTGCTGGACATCAGAACATTGAAAATCTTATGGTAAATCAAGTCTATTAAACACATTTAAAATACCATGAACATCTGAGGGATCATGTCCTGAAAACCATGCTTATTTTAATCAGCTTTTCCAAAAACTTTTAAATGTACCTGTTAGATCATGTCAGAGTTCATAATTCCTGAAATAACCTAATGACTCCTAAATATGGTCTGAGATATCTTGGGAGATAATTTGGAAAATTAAATAATCTTTAAGTTTTTGCAAATTTTTGCCATTCTCAAATATCTTAGTGAGAATAGAAGTGTGGACAATGCTTTCTCTTTTCTATGCCTCAGAACATAAATGGTGAATGCCTCTTACCGCAAAAGGGGAAGTCAATCATGATTTAACACCAACTTTCTAGGCTTCTTGGATTATGCCTACAAAGAATAATGGTTTAAAGGTCTAAATGAAAGAGCTGAAATTAAAAAATTCTTGGAAAAAATGGAGGAAAACTTCACGACATTGAATTTGGTAATAATTTCTTGCACATGATACCAAAAACACATCAATGAAAGGAAAAATAGGTAAACTGAACTATATAAAAATTTAAAATGTTTGTATGTCAAAGGGCACTATCAACAGAGTGATAAAAGAACATATTTGCAAGTCACATATACAATAAGGATTAATATTCAGAATATATAAAAAACAAACTCAACAACATATAAACAAACAAATTAAAATGGGCAAAGGATTCAAGTAGGCATTTCTCCAAAGGAGATATACAAATGGCTAACAAGCACATGAAAAAGTGTTCAATATACTAATCATTAGGGAAATGCATACAAAACAACAATTAGATACCACTTTATACCTACTAGGATGACTGTTTAAAAAAAGAAACAAAATAAGTATTGGTGAGGATATAGAGAATCAGAATCCTGCACTGCTGCTGGAAATGTAAAATGATGCAGCTTCTGTGGAAACCACTATGGCAGCACCTCAAAAAAATTAAAACTAGAATGACTATATAATCCAGCAATTCCTCCTCTGAGTATGTACCCCAAATAATTAAAAGCCACAGTAGCAGTAAGTAGAAGTGTCTGTCAATGGATGACTAGATAAACAAAATGTGGTCTATAAAAACAATGGATATTATTCAGCCTTAAAGAGGAAAGGACTTAAACACGCTTCAACATGAATGAACTTTAATATCATCCCAAGTAAAATAAGCCAGTCACAAAAGGACAAATACTGTATAATTCCACTCATGTGAGGTCCCTAGAGTAGACAAATTCATAGAAACAAAATAGAATGGTGACTGTCAGAGGATAAAGGGAGGGGGATATGTGGAATTATCATTTAATGAGTATAAAGTTTCTGTTTTGGAAGATAAAAAAAAAATTCCGGAGATGGATAGTGGTGATGGCTGCAGAACAATGTGAATGTACCTAATGCCACTGACCTGTACACTGACAAATAGTTTAAGTGGCAATTTTTAGTTATATATATTTTACCACAATTTAAAAAAGGATAATAGCTCATATTATGAATTCTTAGTTACATATATACTTTAGGATGAAGGGCTTCAAGAATCTGAATTATTCAAAAAATCTGTATGCACAACACTAGTCTTTGTGGAGGTGAATAATCTGTTTGAAAATTTTATTTCCATTAAGAAAAAGAGCTTGTGTGAGGTTGTGGTGGTCACATTTTGGAGTGTTTTACTCAGATACATACTCTTTAACTGCCTTCTTTGTTCGTGACCATTCCCTTTGTCTTGCCCTATTACTAACCCACCATGAGTCTACACAGCACCTCAACAGCTGATTGAAACAACATAGGCAACTGACCCAAGTGGGATCAATGAGAGGCCTTTGCCAATGCGTTCGAAATTAGGAGGGAGACAAAATGACAGAGGGAGAGAGAAAAAAACAGGATGTGATAGGCAGCCTCTGAGAAGGATCCCAAGGATCCTTATATGCTCGAAATTATGCCCTCTCCCCCTTGAGTATGCACTGAACCTAGTGTCTCACTTCTGATGAATGTGCCAAAGCAATGATATGTCACTTCTGAGGTTAGGTTACAAGAAGACAGCAACTTCTGTCTGGCTTTCCTTCCCTTGCTGGGTCTGATGGAAACCAGCTGCCATATGGAGAGGCTCCTGTTGCAAGGAATTGTGGGAAGTCAAGCTCCAGGCAGCCCAACAACCCACAAGGAATTGAATCCTGCCAGCAGCCACGTGAGTGATTTTAGGAGCAGGTCCGCCCTCAGTTAAGCTTTTGGATGAGACTGTAGCCCAGTTGGCACCTGGATTGCAGCCTTGCATGAGATCCTGGTAGAAGAAACAGCCATCAAAGACAGCTAGACTTCTCCCTCCACAGTATCTATGAGATCATAAATGTTTGCTGCTTTAAATCAGCACGTTTTAGAGGAATTTGTTACAAAGCAATAGGTAACAAATACAGAGAACAGAGGTGATGACCCTTTTGGAGGCAAAAATTAAAACATATAAACATGGCAGTTAAGGATGGCCACATTATGCCACGTAAATGAAGGGGCAGATAAATGGATCTTATGAGACAGTAGACAATTAAGGGCAGGCACGGAAAGAAGCAGAGACATTCTGACTGAAAACATGCCTGGGCTGCCGGTGGCTTGCCATTCCCCCGTTTTTCTTCATTCTTATCTTTGTGTTCTATGAGGTCCATGGTTCTATACAATAAATTGCCTTCATTTACTTTATTTTTCCTAGGGTGCATGAAGTTGCGTAGCTGTGATTTTTGGAGGCAGCAGATACTTGACAATGAGTTTAACAATGCAAAGAGCCTCTTGGCCTGAGAAGCACCCACGTGTTCTGAGCTACTTGACTTTGCGTCATAAAAAAATTAAGCCAACTTCAAGAGCATCTAGCTCTCAACCTCCTGTTCTAATCAGTGATCAACCATGGCAACATCTATTCAGTGCTAGGTGGTTTGGATAATATTTGTACTGGATTTAGAGATCCCAGCTGAAAGCTATTTGAAATGCACAATATTGCTGTTGATACAGAACAAATTGTTACCCTTTTCTCGCAAGAACATCATGATATTTTTGGAGCTCTCTTATTATGTTACATGATGGAAATACATATCCAGAGGAGGCATATTTTAATTCTTAGAAACAGCCTAACTACATAAAGTGTACTATTCTTCTCTCTTAATCCAGTTAAATATCTTTGCTGTTTTCTGTTTTAAAATCATGTCACTGCTTAATCACTCACCATCTAAACAAAATTCAAAGCAGTTTATGTATTATAAGCTTAGGAATAAAACAGAGACTTAAAAGCAACAAACATTTTTGAAACAATTCATCAAGCCCTAAAAAGGTGCCAGAATGAGTTTTGGAATGATAAGTTTGAATTTTTTAAAAATTAAAATTTGTTCCTCAGGCTGAGACTTAAAATGTCACAAAGACATTTTTATAGCCAACTTAGAAACCTTGAAAAAGAGCCTAGACCTCCAAGCACAAGCAGATGCACTGCAGTGGGGCTCCAGAACCATCACTATGCCCATAGATCTATCCAAGTGTGTGCCCGTGTGTGGGCATTGCCTAAATTTTGCCTTATTACTTCTTTCTACACGTTTAACATTCACTCTGATGTCGAGAGATGCAGGTTTGGTATGATATCCAAGTGTCTGTTTCTCAGTAGAGTTCCCCCACTTTCACTCACCCCAGGGTCCTCAACAATAGTGAGTGTCCCATCCCTTCTTCACCTTCCCGAGGATCAATCTCACAAATCTCTAAGTCCCAGGAAATAGAAATGAGTAAAACAGTCATGCATTAGGGCCAGAGGATATGTTAAGAGAGTTTGAGTTAGTTGTCAAGGTCACCTTTTGGAGTGTTTTTCTCAGGTCCATATGACATTTTTTAATGGTCTTCTTCATCCATAATGGTGGCCTCTGTCTCACCACACTACTGTTCCCACCATGCTGGTTTATTATGAGTCTACAGCCCCATGACAGCTGACTGCAACAATAATGCACATGGGACCCAAAGGAATTTTAACTCAATTTCTTTTTAGCCCTCAACAGTTTATAATTTGTTATTATCATTAGGCCAAACAAAAAAATCCTCAAAACAAGTCCTCAGGCCTAGAGCTGTCAATCAGGGGTGGGACTTTTCTTCCCACCCAACTCAACCTTAAACCATATGTACCTGGTGTTCTGTCCTCCCAAGATCCACCTGCCACCTACTTAGCTGTGTGTCACACCCATCTACCGGCAAATCCTTCCTACCTGCCCAGATGGTCAAATGTGCATGGTTACAATTACTAGGCCACAGAAGCCAGAATCTTGACTGGAATTGTCAAAGGATTCTACCATTTTCAGATATCTCTTTAGAATAACAGCATGAAGAGTTTCTTCAGTTTGGGCATTTATGACAACAGTAAAATTGAGAATGTCTGGATGACGATATTGAATAAACTATATGCAGTTTACTAACGTTTTCTTACATTGGAAAAATATGTGCCTATCACATGAGTGCATATTTCCTCAAAAATTCCTTAAGCCCTTCTCAGGCTTCTGCGTTCTCTGTTCCCTCTGCTGGGATGACTCTTCCCCCAGATAGCCATCTCATTCCTTTCTCTTGTGTAGGTCTCTGCTCAGGTGTTGCCTGTCACAGAGACTTTCTTTGATTGTCCCATATCAATAACAACTCCTGCCCTTCTGTTATATACACTCCGTTCTCCTTTGTCCTGCTTTACTTTTCTTCATGATACTTACCTACCCTATGACGAGTTTTGTCTGTCTTCTTCCACTAGAATTCACATCATAAAGAGCAGAAACTGCCATGTGGCCAGAGCCTGGAATCCAGCCTTCTGCAGGCTCTAATAAATATCTGTTGTATGAATAATTACATGTGTAGTATATAGATACCAGAAAATTGAAATAAAGGCATTTCAGTAAATTGTGGTTCTAAGGCCTGATGAAATGTAACTGGCACTAGAACCATCTTATCTTGCTCTTTGGATATTTTTTGCATCAGTGGCTCATCTTCTTTCCTGTATTCTTGTCCCTGTCACGCTGATCTATCTCAAGTTGCTCCCTTTGTCATATCTGAAATACTACTTTGCAGGAAGGTCTTACTCTCTCTCTGTAGCAACTACTTAAAGTGCTCGTTACAGGTCAAGTTTTGATCAACTCTGTACCTCAATTATCTTCATTACTGTTGGCTTTTACACAGTTTTCTGCAATATGAGAACTAAAAATCTTCCTTCTCAAAAGTGCACTCAACTAAAGTGGCAGCAAAAATGATCTAAAGTGGCTTCCTTCTATGCTGTTTTATAGTGCATGTTCTGTGCATCACCCGAGAGCCATACACTCACTTTATGTTGCTTAGGATCATGGAGCTTGGTAGCTGCTGCTGCTTCTACAGACCCAGAGCCCTGAGCTGCATCATTTTCATTGTGTGGGTGCCTCACCTTATACCCAGGGGTAGCAAGGACCCCACCACTTCCCTGTTGCTGCTCAGTGGGTACAGATGTGTCACCAAGACACGAAGGATATTAACACACTATGGAAGCAAGTTTCGATCTATAGGAACTGAAAGCCAGTGAAATAATTCCTCTCCCTTTCGCCCTCTGGAGAGACAGCTAAGAGATGTGATAACGTCATGGGCCCTCAACTCAGCTTCCTGTGGCACCAAGCAATTGTTTCCTCATGAAGTTCAGACATCTTGGGAGCATATTCCCCCTATTAGCTCACCCTCCTTCTTTGCCTCACTCCTCTCCTTTCTCACTTCTGTCTTCCTGAGGCCTACTCTTCAATAACGTGTTGGCATACAAGGTTTATTTTAGCCTGTTTTCTAGGGAATTCAGGTTAAGGTTACACACACACACACACACACACACACACACACACACACACACACACAATCCTCTAGCTTTTATTTATTTCTTTGTTTATTTTTTTTTATTTATTAAGCAAGGCAACCTTGGTTAACTTCACAGATTGCAAGGACCTTGTCAGCTTACAATCCCTTATTTTATTTTTCATCTACAGCACCTGATCTTCCTAGGTGGTCTCCTATCCAAGCACTAACCAGGCCCAACCCTGCTTAGCTTCCAAGATCAGACAGAATCAAACTTGTTCAGGGTGGTATGGTCGTAGCTATAAGCCTCTAGCTTTTAGAGGGCAGCAAATAATTTTCAGACTGAGAGCTACAAAAAAAGTAAAAATAAAAGCAAAGACAAACAATAAAACAATAATAAAAATTGTTTTATGCCCTAGAAGTTATTTCCTATGTCAGATTATAAGAAATTTTCCCTACCTAGAGTGGCTTGATTTTGCTATTTAATTATCTTCATGCTACAGATGAGTGAGCTTTAAAAATACTTTATAATATACAATGTGTGTTCATACGCATCATCTTTTTCACCCCGAGTTAGGGGGCAGCCACCATTGGCCCCGTTATATTAAAGAGTAAACTCAGTTTTTTCCTCCCATCCCATCAATGAATCCTTTGACATACCTCTAAACTGTGAATGAAAGAATAATGTTGGTCATTTCTGCAGTTTGCTTAGAGAAGGTAGGAGGGATCTGTGGCCCTCTGAAGTATGGTGGACTCTTCAAATCAGACCACACTGGCAATTACTATTTCAGCTTAAGTGTATTTCACGCTCTAATGAAAAGTTCATTCACAGTATTTATTGGTTCTCTATAAGTATGTTATTCAGATTTCCAAAATGCAGATACTTTGTGATTTGGATAAAATAAAGAACTTTTTATTAAAAGTCACCTTAGAAATGTCAGTATAAACAGTATATTCAGAACTTAGTGCCACAAAATCAGAGGGGGTTAAACATTTACTTAATGAAGTCAAAAGTTTGGAAATGATTGCAGTCATAAACTCTCACAATTCGAATGCTTAATATTTAGTTCTAAATCCTTCAAATGTCAGAACAAGGGCAAGCAAGCTACTCTGAGGGGCAGTATCTCTAAGTCAGTCGCTGGGAAGCTGGACTGTATTTCCCATGAGAACAGTATCCCAAACAGTGTTTAAGTCCCCACACTAATTCCTCGGCATCTACTTAACTCATAACATAGTCGAATCCTATTTCAGAGGGTTATTTGGGTAAAAGGAAGAAAAACAAAAGTAGAAAATAAACTTCCCCTGGTATCCCTGGCTCAGAGCCATCTTGCAAAACCGAAAAAGGACAAATTTGGCATAGGCCTCATCTCGCTTTACTTCGTCAGCCCTCTCCTACCTCTTGGTTCTCTTTCCGAAAGATGTCATCAGCAGGGAGCCCACAGATCACTCCCCACCATGCCGTCCACTCATCAGGGCCTGCTCTTCCCCAGATCCTCTGCCATCCATGGGATTCACCCCCTCAGTTCTCAGATGCTTGAGGTGAACACAGTTCGCCTGACTAATTCACAACAATGTAGCATTGGCCAGTCACACACTGTCACTCCCGACCCCATAAGTATAGACCTGTGAAATAGGTTGGTTGTTAAGATGAGAGAATTTAACCTAACAGATAACCTAAGAATAGTGGAGAGCCTGACACATCTGTAGTGACTACTTCTTCTAGATCAACCTTATTGTGGATACTTTTCATTGAAATGATATGGAGGTTTCAGGACACTAAGAGATAGAGATTAAAGGGTTCTCAGTTCCTTATTCCATAACAAAGGGGGGGGGCTGTTTCAAAAAGGCTACTTTTCCAGGACTCTGTCCTCAGTATCAGCTTCCCCCAAATGACCTACTTTTCCTGCCTTCTTTTTTTAAAATACTTGATTTTTTAAAGAGCAATTTTAGGTTTATAATTCAATGGAAAGGAGGTACAGAGATTTCCCACATACCCCCACCCCTACATATGCATAACTTCCCCCATTATCAACATCATTCCCCATAATAGTATAGGTTTTGTTTGTTTGTTTGTTTGTTTGTGTGTGTTTTACCAGAGATAAACCTACACTGACACATCACAATCACCCAAAGTTCATAGTTTACTTTAGGGTTCACTCTTGGTGTTGTACATTCTATGCCTTTGCACAAATATATAATGACATATATCTATCATAATATCAGAGGATTATCAGTGACCTAAAAATCACAGCAACTTTCAGACCAGATGAGGTAGAGAATGGCAGCTTGGGTGGGTGATGGGGACGATGAAGCCTGGCACTCTCCTGGCAGCCTAGTTAGAATTCTGCAGTTCAGCATCAGGAGGCTGCAGAAAGGTGAGGGATGAAACAGAAGTTGCCTTCTTTCTAGGATAGAAGGTACCTCCCGCCTACACCCACACCCTCCTCAAGCCTCCAGGCCCACTACATTTAGTATAAATAAAAGTGCCTTTAATAAATGTGTACCGATCACTCCTGGTTTTTTTGTTTGTTTCTTCTGTGAAAATTAATAAACAGCAACCTCTTTTAAAATGGAGGTGGAAGCTAGATGAGAGAACGCTTATGCATGTGTCAATCAGAGCACACTACTTACCCCAACCGGAGGAGACACACCTTGCACTTTTGACAGGAAGTGGTACTACTTAACTACCTCAGGAGGAGGAAGAAAAGATGTTTCCTTGCCCAGTAACAGCTCAGCCAATGGGAGACTGCCATAACTCAGCTTACGAAAAGTCACTATACTTCCAACTTTCAATTTCCTCCAATGGACTCTTCCTTTCCAACAGCCTCTCCCAAGACCATGAAAGAGCATGCCCCTTCTTTGTTGCTCTGAACCTGAATATGGTTTGCCATTAGACCACATATCCCAAATCATAATCCTTTGCTGGTCCCAAATAAACACGTTTTGCTGGAGAAATATCTGGCTGTATTTGTTTCAGACCAATATTCCATTGACCTCCTTTTAATATTTTTTAAAGTCTTGAGGGAAGTTCTATCTCTCTCACAGAGAGATGGGGAATGAGTTAAGGGGTGGGAGATCTCTACAAGAGCCTGGTCAATAACAGCCACTAGACGATTAACTATAGATTCCCAGTGAGTTTGAGGTAACTGAAATGAAAAATTGCCAATTACTCTATGAATAGATCAATACTCATTGAAAAGTCACCAAATTCTGGAACCAACTGACGTCTGTCCTTCAGTAGCATCACTATTCAAGGTGCTGTTATGTCAAAGTGCTGCTATGCTATTTGTGCTATTTTCTCTTACTGGTGATTTGGACTGCAGGTACATGAATGAGGGTCCTACCTGGAGCAACACAGGAACCTTCCATCTGAGCTAGTCATTTCAATGGCCTCACTGAGCAGTGCAGATCAGTGTAAGCAAAGCTGTCAGGATCAGTTGCAATGATTGGTCCTTCTGTCGCCTGGCTTATTCACTCACTCTGTCTAGACTCCAATTTCTGGAGCCTTTAGTGACTAATTTTTCAAGAAAATACAAGTAATTTCACTTTGCTTTGCCTTAAGCTCCATATAATTTAATATTTAATGTGCACTGAGTAATACTATGTATGCCTCATCAAAAAGCAATCTGCAGATATCCAGACTATCATATCACTTTAACTTTGATCATAATTACATATTAACCTTCTTACTGAAGTCTCAGCTTTGTAAAAACTTTCATCTTAGAACCCATTTAAAGCTACAGCATTGACACGAACACTTCATCGATGCCTTTCATATCTCATATTATGGCTTTCAATAGTTTAAAACACCGTAAGTTCACTTTAGGTTGGTTTTGAGTTGTTTAACTGCTGTCCCTCCCTCTAAAACCTCACATGTTGTCTTAAAAGACTAAAACAGTCAAATTGTAAAGAATAATTACTCAGAATACCAAAATGGGCAGAGTACAGAGTCAGCACCAAACTCTTGATGACTTTTCCAAAAGCAGTAAACTATAACTGTACGAACACATCATCATAAAACTTGACGATGTTGTGCTTTCAAACAAGCATATGTAGATATAGGACTAATAACCTTGTTTGAGAGTCTATGTCTCTGGAGCTCTTGGGAGAAGAATCTATCCTTTTTCTGCCTATAGATTGTCAGAGAACCATAGGCAGAGGCAGGACATCATGGTACAGTCATTTTGCCTGGTTCAGTGCAATGCTGCTTTGTTGTATATCCTTACAACTCTTACCTTTCCCTCATGAGGTTGGTCCCTTACCTTCATTGTGGAACATCATTCAGCAGACTAATAATGTGTAATATTAAAACCATTTCCTGAGATAATACAAAAGTTTTACTTTCCTTCAAGACCCTTATTTCTGCTAATTACATAAGATTGTTTAAACCATGTCTGCGTTGCCCTAGAGTTGACCTCTTCCCATATACATTTCCTGTTACCTAACCAGAATTCTTTTCATTTGTTCTCTTAAGCCAGTCTCTTTAATGCACTGACTTAAGTCCCTCATTTCTACTCAGGTATCACTTCTCTTTTTTATCCATTATTTCAAGAAATGTCTGTTGAGGGTCCTCTATAAGCTGTAAACCATGCTTCGGCCGAATCTACATCAGTAAATAAGACAAACAAGATCTCGTTCTCCAGGAATCTGTGGACTAGTACTAAAAACTTTACACTTATTACCTCCTTTAATTCTCACATCAGTCTTATAAGGCAGGTGTTATCATCCTATTCTACAGGTGAGGAAAGTGAAGCTCTGAACAGCATGCCCAAGGCCCCCCAGCAATAAGGACTGGCCCCCCGCCTGGATCTACTCCCAGCCCACTGCTGCAAGTTATCCGCATCCAGCCAGGGGACCTTGTGCTCCTGTCCCTCAGCTATCCAAATTCCTGATTATGTGTGGGCCTCCTCCTCTTTCCTTCAGCATTACAATCATAGTCTCAATTGCCCTTCTTTGTTGTCTCTGAGTCTCCTTAGGAGTTCTCATTTATATCCAACAACTACTATATCTACATTCATTATTATTTTCACCACATGGTTACTAATGGGGAAACATCTGTAACATTATGGGTTTCTTTCCTCTCTTAATTATGGGCTTAGAATCAGAGGAACTTTAATATTTAATATCTATGAAAACACTTAATGATTACAGAGTATTGTTACGTTTTTGATGTAAAATCAGTTAAATTGAACTCTAAGCAAATTGACTCTGTTTGCCTGCCACACAGGCAAGCCAAAGGCTGGAAGAAAGAATGCATTTAAACTCATTAGAGATGACCTGCATAACCGATCAAGTCTCACCCTGGTCTCCGCTTTGCTTTTTGCTCATGAATTATACAGTTAATTTAAACCATGAAGATAAACAAAGACTTTCATTGTCAATACTGTTCCACACCCGCATGATACAGATAGGTTAATAAACAGGCTGCTAATTATATTAACATTTTACAGTGTATGATTCAGTGTTGTTTACTGTAAAAATCAACTTTCTTCGCTTTGAATATTTACCTCCTTGTGCAAATGCGCCTTGCCTCAGGTAAGTGTTGGAGGACCGCCAATGTTATTCTCTCATGATAGGTGACAGAATTCAGGAATTATCAGAGTATATCACTAAGTGATCTTTTATATATTAAAATGAAATAACAAGACTGCCTAATAGATGACAACTTGAAACTAAAGGGGAATAATTTCTATTCATAACAAATTATCATAAAGATCCCTGCCTATGAATATTTACAGGGGTTCACTGAGCGTAGCTTGGCTTTATCAACTTCTTATAAAACCAGCCACCTGAGGTTTTGATTAGATTCAGTTTTTGCTGGTGCTGTCACCATGTCTAGGAGAGAGATTTCAAGATCTCTGTTTAGGCCCTGGAGGTTCCTCAGAGCAACAAAAGATAGTAGAGCCAGAAAAAGAAGCTTCCCCAGAAGTCAAATGAAAATGGTGATGAAACCCAGGTTTCATGGGTGAGGGAAGGTAAGAGATGAGAATCTAGAAGGTCAGAGAAGCCAAGGCAGCTTCAGATAACATTGGAACCAAAACTGAATAATGCAGTGATTCGGGAGTACATTTTTACATGTTGCTGCTACAAATGTTTGTGCATTGCCTGAAAGGCTTTACCTTGACCCAACCAAGGAATTTATTTACTTTTTACTGCGTGCCAAGAAACCTGGTTTAGAATACTGGTTCTCCACCTAACTAGGTGGGTGGCCCTGGGCTAATAAACTAACTTTCTGAGTATGTTTCCTACCACTTACCTGATAGAGCTGTCTAAGGAAAAAGTACAATGTGCTTAGTGTCTGACGCATGGAGGTGCCTACTTGTAGCTTTCACTATTCACTTATAATTTATATTTGTTATTATTGCTATTAATACTTATTTTCTGAGGTGAGATAGTTTATATTATTTTTCCCAATTATTCTTTCCCCTATCTTTGGGACGATTATGTGTCTTTGTCCAGTTGACATTAGACTTGGCTAGGTGAATTATTTTAGCCAATGAAGTGTAAGAGAAAGTGAAGTGTGTCCCGTTAGGGCAAAAGCTTATAAAGTCATTGTGTATCACTTCCATTATTCTTTTTCTGCTGTCAAAAGCCCAGCATATCCAAGATGAGTTGGGTCTTTCAGCTTGGATCCCAAAATGAAAAGGACAGACAGAGCAGAGCCATGGCTGACCTGCACCTGAGATGCATAGCGAGTTAGAACCAAACCTGTTGCAAGTCACTAAGAGTTATTTGCAACTGCAGCATAACCAAGTAGAACTGATTAACACACATTTTGGAGTAATTTGCATAACGGCAAAGTTTTCAGCTATGATCCCGCCTACCTTTAAAAGTTCTCCAAGTTTCCCATTATATTAATATTCAGTGGTTCCAAATCTCAAGGACGCCATTGTGGTTAAATGATAAGATATCTTCACAGGTTGTTTTTACTTTTTAATCACTTCTCATCAACCTCGGGTTATCCCACACTAAAACCCTGACCCATCATATTTGTATAAAACATCAAACTGGAACATCTTCGAGTGTAGAAATGAATTAATACTAAGAATTCTTAAGACAAATTGTTGAAAAAACAATGTCTATGATGTAGAAAGAATCTTAAACGTTTCTGGCAAACATATAGGATTAGAAAAGAAAGCATTTTGCTCCAATGAGAAATCTAAAAACCCCATTGCATTCCCACTGGCTAGGAGTTATAGAGGATACAATGATTAAGACATAACACCCTGTCCTCTGTGGAGCTATGGCAAAGGAAGATGAGATAATCTTCCTTCCTCTTTGGCTCTGCACAAATAATCACAATTCAAAGTGAATGTGAGAAGTCCCATAGAGAGGTACAAATGACTACAACATGCTATGAGATCACAGAGGAGCAAGAGAGGACATCTGACTGAGGTCAGAGAAATCTCAGCAATGTAAATGGTCTTTGACTTGAACTTCTGCAGGCTAGATAGTGTTTGAGTGACAGATATTGAGGTGGGGAAGCATTGTGGGGGTGGAGAGAACAGAAGAATAGGAGTATAAAAGCAGATAGTTAAAGTTATTTTTAAAAAATGGTGAGCAATTCACTTTGTGGGAAGCAAGGCTATAGTTCCACTGTTTTGATACTAAGTCAGAGAGGGCTGATTAAAAAGGGGTGAAGACTTCTTAGGAAGGCATGGCATGTCTTCAAATAGGAAATGACTTACCAGAACTGAATTCATTCCAATTTCTACACAAATAAAAGAGAATTAAATGTCATAGCTAAAGAGTAAGGATTGGAATAAAGGGTCAAGATTTTTTGTGCAAGATGGTAGCCCAAGCACAAATATTTTACTCCCTTCTCTCCTGAAGAAGTGCAAAAGCAATAAATCCATAATAATACTCAGAATAAAAGTGAGTCCATTAACCAGCCAGAGAATTTGATACATTTTCAAAATTTAAAAAAATTTTGGAAGTTTAATGTGATCACATTGTGGATAATAAAAAGAATACAGAAAGTCCCCACTCAACATTACATTAGTCGACTCTCTACATGGTAAGCTCAGGTAGAGCTTTAAACTCCAGACTGGCAAGTGAGGAGAATAAGAAGGAAAAGTAAGGCAAAAATCTGGTGATAATTGAAGGTCTGTTAATGAAACATCCTTCCAGTGAGTCTCCCTGACTCCTTCTTCTGCTTTCTCAAGTCCCTACCGACAGTAGTATTTGCTTCCAGGCTAAAACTGGGAAACTGCTCTCTAAAAACGTTATAACGCACTAAGGGAGGGCCGGGGTTACTAGCCTGTGGGTTGTTGAGGTTTTCTCTGTTCGAGTGGAAAAAATAGAAATATCAGAAACTTTGACAGTATAAAAGTAATGGAACTCTACCAGGTGTCTGCGGATACTGTCCAAAGTTGATGGATGACGAGAGGTATGAGTACATTCTTTAGAGGCATAGAGATAAACAAAACAAGATCCAAAATTTATAACATTGCCAGCAAAAAGTGAGAACTGGAAGGAATGGGAGAGAGAACCCTAAGTATAGTGAATTCCTCATCTTTTGTAATAGGGAATTACTGGATAGGTTTAAATATTTTTATGTATAGCAAAAAATAGTGCTATAATCACATGATTTAGATATATATGGAAGTAGCCACTGGAAGACCCAAACCAGACAAGATTAAAAATAGTGCCTTCTGAGGAGTGAAATATGAGTTGAGTGGGGATTGTGAGGGTTGAGAGAGACATTTTTTATTTTATTTATTTTCTATTTTATTTTTATTTTATGTCTTATTCTGTTTGAATATTTTTAACCATGAATAGTTACTGTTGAAATTTTAAAATAAAGAGATTATTTGAATTGTTCATACTGCCTAGATGACAAGCATTACTCATTTGTTCTTTATTGGCCCCAAGAATTCATAGGGAAACTACAAGTATTATAAGTCCACTATGAATTTCTCTTTCTTCTTGTGTTTATGACCTGTCATCAACATTTTGTTGTTGTTGTTGTTGTTGTTGTTGTTGTTGTTCCCCTGTCTTACATGGTTTTCTTCTTTTAGAAATAGAAGAAGTGTTTTCTTTCTGCCATGAGCCCTACACTTAGACCTACATATGCCAGTTTAATTAGCAATGTCTAGTTTTACTATCTCTAGGAACAACTGGGCCCAATACAACATCACATGAGCTTTAGGTGTCATTGGGCCAGTTTTTAGGAATCTAAGGAAGAAAATTACAGATTTTCAGTGCTAAACATGCAGTTGCATGTAAAAATTACTATAGAATATACCTAAGAATAAAAAATAGTTTAATTTCGACATACTTAATTGCTCCCATTTTCCCTAGTGTGCTTGTCTGTACACCGAAATTTGCATGAGAGGGCTATGAGGGAAGATTTAAATGAAGTTATTTTTCTAATAAGATTTCAAGTGGGCAGATGTTTGCCCCAAGGAGCTGTTCAAACAGCAGATCCTACAGAAGAACATCATGAAAACCAGAAAGAGTACATCTTCAGCTATCAAATTTTTGCATCGTATTTAAACAGATCATGGTCCATTGAGTTCCCAATGTATAAATTTTGAACTGGTGAAATTAACCTTTGTCCTATGATAAGTTGTCCACTAATAAGACCTAGAAAACTCTAAATGTTTACCCAGAAAATTCTCCTGAAAATATCATGGCTTTAAAAAATGTTAATTTATACAGATATGAACTACTCAATTAGGCTCATGCTCAGAACAGTCTTCTCTGACGAGAGCCGCCTACCATCTGTTAAGTCAACTACATCCACTTCCAGTGATCCTGAGTTCATTGTTTTAGCTGCTGAGATTAAAATTCTCAGTCAGTCATAAATATCATCTGTTCTATCCCCTCCATCTTCTTCCTGTGTTCACTTAGGTCATGATTTTTTTCCCTTCTTTTTTAATCAACAATTTTGAAAGCAAAACCACAGAAAGGATGTGCAAACAGTTCATTTTCACGGCTAACGGCTTTGAAACAATCACTAGCTCAGCCTGTTGGTCCAGAAGGCTGTTTATTTTCCTGTTCTCTGGAAAGGAACTGGTAGCAGGTGGAATAGAAAATCCAGTCCAGGAAGGATTTCAGGAGG
The DNA here is from genome assembly GCA_003508835.1 of Eonycteris spelaea. Classification (NCBI taxonomy): domain Eukaryota; kingdom Metazoa; phylum Chordata; class Mammalia; order Chiroptera; family Pteropodidae; genus Eonycteris; species Eonycteris spelaea. Next base: position 1,472,653 of record PUFA01000189.1, read on the forward strand.
ACCTCAACTTCTATACCTTTCTCTAGCTCAAGTTGCTTCAGACCTACATATAGTCACCTCCTCAATTCTAGAAGGTTTTAATATTGGAAATCTCATAACAATCTAGTAGTTAGTTACTACAGCAGTCAATAATTTTATCGTCAAAGGTAGAATTTTAATCCTTGTTTAGAAAAGAAAAAGTGCAGCTTGCTGCCTGAATTCATTTAACATCACACGTACGAATGCTACGTTTTCTAAGATTTGACATTTTCAGTGATGGAACTACTGAAAACAGAATGCTATAAACAGAATGATGTTATTTGTTTCCAAAGACTATCGATATCCTAGAACGATGTGAAAATAGTAACGAAAGCAAAATATTTCATGGCAAACTTTGGGGGTAAGGTTAGGACTGTAATCTGAGAGTTATCTCTGGGATAAACACTGCAGCCACACGCGACACCAGTGAGCATTCTTGGGAAACAGGAAATGGGTTAACATCCAGAAAGTCTCCAACAAACCCCTGAGGAGCTGGTCACCCTAGTTAAATCTCTCTAATGGCTCTTCAAAGCCCTTTTGTTCTCTATCTTTGGCAGGGAAGCTTAGCAGTCGAGTGGAAGTCCTCCTTTTCATAAGATCCATTTACCATGCTCAGTGTCACAAAACTCTGTGAAGGGACTAAAGAGGTCATTTGGTCCAGTACCCCTGACTTCAAATAGATGAAATAAAGATTCACTTTGAAATAGACCTCTCTTAGGAAGCCTTTTGTCAACTTCGCAAAATTGGATCAACTGCCTTTCTTTTGCACCCAAAGGCAAGTGCTTACCTTTGTCCTAGCATTTATATCACAACCATAATATCTGCTTCCTCGTCTGACTCTTCATCCAAACTTTAAATTCTTTGAAGTCAGAAGCTCCAGACTCTTCTTTCTATCCATGTTGCATCCCTGGCACATTGTAGCTCTCGATAAATGTGCTTGTCCTATAAGAACAGAAGCCACAGGGACGCCATTCCTGTAGGTGTGCTAGACCCACACTGCAGGCCAGAGTGCCCAGACGCTTCTCAAAAGACAGAGAGGAGGATCCTTCGCTGATCTTCTTTGTGTTAAGTTTCCGCATGTGCGACATACCTGTTTTTAAATCTATGCTCTGTGCCGCAGTGGAATTCATTAGACCCACGGAGCAGTGCAAATGATGAACCAATGAGGCTCACCTTTATACTGGCACACATTTTATATTTCTAATATTTCAAGTTCTTACTGATAAGCACTATCGAAAGCCAGATTGGCTTTTTATGAGATGCTTAATACATCCTTTCTGGTAGGTATAGTGTGTAGGACCCTAAAATACATAAGAGACCAGGAATCATGGTAATTAATCACAGGGCTCTGGATCCCACAGGTCCAGGTTGGAGTTCTTGCTCCACCACTTTCTAGTCATGTGAATTTCTCTGAACCAATCACCTCATCTGTGAAATGAGTGTTCACTTCACAGGCTGTGTGAAAATTAGATAAACAAGGCCATCCTAATTAACGCAGTACCTGGCATGGGTGAGCCCTCATTAATATTGGCACTATATCAACATTAGTACATCTGGTCATTCTCTATCTTGACACTACACTCTGGATGTTTGCCCCTCTGGAGGAAACTGACCCAGGAGGTTGCCTCTCCAAATTCTGCCTGTTTGCTATTGATGATTATGCTAGTTTTCAGCTGTAATGTTATCTTTTTTCCCTTTGATCACAGATAAGATGCATCCAAAATGACTTCTCAATTTCTTTTTTATTTTTAATTTAAAATTTTATTTTTTATTTCTTACTAAAGCTTAGTCAACATTCCACATTATATGAGTTTCAGGTATACAACATAGTTATTCAACATTACTTTTGTTGTTCAAAAAACATTTTATTTTAATATGAACATAGTATTTTAAATCATGTGAGTTTACAAAACTAGTTTTGTTCTTTTCAAATTTTCTATTAAAGTATAGTTGGCATGCAATATTATATCAGTTTTAGGAGTACAACATAGTGAGTTGACATTTATATACTTACAATGTGATCACCATGGTAAGTCTTATAACCATCTATCAGCATACAAAACTATTACAATATTGCCTACATACACTGTGCTATACATTACATCCCTGCGACTTAATTATTTTATAACTGTAAATTTGTATTTCTTATTCTCCTTTGTCTTTTTTATCCATTCCACATACACCCCACCCTCCTGGCAACCATTAGTTTGTTCTCTGTATCTTTGAAGCCAAGAAAGACGAATACTGTATGATTTCACTTATGCATAAAATTAAAAAAAAAAAAAGAACAAAACATAAGCAGACTTAGACACAGAAAATTAACTGATGGTTATTTAACATTTATATTCCTTATGGAGTGATCACTGTGATAAGTCTAGTAACCATCTGTCACTGTACAAATTTATCACAATATTATTGACTATATTCCCTATGCTGTACATTATATCCTTGTGACTTAAATTTATTTATAACTGAAATTTTGTACTTATTTCCCTTCACCTTTTTACCCATTCCCCCGCTCCCTGTCTCCTCTTGCAAGCATCAGTTTGCTCTCTATATCTGAGTCTGTTTCTGTTTAGTTTAGTTTGTTTGTTTTTTTTTTTAGATTTCACATATAAGTAAAATTATATGGTATTTGTCCTTCTCTGTCTGACATTTCACTTAGCATAATACCTTCTAGGTCCATCCATGTTGTTGCAAATGACAAGACTTTAGTTTTTAATGGCTGAGTAATATTCCATAGTGTGTATATATACATATATACACCACATTTTCTTTATCCATGTACCTGTCAGTGGACACTTAGATTGCGTCCATAACTGGCTATTGTGAATAATGCTACAGTGAACATAGGGTAAATCTCTTTTCAAATTATTGGTTCCGCTTTCTTGGGATAAATACCCAGAAGTGGAATTTCTAGGTCATATAGTAGTTCTGTTTTTAATTTTTTGAGGAAACTCCCATCTGGACTCCTCCTTTTCACTTCCATAATGTTATCTCATACTTCATTTCATCATCTATTCTTTTTTTTTAAGTAATAGTTCTTCTTTTTAAGTATAGTTTGCATTTTATTGCTTCTTTGATAAACATTCCAAACACTTCATTTCTTAACATTTCTCTAGTTTGTTTCAGTTTGTTTGCTTTCTGAGAACAGAGACTGAACTCTACCCAGCTCTATGCCAATGAATGCAACAAATTAAAATGTTTTATCAGTATCATCCTGTTTAAAATTTTTATTCCTTTTTTAATTGTAAATAAAAAGTGTATTAGATACAAGAGATAACAAATGCTGGTAAAGATGTAGAGAAAAGAGAACCTTTGTGTACTGTTAATGGAATGTCACTTGGTATAGCCACAATGGAAAACAGTATGGAGTCTCATCAAAAAATTAAAATAGAACTACCGTAAGATTCAGCAGATCCAATTCAGAGCATCTATCCAAAGGAAATGAAAACAGGACCTTGAAGAAGTGTGTCTGCACCCCCATGTTCATAGCAGCATTATCTACATTAGCCAAGATATAGAAACAACGCAAGTGTCCATCAACAGATAAATGGATAAAGAAGATGCAATTATATAATCACACTGAAAACTTGAAATCACTTCCAGAAGTTTAAGAATTTTTCATGTTTACTGATCATTTAGATTTCTTCTGTGAATTTTATAACCACTTTTCTGTTGGATTTTAATCTTTTTCTCATCAGTTTATAGAAGTTCATTGTATGTCATGATCCCACCATTCAGCCAATATTTTGTATCTACTATATTCAGGACGCTTCAGTGGTCTTGGAAAAGAAGTGAACAAAATCCTTGCCTTCATGAATTTATGTCCTAGTGGAGAGAAATAGACTAAAATAAGAAAAAAAAAAAAAACAAGAGCAAAAAGAATATTGTCATAATGTGACACAGGTAATCAAGCAAGGAAAAGGAGAGTCCAGATGGGAGAGGGGGTCGCCTCTAGGATCAGAGAACTCCTAACAGCAGGGTGAGCACAGACTTTGGGAGGAGCCAAGGGAATATCTGAAGGAAGAACATCCCCAGGGGAGGGATCAGCAAGGGTAGGAGGGCCATGAGATGGCAGCAGGCTTGGAGTATTCATGGAACAGCAAGGAGGCCAGCATAGCTGGTGTCAAGTGGATGAGAGCAGGGGACATGGGGCAGGTGATGAAGGTAGGAAGAAGCTGCCTGCCAGATTAGCTTGGACCTCCTCAGTCACAATGACACTGGCTTACTCAGAAAAATGGTGAGCCAGTGAAGGTTTTCATCAAGAGTGACATGATTTAATTTTAAAGATCTCTTTACTGCTGGATAGCAAAAATACCAATATACTGTTACCTATCACATTTATATTTGTTGCAAATATATTCCCCAGTCTAATGTTTGCTTTTGAATTTATGCTGGTTTTTGCTGAATGTTAAAAATAAAAATCTCATAAAGTTAAATATTTTTTTATTTCTTTTTGTCTTGCTTTGAAAAGATGTTCCAGAACAAAAGTTGTGGAAAATTCTGAATTTTCTTTAATATTTTTGGATATCTTTCCCATCATTTAAGTTACAGATATGTGTTAGAGATTCAGAATCTAGTATGACACAAAATATTGTCCCTTTTCTCTACTTCAGATGGTTTGGTGTCGTACCTAAGTACATATTTAACTCTTCTATTTGTTTGCTTAATTGTTTGGACATTCTAGAATGCAAAACTATTTTATTTTTCAGGAAAGGAAAGTAGAAAGTAATAAATCTCTGAATCAACACTGTTTTCTCTGCTTCTCACACACATTAAAGGACCAGGGTTAATTACAATGAAATCTCACAAATAAGAATAATGATTTCTTCTCATTTCAGGACTGTGCATGAATATATAAAACTAAATATATCAAAAGTCATGTTTTTAAGAGATTTATTTGTCTAAAGTACTATAATAAGTGATTTAACAGTAACACTAATATTTGGAGAAACAAGAAGGAAAAGCTTGTTTATCACATGAATAACAATAGTAAAAAATTTCTTAACATTGGATTCCATAGTTATTTACTCTTTCAATTATGTATATAAGTTTTACTTTGTGTTGACAGTATTAAAATTAATGCTTCAATATAAATCTGGAATTTTTATATAAATAAATACTGAATATATAGAGCTACAGTCACAACAAATATGATTATAAGATTTATTATTCTGATTTATTTATTCAAACATGTATGAATATCAGAAAATTAGACAACTATTATTTTGCATTTCACTGACTTATTTCCTTACCTTTAACATGCATAGAACTATGCTAAAACTTTGGCTGCACAACTTACTAAATTTCAGTCTGACCTAAATCTTCCATGTTCATGTGGATAGAGTCTAAATCACAGCAGATACAGCACCAAATGTAACTATGGTCAATGTCCTTTCTAATAGAGGAGAACAATGGCCTAGATAATAAAATAAAGCATGTCATGCCCTGCTTTCTCGATTGTCTCGGGTTGAATGGAGGTGACAGCTGTCAGAGTGAAATAGGTGAGTGGATAGGAACAGTGCCAGTCCCGTGGCCCCCGCCCTGTGCTGAATATCCTCCTCCTGAATAGCTAGCTCCTGGACACATCCTAGTTAACATTTTATACCATTGCTCTTTTCTGTTTCATTTTCTTTTCAGCTCCATTTTCCATACACCCGGCGTAGGAGAGACCTGTCTGTCCCTGGTCCCTCCCAATAACTTTGGATTGCCTGCTTTACAGGGCATCTGAACTGCACCACGGTCCAAGGATGCCTTGTTAGGGAATCGGTAGGATGAACTGCGGCCTCTGCAACCACAAATAGTGTGAATGAAAAATTACGGAAAAAGGGGATCACATTTCTTTTCAGTCCCAGCTTCTGGGGCAAACTATGAAAGACACTTACCACCAGAAGCTTTATAAATGCCCACAGGCATGGGCCCGCCTTCTTATGGAGCTGCGATGCGCCCTTGAACCAACTGCCTGCTGGAGCTCGATCTCTACGCGTGCATGCACGCACGCAACAGACTGTGCGAAGGCCTAAAGTCTCTGCAACTTCCTTCCTTTATGCGCCCCAAAGTCAAGCACGCAGGCCCTTTCAGTTTTCAGACTTTTGTTCTAATCACTCTAGAAAAACAATCATTGGGAAATCAGTAACAATACAGAATCTTACAGAATGTTAACCTTCTTGGTCCCCAGGTGGTTGATCTTGCTTCTAATTCTATGACAAAACCTGAGAGGCCCGGTCAACCACATCTCTCTGCTCTTACGTTTTAGCTCCACGTACTCTCAGGTAAAAGATTTTTCTTCCAAGAGCTTCTTCCAAGATCTTCCCTTATTTTCTGCAGGCAAATATAAACAGTCCCTGCCCCACACAAAAGACACTGTTTTGATATCTCCTCATATTCTCTGGAGGCTCTAACTGAGCAAGGAGGAAAAGCCAACCCCAGATTAAATCTTAGTGCACTAAATTTAAAAAAATGTTCTTTGATATATATCTCTTTGACACATCTAGATAGTTGTATATTTTGGAGAAATGACAGAAATAAACTTGGCAAAGGCAGGAGCGACCTGGCGGTATATAAAATCCTGAGTATAGTGTATTCTTTGTTCGTGAGGTAAGAAGGAGGGCCAAACGGAAACTCCTGCTGCTCAGCAGGGCCTGACGCAGTTAGGCCACCGGACTCCTGCTGGCAGGGGCTTCAGGGGCTGGCAGGCTGCAGTCACAGGCAGAGGGCAATTTGCCTCTAAGATCATCCTCCTAAATGAAGCCCTCACTCCAGCCAAGGGAGGAGCCATGTCTGGGAGTGGTTAGGTGTCACGGGATTGACATGCAGAGGGGGTGGTTTGGTCATATCAGGAGGGGCTGGTTTGGAATAGGGGCTCCCCATACCACCACATGTCTGCTCATATCAAGTATGCATTTCCCTCACCACTTCTGAAGACAGGCTTTAAGGGGGCCTGGGAATCTGGGGGGAATATTGTCTGTCATTTCCTTGCCAATTTTTCCTTTGCCAATGCTTATTTTAAAGGGGATATGAGAATCTTATTTTTAAAGTTTCATAGATCATCCAATAATAAAAGTAAATAATAATATCTAACATTTATTGGGCATTTGCTATGGGCCAGGTGTTGTTCTAAGTATCTTAAAAATATTATCAATCTCACATCATTCTCCAAAATGAGATGGTTGCTGTGATTATTCTGTTTATAAAAAAACGAGCTGTTTTGTTCAAACTGCAGAATTTCCCTTTCCTCCCAATCACCTTCAGTTCCTTCATTCAGATATCAAACATATATTAAGTATCTTTAGGATATGAGGCCATGTTCTAAGCAACAGAACAGAAGACAGTCTCTACCCCAAGTAGCTTACAGCCTATGGGACTTACTAATAAGAACACATTTTAAAATTTTAAATCCAATGAGAGATGAAAGTGTACAAAGGTTGCTATGATAGAAAATAGGAGGCTCACCCAACCAGGATAAGGGCAGGACCTAGTTTTGGAGGGGGAGAGTGAGTAAGGGAGGATTTCCCAGGGAGATGATGAAGGCTGAGCTGAATCTTACATGACAAAATGCCAGGCACCAGGGGTGTGGGCCACTTGACAAATAACAAACTAGGGAGCTGAGCTGGGGACATATCACGCTAATAAAATGAGATTTTATCTTAAAATAAAAGGGAAGCCACAAAATTATTTTTATCATAAAATATTCACAATGTAAAATATACCGTATTAATAATTTTTTTGCTTCAGTGGCATAGTTCAGTTCAGTGGTGTTAAGTACATATTCATATTGTTACACAATCATTACCATCATTAATGCCCAAAACATTTTTCATCTTCTAAAACTATAACTCATTAAACATTAAACACCTCCCCATTCTTCTTCCTTCTCCCAGACCCTGGTGACCCCCATTTTAGTTTCTGTTTCTGTGAGTTTGACTACTGGAGGTAACTCATATAAGTGGAATCATACAATATTTGTCCTTTTGCGACTGGCTTATTTCAGTTAGCATACTGTCTTCACAGTTTCCTGTATGCTATAGCATAGGCTAGGATTTCCTGCTTTTTCAGGATTGAATAATATTCCATTGTACACATTTACCACATTTTGTTTATCCGTTCATCCTTCAAAGAGCACTTGGATTGTTTCCACCATTTGGTTATTATGAATAAATGCTGCTGTAAATATGGTGTACAAATATCTGTTTAAGTCTCTCCTTTCAACTCTTTGGGGTATATACCCAAAAGAGAAATTGTTGGATCAAATTGGCAACTGTATATTTATTTTTTTGAGGAACCACCATACTGTTTCACAGGGCCTGAGGCATTTTACATTCCCACCATGAAAGCACAAGGTTTTCCAATTTCTCTGCATCCTCACCAATATTTGAAATTTTCTGTTTTTGTTTGTTTATTTTGTTTTTTGTTGTTGTTGTTGTTAGCAGCCATCCTAATGGGTATAGAGTGGTTTCTCATTACGGTTTTGATTTGCATTTTTCTAAGTAATTGTAATGGTGAGCATCTTTTCCTATTCTTATCGGTCATCTGTACATTTTCTTTGGACAAATTTCTATTCTAGTCCTTTGCCCACTCAAAATGATTTTAAGAAAGGGGTGATATGATCTGATTTGTGTTTCAGAAAGAGGCCTCTGTTGTGGAAAGAACTGTGTCTCGGAGGGCAAGAGGCCAGAGGCTGCCCAGGAACACCGTGGTGAGGCTAGAAGCTCCCTGGTGTTCAGGGAGGCCATGAGAGGATGGACCTGGAGTGTGTCACAGGGTAAGACTGACAAACCTTAGCAATGTGGTGAGTCGGGCAGCAGGCCTGGGAATTCTCTCTGCCCAACTCCATTGGCACCTAGTCAGCCAGCCCCTCAAGTCCTCCCCTTTCCATCTCTGAATTCTTTTAAGTTTTCCTCTCTTTTCTTTCGAACAGATTCCCCTATCCCATCTTCCCTCCCTCTTTCTCTTTATCGGTCATGAATCCATGTCCTCATCTGCCTGCAGCTCTAGTTCTTCTATACACATCTATCCATCCTAATCATCACCCCATTTCTCTTCCAATCTATTGTGGCCCCATCTCTAGCTGTTCAGAGGAAATCAGACTGTGATGTACTTCTGAATGGAGAAGTGGAGGAAGCAGAATAAAACCAAAATGAAGGCTACAACAGGAGAAAACAAGTAAATGAGCCTCTTTTCTTTTGACTTCAAAAATCCCAATTCCCTCTCCTTGAATGAATCAATAACATCTCTCACACTGTGTTGTAATTGTTGGTTTACTTATCTATTTTGTTGTCAGGAAATTTAAGCCTAAGTATATATATGTTATTATTTTAATAAATGACAGAGAATATCAAATTTAATCTATGTTAATCAGGGCCAAAATATATGCTGAAACTATGTATGACAAAGAAAAACTTTTGTTCTTCTTAACACACAATTTTTTATTTTCCAAAAAGGAACTACTAGCTGATATTATAATAAATATAACCAATATATCAAAACATGAAATAAATGGTGAGGGAAATATAATGAGGAGTGCTCAGGTTTTGTAGTTATTAACACTGAGGAACAGTGTAATAACCTCATTAATGTATCTAAATTTGGGGAAAGTAATAAAAGAGAAAATTATACATTTTATTAGAAAATTATACCTTATATACTATATGGTTTATCATCATGAAATTAGCCAGTCTTTCAGCAACTAGGACGGAAGAAAGATAGAACTGGGACTTTTGACTTTTTGTGAAAATTTTAAGTGGGCAAACTTATTTTTTTTCTGCTGCTTCTTCTCCTTTTTCCCCACTTAGATGAAGATTTCTTTATTACACAGCAATAAAACCTCCTGCCAAGTGTACTCACTCGATCAAAAAAAGCAGGTTTTGAAAGTAGAGATTTTGTATCCTTGTATTTAGAAGTTGTTTTCCTCTCTCATCTCTGAGAAATGATCTAACTTCAAAACATGAGGAAACAACCTTTTGAGTAAGAACTGACAAGGTGTTATGCTGTGATTCTGGAAAAAAATCAACACTACCCTCAGAAAACAGAATGTGTTTTTTCTAGTAAATAAAGTTGCAGGCAGGTAGATGACAGTTTATGGGAAGAAAGAGTTGTTTCCAACCCTCCAGCAGGATTTTACACTAAATAAATAAAAACACATCCTTGAGATACAATACCACACAATGAACAGTACACAAGTTTTTTATGTGAAGTTAAATCAATGATAAAAGGCAATCCGAAGTTCTACGTTTAAACTTTCAGTGCCAAACTCACTGCTTGACTTACAGTTTTACCAAAATAGTTGTTTTAGGCTTTTGATTGTCAGAAGCCAATTCAGTTGCTACTTTCAGGAAAGCAAAAAACTATCCTGTGGTTAGTTTGGAATGAGGGAAGTTGATGGTCCCAGGACTCTATTTGTTATACACCAGTGAGTAAATACTAAAATAGCTAACAATGCAGCCCTGCTTGTTACAATTCCTGATTTTGAAAAAGCCTAAAATTGATAAGAAAAAAAAGAGAACAAAAATACCAATAAAACTGGAAAGGAGACATTAATAGCAATTCACAAAAGAAATGTAGATGATCAATAGTAATGAAAAAATATTCAACCTCTCAATAGTAAATTAAAAAATATTCTAATAAAACAATATAAGAGCATTTTTGCCTATAAAATTAATAGACATGGTAAGAAATGATGATGACCGAGTTTGGTAAGTTTCTTGAGAATATATTTGAAAATCAATTTCTTATATATATTGAGAATTCTTAAAAATGTATCCACTTTAGTCTCATATGCTCTTGTTAGGAAATCAACATAAGAAATAAAAAAATTGGACAAAGATTTATTTACCAAAAACATAAACAACCAGGTCTTAAAAAAAAATGGAAATAGCCTCAATGTCCAAAAATAATGAAAAGTTAATTACAGTTTATATATACTATGACATATTATTCCACTATTAAAAATTGTGTTAATGAAATGGGGAAATACTCATGTACAATGTTTGATGAAAACAAGGATATAAAATTATTACGATAATAAAATTTTAATTTTGTAAAATGTATACATATATGTATGTAAAATCCATACATGTAAAAATAATCTTGAATTGATAAAAAATAAAATTCTTATGTCTATATAGGGATAAGAACAAAATGGAAAAATGCATCAAATTATAACCAAAGTAACATTTACACAGAGACAAAAAAAAAAAAAATCAGAAATAAATACATCAAACTTGAATCAAAAATGATTGTAATTTTTTTGTGCCTTTCTATATTTTCCAGTTTTTCTGTATTGACCATTCTATCTATTTGGATGCAGCTCAACCCAGCTAACTTTAGAAATGAAGGAGATCTATTGGTTTTCCTAATGCAACGATTCTGAGACAGGCATTGCCTGGGCCCTGAATGATGATGAAACACCAAGGCTCAAAGGACTTTACTGGGTTTCTATTTCTATTCTGCTAAATTATTTTCTGTGTTGATTTCTCAGAAGGGCTCTCCTTTAATGGTGGCAATTCTAGGGGCTAAATATTTTTAGGTTCAAGTCCACGTGCACAGCAAAACTCCTAAGATGCATTCTGACTGGTCTGCCTTGAGTCATGTGCTCAAAATGAACCAATTACATACATGTCAGGAGAATGCGAAGCTCTGATTGACTCTGTTGTGCTCTGTTCTGGGATCTCCTGCATTCCCACAGAGACCAAGTAAAATGAAAATTAGGAAGAGATAAGTTCTTAGATAAAAATCCAAGGTGCTGTCACCAAGGGAGATGTCAACAAATGCTGATTACAAACATGTATTCCTTTTATAAGAGGGAAAATGTAACTTCAATCTCTTTCATTCATACCCATTGCTATTCCCCTTTCCCATCAACTCTGAATCCATTCTCCTTTCTCACCGGTGATATTTGTTCATCTACTGATATCTTCACCAGGGTAGAACTGTTCAGTTTGCCAGTGGTAAATGTATTGCTTATAAGCTTTATAATTGCAAATGATATTTCTCATGAATGAGTAGAAAGGACAAAGTAAAAATCATGTTTCCTGTTAGAATTCAAAGTAAAATTTTTAACAAATGAATTAAAAACTGGTATTATGAATACCTCACTCTATGCCTTTTTCTCCAACTATCAGGGCAGGCCACTTATATAAAATGATTCTATTATGTCGCATTGTTGTTTTGAAATATCATGAGAGAGATAGGGAGTAGTAATAAGAGAAGAAGAAAGACACCAGTGTAGTAAATTCCATTGCCAAATACAACTCTGTCTTATTTTGATAATGTTGGTAATTAACATTTGTCAATTTGGTAAAATAACTACAACTAAGTTGAATTTTGTAAATTATTTCAGATATATTTTTCTAACTTATTTATTGTTATTCATTTTTCAGTAGCAATAATTTTTTAAATTAAATGCACACTTTTCTTTTAAGCTTTTTTCACTTACCTAAGTGAGTGATTCTGGTGAGCACAGTCTTACCCTGCCTCATGAAAATCATTTTCTTTTTGAAAAACATTTGTTAAGTGAATTCTCATAAGTAAAAAATATAATTACCATTAACGTCTATGAACACCGATTTACACTAAGACAACACCAAAGCCCATTAAAATCAGCTTAATTACTTCACTAGTCACATTAAACAAACTAACAAGGCCTATTTGCTTTATTAATTATACCAAATTATGTCTGTTAACCTATTCTCATTAAGTTCTTGCAGAGCTATTATGTAATATATACTTAAGATTATTGTTATAAATAAAACATATAGGGTAATCAGTGTTTAAATAGTTCAGTCTTTATTGCGAAGTAAAACCAATAATGACCAAAAAATTCACTGAAAAGAAGGGCAAAGTATTTCACACTCACCAAATAACTTGACTTCCTTAAGTCATGACGTTTTCATTGCTATATGCCACAGCACACTAGGCCTCCAAAAGAAGTTAATGCATCATCATCCATCAGTGACTGCAAAATGGCTACATGAGGCTTCTGGTCTGGCAAGTTTCAACTGCCCATGTGATATCCTTGTAAATGCAAAACAAAAACAAAAAAACAAACAAAACAAAACAAAACAAAAAAAAACAACAAAAAAAAACCCCACAAACAAACAAAAAAACCCTGTAAGCTAAAGCTGAGGTGCATAATGAAACAAAAAAATTCAGGTCATACTCCACACCATGTCACATACTCAATTCCTCAGCGCAACTGATGGTCTGAGTTTTAGATTGCTTACGGGATAATCATCACACTGAACAAAGAGCATTATCAATGTCGTTTGAAATAGTTTTTTTTAAATGTTTCCTTCACTTGAACTAGTTGAAGATATCTGTTTCCCATTAGTCAACAAAACCTCAATTTCCCACCCCACTGCTTAATCAGTGAAAATACATTAACAACACATCACCACAATCATTACCCTGTCTGGGAGATATGCCCAACTTGAATGTCTGCAAAGGTGACTGTTTAGCATCTGCACTACACATTGCCACCTGGGGCTTCCATTGTCACTACAAAGACAGCCTTGCTCTGGAGACCTTTTACTTCATCTGTACCTTCTAGTTCTTTTCCTCACTACTGCAAATTAATTGTCAGTTCTTTATTCAGCTTAATTTCTAAGGATAATATCCTTAGAATTCTATCCCAAGGACAAAAAACGAATTCTACATCTGCAGTCTGACCAGCAGCACTTGAATCTTTTCTCCCTTATGAAAGAAGCATGCGAACAGGAAATGAGCTTTAGCTTTGTCTTGAGAGAAGTTCAATAAAGAGCTGAAAATGAAGTACGCTTCTGATTTTAAAGGTAATGAAGAAATGGGAGGCAAGGTATCCATCAACACTATGGAAGCAGCTTCGGCCATACTGATAACATCTCAAAGAAATGGACCATAGTATATAAGTATTTTATGTTTTGTATGGCCTGTACAGTGCATCAACAGGCTTTTCTAAAAGTGTGTGGACGAAATACTTTGAGCTGAGATCTGTAGTCTAAGCCTTCTAAAGATGATATCCACAGGTTGTCATGGTAACTCACAGGGTGCCAACTTTAAAAACATTAAATCCTGAGGAAAAATATACACAGAAATTTGAGCTCTAAAAGCTATTCCCATTGACAATTGCTCATTAGCTTGCATATATCTGATCTTTGAAGCTTGGCTTTGATTTGTATTTTCATTCCACTGTTCAATGAATGCAGAAGTCTGAAATGGTGAAAAAAAAAAGGTTTGTCTTTTATTATAGATTTCTCATGATACGTTCTATATTAGTTTTAACTAAATAAGCACTACTCCCACCACCTCACGTTTTTTTCCTTTCAATCGACCTTTTAATCTGAACTTTTCCCTTTTATCAACATATACAATTTTGTTCTTCTTTTGTTTTTAATATTGACCTGCAGCCAATATTAAAGTGAGGGGCTTCCTCCTTGTTTGGAAACCACAAGGTTTAGACATAGATTCATTTGTCCATACTTTTCCTCCTCTTCTATAAAACTTATTCTTGTTTCTTTGTCATGTACAATTTAGCAAAGTTGACCTCAAATGTTTATTTATCTTCACATTAACATCTGCTACCCCTGCAGTTGGATTACAAACTATTAGAAGGCAGAGAGTGTACCTTATAACTCTGGAGTCAGAAGCACTACACACAGGACAGTAAGTATTTTATGATAGAAACAAACTTTAAAGATAATAGCACTATAAGGACCTTGGAGATCATCAGATCTACCCCTCATTTTAGTGAATTAGGAAAGTGAAACAAGGTGAGATGCCTTAGCCCGGTAACACGTCTGGTTAAAAATATTATTTCAATCCTCATTCTACCAGTAACTGTCAAGGAAGAAAAACTTAGATTCTTTATTCACTGAACAAAGTAGCCAACAGCTATTCCTGGTTTGCATACCTCATTAAGCTATTGCTTTGAGGTTCCAATTCAATAATGCTTTGTACTGGAGGGAATATGTTAAGCATTGTTCAAATATGAGGTATTACTAAGAGAAGAGGTAAGTAAAGCCCATGAAGAAAGATGCATGGGAAGTTTTTTAATAAAGAAAAAAATATATTGATAATACTTTTCTTAACTCTCAGGCAACATCATATGAGAAAAGTGACTGCATATGGAAGATTATTATTACAGAAAATTCTAATCCATAGGTTCAAGGCCATCAGCAGTTAAAACGAAAATAATCAGCATAAGGCAATGGGCTAATCCAAAATCTAGTATAGACACACAGAGAATTATAGTGCAGATTCTCCTTCTTCTCTGAATTTATTTGTACTTAGGCTAGTGCTGGGCAGACTCCCATGTGTGTATGTGCCAGGAAGATCCTTGTGCCCTAGTTCTTTTGTATCTGTATCAGAACTAAGGGAAGGAAACGATTAAAGGAAAGGCAACACAGATAATTAGGGAAAAACTCAATAAAAAATGTGTAGAGACTACAATGATTTATATGTGTGATCTAAATTCCTAATACATTAATTAAAAAGAAAGTTGACTAATAACAACTTAGGTATATGAGGCTCTTAGAATTTAAAGTTTATCTTTCTCGGTGAATATCTGTCACAAGTTGCAGAAGTTTTAGAAGACAGGTATTCTCATTCCTATTTATTGATGAGGTTTAGAGGGTTAAGTGATTTATACACGGTCACACATTAGGGAGTGCTGACACCAAATCCAGGGCCTAAATATTTCAGAGAAAACTTTTTCACCTTCCATTACTTTTGTAGGTCCCCTTCAAGACTCTGTCACCACTTGAAGACTGCTTCATGAGAAAAGGAAATAAAACAGCTGTTTTAAATTAGTCAATAGGTATCAGAAGCTGTTTCTTGGATTTAAAGATTGAATCAATGGAACACTAGCTTATGCATCTTCTGTTACAAAAGAGCATACCCCGGTGTGTTAGAGCTTCTGTGAAGAAGACTAGATTACAGGAGAAATGAATGACGCCATTGTGAAAGCCGTCCACACCAAACCGTTACAGGAACTACTGTAATACTAATTTTACAAAAGCAGTGGTAGCAGGGATCAATGATGATAAATCATCAAAGTTAGGTACAACAATTACTTTTGCAAAGCAAATTGCCAATTATTAAGAGTTATTAAGGAATAATGCTTCAATAATTGTACCTATGCTAATAATCAATCATGGAAGTTTAGGAAAACAATTAATAGGTGATGTTTTAGAGAATGCCTGAAAACATGACTTAGGAAATAAAATCTTGAAATTGAAATCCGACTAGCAAAGAATGAATGACAAATAGTGAGACCATCTTGTACAAGACTCAGGAGACTCCCAAAGGTCAATTATATCCCAGCACTGGCTGAGCATTGGTTAATTGAATCAAACAAAATTGAACAGATTCTGACACTGATGGAAGTCAGTTGGTAAAATTATCATCTGTAGGATGACACACAGGTTAAATAGAAAGAGCTAAAAAACAGCTTCTTGGAGCTCATAAAAGAGACATCAAAATGATCTAGGGCTTGGAGATCTTGTAATCAAAATTCCATTGAGGTTCTCCCCAGAGACCTGTGTCAGAACAGGCTCCTTTGGAGCAACCACGTAACCTGGACTTGCTGTGCAAGAGGAGGCACATCTGTGTACATGTAGGTTTATATGCATGTGAGACTGTGAATGAAAGTCCGAGATGAATGAGTCTGTTTCAAATAAAAATTTGGGCTTTCCTAAGCGCGTCTTTCTCCTTCTCTTCCATAAAATTTTACAGTTTAGAGAATAATGACTTTTTGTTTTATATCATCTCCTCAATTCTGGCAATTTCAAATTGAATGACAATGGTGAGAAATCAGAGTGTATGTTACCAATAAATAAAGTCCTGATTTTTATTTGTTGAACATATATGGTGTTTCAGCATTGTGCTGAGGCACTTTACCCTAAAGGGGTTTAGATCTTGTCACCCCAAATATGTCACTTTGGCATGTGGATTATTTTTGAGCTGAAGGCAATAAAGACCCATCCACCACTCAGAAAAATCTCTTTACCTCTTTTTTAACTGTCTAAAGAAAGTATAAATTTCCCCATTTTATGGGAGATAGTTATATTTGTAATGTAAATTTCCATTAGAAAGCATACCTGTGCCAGAAAGCAAGCAACTACAGAGATCATTTTTTTCACTTGAGTTATCTGCATAACAAGCCAATCTTTGTTTACCATTCATTTTCTTTTCTCACCTTCCCTCCACCTGCCTCCCTCTCCCACTTAGAAGCCCCAAACTCTTATGTCTGTTCTTAACTCTGGATAGTATACAAGTCTCAATTATCTGGCTGCTTTTGAATCTCATATCTTTGTGAAACTTCCATGTGTATGTACATAATTAAGTTTGTGGTGTTTAACTCCTGTTTATCTATCTTATGTCAATTTAATTCTTAGACTAGTCACAGAATCTAGAAAGGTAGACAGGGAAATTTTTCTTCCCTACAGACAGCCCATATTGTCTTCTTTCATCCTCATAACAAACCTAATAGGTGGGTATGATCACTTCCACCTTATTAATGAGGAAATCCAGGCTTCATGTAGTTAAATTAATTATAGACTTGAGATTTTAGCCAGGTCTTGTCTACCTACGAACTCTGTGTTTTAATTGTTATCGCTTTCAATCCTATGTTGTCTCCCAGTAGGAAGGAGAGACAAATAATGATTTTCTTCCTGGGTCAAGAAGCAGAGAGTGTTTAAGGGGCACATTGTTAACTCAGTGGGGAGAGAGGACTCCTCCTGTCTGTCATTTGGAAATGGCAGGCTCGCTTTGTCTCTGCCCCCAGCAGTAGATACAGGTCTTTTAAAGGCCTCATTTACAAACAGTGAGGTATTTCAGGTAGTGGCAGAAGGCTTAGGATTCACTGGGGCTTTCCCACTAGGGTGTGGGTGTAATGGTGCAAATCTTCACTTCTTTAAAATGACTTTTTCTCTTCTATTTCTCCTTGATTCCAACTGGCCTTAGGGCTCCCTTGAGTCTTTTATTTCCTTATCCTTCTGCATACTACATGACCACTCCCTTAATCATTAAGCCCTTAGGTCGGCATCAAACAGTCTTAGGAACAAAGCCTCAGGTCTATTGACCACAGAAACAGAGTTTTAGGTCAAACTAAAGATAAAATCTTACAGTTCCACGCCCATGAAGGCAGAACAACTCTACCAGCAGCCCCTTGAAACCTGACAGAAGATGCATGACTGACATCAGGACCTGATAAAATGATCAGCTACCTCCTACTCTAGCCCCAACCAATCAGTAGAGTCCACGACTCCAACTCCCTTAGCTACCATGACTAATGATTTTTTTTCCCTATATAACCTATCCCCTAGAGGCCATAGGGGAGCCCCGTCTTTGAGTGCTAGCTCACCTGTCTCCAGGCTTGGTGCCATTTTCTTAAATAAACCTACTTCCTTTGCTGCATACTCCTGTCTGTGTCTCTTTTGGCTATTGACGTGTGCAGACAAAACGAACCCCTTGAGTTTAGTAACAGAGGTTGCAGGCTTAAAGTTTGAATCTGGAAAAGGAGTTTAATCAGGTCTACTCAGTTTAATAGAGAAGAGACACTCTTTATGTATCCATGCTCTCTCCTGGGCTGACTGTTAAGATTTGCGGTATGAAGAATACCAGGTGTCTCTTCCTTTCATAGGTTAAGCATTCTCTGTTTATGGCATTTTCCTGTTTATGGTGCCTACAGTTGTGCCTGGGTATATTAGAACATCAATAAATGTATGTCAAAGGAAGGAAGGAAGGAAGGAAGGAAGGAAGGAAGGAAGGAAGGAAGGAAGGAAGGAAGGAAGGAGGGAGGGAGGGAGGGAGGGAGGGAGGGAGGGAGGGAGGGAGGGAAGGAAGGAAGGAAAGAAAGAAGGAAGGAAGGAAGGATTTTGATCCCACTCTGACAAAATATTATTTCTAAATTTGAGTTCTCCTGGGATAGAAATTTTATCTTACTACCCTTCATATGACCAGACCCTCTCTCAAAGTCTGGAAATCGGTTAAAAGTTTAATAATTGGTCTGATTCATATAAACTAACCCCCTGCATTCTGCCTAAGTTTTGCCACTCCCCAGAACTCTCAAATGAGCCCCTCGAGTTCTGGGGACACCAATGGCTCTCTTCTCTGTACCAAGGAATCCTCATTCTTGCATCTTTTAATTGGCTTCCAACTACAGAGTGTTTGAGCTGTGACCAACAGGGAAGTGAGGACCTGGGTCAGAGCTTCGACCTGCCACAACAACTAGGTACCTTGAGCAAGTAAATTGATCATTATAGAAGAGGCATCCAGTATTTTCCTCCTTAGTACACAAGTATGGGAAAGAGAAATACATAGCATTTGATGTCCTCGATATGGATTGCATTAGTGGCCAACTAGATGATTTCTCAAGCTCTCTAGGATCTTGATGAGTTCATTGCCCATCTGATGGTTGCCAAATATAACTGCAATTTCTTTTAGATTCATTGCTTTTCCTAGCTCTCCTTCGGAATTATTAGGTAAGGTCCAATGCGTAATCTTTACCTTAGAGGTAAATAGACATGCAAGGCTGTGCAACACTCATTGTTTAAATTACATTGACTGAACTCCTATTTACAGTCACTATATTCTTAAAATATATTTAAACCCAGCTCTTGTAAGCTCATTTTTTTCTCACTTACACACATGCAGTCTTGGAATTCTAACATTCTCTTTTTAATTCTGGAAAGATTTTGCTCTGATAATAATAGCTGACAGTTTTGAGCATTACATGTATTATATTATTTTAATCCTCATAATAGATAAGTCTAATTTTACAAATGAAGAAAGAAAGCTCAGAGCAGTCATTAGCCCTTGGTCATGCAGCCGGTAAACAGTAAGAGAGGTGTCCAGATCCAGGTGGTTGTCTCCACGGACCGCACTTAGCCACTTCCTCGCATCGCCACTGTGTGTTGACTGAACTCAGTAACAATTCTTACTAACTTGAATCCATCCTCTATCCTAACCATATATTTCACAAACACATTACGCTTATGACAAATGTTAAACCCTCCTGAGCCACAAATTGTTTGTAGGTGAGTATAGTCATTCTTATTATAGATCAGAAAACAGATGTAGGTAGAGGTCACAGTGACTTTGAGGGAGCCAGCGGTAAGAGTAGGGTTAAAACTCATGGCCTTGGTATCTTGGTATTTTTATCAGTCCTTTGAGATTTCAAACATTCTACTTGATTTTTAATTTCAGGGGCCGAAAGCAGAATCAGGCCCTGGATAAAGGTAGTAGCTCAGATAGCAAATTATAAATGTTTTAGTACAGGTAACGGCAAGCATTTTTGAGGATTCTAAGTTCTGCCCATTAGTATGCAGAAATACCGTCAGCTGCCTACATCATTTTCTAATAAACCAGGTCTTCATTATGTCCCAATTGCCCAAAGTGTGTTTGCCTTGTCAGACACAGATTTTTAAAAGCAGTTCTGTCTTGAGCCACTTTAGCTAACATGGATTTCTCCTTCTCTATTCATTTGCAGTCTGACTTTCTGGTGCTCTATCTCTTTTTTCAATATATTTGAAAAAGCTTTTATTCTCTTTAATCCCTTTGGCTCTTTTTAGCACAGTCAGCAATTTTGCTGACCTTATCTCTTTCCTTTTGGCTCCAACAGTCTGTTGTTTGCATTTCCAGAGGTTATTGACAGTATTTTTTTTTTTTTTGACAAGCCATCCTGAAATCCAATTGAATGTTTCTTGTTTTAAAATTTCTTTCTCAGAGGAACACTAAATGCCTGGATCTCCACCACTGCCCTTCTCATTAATCTTCTACCTGTATTCACACTAAAATATAAAATAGTTAAACATTCAAAGTGTACAAATCAATTAAATTAAATTAAATTAATGAAAATAAAATATTTTGAGACTATAGTAACACGTGGAGAAAAATGTTCTGCCACCAAAGGCAATTTGGTGAGTTCAAGGAAAGCATTATCATAATTTACTAACAACATTCTTGGGGCACACATATTTTACTTTTTTTATTTATTTTATTTATTTCAAATATATTGAAAAAAGAGATAGAGCACCAGAAAGTCAGACTGCAAATGAATAGAGAAGGAGAAATCCATGTTAGCTAAAGTGGCTCAAGACAGAACTGCTTTTAAAAATCTGTGTCTGACAAGGCAAACACACTTTGGGCAATTGGGACATAATGAAGACCTTTTTTTATATCAATAGATTTCCTAAATGTACAGGAATTTTAAAATTATCAAAAAGTCAAAGAGAAAAGAGAGAAACATTTTGGTATTCAGATACATCATTCTGATTCAAGCAAAGCAGAAATCATGTTTTATACGAATTTCAAATTGAGTATAACTATGAAAAATCAATATTTCCAACACTGATGGCCATTGATAATTAAGATTATATTTCTCTTCAGATATACATCTTTAATCTCTGCCTTAATTATGGTGCACCCCAGATTTTAACAGCCTCTTTTTAAAATAATTGACACAGTACCCATAATTTGATGCCACACATTTTATTGAGCTCAAATACATTTTATTGTCTCCCAGAACAGTTTGACTATATTATAAATAAAAACTGAAGGACTGGAAAATGGAAAAACTCAGACTCCACCTTTTCATTTTGGTGTTTACTATTTATTTTATTTTGGATAAACTCAGAATAATGGTGCATTGAAATGATTTTGGAAAATCAGAATTCTCCTTTAATTGATATATTATTAATTGAAATATTATTCTTTATTGAGTGGAGAATATAAACTTGTTTAGCTATTGGGCGAGGACTCTAATGAGAGCTAAAGTCAGACCTTGTCACTCTTCTGCTCAAATATTGCAAACGGCTTCACATCATCATGAGGGAAGGAAATCAAAGATGAAGAAACTGAGGCTTCTAGAATTGAGGCTGAGAGACATTAAAGCTGGAAACAAAACACTGGTTCTCTTACGCCAGGTGTTCTTCCCTGGGCTACGGCCAAGAGCCTGCATAATTCAGCTCTGCCTGGCATCACCACATCATGCTCCCATCCCTCAACCTCTTTCAGCCACATCTGCCTCCTGATCCTTCCCCAGAAATGCCAGACAGACTCCTGCCTCAGAACCTTAGTATTTCTTCTTTGTCTTTGCTTACAATGCTCTTTCCCCACGTGTTCCCCGTGGCTCAGCCTCTCTCCACATCCTCTCTCCTGCCCTCCCTCCTTCTTTCCCCCAAGCCCCTTTCTGCCCCTGTCAAATATCAGACAGACCTTCCCTGAATACCAAACACAATAAATAGCATTCTCCCCACTCCAGAGCTTCAGATCTGCTTTACTCTACTTTATTTACCTACATAGCAACTATCACCACCTCAGATAGTAACATGCATTTTCACTTGTTCACTGTTCATACCTTAAAGATAAATTCAGTGAGAACTTGACTGCTAGGTGTGCCATTGTATCCTCAGAACTGAGAAAGCATCAGGCATATAATAGATGCCCAGGATATATTTAATGAATTAGTGAATGACATTTCCTCCCTGACGTCTCCTGTCAAATAAATTTTGAACAAATCTGTATAAATAAAACAAGTATTGGACCAAGTGAAGTGGAGTGACAGAGAACAGTGTTGCACTTAGACTCAGGATGAACTAGACACCCTTAAGTTACACATTGAAATGCTGAACAAGCTCGTGAGTGTCAGTGGTGTGGTTCATCTCAGATTTCTGCCTGAAAAACGGGGTCAGGAGAGGAGGCCAGATGCATGAGCATTTAACAATCCCTCCCCTGGCGCATGACTGATGGCAAAGATGCTTTCGACAGCACTCGCTGTTGTCTGAGGCAACCAGAAGTTCAAGCGTGCTACACATTTGCACTGGGAAATCCAGAAGGGCCTGAATAAATGTATGCCAATCAGAGGACATCCATTTTTAAGATATTATAACTGAAGCAGATTTTCCAGGCATTCTGCTGAGACAAATCTTCAAAACAACCTTTAGAGACCTCTAAAAAGTCTATGTGTGGGAAAGACTAGGATCCTCATATAACACTGGTGCTTGGGTTCTCAGAATTAAAAAGAAGAGCCAGAAATACCACTAGTGCATACAGCCTTTTTGTGTGAGGTTAGAAAAAGCATCTCTTCCTCCTGGGGTTGATGAAGCCCTGTGCTCTGGTAATGGGTCCCTTGTCTAGCCACCCTTACACAGGGGACAATTGTTAGTAGTGGCCCTAGGAATAGCAGGATATTTCAGAGTGTGAGTTCACTGCTCCCATCAGATCTTCCATCCCAGGAGCCATCCATGGCTTCTGGGGCTCCAGGTTTCTGAGTTCCCCAGCCAAAATAAAAGACTCTAAGAGAGGCAAGATCCTTCTCTCTCAGGTCCTTCTACATTACCGGGTTGACTCGAAGGTAGGCATTTAGTCACAGCCTCTGCGGTATGCATCCTCACTTCCACTGAGCTGCCCTCATCTGTTTCCAAACTCATGCCCAGAGTTTAAATTATGAAATAGCTCCACAATCTTTGCTCTGAAAAATAGTAATTCTTCACCTGTGTATATATTACTTCTACTGCAAATGCAGCTTACATAAGGTTTACAATTATAATTGACCTCATAACATTTTACATACATTCAAGTCTTGCCATGTGTTTTTTTTCCCTGATATTAATATAGACATATCAACTTCCTTTTTGTTTAGCATTTGCTTGTTATATCTTTTTCCACCTTTTCTCAACTTTTCTGAGCCATTTTGTAATAAATACATCTTTAAATAGCATATTCTAGATTTTTGAAATCCAGTCTGAAATCTCTATTTCTAATTGTAAATTTAAGCCATATGTAGTTATTTAATTTTAAAATTGCGATTAAGATTAATTTCTACCACCTTATTTAGTGCTTTCAATTTACCATATTTTTGTCTTCTTCTTTCTTGCTTGCTTTCTATTGATTATGAGTTTTTCTTAATTGTTTTTTTTTTTTTGCATTCTACTGGTTTAGAAGTTATATAATCTATTTATTAAAGGTTACCTTTAACTTTTTTTGAGTGCCTGACATAACAAAGTCTAAATTTGTCATTCTCCATCTCTGCCCCCATTTTTTCCTCCATCTTACACACTATATATTTATGTCAATGTTTTACTTCACCTTGCTTCTTGGTCCCCTCAATCATCATAAGTAATATCTGATTTGTTCCATGCTTATTTACATTTAGCCAACTTTGCCAACTTCTTTGACGGGTGGTTGTTTTTTGTACATCAATTATTCCTCTGGATTTAATTTCCTTCTGTATGAAGTCTGTTCTTTAGTGCTTCACTCCTATGCCTCTTGGCATTAAAACCCAAGTCCTTTGTTTCAGATACCAGCACCATCCCCCAGAGTAGCTGCAGCACTGATGCGTGAGCTTACAGCTCTGGCTTCCGCCGTCGATGGTAGCAGCTGAAGAATTTCATTTTTCTCTTGCAAGTTCAGCAACACATTTAAAAGGATGTTTGTTATATCATATCCCTTCTTTCGAGGTATTTATAGCTGAAGTTTTTGGTGTGAAGTCATCGTTTATACATTTAGTGTATATTAGGTGGCAAGCTGTCTTCTAGGTGTCAGAAATATAAAGATGAAAATGAGACCCTCAAGAGACTTGCAAACTAACAGATAATTATAAATCAAATATATGCAATGAAGAATTTTAGGTCTTATCGATGCTGTAATTATGAGATCCTACACTGGATTATCTTTCCATCCCCAGTATGCTGGTAAGAAATAACTGACAGACATAAGGTGTTCCATAAATGTTTGTTGCCTGAATATATGAATGAATTATAGAAATCCACAAATATTTTTCTCTGTTGCTTATTCCCAGCTGTTAACTCATGAAAAATAAGATGTTTACCATTTTTTAATTGCAAAAAAATTTTTATAAAGGTTTTATTTGGAAGATGTTTAATTTTTATTGTACTACTGCTAGTAATAGTTAAAAATAATTGAGTCCTATTTATCAAGTATTGTTCTCATAACTTTCCAAACACCAACTTATTTTAACCTCAAAATAACCCTATAGGGCATGAATTTTATGGCCAAGAGGGGGCTGCAGATTTGAAGCTATATTAGGATATAATTTAAATTAGTCTGACTATAGTTTATGGTTTTTTTGTTACTATGTATCTATGTGTTTGTCAAACTATGGTTTCAGTAATAATTTCCAACTAGAGATTATCCATTGATTTTAAAACTATAGTCAATACTTGCAGAACCTAGCCCATTTGCAATCTGATTACTGTCTTAGTGATTGATTAATTACCATTGGACTAAAATATCCACCTCAACTTCAATGTCTGTATGCCATGCTAATTTTATTGCTATGTTGTTCTTAAAGTCTGCAACTAGAAAGAACATAAGTGATCCATCTTTCATCCATTGCTTCTTCCTCCAGCTACCTTCTAGGTAGGAGCGGTACAGGCTAACTATAATAGTAACCTTGCTCACTTAAAAATAAACCACTTAATAATCATCTGGAATTTTAGAATTTAGCCAAGAACTAAAGTTAGTACATTGCTGGCAGAACTTTCTGTAAAGAAGTGGACCCAAAATTAGTCAAACTTTTCCCTGTCACCTTTATTATTCTCCAGGAGTTCTAAAAAATATATATTAATAGTAGTTGTGGAATGATATCTGGAATTATTTTAGTACCTTAACATATTGTGGGGAAAGAGAAAGTTCTCTCTTTTCCCTCCTAGTTCTTTTGGCTGGTCTAATAATCAAATTGATATGAGACAGATTAACAGAAGAAAAATAAGCAAATCTATTACACATGCAATATGGCGTGCCGTAAGAATATAGGACTACAGGGTAAATTTGGCAGCTGAGGTTTGCATGCCATCTTAAGCTAAGGAGAGTGAAGATTGTAATTTGGGACTTCAAAGGGGAGGATGGCAATTTACATAGAGATGGAAAAGTAAATGCTTGGTAAACAAATGTTGCCCAGCATCTTTAACAATGGAACACAGAGAGGACTTTGATCAATGGACCTTGTTAGGTTCCTCCCTGCCTATCACACACTAGTTCATATTAAACAGTAGTTATCTGTGATAATAGCTGCCTTCCTGGAGCAGGTCCTCTATCTAAATTCTTTTAGGCAGTTAGAGGAAGGTCAAAGTTTCTTCATGAGCCTTTTGTTTCTTAAAAATAACCAGCTTAAAATAATCAATATCACCAAAACAACATATTTTTGGGGTGGCAAAAATCTGCTCCCCTTTACTATCATTTTTCAATTGTTCAATATATTAAAATTATTTCAAGAGGCTGGATGTTATTTGCTGCCTTGGCCTTAAATGCTTTTTATTGATAATTGTCCTACCTTTTCTAGTTTAAATTTTGTCTCTTTGGCAGAAAAAATTTAAACAAAATAGGACATGAACAGTTCCACAAAGACATACCTATGCTTGCCATCCTCAGAGTAATAGAGTTACCGTAGGGGGCAATCTAAACCCGTCATCGTCCAGGTGGCATTGGGGGCCTTCGTCCTTTCTGCCAACTCAGTGAAGAATTACAGATCTGCAAGTAAAATGTATTGAAGTATGTTTCAAGAGAAAATTGGGCTGTATCAGAGAGGGCCGTAGAAGTTGGTGTGGGGGGGGGGGTAGTCTGCATTACATGTGGGCTGTATGGGAAGTCAAAGGGTGGCCCTAGCTAATTGGCATGGAAGGTCACTTTGATTGACTGTTGGCTCTTACATAACCTTTGTCTACTGCACATGCACTCACCCAGAATTTAGTCTGTTATAATTAGATTCATGAACTTCCAGGCATAGGCATGATATTATAATGATGGTATAATGAGGCTAAGATTAAAAAGAAGGTCGGAGTTCTCCTTATTGTGCAAGTGTCTGTGGCTGGCCTAAATTGGTTGCTATGTTGAAGCTTTTTGTTTCCTTATACTTCAGGATGTGGGTGTATTGTTAATTGAAAACTGGGTGTTTCTGGAAGGTCCTAGAAGAGGGGGTCTTTGGGTTGGGTCATCATTCTTGTCATTCCTGTGGTTCAGAGCTGTGTCTTCACTCCCCTCACTCATGGCTACTTAACTACTCAATAGTGGCAGTTCATATTTACTCAACAAATATTTATCTAGCACCACTACATTCCAGGCAATATTCCAGGAGCCACAGACAGAATTGTAGACAAAATGAACAAAAATTCCAGATTTCATGGTGCCTACAATGTGGTATTATGAGGCATAAATGATCATTTCTTACTCTGAACTTTCTGAGCTTGTCTTTAGGGGTCCCAGCAAAACATCCAGCCTGTCCCCACCTGCTCCTTCCATCTCCATTACAACCACTGGCAGATACGAAGTGCAGACACACAGGACCCTAAAGACACCCTACACTTCTCAATGGTTCTGAATCCCATTCTGCATTTTCCTGCCTCTGCGCCTTTGCTGTGGGCATCACCTGTACCCAGAAGGACTTTCAACCTCCAAGTCCTATCATAATCTTATCTCCGGGCCATTTTATTCATCCTAATACAAATGCACATCTTCTTTTCATTCAATCTCATTATTCAGTGAATTAAAACAATAGCATCATGTAGAATCTGTTTAGGATTGTGCTTACTTTTGTATATCCATATGCCTTTATTGAGTCAAAACCCAAGTTAACAGATTATTTTCTCTTGTATATCTTCAAAATTTGTACAGTGCCTAAATAGTACTATGCACAGAGTAAGTTATCAACAATGCTTGACAACCTGAATAATTACATCAACTTTTCTGCTGTAAAACTTAGTGTTTATTTTTTATACAGTTATTTATTCATCTATTAAAAAACATTTAGTTAGTGCCTACTAGGTGCCAATCATCCTCTCAAATATAAAGATAAATGGGGGAACAAAGCAGAATATAATATTTTTTTTCCTTAGTTTTGGAATTGTATAAGTTACAGTTCATGAAGTATCACCTGTCTATGAGGATTGATAAGACACTAGGGTCTATTATTAAAGGAAATGTCAGCATTTCTTATGGAAATTGTTAAGTGCAGTCAACTTTATGTCTTGAGGTATGTGAATGAATTCTTCCCTGGAGGCAAGGGATAGAGGCTTTTATCTCATAATGTTCCCTTCAGGTCTTTAGTTTTGTGAATTAGTATGCATGAGGGCAAACAACCAAGTGAGTCCATTTTCCCCTCACCTTTAGCTATTCATTCAAACAGTGGAGCCAGCAAAAGGCTTCTATAAAAATCACTAGTTTTGAGAATTAGTCGGTTTAAGACTTTCATCAGCCTTTTAGACCTCATCTAAAGTAATCTATTTTTCCAGGAGCTCAAAGAGTTTAATAACCTAGAAAGGTCAGTTCTCTAAATAGGATTTCAACAATATCTGGAAGACTAGCATTTTGTGAGAAGGGGAGATACAAGATAATTTCGTAAGAAAAAAAACATTCTTGAATAGTAGAAAACTCAGATTAGCCTTTTATCCCACACATATAACACCTTGAGAATGTCAGAAAACTGGACCAAAATAAATGTATAAAACAGACCATAACAAAGCCTGAAATCATGAAGTACCCACTCCTAAAAACTATGTTGGCAAAGAAGTGGTTGGGTTTTCTCTAGTCCCCAGAATCCATAATTCTCATCATGTATTTCCTTTATAGCTCTTGGTTCTAGGGAGTCATAAAGATGAAGAGAGGCTGAACTGCCAAATGAAGGACTCAGCACTGAAGATACTCTTCAAGCAGCAGCAACCAAGTTCACATGCTCTCTGTTGTCCTGTCCTGCTGTTCTCCTTCCCACCTGCACTTGCTTGCCTCCTCCAACTTCCATGCAAGGTGCCTAAGATGGGGCCTCAAAGAGACACTTTCTTAAACTGACCTTACCACTGCAGTAATTACAGTCCTAGAGTTTCGCCATTCATACTGTTTACATACTCTCTCTGGAGCTCTAATGTTGTTATTCTAATTGTATGACTTCAAATGACCTTTATTTCAGCTTTGCTGAAGTCAGAGGAATTAGCTGCTTCTGACCACTGCAATATGCCAGTGAGATGCCTAAGTGAAAGACTGAAGAAAATTATCTTTCTGTCATTATTACTCAGAGAATCCTGGAAGTCAATTCTCACTAGGAAAAGAAATTCAGGAGTGAGTAATAAAACTGTGTTTATCACTGAGCAGCTGAAGGGTGAATGGCACAGTAAGGGAAGCTTAGGGGTTCCCAGGATTCCAGGGAGATGGCTCTTCCCCAGGATGCTTAAGACCTGCCCCTGCGTCATCTCAAGTTCAGCCTGTCATTCTCCCGGAAGATGGAGCAGCTGGAAGGTTAAAGCTTTCCAGAACAAAATATTCCACTCAAGTTTCTGCTTTTATTGGGGCCATTGGCAGTCAGCCCAGCCCTGAGAGAAACCCTAGCTGGACTGGACGGAAGCAAGGCCCTAACAAGATTACAGAAGGGATGAGCGATGGGGGAGGAACTGTGTTTAGGGCTTTCAGTTGCAGGAGAAACTAGGCCTATTTTGAAATGGGAGCAGCTGCCCCCGACAGAAGCCCTCAAGCTGTCATTTTAGTAGGATTTCAGTGGAGGCTTTCCCTACATGGGGTTGGTTTATCATTTCTGATAACCCATTCTTCACCATAAATTCAAACATTTCAGTTCAGAGTCACGAATTTTGGGGGAACATGAGGTTACACTCCCTTCATTGAACACTTATTCAAGGCGTACAGTGTAATAGATACCGACTCTCCAGGCTCTGAGCTTCAGCCTTGGAACCAGAAAGACAAGGAGCTGTCTTCATGGAGCTTTGCATTCTGGCGTGTGGGCTTCTCGAGAAAGGGACATATCGACTAAGGGAAGAAACAGGTGTTAATAAGATCATTCCTTATCGCATCTTGGATAAAGAAAACACTCAGGGATATGTGATAGACCAACTTGAAAAGAATGCAATTTGCTCCTTAGGCTGAGAATTCAAGACTGGTTTTGCTGAGGAAATGACCTTGGGACTTGGATGTCAACAATAAAAGCAGCCAGCAATGGTATGTGGGCTGAAGACTGTATGAAAGGCACAAGAAGTAGAATATCTAAAATGAACTGAAACTTGGAATTTAAATACGGTCAAAAATATAGGTTTATAAAAATGGACAGAAAAGAAAAGCTTGACATTGTTAGGTTGGCGGGGTTTTGCCTGGAAGCTTCCCAGCTTGACATTGAATCGTACAAAGGCCCGCCCTAAAGCTCTGACACCACCGCCCTAATCGCCCTAATCCGGATGCTCAGTTGATATTCCCCATTCTATACCCTACCCCCACATAACCCTATAAAAACTACACCCTCCCATCCCAGGGCGCGACTTCTCTGGCCCCTTTCCTCAGGACCAGAGAACTTCGCCCAGGAGCGCTCTCCCAATAAAGACTTGCTTTTAAAACTTCTCTCGGCATGTCACGCATTTACCTTATAGACATTTCATAAAAAATACCCAAAGAGGGCAAGATATATGAGAAATTAGATACCACAAATATAAAATTGTACAGATATTAAGTCCATGATTATTTATGTCAATGTATACATATATAAAACATATATAAAACATATATATCTCATATGTGAATATATTTCAAAGTAACGTCCATTTTACCAAAAATCATATGTATAATTTTTTAAAATAAAGTATATCATTTCATATCTCATGTCCCTTAATGTTTTCTAATTTAAAATGTTATAGAAACAAAGAGAGATTAGTCACCAAATTAAAAGTCTTGAGATAATCTATATATGTCAGGATACTGCCCACAAGAGTGAACTCCCAGAAGTCAACAGATATTTCCCATCACAAAGCCAAATATTTATCAAGTCACAAGAACAGACACCTTTGTCCTTAAGGAGTTCAAATATCATGAGATGTTCGCTATATCATAAAAAGATATTATTAAAGGCAAGACATAATACTGCAAGTGAGAAAAACAAAGTTTTCTGGAAGTATCAGGTTGTAGTGATTTATTACAAAAGAATTGACAAAGGCACTTTAAAAAGATATTAAAGTGGTAATATTCAAAGCCAGTGGCTGGCAAATGATCTCTTTGAAAGGCGCAAGTCTGTTGTTCTGGTAAGACATTAAAAGAACTGAAAATAATATTTACTTTTAGCTTAACCAACTGATTTGCTTTAAAGTACAGTTCAATCCAGGATCCATGTACTAGATAGAATAGCATCTGAAGTCACTTTTGATGCTTTGATTCAAAAAATATTTCTATTAAATTTTTTTATTTTGACATTTAAAGATGAATTTTAAAATCATCATAATAAAAATAGTACAAATGATAAAATTAAATTTTGTTAGACATGTTATTTTTTATTCAACATATATTTATTGAGAATCACTAGGTATTAAGGTGGAGATACAAAAAAAGGATATAACTTTTATTTAGTTTGCTTCTGGTGTATCTGGGAAGACAAGACCAATCCTGTAACTATAAAACTTGGAAAACCGAACCCTGTGAGTCAGTGACAGAATGAATGATACATGTCAATGTCAACTCCAATTTTTAAAATTGTGAACCATGAAACTCTAACTGTGAAGTTGAATCAAAGGCAGCTTACACAGTTAATTCTACATCAATTTGATGAGATGCATAATATTTATTCTGCTACATGACAAAAAGGCATAAATGCTAAGTAATCACATAGATGATGATTCTCAGTATCATTTTTATACAATCAAATAAAACTTTTATCAATTTTCTCTTTTAGGTTTTTAAATTCTTCACCATCCATAATTAGTTGTTGACGATTTCCCTGATCAAGTGTAAGCTCAGCTACGCAGCCACTAAAAACTTCGTGTGCTTTATTACATGGTTCAGATTTTATTCCCAACTTCTATGAAATTCTTTTCTTTCCAGTACTCCCTTCTTTATTATGACCTTAAGATGCAATTCACCGTGAATTCTCTCCACCTGCAGCCTCAGCTCCAGGCCAGCGCCAGTGTCATGTCCCCTGCTGTGGAGGTGGTAGGAACAGTGGCCACTTCACCACGCTGAGGAAGCTGAAGCTGACTGGGTTTGAGCTTGGGTAACATGGGCTCAATCCTGTAACCGGAATGGAAGAAACCAGGGCCACCAACTCACAAATAATTTACTCTTCAGTGGCTTAGCGATGCCACCTCTGATGGTGGCACAGAATCAAATTTTCCAGCTTTGGGGAGAGTAAAACAGGTCATCTCTATTAGTCTGCTTGGGTTTTCATGCCAAATGTCACAGATTTGGTGGCTTAAATAACAGAAATGTAATTCTCACTCTTCTGGACACTGGAATTCCCAGACGAAGGTCCAGCAGGGTTTGGTTTCTGATGAAAATTCCCTGGCTTGCAGACCTGAGATGATCTTGCCTTTTCACTGCAGGCATGTGGTCTTTCCTCTCAACCGCTAAGAGAAAGAGAAAGAAAGATCTCTTTTTCTTATAAGGCTATTAGAACCAAGGGTCCATATGACTCTGATTAAATTTAGCTTTAAGTCCTAGCCCTAGAAATCATTTCTCTCTTTACCCCTCAGAGACCTAGTCTTTTCCCTGAAAAATCAGCAGCAGAAGACAGGAGTCCAGACCTGACTAACAGTCACTGGGTCTGTACCTCTGGCAGGCTACAGGTAGCATCTTGACCTGTTATGTTTCAGCTCAGGAGCCCTAAAGTGGAATCACCTCCTGGCTGCTTTTCCATGAAACCAGACAAGGAGGGCTCCCAAGCAGACCTCAGAGCTGTCCTCGACACTGGAGAAGTGATTTATTACCCTCACCTCACCTCCCACGATTCAGCTCTCAGCAACGACCTGGAACACCCAATCCTCGGTATCTTGTGATTTTGCCCCATACAATCTGTAATCTGTACACCATCAGGGAGTTCAAGCTTTTAGAATTAGCTTGCTGTTCTCCTGGGTCACACCATTCATCATAAAATAGCCAATCTTTCTCCACTGCAGGTCTAGGTATTTAGGGTTTGGCTCTGTTAGTGTCAGGCGGACTCTTTCTGTTCTATAACACTATTAACCCTATTGGCTTAGCATCCCTCCCCCGTGACGTTATTTAAACTTAACTACCTCCTAAAGACCCCTCCAGATGTATTAAACTAAGGTTTAGAACCTCAACATATGCATTTTGAGAGGACACCATTCAATCCATAGCAGCATCCAAAACAAGCCTTGGGTGGCTTACATTATTTTTTTTTAATCAAATCAATCAATCAATATCTATCTATCTATCTATCTATCTATCTATCTATCTCTCTTTTTTTATTTTTCTTTTAGGTGAGGCATCCCTTGGTTTACCTCACAGATTGCAAGGACCTTGCCAGTTTACAATCCCTTATTTTTATTTTTTATTTTTTTTTGCCTACAGCACCTGGAAGAAGAGCAAGTGGCTTCCATTTAAAGACATTGCACAGACCCTTCTGCTTAACTCCCCTGCACTACTCCCCACTCTCCTCTCCACACCATCCCTACGGACTATTTCCAGGTGCCTGAGACTTCTTGCTTGACAACTGCACCAGGCCAAGAAAACAAATCAATTAATTAACAGGGAACAAATTGAAGTCCAATGCCTCCATATTTTACTAGGGGATAAAAGAGTATCTAAACTAAAACAGTTACGACTAAGTCATGAAGGATACAAAAAGAGTAGGCGAGGTGTTCTGAAGACAATTCTCTTATACTTCACTCATAAGTACAGCACACACCTGTTTCACACCCAGGTCTGTATAAGCAAGCACTGGCTTTGGGCCCTGTGCAGTGTTCATTCAACCCAAGGTACATCTAGACAAAAATAAATATCTTTAGGGAAAGATACTGTTTTTTTATTTTTATTATATTATATATATATATGTATGTATGTATATGTATATATATGTATATGTGTGTGTGTGTGTGTGTGTGTGTGTGTATATGTATTTTCCCATCCTAGGTACCCAAATCCTGGACACTATGCAGGGAACACCTGGTCCTCATAAAGAGAGTGAGAACAGCATCTCCCAACTATGCTCTGCAGAGCTGCCTTCCCTGAACAAGAAATATTTATATAAGTTGGGAAAAACAGATGGCCTGCATTCTCTATTTTGGTCATTCACAACAATGTCAGCAGAGAAAAGTCACTGAGAATTCATGCCATGAAGAGATACTTAATTGAGCACAGTCTTTTTGTTATCGCTGTGGTAGACAGTATTTGTAATTACCAACATCCAGTTCTTCTCTTCTTCCTGGACACACAGGTAGAGCATATTTCCCACCTGGTCCTGCAGTCAAGCAGGGACGTGGGATTGGTTCTGGCCAATGAGGCTGTGGACAGAAGTGGTGTTAGAGTAGATCTGAGTTATGGGCTATACTTTCCCCTCCATGGAGAGGGAGGAGACTATGAAAGTTGGAGCCACAAGATCAAAGCAGCCTGGATTACTGAGTTGTCCCTTGGACCTCAAGCACCCTGGAGAAACACTCAATCTGTAGTGAACTTTGCATGACTGAAGAATAAACTTTATGGATTAAGTGACTGAAATGAGAATTAAACTTTGTTTGCTGAGAGCCAAAAAATTGGGAGATGTTTGTTATTGCAAGTATAGCTTAGCCTATCCTGATTAATATGGGGACTAGAAGATTCGGTGGAATAATACATTTCTGAGAATAATTTATTAAGGAAAGAAAATCCAATTTTCTTTGGATTTTATATGTCCTCAGTGCAAAAATACCAGGTACCATGAAAAGGAACAGAAAATCATAAAGATAAATTATATTATATAACATACATAATATATTATGTATGTGTGTGTATACACACACACACACACACACGTATGTGATAAGAGCAGGAAAAAGTTGAGATAAGAAAGAATTCTAATAAAATTTAAATTAGGTATTAGAATTGAAAGTCAAGATACTCTACTATAATGCAAGGAAAAGACAAATGAATGGCCAAAATGAGAGAGAAGATGGTGAATGTGAAAATCAAGAAAGAAAGCAAAAAATGAACAGAACTAACAATCAAAGATATAACTGAAGAAAATATTTCTCCATTGAATGTGCCAATTGCTACTACACTTAGATTTATCTAACAGCATTCAAAAGAAAAATATAAGATTGAACTGTTTCCAAATCGTGCTTTGACTAGAAATAAGGAGTTATAAAATTTACTGCTTAAAGGCTTCCAAATCTACCAGAGAAAGGACTTCTTAGTGCTCCCTCTTTCTTAATAACTAGTCGGCATAAGAGCTGCCACCCAAGAGCTCTTGATTCTCAGTTGATCTGGCAGAGACTCGACAAGGTGATGCATCTGATATGTGGACAACAGAAACAGTCCCTTCTTCCCTTGCCCCTTTTCCAAGTCCAACTCCACTCCTAGCATTTCACCCTTTCCACCTAAATGTCCCTCTCTTCCTTGTTATAGGATATTTCACCTCAGTTTGGAATTACTTTATTGTGTATCATTATTTCTCATGGTGTATCATCCTCTTCTCGTTATAATCAATAATATCACCCAGAAGATTTACTTCCCAGGAGACAGGGGAAATGTTCTGGGTGCTCAGATTTCTTCTCAGGACACTTGGCTAGTCTATCATTGTACAACTTAATGTTGGGCCCCCTCATACCTGGTTATAATATGTGACCACCAGTCTCTAAAGTCCTTCCTTGTGATAACACAGTTTCTATAATTTACCAGAACTCTAGTTTATGCTCAGTGACATATCCATCTTTTGTTATTTATATTATTATAAGAGAAAATATTCAACTTTATGCTGTATGGTAAAGTTTATGATTAAGAAATAAAACAGAATCAGTATACATGTCAACAAAATCATGCAAACGGCACAAAGATAGCTGAGCCTCAGAGCTCTCATCCGCCACATGAAATGCTAGATGATGACAGAACAATACATATGAAACCCCTGAGAGAAAATGTCATGACCCAAGAATCTCACTCTCATTCCAACTGTTCACATGCAAACACACATCAAGATAGTCTCTGCCGCAAAACTTTCTGAAAAACATGTCTCAATGTAATTCATTTCAATAAAAAGTGAACCGAAATTTACTAACCTCCAAATGGAGAATGTCAGTGAAGTAGAGTTGAATCTCAATAACTTTTGCAAATACATTTACAAGTTATAAAGCAAAATGTAAATACAAATTATTCTTCCTGAATAAGATACAAGGTGCAAACTGTAATCTTTGGTTCTGTGCCTAGATTAGGTTAACAAAGACTAGGGAGTTGCTGGAGTGGAGGCATTTTATACATGGGGACTGTGAACAATAATATAAATGGAGCTACTTTAACATAGAGCCATGGCTGCCATCCTAGTGGACCTGTCGTGCATCTTAGGCCTCAATCTGTGGAATGTTAAAACCAGGGAAAAACATCTTTGTACTGGGCCTATTATGTGCCAAAGAACTATTTGCAAAGATAACAAGAAAGCAGTTATTTTGGCTACTAAATTGATGACTGCTGGACTGAAAATTAAAAACATTGTTTAGAGTTAACATTGCTACATTATATTAGCAGCACTAATAGAAATGCCTTCCTTCTATTGATATAATTGTTCCCCTTCCCTTTCTCATAAATACCATTGCCTTTGTCTCCTAATTGGAACACCATTTGGGCTTCTGCCCAAACCAGTGTGACCTGAATAGTTATTCTTATTGATCTCAAGTAAATGCTTGCCACTTCTGCCTTTGAAAGGTCTTTTGTTTTTAGGTTAACAGGACCCATTCTTGACTTTTCATAATCAGAAAAATATGAGGTGCGCTATTAGATTTTGTTTATTTCTTTTGTTCATTATGAAATGAACAATTTAATAATTTGACACTGACTTGTTGCATATTGAAACTTATAAAAGAATAGAAATGATATTTAAAGGAATTTTGATTCAAAGCCAAACTCTTCTAACTTCTGGGTCCTTTCCATCTACTGCAGTCTTCTTGATGACTCCATCCCTATCTAAGAAATTAGTTCTTCTTCTTAAGTCTTCTAGCTTCATGTATACAGCCACACAATCAACTTCACTCTGTATTTTTTTTCCATTCACCCAAAAAATAACTTTTCTGCTTACACAGCCTTACCTCTGCCCTAAGCTTCTTGGTTAACAATCTTCCTCATGTTGTTTATATTAACAGGCTGTCTCCCACTCCTTCTAGAATACGAGGCACACAACACCCAGCAATATTGTTTATTTCTCCCAAGCTCTTAATCCAGAACAGTAATCAACAATATTCTACTCACCTATTTCTGCACCTGTTTCCTGTTTCTCCCAAGTTGCTCTGATGTCTAGCTCATGATATAATGCATCCTTAAAAGAGAGCCTTCCAATAGCCAACACTCCCCACACTTATCCTCATGCTAATAAAAGCAAAAAAAAAAAACCAAAATAATGTGAATGGTGAACAGCAGCCAGAAGAACCCTAAAACATCACGATGGCCATATTTTCTATTTAGATTACTGTGTCTATTTGCCTAGACCATTATTTCCTTTGAGCCTAACACCTAGAGATATGTGCTAATTTGCCAAGCTGCTTTGAGATTTAGCAAGGAGCCACAGCTGACCAATAATCTTTAATAGCTTGTCCTCTATTGATTTTAACCCACATATTAAAGTACCTAATAAAAATTTTAAAAGGATAGGTGAAGGGACATAAGGACAACAGAAAGTTAATAGCCTTGTCCACTTCCATTTGAAGAGAACAAGAAGATTATTTCAATTTGCATGCAAAGTTTGTACAAGAAGACAGTTGCTGACTGCTCCATATTTTAGCATTTTTTTAGATGAGCTTATAAAATATAGAAGTTCTTTAACTGAGATAATTTTATTCCTCAGCAAACTCTAAGATCAGTAATCTCTTAAGAGTAAATGGATTTGTTTTATAAATCTTAAATCCTGTGTACCCAGCAATGATTCTCAAAAAATGAATGTTATTTCAAATGTTGACCTTGACCCTAAAGAAGGCTATGATTCTACAGGGAGAGTAAAACACGGGGTCTTAAAACTGAAGGCGTGTGTTACAATCCCAGAACTGAACAGGAGAAGCTCGCCAAAGCCTGGGCCTGAGGTTGATGAAGGACAGGAGTTACGCTTGTCCCTAGATTTGACTTGGGGCATAAAAAAAGTAACTGAGTGAGCTGATACATCTTTTGAGAAGGTAAGGATTCATTCTGAAATAGCCTTCAAACTTAGCACAAGAAACTAGTATCATCAAAGAATTTCATTTAGATTATGAATATGAGGCTTACCAAAAAATGAACATAAAATGAGTCTTCCCTCAATCTAGAAACTCTCATAAATTCTCCAATTTAAGCCTGTGCAGTAATTCAGTCTCTCTTTAAGTTATCACATTTGTTTAGGTTAGAATAAAACCTAAAGGGAAACTTCCCTTGGGTTAAACATGGAGAGGTAGAGGGAAAAAGAATTGTTATGGGCATTTAAGACAAGAGTATAAAAAAGGGGCAATATTAGAAATATACAAGTGTCCTTGGTAGCAATACCAAAGAGCAGTGCCCTGTTCATGCTGAGAGATGTTCGTGGAGAGATCAAAGTCATACAGTGAGAGGACTTTCTACAACACTGAAGCAGGATTTCACAGTCTATCATCAAATGCCATGTGATCAGAGAAAAGAGGCCATCAATCTCTCCTACTCAGCAACCAAGCCTTTGTTGAAAGTCTGTAGGTCAAGCACAGTGTTAGGCAGCATGAGAGGCACAAAGCAAAAAGAACGTAATTCCTTTCTCAAAGATAATTATTTACAATTAGCGATTAAAGCAAAACACACTCAAAAACTGATGTAAGGAGAAAGCACAGTGACATTTCAGTCAGCTGTGGTGCTAGGCTTAGAGGATTCAATGGAGAAAAGGTCTAAAACTCTGATATCAACGGCTTGTTTACAACCCAGAGGGGGGGCCACAGTAGAGATGTGTATTGTGTATTCAAGGTGGGTGAGGTTTTGGTGATGTACTACTGTTAGGATGAACCACCTTCCATTTGCCAGGAACCAAGGAGTTTCCTAGAATGTGGAATTTTAGTCCTAAAAAGGGGACAGCCTGGGGAAAACCAGGGTGAGC
Organism: Eonycteris spelaea; assembly: GCA_003508835.1. NCBI lineage: Eukaryota > Metazoa > Chordata > Mammalia > Chiroptera > Pteropodidae > Eonycteris > Eonycteris spelaea. The sequence continues at coordinate 1,511,642 of PUFA01000189.1, forward strand.
TGGTTACTCTGGCTCATGGATCAAGCATAAACTTATGATGTGAATGGCTCTAAATTTAGATAAAGTTCTTCTGCTACTGTCCCTGAGACCATGGGCAAGTTATTGAAAACTTCTTTCTGTATTTTTCTTTATATCTGAAAAACAGATGTAATAGATTACAGATAGTGCATTAAGGCATCTAGCACATAGTAGCCCATTATGATTATGGCATTTTTCTATGTGCTACAGCAATGCTTTAAACAGAAAAGTGTCAGTGGATTTTAGAGAAGGAAAATAGTCAGCACAGTTTGGGATAGACTAAGAAATATTCTTAGTGTGACCTTACATTTCTCTTGCAAGCTGGGACAATTTTGAATGACAAAGAGTTACTCTTACTAAGTAGGCTCAGACAACAGGTATGAACTCTGTGTGTTCCAGGCCAGCCAGAAAGTGCGGTCAACAAAAAGTTAATTTAAGTTTTTAAGGAAAAATGAAAAAGTAAATGTCAGGAATGTCATGAGATGCAAAGGCAGGTGCTACATAGTGTTTTCATGAACTATGGTTAGAGGAAGCCTTGTCAAAGAATGCTTTTGAAGGCATAGTGTATGATAAGAAGGTAGAGAATGGAAGTGATTGGGCTATGGAGTATTTTAAATGACAAATCAGTAACTTTTGTTTTACCTCTTAGACCATAAGGAGCCATCGAAAGCATTTGAGCAGAATAGTCAAATGTAAAAGTAATATATTATGCTCAATCTGCAGATTGAAATGGAGAGAGATTAAAGGATCTAAATAGATAGTACTGAAAGCAGTGTTCCGATCTGAGGGGATGTGTGAATGGTCTCAGGAAGGAGAAAAATGCCTAAAGTTAGAAATAGTTGGGAGAAAATTTGAGAAAGTTTGGTCATAACTAATTATGAGGAAGTAAAAGAGAACTAAACATCATTTCATGGATTAAAAGCTATTTGATTAGAAAGAAAAAAATTGATACTGGTGAAAAATCTAATAAACATATATATGACATAATTTTTAAAGCATTTTAACATGAAATATGAAATACAGAAGAAATTTTTTTTTGTTAATTTGCTTTTACTGAGAGGTTCTCAGCAGGTAATAATAATTATAGATAAAGAGGCTTTGACAAGGTACCATCTTTGGGACCTTGACTTTGTAATCTACATTGAATTACGGTTGAAAAAGTGGGTTGGTGGCAGGGTCAGGCCTGGGAGTCCAGTGGTCAGGAGTGGTCTAAGACCATACATAAAGCCAAGTAAAGCCAGATAAGGAAGTTTATTTATGGGTACAAGTAGAGTAGGAAGGGCAGCATTCAATATTTGAGAAATCAAATAATAAAAATGAAGAATGTAGACAAAGACATTGAAAAAACAATTTGGTCCAAAAAAAGATGTGGGAAAGAGTGGACCAGGGAGCATGATGGTTTAATGGAAAAGAATTTACCATTCTTTGAAGAACCACCTACAGCTATACTCATGAAAGAATTCAGAATGTGTCACCCCAAAATACGCCACTTTGGCGTAAGGATTATTTTGAGCCGAAGGCAATTGAGAATCAACAGAAGCAGGAAGAGTTCTCTGCCCTCCTCTTATCTACCTAAAAGCAGGACAAAATTTTCCCTTTGAGGAAGGTACCTCCTTATCCAGCCCCCTTCACCTCACCCCTACCTCTATTCCAAGGAGAGAAGAGTAACTCTTATCGTTTAAGACAGGGCAGTTGACACCAAGCTGAGTTTGCATAAACACCTTACTAAAAGAATCCTGATTTCCATTAGTTCCCTAATATATTTCCTAGTCACATGTTCAGAATTTATCACTTCTTAAAACTAAAACCACCTTTTTCTGTTAAAAAGGTAGAGAAGCCCTTGAGTCTGACCAATTTTTTTTTTTTGAGCTCATTTCTTTTCTGTGAATTTCTGTGCACATAATTTTTTTAAATGTATCTTTTTTTCTTCTATTAATCTGTTTTGGGGTAGTTTAATTTGCATTCCCCAGGCACTAAAGTAAGAGGAGGAAATGTTTTTCCTCCTTGACACTCATTTTAACCATGAGGAAACTGAGGAAATTGCAACTTACCTAGCTGCAAATCTTTTGCCATTTTCAATATAATACACTGGAGTTCCCTCCATACTATACTTCCTGGCAGAGGCAGGAAATAGTTTTAGAGCATGGATGCCCTTGAGGTCAAAGGACAAGGTGCTCGTTGGGTTGGTGGGAGGGAAAGGGTGTTGGAGACAAGACAGTTTCTGACTCTGGCAGGATTATTCTAAAGCAATTTGCCACATAATTTCTCCACAAGTAACACCCTGAGGGCCAAAATATTGGCTTCAATGTAGATAAATGAATCTTCTTGTTCTTTAAAATAAAAAAAAGTAAATAAATAGTATCTTTGTTGTGCCTTTTCCTTGAGCTAGTTAGTACCTTGTTGTGATACACACACAAACCAGACATATCTACATCTTCAACTCTTGGATCAGCTGGATATAAAGTAATATAGAAGTAAGGATTCATAATGAAATATGTTAAAATGTCCTACTCATCTCACCTTGTTTGTTTATATATACATACATACATATATATATAACCAGTGACAGTCTCTACTGAACAATATGAGAGTCAAGTAAACAAAAGCTGAAAAATGCCTCAGAGTATAGTCGATAACATGATGATGACACAGGGAAAAAATCAGAAGTATGAAGTTAATTCCAAACTTCTTAGAGAAAACACAGCGGCTTCTGCTACCCCACAGGACCAGTCTGAAGAGCTATTAGTGTTTGGGGAAGCAACAACCAGAGAATAATTGTTGTTGTTTGTTTATTCTTGACAGTTTTAAAGAACAATTTCTCTTAGGGGAAAATTTCTGTTTTCTACTTAGGAGTTTCTTCTAAACCATGACCATTCCAGGAAAGTTTTTGACTCTTGCCTGGATTTTGCAAAAACTTGCATAATCTGCTTACTTAATTGCTTCAGTAGATTATCATCCTTCAAATTCAGGGTTTAAAAACATCACTGGATATAAAACACGTTCAGGGGGAAAAAAAATCAATGTTACAAAGATTAAATGCCAGACTAGTGAATGAAAGGCCAAGATTGTGTCCGTGGTACTGAATTGGACAACTGCCATTTCAGTATTGAAGCCTATTCATTGTTGATGTGATTTTTCATAAAATGTTAAAATGGTCCAAATGCTTTCTTGAGTTGTAGCCAATCAATTTAGGCACTTAGATCTAGTTAAGCACTGGTTGCCAGATTTTCTTAGTGCATTATCCACTAAGCTGCACACACTGCTAAGAAAACCTTAATTCCTATTAAAATTTTAAAAGTTGGTAAAAAGGATTTTTTTTTTTTGCATAAGAACACAATTATCTGTTGCAGTATTAAAGGTTTAATGATCCTTAACAAGAGAAATAAAATATAAATGCATTTGGTACCAACATTATACAGTATTTCAATGCTTAAAGGACTCTTGAATCATGAGGCTAGCTCAGGGAAAATAATTCAGGAAGAACAGATACCTGGAATGTATTGGTTCAAAATTAGGGTAAAATTATTGTACCCCATTAAAATTTGTAATCTCTTGTTAATGAAGTTTAAAAAGACAGCACATTTATCTCAGGGGAACCGGGGGAATGGAAGTAGTAATTATCAGAATATATGCACCAAATCTTTATTCCACCTCATTCCTTATGCATTTAAACTGTCTCTCTCTACTACTCAAGTCTTTTGTAATAAAAGTGGAAGATTTTGATAGCCTACTTAATGTAAATTTATATGCAATCCACAGCTAGTTTTAAAAGAAGAAAATTCTTAAATTTTATTACCATAGTTTTCAGATAATTAATGGCAGAAGGGTTAAAATTCCAAATACATGTTAGTCTTATTAACACGTAATTGATTCCAATTCCTCAAAGACAATTCCTCCTTCTTACACCAGGCATCTTTATTGTAAAATCAGGTAGCATTTGTGAGAACTACAGCATAGCAAGAAAGGTCTATGCAGGCTTTGTCCTTTTATCCTTTTCCAAAGTTATTTTTAATCACAATAACAACAGCAAACATTCGAGGGCCTACTATGTGCCAAACACTTTATAAGCACTATCTTGTTTAAACCTAAAAGCAGTCCTATGGTATGATTTAATAGTTTTTTCATTGCATAAATAAAAATTCAGGACCCAAAGAAGTTAAACAACTTGTTCCAGATACTTCAGCTGGCGTCCCTTGGATTTGAGTCCAGGTTCAGTTGACACTTGAGTCTGTGGTTCATTGCTGAGGAAACATGCAGTCATCAAATCATCTAATGAATTCTTCTGCAAATTCAGAAAACTATTCAAAATTGACAAGCTATTTCACTAACATTTTTCTGTTATTAGCATCTGTACATGATGAACCTGCCAGCAAAACAAGGCAAAAACTTATCGGCTGCTTCACTTTTAGCAGAATAAAATTCTTAAAACATGTCAGTGTGTTTAAAGTCCTGTACAGTTTTTTATCATGTCTGTAGCAGTTTATGATCTATATGAGAAAAAATGTCTCATTTTTCCCATCTGGCTGGCTGGCCAATCCACAGTCTCCCTGCTCCCTAGCCACGCCCCCCCGCCCCAGTAATATTCCTATTTTAAAAAGCACAAAGACCCAAAGATATTTCAAATACCACTTCTGCAAAGACTTCTTTAGCTCTCTCAGACAAAATGAGACTTTTTCACCTCTATGTTATCATAGTTCTTGCCCTTACCTCCATCAGAGCACAAACCACTGAGCATTCAAAATTACAGGCAAGCGAATCATCTCTATACTAGACTACAATCCAGAATTGTCTCTTACTTTTCAGTGAATCTGTTGGTGAACACTATATGCTTATTTCTTAATTAATCTTTCTAAAACATTTTGAAAGTATAAATTCATTTTAAAAATTAATTTTTCTACAGCATATTGCAGCAGCTAATTATTACAATTTTCTTTTCATGAACCTGACCAAATTATTATTCTTAAAAAAAAAAAAAGAGCTAGCGAAAACAGTGCTTTTTGCTTTATAAATGGGAAAACCAAAGAATAGTTCCAAGCAATTTATCACGGTCGTAAAGTATCTGAAACTTCCACTCGAGGAAAGACTCTAGGACGGTAGAAAATGCACAATAGTACGCGGGGTTCCATTTTGTGCTGCTCTACACCATAAACATTCCAGAGAACTCTAATGATTGAGAAAATGCAAAATTAATATTTAGTCTTTTGGAAACTAATTTTATGAATAATTGCATTTCATTTGAATAGCCGAAAACTATGGTTATTTAATGAGGAACCACTTTAGAAATTAATAGTTTGTTGTTGAACCAAAAAATGATTAACTCTATATCACCAATTAAAGTATATGATACCACCATAACACTTCCAGGCAGAATAAATAATAAATATCTTGAAAATTATAAATTATGTCAATCCTGTAGTACCTTAAATAAAAAGGAAATTAAAGACTACTTAGCAGAAGCAAATTCAGTTTTCCCTTAAGGGAAAACATAAGGATCTTTTAGAAGATTAAAGATTCGTATGTGTGTTACTCTCCGATAACTCCTATGAATCAGTCTTATTGAAGTGCACAATTACTACCTACACATATGGAACATTCTCATATATAAGTACGTATTCGTGTTGATCTATTTTTGTGGCATCGATGTAACTAGAACTTTAAATTTTGTTATATTAAAAATAAATTATTAGTGATTTTAGACAGTTTCCATTCTGCCTGGAACTATAAAATAAAGGCGTGGAGATGGACAAGGTTTAGGTATTCCAGGAATGGAAGGCTCGCCATAGTATGATATTGTCAGAAATTTCCAGAAACTCAAACTTGAGGTGACAGTGTTCTCAGGTTGATCCTGAGGATGGAAGACAGCTCTTCCTTACCTAGACAGTTTCGAGACTTGAGAAATCCCAGTGGATGAGCACTCAGCTGCCACAGGTGCTACTAAGTAAGTGCTTCAGAGAGGAGTTCACTCCTGCCCCTGTAAGGAATCTTCGTAAGGTTAGTGTGTTCGTGTGTGGACACGTGCATAGTCCAGGTATAATTGCCTATGTATTGTCCACAGTTAAGGAAAGAGAAAAGAATAAACAAACAAGTACATGAATATAATGTCAAAGGTAGTCAGTAGCTGAAGCGAATGGACCACAGGTGATGAGCAGTAGTAAAGGAAGCAGTGTAAAGTGGCTGAGTGGTTTAATAATGGTTCCATCCTCTTTTGGAAACACACAAGGTCATATTTCTTATCTACTCAAATAAATTTTTATGCAACCCCAGAAGCAATAGTATTAGTGGTAAGCAGGAAAAAAAAAAATGACCCCTAAAGATATTCACATCCTAATCTCCCAAACCTGTAAATATGTCACTTTACCTGACAAAAAGGACTTTGCAGATAGAGTTAAACTAAGGATCTTGAAATAGGGCGATTAATTTGGATTATCTGGGTGAGCCTAATATAATCGCAAGGGAAGCAGAAGGGGCAGAGAGAGAGAGAAGACGTGATGGTGGAAGTACAAGTCAGAGGGATGCAGCTATGAGCCAAAGAATGTGGGCTGCCTTTTGAAGCTACAACAGGCAGGGAGTGGATTCTCCAAAGAGCCTCCAGAATGAACACAGTGATGTCAATACCTTGATTTTAGCCCTGTAGGTCCTATTTAAGAATTTAGACCTCTAGTAAACTGTGAGATAATAAAATTCTGTTGTTTTAACTCACATAGTTTGTGATCAGTGTTATAGCAGCCTTTGGAAACTAATTAAATGTCTTTGTTGAATTTTTTGTTTCCATGGCTCTCTTCAGTCTAGATGGAGTGATCTTTGTTGGTGTCCTATTTTGTATCATAATGTACAAGATATCTGTGAGTGTCAGAATATACTCATCCATCAAGGAATGTCCTTCATCTTAAGAGACTAGACATATTAAAAAATCCTGGAAATTGTCATTCAGGATGTGCTGCATGCTAACTCTTATGTTTTTTCAATACATACTTTATCCCAGTTCAACCCTCATCCTCCTCCACACACCGAAAGATTAGGCAAAGAATTCAGAATTTGTGACACAGCAAGGCAGTGCAAATGAGGAGGCACGACAACCCTGAAGAGGACTGGGGTTGTGCAAGGTTATACAGCAGTTAATGCCAGAGAAACTAGGAGTGTCAAAGATTTCCGTCAGCCTTATAGAGCCAATCAGTAAGCTGTCCGGAAGTTCTGCTGCCTAAGCAGCATAAAATGCAATGATAATGAAATAGAAGACTAAATGAAGAAGTTCAGCATGCTCTTTAGGAGACTGGCAGAAAAACCAATGCACTGGAGTGATCTGCAGCCTGGTGAGCCTTGCTCCAGTGGAAAATCAAGGTGCTGCTCTCTCTCTGTCTGGAACACAACAACTTGGTAGACCAGTTAACTTCTCTATCGAGCTGGGTTCAGCAAGCCTTGAAGGATTATATCCAAGTGTCCTCAGTGATACTGATAAGAGTCCTCAAGAGTACCGGTGTTTTGGGTAACAACTTTCTCATCCTCTTCATCTTGGACTCAGCCCCATCAGCCTACCCACTTATGAGCACATCAGGAGCCCTGAAGCAAAGACTACACCAGAGAACTGATATCAATGCTCCCTGTTCACAAGCTCTTCCAGGAGTTATTCTCAACATGATTGTCATTGATGATAGTCCCCATGGGGAAAGGGGACAAAAGAAAAGGTCAATGAGTAATTTGAAAGCCCAAGTGGAATTCAGGTAGCAGATAAATAGTTATATTTTTCCCTGCCTTCTTCTCCTATAGGAGATCTTTCCACTGGGAGTTCTAACGCTAGGGGGATAAAGGGATCCTGTTCTAGGTTGGAAGGTCAGTAATAATAGTCTGTATGTCTCAGGAGATTGAATAGCCAAGGACAGAGAATACTGCTGGATTGTCTGTGTGGAATATAGCTTCCATTGGACAAGAAATCCTATTTAGTTCACAGCCAATGGTATTTTCTGAGGTGGCTGAGTCTATGATAAGGACCTCTCAGTTATCTGGGCAGCTGAAAACCCTCTTACAGGTCCACTGTGTGTTGAGTGCTCTGTTCATCACTGGAGATACAGACATCTTTAAGACACGGCCCTTTATAGACAGGGATAAAGAGAGTTTGAATCCCAGCTCTATCTCTGAGCAGTTGTGAGACTTTGATCAAGTTCTAGTGTTTCCTTCTCATCTGTAAAGTGAAGATATTAAAATTCCTATCACCTAATGTTTCCATTGAATAGCTCAGAATCCACTGGGAAGACAAACAGAACACAAGGTCTGTGCAGGTTTGTGGAAGCACAGGAGACCTAGCTGGAAGGAAACTTGATAACAAATTTCTAGAACACGATGGAAGGACCTGCAATCCAGACAGCACCCTGATTCTTCAGACTTAAAAACGAAGGCTCTCCTATGCTCATTTAGCCTGACAGCTCCTAACAGAGAATCTTATCTATGCAGCCTAAAGGTGCAGCCTGAAATCCCATAGCATTCTTTTTTATTTGAGAGTTAATTTGAACTAGTAAAATAACATACACTCATTTATTTATTCATTTATTCATCCAGCTACTATCTGGACAGGGAAGTAGCAAGCATAAGTCAAGGCTGAGGGTTTTTACTACAGCGCTAATTCCAAAGCAGAGTTTCAGCTGCTCCTTAGTCTTCAGGCATTGATTGAAGTCCGATTGAATTGATTAGCATGTATTCCTTTCTCCTTCCTCCACATAAATCTGCTAGTGTAGATTCAGCGTTAATCAAAATGTCCTTCAAATAATGAAATTGAGCCAATTTACATTAAGTAGAAAAACTGAGAAATAATTCCTGTAATTGTAATAAAATTACAATTTACTTAAGAAATTTGAATTACATTGAGATTTTCTAAGTGGATGCCCTTTTTGGCATAACTATTAGATGGCATAATTCAGTCTGTAGTAGGAGGCCTACATATGTCAAACGAGAAACTTACTGGCAGATTATCAGTTTCTAGTGCATTCATGGAGCAGTATTTGCTACTAAATTTTCTTGATCTTTTGTTCAATTCGAGTGATATTCTGGGTACGTGACTTATTGGAATAGAGTAATTTTTCACGTTTTTTTTCAGATTCCTAAATCTTTATACCCGTGTAATGATTACATTGAAGATCAGCATCTCCCCTCTACGGAGTGCTACTTCTCTTACTTCCTTACAGGGTACCTCCCAAGAGCATTCCCCAGGGCACATTCTGCAAGCAACTTTATGTCTCAAAGTCTGCTTCCAGATGAGCCAACCTAAAATGGGGTTTTCAGCCAAAATGGTCTCTTTGGGAAGTTTTGCACAAATTTTAATCATTCTGCCTTGCTCAGAACCTACTGAGAATTCCATCTGAGGATCTGTTTTTAAAACTAGAAACACATTTTAGGAGAGATCTGCCCTGAACTGCCAAATCTTTACCATCTGGTGGGTATATATGTATGGTTTATGGAAACAGCCAAAAGCTATTCTAAGCTGAGTCTGAAGAATAAGGTTTATGATTAATCTAGAGTGTACTATTTAGGATGCAAAATTGGTTGCAGCTAAAATGCGTTGGGCATAATTTGCCTAAATGGTGATCTAATTGGTTTGGAAACAATACTAAAAAGATGGTAAAAAAGTGTTTTTAGCAAGAGCAACATCAGTGAAATAAGTGTGTAGCCTGCCAAGAGAATTACTTATAATGACAAGTCTTACATCCATGTACAACTTCCACCATTCTTATTAAAATGTCAGTCTCATAATTTTATAGTTATGCTGAAGTTGCAGCTATAAGACACCAGGTAGAGCCTATTATTCACCCCGTAGCTATACTTTCAGAACTGAAGGACTTCATGGGAAAATGGGACTTTAGGAGCTAGGCTGGAGGTTCTGAAGAAATGAAAACATTTGAAAAGCATTGGATTCCCCTCCCCCCATAACGGCACTTGAGCATATTTATGTTTAATGGCAGGAATTCTGTCTTACTTATCTGTCTATCCCTAGTAACTAGTCTAGTGCTGTAAGGAAGTAAGATTCATAGTAAACCATTGTGGAAGTAACTAAATTATTCAGTCACAAAAGAGACAAGCAGGATTTCGGGGCCCCAGCCAGAAAAAAAAAATCAGAAATGATAAATACGATATTATAAGTATAATAATTCTAATAATTGTTATTTATTGTATTTATATAGCTTGTTTCTTATATCTGTGTGGCCTCCCTTGTAGTTCTCCTCAATTTCATATCCCCTTAAAAATTTAAAGGGTCTATATGCTTGTTTGCGGTGATAGTAGGGCCTGATCCTCAGCAAATCTTAGTAGGGTAAAAACCCAAGAAATAATGTGGGTGGAGGTTATCGCAAACAGAAGAGAAAGGCTAAGGAAACGCAGAGCCTAGAAGTAGAAAAACAGAATCTAAGGAGTCACCCCGGCCAGAAAACAGACGCCAGGATTCCCACAGCAGGACATTTCTCACGGCGCGCCACACACGAGGCACTGATGTAGCAATAACCAATGGCCTATGGTTTAGCGTCAAAAAGTTTTGTGCTATGCAACCTATGGAGGGCAGAGATCGATAAACGCTGGGGAAATATTTGTGAGAGAAACAAAGGGAAAGAGAGCTGAGGTTTGAAAGAAAGATCATCAGATCATCAAGAATTGTACAAGAAGCGCTGGAAGGAGCAAGCAAGAGCAGCAGCAAGAGCGGATTCAGGCTCAGAGGCAGAAAGGCTGGACTGCAGCGGCCACCAGCGCCGCGTGCGCGTCCGCAGTGATGGATGGGCGGTATGGTGGGCGGGGCGCCGGGAAGGCTAGACTTGTGCCCAGGCTCCGCCCGCTGTCTGAAAGGGGCGTTCCCGTGAAAACTTAAAAACCAAAATGGCATGAAGTGAAGAAGCAATTACCATTAATTTATATGGAAACCTTTTTGGACATTCCCAGACTCAAAATTCAATGCACACACAGTCACTTTGTTTCCTTCACCAAGATTGAAACGCTTAAGTCCAGTTTTATGCTAAGCGTAACACCCTTAGGAGTTCTTCGGCTTGTCTCATAGCTTAGGACGCACCTTGCTAACAGATACACAGAATAAATCAAGATAAAACACAAATACCGAGTTCAAAATTCCGGCGGCCTGAGGCTGAGATGCTGACTGAGTGTGGTTCCCAGGGAAGGAGTGTGGCAGGGCCACCCTGGATGCCAGGCGTCCCACGGTCTCTATAATGACTGGCTGCAAAACAAACGCTGAACAGTTTTCTTTTTTCGCCTTGTTTCATAAAGCGGAAATCCTCTTCAGATTTCTTTCAGTTAGCAAAACAGGTACTAGGTCTTTTGTAAAATTGAAGTGTCATAACACAAACTCCTGAAAAGCAGGGGATGCCTGCATAGATGAGCATTCCTTCCAGAATTTCCACAGGAGGGCTGCAGAAAGACAACGAAGCTATTAACACTAAACATTGTGCAGATTGTCTGGAATCAGAAATTCAGAGAATTAAGAGATAAATGTGAGAAAGACACACGGAAGAAATACCTCAAGCTAAGCTTTTAAAGGTGGTAAGCATTTTAATAAGTTCTTAAGAGTGGAAAGAGAAGCACTGGGGACGTTAAAAACAAGTATCATTTGTATTTGGCACAACAGAAAGGACATATGGTCACGGGCCACTTAACGCCAGGGACACATTCTGAGAAATGCATCATTAGTGTCTTTTGTCACTGTGCAAACATCAGAGTAACTTACATAGACCTAGATGGTAAAGCCTGCTACACACCTAGGCCGTACAGTAGAGCCTGTTTGCTGCCGCTCCCCCAGCACCTACACACCTGGACATCTTGCTACTGTACTGACTACTGTAGGCCATTGTAACATAATGGTAAGTACTGGTGTATCTAAACATATCTAAACATAGAGAAGGTACAGTAAAAATATGATTAAAATATAAAAAATGGTATTCCTATGTAGGGCACCTGTCATGAATGGAGCTTGCAGAACTGGAAGTTGCTCTGGGTGAGTCAGTGAGTGAGCAGTGAGTGAACGTGAAGGCCTCGGGCCTTACTGTCCACTTCTGTACACTTATAAACACTACACTTAGGCTTCGCTAAATGTATAAAACAACAGGGAAATTAAATCAAGCACTATAGAACATGATGCAATCAAGATACATGGTAAACATGAGATGGATGGGGCTGCGGTTAGCATAACACGCATATTATTTTATAGCAAATTTCTTTCTTTTACAAGAAAGAGTATACTCTAAAATAAAAATATGATATAGTGAATACACATTTGTTTATTATAATTATCAAGTATTACATACTGTACATAATTATGCGAACTATACTTTTATAGGACTGGTTTGTTTACACCAGCATCTCCACAAGTAGTGTATTGCTCTAGGATGTTACAATCGCTATGACGTCACTCGTCAATAGGAATTTTTCAGCTCCATTATCTTCTTTCAGGACTACCATTGTGTATGTGGTCTATCATAAACCAGAACATCGCTATGTGGCACATGACTGTATTGAATAGTGTGAGGTATTACAACTGGACACATGTGAGTATTGGGGTCACATTACAAAGGGTTTCATAAAAGCAAGAGGACTTGGATTTGATGTGGTAGATGAGGAGGAATCACTTCATGGATGGGCTGCTGTTAGAAGAGATAAAGACAGAGCCACCACCAACAAGCAGCCTCATTTACCCAGATCGAAACTGATGAGGGCCTAGACTAGGAAGCAGATATGGGAACAGAAAAAAGGAGGTGCTAACAGATATTTAATAAAGCCCAACAGACTGATAAATCAAGAAAATAGAAATAGCAATGAATCCAAAGTGATGCTGCTCAAAGAAACCAGATTATTAGGAAGGGAACTCAGTCTAGAAAATATATGTTTGGTTTTTAAATATATGAAATCTGGCAAGAGCACGGCTGTAGAGTAAAAAGTTCCTGCAGGCTGATTTCAGTCTCAGAGGCTCAGTCACCTCACAGACTTATGAAGGTGAGAGTCTTCAGCACCTTCTCTATCTTGACACACCTGCCATTCTGCTGGTCCTCCTGATCTCCCAGGATTGCACATGGAGCCGGGAACAAGTTGGCAGACAGACACTCCCTCAGTGCAGATGGGGTAGAATTTTGCCAAAGTGTATGCGTTGTTTGTCCAGATCATGTGCAGCAAACATTAGAAAATCATATCAATGGGTAAGTTTATCACAGCATATCACTATGTTCTAAGTATTGATCTAGACTCCTTTTCTACCTTATCTCACTGAATTTAGACCAACCCAATGTCAAAGATATCGTTAACCCAATTTTACAAAAACAAACTCAAGTTCAGAGAGGTTGAAGTTCAAAACCAAGAAACTAGGAAAAGTGGAGCAAGAACTCTACTCCAGCTCTTTTTGAATCCAGACCCTCTGGTCTTTCACTAAGACACACACTCGCAGAGCGCCAATCAAAACACTGTACGAATAGCTGCAGATGCTGCGATTTAAATGTCTTCTGGGAACAGATGAGGGGGAAGCGATTAATTAGTTAAAAGTTCTATAATTTCATTCCCAAGAACTAAAAAAACCTAAAAGGCTTCTATCTAGTTTTAAGGTTTTATTGACATCCACTCTTTTAGATTTAGAACGTCTGTAATATTTATCACTAGCCATTTTCATAGCACTAATCTCAGAGAGAATTTAGGAGTTAAACCTCATTACGTCTTCATCAGTAAAATCAAAATGTACATCTTACTACAAATGGGCAGAAGACAATTTATAAAGGAATAAGTACAAGTGAGCAAAAACTTAATGAGTAAATTTTCAACATCATTAATAACAAAAAATATTGAAATTAAAGGAGCTATCAATTTCCATCTCAAATAGCACAGAAATTTTTTTTTAGAATCCAATTAAAGAGAGTGAGTGAAAATTATCACTCTCAAAGCCTGTTGATTAAAATATAAATTGATGTCATCTTTCTAGACGACAAGTTGGTGTTACAAATCAAAATCATCAGAATAGATGAACCCTTTGACCCAAGAATTTCTTACGTATATTTATTACAATGTTATTTAAAGTAATGAAAGATTTTACACAGCTTAATGTCCAACAATAATTAATTATTAAACAAAGTTGGAGGTAGCATGCAATAGAATTCACTACAGTTATTTAAAATTGCATTATTCAAGAATATAAAATGACTTGGAGAAATTATTATAATACATGATTAAATAAAGAAAAGCATATCTCAATATTACAATACAATTCAATTTTCTGAGTCTGAGCTGGAGCTTTACCCTAACTCTTAACAAAGATTCTTTTGGAGCAATGAGATTATATTTACTTCTTTGTGCTTCTCTGTGACTTCCAAAATTTCTACAATGAAGATATATGGTTTATACCATCAAGAAAAAAGTCATTTAAAATTCTGGTTCTATTAAATTATTTTGAATTGATTAGCAGGGAAGCCAGGTAGTAGTCCAGCCCCTCTGGCAAGACATTTATACCCTCTCTCTTTTCTCCAGAACATCCCAAAGCCTCTGTACTCTCTCTCTCCTTACATTTTCAGCTCTCCCTTTCTGAGAAGTACACAGCTTGTGTCTGCCATTGTCCTGATCACAAACCTTTCTACGAGAATGTTATGCCTTTGTCCCCTTGGGTCAGATTTTCATTTTTTCCTATCCAACACATTCGTTTATGTGTGAATTTAACAAACAGTTATTAAACATCTACTCTGTGCCGGACAATAAACTAGATGTACATGACACAGTCCTGTAGGATGTGCTTCTGACAATTACAGAGTCAAAATTACATACTATGGCTGAGTTTAATAGGCACACCGAAGATGAAATTCAAGAGCAGATCCAGGAGGGGAAGGAAAGCAAGCAAGCAAGGAGTATCACAAGCAGTGATCCTCATCCCGAAAAAATAGAAGCTATTTAAATCAATAACACAGGGGACAATATGCTAGGCAGAGAGAAGGCTTGTGGAAGGCACACAGGTGAGGAAGAGCATTATATTTCGGGGAACCTCAGTAATCTCCATCTGAATGGAGTACAGCGTGTAAGAGCAAGTGTCAGGAAATAAGGTTGGAAGAGGATGTTCCAAATTGCATTACATGGACTATCAGAACTCTGTAATTATCTTTTGACAAAAGGGGATTCCTTGAGCACACACAACTTTGGGAAATACCGTGTGGCATAGTCACCTCTGGCAGACCGATAAGGCAGGTGGACGTATGAGAAGCCTACAGTGGGTGACAGAACCTCTCTCCCTGTGCCCCGGGATTCTGAGAAACACACCTTGGGAACCCCTGAACAGAGAAATGAGAAGAGTCTAGAACATAAAGACATTGTGTATTAAACTAAGGAGAGAGAGGAGATTAGAGAGAATTTGACCTAAGACAGAATATAAAATTTAGTAACCGATGGAACATGGTGGAATCAGAGTGAAGTTTGTGAGAGGAAAATGTCTAAGATAGTTTATGCAGTCTTCCATTTTTTTTTCCTAGGGTCACTTGAGGGAGGTAAACGGTTTCGAGAAAAAGGTAACAAACCAAGTCTTGTACACATCTCACACATAACAGGAAATACAAGTTTGGAGGTCGGCAGAGAGATCAAGTGGACAGTATGGATTAGGGGATCATTAGAATACCAGTCACAGATGAAACCGTGGGATTAGGAGGGAAATACTTAGAATGAGGAGTGTACAGATTCAAGGACATAACCTGGGTAACATCAACGTTTGGCCAGCAATCTATAAAATCTATAAAAGTGGCAAGGAGAGGCCAGAGAGGAAGGATAAAAACCTTAAGAGGAAAAGTCCAACGAAGGAGAAATTTGGAGTGGAGCGTGCGGCCACGGATGCCAAACGCCAGCGGGATCGTGTGAGGAATGAGGTGGGGCGCAGCAATGGCTTCGGTGCAGTGTGAGTAATCAATCGGGGCATCAGAGCCTTCTCAGGGAGCGGGGATTGGGGGCAGGACCACAAAGTCAGGGAAATAAAAGGAACGGCATGAGGGTGGACTCGTCCTTCAAAGAGCTGACAGAGGTGGTGACAGGGCTCAGTAAAATGTTGGTGTTTTGGGTGTGGATGGTTCAATTCTCACCTGGGAGATTACTGAGTATATGTTTCTATGTTAAATGTGGGTGAGAGACATAGGAAGGGGGCATGTCAGTAGATAAGAAGTAAAGAAAAGTAGGGGTGGTTGATAGAGGGGTCTCTGAAAAAGTGGAGGGCACCGGAGTTCGCAGCGCAGGCAGACGCTGGAGAATAGCCCTTTGCTCCTTGAATCTGGGGAACTGGGGGTGGGGTGTGGGGGGTGGGGCGCTTCTAGGTACCAGGGGAAGAATTTAAACACGAACTCACCCAATGACTTCAACTTAGGTGCTTCGTAGGCATGAAAGGGTTTGACAGAAGAAGGTTGGGTTTTAGAGAAGAATCTGTTCATCACCCAGAATCACAGGCAAAGGATAACTCAGCAATGTCAAATCTGCCTTTAAAGCGTCCCAAATTAGAACCAACTCAATATTAAATATAAAATTAAATATTAAGTATAAAAATTGTCGATATTAGTATTGAAATATATGAGCATGATTATCAAGGTAAAGTTTGTAGGATATACATATGTGCCTATTTATGTCATGAGAATGAATTTTTGCACTTTTTTTTAAATAGGAACTTTTTCTCAGGTATGTAGATTTGAAAAAAATGTAAATGTCAGAGCTTAGCGACTTTCTCTTTTTCCTTCTCCAAATCTGAGATCATTTAAGGATTAAGAAAATGATGAATAATGTAGAGATTATACTTTTCATATACCATTTTTGTTAATACTGCTTTCAAATATCCATGTAATAAAGTGAAGCGTTATCGATTACCAAAGTAATAATGTTTCTTCATTTTCACCATTGATTTCCTTTTGAAGTCTCTCTAAGATAATTTAAAAATTAAGATATTGACTAGGTGGGAGCAGGGGCAGGATGCACACCATCTGACATTGCAGCAGGATTCTAATCAACCAGGTGGATTCTTATACCATGGCCTGAAGACAGAAAAAGAGAAAAAAAAATCCACACCTGGAGTAAAAATGCTAAACCTATTTAAGAGCTATTTTTGGTTCTTTGATTACAGTGAAATTTCATAAGTACATTTTTAAAAAGAGAAACAAATGCACACAGTATGAAGGCAAATCAAGAAGGTGGTGCTTCTAAAAATGGCTGAAAACCCCCAATTCTCCTACCCTATCATTATGCCTACATCAACACTTCAGTCTAAGGGCAGAACGACCTTATCAGCTGAGCTTCAGAGCTTCAGACAGACCAGGAATCTGAGTAGAAGAGGGAAGATTTAAAGACCAGGGGCTCCAGAAAAGCTTCAAGGTTTTATAGCTCATCTCTGAATATCTACCTAACAAACCCAGTTTTTGACATAATCAAAACACAGCCATTACAACAAATTTTTTATCTAAGTGTGTCCTCTTGTGACCTATTTTGATAGTCATATTTGTTGTCTATCCCTTACTTTCTTCAGAATTCATAAGAGAATTAATAATTTATAGAAAATCTTTAGAACAAAAGAAATAGTCATCCTTCATTATCTGCAGGATGATGGTTCCAGGGCTCCACCCACGATGCCAAAATCTGAAGATGTCCAAATTTCTTATATAAAATGGTGAAATATTTTCATATAACCTACACACATCCTTCCATAAATTTTAAATGATCTCTAAATTATTTATAAGACCTAATACAATATAAATATTATACAAATAGTTATTAA
Organism: Eonycteris spelaea; assembly: GCA_003508835.1. Lineage (NCBI taxonomy): Eukaryota > Metazoa > Chordata > Mammalia > Chiroptera > Pteropodidae > Eonycteris > Eonycteris spelaea. Next base: position 1,529,394 of record PUFA01000189.1, read on the forward strand.
ACTATATTGTTTAGGGCAGGGGTCCCCAATCCCCAGGCTGCAGACCGGTACCAGTCCGAGGCCTGTTAGGAACTGGGCTGCACAGCAGGAGGTGAAAACAGAGGGTGAGCGAGAGAAGCTTCATCTGTATTTGCAGCTGCTCCCCAGCGCTAGCATCACCTCAGATCACCTCATATCACCAGGCATTAAATTCTCATAGGAGAACTGGTCTCTCGGTGCCAAAAAGGTTGGGACTGCTGGTTTAGGGAATAATGACAAGAAAAAGAAATCTGTGCATGTTCAGTATGAATACAACCGTCATATGCCTAACTATGCAGTACATATCAGCAAAAATGCAATAGCTTTTTTTTCCAAATATTTTCCATCTGTGGTTGGTTTCATTCCATGGATGCAGAACCCAAGGATACAGAACATCAATTTTAATCACCATTTATCAGGTCTGTAAACCTGTATTTTCATATATTTTGTTAGGGTTATTTAAAGAGAGGCCTAGCTATAATTAAAAGTACATAGAAGCCAGGTATCATATTTTCATGTTTAATATTGAGTAATGTCATTTGATTTGCAGCAAAGCTTGTTGGAAGACTATCCTCTTCCAGTATCAATGAGAAGGCTATAGAACTAGGGTAGAAAAAGTCAGAAGCCATGAAAGCCCAGGAAGCCAGAAATACAGCCCCAATGATGCCTTATAAGGAGTCTGGTCAGGATGCTGCTATCATCGTTGCTGGTCACTGCACGTCGTCATCATGGGCATGGAAACTCTGACCAATACTGAATCCAGGATGCGGCTACCATGGGACCTTGCACCTTGACCCAAGGTACCGTGCCACCAGCACAACAAGATTTCCTAGTCATTCCCACCTATTTACATAACAGGCTCTGGATCCCATACCTTGGAGAGGACATTGAATGGGCCAGGCATGTTCAGTTTTCCACCTTTTAGCAGCCGAGTAGCTGGGAAAGGAAGCTTCTGCCTCCTTTCAGTTTCCATGGGATTCTCTCCAAGCAGGAAAACTGGATGGATGCTGAGCAGCTGTTCCCAACAAGTATCCACTGCCAGGAACTACTCTGCACCCAGTTAAGTGTGTCAAAACTGTTCTTGGGGATGACGTAGAAATATCTTTCTACATTAAAAAAATGGAGGGATTTTGTTGCAGAAAACAAGTGAGAAAGAATACTTTGGTTTCTTTGCTTTTTAATGCCTCAAATGTATTTCTAAATCACATTGCAAAGATGTTGATAGTATGGACACTTTCTGGAAGAGAATAAAAGGACGATTTTCGTATTCTGAGAAGTCTTCATAATTTGCACATTAAGAGAAAATAAAGGCATAGTAGCTGCATTAGAATAAAGGATTTAATGAGCTAGTGTATAATAAATTATCCCCTGTGAAGCTTTGAGAGGTTGGAGCACTCTCTGCTCTACCTCTACTCTTAGGAAGCTTTGAGGCCTAAGGCAGACTTGTACAGAGAGGACATCAAGAGATGTGCTCAACCTGACCTGCCTCATTAGAGGACAGAAAAAGAGGGACCATGTTTTCACATTCAATGGAAGAAAAGTCACATTTCCTCTGTAGTCCCTAAATACATCAGTTCATTCACTCATTCATTTATTTAATGACATGATTTGTGCACAAGCTGAACAGAATTCTCTTTTTTCCCTCTGGCTGGCTTCTTTTCAAAGGTGCATGACCCCTCCTACACACATTAATGTGTGTTTCTTTGGAAGAGAACACAATGCATTTATGCAGTGAGTACGAATAGAGCAGAAGGTCTGTCCACTGATGGGTTTAGATCAGAAAAACACTTGTTCCAACTCTGAGGAACCATGTCACCTAACCTAGTCTTAAACAGGTCTTCTTTACCTGGTCAGGTGCTAAACTCACACATTGTTGGTTCAGGAAGACGAACACCACTTTTGAGACTCACATTGCTTATTGTTTAGGTGTAGTATAACTGTGATCAGGTTAATAATAGATACAGGGATACAGAAAGACAGAACCAGCTAACGTGACAGGTCGGATGTGGGCGTGAATCAACAATGAAAGAAGATGGCTCCAAGGCAAAACTGGAAAGAGGGACTTTAGTGTCTGCAGAAATATGTCCCTGAGGGCTGCCCTTTCTCTGTCCGCGATTCTTGTTAATCCAGTTCTGTACCAACAGCAACCACCCGCATGTTCAAAATATCTTAGCACTTTCTTCTATATGTATGCTGATCTTTTCATTGCTGGTATTTCTCAGCTGTCAGAGCTGCAGCAGCAGCTGCCAGCCCCTGCTCAATGTTATTTACTTCAAACCCTAACATCCAAGGGTTATTCAGCCAGATTATTCACTCCACCAAAAGGATGCAGGTCTCGACACCAAGGGAGGCTTTGACTGCTGCAGAGTTTACTATAAGAGAAATTTATAGCCCAAGAGGCTAAACATATAGATCTCAGTAGTGTCTGGAGAGTTTAACAGGCCATCTGTAAAGAACCAGAGAACCAAAAGGCCAAGAGACTGTAGTAGGCCGAAGGACTATTCCCAAAGATATACACGCCCCAATCCCTGTGATTACTAACCTGTGATTATTAACTTACATGGCAGAAAAGACTTCACGTATGTGATTAAATGAAGGATCTGGAGATGGGAAGGTTATCCCAGTCAGCCCAAAACATAATCACAGTTGTTTTTATAAGATAGAGATTTGAATACATGAGTGAAGGCAATATGATGAGAGAACAGATGTTGGGGTGATGCCACACAAACCAAGGCGTGCCAGCAGCCATCTGAAAGAGGCAAAGGCCAGATTCCTCCCTGGAACCTCCAGAAGGAACCAGACTTGTTCACCCCTTGATTTTAGACCCCTAAAACTCATTTTGGACTTCCAGCCTCAGGGGTTGTAAGAGAATAGATTTCTGTTGTTTCAGTGGTTTACTATTGCAGCCATAAGAAACTAACACTAGGTTCTTCCCTCAATTGTCTGAGAGAGACAGTGAAACCCAATTATTAAAGAAAAAATAATACTCCTCCAGCCACCCAGTTTCCAGTGTTGATCCGCAGAAAAGACAATTTTCATGTCTTCCTCCAGAATCCAAGGTAAAACACAAGCTTCTCTTTCCAACAGGGTCCTGAACATTTTTAGTCCCACAGATTTCCTTTCTGTCCAATCCTATTCTCTAACCCCAAGTACTCAGCTGACTACACCCTCGATTTGCTCTGCTGCAGGTACTGCCTGCTCTCCCTGCCCCTGCTCACATGGGAAATCCACCAGAACTGTCCTGCCCTTCTTCTCCATTCTTAAAAACACTGCCCACCCTCTGAGACAGCAGAAAACTTCCTTTGCAATCTGTCCTTCTATCTACAAAATGAGTCAGTCTCTTCTTTGCATTTCTATGGCCTGAGAACATTGAGTACCAGTCATATCTTATTATTGAGGATGAGCTCTTGGAGGATGAAGACTTTGTATCCTCCTTCCCAGCTAAAGACTTGCTAAGTGTTGGATGTTAAAAGGGCAGCTTAATTAACACATGAGTGAGTGAAGGCATAAGCTTTTCTTCTCCCCCAAACCATACCAACATTCCACGCTTTGCTTTTATTTTTTTATTTTCCCCACTTTAAAAATCAACTTCATATGCCTCATGAAACTTTTTAAGTTAAATTCAAAACTATTTCCTTAAATTTAGTTGTAAAATTTACACTACAGAAAAAAACAAGTATCTGCAGTGTCAGTATGCTAGGTTAAACCAAAGGTTTGACAATTCTGTCTAGATGAAAACCTCTTCTAAGGCTGAGCTTTGTTCCAGATGAAATTTGATTTTTCTGGTCACAACAATCTCAACCCATTGTCTCTTTTCCTTAGTAGTTCTATTTTAGTCTGACATATGAATCTAGATATAAAAAAGTAAATAAATAAGTAAATATATACACCTCTAGATGCTGTATATTATTCTGTGTCCTTATCTAGTATACGTAGTCACCTGAGGCATATATGCTGTATATGAGTAAATGTAGATGTGTATCAAGATTAAATGGTGCAAGAAGCACTGGTTTAATTTGATGTTCTATCATTTATTTGTTGCATGACTTAGATAAATTCTTCAGAATGAGATTTGGTTTCTACAGCTACAAAATGAGATAGCTACATTTTCAGGCTATTATGAGAACTATCAAACATATGTAATAAAGCCGGGAATATAGTGAGTGTTCACTAAAGAGTATCTCACTTTAAATGTCCCCTATTTTCTTCAGAATTGTATTTTCATAATAACACTGCCTTACACATGTTTTCAATACAAATATGATACTGTGACAAGATCATTAAGAAGTTGAGTAGATATTTCAATCCTTCTGAGTATCTCTGACTCAACTGGGAACCTACTCAATGAGATTCAGCCTCTTATATTAACTTTTCTCTGAGTCATTTTAGATCTAAACTTCCCCTCCATCATTCTGATTATTAATAGCTTATTTGCATAACACTGGCTGATTCAAAAGTGCCTAATATTTTAGACTTTATCCACTAAAAATTTAAATTTGAAAAAGTTACAGTGATGGGACACACTATTTTACTGGGGAGAAAAGTAGAGCTTGTCAAAAACTAGTGTATCGATGTCGGTGACCATAAAAGACAAAACCAGATGGTGCCAAGACTTATTGCTACCTCCTTTCCCAACCTCCTGTCCGCTAACAAGCTTGGGCTGGTCCAGATCCTAGACCTTTCAGATGTGGAATCTGGAGAATGAGTGGAGAAGGACAGAAGAGGAGATTGAGAAGAAACATGTAAGAACAGTGAGAGGTTTCACAATGTACATGAAACAAGGCTCAGGCAGGGTTGGGCAGAGGGAAGAAAACCCTCTCAGGCTGAGCAGTGAGGGAAGGTTAGAGTTTGTGTGGGAAAGGCGGGAAAGGCTGCAGAGTCTGAGGTAACTGAAAAGGAGAGGCCAGTGTGAAATGGGACCCCTTGAAAGTTCTTTAAAAGATACAGGTACAACATAGATATCCTTTTTATTTAAATTTTGACACTAATTGAGCTTCTCTGTCTTGACCTCCTTAAGAAAACAGAAGACCCCGGTTTTATTATGTTATATAAGAAAATAGAAAATGCATCAATTAGTACTTTGTACAAGCAGGGTGGCTCAAGAATCTTACATGGCTCCAACACTCTCACTCCACAGCACGATGCCAGCAACCAGGGAGGGTGGGCCAGGGGAGTTCATCTCTCTCAGGGTCCATAGCCTGACCTGGTCCTCTTAAACAGAACTAAATCTAGGTTCCAGATTTAACCGTGCTGTTCCAAGTTCTTAGTTCCAGCCTTGTATTCTAACTACAGCCTTTAAGTCACACTTCAGCCTGACCGTGCTGCTTTTCAAAACCAACCTCCACTTCCTCACCTCTTTGACTGGCTGTCATCCTGGGGCTTTCAAAAGCTCAGGATTGGTCTACACACAGTCCCAGGATTCTTCCTCAGATTGAGTTTACCGTGGCCCCAAGGAGATCTGATAATGTGGAGGTTTTAATCAAGAAAGGCCTCATAAAGGAGAAAGAACCTCATGAAATATGTAAATAAGGGCTTGGAAATTTTAAAGAGAGATTAGGACACAACTAAAACCATTTTGTTAATCTGAGTTTGAATTTACGTGGGCACTTACAGGTTGGAATGTGTGAAAGGCAAAATAAAATGGAGTCACTTATGTCAAGGGTTCTAAGATGGAGCCAGGAGGCCATTAAGGGGGTGGACTTTCTGCACGTCCTCACCTGGTGGAACCATAGGCTTTTGAACTGAACCAAACCACATATATTCCAAAGACTCAGCAAAGAACATCTATAACTTGCTATAGTAACAAACCTTAGCTTAGCGGTTGCCTTAGCAACCATTCATGTTTGGCCAATACTAGCTTTCTCCAACCAACACCAATCAAAACTCTTTGTAAACAATTTATGCAAACGCTCCTTTTTTTTTTTTTTTAATAAAAACTTTGACTTTTGCTCCCTAGGGGACATGAGTTGGGTTGTTACCCAACTCTGTGTATCTCCAATTGCAGTTCTTTGATCTCAAGTAAATGCTTTTGCTTGATTATTGCTTCCTGATAATTTTAGGTTGATAAATGGATTGAGAAGGGAGCTTTGTGCAAACTTGCCTTAAAATGAAATGGAAAACTAGTGAAGAAGAAGCATTGAGAAGAATTCACACTCTGGCCTCTTTGCAAGTGGTTCTTTTCCTCAATTGATATACATTTCACTCCTCTTCGGGAACTTTGCTCTTTGGCTAAGGGTGCAGCAGTAGGTGAGCCCCACTTCCCTCCATCATCAAATGCAGCAAGTGATTAATTAAGCCGAGAGCTGGATTGTCTTTGCGTCTGGTTGAAAGAGACAGCAGGTTGGAGAAAATGCAGCAGCTGTCTCCATTTCTCTACAGGACTCATGCTGGAACAATTTTTTCTCTTTCTTTTTATTTAAAATTCTTACCAAAACCCTGGTGCTCTGCCTGCCCGTCCTTTAGCCAGGCATTTTGTGTGGGAGTGATTGAAGTGGGCAATTAGATTCTCCTCTTAGCGCCTCTTTATTTTCCTTTGGTAGACATTTATTTCCTCATGGTGCAACAAAAAGGATTTTGAACAGGAGGAAAAAAAAACTCATTTCATTTTAACCTATTTGGACTCCAGATAGATCATGGAGATGTGTGTCTCCTGATACACTGATGATTTTTGAGAGAAAAACGGAAGAAATAGTTTAGCTAGTAGGCTTGAGAGAAAAATACAAATTTTCATTAAGTCTTATGTCCACCTTATGGGGCTGCTGACACGTATTTCACAAGTAAAAGAGAAAAATGTTCAAAATTCTGTATTTCCAAATATCCTAATTATAAGCTCCTACATTTAATGATCGGCTGAATGTAAACATGCCAAAGTCTTTATCCAGTCATCCCTAACTTGGTCAATAATTATGCCAAAAAGCAAATTAAGTGCTAAGTCAATGGTCTCCCTTCAAACTCCACATTTTATCACTCCTCTTCTTACTCTGTAGACCAAGAACTCATTCCGCTTAATTTCTGGAATATTTAATGAGAATGGCATGCTTTGAGTGGTTGCTTTCTAGGTCTGCCCAGGTTTACTAAGAGACTTGGACTTTGATCACTCCCAACCCCTCGGCACTCTGACCTCTGACATTACACTTTTCAGATTTCAAAGACTTTCCTGTTGAGGCCAAAACATATTTTATGAGTTTGCAATTGCTTTGTTGCCCTTCTTTCCCCAAATCTTCTTGGGATGCTTGCAAGTGAGACCTAAATTTAAATCCCATAAACCCAAATCTCCATCTGAAATTACCAGGGCCAAGTTAATGAAGCCATAGAGGAGACGCATTGTGGCTTCTCAGTTGCTGTTCTCTCTGCAGAGCTGGCTGGTCATACCAGCCTCTTTTTCAAAAGAGAATTGTGTGAAGAAGAGGGGGATTTGGCTAAGTCCTCACATAGTCGTTTCAGCACCCAACGCTCCCTGTACGCTCTCTGGCTGTAAATATAAACATATCCTGTGCCAGGACTCTCCTTGGGTCATTGTGGGCATCTGATTGAAGCTCAGCACTGTAGCCTACATGAAAGGGCAGTGCTCCATCACATGGAAACGTCCTTTGGGTCCTCTGAGGCTGACAATACTGCTCATGGAATGCTAAGAATATATATTAATAAGGAACTTTCCCTTTTTCCTGGGAAGTCATTATTTCACAAATGAAATTACACATAGACTATTACTAGAGTGAATGTCTAATCTCAGCCTGACTCCCTCCTACAACAACCCTACCCCAGGCCACCCATCTTCCAACATCAGTCACTCCGTGTTTAGAGAACGTAAACCAATTTAAATATAAGCCCAAACTAAACAATTGCTAAGGTATATCTGCTGCCAAATTATTCTGAAACAAATAGCACCTAACACAATGCTTTGCCTGGAAGACTTTTGATAAATATGGATTGAATCAGCAAACATATTTAAATAGATGAATATTAATGATTTCGGCATCCATCCATGGTTTGAATCATCTGTTATATTAGATTATTTTCACAATTTCTCCTTTCCTTTGTTTAAGTAATTGAAAACACACTATAATCTGAATTGCCCTAAGAGCACATAAAATGGTAACTGGAATATTAGGAAGGAAAATGGATTATCTGTTTCACAAAATCTGTGTGTTATCTTATAAGGCTCTCTGTTTTGTGTTCACATACAAAGTTGGACAATCAACCATAATAATCAGAATTTCCTGACCTTTTAGTAGTTCTAAGTCAAAAAAAAAAAAAGGAAGAAATAGTATCTATTAAATGCATGTTTGTGGAAATTATGTGCATATAGATAGACCTCATGTGCCCTGCCAGAGTTCCTAGTAACATTGCTTTATTGAGGGTTTGGCATAGCCAGGCATCATTCTCAGTGGTTTGTGCAGATTCATTCATGAGGTAGGTACTGTATTCTTCCCCCATTCTACATAGGAGGAAATGTAGGGATAGAGAGGTTAAAAACTTGTCCCAATCCAGAATTTAACCCCAGGCAGTCTTAGCCCAGAGCATGTGTTCTTAAACACTGTGTGACAGAGCTCCTCAAAAGGGACGTGCTGGAGAAATGACTGGAATGACTCAGTACAGATGAGACATGCAGCAAACCCACCAGAAATAAGGCTGGCCCAGGTTTACCAGTTCTGCGTACCAGTCAGCATCTTGGGGGTCTGGGGTCTGTTTCTCTGTCTCTCTCTCTCTCTCTCTCTCTGTGTGTCTCTCTCTCTCTTTGTCTCTCTCTCTGTCTCTGTCTCTCTCTGTCTGTCTCTGTCTGTCTGTCTGTCTGTCTGTCTGTCTCTCTCTCTCTCTGTCTCTCTCTTTCATTTGAGGGCTCTAGAGACCAGTACTGTCTAACAGTCAATAGAACTTTCTGCAATGATGAAAAAGTTCTATATCTGATGCACCATCCAATACACTGGCACTGGCTGCATGGGCGTACTGAGCTCCTGAAACGTTGCTAGTGCAACTGAGGGGCTGAATTTTTAACTTTATTTAATTTTAACTAATTAAATTTAAATAGTCACACGTGGCTAGTTGAAGTACAGATGGAAGAGTGCAACTGCAGAGACTCTACTGAAATGATAATGGCTATGGGAAGAGCTAACACCTTTTAGGCATCTATTAGCTCATTCAAGCTCAAAACAACGCAGTACTATAATCATCCCTATTTTACAGATTCAGAAAACTTAATGTACAGAGTGTCACTGGGTTGCTCGATGGAATGCAGCACGTAAGTGGAACAGGCAAAAATAGAGATTCAGGGTTGGCAAAACTGATCTACGAAAAACATTAAATGCAAAGATCTTTGGTTATGAAAGTAATTTTAAAGGGCTGGGGTCATGTGTGGTATTGCTCACTCATCCCAGAGCCTGGTTCTTAGTAGCAGATGCTCAATAAAAACTTGTTGAATGAAGGAAGTCAATTATACAATTGTCAATTATGCAGAGGATTATAGCCAACTGTCCTTCATCTTCTCTAAGAACAGCCTGGAAGATTTAGATAAGATGAAAAACTTCCTGACACTGAAATGTGTTTCTGGAGGATTTCAAAATTTATAATCTGAAAGTATGAAAAATAAGATTCATCCTGATAGAAATGCAACCAATTTGATATGCTCCCACCTATAGAATAAGGGACAGATTAAGTTTATCCCTCATCCCTTGGAAAGAATCATTCATTCTTAAGTATAAAAGACCCTATTTTAGCATATAAAGAAATGACAAGCTCTTCCTGAACAAAAGCAAATTTCTGAAAATAAATTCTTGCTAAACATAGTTCGCAGAGAGTGAGTCACAAAGAGGAAACATTTGTACCCTAATTACAGGTTTGTTGATTAAGAAGGTTACAGAAAATCATTTTGGGGTTATTCAAAACCATAAAGTTTACAATTCGTTTAGTTTCATTTCTAATACTGCTTGGACTTCAAGCATCCATGCTTTCCATCTAGTTTTAATGAACGATTTCCACATGCTTTGTGATCCTCAAACCATTACGTGGTCATTTACTAGTACCGATCTGGAAAAGGCAGTGCGTGCTTTAAAGGAAATGTGAATATTAGGGCACTGCTATCAAAGCTAGAATCTTCTAAGTGAACGTGTTGCAGGAATCTTTTTATCCTAGTGGTCTGTGACACCCTCTGGAGCAGGGGCCTCATCTATCCTGATCATAGTTACATCTTCAGGGCTGACATGTCACCTCCAGGGAGTAGAGCTCCAACAAAATATGTTGGATGAATGAATAAAGAAATTCTGAAATAGTGAAGTACATTACATTTTTTAATTTTTTTTTGGGGGGGGTAAAAAAATCTGAGTCCAGGGTAAATTGAAATTTTGTCCACAGCCAACAAACAAAACAATAATAGAATACTAAGTATTAGAGGAATGACATCTCTAAAAACAGCCCCATTACACTAGCCTTTAAATAGGACCTTCTTTGGGAAGCTTCTGAACAGCCAAGGGAGAGTCAGGAAATGGCACTTGGTGTTTCAACTGCTGGACATGAGGTGCGGGTGCTGAGGCTGGGGCCAGCCACCAAAAGTGACGTGAGCATTTAGTCTGCGAGCAATGGAGAGACCCTGAAGAGACGCTCGTGTCACAGGGCTCACTCTGGCTGCGGCTTGGAAGGGAGATTCAAAGTGAGCAAGACTGGATGAGATAAAAGGGTAACACACACCCTATAGGAACAGGCAGACCAACACCCAAAGCCCGCACTTAAAAATGTACTCACGCGGCCTCTTCTAATAACGCACACTTGAAAACTAACTACATGCCATGTTTTTACGTTTTTGTATGGCAAAAACTGCTTCAACTTTCAAAATCTTTTGTATGTGTGTGTGTTTTCTACATTATTTTCCTAACAGAGTCACAATTATCAGTAAGGACGGATTCAAGTTTACAAAGCCCTAGGTGCTGGATATGAAAGCCATGCCCAGGGTTGTGATGGAAATAGGCAAACTCCTGTGCCCCTCACCAAGCCCGGGGCAGCTCATGGATGATGCTCTAAGCACAGTGACCTTAATGTCCTTTGGTCCTCTCTGGTCATAGAACTAAAACTGCTTTTTTTCCTGAGCTTTATAACATTAAATTATAGAGATGTATCTGATTAAACCTAACATTCCCTCTCTCATGATCATAATCTCAATGATGCGGTCACTTTCTCCTAAGTTTTCACTAATTCCCCCTATAATGAGAAATAAGTTCTTTCCTTATTTCCAGGTATTAGGAATTAATTCTATACTCGCAGTTGCACTGTTCTCTCTATGTCCTGAGAAAGTTTTCAGTCAAAAAAAATTTTTACCTATTCTGGAGATAGGATTATCTAACTAACTTTATACATGGCATCTGGCACATAGTAAGTGGTTAGTGAATTTAATAAATCTAGTTGTACTTTTAAAAATGAAATTTCTTAACTGAATAGGCAGACCTCCCGTTTTCCAGCCATTTTATTTCTCACCTTTGAGCCAATTTTGTCTTTTAAAACAGATTTTCAAATCTACTGTTACTCACCAAGCTGGATGTGCCCCAATGGTTCCAGTGTTCTGATGGCCTAATGTGGGCTGAATTTTCACCCAGCAGGAAAACTAAAGTCCTAACCGTACCTGTGAATGTGGCCTTATTTGGGATCAGGGTCTTTATAGATCATCAAGTTAGATCATCAAGATAGGACAGGCCATTAGAGTGAACTGTAATCCAACATGACTGGTAACCTTATTAAAAAGGGGACACAGACACATTCACAGAAAGAACATCATGTGACAACGGCAGAAATCAAAGTGATGCGTCTACAAGCCAAGGAACACCAAAGATTGCCAGCAAACCACCAGAAACTAGGACAGAGTAACAGAACAGATTCGTCCTCACGGACATCAAAAAGAACTAACCCTACCCACACCTTGATCTCAGACTTCCACTTCTAGAACTGACACAATCCAGTTCTGTTTTTAAGCCACCCAGTATGCGGTACTTCTTATGGTAGCTCCAGGGAACTAACATTAGGCCCTTCGGGCATATCAGTAATAGTTCTTACCACTTCTTACCTTAGTTAAATATTTACGTATCCATCTCCATTTGTGATTGTGAAGTCTTCGATATAAAATGTTATGTCTTAGCCATCTCCATACTTGCTATCCCCTGCACAAGCACACCATTGGTTGGGATCAATTACGTTCTTGATTTACCTGCCACACCTCCAGTCCATATCTAATCTACTTCCTCAGAACAGTGTGCTGGATTCTATTATTTTGGTCCACTGAAATGTAGTGATAACAATGAAATAACTTCTCTTTCTTGTATGAACATGTCAAGCTCCTTTTACTTGAGTTCCTAATTGTTCTACATTTATGTGTTGTCGGGAGCCACACAAAGAAAAAAAGATGGCCACGGTTCATGAGGTTCCTCCTTCACTTCCTGGAGATTAGCTGCAAGCCCGCGCGCGCCAAAAGATACTTTTCTCTCCTCCTCCTTCCCCATTATCTTATACCAATCAGAATGTAGCTTATTGCCACCCCTGCTACGCAGCCAATCCCCTGCTTACATGTATCCTATAGCCCACTCCGCCCCTGAACACCAGTGTATATATACCCCTGTCTCACAATAAAATTCGAAGGCTTGATCAGAGTATTGTCTTGCCTTCGCTCTTCTCTCGCCCCCATTTTCTTTCAGGTCGGATCCTCCTCGTCCCCACAAATAACTAGGTCCCGCGGGTCGGGACAAGTGGCGCCCAACGTGGGGCTCGAGGCTCGGATCCTTCACAGGCGGACCCCCGAGTAAGATATCGTCTGGCCAGACCCCTTTTTTGATGATGCAATAGGAGACGCCTTTCGCCGCTCACGGAGGTCGTCGTCCCTGGTGAGTACCGGCCGCCTTACAAGAAAATGGGAACTAGATTAAGTAAAGAAGCGGTCTTCATAAGAGACCTAAAAAGTTCACTTAGGGAGAGAGGAGTTCGAGTTAAAAAGAAAGACTTGGTAAAGTTTTTTATTTTTGTTGATGAAGTCTGTCCGTGGTTTATTGTTAATGGCCCCGAAATTCACCCTAAAAAATGGCAGAAAGTAGGTAGAGATTTAAATGATAATGATTATCTTATCAAAAACGGTCCCGATTCTGTTCCTGTTTCGGTATTTTCTTACTGGGGTCTTATCAGAGATATTGTTGAAACTACTGACCCTGATAAACGCCAACTCTTGTCAGTAGCAGAATATTGCCTTCGCCCTCTATCTCGGGCAGCCTCAAGGTCGTCTCTTTCGGGCGATCCCCCTGCTCCAAAATCAGCTAAGTCCCCCTCCCCCAGCCCGACGCCATCTTTGCTCAATGCCCTCCCTGATGCCCCTCCCAAATGTTGCATTTATCCGCCTCTCCCTCGAGATTCGGACCTTGTTGATACACAAAAGGTTTTTCCGGTCCTGTCCAAGGGCCAAAATGGCGAGCCTTTGGATCCGGGAGACGCGGCCGAACTAGAAGGCGAAGCGGCCAGGTATCACAACCCAGATTGGCCCCTTGCCGCCCCGTCGCTTAATCTCCCTTCTTACACTCCCCCTATTCGGCCTCCCAATGTTTGCGCCCCGCCTTTTTGCCCCCGTCGGCCCCCCTGCCCCTTCCGGCTCCCGGTCCTGTTAGCCCCCTACCGGTACTGAAGACTCATAGCGCAGATAGTAGAACAAAGAATAACCCGCCATCTCCAAAAATTGGTTGTTTCCCAACCTTCGCAAAAGGGTCCCTCTAGAAAACCGCTTATAACCACAAAACCTAAAAAACTGCTCTTTCCTGTTCTTACCCGGGCCTCCGCCCGCTCTGACCCCGCCTCCACAACACATAGTCCGGAGGAGGGTGATATCGAGAGCGGTGGCGAAGATGCCCCTGCAGCCCCGGAAATAGAAAGTGAGAGGGAGGAGCAGACTGAGCCGGAGCCGGCCGAGCCTGCTGATAGCCCTAGAGAATTTTATAAAATCCATTTCAAAAGCTTAAAAGAGCTGAACGCGGCCGTTAAAGCTTATGGCCCCAATGCCCCTTTTACTCTTTCTGTTCTTGATTCGCTGTCTCGAGGAGGACATTTACTTCCAAGTGAATGGCTGCGTATAGTCCAGGCTGTGCTTACCCGTGGTCAGTTTTTAACTTGGAAGGCAGATTTTGCTGACCGCTGCCAGACCATCGCTGCTGCCAATGTAAAGGACCCTCATTCCCCAACAGCATCCTGGACTTTTGATAAGCTTACGGGACAGGGCAGATATATCTCTGAAACTAGGCAGCAGCGCCTCCCCCTTGGTCTTTTATCTCAAGTGAAAGATGCGGCCTTGGGCGCTTGGATTTCACTCCCTGCTTCCGGGACTGCTAATACCCCTAACTAAGATTACTCAAGGCTCGCAAGAAGATTACAGTGAATTTGTTAGCAGGCTGTTAGAGGCCGCCGAAAGAACACTTGGTTCCGAGGCTGCCAATGATAAGATTGTAAAACAGTTGGCCTATGAAAACGCCAATTCGGCATGTCGAGCAGTCCTCCGAGGTAAGACTCGGGACAAAACTCTTGATGAAATGCTGAGAATGTGTAGAGATGTTGATCCTTTTACATCTAAAGTTCAAGCCCTTTTAGCTGTAGGTGCCGCTGTTCAGACTCCCCCGGCTTCTTATCCTCCTCCCTTCCCCAGGGGCGCATCGCCTATGCGTAACTGCTTTAAATGTGGACAGCCAGGCCATTTCGCTCGCCAATGCCCTACCACGGCTCCTCCTCCTAGAGTTGGGTCAATCCCCGGCATTTGCCCTCGCTGCCATAAGGGGCGGCACTGGGCCAAAGAGTGCCGTAGCAATCCAACAAATCCTTTTTACAGCACCACAAATCCTTTCACCCCCCCCTTTCAGGGAAACGGGCTGAGGGGCCAGCCCCGGGCCCCCCAGCCAATTCCATTCCAGCCGGCCTCGGGGAACAGCCAAGCTGTAGCACTCCCGCCCTCTATCGGGCCACACCCGGGAGTGCAGGACTTGACCTCTGTGCCTCCTCCTCAACAATATTAACACCTGAAGAGGGAGTTACAATTATTTCTACAGGAATTTATGGCCCACCTCCAAAAGATACCTATTTTCTAATTTTAGGGCGAGCTTCCACCACGATAAACGGCCTTATTGTCCACCCTTCCTTAGTTGACAATGACTATACTGGAGAAATAAAAATTCTTGCTAGTGCCCCTCAGTGCCCTGTCAGTATTATGAAAGGCCAGCGCCTTGCGCAGGCGCTCCCCCTCCCTTTAAGTACATCTTACCCTGCTATCCATAAAAAGCGAGGCCCCTCTACCCCAGGTTCTTCAGACTTATATTGGGTCCAGGCTATTACTAAAGAACGCCCTACCCTTAAACTTAAGATCCAAGGAAAATTATTTGGAGGGATTTTAGATTCGGGGGCCGACTCTACGGTCATATCTCAGGCTTCATGGCCCCCCAGCTGGCCCTTACACGCCTCCTTGACCCATTTGCAAGGAATTGGGCAGTCAAGAAACACTTTACAAAGTTCACAGTTATTGAACTGGGAAGATGAAGTAGGAAATACGGATTCATTCAGCCTTTCGTAGTTCCTGGGTTGCCGGTAAATCTTTGGGGAAGAGATATCCTTTCCCAAATGAAGGTCATCATGTGTAGCCCTAATGAAGTTGTAGCACAGCAGATGCTTTCACAAGGTTACCTCCCTGGTCAAGGGTTGGGCAAACTAAAACAGGGAGATCCCAGCCCAATACTGGCTACGCCTAAGACAGACCGCTCAGGTTTAGGGTTTGAAAAACATTTTTTGTAAGGGCCGTTGCTCCTCCTGCACTCCAAGCAGACAAGATTACTTGGAAAAGTGATGTTCCTGTCTGGATCGATCAATGGCCCCTTACTACTACAAAATTAAATGCAGCCATAGAGTTAGTGCAGGAACAGCTGGCTGCTGGACATATTGAACCTTCTACATCCCCTTGGAACACTCCAATCTTTGTAATCCAAAAGAAATCAGGCAAATGGCGGCTCTTACAAGACCTCAGGGCGGTCAATAAGACTATGGTCCCTATGGGCGCATTACAACCTGGAATTCCCTCTCCAATAGCCATCCCTAAAGGGTATGTCAAATTAGTTATTGATCTAAAAGATTGCTTTTTCTCCATACCTTTACATCCTGATGATTGCAAACGTTTTGCCTTTAGTTTACCCATTACCAATTGTGTAGGGCCTTCTCCTCGGTTTCAATGGAGAGTCCTCCCACAAGGAATGGCCAACAGCCCTACTCTTTGCCAAAAATTTGTAGCCCAGACTATAGACCCCTTTAGGTTGCTCTTCCCCACTTTGTATATTATCCATTATATGGATGATATTCTTCTTGCCGGTCCTGACCAGCAACAGCTCTATGCGGCCAGTCAGCAACTAGTCACTGCCCTCCGAGATCGAGGACTACACATTTCCCCAGAAAAAGTCCAGGTCCACCCCCCTCAACTATTTTTAGGCTTTGAATTATTTTCTAATAAAATCCTCACTCAAAAAATTCAGCTAAAGAGAAGCTCCTTAAACACTCTTAATGATTTTCAGCGTCTGCTAGGAGACATCAATTGGCTTAGACCTTATTTAAAACTGACCACCGGAGAGTTAAAGCCCTTGTTTGATGTCCTACGCGGAGATCCTGATCCCTCCTCCCCCCGCTCGCTTTCACCAGAAGCACAAAGGGCGTTAACCATTGTAGAGCGGGCTATTTCTGAACAGACCATTAGCTACTTCTCTCCACATTTAAGTTTGTGGCTGCTCATTTTTCCCACTCCCTTCTCCCCTACAGGAGTCCTTTGGCAAAACCATCCACTATTTTGGGTTCATTTGCCAGCCTCCCCCCTAGAGTCTTAGCTACCTATCCTCAATTAGTTGCTGCCCTCTTACGTTTAGGCCGAGAGGCAGCCCTCAAGTTGTTCGGGAGAGACCCTGAAGTTATAACCCTCCCATACAACACGTCTCAGTTACAATGGCTTATTCAACATGATGATGATTGGGCAATCAGCTGCACCTCCTTCCAGGGGACAATAGACAATCATTACCCTGCGGACAGATTAGTCCAGTTCCTTCAAAAGACCCCGGTTGTCTTTCCCAAAAGGACTAAAACCACACCAATTGCTGGGGCCGTAATGGTGTTCTCTGATGGGTCCTCCTCCGGTATAGCCCTTCAGCATTAATGGGCAGATTACTCGAATACAGACAGATCTCTCCTCTGCACAGCTTGTTGAATTAACTGCAATAATCAAGGTTTTTGAGCTTTTAATAGATGCCCCCTTTAACCTTTACACTGATAGTGCCTATGTAGCCACCTCTGTTCCCCTATTAGAGACAGTGCCTTACATACGTCCCTCTACAAATGCTTCCCCCCTATTCGCAAAATTACAAAAACTAATTCTAAACCGCGGTGCCCCTTTTTTCATCGGGCACATACGCGCTCACTCTGGCCTTCCGGGGCCGCTTGCCAAGGCAATGACAGGGTTGATCTGGCAACTCAATTAGTAGCCTCTGTCACGTCAGACTCACCCTTGGTTGCAGCCCAACGGGCTCATGAACTACATCATCTCAATGCTCACACTCTTAGACTCAAATTTTCAATCACCCGAGAACAGGCCCGCCAAATAGTTCGGCAATGTCAAGGATGCCTAACTCTCCTCCCAGAGCCTCATACCGGAATCAACCCCCGGGGGTTAGTCCCAGGAGAGATATGGCAAATGGATGTCACTCATTACCCTCCCTTTGGTAAATTAAAATATATTCATGTGTCT
Organism: Eonycteris spelaea; assembly: GCA_003508835.1. Classification (NCBI taxonomy): domain Eukaryota; kingdom Metazoa; phylum Chordata; class Mammalia; order Chiroptera; family Pteropodidae; genus Eonycteris; species Eonycteris spelaea. Next base: position 1,547,176 of record PUFA01000189.1, read on the forward strand.
ATTGACACCTGCAGTGGTTTTCTATGTGCATCCTTGCAAACGGGAGAGGCAACTAAAAACGTTATTACCCATGTTCTCTCATGCCTGGCATATCTGCCACAACCTAAAGTTTTAAAAACTGACAATGGCCCTGGATACGCCAGCTCTAGCTTTAAACAGTTCTGTGCACAGTTAGGTATTAAGCACATAACGGGAATTCCTTATAATCCCCAAGGCCAAGGTATTGTTGAAAGAGCCCACTTAACTCTTAAAAACATGTTATTCAAACTTCAGTCGGGGGGAGAAGCACTCTACCCGAAAACAGGTAATGCAAAGACACTCCTAAATCATGCACTATTTGTTCTCAATTTTCTTACCCATGACTCCGCGGGTAAAACCGCTGCTGATCGCCTTTGGCATCCCTCCACGGCAGATAACTATGCACAGGCTATGTGGAAAGATCCGATGACCAACACATGGCACGGGCCTGACCCTGTACTCATATGGGGGAAAGGACATGCTTGTATATATGATGCTAAGGTACAAAATGCCCGATGGCTCCCAGATAGACTCATTAAACCCCTAGACACAAATAAAAGCAAAAACAATAATAATTCCAATCCAGGGCATATTAACCCCTGAGAAGCCTTCCCTTTTTGTTTATTTTCAGGAGGCAAAAATGAAGACATGCACGCTACTGATCCTCGTCATGGCCCTTCGCCCCGTTTGGACCCATCAAATTCTCAATTTCACCTGGACAGTCACCAATGAAGCAGGAGACGTCGTTCATTTTCCACATTAGCAAGTACCCCCCCTTGGCCCGTTCTTACCCCTGATCTCTGTGATCTGGCTGCCGGAGCTTCCGCGGCCTGGGGACTCCCAGACTTTACCTCCCCCTTCCCAAGCTCCCCCCCTTGACAATACTCCCACTACTCTAGCCCTTCCCCTGGGTGTAATACCGCCGTAAGAGAACCTATCTCAGAGAACAGAGTTTTATGTTTGCCCTGGAGCTCATAGAGATCGAACCCTTAACTATAAATGTGGATACAGAGACTCCTATTTCTGTGGCTCCTGGGGGTGTGAGACCACGGGAGACGCTAGTTGGAAGCCTAGCTCCACTTGGGATTATATAACTGTAAGTAGGACTTGGAATCCCAAGCGTAACTCAACCGTACCCACCCCGAATGTCAAAACCCAATCCACAGGGGGACGATGTACACCGCTCTCCATTGCCTTTACTGACAAGGGAAAAAGGGCCCCTATTGATGGATGGCTCAGGGGACATGAATGGGGGCTAAGGCTTTATATTCAGGAACTGACCCTGGGCTCACTTTTAAAAATCAAATTACTTCGATCCATTCCAAACGCCAACAAGCACGTTATCCTTGGCCCTATTGCCCCTAAGACAAAAGACCCAAAACCTTCTAACCCTTCCCCCCTGTCTGCTAGTACTGTTTTCCAGGCTTTGCTCCCCCCGGTTTTACCCTCTACAGGCGAAATCCTTAAAGGCCTGGCTAATGTGACTGCAGAATCCCTTAACTCCACTGGATATAGCGAGTGCTGGTTATGTTTCTCCCCCGTTCCCCCGTTTTACGAAGGGATAGCAGTTTTAGTCAATACCTCAGCAGACCTCATACTTACCAATGACTCCAGCAAGACTCGCTGGTCAGATCCCTTCCGTTTTTCAGAGACCTCTCCGGGTCTCACGTTGGCTCAGCTTTCGGGAATAGGCCTCTGTATACATAGCCCCCTCTTGCGTCTACCCCCTCAGCTAGTACCCATTTGTAACAGCTCCTTCTCACCCCCGCTGTCCTATGAATATCTTGTCGCCCAACGGTACTTATTTTGCTTGCTCCTTTGGCATAACGCCCTCCGTTAACCCGCGCTTACTAATATCTAACAATGAATATTGTGTTTTAGTCATGCTCATGCCCAAAATTTCCATACATCCCACCGAAGACCTCCTTCCATATTACTCGGGCTCTGCTCGTACTAAGCGTGAGCCGGTAACCGCCATTACCTTATCTGTATTATTAGGATTGGGAGCAGCTGGGGCCGGAACAGGCATTGCCTCCATAATTACTTCTAAACAACAATATTATGCTCTTAGTCAGGCTATTGATAAAGACATACAAAATCTGCAAGAGGGTTTAGACAGCCTGAAGGAATCTGTTGTCTCTCTCTCAGAGGTAGTGCTCCAAAATCGCCGAGGGTTAGACCTCCTCTTCTTGAAAGAAGGAGGCCTCTGCGCTGCTCTTAAAGAAGAATGTTGCTTTTATAAAGACAAAACAGGATTAGTACAAGATAGCATCGATAAAGTTAAGAAAAACCTAGAGGCCAGGCAAAAACAAAGAGAAAAAGATGAGGCCTGGTACAAAAACTGGACCTCTGCCACCCCTTGGCTAACTACTCTGATCCCCGCCATCCTTGGACCCTTGGCAGGATTCTTCCTTTTAGTGTCTCTTGGCCCCTGGGCCTTAAGAAAACTGACAGTTTTTATTCGAGAGCAGGTTGACCAGCTCGTCAAGCCAGCGGTTGCTGTTCATTATCACAGACTTACAGCCTGTGATGAAGAGTCTTGCATCGAGCCAACCAATGCTCCAGGTCTCCGGTTCTCAACTTTACAGGCGCCTCGACCGTGGTACCATCGATTTTGGCGCGTACTTAATATGGCTCATATGCTGGTCCGCCAGAACCAGGCATACCCCTAAGTATATGAGGGTATGGGCATCGAGATGAGTGCGAGACAAAGTACGCAAGGGAGGGTTCTTCTCTAGAACCTCTCTGGTCCTCCCTGAGAATACGCCTGGCTTGCATAGAGGTTGGTATCCATATGTACATAAAGCCTTGATATTTAAGAAATCTTTCAGCTCTGCCTCTCCTCCCCAAAAGATACCGAGAGCATTTGCAGGATGTTACCCTGCTGGAGGAGCCAGGCCTCTATTCCCTCACTCGATTAAGGCCCACCTTTCTAAAATAAATAGAAAGGGAGGAGATGTCGGGAGCCACACAAAGAAAAAAGATGGCCACGGTTCATGAGGTTCCTGCTTCACTTCCTGGAGATTAGCTGCAAGCCCGCGCGCGCCAAAAGATACTCTTCTCTCCCCTCCTTCCCCATTATTATACCAATCAGAATGTAGCTTATTGCCACCCCTGCTACGCGGCCAATCCCCTGCCTACATGTATCCTATAGCCCACTCCGCCCCTGAACACCAGTGTATATATACCCCTGTCTCACAATAAAATTTGAAGGCTTGATCAGAGTATTGTCTTGCCTTCGCTCTTCTCTCGCCCCCATTTTCTTTCAGGTCGGATCCTCCTCGTCCCCACAAATAACTAGGTCCCGCGGTCGGACAATGTGTATACAAATTTCAGTCAGAAGTTATTGCTTTTGAGCAGTTTGCCCACTGTTTTCTTATGAGACTAATTAGGCACCTCTTGCACTTTAGTTTGTCATTGTTATTATGTTTTTGTTTTTGTTTTTATCTATTATCATTCACAGAATTGTGATTTATGGGGGTTTTTTTGCTTAACACTTTCTTCTTTCTACCTCTAAAAGTTTTTTAATTTCAAGCTCCTGCTGTACCTAAAGCACTGCATTCGACGCTAAAGATGCAGAGATGAATGAAACATGATGCAGAGATGAATCATAAAAGATGCAGAGATGAATGAAACATGGTCCTTGCTCTCTAGAGTTCAGTCAGCTACTTTCCTGAACTTTTTCTTCCCAGTCTTCATGAAATGCTATCTGCTCTTTATCTTTTGTTATCATAAACCCCATACCAGAGGACCAAATTATTTATTTTCCCACTTCCATCCTGCCATCCATTATTTACAATATCTTCCTATCTTCCTTTCAAAGTCATAACTTTGAAAGAAGAAATAGCACACTTTATGTCTATAAGTCCATCTGTTTCCTATCCAGATCTTTCAAATACCTAGAAATATATCTTGAATTTATTTTTTGACATATTTCTTGGTATGGAGCCATTCACCATCATCTAACTCTGTGTGTGTGTGTGTGTGTGTGTGTGTGTGTGTGTGTGTGTGTGTGTGTGTTTGATGTTTGGGGGAGGGGAGCATGTGGCCAATTCTCCTGAGGTTCTAGCAAGATTCTGTTTACTCACTAACACTTAGAAATCTTTCTCAATATTCCCCCCAAATTAGCACAGTGTTTCCTCTTCAAGCTTGTGTCATGCTACACTAGGGATAATTTCTTTCCTTCTCTTTTCCCTAATGTCACATTCATTCACTTCTGTACTAATTAACACTGGTATTGATTTTCCCCGTACTCCATCTTACTTCTTTAGAATATGTTTTTATTTTTAGATGATTTCTGAATTATTTTCTTTTCTTCTTCTCTATGGCTTTTTTTTTTTCATTCTCCTTAATAAGCTGGAACACAGGTACTTTTGGACATCTTTTAACCCTCTTCAAAAAATAAAAAAGGTTAGTATACATTCAGAGCACACATAATTGATAACTATTTCAGCAGAGAAGACAAACATAGCACATATTTTACAGGTCACTGGAACAGGACTCTCAGTCCCCCCACTTCCTGGATTCACTGGCTAAAACATAATCAGAGGAGGCCAACTTTCAAAGCTCCCACGTAAAGAGATTTCAGAATACTCATGTCAAAATATAAATACATCTGCTCAGCCAGATACTCATGGAAGGGAATTTGAAAGTAGATACTGTCATGCTTTATCATGCAAAAAGACCCACCTGAGAAAGATATTTTAAAATAATGACATCTCAAAAGTCAGGATTTAATTAGATAGATGGGTTTATAACCCAAAAGTTTACCTGCAGAGCTATAATATGTTTACCATTACAACATTCTTTTCTTAAAGAGGTATTTGCTATTTATAATTCCTTTTGCACTAAAGATAATGTCCTTATTCTGTGTGTGTGTGTGTGTGTGTGTGTGTGTGTGTGTGTGTGTGTGTTTCAAATCCTTCCCCTCAGAGCCCTAGATTAGTTACCTTCTTTAGGCCACAATTACATTTGAGCTTCCTTCAGTACTCAGCTGGCCGCCCAGTTCCACCTCCCCACTTTTCCTGACTCAGCTCACTGATATCTCCCCAAACCATCTTCTTGGCAAGCAGGTTCCCGAGGCTCCACCAGTGCAAGATGCTTTTTCATATTCGTCAGCAGACACAAAGCAACTGCACTCATTCTCTATCCTGACTAATTAGTCAGGATACACTCAAAGCATCTGACCTTCTTCTGCTCTTCTCTCTTTATGGTCTTTAAAATTATAAAGTCCATCATGGAAGACCTGCTCCCAGTGTTCTTTCTCTGTTTATTTTGTGTCCTTTTATGTTTAATGTAAAAAATACCTATTATATTGTAAGTTCTTATATAATAAGGATAATAACACTCCCAAAACCATCTCTACTAATGTCTGACATAACCCACACAAAATAAATTGTTGGAAGCCATGATGCCTCCTGTGTGTAGGAGTGTGAGCGTCAACATATGGTCAGAGTCCTTCTCAATGGACAAGTATATTTTTTAAAAAAATTTCATTGCACTCTCTCAAATGTACTGTTTTGTCATTTTGCATAATTGTTCATAAGTGTTCTTTAAGCTAAATCTAATCAGTCTACAAATTGTCTATTGTTTATTTAGTATTCACAGAGTCCCCAACACTATATTTAAGGGGATACACACACACACACACACACACACACAACACACACACACACACACACTATATTTGGGGGGGGATATATATGTGTGTGTGTGTGTATACACACACACAGAGACATACATAAACACACACATAATCCATATGAATTAGGCAAGGAGTTTACATTAAAATCGTTATCTTGAGCTCCAAACCCTCTGGAATCTCCCCTTCATGCCCCCCACCCCCAGTACCTCAAACTGAATATGGTCATAAAGTACGCATTTCCTGTTAGTGTGGTTTCCTTTGTCTAGCTATATTTCCACTCACTCATGTTCTAGGCTTGCTAGGAATCTCTCATTTATTCCTCAAGATACCATTAAGACAGCATCTCCTCTGTGAATCTTTCCTTACATTTCCTGCTCTGTCTAAGCACAGGGAATTGGTCCATCATAGGTGCTCTGCAGTTTTTTTTATGACTGCCTCTGTTGGTTCTCATCTGTCCCCATTTGTCTGTGTTGTTTTTGAATGCAGGGATTCTGTCTAATTAGCCCATCTATTCATTCATTCAGTTGATATTACTTTAGTACCTGTGTTTCAGACATTATATCCTATAGGAAGGATTCAATAGTGAGCAAGAAAGGCATAGGCCCTCCCTAAAGAAGCAACAGTCTAGCAGAGAGGGCAAATAATAAACAAGAAATAATATCAAACGGTATGACAGTCTCTCAGGCTCTCAAAGACGTTGATAAAATAAGTACTTTCTCTAAAATCAAGAAGCACTCATAAACATAGGACAGACAGTACTACATAAAGTCAATAGTCACATAAAGAAAATATTTTATTACAGGGCCCAATAGTATAAAGCTATGAGAAAGTGATGGTGGCTTCTTGGCACATGTCCTACTTGGTATCAGGCAGAGAAAGGTAGCTTCGTTCAGTTTTTTGCTGTTGTTGTTTCCCAACCATGGTATTTTCCACACCAAAATTTAGAAATTGAAATATGCTGCACTGGCTGCAACTAAAGAAGACAGAACTCTAGCCAAGAAAAGAAACACTCCAAGCCAAACACAAAACACTTTAATTAGTCGTTTCATTTCGAGATGTTGAAACAGCTCCAACCTAAGGAAACCAAGGCCTTCAGAGTCAGAACACTTAAAGGAGAGGAAAAAGATGTTTCATTTATTTAGGAGTTTGGTCTGAATCCAATTTGGCATGGAAAACCTAAAACCTTTTAGAATAATAAACCTGGAGATAATGGAGTGTTGTTTTCCTTCGTATGAGAAGACCAAGGTTTTACATGAAATCTATTTTAAGATCTTTAAAATTTTATAATCAGGGTAGATTTTTAAATGGCTATATTGCATGGTTTAGTTAACAGCATTGCTTTTTGTGAAATATTCTGTTTAAAGTAAGCTATTTGCATGTTCTTTATTAAAACCTTGACTTTAGAATGAGTTTCTACTAAGAACTTGTTCTGAAATAGAGGATATATCTAAGAGAATTAAAATCAGTTCTAATTTTTTAAAATAGCAAGAAATAGGACTGAGGGGGAAATTTTAATTGTTAGAGTTTAAGATAAATTTATATTAATCTAAATAGGAACTTAGAAGGAAAGTGTTTAAATATGATCTCCTCCTACCTGTGAACCCAAAAGCCTTACCTTTAAAATCAAAAGAAAATGATAAATATCAATCTTTATTATGTTTGAACTTCAAGAAGAAAGGAAGAACAGAGAAGTTTGAAAAAAGAGAGGAATAAGCCTACATACAGAGGATGTTTCAGGTTACTCAAAAACCTGAAAGCAATTTATGAATAAATTCAGACATTTATAATTATTTCATCTACATCCCAGCAGATACAAGATTCAAAAATTAATGATAAAAAGTCCCAATACATTATTCTATTGTCCACATTATTTATCTGATTAATTTGAATGAAAGGAAATTATATCAAATATTCATTCATAGTGTCTCTCCTTATGTAACGAGCACAATTTTCCATGCCAAAATGCAGACTCTGGGTAATGAAGCACCTTCTGATATGAGATATTCATCTTCCTGCCTTCATTCATGACCATCCTCAAAATTCTTGCAGTTCTGCAAATATGCTGTGTGTTTTTAAGCCTGCCTACTCTGGCACATTCTGTCCCATCTGGTTGACCAATCCCAATTCTTCCTGCAAGCCTTCAATGGCCCTTCCTCTGGAAAACCCTTCTGATTCTTCTTCTGCTGCTCTCGTAGCAGCTTATGGACACTTTCCCCAGTAGTCTTCATCTCTTCTGATAGATTCCAAAGAGCAAAGACTGTGTTTCTTTTGTGTTTGTATTTCTAGACCTTGTAGAGTCTCGTGAGAAAATCAAGCATCTAGTAAAATGACAAGAGAAAGGTTGACCCGGAAACCTTGGAACTTAGGTAACACGTTCTAACTGGTTGATCACAAACACTCTCTATATGGAAGAATTCTGTGTAGGTGTTTTGCAACGCAAAAGTGAAAGGCATAGTTGGGCAGATCAAATCCATTTACTACATATACATTCAATGAACAGAATAGATGGGAAAACAAAACAGTTTCAAAAGAGCACCAATTTATACTTTTCTGGGATAGAAATTACCTCAAGTAACTATAGATCCATTAATCTTCAGATTTAAAGAATGAATTGTTTTCATCCTTTTATCAATTAGAAAAGCACTTTTTTAGAACATTAAATGCCTTTAAAAATTTTTATTGACATAAAGGAATATCTTCAAGAAACAGAACAACATGATTCACACTTATGAACACATCAGAGAGTAATAAAATGGTGTCATGACATAAAGTGAGATATAAAATCAGTATTATCATTTTCAATCACATAATAATTCATAATAGCCACTACATTTTCTAAAGTGCATTTTTCTATGTTTGTATTGTTTTCTAAAATATGAAAAAAGGCTGTATTAGCACAGACCTGTATGTTTTTCAAAGCACATTCTCAAAAGCAAAAAAAAAAATAAAATAAACAACCAAAATATACTTTACTCAAAGAATGCAATTCTAGAGAAGAATTACATGCAAATATGGAAACTGTGCTTTGAAGCCCCACATCTCATTTTTTATGCAAGTCTCCCCACATTTGGGGCAGGAGGGCATGCCATTTTGTCATGCCTTTATTCCAGCACTCACATAGCTAGCATCTGAGAGTTCAGGGATGCTCTCCTGCATGCATTCAATATCAATCGATATTATTCAATATCAATCAGTCTACTTTAAGTAACAGCAATGCTGTCTTCTCCATAGTTCGCAGCACACCTACTCTTCTGTCCATCTCACCCACGCCACCCACCCCATGTCACCATCATCTCATGCATAAACATATGCAAGAGCTGACTTCCTGGGCTCCTCACCTCTCTCAGTCTGTCCTCTTCTCTGTAGCAAGAATACTCATTTAAAAACGCCATGTCATTGCTAAAAACCTTTTAATAACCTACTTAGGATATTTAGATAAAAAGCAGAGTCTTCGATGATCCTGCAGGCTTCCATGGGACTGCCACCTGCCCACCTTTGGAACTACAGACCCCTTAGAGCCCCTTCGTTCTCCACACGCCAGCCATTCTCATGCTTCCGGATGCCTGAAGGTGCCATGACCCTCCTCTCACAGAGTCTGTGTACGCGCTGCCTCCTCTGCCTGGAAACCTCACCCGCACCTCTGCACCGCACAAAATGAACTGCTTTTCCTCCCTTGGATCTCAGCTTGAACTTCACGCCCTAACACTGCTGGATGATGACAGGTCTCTGATGCACACTCTGCCCTCCTAATGCCCTGTGCTTTGCCTTTACAACATTGTCACATTTTTGTAATTTTACATTGACCTGTGTCTTTACAACTCGCCTTTCCCTCTAGTCAATGAGACAAGGACTATGGTTGTTTTTTTCCTCATCTTGTCAATACCCAACAGGGCTGGGCATAAGGGAAGCACCTAGTAAAAACATGTTGAATGAATAACTGAACCTATCTAAGTATATATATCAAATCCAGTAGGCAAAACGTATGCGATACCAAACAAATATATCTATCAAGACCAGATATAGTTGATTCTTGTTATTTAGAGTAGTTAAGTCTCATAAACACTGAATTCGTGAATGCTGAACCATCAATTCTAAGGGAAATAAAAAGGATCCCAGGAACCTCTGGTAACACATTTTTATCAAGCAATCAATAAACAGCCTTGTCCTATGTGCATTTAAGGCACCTTATTTAAAATACACAGTTGATCCATTAGTGTTGAACTCACACACGACATTTTAACTCATGCCTGAACAAAGTTTATTTTCTCCATATGAGACCCATCCCAGTCTTCTTGTGCTCAGGAATACGACATAGCACTTCAGTCCTTCATTCGGGGGCCGTTTCAACATCAAAATCTCCAATAAAAGTCATGTAAGTGTAAAAAACGGCACTGACTAGACTGTGAAACCAGAAGTGCCACCTGGTTTGGCTTCAGCTGGGAATGTGTCCCGTCGGTAACTCGAATGTCTGCAAATGACTAGACAAGCACTGTGAACATTGATTTTAGGGTTATAAATAAATTTTAGTGAGTAGGCAAGTTTGCAAATACAGATCCGCAAACTATGAGGTTCCACCTATTTGTTAAAGGCATCTGTCCCAGTGGAGGCTGTCTGTGTAGGGGGCAGTCGTGCGACCCGAAGTGTGGGGAGCACGTAACAATGTCTCTGTTCTCACTACGCGGTTGACAGCCCTGCCTAGGAACGCAACAAATGTTAAATTCTCATACCCGATTGGAGACAATTAGGCCAAGACTCTTCTATTCAACTGAGTTAACCACTTTATGAAATTCTAATGCATCCAGTTAGGGAAAAATACTATGATATTTGATTCTTATAAACAGGATGTGAGATGTGAAAGTATGTCTACAGATTATTATACACACACACACACGTATGTGCACACACACGCCCACACACATCTAAGAACTTCACTGCCTTTCTGATCACAAAATATCTTAGGAATAAATGAATGTGTAATTCCTGGACAGTTTTAAAAATAACAAAACCTACTGAATTCATTTGGTAAGCAAATAATCAAGCCAATGGATCATATGTAAATAAATCTTAAACTCAAAGGACATTTTAATACCCTAGTTACTATTTAAGTAAACCCATGTGAGAATTTTAGTACCTAAAGTGAAAATGGCGAGTTCTGGGCTTCTCACCAATTTCATTTTGGGTGTGATATTTCTGATTTGCAAGCGAAAATTCTTGGAACCATATAAGAAGAGAAAAAAAATTGCAGTTGAAAATGGTTTTCCCACCCACAAAATTACCTTCTTTCTTTTACTTAACCGTTATGGTGGGGCACAATTTACAGGCATGAGGAGGGCCTCAGAGTCAAGACCTCAGCCCATCGGCGGCCCTGAGCCCCTCTCGCCTTGGTGGCTGCCCCTGTGGCGCACAAGCACTCCATGGCCTACGGAGTGTTACAGCACTAATAAGGCAGGAAGCCAGCACCACCACATCTGCATCTCAGGTCATTTGAGGTAAAGGGAGAGATGGCTGTCGGAAGGAAGCAACGGCCCCATTCGCTTCCTTGCTCCCTCCTCCGGCTCCTCTCAGGGCTCCTTCCTTTGGAGGGAACCACAGCAGTCCTTCCTCCACAAACTTTACCACCCCTCAAACTTGATGCCTAAGCAATGTCCTAATGTCACCTTTATTTCTCACTTCAGAGTATTTTTACCCATGTTTGTAAGGAACAGAGAAGAAACATGTAATGGAAAGGTTATTTCTCATCATTCCTTTATTGAAGAATCATTCTCCTCTTCCATAGGAGGAAAAGAGCATTTCCTCAGGGCCATGACGCTTCTTCTCACCCTGTAGAGCTTGGCGGCATTTCCTGAAATCTTAAAGCGTAGGAACTGGTACCTCGTTCTCATTTGAGGAAGCTGCAGAGGGCTGTAGATGGGGCCTGACTCTTGCACAGGAAATCTAGCTGGCAGGGGATGGGCTGACACACTGCTCCCATGACTGAGGGACCATGGCCCACACTCCAATATCATGCCAGGTGTGGGCTATGCAGGACATGGCCCACAGAGAGAGAGTCGGCTTGAGTTTGTGGGCCCTGTTCTAGACAATAGAACTGGGGGGGGGGGGACAAGGAAATATCTGCAAGAAGAGGCTGGTTGGTGGGACCAGAGTAGGGAAGGGTCCTACTAGTGCTCCCAAGTTGAGGAAGAAGTTACTAGTGGCCACAAGAATAGAATTCTTTTGCTTAAGGTAATTTCAGGTGAGAGGGCTCAACCTGGAATCTAGAAAGAGCCCCAAATGCACTCCACAACCAGAACCAGACGGAGCTAGCTATCTGCAAGGCCAAGGGAGGAAAGCTACCCAGCCAAGTCAGGGCCATCCTAGCCCCTCATCGCTCCTCCCCTCTTCCTAACACAGGAAACAAAAGCTAGTGAGAGGGGGAGGCCTGTCCCTTTGCTACCCTCCCACTTCCAGGCTGACCCAGCTCAAAGGCCAGCGCTCTCATGATAAGCCAAGGCAGACATCTTGAATAATACCTTGGCCTGGACATTAAATGTTTGAAACTGAGACTATGCCTATAACCCGAAATCATCATGAGGCTGTACGTTTTCTAAGAATAAACAGAAGGGCTTTGATATCTGCTAACATCTTCATTCAGCATTTGAAGAAAAAGACTCCATCGAATAAAGTTTAAAAGATAGTGAGAAGCAAAATAAAGTTACACTTTTTTTTTAGCATTTTAGTTTATGTTATTATTAGTTTCAAGTATACAGTACATAGCCATTACCTTACTGCTGACTACGTTCCCTACGCTGTGTTCTCATCGCCATGAGCATCTATCAAGTACTAATTTGTGCCTCTTTAACTTGTTTTAAACGCAATTCTTCTTTGTTCAAGAATTCACACACAACGAGTTAGAACAACAAGAAAGATAAGGTAAAGTAGGAAACCAATTCACAGATTATCAGTAAGAGGTTTAGGAAAGAAATTTTCGGAAGAAAAATGTTCAGAAACTCTCAAATCTATGTTTCTACCCAGACTGCCTGAGCTAAAGCCCTGCATCTTTCATCCTAAATGCCCACAGGCATCTCTGAAGGAGCAGGTGCAACAGGGAATGGCCCCCCACCTCAAACGCTTCTCCTTCAAAGGCTCCTTACTCAGGTTCTTGCACTAGCTTTTGTAGTCACACGTTCAGGAAGAAATAAATGGGAAAATCCATAAATAACATTGAGTATTTTGCTGGGCACAAAACATAGTTAACAGTATTACAAGCAGCTGAAGGAGGGAAGGAAGGAAGCGAAAGGAAGAGGGAACGGGGAAAGAAAGAAGGAATTAAAGACAAGGCAAGGTGCACACCCCAACATACATGCAGCTATGTGCCAGCCCATGCCCACACCATGGCCAAGGGTCTTCAGTTTGGCCAAACCTGAGGGCAAGGATTTAATAACAGCAGCTCACTCTAAGAGCAGGCACTTCAGCCCTGCAGGTGGAATCTGGTCTTCAACTTAGTAACTGAATATCTGTGACAAAGCAGTAGCGGATGGGTTGTGTGATTGAGAAAAGAGTCTGGGCAGGACATGGCATCAGAAGACCTGTTTGAGACTGATACATCACTTGCATCCTTGAGAATTTGAGTAAGCTATTTAATTTCTTTAAGCTTCAGTTTTCTTATCTGTAAAATGGGAAGAACAATCATAACTCTGTTTACCCCATTGGAAGGTGAAGAAACAGACGTGACGGATACTGTGCTCAGATACCCTTAAAGGACCAACTCCCAGGAGTACTGACTGCTTATGTCTCTCTCTGGGAATTTCTCTAAGCCTTTCCTAAGTCCTATTCCAACAACTCATTGAACCAGCCTCAAAAAATCTCCAGTACCCAATTCCATCTACCTTCACTGATTCCACTATAAGCCGCACCTCCATTATCTCTCATGTAGATGTCTGCACTAATTTTACAATTAGCCTCCCTCACTGTGCCCTTGACTCCTTACAGACTAATTGATTGTTTTGAAACATAACGTAAGTCATGTCCTCCATTACTTCCCACTCCCTCCCAAAACGCCAAAGTCCTTGCGAAGGGCTACAAAGCCCTACCCAATATTCCACCACTGGCTCACTGCCCAGGAACCTTCTAATCTCATCTTGTAATTTACCACTTTCTCTCTTGTTCACATCATTCCAGCCATACTGGCCTCTTCACTCTTGCTCAAACATACAGGCATGCCCCAGGATTAAGGCCTTTGCAATTGTGATTCCTTCTGCCTGGAATGCTCTTCCTTGATACGAGGTGCTTCCTCACTTTCTTTGTGCAAGTGACTCCTGATCTTCTCTGGCCACCCTAATTATAATTGCAACACCTTGTCCACTTTTCCTTCTTGACAATATTGTTAACAAACTATTTTATTTATATGTTTGCTTATCATCTGTCTCCTCCCACTACAAAATAAGCTCCAAGACAGCAGGAATTTCTGTTTTGTTCTGTTCACTGCTATATCCTACACACTGAATACCTAGTAAGTGCTCAATAAAAGAATAAATTAATAAAAAGGTGAAGAATTTTCCTAACAAACAGTAACAAACAATTTTTTTTTCTGTAAGTGTTCAGCAAAATTCAGACACTCCTGATCTAAAATATAGTTAGGCAGTGAAAAAAGCTGGTTAGGCAGTGACAGCAATGGGTTCTAAGCATTGACATTAGCATTTAACTCCTACCTCGTCTCATTTTTCTGAGAGAGAGCCAAGACATGACACATTTTAATTACTGTGACATCATTTCATTGTCAAAGAAACTGGTGAGGAAAGCCTGTGAAATTCTAAGGGCAGATGCTACCATGTTAGTCTTTTTCTTTCTTTCTTTCTCTAGCATTTCTCAAAGCATTAGGTTTTAAGCATCGAATAGTATCAGTTTTCCATAATGGACAAGAAACCTGGGTGTCCTTTTCAAAAGGCAAACAGCTTTTAATGGCAGAAACAAATCTTCTGTCTTTGCAGTTTCCCTAGATGCTCTGTCCCAGCGCCAGGTCTAGTTTCTCGGGGTTTCGATTAGACTCCTCACCCAGTTGACAAAAGGCTTTGCTGGATCCCTTAACAAAGTCATCTCCAGCTTTCGCTATTAGCCAACAATTTGTCGTGCTATATTTGCCAATGATTTCTTTGCCCTACCAAATTACTGGAGTTCAAATAGTTGGCAGTGGTTTGAAATGAACGGGTCTCCCAGCAACACCTGACAGAAAAACAAATATGAACCAGAAACTTTTGGTCTCGGTGGCATTCAGTCTCTCTTGCTTTGCCAAATCTCTGTGTGCTAGACAGTCAACCTTTGCAAATGGAGAGAGAGAATGAGAGGCAGAAAGCCACACTCACAACCTTCCAGGCATTCTAAAAGATGTGACTGTACCTTCACAGGCCCTGTTGAGGCTTTTACATAAACTCCCAGATCAGTCTCCATCTTGGCACGAGACAGTCCTCATTCAGATGCTGTGAGTAGAAGTCACCCACTAATTGTCCTCACAGATCATCCATCAGAACCCATAAGGCTGTCTTGTTGTAGGTTGCTAGAGAAAGAGAATAATGAGAACTATCATGTGAGCATTTGTGGGTGTAGGGTGACAGGTAAAAAGCAAGAAAATTCCAATGCTAATGTGGAAGAAGTCAAGGCAATGGAAAAGTGTCTTCAGTTACCCCCAACATTGCAGTGTGGTAATTCTGTAATCTTGGTAAAGCCTTTACAGATTTCTTATTAGAATAGTGAAGGGTATGTATAAATGGCCATCAGCTGAAGCAAAAGTTTTTATGTTGGTTTCCCTCGATGCAATTTCAGAGAGCTCACAAAGAACCTGATCATTCTAAAAATTGGCAGATCTTCAACGTGAAAGCAGCCCTGTCTCTCCTCCGGCCTCTGGACCTGTGAGTACTTGGGTGCTATTTATGTTTTGATTGACAAGTGTACACTCTGTCTAGATAAGAAGAAAAGCATCTCTTGCAATGATGCTTCAAAGGAGCAGCTGTCTGGAAAGATAAATCAATGCCAGTATAGTTCAAGAGCCAATCCAAATACCAGTATCTGTGGTAAACATTAACAGATGAAGCAAACACTTAAAAGAAGGGGATTACTCTAGGAGTCCACAGTGCACTAAAGATAGACAATGTGAGACATATTTCTTCTTATTTATTTTTCATTAAGAGATCATCCAACCAAAAATTATCATCTTTAAAAAATTATCCAGTTTTCTATTATTTGTGCCTGTTGTATTGCTTTCATTATTAGGAGAGAAACAATCACCTACTCTCCCTTTTTCTTAAATTCTTTGGCATGGCATTCAATTCTCCTAGTGATTTTGTGTCACATCCTTTCACATTCTACAAACCGCCACCCCCCCCCCATCATCCACACATTCTATCTAGTAAAGTCTGAGGGCCCATCCTTCCTTAAACTTGCATACATAAACTTTGCTTATTCTATTCCTTCTCCTTAGAATATACTTTCCCATAACCCCACTGGACCAAACCCTAATTATTGTTCAAATCCTAACTCAATTGGTACCTCCTTTGGGGAAATGCTTCCAAATGTCTTCTTAATTGAAATTTATTCTTGAAAGTGTGCTCCTCCAGCATACTGTAATAGGCCTACTGCAACATTTGCAGTGCTATGTAAGTGTCCATTGTTGATGGGCCTCTCCCTTCTATTCTACTGTGAAGTTTCTTGGTGGGCTTTTTGATATCTTACTCATATATCACCTGCTCTCTCATTAAATGTTTGATGGAAGAATACATTTTTAAAAGCCAGTCAGAACCTTTCTCTTTGCTCTCTTACTTTTTTTCACTCTTTCATTTTACAGATGAAAAAACTGAAGTCCAGAGAGATCCAGAGTCTTGCTCTAGATAACAATATCAAAGCTGAAGGGACAGATCAAACAATCTTTTATGATCCATAAACATGTTTAATATTAGGGCAATATAAGGTGTTTTTACAACTGACAAGAATCAGGTATGTGGTGGGAAAAGACCGCAAGTAGTATAAAGAGTAAGAAAGCAATACTAGTTATAAAATTCTGAAACTTAAGGTTAAAACTCCAGTGAAAGCACCTACATGCTTTGTGAAATGTATCAGTCTCTAGCAAAAAGAAGTATTCCTTCTGGATATGACATTTTCTTTCCTCAAAGTTTCAACATACACTCTAACACGCAGACACTATGGTACAGATGTCATGAGAGAAAGGTCAAGGCATGTGTTTTCAGGAACTTGGAGGGTCATCTCCATGGTGATTCCTAAGAGAGGGTGGTGAGGGTAGGGACTTTGATTCTGCTTTCCTTTACTTATGCATCATAATCATTTAAGTTCAGGAGAGTGCAACATGCAATCTTTAGCAAGTGAAACTTCATCCACTAGAAAAGAAATTTTCTGATGTTAATGACTTATGTAAATTCAATAAGTGTAAAGATTTTGGAGGGTTCTGATAATACCATGCTTATGGTTCTCACTGAATTAGCAGAATCAAAGACCAAGGCAAAGATTATTAACCTTTAGGCTCCAATCTCTCCAGCTCCCAGGGCCCCAGACACTGCAGGAACTGGTAGGCAAAGAGTTCTATTTAGACCAGAAAGAATCTGTTTGTCAGTGACTTTCTGGAAGCTACTAAAAGTGAGAAAGTATAATTTCATCATTATCACATCAACATGCCCATTGATGTGTTTATAATGTATGGGAGCATTTCTAAAGCATTTGGCCATAATTTCTGGGTCAATTCACTGGGCAATCAAAATTCTCCAAGAGTGCTATGGAACAAGATGCTAATGGCATGTAGCATGGCAGAATGTCAAAGTGATGATAGTTAAAGATATGCAAGATGTCAACAAGGGTGGTGGCAAGAAGAGATAAGGAACTTTGGCTCCGTAGGAAGAGAAAGGCCTAGTTTAGCTAAAAGAACATTTTACTCCATAATCATCATCATCATTCTATTACTAAGTAATCATTACAAGGAACCATTGAGTTAGGAATACTTCACACACACACACACACACACACACACACACACTCACTCACTCACTCACACACACACACATACAGATACAGTAGACAAGATTTTTTTTTTTTAAGCCACAGGCATGCAAAAATATCAAATAACCAAAAACCAAGAGAAAAAAACCCAGGAAATTGTTCAAATATGCAATCAGATCATATGAGCAAAAATTAAGAGGAGTTAAAAGAAAAAAAAAAGCAGTTAAATGATCAGAAGTTAGAGTTATCAGACATAGGTTTTAGAATATCAGTGACAGTTATTCAAGTAAATAAGTGGCAAGAGAGTTTCACCAGATAACATCATCCATAAGATGCATCAGATGGAAATTATGGAGATAAAAAAATATAATAAACTATATCAAAAATTTGATGGATGAGTTAATTGATAAACAAGGAACATCCAGATTAAAATTACAATGAGAAATAAGGAATGGCAAGTCTAGAGAAGACCGTAAGAGAAAACACTGCAAGAAATATATGAGACATTGTAAAAGTTATATATGACAAGTATTAGTCACAGAAGGAAAGGGGGAAAATAATGGGTCAGAAGCAGTATATAAAAACAGTCTAGCTGTGAATTTGCAAACTGACAATTGACATAAAACAACAGAGACATAAAGAGTCTAGAAAGTCTACCAATGTCTAGCAGTATAAATATGAAGAAAAGTATATTTACATACATCACAGTAAAAGCGCTGAAAATGAAAGTGAGACAAGGCTCATTTCTTTCCAAGAGCAATAATAAGACAAATGGCTAACTTTTCAACTGAAACTCTAGGTTGTTTAGAAGACAGTGAAAAGACATTTTTTAAATGCCAAAAGAAAATACCACCAACCCAGATGCCTATAGTTAGAGAAAATAAACTTCAAAAATGAAAGTGAATAAAAAAGAATATTGTTCCTATTTCATGTTGTAGTTAAAAGAGTAGATTCCAAAACAAAATGTAAAGAAAGAAAGAAAGATAGATAGAAAGAAAGAAAGAAAGAAAGAAAGAAAGGAAGGAAGGAAGGAAGGAAGGAAGGAAGGAAGGAAGGAAGGAAGGAAGGAAGGAAGGAAGGAAGGAAGAAGAAAGAAAGAAAGAAAGAAAAGAAAGAAGAAAGAAGAAAGAAAGAAAGAAAGAAAGAAAGAAAGAAAGAAAGAGGGAGGGAAGGAAGAAAGGAAGGAAAAAGAAAGAAGAAGGGAGAGGGAAGGAAAGAAGAAAAGAGAAGAGAAAGGAAAAGAAGAAAAGAAAAGAAGGGAGGAAGGAAGCTAACTTCTAGAAATGAATTTAATAGAAATCTTCATAGCATTAAAGTGAGCATATTTTCTTACACAGGACACAAAAGTTACTTATGATAAAGGAAAAGATTGATAAGTTTGATTTCATAAAATTGGGAATTTTGTTTATCAAAAAACCATTAAAAAGTGAAAAGACAATCCCATACAAGGAGAAGATGTTTGCAATATATGTGTGTGACAAAGGGTTCATATCTACTACCTATGAAAACGCCTATGAAACAGTGAGAAAAAGACCAGGAGCCCAATATTTATGCAGTGGTCAGATAACTTTTTCAAGTATTTTCACAAAAGATGATATCCAAATGGTCAATAAGCATTTGAGGTTACTCAACATTGCTAGTTATCAGAAAAATTGTAATTAAAACAATAATAAGATATAAGCATAAGAATGGCAAAAAATGAAAAAGATTTAAAATATCAAGTGTTGTAAGAATAAGGAACACCCAAAATCGTCACTGGTGCATTTAAATGGGTACGAATTTTGAAAACTGTCGAGCAGGATCTTCTAAAGCTTAACGCATACGTAATCTATTACCCAGAAATTCCACTTCTAGGTATAAACTCACAGAAATACATAGCAAAAGACATGTAAGCTATGATTATAGAAGTATTACTTATAATACTGTTCCCAGCCCATTCCATTCCACCCCTATTACAGTTAGTCGGAGACTCTATACTGGACAAAGAGATCTAACATGGAATCATCAGAAAAGAGATCTAAGTTGCCTAAATGAAATGCACTTATTGCTTTGAATCTCAAGGTCAAAATTAAAAGCTTCTTTGAACACATCTTCTCATTGACCAGCTATCAATCCCAATAGGAATCTACCTGTGGGAACATTCTGGTGAGATTAGAGGAGAGACTGGCTTTCTGCATCTCTAAAGAATTGATAAGTATCCATGAACAGTTTATTCAGAAAACAGCTTTCCAATAGTAATTACACAGTGGACAGCAGATACAGTTTCTAAGCATTTCTGTAACTAGCACACAAATGGTAGGGATAAATGGTCAATTACTCGCTTCATTAATAACAAGCAGAAGTTAAAAAATACAGAAAAAATTGTAAATCGTAACATGTAAAGACATGGAGTTATTTCTCTTTTTTTCTATTTATACCATAGCACACCCAATAGTCTTTTG
Source organism: Eonycteris spelaea (assembly GCA_003508835.1). Classification (NCBI taxonomy): domain Eukaryota; kingdom Metazoa; phylum Chordata; class Mammalia; order Chiroptera; family Pteropodidae; genus Eonycteris; species Eonycteris spelaea. The sequence goes on from PUFA01000189.1 coordinate 1,567,252, forward strand.
GAAACAAGGTTTTTAATGCATAGATACATTATTAAGCATTGGCATGATGTTTTAGATGTCTTATTTTTAACATACTATTGAAATAACATATTCAAATAAAACCTCCTGTCCTCATTTTAACTTTGCTGGAGGCAGAACCACAAAAGAGGGCAGCTTCCACATCTCCTCTCTACCTACACGAGCCCACTTGGAAGCACAGAAAAGGTTCCAGAATCACAAGAAACTCTAAGGCCACAGTGGCTGAACTTGGAATTCAGACAAATTCCTCATGTGTCCCCTGCAATTCTCAAAAGCATTTTCCACAGTGCACTTGGATGATTACCCAGGAGGTGATGTCTGACTGTCTTTGTTCAGGAGATGTTGTAAGTTGAGGGTAATCTTTCGTCAGTGTTCAAGGAGAAGGACCTTTAAACACAGAAACTGAGGGTTCCAATCGAGGGTTAAACCAGAGGTCAGGCACAGGAGCGTGCAGGACCTGGTAAAAGCACAGCAAATTTTACCCTCATTCCAAGGGTGCAAGTCTGGGCAAGGAAATTGACTTTCCTCCTGAATTTAAGGAATTCTTGTCTGACAAAGGGGACAAAAATGCTCGCCTTGAGAGGTTTCTGTGGAGATTAAATGACATAACTCATAGAAAGTACTCAGCCTGGCAGGGCCTGGTACAGAGTAAACCCTGAAAATGACAATATTTTTATTGTCGTTATTGTTATCACAATAGGAATTCTTCTTATTATTCTATTATCTCAGACAACTAAAGGTAATTTCCACATTAAAGCACAGCAGCATTATTTGATATCATTTGGGAAAGAAATACTCTTCCTCTTATTCTACAGCTTTTTGTACTTACTTACTAGCCCACCGTGAATTTGTTTCATCCCTTTTATTACAATATCCACTGGATCAGAAATATTTTTAATGAAGAACAACAACAACAATAATTAACGCAGACCAAGTTAGTATAGGGAGCCAGGTATGCATCTGAGGGCTTTACATGCAATAGCTCACAACTGCCTCACAATGCAGGTACTTCGGGTATAGCCACACGATAAATTCATTAAAAGAATTCCACTGTATTTCTTTGATCTACTGCCCAGACCAAGATTTGTTGTCTGGCCTTTAGGGAGAGAAAATCCCATTTTTATTATCTGATGGTAGTGTGCACAAGGTACACAGATGACATGAAAGAAGAGGGTACCCAGCCGTGGCCCTGGAGGCCAGCAAGGATGTCACACAGAAGAAACCCTGATCGGGGTTTTAAAGGATGAGTTAAGACTCGCCAGGCAGAGCACAGTCAGAAAAGGCCAGAGCAACATAGACCCTCTGGGGACTGGAAACACCACAAGGGCTGGAATTGAGAAAGTGACACAAATTGGAAAGACAAGATCAGAGATAAAGAGGAAGCCAGGGCCAGACTGTGAAAGACCCACACATCAAACTAGTGTTTGCACTTGATGTTGTAGGGATTGTGGTAATAGGAGCGTTTGAAAGGATTTGAGTTGGGGTTTTTGTATGATCCTTTCCCATACATTTTACAAAAGACTTCTCTTGGAGGCAGCATGGAGGAGGTATGTAATACTAGACATTAGGATATATTGAATACAGAACATACGAAATATAGATTATAAAAGATGAGAAGGTCATGAGGGAAGTCAGGGGAGCTGAAAAAGAGCAGATTCTGGAAAAGAAGACATAGAATGGGTGAGGATTAGCGGCTGTTGGGTGCAGCTGGTGACAGGAGGGGAGAGGCCAGCAAGATGCCCACCTCTCACTGTCTGAATGAAAGCTGGCAACCGCAAACCAAACAAGGACACAGGACGGGATGTAGGGTTTTGAGTATTGGCATGAGTGAAGAGTAACAGGAATTTGCCAAATTCCTAATTACTAGGTTGGCAAATATTAAAAATTTAAAAAAATCAAGGAGGGGCTCCCAATGGAACTCTAGGAGAGTCTCCTAGTGATTGGCACCTTGCCGTAGGCCAGACAGCCTTGTGTTTCAGTCCTGTTGCTGACACCTGCAAGCCATATGGGGCTGTGTAGAATTGTGGATCAAATGTCAAATGCCATACATTTTGGCTACAAAATTTTACTTCTGGGAATTAATCAAAGGGGAACAACTAGGAGAGCTTAGGATGTATGAATGAAGCAGCTCCCTGTAGCAACATTTAGAGTAGCAAAAAAAATGTAATTAACTTATATTCAACAATAAGAGATAGGAGTCCTGCAGTCCCCAACCTTTTTGGCACCAGGGACCGGGGCTCCTATGAGAATCTGATGCCTGATGACCTGATGCGGAGCTGAGGAGGTGATGGTAGCACTGGGGAGCGGCTGCAAACACAGATGAAGCTTCCCTCACTTTTCCGATGCTCACTCCTGCTAAGCAGCCTGGTTCCTAACAGGCCTTGGACCTGTCCTGGTCCATGCCCCGGGGGTTGGGGGTGTAGAATATGGCAGCCCTCCAGTATCTGCAGTTTCACCTTCTACAGTTTCAGTTACCTGCGGTCGACATAGTTTGCAAATATTAAAAATAAAATTCCAGCAATAAACAATTCGTAAGTTTTCAACTGTGTGCCATTCTGAGTGATGTGATGAATTCTCTCGCTGTCCTGCCTGGGACGTGAATTGTGCCTTCATCCCGCAGTCTCCAAGCTATAGAGGTTCCTGAGCATTGGTCAGTAGCCATCTGGGTTATCAGATCGATCGTCACAGTATCTCAGTGCTTGTGTTCAAGTCACCCTTATTTTACTTAGTAATGGCCCCAAAGTGCAGGAGCAGTGACACTGGCAATTTGGACATGCCAAAGAGAAGCTGTAAAATGTTTCCTTTAAATGAAAAGGTGAAAATTGTCAACTTAATAATGTATTTAACCATCTTGTATCATCACAAAAAATAAGGGTGAGTACAGCACAGTATTTTGAGAAACAGAGAGAGACTACATTGATATAGCTTTTATTATAATATATTATCATTATCCTATTTTATATTAGTTATTTTTGTTAATCTTTTACTGTGCTTAATTTCTAAATTAAACTTCATCATATATATTTTTAGGAAGAAAGATAGTACATAGAGGATTCAGTACTATCAGTTTTAGACATCCATTGATGAGGGGGGACAATGCAGCCAGTAAGATGTTACGTAGTCATTTTCGTATTTATTTATATGAAAGATGCTCGCCACTCTGGGGAAAAGGCAGGCACACATCCAGCTGTCCAAACCAATGCCATCTCATTCATCCTCCACCTGTTCTTCTCCCTAAGTGCTGTCTCTTCCACAAGCCGCCTCTGACCATCCTCCCACATCACTATCATCATTTCACCCAGTTTATAGCGTTAGTATATTCCTCAGCCTTCTTAATGATCATGAGCTTGTTCCCCTATAGAAACTCGAGAGTACTGTGGTACATTTAAGTGAGATAATTTGCATTAAATTAGATAATATGCAAATACATAAAAGTGTGTAGTATAAAATAAGTACTAAATAATTGCTAATTGCCATTATTATTATTCTGTCTTTCTAACAACCCTGTGCTAAGTATTTGTTTTTATCTTTCTAATATCACTGTAGATGTCTCAAAAGCTCCTTGTAAATAGTAAGTAAATACTTGTAATTGAAGATAATAAAATACATATCAATATTCAGGAAAAACAGATTATTTCTTAATGTCACAAGGAAACAGGCCATTAAATATCTTTCTATGATGAAAACAACATTTATCATACATAGGATGAACATATTTGTAGTTGATTAAAATAGAATGAATAGTGAAGTTTTCCCCTACTTAAATATTTATAATTCGGCCAATCCTTAAAAGAGGACTTGGATAACATTAACTTGTGCTTTAAAATTAATCTTTAAAATATTGGCCATCGATAAAGAAACAAACCCAATCAAAGATTCTGGAACATTTGAAAACCACATGCCCATCCCCAAACTTGACACCATTCTCATGGGTCGCTGAGCGCTTTATTTGGGAACACACGTGGTTCCTGAAGCCAGTGCACATGGAACCGCTGCCCACGACTGCTTTTTAGTGCAAATCTAAATACATTATGATTAAGAACTAAACAATTTTCAGGAAACTAGAGCAAAATACACAGACACACAGATTTATAAATATACACATGCCCTCCCACACACATGTAATCCATGCATACCATAAAAAATCAGAACGAATGTACAGTCTACCCCACACCTTTAACACATATAGGAATGTAGCCCAGAGTCAGCGGGCCAGCTCAGCATCACAGCACCCAGCTTCTCAGAGGGCGGGAACATGAAGCGCGGCATTCATGTAACCTTTGGGAATCTGCATTCTTCAAACCCATTACTAGAAATAGCATCTTTTCATACATTCCTCCCTTCTCCCTACCTCACAATCAAGTGCCTTAGAGCCGGTCATCTTCAGCTCCTATTTGAAATATGTAAGTTCTAAAATGACATCAGAGCTGTCAATCAATACATGAGCCCGTCAGCTAACTATTTGAGGACACGGGGCGGGGGGTGGGGGGAATGTGTAGTTCACTTTTTAGCAAGAGTAAAATCTCACCATGATCGTTTTTTTAAATCATCTCTTTCTCTTATGCTTTGGGGAAAATTAGCTTTTCTATCCTACTTATGCTTTATTTACATGCCCTCAAATTGCTTATTTAACTATTTTTAAACACATATTTAAAAAATTTTTCAAGTTATATATTTTCATATAGAAAAAGGCTTGTCATTTTCAATATAAAAAGGTAAAATTAAGTAGTTTCCTGAAAGACGTTGGTTCAGAAAACTAAAAGTACTAAGAAGTCAAATGAGGAGAAGTAAAACAATCAGAGTGGTATCAATACATGTCAAACACTCATGTGTGCACACATGCACATACACATACACACACTGATTAATAAAGTGGTACATGCTATTATCTGATATTCTTTAAAAAAATAAAACGGTATTTACCCTGGGATACTTAACACTCCTCAAATTTTTTCTACAAAGTCACTTTGCATTGGCTTCCCGTCTTTTTTTTTTTCCTCTTTTTGCAGTCTTAGTTATTAGACCAGTATTATTTAAATGTAGTGATTCTGAGTAATACACACATTTTTCCTATATTTTTCCTCTCGCCTCTCCTTTGTGACTCTCAGAGTTCTGTGTATCTCCTCTATTGTAATAGGCTGATTGCCTATTGTTCTCCCATAAGAAAAATGACTTGTTAATGAGAGTATACTAAATATAAAACTGAGTGTGAAAAAATCTTCTTTCTATGGAATATTGGGAGTTAAAGGGGCAGTTTGGTTAGGCACAGGGGCAAATTCTGTTTCTGGTTCCAGGAGAGAGAAACTTGCTTTTTCAGTTCCTCAAAATCTACCAAAAGCCATTCTGCATGGCCACCAGAACGCCACCTGAAAAGGCTGTAGTTAAAAATCACGCCTTGGGCAGAATTTCTGATAGACCATGACAATGGAGCAGCCCACTCACGTAATAGTATGAAATTTAAGGGAGAATCGGCTGCCAAGTGTGAATCTAAGAAAGCCCATCCTAATTTGAGGACAGGTTTTGTTAATAAACCAGGACATAAAGGTTTATCATCCCCTTCCTAAATTAAAAAATAATAACAACTTCAGTGGCAATAAAACGCCTTTGGTTAAACTCTGCTTGCATTAAAGTATTGCCCACAGCATCATATCTTTTATACTGGTGGACGGCTCTGCTTCAACTGCTCGAAATCTTAAGCAACGTACATTTAACAGCATGACACGCTAAAGCGAGAACGAATTTCTTTTCTTCACACCAGATAGGAATAAGAAACGTGAGTGTTGTTCACAATGAAACGGTATCTATAAATCCAGTGTTTTATCATCCCATTTCAGACAATAAAATTAGAAGATTCATCAGTTACACCTCCACTCATGAACTATATCTGCTGAGGTACGGGGGCCCTGTGGGAAGGCTGATCCGGATAGCACATTCCAAGGGGTGAAGTCATACATCAACGAACATCACAGGATTAGTAGGCGCTGTGACCTTCATCTCTAGCTGCATTTGCATAACGCTGTAGGATGTCAGGAGCATGCCAGGAGACAGAATTATTAGAAATTCGCTTATTACCAACCCTGTAACTCATGGGCCTTTTGGAGATCTGATTTCATAATTTCTCTACATACAAAGACATTCCTAAACAACATTAAGATATACTCAAAATTGACTAAAAACTATTTCCTTATTATTAGGATGCTATCTTAGAGGAAAAAAATAAGCAGTATTTCACCTATTTCTTCTGTCTCTTCTTTTTCCCAGTTTCTAATTCTAACCCACATTCACACTCTTTGTCCTCATGATTCTAACAATGACACATGATATTTGTGAGGTGTTGAAAAGTTTTAGAGAGCTCCCACCTTCATTATCTCATGTGATCCTCAGGCAAGCAACTTGAGGGGTGGCGGGGTGGGGGGCTGCGTGGAGCAGAAATGGCTTAATGGCTCAACCAAGTCCCAGGGTGAAAACTCAGATATTCTGAATACTTTTCAGTGTTTTTTTCTTTTTCTCTCTCTCAATATGCTATGCTACATTTCCTTTCTCAATGTTCCAGTGATATTAGCAAACTAGGTAAAACACATGTCAGGAATTTTGTTTTCTGTATTCTTTTTTTTTTTTTTTTTTTTTTCTGTTTGACAGAATACCTGTAGAACCAAAGGAAAATAACATAGAGTTCTCTGGCCACATTCTCCCTATTTGAATCATATTAGGTGGGCATTATGGCTACTTCAAGCTCAGAAAATTACCCTGACTTAACTGGTTTGGGAACATCTGGAAATTTGTTAACCATGTAGAATGAACTACTCCAGAACCTAATAGCTTAAAAAAAAAAAAAATGAACATTTATTACCTTTGACAGCTTCTCTGCGTCAGGAATTTGGGAGCAACTTAGCTGGGTAGATCGACTTGGAGAAGTCTTTTATAAAATTGCCATCGATATCAGCTAGAGCTGCAATTATCTGAAGACAAGAGGATCAGCTTCCAAGATGGCTTGCTCACACGCCTGGCAAGTTGGTGCTGGCTGCTGGTAGGAGGCCTTGTTCCTCTCCATGTGAGCCTCTCCAGGGCAGCTTGAGTGGCCTCAAAACCAGAGCAAGCGACCCAGGAGAGCAGGTGGAAGCCACAATGCCATTTATGACTCAGCCTCCAAAGCCATAAGCCTCACACTTCACGTGTTCCAGTCATCACACCAGCCAGCCTGGATTCAATATGCGGTAAGACCACATGCAGGTGGGATCATTGGGTTCATCCGAGGGCTGGCATGATTACTGTGGACTTCCCTAAGTGAGCCATTGAATATCCCATGTCTTCCAAGAAACAAGAATGTCCTGGGTCATGAGCATCCTGACAGAGGGTTGATATTGTGTCTGGTACAGTTGCTCAATCTCTCATATGTGTGCAAGCCTCTCCCAGTGGTATTGGGTTGAATAAAGGACGGAGCTCACATGGCCTTGCTGCTCTGGAACACAGAGGTCCTGAGACCTCCAAGTGCCTCTGGACTTTGGAAGGGCGTCCCTTGTCCACCTGATCACAGCTTAACTTGACAACATTCAGAGCTGCAGCCCCTGAAGTAACATATGATCTATCCTCTCTCTGCTTGCACTCCAGCAGTGACACCCTCACATCCCTACCCCCCGTGCCAAAGCCCCTCGCCCTTGCTGGCTGTAGGACACATTGAGCCTCTGCTGCATTCTCCTGAGACCTCCTGGACCAGAAGGTCCCCTGCAGCCTCCTGCAGAATCAGACAGACAACGGCCATCCTCAGCGCTTCCCTCACTTACCTAACACACCCGCACCTGTCAGCTCACATCCAGCATGCTCTCTTCTCTCCTTCTCACTACCAGTCCGCAGTGGGGAGTCGTGCTTTCCCCATCTCTCCCCCACGTGAGGCTTCCCTTACATAACATTCTAAGATTTCTTCCCCAAGCCTGACTTTGAAGCCTGTTATGCCACTAAAATGCTGACGAGTCCTTCTTATCCTGGGACAATAAAGAAGGCTTTAAGGAGAATAAGGACTGGAGAGGAACATTTAAAGAGGAAAGCCTAATATTTGTTTTAAAAAAATAGCTTGTTTAAGCAAGTTTGAGTTCTACAGCATAAACTTAGAGTCCTAACTAATGTCATCAAGCAACAGCAAAACAGTCAAGTAACATTCATTCAGTCCCTTAGTCACAAACTATAGAGATTTACCGAATCCAGGAAATCTGAGTACAACTCATCTCCTGTCATTAAGCTGCTCACAATCTAGAAAAAGAAAGATTTTTTTTTTAAAGGATGAATTAATTATGTTCCCTAAAAGAGGGGTGATCAAAGGGCCCCCCACAGACAGAAAGGTGATTAATTCTCTCAGGGAGGAGTGAGGACCCCTTCACAGCATGGGGAGAAGATGGCTCAGCTCTGTAGCCAGCCAAGCTCTTCCCTACCCAGGTTGCCGATTCAATTGATTAAATTTAAATCTGTGAACAAGGAGCTTCACAAGCCTGAATCCTGAGTGGGGCAGGGATCATAAAGATTTTATCCTGCTTTATGTTTGGACAGTACAGACGTACAAACACGCAGCACAGTTCTACCTTCGATTCTCATTTTTGTTTACTTTGACATAAAATGCAAGTGAAATGATATTAGATGTATTGGCAAGAACTCAGGGACACAGTCGCCCCCACACTGCTGGAGAAGTCTGCTATGGTTCTTCTAGATGCTCCAATAGCCCCTGAGTCACCCTTTGTATGACATTCGACACTGCTGTTAATTTACATATTTAATGGATGTCTCTATGAGGACATAGTTTTGTGCCATCTCATCCACTGTTTATATCCCCATTTCATAGCACGATTAGGCCATAGGCTGAGTGCTAACACTTGTTAGCAAGCGAGTGTTGGATGCATGATGAATGAACACGACGTTTTAGGATGGCCATTTGGCTACATGAATCAGAAGTTCTTAAGTCTCCTTAGGGATCTATCCTGAGGAAAAAATAATGGATGTGTGTATGTAATTATTTACAGAAATATTCAGAACAACACAGTTTATGCTAAGAGGAAGTCAGGATTAATTGGCATGTCTAACGGTAGTCTTATTTACAAAATTATGGTACTACCTTAGAAAGGGCTACTATGCAACCACTAAAAATGGCAATAGCTATAATAAATTTATCACATTTTGGAAAATCTGTGTTTGCTGTTGTGTGTAAGTGTATAGTAAAAGAAAGAGGCCAGAAGAATGGGCACTCGTGTTAATGGTTTTCTTCAGCTGGAAAGTTTTCAGTTCACTCTGATTATTTTATTATTTTTGTTTATCTTCAAAATGTTCTAAAATGATTGTATTTTTTTTCATTATAAGAGTAAAGCAATGATGACTCCCCCCCCCAAAAAAAAATGGATTAACTGTGTCTCAATGTGTGTCCCAGAAAGCTGGTTAATTGAACTCAAACTCATCAATGTGTCCACATTTTCAGCGAGCCTCCTGCCCCCAGTCTCCAATGGGAAAGTTATGGCCAAGCACTTCTCCAAGGTACTAATGACAGGATACACATCCACGCTCCTTCCATCCTGCTCACCAGAAGATGATGGCAGCAGTATTAGGTAAGGTCCAAGCAAGTCTTCGATGAAGTCATTTAAGCAAGTCATTTCTTTCTTGATGTCAGCACTGATCCGGGCTCAGCCAACCCTAATATCTCCTTATGCACGTAATCATCAAAACATGAATGGGCCTCACTGCTGACAGCAATTCAGAAAAATAAAAACACCAACAGTGGGCCATCCCACCTCGCAACAGCTATCTCTGAGAATCGGCGTATCTGTTGGTCCTGACTGATAGCCCTCTCTTCCTAAGCCACCTCAAAGTGCATTGGCACCCAAAGTGGACTGAAGATCCGTGATGGGCCCGGGCACGTGGTACATGGCTAAGAGCACAGAGTGTCTCCCAAAGCCACAAACGTCAACTACCAGACTGTTCTTTCCAACTGCATGGGGAAAGCGGTGGAGAGGAGGAGAAGGGGAAGCTATGATCCGATTTCTTCAGTCCGAGGAGTAACTGCCTCAGCTAAAGCCATGCATAAGGCCCCTTCACAGTCCAGTTTGAATGTTTCCTAAGCCTCGCTGTTGCTGCTCTCTCCCAGCTTAATTTATCTACATATTCCACCTCACCCTGACCTTGATGAAACTCATTTTTTGAGTCTGTGACTTCTTCTATGAAAGTACTTTTAACTCATCTTTTTCTAAAGAACTCATTTTTCGAAAACGAAAATGAGTGATGAAGTTCTTAATGAAACGATTGCTTCTGTAAATGATAGACAAAATGCCCTGATGAATCCTACAGGATAATGGTTTCTTTAGGAATGTTTGCCATCATTACCTACCCTGAATTTCAGATGCTACAGCTTTCACCCCCAAAACAAAGCAACACAATTAATGTGATTACAAAAGAACCATTTATAGTTACAAATTACCTTCATTTTAGATTGATCAAAGCACTCCACTGATTATCACTTATTCTGATTCACTATAATTTTCACGTTGCTCATTGCTATCGAACTAAGGGCTTTAATCCTTATAGTTAGTTTCATTTTGTATTAAAAAAAAAAACAACAACAACAAATTGAAGGACAAATCAGGGCGCTGTGCAAAAGTTCCTTAAGAATTTATTTTTTTCATACCCAGTTTCCCAGTTAATATCCTTTTTCCCCAAAGAGCTCATTACAATTGTCTTGATAGGTCCAGAGTTCATGAAAACCTGTGCAAGGGGGAAGAGGAGAAGGAAGAGGAGGTTGCTAAATTAAAATCTGCTGTGAAGGCCTTAGATATGGATTTTAAATCTTAACAGAACAGGACTGACTCCTCTGACACCTTCTCAGACTGAAAGATGACAGCATAGACTTTTCTCTCGGCTTAACCCTACATTCGTTTTTTCCTTGCCAATTTACTTGATGCATGATTACCCGGTTACTATTGGCCTGTCTACAAAAAATTATGTTGTATTGACTGCAAAGAAAGGGCTCATAATTTTATGTGTATTCAATCTATCCCATAATGTTCTCAGGGCAGTACCTAGTTCTCCAGGAGTGTGACTAAAGAAACATTGAGTTGAAAAGCACAGACTAGAAAAATTGCTTCTATCCAACACAAACAAAAATAAGCATCTAGAATCACATGCATTTATTCTGCCCCTTACAAAACCTAAGATGATTTCCTAGTCCTAAATAATAACCACACTTTTATCCCATGACTCAAATTCTTTCTTAGAAATTGGCTGCCAAGTAAGCTAAATATGGGCATTCTGAGTGATAAAGAGGGAATTGGATTCCCCTGCTGGGTTGCAAGACAGCCATCAGTACAAGCACAGAGCAACAAAGAGCTTCCTTTTTCCTTCTGCCTGGGTTTCCTAACACAGCCTGGCCAGACCTCGGAAATGGCCTCAGTTTCCATGACATCTTGCTATTAAATGAGCCATGGTCAAGAAACACCCTTTTGATCCATTGAAAGCTGGATACTCTTTGGATCTATCCAACTCACCAAGTCTCAAATTCTTTCAGTCTCAAATGTTTAGGGTCAGTAGGTCCTAGTATAATTTACTAATAATTTTATATTGATATAGTGACTTAAAATTTTTAAAATCTCTCTAAAGACATTGCATTAGTTTGCTAGGGCTAGCACAACAAACTGACACAGACTGGGTGACCTGAACAACAGAAACTTATTTGCTCACAATTCTGGATGCCAGAAGTCCAAGATGAAAGTGTTGGCGTAGTTAGTTTCTTCTAAAGCCTTGCTCTCTTTGACTTGCAGCTAGAAATTTTCCTCAAGTGTCTTCAGGAAGCCTTTCCTTTGTGTATGCTTCTGTCCTTATCTCCTCTTTTTATAGGGACAACCCTCATATTGGGTTAGGGCCCACCCAGATGGCCTCATTTTACCTTAGTTACCTTTTTAAAGACCCTATCTCCATATACTATCACATTCTGAAGTACGAGAGATTAGGATTTCAACATATGAATGAGGGGAAGATGAAACAATTCATCTTACAAAAGAAAACAGTATTACCAAGCTCACCCAGCTTTAGGTGATATAGCTAAAATTTGATTCCTGGGGCTCTAATTCCCACATGCCAAGCTCACTATAGTCTGCTGCTATTCCAATAATTAACTTGTGTTTAACTGGGTAACATTTACACCTAAGAGATTATTTTATGAACCTCCCAAGGAAAGCAAATCAGATATTACTCAAGGAACCATTTGGCCATATTTTATACATGCTACTTTGGAAAGCCTGGGGACAGAGCAAGAAGATCAAGAATTCTCCAGCAGCATATTCTTTACTCATAACCTTTCCCCACTAACCAGACCTTGACTTTGAGGATTCAATAAAAGGACCATTTCTCCAAAGCTTGACTCTCAGAAGAATCCCAAACTTTGGATGACGCTCAGAGGCAAATTTGTCCAAGGCAACAGGATGAGTATTGGCCTCCAAGACTGACCCTGACTGATCTCTGTCAAACCTCAAGGACTAGCTAAATCTGAGAGTAGATGGATGAGTCTAAGGATGAGAGACAGTAGATGTGCAGTGTTCCTGGTCCCTTATATTATCAGCCCCAAAGGAAAGTACCCCCATGGCTTTTGTGTTTTAAATACACAAGAGTATTCTTTTTTTTTTTTTTGGAAGGTTAAAAAATGTAAACAAAAGTTTTTGAGTGTTTATTGATAGTTTCTTCCAAAAACAAGCAAAGTGAAACAAGAAGTGTGTTACTAAGGACCATGTATTCGGCACACAAAAGACTTTTTCTATGTGTGCCGATTCAGAAGTCAAGAGAACTTCATTCCTTCATTCAAGTGCCTGGTCCTGGTGTTAGTGAGGAAACTAGTAGAGTTCTCTACTAGATCTCCCAATTTCAGTTCTCTCGCCTGTAAAATGTAGGCTGGACTAGATCTTCTTTAAGATTCTCCTAAGCCTAACTGTTTAAGTTAAGGCAAATTCAACTTTTTTTTTTTTTTCCTACTTTATGTTCACCAGCTCCTCAAAGATTTAGTTGATGCAAAATGCAAAAGCTAAAGTGCCTTTCCCTAGTTTTAAGTCAATGTTGTCTTCTCACTTTACATGAATCTCCCATGTCACTTGCTGCGGCTAACCTAGTGATGTGGGGGCAGGGACAAGATCCTTTGAGAACAATGACTAGACAGCAAGTGTTCCCACAGAACACTCAGAGGAAAGGTGGCAGAACCAGAACCCACACAGGGTTTAGGAAAGATGCAAATTCAGGAAGAGTCAGGCGCAGCAACTTTTAGACTTAGATCCAGAAATTTATAAATAGGAAAACACAAACAGGCCAAAGCAGGTTGGGGTCAAAAGGGATGGTGACAGAAGAGGTGAAGCATGGAGGCTGGTTCTGGCCAAGTGGAGAGGGTGTGGCGCTCACCACTGCTTTTACATGGCCACCTGTGATAGATCACATTTTCCAAAGGTGGCTACAAGAGCATCTTCTGTTCCCAAGCTTTTATAGAAATGTGACACTCTCCCATCAAGAGGTGAATTCTACTTCTTTTTCTCTTGAATCAGGGCAGGATTATGACTTACTGGTAACCAACAGAACACAGTAGAAATGACACTGAGTGATTTCTAAGACTAGGTCACGAACACTGATGCACTTTGCTCCCCAGACCACTGGAGTTAGAGTCCTGAGCCTTCGTGTAAGCTGTCCGACTGCTTTGAAACTCCTGTGCGATGCAGAGCCCCAACTAGCCCACGTGGAAAGATCCATGGAGAAGCGCTGGGACTGCGTCATGAGAGAGAGCTGTCCAGCCGTCAATCAGCTGCTCCAGCCACCTCACTGTTACAGCCCCCACTGCTCTGGCTGCATGAGAGATTCTAGGCCAGTAGCACCCAGCTGATTTCCTCCTGAATTCACAGCTCAGAAAAGTTATGAGAGATAATCAAATGATCGTTGTCTAAGTCACCAAGTTTTGGGGTGCTCTATTTTGCGGCAATAGACGACTCATAACATCATCTTTATTCCCTACCCCCACTCTCCAGTTCAGATTTCAGTCTGTGTTCTTAACGCTTGATCTATAGATGCAATTCTTTTTCTTCAGTGTCAACATTATGCTAAAAACTGAAGCATCCAGAGAAGCTGATCACAAGGTCTTAATGTTGTTTTCTGCTCTCTTCATCAAGAAATAAGTAACCCTAGTATGACCGTTTTTATCTCCTGTTTACATGCAAATATTTTTAAGAACTGAACTGCCCCAGTTGTTTATGACTGCATTCATATTATCTGAAAACTCAAAATTCAAAACATGTAATAAAATCAGTGATTTATTGGTCTCAAATCTCTCTCCTCCCAGAATCCACTGCACCAACTATATTTAACTGAGCTTCTCATTTGGAGGAGGGGACGTTTTATCTTATTTTTATCCTTTCCTTTGATCTTATCTTGGCTACTAAACAAGATTTTTTGTCAATTTGATAACTGACATCTAAAGGCACTCTCCGTTCATTAAGAAAAAAAAATAATGATGGTTCATCTGTTTAGGAAAAATGCAAAAGAGGAATGATCAAATTTTATAACATTATGGTCAATGTAGGTGGTTGAGCCTGAATGTGTTCAAATCTCTGAATACAGATGGATGCTCTTAAGCTAATTTTTATATTAAGAAATTGTTGTTTATCCTAATTGCTCTCAAGAAAGTGACTGCATGTCCTTAATAAGAAGAGAGGAAGTGGATTGATATTCCTAATTCCATTTTTAGTGAAATTACTGAAATTATAAAAAGGAAAAAATCGTGCCATTTCAACCTGTCCACATTAGCACTTTATAACTCACAGAAGTATGATCATTTAATGTTGTATTGTCAGCCAAAAAAATTCCCATCCTCAAGAAATGTTCATTTACCCTTGAAATTGTTTTGCTAACACCACAAGATGTATTCTGACGCGAGGCTTGACTATATTGTTGAATCAGTGTCGATTTAAACATAGATTAACCTCCCACATAGCCACCATCTCTAGAAGGAAATGATAACCATCTTCCTACAACGCCAAAACTAAATAAAATAAAATAATTAATCCTCTCTCTGCCAAAATTGTCCTGATGTGGAAAAACAGTCCCTTCTCCACAGAACATGAAGTAATTTCACCCACAATTACACGTAAAAGGGATTACTAAAAGAATATTCTCTAATTTTTAGAATTCTTTTTGCTTATATCAAAAGCATCTTTCTACAATAAGAAAAAGGCCAGAGTTATGCCTTGTAGTACTCAGGATCTTTTTCCCTTGGCCTCAGCATTTGGGGCTGGAGGTACTATTTGTGGAATGAGGCTGAGGAAATGAGCCAAAATGAATTTCAGGCTTGCCAGACCTTACAATCTTAATGCAAATTCAACAATTAGCAATGCCTCAGCTGTGAAAGCTGGAAAAAAATCTGCACATCAGATGGTAAAAGAGGCTGGTTGGGAAAATCGCTTCCATTTTACTGTTGTCATCCTGTCATCACCTAACGCAACCCACAGCCTTGGAAGTGACGTAGACCCTATGGGTTATAAACTCACTAAGATAGCTCCAGAAAGGTAACCTCCTTACCAACCCAAAATGCAACTATTAATTTATAAAAAGCCTAAGTAGGGAAAGAGTTTTAAAATATGATATAGGAAACAGACTGTATCATCAGCTTCACAAACTGCCTAGGTTAGGGATGTCACTGAACGCCAAGAGGCTCCAACAAAATAAAGATACTTAAAAAGAACAAACAGCTCTAACGTGTCCTTGTCAACTGAACGTAAGCTGTACAGCAGATAATAAGGCATTTTTGTTTGCTGCTCGGGATGTTTGAAGCAGCAGAAAGCACATGCATGTCACACACTGGAATGTCGGGACCTCCCTGCCTTCATTTCCCCACCTCGGTCTTTTCCTAAAGAGAAGGAAAAATTATGACATGTGAATATTTCATCAATCTTATCAGAAGGAACACAGTGATGTGTCAAGTTGAAGGAAAAGACCTGAACTTCTAAGGACTTCATATACTGAACACAATTATTTATTCCTCGTACGGGTCCCCCCCACCACCACCACCATTTTTCTCTTCCTATTTCCATTGTTGTTCACTATAGATGATACAAATTTTGTGACCATCCCCAAAGCTAAGAACCACATTGCATTTCAACCTCTTAACCATGTACACATCACAACCAGTCGGGGAGTAAATCTTGCTATTCCCTCCAACGTTGCTCTTCCTGGCTTTCCTCACTCCCTTCCTTCAAAACACCCCCAATTCCTATTGAACTCTGTTTTTCTAAATGCAAATCAAATGAGATCAGAATTTTAAAATAAAACTGTCCCCCAGTTTTTCTCCATCTAACATCTGTTCAACATATAACTTAGTTTGGATTCTCCCCAAAGCAGAGCCTGAAAAAAAAATCAGATACAAGGAGTTTATTTGGAAGTGATCCCAGGCAGAGTGAAGCTCTGGGGAAGCAAGACAAGAAAGGGAGGAAGGCAAGTGAAGGGTGATTTAGTGAGCGAGTTACCGCTGTGAGCAACTGTGCCTCGGTCCAGCTGGGGCCCTGCTGGAATACTGCATTTCAAATCCCAGAATTGTTCCACCAAGAAACATTTATGCATCAACTCATATCCCTTGTCGTTTGAAGCTTACTTCTGTGACTTTTCTTAACTCCCCAGACCTTCTGACCTGCACAGGGTGCACAGGCAGGGTACCATCCTGTGACCAGAGAACATCCTCTGGCAGGACGTTCCTGATGCATGAGGGATGGGAAAAACTGCCCCCCTGAGCTCCAGAAATGGTGCCTGCTGCAGCATAGGCCTGAATACTCCAAAGGCTCAGCTAAATCACAGTAGTTGTTGTGTTTACCAAATGAATATGCAAATATTCTCTCCTTTTTATGCTCTAACTGAATTATGATCCCTATTTGTATCTTTTCTCAGATACAACCTTTAACCCAATCATTCATTTACACATTTTGTAATCTGCACAAAAAGCTTCCTGTCTCCATTCTGCAAACACTTGTTTTGAACCCAATTATCTCAGTGCTCTCCTCTCTCTTATGCACTGTCAAGGCAATTTACTTCAAATGAGCTAGTAGCTCCAGCTCATGGCCCTTGCCTTTGAACCTCAGAAAAAGAAACTTTGATATCTTTCTCCATCATAGGGCTATATCAAGGGTGTTTTTTTTCCCCAGAAGTTTAAAAAATGTTTAATTATTTCAGATTCACATTATTTTCTTCTACATCTCCTATTTATGTACGTAAAAACACAATGTGTTCCTTTATATATTAGCCTCTTAGTCAATGAGCAGATATTAGGGCAAGAAATTTCTTCACGGCAAATTCCATTGGTTTTATATTTAGATGACAATTGCCACTTTATAAGTGAGCTTGAAGTCCATACAAAACTAGAAAAAAGAAAATGAAATATGTTCCCATAAACGTGAGCTGTCATCTAGCAACTTCTTTCCTCTTCCAGATTAGATTTGACCCATTGACTCTTCCCTGACATTCATCCTCCTATAACCCAGGAAGGTTTATTAACAATAGCTTTGGAGACCATACCACTGCAACAATTCTCAAAAGATTTTCCAGTGACAGTGACTTTTTCAAAGGAACTACTTATAGCCAAGAAATTGGTGGTAAAGACATGCGTTAGGGATGCACAGACATAATTTCTCAACCTCTGACATGGCCAAGTACTACATTTTCTTAAAGGCTGGAGAAATAGCCTTAAGGCTACTGATGGGAGTACACTGTAGGGTCTCCTATATGCATATTTGTAATGAACCTGCTTCTAGATGGCTGGCAATAAAAAGGACATAATCCTGAAGTAGGTGTCAAAGAGGCTCCACTAATTTATGTGGCAGGGCTCAATCTCCTGTGAGAGTTTAATAAGAACCCCATGCAGTATAAAGTGAGCCTGGCATCTGTTACAGAAGAGAGCGCAGGAAAAGCAGAGGAATACTTTATGTGACACTTGTATATCTAGACTTTTTAAACTGACCCTAATAGAGAGAGAGGGAAAGGGAAACAACGAAAAGAGAAGGCTAGTGAGGCAAATATCGATCTATTACATTATTTCTGGTTATTGTGATAGTCTTCAAATGTTCCCCAGAAGGAAAGCACCACACAGATAATTTATGTGCCTATTGGAAGAAATCTTCCAAGCATGAATGGCTGAAGGATTATAATTTCTTTCCTCTCGATCATCTTAGGTCTCCCAGAGGTCATACAAATAACCAGCATCTTCTCATCCTATACACCCCTAAGCCAAGGTTGAGATACAAGCCCATTAAAATCTGGTTTGAAAAAAAAGCTTATTTTGCCGATGATCTCATTTATTAATTGATGACTGCCTTTTAAAACCTTCAGAGGAAGACAAAGAGTCCTTCGCATTCTTTCTCTGAGAATTAAGGCTTTTATTTAAGGATTCCAGATGGGCTGTATTTTAAGTATCAAAGTTCAAATACTTTAACCACCAACAGACAAAAGGAATTTTACCCAGTTTTCTTCCTCAATTGCCACCCAGTAGTTCTTCAATCCTGGCCAAATTGAGCATCGATTTAAATTAGATTTACTCGTGGGACCCTAGACAATCACAGTCAACACAAGATATTAGGGAGTTTAGAAAATAGGTCTATTAAATGACAATTAAAGCTGTCAGCCTTCCAGAGCTTATTTTCAGTTAATTCAATCCCTAGTAGACAGTCCTATTCGACTGCTGCAAACAGAGGCGGCTGGCAGAGGGAGCTGAGCTGAGATCTGAAGCGGGTTGTTGGAGCCCTGGTGATGGCCGTGTTTCACCTTCACGTTAAGGTGGCTTCAGCTGTTCCTCTGTAGTGGGGACTTCAAAATCACTTCCGATGCAACTGCTATGTCCTCTTGAAAGTCCTAACATTCGCCAAAGAGGAGTCTAGTTGGCCCGTTTCTGAAAAGTCAGCAGAGAGGTCCTGGATAGCAACTGGCTTTTCCTTTCCGTGGGAAGTCTCACAGACATGTTTCCTTTTTGTGTAAAGTCTCACAGAAATTCTTTGCGATGAGGTTCTCTCCGTCAAGCACAGAGTTAACAGTGCTTTTCCTCTAGAACGTGCTGAAATTGGAATTACCCAAATCTACGACATAGCGGTTTTAATTCGGGGGTTTATTCTGAAGAAACCACCATATATCTGCTTGTTTGCTGCAACATAGGGCGTGGACAAGATCTAAAACGAGTTTGTTTTTGCCATTTCTCCTGCCTCATCCTTTTTAACCCTCCCCATAGGCCAGACCACCTTTCTCTGCTTTGAAAACCTCTCCAGTGCCACTCTCCCCAGGATTCACCCTCCGTGGGCCCAAAGTTTCCAGGACATGGCCTTTCCCATCCAAAGCCACCTGCATACACCCTTAGGTTCATGCTCTTTGTAGTCTGTCAGGCTAGAAAATTAGATACATTTTTTACACAGAGGTATTAATGATTAATGTAACCCTCTGGTATATAACATTTTATATTTTACACTAAGATCCTGCTGAAAACAATGCTTTCAACCAAAAATGGGATTATAATGGGAATTTTAGGTCCCACATAATCCAGTAGTTATGACTTTTAAGGTTTAAAATCCCTTTTTAAAATATATTTTCAGTGAGTGTTCATGTGCATTATGTTTCATTATGAAAAGATATTCACCCTTACTATATAGAAAAGTATGGGAAGTAAGAAAAAGCAAAAGGGGGACAAAATTTATTATGTACCCACACCGTGGAAATGACGTTTTTAACATTTTATTGCGTTTCTCTCCAGTCGTAGTAATACTCTCACAGTTGTTTTCTGGGGTCGCAATCACAGTGTGTGCACAATTTTGCATTCTTTTTCCAGTTTGCAAGTTTGTTGGAAAACGACCTACCAAAAGGCCTTCGACGGGACCAGACTGGACCGTAGCAGTTCACTCTTTTCTTCACCCTTCAATTTTCCTGCCAAAAATACTTTAAAAACATGCTTTGTCTTTCTGATTTGCTACAACCCCTGCATTAAACCGGAAGCTTCACCACATCTAGCAGGGAAGTAAATTTCCCCAGACAATGCACTCGGTTCCAGCTCCAGAACAGGGAAAGGACTGGTGCATGCTCGGATCCTGGCAGGAAGTCAGGGGCAGGGCCTGCAGCAGCTCCCCTGCCCGTGTGGGTTTAGGGGAGTGGGCTGCTGCCCCCACCAGACCTTGCTATATGCGTTTTTGGAAGCACCGACTTCACACCTGTGGGGCCCGAGAAACTGTGTTCTCATAGGTCCTGAGGGAACCTCACGCCTACCACCAAAATATGCTCCCTCTACCCTTCGTCCCTCTCCTCGGTCAAGGGCATCAGCTCCGCTTAGCCACACCCACGGCCTTGACTGGTAGACAATTGGGGTGGGATGGGGGGGGTGGCCTCCAGTGGTCGGAGATGACTTCCGAGCGCGTTCACATTTCTACATGGGCTATTTTTCGTCTATTGTTGCCCCTGACCATGTGGCAAACACCAGCATTTCTACCTTGTATAACCCTATCCTGTAAGGGATCATCATTTTTCCAGCGGCTTCCGATTAAATAGACCAATTACAGACGAACGTTTCTTGGGGGAAACAAGCCAGGGAGATCTAATGTTTTTAGAGTCAGACCAATTAGTCAGACTTATTGAATCATGTTTAAAAGAGGACGTTGAAAGGAGACGTGGATTGGGCAATATGGGGAGAATTATGCAGACCGCAGTTAATTTGAGTATTTTATTTGTAAATACCATGTCATTTCTCTAATGGAGTTGAAGTACATTTAACCTTTCTATAAATGTTGGTTTGTATTAAATTGAAATATGTTACAAAGAGCTTTTTGCTCTTTTTTGAGCAGGCGAGGCTGCCCTGCCTATTAATAAACACTTAGAAGAGGATCGAATTCCCAGTGACTAACACTGTGATTGTTTACCCAGAGGCTTGAAGGAACTAGATTCGCAGTCTACGACTGGCCTGTTCACTGTCTTTGACGTGGGATGCTAAGCACACGGCGTGGTGAAACTTGAGGTAAAAATGGCACCTTTTCCAGCCAGCAATTGCTCACCTGCTTAGTAGCAAGTGGAGTGTCTCGAGCTGCCTTGTAAAGCAGAACGTGCTG
Organism: Eonycteris spelaea; assembly: GCA_003508835.1. Lineage (NCBI taxonomy): Eukaryota > Metazoa > Chordata > Mammalia > Chiroptera > Pteropodidae > Eonycteris > Eonycteris spelaea. The sequence goes on from PUFA01000189.1 coordinate 1,588,371, forward strand.
GTCAGAGGGAATGCCAGGAGGGGGAATGGGACAGTCAGGAAGTCAGAGCTTTTATTCTGAAGCCTTGGCAGCTGCACGAGTCATTGAACTGGTCATTATTATTCTTATTGATCTCTGTCAGGTCCATTCAGCCTTCTAACAAAAACAGATGACGGGGTGACCACATCAGAATAAAAAGTCAGAAGAGCTGAAATGGTCCAGGATATACATTAGTATCCCCATAAATGACCTAACAGATGTATAGCTAGTTCAGTGAATGGAATATTTCTTTTTCCATTTTCTTACATAGTCAGAAAAAGATATATATAGGAAACGATATAGAATCTCCATTTTAAAAACAAATAATTATTATTCCGTTCTATTTTTTTTTACATTCTTAACTATACTTTCCTGTTTATTTCAGTTTTTTCTCCATGGAGAGTTCCCCATCAAATGTTACTACACATTTACCTGATAAAAGTATTATTTTAGCACTTTCATTACTTATCATTTTATAGAATGTATCGACCTCTTCAGTTGTTGAAAAAAATATGCACTTATATATTTCACCATAACATTTAATTTTTAATGATATACTATAAATGTATGAAGAGATGCCTGAAATCCTTTTTAGAAATTCTGGGAAATGAGAGATTTAGAGAAATTATTTGCATCACACATGGTGAGAAGACCCATCATTTACTAGTTAAAAGTCGGCATGCTTTCATAATGTAACAAAGTCTACAGGTTATGCGACCCTTTCTTTGACCTTGTTAAAGGCATAAAAGCGTGTTGAGCGGGGCGCCTTCCCTGGTGATGGAGGGTTCGGGGAGAAGAGCAAGTCTGCGATCACTATCTGGGGGCTTCGAAGAGGGCCACGCTCTGGCTTCTATCCCTCTGCCACGCTGTGGATTCCTCAGTGTCTCTCAAGGAAGAACACCCACTTGATCACATTCATGTGCACACATGTGATTTTTCTTTTCTTTGTTAACTATCAGCCCTTAGTTTGAACCACACAGCCCCCAAAAGCCAGAAAGGAAAAACAGGTGAATTTAAACCACCTTCGTTAAGCATTGCTTCTGTCAGATTCTGAGCTTCATCCTGATTTCACCTCAGTCCTCTATAACACTGCACCTTGATTCTCACTTTATGGTTTCAGCCAACCAACACTCCCAGCAACCACTCACAGTGTACACCCTACCGTCACCTCTAGCATCACACTACTTGAGATCAGGACTATGTTTTATTAGCTTTTTTTAGTCCTCTGCATGGCATACAGTAGGCCCCAATAAGTGAAAGAAGAGACTGGAGCTCCGAGACATATAGAATAAGTAAACATGTACGTCATTCAATGAATTTTTGAAACCACATTCTTGCTTATGCATCATAGATTGGATTCTTTTTTTCACTCAAGAATCTAAAAAAGTGCCAAAGATCACAGACAGCAACATTGATATTGATAGAACAAAGACCAATAGTAACTTGACTAAGTGGAATTTAGACCTCAAAGCTCTTTATTCTCACCCTTACAGTCATAATTTTTTGACCAGTCTTTAATGGCCTCACTGACTCTTTTTCATGGATTTTATTTTTTTTAGAGCAGTTCTAGGTTCACAGCAAAATTGCGGGGAAGATATAGAGATTGTCCACAAACACTCTGCGTCCACACATGCACGGGCTCCCCCGGCAGTAACCTCCCCACCAGAGAGTCATAACTGATGAACAGACGGTGACACATCATAGTCACCCAAAGCCCATACTTCACATAATGGCTCATTCTTGTGTTTTATATTCCGTGGGTTTAGACAAACATATGATGTCATATATGTTTCATTCTGGTGTCACACAGGGTATTTTCACTGCCCTAAAAACCCTTTGTGCTCTGCTTTTTAACTTCTTCTCCCCACTCCCTGCATGATGACCACTGATCTTTTCATAGTTTTGCCTTTTTCAGAATGTCGGATAGCTGGAATCATACAATATGTAGCCTTTCCAGGCTGCCTTTTTCACTTAGTAATATGTATTTAAGATTCCGCCCTATCTTTTCATGGTTTGATAGCTCATAGTTTTAGTACTGAATAATATTCCATTGTCTGGATGTACCAGTTTATTTACCCATTCACCTACTAAAAGACATTTTTGTTGCTTTCAAGTTTTGACAATTATGAATAGAGCTGCTATTAACATGTGTGAGCAGGTTTTTGTGTGGACATACTTTTCACCTCCTTTGAGTAAATAATAAGGAGCATGGTTGCTGGGTTATATAATAAGATTATGTTTTGTTTAGTAAGAAACCACCTGACTACCTTCCAAAGCGGCTGTTGCATTTTGCATCCTTGCCAGCGATGAGTGTGAGTCCCCATTGCTCCATGTCCTTGCCAACGTTTGGTGATGTCAATGTTCTAGATTTTGGCCATTCTAATAGGTGTGTAGTGGTATCTTGTTGTTTCATCTGCATTCCCCTGATGTCATATGGTGTGCAGCATCTTATTTGTCATCTGTATATCTTCTTTGGTGAGGTATCTATTAAGGTCTTTGGCCCATTTTTTAGTTGAGTTGTTTGTTTTCTTATTATTGAGTATAAAGTCTTTTGGATATGTTGAACAACAGTTCTTTATCGATGTGTCTTTTGCAAATATTTTCCCCCTGGTTTGTGGTTATCTTCTCATTCTCTTGACATCGTCTTTTGCAGAGCAGAGATTTTAATTTTAATAAAGTCCAGCTTATTGATGATTTCTTTCATGGATTGTGCCTTCGGTGTGGTAACTAGAAAAGGTCACCATACTCAAGATTGTCTAGGGTTTCTCCCGTTATCTTCTAAGAGTTTTAGTTTTGTGTTTTACATTTAGGTCTGTGATGCATTTTGATTTAATTTTTTAAAGGTGAATAATGCCTATACCTTGACTTATTTTTTGAATGTGGATGTCCAGTTATTCTAGCACCATTTGTTGAAAATTTTTGAAGATGCAATTGCTCGATTTTATTATCTTTGCTCCATTGTCAAAGATTGCTTGACTACCTCATGCGGGTCTACCTCTGGCCTCGTATCCTGTTCCATTGATCGATTTGTCTCTTCTTTCTCCAATGCCACATTGTCTTGATTACTATAAGTCTTAAAATCAGGCAGGGTTAGTCTTCCAACTTTGTTCTTCTCCTTCAATATTGTTTTGGCTACTCTGTGTCTTTTGCCTCCCCATATAAAGTTTAGAATTAGTTTGTCAGTATTTACAAAATAACTTGCTGGGACCTCAAGTAAGATTGCATTGAATCTATAAATCAAATAGGGAAGAAATGATGTCCTGACAAGAGTGAGTCTTCCTATTTATGGACATGGAATATCTCTCCATTTATTTTGTTCTTTGATTTCATTCATCCACAATAATTTTGCAAAAATCCAAAGATAAAAGCAAATATGATGTTTGTATAACCTTGAAGTATCTCTCAACAACCTATTTTTGTATTTCAAAGGGGAAAATAGTATCTTTAAGGGGCAGACACCCCCTTAGCCAAGTGATCAGAGTTAACATCACCATTAGTGAGACACACCAACATTATGTGTCCTGATTCAATGCATTGAGAAGGATGCAATATCACTATTCTTGCCCAAAATGCATAATTTGAATTTGATCATGAAGAAATGCAGATAATCTCAAATTGAGGTACATTTTATAAAATAACTGGTATTTTTTAAAAGTAGAAGGTCATGAAATAGAAAGAAAGAATGAGAAATTGTCCCAGATTGGAGGAGACTAAGAAGTCAGGACAAACGAAATGCAATGTGTAATCTTGGGTTGGATCCTAGATCAGAAAAAGAATATTAGTGAGACAACTGGAAAAATTTTAATATGACCTGTAAATAAGTTAGTAATATCCTGTGTTAATCATTATACTAAGATTATGTAAAATAGTAACATTTGGGGAAGCTGAGTGAAGGGTTTATTGACATTCTTTGTACTATTTTGCTACTTTCTTTTTTGGTAAGTCTGGAATTATTTCAAAGGAACAGTTAAAATTTTTTAAATAAAAATCTAAAGATCTAGATATTGGATTTCAGTGTCTCTCTGTGAGCATTTGATGCATTTCTGAGGAAAAGGAAATAAAGATTGCAAAGTTGCTTGCATTGACTTTAGATTAGTGAATAACTCAAGAATTTTGACATTTTAATTAAAGGGAGAATGAGATGCAGAGAGGCAGAAAGACAGACAATAAAAGACACCCTAAGGTTGTGTGTCTGCATGACAAAGCATTTCAATGGGAACCAGGCCTTCGTCTTAGAGCCACACCAAGGAGGCCATCACTGTCCTTGCAGAGCCACGTCTGTGCTACCGAATCAAAGACAGGCTTTTCTCTGATTGGTTGGGTCAGGCTGCTAATGAGGCAAGGTCATGGATTAGATCTGCTCTCAGGGCCTGTGAGCGTCACTCTGTCTGTTGCCATTTCGCTCATCACAAGGGAGCCAGGTGTGAAAGCTGGACTGTGCCCGCGGAAGGCAGCTCTACTGTAGAGAAATAATTAAGACATACACCCTCCCTATGGCCACCTTTAAAAATAATGGACACACTTAAATAGAATCCCTGCCACTTAAATCTGCTTCTAAAAATAACTGCACCAGAAAAGGGGTCCCTTATTGGATTCACTTTCTTTCCCCTGCTGACCCTTTAATTAGGAGACTTGGAAAGGTGAGCTGATTGGTCTCTGATACAATCCACAGACACACAGAAATTCTTGAGAGCGACGTTGCCTCTTCAGCAGAAGGATGTCACAGCTTTGAAGGCATGCTCTCTGATTTAATGCACTTAGGCAGACGCTAGTGTCCATAAGGCTGAGGTGCTCACCTTGCTCTTGCTCCTTTAGTGTTCATGTTCCAAGAATTATTGAGAAGGGACTTCTTTCGACACGTTTTTCCCCTGAGTCACATGTGTTTACTAGCAGGGCTTCCCCGAAGTACTCAGGGCTTCCCTGATGACAGGTGACCACGAGATGAGAAAATCTCAATTCAAATATCAGCATGTTTTAGAGCCAAAACCAGCTAAGAATTAGAAGAAGCTTAAACAGATGATTAATTTTAGAATCATAAACAAACACAGAAATTTGAAAGTAAATTTACTTACATGGTAAAGTAAAATTCAAAGTTAGCGAGCTTATTTGCTTCTATCTACAGTTAGAGAATTAAATATATACCATGTGAAAAGTTATCCCCTTGAGAGTCTTTAAATGTGAGGATTTGTCAACACAAAATGGCAAGGTAACAGGGAAGTGCCTCTGAGTGGCAATGCCACCCCGCACCGCTGCTTTCTCCACTAAGCTGTGGAATTTCAGGTCCTCCCAGCACGTACTGGGCATGATGAGATTTGAAAACAGGCAAACAAGCAATTAAAAAAATGTTTTCAATCTTGCTTGTGTCTCCTGATATCAATATACATAGGAAAATGAGCTCTTTCACTAGGTTGAATCAAAAGCTCCTCACGGTAACAGAAAATAAAAACTAAAAACATTTTCTATCTAAAATTTGTGAAACCACAGTTCACTTGTGCTGTGTAAAGCTGAGGGCACTTACAGAAATCAATGTTAGAAAACCAGCAACTGTGGAATAGAAGGGAAGTAAAATCCCTCAAGACTCCAGAACTACTGGGTTGTAAATATTCTTAAACCTGGCTTATAAGACAAAGATGCCAGCTCATATTATGCTAAAGTGGTTGTGTCATTTTCAGATGAAGCAATTCACATTCAGCCACTCCATCTTGATCTAGGTTTCCCCGTGGGCAGACTTGAATAGACATCTCTCCGTTCCTTCTTATAGACTTTTACTGTCTAAAGAACAGACTAATTTTATATTTCTATCATTTTGTTCCTTTACCAGCTATATCAAATATAAGGAACAAATAGTTCGAATTCTATTCCTTTCTGGGAATAGTTATAAAAGTTTATCTTACTAACATGTATATTTTACAAGGAAAAGTGGGAGGAAAAATTACCTATAAGAAATTGGTTCTTGAAATAAGGTAAAATATTGCTGTCTCTGAGAAAAGCATAGAACATGTTTTTCTTTAAAAAAAAAAAACTATTCATGGCACTTGTTCAAGAATGGTAAGGCAGATTTAATTCAGGGACATTGCAGTGGGTGTAGGTACCACTACAATAGAGTTTTGCAGTAGGAGAGGGTGATTGGGTTCAGATCAGAATACAAGGAAAAAGCAGGCATTTTATAGCCAAGGGGGTAGAGTGGAGGAGTCAGTGGATGGGAAATTACTAAATGGGTAGGGTAATTCTTGCTAAACTGCCCTAAGAGAATTCTTGCTAATGGCAGGCCTGGGTGGTCAGATACAACCCGGGGAAAGTGAGGGTGAGGAAGACATCAGAGGTGACCACATATCTAGGATGCGGATTCTGCCTAAACTAACTTAGCAGGACTCTTGTTAAAGCCAGGCAAGGCAAAGACACACACGGAGCCCAAAAGCTGAGGCCTGGTCGAGAAGAGTGTTCAGAGGAGGCTGACTGCAGTTGGGTCAAGGATTTCAGTGCCCTCTGTGAGCATCCACTGGCTGAAATATAGAGAAAAGCAGCGAGGGGCCCCATTCAGGACGAAACAGCCCTCTCTGAGTAACTCGCTTGGCCTCTTGCCCACCATTGCACTTGACAATCACAAAGAATTTCTCCTCACAGTTCAGTCAGCATTATCTCTTCTGTAGTAAAGACCAGGAGTATCATCCTCCAGATGAGGAAGTTGAGGCCCAGGTGACCATGGAGACACAGCTAGAGCCTACAAAACTGTGCATCCACTCCTTGGTCTCCCAGACCAGTTTGTGTCTGACCAGCAACCTCGCACCACAGGCGGCACTGTCGGCTCAATACTTTTACCATCTGTATTTGCCGCACCTTAGGTCACCTCTCTTTTCCTCTCAAAAGCCACAAAATGGACATCTGCCCAAACAGCTTTTATTTCATATTTAATAACACCTTCAACTGAACTTAAAGCATCCTCTGCCTTCTCGATTATCATCTTAACAATGTAGTAGCTTGTTGGCGATAGGAGTGATTCTACAATCTTACTTTTACCCAGGGGACCCAACCATCTAAGCGCTGACATGCAAACACAGGTCCGTGAGTTACATCAAACTCTGAGAAAACTGGTGGAGCATCAGGACTACCTAACCAATCTTCAGTCTGAGTGGACAAACTCCACAATGTTCAAAAACACAGGTAGCCACCATAGTGCAAAGAGTGTCAGACATCTTTGAGCAAAGACTGCTTAGAGAGGTGCTTCTTCCTTCCTGAAGTGCATTTACATAAGTATTTTAAAAGACCTGGTGGGTATTTTTATAAGGGCAGGTCACAGACACTTTCCCCCATGTCCCCAAATACACACACCCAGACCCACAGAATCGGATTTCCAGGACAAGCCCTGAAAATCTATAGCATTCTGAAGTTCCCAAGGGGAGGCCTGGCAACTGCCTTGGGTGGCAGATATGCCCCATCATAGGAGGGAGCCTGGGGAGAGCTGCTCAGCCCCACATCTAGCCACCGCCTGACCTGACTGCTCAGTGAGCTCCTGCCACCATGAGACGTGGAGGTGCGGGAGGGACCAAAAAATCCCACCAAGGTGTCAGGAAGACTCCTTCAAAATGAAAACCCCTGAACGACCAGCACCAAGAACAAAACCTTCTCTAAACTTCCCTTGTTTTAAAAGAGCTTTCTGAGAATCCAGCCTCCAGTGAAGGGAAAAGCTAACCCTAAGCACCTAGAAAATGTGAGAATTCTGCTGCCATAAACCCCTTCTCAGCAGCTTCCAGCAGGAAGAAGAACGACCACTGGCACCAGCAGCTGGTTGAGAACTCTGTAGACGTGGACAAGCCTCATCAGAACCTCCCACGCTTCCCCGCTGAAGCCCTAACCACAAAGCCCCTTATTAGACTGATACATAAGCCTTTACCCCAGGCTGTGTGGGGAGCTACTCCTTACAGAACACCGCAAGATGTTCTCCTGATAATCTGAAGAAAATTTCAGATTGTCAATTAATTCGCAGGTCTTAACCACTACCACTTGGACCTCAGTTGGTAGAGAAAAAGTTTTCCTGCCAGACCTCTAACATCACCAAGCCACTGAACTGACCATGCTACTTTGCACCTCCAAGACCCCTGTTATGATAGAAAAATAACCCAATTAATTTAAGCCACTATTGGTTGGATTTTCTGCAACAGAAAGCAGAGAGGAGGCCTATGAATTCACCACGCTCATTCTTTTGAGCCAGGACACAAGATAACCCCACCTCCCACCCTCACCCCATGCCCAGTGTAACATGAAAGAACATAGTTCTCGCTTGGACCCCAAAAGAAACACAAAAGAAAATGCGGCAATATCAGATCAGATCTACATTTCGATTGCTACATATACTTCTCCATAAACTAAATCTTCTCACAGTGAACGACTGACTGAAGCAATTCTGATTAATCTGGCAGATGAACCAAAGATTTTTCAAAACACTGCCACAGTTTTAAAAACTTCATCTAATTGTTTCTGTTATAAAAGAAAATGTTCAGGTATGGCGGGGTGGAGAGGGGAACCATGTGATGTTATAATTAACTGACACTCTCTTCCCTAAGGTCCTTGGTATATCGGGAGAAGTTTGGATTTAGGGGGCAGTAAACAGTAGATGGAGAAATTAGAGGGAGTCCTTGGGCTGAATTATGCTTCTTCCAGAGTCAGCAGAAGAGGAGGCCAAGGGAAAAGTGAGCTGAGTTCTCGGTAAGTGATCTGGAAGAAGCAGGATGAAAGGGTGGGAAGCCGGGAGCATCACACCCAGATCTGTATCTGCTTGGAAGGGTTCACAAATTTGAGAAGTTAAATGGGAATTTGCACTACAAAGCCAAAACCTTTAAAGTAACCTGTCAGTTGGCAAGACTAAATGAATACTTTCACATTTTAAAAAGTTGTATGGAAACCATTTGAATCTCACTGTCTGTATCTATAAAATATATAGAGAGAAATAAGTGCATTCGAAGATTCTCTCGTCTCTGAGATCTTACACTTCTATAATGTGTCTTCTCAAAAAGGATTCTGGTCATAGCTTTTCAAGCTAAACCAGTATCTCTTCCTCCAGCCTGAAAAAGGGAGCCTATGAGTTTAAAAAAGAAATTCTCGTATTATCCCCCAACAGAATAGCGCATTTACATCTACCCCAATAATAGAGCCTCATAAATTAACAGGTTCAGTAATTTATTCTACAACTTTTTTAAAACACCTGTCATGTATCAGACACTGTGGCTGCATTCTAGATACTTCAGGAGAGCAAGATTCACCACCCCAAGATGTGACTGGCGAGAGGATTATTTTAGGCTGATTATTTTAAAAGGTGAAGAAAAACCTTTCTTAATATTTTATCAGAAGCAGACCAATACTCCAAGAAAACTTTGTCCTTTTAGAAGATGAAAGAAAATTACATAAGCATGCTACCGATATTAAAGCTCATTTTTAGAACCCTTATAATAATAATAATTCCATTTTAGCTAACTTAATCACACAAGGTAAAATTCTTTCTTTTTTCTCCCTCTCTTCTTTTTGATATATATTTCATTTGTCCTTCATTTTCTTCCTTTCCATTCTGAAATAACTAGTTCAAGTTTAGACAAAATTACTCTCATTTACTTTTTTTTTAAAAAAAAAAAATGCATTTTCATACTTCATTTATCTTTTTTTAAAAAAAACATTAAAAATTTTTAATAAAATTTGCTTCCCCTGATATTTCTAGCAGTTTTAATTACAACATTAATTAGAATTTTTAATCTTTAGAAACCTTTTAATTTCTAGTGAAAACTAAAAAGTAAACAATTATGAACTTTTTTACATTAGCATTCTGTAGATTGGCAGACTTATAAATATGATTTCTGATTTCTAGAAATGTGTTTTCTCATAGAAATGTTTCTCAGCATGGCACAAAACATGTGTAGTAATAGATCCAAATATTTTTAAATCTTCCATAAAAGGAAGCCAAAAGTGGATAAACCTGTGTTTGGTAATTAGATTTAACTATTTTGTCTTCTTTGGAAACGATCTAGATACTCAATGAATTTCCATTTTTTAACTTAGCAAAATGTTAAGGTTTCTAGTAACCAAAAATGTTTGGGGAAAACAATTTAAGTAGCTACACCATAAACCATGATTATTGTTTGAAAGTTTTTGTAAAGTTTTATCCCGCTTACACCTATCTAAATCATTTACTCCCCAAAATTATGTTTAGAGTGCTCACAAAAACTTCATGAGACATTAGACAAAGTCAACAATCATCTGACTTAATTTTGTTGCTGACAAATTTTACAATAAAGATGCCATGAACTTGTGACTAGTAAACCCAGGTAGAATAAAAGTTATATGTCTGCATTACAGTCAAGTTGATAACTTTAAAGACATTCCAATTTAGTTAAATCAATAAACTTCAAATAGCTCTTATTTACCAAAGATTATACTAGATCATGTGAACAAACAAACAAACAAAGGTTAGTTTTTATATTTCTGAGAGTATACCAAATTTAAATAGCACTTGCTTGTTTTAAATCAATTAATTAGAGCTCTTTATAAATTAATTTTAGCAATGCCATCAGGAGGTAGAAAATACCACACATTTATAACACATAAGTACAGGCACACATAAATGTACAGACAGATGAAACACAGACCCTACAGCCTTAAAATTTTAGCATGAGATGGTTATGATCATGTAAAATTCACTAGTTTATAAAAAAGTAGTTGGATTGAAATTTTGTTTTGCCATTTGAAATAAGTTTAAGATTTTTTCATTAGCCCAATTTCAAATCTCGCCTTTTTTCTCTTTTTGATTAAAAAAAAAATGCATTTTAATGAAAGGCTCCCCAGAAAAGATGGAGATAGAAAATCTATATCACAGAGGCACAGAAAAAGTATCCAAGTTCTCTCCAAAATGACATTTTGGGGGCATGTTTTCCTATTATTGGAGGTCTAAGAAATTATAATTTACATATTTGCTTCTTTTTCTTAAGTGCAGGACAATTCAGTTTCCAAGTCCCAATATCTATAAGCATTTTGACATAAATTAAGAAGGCTGGAAACTGGTAAAGGTAAGTGGGATTTTAAATTTGTTTCTGGAATCCCACCTCTAGTCTTTAAAGACTAGATTTGTAAAACCAGAATAGTTGTTTTTAATTCCTCCAAAAAATTGGTTGCTGCCTAAATGATAGCAAGGGACTGATCCACCACCCACCCAATTTCCTTCTTTCCCTCTTGGTACAGAGTTTTATTTTAGCTTAAGGGAGAAAGCCTGATCTGAATATTAGCTTTGCTCAAAAATTTAGTCTGACCAGTGACCTCCCATATTGTTTTCTGCCTTTTTCTCCAGCTACTAATCTCAGGAAGTAAGTCATTTACAAAAACTTTCCAAGACCCTCCCTGGGTTTAGAAATTCTTTAACTATGCCCTTAGTTTGGCCTTTGACCAAGGAGTGAAAGACAATGGAGGAGGATTGTCTGTAGCCTCCGGTGGTCTTATTTTAAAAAGTAGCTATATAATAATCTCATCGGAGTGAAAAGGCAACTCAGACAAAACATCACTAAAATAGATACTCAGATAAAGGTGGATAGAGGGGAGCAGTGAAGTCAAGTCAATTTTACAGTCTTTTTGTTTTTGTACCCCTTCAATCTTTAATTTTTCCTTAGCTTTCTCTAATAAAACTTTCAATGAAACTATTTTTTTTTTAATTTTGAAGAATTTTGGAGCCTTCTGCACACCAATAAAAATAAGTATCCCATTCTGTTTGCTTGATTTGGAAGACCTTGCTCCTAAGTACATGTTTTAAATCAACTATTTGAAACATTCTTCACAATGGCCATTAGAATTTTAAGTTGTAATTTCCTTGAGGGCTGGCAGCAGTCTGGTGGGATGTTAGCCACCAAAGGAGTTTAAGCCACATTTTCTGTGCAGCCAAATCTAGCTGCACATGGAATGCAATCCACATTTCTCTTCTCCCATAACTTGGGGCCCCACCCTGACAGTTACCAAGCCAAGTTTATAAAACAGGCTTAGTAAGCTTTTAGCATTTTTGTAGATATTTATAGCTTCTGGGATCACAGTTCTTAGACATAAAATAAGCAGGTATACTGGATGGTAGAGCACTTGACTTTTTGAGGCATAAAGGAATTTGCTAAGGAGATGGAGCTGGATTTTAAGAAGGGGATTTACATTGGATGTGAAATTTAATTTTGTTCCAAGTTTAATTTCTGTTCCTTCATCTTATTAAGAAAGCCCCTAAGGCTAGCTGTCATATTTTGTATCCACTATTTGATTTGATCTGTACATGGGAACCAACAAGACAATTATTTAGGATAAAAACTCTCTAAAAATATATCTTTTAAATATAGACAACTCTAAGAATCAAACATGTGGCCATCGATGAGTAGGATCCCAAATTAACTTCGATAATGACTCAAACAAGGCTTAACAAAAGATGTAAGAGGCATCCCAAAAAAAGGATGTAAATATGTTGTCAAAGGCGGTAAGAATGGCATAGAGAAATGGTATCTTCAGCTTCCCACAAGAACACGAAATGTCTCCAGTCACGGACCCACTATCAGTGATGCCGCTGCTCCTGGAATGAGACTTTTCCAGCACTAACAAGACAATGAAGGTTAAGATAATGATAGCCCCTGAGAGCCGGTATGGCCAGAGAGAATGCTGCTTGTGACTTCATGTCTTAGAATCCTGGTCTATTCAGCTGGCCACCAGATGTACTCTCGACTATGCACCCTTCAGATAGCAAAAGCCAGAAAGAATATTCTCACTGGTTGCAGAGCCAAGCTTTCAGGACATAGAACAAAATGAAAGGAAAACCTCATCCAGTTGTTACGTAGGGGACCCACAGCAAAGTTTGTCTAAACAGATACCATCTGATAATAACTGTGAACCCACTAGTCTGTGAAGCTGGCTTGAATAATGGGCTTATAGGACAAGTGCCCATGTTCTCCCAATGGTTTTTCCTCCTTATGATGAACAACACAAAAGACAAAGACAAAAGAAAACCATGGCCATCTCTAGGAGTAAAAGAATCAATAGAAAATGAGAGTATTCACAACAAATCTTTATTAGAGTCACTATATCCAAGAAACTCATTTCACATATACTTTCTCTTGCTAATATAAATTTTAAAAAGAAAAAAATGGCCCTTACTACTCCCATTTCTATCAGATACCCAAGAATAGGTACCCAGGGGTCTAAAGTGGTAAGAATTTTTATCTCTGCCAGTGCTTGTCAGAGGTCCCAGGGTCTCTCAGCTGCAGCAGCCTTGGGGCGAGCAGTGTCCAGAGAGTGAAGTTCCCCCTGTCAGCTATGCCAACTGTAGGAGAGGAAAAATTTTACTTCTACCCTTCTATGTTCTTTGGCTGCTCTAATTCTCAAATCAATGTAAGACAGATTAACAGGAGAAAAACATTTACTTTTGCACATACAGAACCCCAAAGATATGAGGCTGCTGGGCAGTCAGACAATTGAGGCTTATATGCTGTCCCAAGCTAAGGAGAAGGGGTATGGGATCTGGGGCATCAAAGGAAAGAAGACAATTCACTGGGAAATGGGAACAACCAATGTTTGCCACATCATGCACAGGAGGCTTGCTGATGTAAAAAAAAGAAGTTGTTTTTGTAAGAGTTCTCTTCCTGGTATAGGCCCCTGATCTAAATTCTTTTAGTTACGGGGGAGGTAAAAACAAAATTCTTGAGTCTTCTGTTTATTAGAAATAATCAGCCTGAATAATCCTCATGCCAAAGAGACACATGCTGAGGTGGCAAATTTTGCTCCCCTACAATACAAAGAGATAAGATACAGAGTTTGCTTTCAAGTGACTCAGTTGTTTTTATTTATTTATTTATTCTACCTTTCAGTATAAAGAACACAAGTTCTCCTCATGACACAGACACAAACGCTCACATATCCACGGGGGAGCTCACTAAAAACAATGACGACAACAACACAGAACTAGAAGACAGTGGGAACTTATTCCACACCAGTCTTTGTGCCTGACCCAGGGATCATGGGGAATGTTTCCTCAGATACGACATCTCACTTAAAGAAAGGAAGGGAGACCTTGATCTGGAGTTTCACCCACCCACCAGGCAAAAAGCTGCACACTCAGTCTTCAACATCATCAAACTGCTCTGTTTCAAAGACTATCTTGGAATAATGGGGTATCAGTGGAGGTGGATGGTGCCAACTGGGGTCATGGACCATGTCTCTTTGCTGGGGACAGCACACCTAAGGTTTGACTTCTTGAGAAATCCTCATATCCACAGCAAAGGCTTCCTCTTCAGAATGGACGCCCTCACCACTGGCAGGACTATCATTAGGGATGCTCTGTTGATCTGTGGCCTTCTCAATCTCTCCTGAATGGAGTGGTCATTTGGGGCAAAGCTAGCCCCTGGGCTGGGGGACAATTCCCACATGCTCGGCAGTGGTAGACCCCAAGAAAGCTCTGTGGACCCCAGCTTCTGGGCCTCCATGATCTGAGGGTCTGTGCCTGGCCCTGCGGCCCACGGCTCTGTGCCCTCGACATTGCTTGGCCACGTGATATGCCGGCCTCTCAAGTTACTCAGTTTAGCTCAAGCCAACAATTTTGCCTAAATCTATCTTAAATATTATTGAATAAATGAATAAATAATTTTGTAACACTGTAATGATTGGTCTAAGGGGAAGAGTCTCCCTTTTGTCAACACCTATGAGGTTGGTAATATAAAGGAGAACGCTTTTATTTCTCCAGCTGGGCGCTTGTGCCCTGGTGCCCAGCAGCCCATAGTAAGGGTGTAGACCAATGTCTGATGAACATCAGCACAGGGCACCCCTATCCATTCCAGATGCTTTTGTGCCCAAATACAAATGGACAGTAATAAAGATTTTGGTAGCTCTTTGTTAAAGGTTTAGGAAATTTTTCCAAAACCTGACAGAGTAGGGGAGTGGTGATGATCTGTGGAATCAATTACTATGCCCATGGCCACCTTACTCTGATAAACTCTCCAAAGGAAGAAGCTCCTCTGCCTAATCCTTTCAAAGTTGCCTGACACAGATAGTTCCTTTTCTTCAACTTCATTTCCTCCCGCTTTCTTCTCCTTTGTCATTTCATCCCCAGCTAGTGGCCCAGCACTACAATATCACCTCCTATCCTAGGATATCCTGTAACTTCTGACAAACAATTAAGCCCAATAGTCTGGTCAATTTCTGTTTCTGTTTCTTGCAAATTTCCCAACCTCAGGTACCCACCACATAGCAAATGCTTTCTTCCAGACACAAGTTCTGCGGGTGTACAAAGTACAGAGAGGGTTTGCTAGTTCCACTCAGGAAATGAGCTCATGACCCTTGGATGTAGGTGGTGAAGGAAGAGAAACAGCAGACTTTTCTTTCTGAGTTGTAGCAGCTTTTATCCTAAAGTACCCTAATACAACAGCAATAACAACCCCCTAAAAGAAATAAAACTGGTTTAGTTTACTTTTCTTCCATTGGGAGTGTATATCTTTCCTAGCAACATTACTTTAAGAGTCAGTGTTTGGAATTCTGGTCCAGATAGTATAGTACATAGATACTGTGCTCACCTCCCCTTACAACCACATCAAAATTACAACTAAACTACAGAATAACCATCTTTGGGAGTCACCTAAGTTCTGGCTGAACAGAAGTCCTATGACTGCAGACATACAGAAGAGGCCACCTTGAGATCGATAGGAGGAGTGAAAACATGAAAGAGCTGGTCTCCATACCCATGTATGGCAGTTAGAATCGGGAGAACTGTCTTGGCTGAAAAGGTAGTCCCAGAAGAGCAAGGGGTCCCAGCCCCACTCAGGGTTCCTCAGCCCAAAGTTCCAATGCCAGGAAAAGAAGTTCCCACAACTTCTGGCTGTGAAAAATAGCAGAGAGAGATTGTGGCTTAGTGAGACAGTGGGCTGCAGGAGTTGCAGACAATCCTTTTAAAGGGCCCGTGCATAGACTTACTCAGTGATGGACCCACTTTGAGCTCCTAGGCAGTATACAGGCTGTAGCTGAACTTGGCCTGCAGCGGCAACTCTCCCAGGAGGCCCTGGGGCTAGCATGCCCAGAGGCCTTCTTCCACTGGAGCTGGAGCACCACCCAGTGCAGCATCTAAAACAACACACCCAAAGGGAAGACTAGGCAGGCTCCAGAGCCCTGCTACAACAAATCCTGCACTGTAGGATCAGCTCTTCACCAGGCAGTCCTCACAACCAATCAGCCCAAGGATCAATCCCTCCCATTGATGTGCAAACAGCAATCAAGGCTCAAGTACAACACGAGGACACACATAACCCATATAAAGGACAGACTTGGAGCACTTGACTCAGGTGATCAAGGAAGACTCTGCAACTCATTTCCACAAAACACCTACCACATAAGCTCCTCTACTAAGACCAGGAGATCTGGGACCTCTGCCTAAAAAACAGAAATAAATGCAGGGAGGCAACCAAAATAGGGAAAGAAAGAAACATTTCTCATATGAAAGAACAGAAGAAACCTCCAGAAAAAGTGACTTAACAAAATGAGAAACAAGCAATCCACCAGATGCAAAATTCAAAATACTTGTTATAAGGATGCTCAAAGAACTAAGGAAAAAGTAGATAACTCAATGAAAACTTTAACAAAGAGAAAGAAAACATTTTTAAAATTGTCAGAAATGGAGAATATAATAATGGAAATGAAGAATAAATTATAGAGAATCAATGGTAGAGTGAATAAAGCAGAGGAATGAATCAGTGATTTAGGAGATAAAGTAGCAGAAAACACCCAATTTGAACAGCAATAAGAAAAAAGAATCCAAAAAAAAAAAAATGAGACTATTTTAAGGGACAACATCAAGCATGGCAATATTCACATCATAGGGGTGCCAGAAGAGAAGAGGGAGAACAAGGAATTAAAAACCTATTGAAGAAATAATGATGGAAAACTTCCCTAACCTGGTGAAGGAAATAGACGTACAAGACCAGGAAGCGCAGAGTTCCAAAAAGGATGACCCCAAAGAGACCCATACCATAATTAAAATGCCAAAAGCTAAAGATGGGGAAAACCATAAAAGCAGCAAGAGAAAAGCAGTTAGTTACCTACAAGGGAGTTCTCATTAGACTGTCAGCTGATTTCTCAACAGAAGTGATTGGCAGGAAATATTCAAAGTGATGAAAAGCAAGGACCTACAATCAATATTACTGTACCCAGCAAAGCTATCATTTAGAATCAAAGGACAGATAAAGAGCTTCCCAGAGAAGAAGAAACTAAAGGAGCTCATCACCACAAAACCAATATTTTAAGAAATATTATTAGACAGACTTCTTTAAGAAGAAGTGGAAGGGGAACTCAAAAATATAAATAATAAAATTGCAATAACTACATATCTATCAACATTATTTCAAATGTCAATGGATTAAATGCTCCCATCAAAAGATAAGATGACTGAATGGATAAAAAGCAAGACCCTTATGTTCCTTACAAAAGACTCGCATCAAATCAAAAGACACACACAGACTGAAAGTGAAGAGGTGGAAAAAGATGTTTTATGAAAATGCAAACAAACAAACAGAAAAGTCTGGGGTAGCAGTACTTATACCAGACAAAATAGACTTCAAACAAAGGCTATAACAAGAGATAAAGAAGGATCCAATAATCCCACTTCTGGGTATTTATCTGAAGAAACTCAAAATACTACTTTGAAGGGACACGTGCATCCCTATGTTCATTGCAGCATTATTTACAATAGCCAAGATATGGAGGCAACTTTTGTGTCCATCAATGAATGAATGGAAAAAAAGAGGTGCTGCATATATACAATAGAATATACTCAGTCATAAAAAAAAATTTTTTTTAAAGAATGAAATCTTGCCATCCACAACAACATAGTTAAACCTAGACGGCATTGTACAGAGTAAAATAAGTCAAACAGAGAAAGACAAATGCCATGTCATTTCACTTACATATGGAATCTATATAATTAAATAAACCAACAAAACAGAAACAAACGAATAGATACAGAGAACTTTTTGGTGAAAGGGGGTTAGGGGAGTGGGTGAAAAGTAGGGATTAAGACGTATAAGTTGGTAGTTACAAAATAATCATGGGGGTGTAAAGTATAGCATAAGGAATATAATTAATAATATTGTAATAACCATGTATGGTGTCAGAAGTGTGCTAGATTTATCAGATGATCACTTTGTAAGTTACATAAATGTCTAATCATTATGTTGTACACCCAAAACTAATATAATATTATATGCTAACTATAATTGAAAAATTTAAAAACTTTATTTTTAAAAAGTCAGTGTTTATGTTCATCCACCATACTGTGAGAATAAAGAGATGTACAAACAGATATTTATAAACCGCCAGAGGAAAGAGTGACCTCACTTAGTGAGGCTGAGAAAGACTTCATAAACAATGTGATATTTAACTCGACATTTGAAGGAAGTTCATCAGGAACAGAGGTGGTGCAAGCGTGGAAAAGCTTAGGGTCATATTTCTGGCAACGGGGAAATATGAGACATGACTCTGCCTGGTGTGTTGGAAGACATTATTACAGGTTAGCCATTCTAAAAGTATTTGGGGTATCTTAGACCTGTAGTTTCCTCCTCAGTCACTGCTCCATAGAAAGACTTCTGAAGGCAAGGCTCGTACTACTTTTGAAAAATAGCAATAAGAGACTCTGAGATGGTCCCCAGCTGACATTATAAACATCCTCTCAATGTCACTGATGTTAAATGAAGCTCTCTAAAGGATAACAGATGCAGTCAGGAAGGGAAGAACAAAGCCATGTGCAATGCTATTTGTACATTCTAAGGTCCCAAATGAAAAACATAAAATTCAATTCCATCTGTCCTTCCATGGCTTCTTAATGTAATTCAATCTGATTCTGATTTTTCCCAAACTCCATTTAAGATTTTTTTAAAAGGTGATTAAAGGGCTATTCTTAGGAAGCATGAGATCCTACAACATTAAAGTAATTACTAAAGTCAAGGAGCTACTACACAACAGGATGG
Organism: Eonycteris spelaea; assembly: GCA_003508835.1. NCBI lineage: Eukaryota > Metazoa > Chordata > Mammalia > Chiroptera > Pteropodidae > Eonycteris > Eonycteris spelaea. Next base: position 1,607,384 of record PUFA01000189.1, read on the forward strand.
AAGAGATCATGGAACTAAAAGAGAGACTACGATAAATGTCATAAAAGAAAAAAAAAGGTATAATCTATGAAAGGAGAGATGATGGAGGAATCAGTGAAGTTTGCTGAAGCAAGTACTAAGCAAGGTCATAGGTCATGAAGGTTTGGTAGGAGTCTGTCAGATGAAAATGTGGGAGGACAGCAATTCCAGTCGAAGGAGCAGCACATGGTGGGAAAACTGGACATATGTAGAATTGTCCAATAACACTTTCTGAGATGATGAAAATGTTCCATATCTGCACTGGTCAATGTGGTAGCCACTAGCTATTTGAGGGCACTGAGCCCTTGAAATTTGACTAGTGCAAACTGAAGGACTAACCTTTTAATCTTATATAACTTTAATTATTTTTCATTTAAATAGCCACTGTGGAAATAAATGAAAACCAACCAAATGGAAACAGGCTAAAGCTGTTTACTCAAGAGTTTGCCATAACAAGGAAGTCGGTCACTGGCATTTGAATTTTGGCAGCAACTCAAAGGCAGGAGGAGGAGTGGAAAAGTTTTAGGGTAGGAAATGAGAAGACTGGAGGTATGCCCTAACTAGAGGCTGTTGGCAGCGGGAAGTTGTGGGCAGGTCATTTAGAAGTAGGGCATCCCATGTGATTGGTTAGGGGTGCATATTTGGCTTTCTCTGATTGGCCCTAAGTCGGAAGTGGCAACAAAAATTGGAGAAGTTGTCAGTTACAAATCAAGTCCTGGCATTGGAGAATGATTGTTGCAGAGATTATTTATTGTTTGGCAGCCGGAAGTGTTGCTAAGGATAGCAGGTAAGTTTCACTTAGAAGTAGCAGGCTGACGGCCTGGGCTGGTTGCTGTAGGTTGTGGGCTGGTTTTCTAGGCCGTTTGCTGCACATTGTGGGTCAGAGTTCCATTTCCATATGGGGTCTGTCCATTATCTGTACTTTCACTCTCTCATCACTAATGGCTAGAGGCCATTGGACAATTCAACTCTATCTAGTTTGGTGGAACATGGGGTGTGTTTCAGGAAATGGTAAGAAATAAAGCTGAGAATAGAGACAAGATCAGAATGTAAAAACCTGGGTGCTAATCTAAGAATTTTGTACTTGTTTGATATGGATCAAGAATTGTCACAAATGGCAGTATTTTATTTCTTCTTATGGCTAAGTAATATTCCATTGTATATATGTGCCACAGCTTCTTTAGCCAATCATCTGTCGTAGGACACGTTGGTTGCTTCTATGTCCTGGCCACCTTGAATAATGCTGCTATGAATGCATGATAACACTTTTATGTGGGATATAAACCTAAAGCAACAAATGAACAGGACAAACAAACAGAGACTCATGGACATGGACAACAGACTATTGGTTACCAGAGATGGGGTGGGGGGAGGAGGAGGGAGGCAGATGGGGTAAAGGGGGTTAAATATGTGGTAACAGAAAGAAATCTGACTATGGGAGGGGGATACACAATGCAATATATATGCCTTACTGTTAAATTGTACACCTGAAACTTACTGGATTTCATTAACCAATGTAACCAAAAAAATTTTAAATGCATATATCAAAAAAAAAAAAAAAGAAAGAAAAAGAACCATGGAGAACTCAAACCAGGAAGTTACATGATCATAGCTTTGCTTCATAAGGACTAGTCCAATTTTAATATTCCAAGTGGAACTGAGAAGGAAGCTGCTGGGAACAGAGAGCCGGGTCGGCATATTATAATAGTTCAGGCACCAGCAGATGAGGCTGCAGGATGCTGGGAACATGGATGGAAAGAAGTGAACAGGGGCAAGAACAGTTTGGATGTACCATATAGAGTTCCTGAAATCTGATTGGATAATAAGGAATTTAGTTTAGAATTAAAAAAAAAAAAATCTCAAGTGACTTTTGAGCCCTGAGTAGATGTAAGATAATAGATCTTTTAAGGACTAGGAAATAGCAAGGTTGCACGATGGGGCAAAGTGAGGGAAAATGATGAGTGTGGGTGTCAGACCAGTGCACCTCAGCAGACTGGAAGCAGAGAAAAAGCAGGAAAAATGAATCAGAAGAAACCAAAAGAAAATATGCCTTCAAGCAAGAAAAAGGACCCAAAAAAGATTAATAAAAGGATATACCAATTGTAAAGTATTTATTTAGTAAACAATTGTTTACTTCGAATCTACAGGAAGACAGTTTTCAGGTGGTCACAGTTAAATTAGAAGAGTCTTGTTCAACATAAGCAGTAATATAAGGTGTCTTTTTCTTTTTTTCCAGGAAAAAAGGGCTGATTTTTCTCTCTGCTTTGCTCAAGCTTGATTAGTTAATAAAAATAAGCACATCTAAGTAAGAGGCCTCAGTAGCTTGCCTTATCAGTAGTTAATAAAATCTTTATAAGAAGAGAACATATGCTCTGGCTCACAGAAAGAGAGATTGACTGAATGTCCTTCAAGGTTCTGGGGTCAACTAGCATCTTTTCTTCCTGGTTAACTACTTGGTCCATGCAACTTACTTTTCTCATTTCATTGGATTCCTTTTTTCTTGGTAGTTTCACTTCAAAGGTATTCAAATTCACGTGCATCAGCTCCCTAATCAGGTGACACCCGAGCAACCAGGTCTCCCCACTTCCTCCCTCCACTAGCTATGTCCCTCCAACATCTCAGACGGAAGGTGATTAACAAGGGACCAGACTGTTTAAAGACGATTGGCAAGAGTGACAAGACATCCGCTCCTAGGTGGCCACTGCAGTGTGAGGTTCCAGGAGCAGGAACATTAGATTCCACTTATGAGGTCCCTGATGCAAAGTTGCCCTCAAACCACTTTTGCAGAATGAATTACTAAAAAGAAACAGAAAGAAAGAAAGTCTGCAAAACAAGGTGAAAACCTGGAATACAGCACAAATCCTCCAGAACCATGACCTCATTCATTTATTCTAGTATGTGCTCAGTGCCAACTACAGGTCAGATAGAATGAACGCCAGCCAGGGGCCTGAATACAGCGATAAATACCATGTAGACTCTGTCCTCCAAAAACACATTAAATTAAAATCTTCGTTATCGATGGTTTCATGTAAAGTTGACAACAAAACATGCTTAATTCCTGCTGTTCAATGCATAGTTGTTGCACTGATAAAGTATTCAAAAATCTTTATTGAAATAAATTTTTTAAAAAGCTGAAAGATATCACTGTCATTGCCCAATGATGCGTGGTCTTCCTGTTTTCCATCTCTCTCACTTCAATGATTTTATCAAGGTTTCATTGAATAGGTAAAAAACACACTCAATAAAGGCACCAGTTAAGAGAATATCATCTCAAAACAAAATCCGAACAAGCTAAAAACAAAATAAAAGTTCCTCATCTCACTAATTCTCTCTAAAAGTGAATCTTTAGAGACTAGACTATGTAATTTTATTAACATTAAATTTTCCAGCATGATTTTTTGCAACTTCATCTTGCTTTAAATCAAGATCCTCTCCAAAAACAAATGAAAAGAAGTGAATATTTAATCAATTGGTACAAGGACACAAACGCCAAGAAAAGTAATTAAAGGAAGACCGATAACAAAATGAAGAATAATAAAAATGGGGTCAATTATTTTGGGTTGCCTTTTCTCTCCACATTCTGAATATTTCACAGATAGCAGAGCAGTCATAAACAGGTTTTGGTCTGAATTTGTCGCTATACATTTTTAGAGCAATTTCAGTTATCACCAGGAGTAATATATGCTAATCTGGCATTGAATACGGCCTCAGGTGCTATATAACGTTTGTGTTCTCAGCCTACAGGAAAGGCATTAATTAACCACAGTTCTGATCCCAAAGCCAAGTGGCATATCTCACTGCTTTCGTGATTTTGAAACCACTAGTTCTGTCTGAGCATCTTCAAAATTCCAAAGGAGGCTCTAAAAATGAATGTCATTATGAAGGCAACGACCCACAGCCTTCCTCAGAGGTAAAGTCTCTCCCTGGGATTTTTGCCAGCCTAAAAGAAGATCAATATAATATTCAGATAGTTTTATTTCCAATAGACAGATAACTTTGTATGGGAAAGTCGCTTAATGCAATCCTGAGCTTCCAGACTCTGCTCCTAGGCTGCATTTCTTGGAAGCAGGGCAGGCCTTCGGGAAGTCTCGGAGGCCCTGGTGCCCCTTCCGCGCCCTGCTCCACCCCTCACTGTGCTCTGCATTCTCCCTTCTGGAAATCCCATCATCTAAAGTCATGCTTATCTGTCGCCATCAGAGCGAGGTCAGCTCTCTCAGGAAGCAGGGTGTCTGGCGAGGCCAAGAGACATAGACGTGGGCTTCTTTCTCATTTTGAAGAGACTATCTGCAGATTTTTGGCCAGCAAAACCACCCAACTCAGGCTAATGGAGGCAGAAAGGAGATTTAATAAAACACACTAGGTAGCTAACAGAATCAAGATCAAAAAACCAGGCCTGGAGGATATACAGATGGAAAAGACGTCCCTTTTCTTGGAGACGAATGAACCATCATGAAAACAGCAGCGAAGGGTCTGGAGAAGCAGCCCGCCATGCTCACCGCCCTTAGCCTAGGACTAGCCAGCTGGTGTGGCCCGAGTCCTCTTGGCTGCTGCATTCAGCGTTGTGACCCCAGTGGGAAGAGAAGGACTGCACAGCATACATGCCTCGGGGGTGGGCACAGGAGGGCTGTCCCATGCATCTAAAGTGAACCGACACAATGACAGGAGCAGTCAAAGCTGTCAAAGGCACAGTGAAGTCCGGGGCAAACGAACGATGTAGTCTTTTTATTTATAAACCTGTGGCAAGAGAACCCAGCTCTGCCCTCGTTTATGATTCGGCGGGGGTTCAAGGGTATTAGGAGGAGAATGTTTTATGGAGTAAAAAGGCAAATACAAATTGGTTAACGTTCTATTAAGCCGAGAATGTTGATGTGGGAGACTTTCTGGTTGGTCTTCAGGCGCACGTGGCAGTCCCTGCTTGCCTGCAGGGGGCAGCACTCAGTCCAGGAACACTTCAAAAGATCAAGGGTTGTTCAATGGCAAGGGTAGAGGTTTTCTGTGCCCACCACTTTGTGGAACAGAGGAGGTCAGGGGACCCAGGGACCTGCTTTTTACAGCAGGGGTCATTATGGACAAGCCAAACACCAGGGCAGGCCATTTCTAAAAGTCTAGGAGAGAAACTGGGTCAGGAACCATGGCATGGGACTCCTCATGCAGCACAGATGAAAATTAGAGAAATCAGGTGCAAGATGGTGTTCACAATTGTTTTCCAACAGCCTTCTGCCAGCTCAGCTGGATTTTATTAAATCAGCCAGAGAAACAACAGCTGTCCTCATGGGGTACCTGAACCTCCATGTCTTACCTGGGTTTCTAGATAGCCTTAATGCAATATTCCCATCCTTTGGGATGATGGGCTTATGCTCGTCAGAACTGCAGATTGCCTTGTCATTGTGTTTTCCTGTGTTCCATCAGGTGCCGAGAGCTCTTTGACATTAAAATAAGAATGCTACAAAAAACTAGTGGACTGCTGCTTATGTACCCCACAAAACCATCACCCCACAATGGATAGTATTAGGAGATGAGGCTTTAGGGAAGTGATTAAGATTAGACTAGGTCATGAATGTGGGGACCTCATGAACAGAATTAGTGACCTTAAAAAATCATGAGAGACCATGCTTCCTCTCTCTGTCATGTGGGGATACAGTGAGAAGTCAACAGTCTGTGACCCAGAAGAGGTCTCTCACCAGTGCTCAACCTTGCTGTCCCCCTTATCGGACTTCCAGCCTCCATAACTGTGGGAAATAAATTTCTGTTATTTATAAGCCACCCAGTTTGTGGTATTTCTGATACAGTAGCCTGAGTGAACAAAGACAATGCATTTGGACTAACACGTCCATAAGACTCCATTAAAAGGATTAAAGACATTGGGCCACCCCTGAGACTGATCTAGTTATATAAAAATATAAGACTGTTTTCTAAACTAGCCAGGGGCACTAAAAGTTTTTCAAGTAAGTTTACCCACTGTCACCTCTTCCTATACTATTGTATATATGTATGTGTGTGTGTGCGCGTGCATGTGTGCACACATGCACTAGAGTTGAGGATCAAGGTAGATGAATAAAAAGAAAGCAGAAAGAAAACTTAAGTGCATTAGCAAACAGATGGAAAGAATTCTGTGCTTTCTACATAGCCTGATGTAAATTTTCCATAAATACATATATTTGGCTCCCATTTAGCTTTCAGAAAAACCAGGAGATGACCATTACCCATTAACATTCCATCAGCTTTTTACTATACAGGCAGACCTCATTTTATTGTTCTTCACTTTACTGTACTTCACAGATGTTGCATTTTTTATAAATTGAAGTCAAGACTCTCCATCAGCAAAAAAGATTATGACTCACTTTACTGTGATACTCACTTTATTGTGGTGATATGGGACTGAACCCACAATGTCTTCGAGGTATACCTATACTGTGGTTCCCCCTTGTCTATGGAGAATATGTTCCCCAGTAGATGCCTGAAACTGAACCCTACAAATACTATGTCTTTCTCCTATGTGTACATATCTGTGAAAAAGTTTAATTTATGTATGAAGCACAGTGAGAGATTAACAACAATAATAACAACATAGAACAATTATAACAATAAAATAAGAGTCACTTGATCACAAGCACTGTGATACTATGACAGTCTGTCTCATACTGAGATGGCTGCTGGGTGACTCCTGGCAGGCAGTGTATGCAGGGTGGAGACGCAGGACCAAGGGATGACCTATGTCCCGTGTGGGATGAAGCAGGATGGCAAGAGATTCCATCACACTTCTCAGAACAAGTGTGCGATTTCAAACATATGAATCGCTTATTTTTGAAATTTTCCATTTGATATTTTCAGACTGAGGTTGACCACTAGTAACTGAAACCACAGAAAACAAAATCATGGATAGGGGAGAGACTAGTGTATTCCTTATGAAATTATCCAGTCAACGTTCTCAAGTAAAATGTCTCTTAAACGGTTAGTGTCAACCTTTTTAAGTGCCTCCTACATGTACAAAATGAAGGAAAAAATAAATAAAAGTTGTTCAATCTGTCTACTTGCTTAAATTAAAATTTAAACTTCTGGAGGAAAGAAGTATCTTACTAAAATACTCATCACATTGAGACTTTTAAATAAATATTAAGTAGCGCTGTGTATAAAACACCATTTTTAAAAAGAAAGGACCAACAAAACACACTATAAAATCAGCAGGATTTAATATTTAGTTTGAATGGCATATGTATATTCTCTCTGACTTTTTCTGAAAATGTAGAAGAAAATGTTAATTTTTCAAAATATATTTTCTTTGGCTTAGTTTGAACAAAGCAGCCTTTCATCTCCTTTATTAAATTCACATCTGTACGCAAATTGTCCTTCCTACTTGGAGTTCTGGTGTTTCGATTACTGCTGCTTTTTCCTTGTTGTTTTGCAACTTCACAATGTGATGGTTGCCTTGGTAATAGAAAGTGGGTTCAAGTCTTTTCAAATGATAACTATCTCTATTCCACTATTTACTGAATTTCATTTAGGTATATTCTCCTATTTTTCCCCCTTTATGAAGTTAAAGTTACTCCTTCGTCATCCTGATTTCCATTTTCTATATACTTCTCAGTATTTCTTACCTATTTTATTCAAATGGAAAATTAAGTCCATGATTTATACGCAATTGAAAAATAGACATTTTCATTTGCATTTCAACCGATATTGTGACCGAGCGCCATATTCCACATGAACAGACAGCTGCGCCACCGTGTAGTGAGCTCTCCTGGTCTGGAGATTCCAGGACTATGGTCTGGGGTGCAGGGAATCCATGTAAACATATTGAACCACAGAGTTGGGGAGCAGCTGGTGAAGGGACTCTATGGGACCTTTAGTCAGTGCCATTCCTTAGATGGGCAGAGTTGTTGAGAGCAGGTGGCCTCTGCCCCTAGCCGCATTGTGACTGGAAGCAAGGCAACTGCGGTGCTGGTGAAATATCTCCCTTATTCATGGTGGCCATAAAGTGTGAAGTCTCTTAAGTGCAAAGAGACACCAGACACTGATTTGTGGCCCAGGGTTGAGTACTTAGATCCTGTGATGACTCGTGATCATCAGCAGACTAGACTGATAGAAGTATAGAGTTTTAAAGGAGAAAGAATTTGGAATAATTTTGCCCAGGGGTTCTTTTTTTAATTTAGAAAAGAAGGTCCATCTAGTTCCATAAATAAACTAAAGTGGTTCATGGACTGCTCAAACTGCATGTGAAATTTAATGTGTGTGTGTGTGTGTGTGTGTGTGTGTGTGTGCGTTTCTCTAAAGAAAGAAGCTTTTTTCACAGCTATGTCAAACAGAGCATATGTCACAGTTTGCATGGGATAGTTACACCCTGGCATAATTATTAATAATGGCCCCATTTTGTTCTCAAAAATTACTTTTGTGTATAAATTGTATGGTCTCCCTACCTCTGACCTACAAAAGTATAAAAACTATTGATTTGATTTGACCCTCCACTTCCACACACAAAAAACTATTGTACTATTCTTTTATAGACTAGGCTGTCAAGAAATAAAAATGTATAAAAGACAAATTGATTTGAGTAAGTAAGGTGTAGCTACATAACACAGAGATTTGAAAAAAAAAATTCTTTAGACTACACTAAGATAAATATTTTAATTGTCAACATCAGCATTGCTGCAAAGTTAAAGACATTTATACTCATGAGCAACAACCTATTTGTGGCAGTATTCTGGGATTAATTCAAAATGAAGGAAGTTAACTTAATTGAAGTTCATGAATGTTATTCTTTCAAATTTCTTTTTTTTTTTTTTTTTACCTTCTGTTCATGTGGTTCAAAGAAGGAGCAAATCCTATGTTTGGCAACAAATAGGTTTAATTCAAGTTAATACCAATTGAGCTTCGATTATGTGCCAGACACTGTGCTAGGTATTTGTGGAAATGAAAATAAATTAGAGCCCAGGTAACCTTTAAGGACCATGGGTCTAGGTGGTGGAAGAAAGAAGATATAAAAACAAAATGTGTTCATTTAAAATATGATCAATTATGAAGCATTAGTTTCAAATGAAATGAGAAAAAGAAATCTAAAATAATAGTGGTATAACAAGATTAATTTTTTAAATTATTCATGTAAATATATTGAATTAGGCAGCCTAGGGGTGAGGTGTGTTCTACAGAGTCAAGGGTCCAAGCTCCTCTTAAGTCTTTGCTTAGTACTACTTATGGCCTCTGTTCCCAAAGGCATCAAAGGACCTGTACGGCTGCTCCAGTTCCCATCATCACATTCATATTCATGCTAGCAGAAATGAAGGAAGGGAAGAAGCATACAGCTTCTCCTCTTAAGGATTATTATCAGAAGTTACACATATCACTTTCCCTTATAGCCTATTGGCTAGAACTAGGTCATATGGCCACACCTAGAAACGGGGAGCCTAGAAATATACCCTTTATTCTTGATATGCATGTGCCCAACTAAGACTCATGGATTCTATCACTATAGAAGAACAAATAAAGCTAGTAGAGGACAATTAGGTTCTGAGACATTTAAAATTGGAGAAAGTTTTAGAAATAATACTTTGCCACTGGTTTTCTCTAGGGAATAAATGGGATTAGGAAGGGAAGAGAAAAATATGTCTACTCACTCAATATAGTTCTGAATTCTTTAATTGTTAGAATGCCTTAAACTTGTATTCCTCTGTCATTTAAATAAGGATAAACAGTACAGGTAAGAGTGTGATAAGAGCTTTGACGGTAAAACAGCAAATAAATGGAAACCAACTAGGTATGGCTTTGAGGAAGAATGGTATTTGACTTTAAAATAATACTGTTTTAGCTGGTAGAAATTTGAGAAGATAATCCTGTCATAGAGTAAAGCATGAGTTAATTCAAATAGTAAGGAATCTTGAAGTGTGTGCACTACAGCTGAGTTCAGTTGTGATGGGTTATCAAGGGAAGGAAGATTGGAAAGATAGATTGAGATCAGATTACAAAGAGTCTTGGATTTTCTGAGAAGTTGGGTTATACTCAAAAAGCTAAGAGAGAGCTTTAAAGATTTCCAAGCAAGAGAGTATCAATATTTGAAAAGATGATTTAGGTAATAATTGGAAGAATCCATAGATCAGGAGGAATACTGGATTTGGAAAGGCCTGTTGGATGTCTGATGCCTAAGGCCCTGGAGAGTGAGGTTCTGAATTTTGGTAAAGCCTGGGAACAGAAAGGATGAGACAAATTCAAAGTACATTTGGGTGATAGAGCAACAGGCTTGTTAACCAGTTTGTTTTGGGTGGTGAAAGAGGAGATTTGAAAATGATACACTGAGTGTCTCAGAGAAATGTTGATGTTATTAACACAAAGGAAGGAAATTATTTGAAGGAACTATTTAATTCAATTTGGCATATGTTGGGAGCTCAGTTTGTGCTCAGGATGGAAGTTAGGACTAGAAATGTTAACTGTAGAGATGCTGATGATAGATACAGTCTCAGGAGAGTGGTGGGGAGGGGAGGGAAGCTAGAAGAAAGGGAGGAGGAGGATGGGGAAGGAAGAAAAGAACCTAAGAGCACAAATTTTGTCAGAAAAAATAGCTCACAGTGTTAATTAAAATGTTGATTCTGCCAATTCTCACCTTTTTATGAAAAGCTGTGCTACTTCCTTTATAGAGAAGAAAATAAGATCTAGACTTTCATTCATTTAACAAATATTTATTAAGCCCCTATTAGATGTGAGCACTAAGCTTGGCCCTGAGCAATTTAGTCTAGGACTCTACTCTCTTAGCATCTACTTCTCCTGAGGTAAACAGGCAAAAAATAAGAAATAATTAGATAATTACATTTTGAGTGCTATGAGGGAAATAGGCAGTTTGATGAAATAAGTACCTAGGGGAATTCTACCCAGGGGAATTCACTTTAGGTAGAGGACTAAGAGATGGTCTCCCTGCAGAGGTGACCTTGCCTTGAGACTTGAAAAATAAGAATCAAATGACAAAAATTATTCTAGCCCACAGTTGAACACAAGATTCCAAAGCATAAAAGAACCTGGTACGTTTAAGGAACATGAAGAGCTCAATATGTCATCGTTTCATCAATAAATTGAAGAATAGAATGAGTGAGGTTAGAAAGGTGAATAGAACTTTGCAAATCACAATAATCAGGGCTTCATTATCTGAAGGAAAAAGAAGCAAAAAAAGAGAGAGAGAGAGAGAGAGAGAGAGAGAGAGAGAGAAGGAAGGAAGGAAAAGGAAGGAAGGAGGAGAGGAAGGAAGGAAGAAGAAGGAAGAAGAAGAAGAGGGAGAGGGAGGGAAGGAAAGGAAGGAAAGGAAGGAAGGAAGGGAGGAGAAGGAAGGAAGGAAGGAAGGAAGGAAGGAAGGAAGGGAAGAAAGGAAGGAAGAAAAAAGAAAAACAAAAGAAAGAGAGGAAGCCAAAAGAAAGTTCTTAAGCAGAGAAGAGACATAATTAATAATATCTACATGTGAACAAAAGATTAGGGAAGGTCAAGAGTGGAACGATCAAGAAATATGATATGATGATGGCCGGCCCCACATAGTGGAGAGAGAAAAGAATTTGAGACATATAGAGATGAAACCAACAGAACTTACTATTGAAAAGGGAAGAGAGGAAGGAAAGGAAGCAAGGGTACTTCCTGCTTTAGTGACTAAGTGGTTGGTGGTATCTTAGACTGAAAAGAGGAAGACTGGGGGGTCTACTGGGAAGGCGGAGTGGGTGGGCGGTGTGGGAACGAGTTGAGGAAATAGTTATTGAAGGCTACATTTTGAAAATATTAAGTTTGAAAGGAATATCAGACATCCAAGTAAAATTATCAAGTTAGCATTTGACTATACCTACAACTACAATTTTGTTATAATATGGAAGAGATTTAAAGTCTTAGGATTAGATAACCTTATAGATTGGAAATAGAGAATGGATAGACCAGAAACTGTGTCACAAAGCCAGAGGACTCACTGACTCTGGCCCTTCCAAGACAGGGTTGGAATTTTTTTTCACAGTCAAGAAGTTCTGGGTGGCCAGGGCCACTTTTGGAACTTGGCTATGGGAGGTAGAGAGAGGACTATATTTAGTGGGTTCAGCAAGCCATATTTCTCTGGTTCACAGTTTCTTCCTTGTGCCGTTGCTGCTGCTAGCCATCAGTATGTAACAGCTTGCAGGAGACTTCTCCTCACCAGTTTACTTATAGATTCTACATCAGATGCGACAAGCACAGGCCAGTTGGTAATATTGTGCCTTTTTTTTTTCAGTTAGTTTTATTTATAATGTTTAAAATTTTTCTACGGACAATGCTTCCCTTTACTGCCAGCACCCAGGGTAGGCTGTTCCTGCAGCCTCACCTTCGTAGACGACTGCTCAGTGAGTTCTTTAAATTCTTATATTTTAAAATATTTTCCTCCCCTCAGTTATACTTTCACTTTTGCAGAAGTTCCTTTCTTAAAATGTTATTCTCTTGGATCTCTCTTTTGATTTTTTTTCTGAATTTCTTCTGCTGTTTTTTTTTCTCTTCTTTTTTCTTCTACTTATAAGCAATTTCAAGTTTATCTTTGAAGTCTTCTCATTTTTACGGTTCTAATATTTTTCATATTAGTTCCAAGAATACAACACAATGGTTAGGCATTTATATAATTTATAAAATGATTCCCTGATTAGTACCCACCTGGCAGTATACATAGCTATTATAATATTATTGACTACATTCCCTATGTTGTACTCCTCATCCCCCTGGCATTATGGAAAAACTCTATGGCAATATTAACTTTTTCACTATCTGAAGACATCTGAAATGTCTATATTCATCCAAGCGAATGAGTTCTGAGCAACTGTAACCTGCCATTGAACTACAGTTCGTAAACAGTCATGGGACAACGCAACCTATGAAAAGTAAGGACAAAGGGCTGAAGCACAATTCAAAAACTTTAATAAGTATTTAGAATATGTACCTCGAGCAGCTTATTCTCTTAACTGCACTGGATAAAAAGCTGTTGCCACAACACCTAAAACTGCTGACTGCTTCAGTAGGTCACGACAGTTATGAACGCGTCAGCTTGATTGTTTTTTAAGAATTTATAACATTATAAAGTTGCTCAAGCCTTGCAACATGGATTCGATGACATCTTGAGGACCCTAAAATGTATTTCCTCAGAAGAGGAACTGGAACATATGAGGCAAAAATTTTATTCTGAAAGTTAAAGTGTTCCAACATACCATTTTGACTATAATTTTGAAAGATATTTATAACATTTTCGTAAGATAAATGAGAGTGAATTGAACTTACATGAAGATTTCCCTTTTTATCATCTTTAAATTTATTTGTTACAGAATCAAAAGGAAAATTCAGGTAAATGAAATTTTTGTTCCAATTAATGAAATATGGAATAAAAATAATAAAGACAGGAGAGGAAATCATTCTAACATCAAAAAGCAAATGGCAACAAAAATCATTTCACATCAGACCAAAAGCAGCATTCATTAAGAGAAAAAGGTAAATTTAGAATACAGGTAAAAAATAAGTTTTTTATTTTTTGGTAATCCCTAATGTGAAGGAGTGACCCTAAGGAGCACATTGGAAAGGAATTAAAGCTCTTGTTGATTTAGGACAAGATACTAATGATAAAGAAGATAAAATAAATCCTATACTACACCACTGTAATGATGACATTGATGACACATGGTTAACGAGTATTGTCATTTCAGAGAAATTCTGAGTAATCACTGCACAAGAAAACTGAATGTCCTACAATCTTATAGCTTACATATGAAAGAAACTTGATAGAAGTCCACAAATTGACTATTTTGTAAAGTCTAATATTTTATAAAATGCCACCAAAATTTTGTCATTATCAAAAATAAATTTTAAAGCTGAAAGAAAAGTCACTAAGCTAAACATAAAACAATTTTTGTTAAACCAGAAGAAATACTAGTCTCTCTATAGAAAATATTACAAAATCATTGTCATATAACGAGATGACCAAAAAATATGCAGCTGAAACTGTAAGAGAAAAAAAAGTAGGAGAAATAAAGTACTATTCGGTCATGTCATATAGTAATTTAGTAAAGTACATATCATTTTTTTGATTTCATGGTGTTTGTGGTACTGATAAACATTTTCAAAATTTCCTGTAATTTATTTTCTCTTTCTGAATACATTTTATACTTACTTTTGTATTTATAATTTTGCGCCTTTTTACCTAAGGCATTCGCCCTTAAGCTTCAGGCCCCGTGAAGCCCTGAGGCCTTTGAGCATTCAGAAATTGGATAGAAAAATTGGCACCATGAGTACATGCTCTCTCCAGAAGGATGGTGGCCATGCAGAGTTCAAGATGGAGGAAGAGCTGTGTTCTTTGAGTTCAGCAACACGAGTGTGTTGGGGACCCTGACAAGCGCTGAATCACTGGCTGGGGGAAGATGAAGCTGTATTGGAGCATGTAGAACAGGAAATTGGTCATTTGTAATATTCAGTCGTCTGTGCTGGTTATTTCAAATTTCCTCTCTAAATCAACTTTCCACGTTTCCCTGCCCTTCCTGGTCTTGTGAGCCTGACTTCTATTAACCACTTGACCAGCCCAACCCACTGCTTCCCCTTGGGTCAGCCAATTCAAGGCCCTGGCAGAAGGTCATGCATTCTGCAGGTGGCCTCTCCTTTGGCTGGAGCTCTCACCTACATTCAACAACACTGTCCCTCCAGGCCTAGGGAAAGGAACAGCTTTCTGTTTTTGCTAGAACCTGGGTGCTTCTCCATTCCATACCAATTACCTTAACCTTGCCCACTTCTCTGTAAATAATCCCCCATTAAGTGGTTTTCAATCAAACATTTGAATAAGGTTAACTGAGTCAAGTCACCCTGTCAGGCCCTGAGTGATGCACCCTGTGACATTTCTACTAACAAACCTGGCCTGTATAGCCTCAGTTGGGAGTAGTCATTGAAGACATTTACATGTTCAGCTCCTGATACAAATATAACCAAGAATTTCATTGAGGACAAGGGTTAGGATTTAGTCCTGCAACGCTAAGGCAGTATCCAATATTTCTAGTTATTCCCATGATGCCTAAGATTTTCTTCTCATCCCTAACCAAAAATGTTGGTTGGATCTCATGCCAGGGTCTATGTTGATTTTATGAATAAATGCTAGTTCTCACACTGTTGCTGGACCGCCCCCAAGGCAAGCACCTGTGATCCTTGGCACTGTTTTTCCAGAGACTACACTGTGCTCTGCAAACCCCCCAGCCAATGGCGAGGGTCCTGCAGCTTTGTAGCCAGACCCTCATTTGGAATCGAAAAATTGCTACCGATGCAACTATGAGAAAAACTCAGCTCAGACACTCTTGTTCAGCCCCTCACACTCAGGTTGGGTTCTCTTGAAGATCAAGTCAGGT
This sequence comes from Eonycteris spelaea, assembly GCA_003508835.1. Taxonomy (NCBI): domain Eukaryota; kingdom Metazoa; phylum Chordata; class Mammalia; order Chiroptera; family Pteropodidae; genus Eonycteris; species Eonycteris spelaea. The sequence goes on from PUFA01000189.1 coordinate 1,622,743, forward strand.
TAGTCACAATAAAATTATGATTTTGGCTTCTATGAAGAGTCAGACCCATGACCAACTTAATTTCCCAAATCTGGCTTTTTACATTCCCAGGTGACTTCCTTTTCCTCATAAGCCCCATCTCCCCATCATTTCTGCAGGACCTTATAGGTACCTGAAAAAAGCAATCAATTCTTATCCACAGGCACAACAATGAAATTGGACTCCTATCTCAACACTGCTCATCCCAAGTGGATTAAATACTTGAAACTAAGGCTTGAAACCATAAAACTACTAGAAGAAAACACTGGAAAAAAGTTCCTTGACATGAGTATTGGCAATGATTTTTTTTTCTATATAACACCAAAAGCACAAGCAACAAAAATAAATGAGACTACATCAAACTAAAGTTTCTGCACAGTAAAAGAAACAATCACCACCACCAACAAAAAAGCAAGTTGTGGAATAGGAGAAAATACTTGCAAATCTTATCTGATAAGGGGTTAATATTCAAAATATAAAAGGAACTCATACGACTCAATAGCAAAAATAGATGAATGAATGAATGAATGAATGAATAAACAAATAATCCAATTTTAAAAAATGGGCAAAGTACCTAAATGGACATTTTTCCAAGAGGACATAAAATGGCCAAGAGGTACACAAAAAGGCTCAACATCAGGGAAATGCAAATCCAAGCCACAATGAGGTTTCACCTCAAACATGCTATATATGTCTATCATCAAAAAGACAAGATATAACAAATGTTGGTGAGGATGTGGAGAAAAGGAAACTCTTGTGCACTGTAGTTAGGATGGTAAATTACTATGGAAAACAACATGGAAGTTTCTCAAATAATTAAAATATAACTACCATATGATCCAGCAATCCCACTTCTGGGTATATATCTAAAGCAAATCAAATTACTCTCCTGAAGAGATATGTGCACCCCATGTTTACTGAAGTGCCACTTATAACAGTTAAGAAATGGAAACAACCTAAGTATATTTTGACGTATAATGGATAAAGAAATTGTGGTATGTGTGTTCAATGGAATATTATTCAGTCATACAAAAGTGAGGAAATCATGCCATTTGCCACAACACGGATGAAACTGGAGGGCATTTTAGTAAGTGAAGTAAGTCTGCCAGAGGAAAACAAATAGTATATCTCACTTATATGTAGAATCTTAAAAAAAAAAAAAGAAAGAAAGAAAGAAAGAAACTCACAGAAACAGCACAGATTGGTGGTTGCCAAGGCACTGGAGAATGGGTGACATGGGTGAAGGGGATCAAAGCGTACAAGCTCCAGTTCTGAGATGAATCATTTCTGGGGATCCAATGTACAGCATGGTGACTACAGTTAGCAATACCATACTGTATACTTGAACGTGGCTAAGAGAGTAAATCTTAAAATTTCACACCAAAATAAAAGGGGGGGGGTAATTACATAAGGTGATGGGTTAAACAACCTTATTGTAATCATTTCACAATATATATATATATCAAATCATTACTTTGCACACCTTAAACTAATGTTGTATGTCATTATATATCAATAAAACCAAAGGGAAGAGTGATCAATTCTGAGAGATAAATATTTCTATTAAGAGAGTGTACTCTGAAAATTTCATCTGTACACCATCTTTGACATTTTCTCGCACTTTCTTTCTCAGGAAGATTATTGGAAATGGCTCTTTGCTCATGTCACGCCCCTGTTCAAATCTTTCACTTGTTTTTCAACGTGCTGGAGTCGGGTTTAAATTCCCTGGTTGAACACACAGGCCCTTCCTCAGCTGTGCTCAGCCCACTTCTCCAGCTTCGTGTCTTGTCGTCGTTGCTGACCTGAGCTCTCACGGCAGCCTCTCTCAGCTTCCCAACCGCACTGTGCTCTTCGATGCCTCTTTGTCCTGCACGTGACATCTTTGCTCTTCTGAATGCCCTTCCTCCTCTTCTTTTCCCTTCGAGGTTCATGTCGAACGCCCCTTCCACGGGGGATTGCAGTCGGTATTTGTACAGCGCCTCTCACATAAAATCATCATGCTTAATACTAGAACCATCCTTTATTGTCTGTCTTGATTACTAGCCTGTAAAGTTTGGAGGAATTGTTCCTTTTGATATTCCCAGAATCTAAGACAGTGCCTGACATACACTTAAATGTATGAATAAATAAACGTATACATTTTGACTAAAAAGATTAAGAAGAATGAGAAGAATCTGTGGGGGGAAGGGGGAACTAAAAGCTGTGGTGAGAAAAGTCAGGATTGTGAAGATATGAGGGGAAAACGATGAGACCGTCCTAGGAAAGACAGAATATAAGATAGCCTGTTCTCACATATGTGACACATTATCACGATTATAAACAGGCATATTTAAAGAAATGTGCTTGAATTCTATCAAAAGAGTATATTTAGAGAACAAAAGGAAATACTTTTCCTATAACTGTGACTATACAAAAAGACATCCTTAATACATTTTTAAAATCCTATCCCTAGAAGTACTAAAAAGAAGATGAAAAACCATCTTGCCTAAGAGTTTGGGGGAAATATTTGCCTGGAGAAGAAAATGGAAATACAGTCTCATATCACTTTAGAATCGCAGCTATGAGCTGGTCCACCTCCCTGAGTTAGGAAGGCACAAACTTGGGGTCTAACAGAGTTGTTCTCTTCCTGGTTTCACTAGCTTGCTATTTATTTCCTACTTACTATTTCACTACTTACTAGCTATGTGGCTTTTATTATTGTTTCACATATAAGAAAGCTATGCTCCAGAAAGATGCAATGACATGCCCAGGGTCATATAACCAGTTACTGATCAAGCTAGGACTAGAAGCGTCTGATCAGATAAGCATTCCATTGCTCTTTCTGTGACGGAGGGGCTAGGAACGGAATGTGCCAAGTGTCACTTGGTTCTTACACAGTATTGCACACAGAGTGAGAAACTGCATTAGGAACTCAAAACTGGAATCCTGTGACCTGCAACCGTTATTAACAAAAGAATTAATGCTCCATTTTTGTTAGCCTTAGCTTTTTAATTATAAAAAGCAAAACAGTTCCCTGGTGGCAGGCTACTCGAAGTCCTCTTCGCAAGGTCAAAAGCTTGAACGTGGCTTCCTTACGTAAGGCTGGACTTTTTTAAGGCAATGGAAAGACCTCCAAAAGAAAACTGAAAATTTTTGTCCTTCCAAAATTTATTACCTACAAGAAGCTTCATATTTATTATTTAGGAAAAGTTGAGTGATGGAGTGTTTCTCCTTCTACCTGGATGTTTGATGTCGAGTAGACTGAAAGCAAGCCACATGATTACAATTCCTATCCTCTGCTTAGAAGATGCTTGTGTTAGATACTGTGTTAGAGAGCCCAGAGCTAGAGGTTTAATGTTTATATATATATATTCACTTATTTATACATATACACATATTTGTGTATATATGTACATATATGTGTTATGTATAATATTTTTTTCTGAATGCATTTAGAAATTGATCCTTAGCCATCTTTCTAAATATCACTTTTACTTTAATTTTTTTCCCTTTGGGAACAAAACGTAGCTAGAATTTAGCTGCAAGATGAAAGCTCAAAAGATTATAAATAAAAATCATACAGATTCACAAAATCATCAATCTATTTGTATTTATAGAGTCTGTGTGCCTCTAGTATTAAGATGATTATTTCACAGCAGGGTGGTGGTTTCTTCTTAGTAATCTGTCCTCTAAGATTCAATTTACAGTAATCATTTTTCTTCCTACATTGCATGGATTAAGTTTTCTTTTCCAGTATGATGGATTTTTAAAAAACCTAATGACTAGGTGATTGCAAATCTTCTTGCTGCTATTAAAATGATGCCTCATTTTTAACTAAATATTAAGAATTTGCACTGTCCTTGCTGCTTAAAATATCTTTTAAATGTCCGCAATTGAATTAAAGCCTATGTTCAATCATGAACCATGAAATTAGTTGGTATAACCGATGTTATGCAACTCAGGCCCTGGGGGGATAAAAACGTAAAAAGATTACAATTCAAAATTACTAAAAAGAGTCTCAACTAAAGCTGGGCCTTCGTACTGCCTAAAGGCTTTGATTGTATTACTAACTCTATCAAAGGGTAAAACAACAACAACAAAAAAACAACAAAGGAACTCCACTCCCATGCATGGTTCTTTATTTTATAAAAACAAACAAAAAATTTTAAGCCAGGTAAAATATATTTTAGTGACATAGAGCCATACCAACTTGTTTCTTTTTTTTTTTCAATGAGAGTTAAGATTGCATTTACAAATAAAACCTTATCATATTTTGGGTGGATTTCTGGTCCATTTAGTCAAGTACTCACATTTCTCACAAACCACAGCATGTTACATAACCGAGCAGACTACTCCAGGATCGGGACTGACCTGAGAGCCAGCCCATTCCTGCAGCACGTGGTTATCACCCAAGGACACCACCACGATGTGACGAAAGCAGTTACCACGATCTGACTTTTGGCTACTCAACGGAGGCTGCAGGATGCAGAGTCCACATCGCCTGGGAGTCTATCAGAGACACGGAATTTCAGACTCTACCCCAGAGCTCTTGAAACACAGTCTATAGTTTAACAAGATCCCAGGTAAATCCAATGCAGGTTAAGCTTTGAGAAGCACTGATTTATTTTCTTGGTTTTAAAATGTGTATTTCTTCCTTAATGTGCTTAAAATACTACCTAGGAAGAAAATTGAGCCGCATATTGGGAGAGAAAACTTTATGGCACCCACTATGTGCTCCTTTAAACTTTATTTCATATAATCTTCATTAAAACTGCTGTAAGGTGGGTTTATTTCCATTTTTACAAGGGAAGAACTAAGAACCTTGTTAAAGACTGCACAGCTAATAAACGTTGGAGCCAAGATCCAAAACAAGGTCAGCTGGGCTCCAACACTTCCCACATTTTTTCCATTACAGCACACTGCCCTTTATCCTGCTCATTTTTATACCACTTAGAACCATTAAATGTCTCCAATAGGGCCTTAGATTGAACTTTATCATCAAGATCCATTTATTAAACTCAGTTTGTCACTTATGTTTTGCATTTGTGTCTGTGTTGGTCAGAGCCTTGATACAGCAAGCTGAGCTGTTTGCCACACTGCCAAAGATCCATTGATGGCATATCTTTTCCTCTTGACCTCAGAATTTATTCTTTCAGTGATTCATAAATGCAAATATTTTCAAAATTTGTTGCAGATAAAATCCTCTCAAAATCTTATTTCAAACATGGTGGTTAAAAGTTACAGAGGAATCCTGCAAATAGTATCTCACTAGTATGAATTATCATTTTTTTTCCTTTGGAGAGGAAGTGTACGACATATAAAAAGGTCCCCAGTGGTCACCAGTAATACTGTTGCCCCTTACCACCTACAGATAAATTGTAAGTCAGTCACCTGCCAGGTTAGACTCTAAATCTGGTTTTCAGAAATCTGTGTTACAAAAGATAAGAATTTCTTTTAGGAAAATCATAAAAGATTTCTGCAGCTTGAACTTAAATCTCTGAGCTTACCATTTTCTTTCTGAAAAAGTGTCATGTTCACTCATTAGTGAACATAGAAGTAAGTGGTCAAACCTAGCATATTCTTTATTCATAATAAAATATTCTATAGCAACAAATATGTGGTCACTCAAAGATTTACCTTCTTTCTATAGGAACTTGATTGTAACAGAGAAGAAGAGATGACTTAATTGTTGTGCCCTGCATGCTATGGACTATCCGTGTCCCCTCCCCTCACCAGTATGAGCAAGGCATTACTGCCTTTAAATCTAAGCAATTTCAGACAGCCCAGAACAGTTTTAGAGACTCCCCCACTTCCTCTCTAAGATCTGCTCCTCTGGAACCACCGCTAGTACTAATTTCAGTATCAGTTCAAAAATGTGTAAATAAGTTTTCTAAATTAGGTTCTTTTTTATTCATATGAGCTATCTCATATGGCTAGATAGATATTATTCCTGGACCACCTCTCATATCTTCTCTAGTGAGACATATTTTGGTTAAATGTATTTAAAAGTTCTTTCACTTAGTTATATCTATTAATATAATACATATATCTGAAATATTGATTTAGGAGTGATTTATTCTGAATTGTATCTTCATCAAATATTTTCTTCCTAGGAATTTAAAGTCAAATTGTTTCATTTATGAAATGAAACAGGTGTCATTTATCTTCAATTGTAATTAATATCTATAGATTAATTTTATATAGTAATATTAATCATTAAACTTTGTATGGAACATTATTGTTTCCAAAGCAGTTTCACATGCTTTATTATATTAATAATTTTAGATGTTACTTCGGATGTTTCAAAAATTTAAGAATATAAATAAGTTTATTAATAAATGTTTACCACTTCGGTTCCTACATTTAAAAAATCTGAATGAATTTTAAAAAATAAAAATATAGAACTACTCTAGCTACACATGATGGTCTCCTTAATAAACAGATATTATTATAGAACAGTGAAGTACTACAGTTGCTCTGTTTATTCAAAGCAACACAGAATTCTATTTTCAGTCTCATGCAAAGTGAACTCAGAAATACAGATAGTAATTTGAACAATCAGAAGTGCTTTCTGTTGCCACTAGAAAAGTTGATTCATGATGAAAATTGTTAGGTCAAGTCTACACCAAGTAAAAAGCTAATGATTCCACAAAAATCTAGTTTAGCTTCAAGTACAACACATTAAATTGTAAAGTTTCATATTTAACTCTGGATTTCTAGGAGACATTGAGAAGTATCATAATTTTAGAATCACTTTTCAATTGGACAAGAGTATATCTTAAACATACACATTGATGATAATAGATATCACCATTTATTTGTCTATGTATTAATTAAAAAGGCAAATATTAGCCTACTAAGTGCCAAATATTTTTATCTCTCCCCATAATCATAAGAAAGTCTTGAAAGAAAAAGCAGGCAAAATGGCAGTCCAAAGCCTCCAGACTGATAAATGGTGCTTTGGCAGAAGTTTTGTGGAAAGGGACTGTGTTTGCCTTCCTCAAATTACTTTTGTCATATATGCTATTGGTGCCCGCCCAGATGTGATCTTCTGGGAAGCCCACTCATCTCCCAGCTGTGTGGACGTTGGCTACTAAGGTCCACACCTCATCCTACTCCAGAGACTTTCTTTGACTGGGGAAAGCAACTCACCTGGAAATTTTGAGAGGCAACATCCTCCCTGAAGAGGTGGCCCATAGCCAATAACAACTGACTTGCTGTATGAGAGTCCAGCGCACACACCTCCGAGCAAACTCTCTGATACAATTAATTCTCCAGAGCATGCTGTGGAATTAGGCTGAAGGTAGACTCATCCTGAAGCCATATTTTACCTGCTTTCTCCTTCTGCCCTAGTCTGTTTTCCTCCATTTTTTTACAGGTTACTTCTGACAACATACTCCCAGTAAATTATTCACATAGAAATCCCCATCTCAAACTTCCCTTCTAAAGAAGCCTGCTAAGAAACTACTCCATATTCTTAAAATTTTATTTCTGATGACAATAAAATCTGGCACTAAAATGTAACAAGGCACAAATAGATCAAAGGAACAGAATAGGGAGACCAAAAATAAATCCACACTATTAAGACCAATTAAATTTAAACAGCAGCATCAAACAACTCAATCAGGAAAGAAAAATCTTTTCAAAAAATATATTGGAACAACTGAAGAGCCATATGGAAAAAATGGACCTTAAGTCTTATTTCTCATCACATACCAAAATTAATTTGAGATGGATAATAGACCTAAATATTAAAAATGAAAACTTTAAAACCTTTAGAAGCAGTTTATGAAAATGTTATCTTAAAAAAATATATCAAAAATAATAACCAGTGGTGGGAAAGGATGGAAGCATGGATGAAGCAAGAATGGCAGAAGGTTAAAAGTTATTGACCTGGTCGATGGGGTAGGTGGAGTAGTATTTTCTGATTATACATGCACATGCATATGGATAAATCCATATATAGTTAATTGCTTTTCAACAAAAGTGCCAAGGGGAATGAATAATCTTTTCAACAATTAGTAATAAAACAATTAGAAATTCAGATTAAAAAATTAACAATAGCCCTAACTCACATCATATAAAAATTATTTCTAAATGGTTCATAGATCTAAATATAAATCTTAAAACTATAAAACTTCTAGAAGAAAATATAGAAGAAAATTTATGTAACTTTGGCATTGTAAAATTTCTTAGAATATAAAAACATGAATCATAAAAATTTTGGTAAATTGAACCTTACCAAAATTAAAACTTCTGCTCTTCAGAAGTACTGTTAACAAAATGAAAAGAAAGCCCAAGATAAACTATTCTCAGTATATATTTCCAAAAGAGGATATGTATCTAGAATATATAGCAAACTTTATTATGTGAAGACCAAAAACCCAGTAAAATCAGACAAACGATTTGAACAATTACTTCACACACACACACAAAAAGATATATGAATAGCCAGTAGTATCATAAAAATATATTCAAAATCATTGTTATCAGAAAAATAAAAATTAAACCATGAAATATCAAAACCATAAAATAATATAGCTACTAGAATGGCTAATATTGAAAATGTCTAACAATCCCAAACGTAAGTGAGGATATATGGAGCAATGGAACCCTACATCACCATATAAAATAGTTCACTCATTTTAAAAATATATTTTATAGTTTCTTCTAAACCTAAATATACACTTACCATATAACTCAAAACTCCACAGTTAGGTATTTGCCTCAGAAAAATAAAAACATTGTCAAAAGAAAAAAAAAAACACTTTAACATAAATGATTGCAGCAGTTTTACTCATAATAGTCAAATTGGTAGTAGGTAAAATGTCCTTCAAAAGGTAACTGGCTAAACAAATTGCCCACACAATAGGAGAATAGGGTGAGGCCTTGATGAAACATGAATGAAAAAATGTCGATAATTGTTAAAACCAGATGATAGAGAAATGGGGTTCATTAGTCTATTCTCCTTACTTGGTATACGTTTGAAATTTTCCATAAGTATTTTTAAACTAACATGGCAATAATTTTCAAAAATCACAAAAATTATCTATTTGTTGATCTTGTAATTTCCCTTGTGAAACTACTCACCTAGAAAACAATCGAAAAGTAAATAAGCTATATGCATGAAAATATTCATCTACTCTGATTTACAACATTGGAAAAATGGGAAAGAGACCAAATGTACAAAAACAAAGAAATGTTCAAGAAATGGTATTTTATAGAACATTATGAATATTCTAATTAATTTATATGAATATTAGTTATCATTTATTATGTACATTTGATGTGCTAGGTCCTATTCTGAGCACTTTAGTTGACTTATTTAATATTAATAATATGTGGGGACATTAGTTCACTTAACAAATGTTATCTACTACACACACCAAGACTGTGCTAAGCACTGAGAATAGAAGAGTGAGCAAGAAAATGTCACCTTAGTCTCATGGAAATTTTAAAAGTCTGTTAGAAGATATGGATAAGTTAAGAAACAATCACAACACAATGCAATTAGTGCACTGATAGGAAAAATAAAATACTTATTTTTGATTTAAACAGCAGAATGAATACATAAGTGTGGTCCCTATATGGTAACAACTATGTAAGGGAACATGAACCGCAGGAAAAAAATGTGGCTTCTTCACTGGATATAATTATAAAACTGTTTAATTTTTATTTTATTTTGTAAATTTTGCTACAATATTTTTAGTGTAATAAAATCAAATCACCTATATATCAATATATCAATTGGTAGTGAGTAGGGTTTATTATATTGTAACTTTTTAAATCTAGTTAGTTTGGCAAATCTTTCTCAGGCTTCTCCTACTAATCTGTGTAAAAGAAAATGTACCTATTAGTCCTAATTCTTTATTTACTGAAAGTTTGATCTATTTACGCTACTAAAGTAGTTCTAAACCTGGCTGCATGCTAGAATCAACCTGGAGTTATAAAAACCTAAGGATACCTGGACAAGTTCCAATCAAGGTGGCAGAGTAGGTAAATGCTGTGCTCACCTCCTTCCATGATCGCATTTAAATTACAACTAAATTATAGAACAATGAACCTACAGAACCATCTGAAGACTAGCCAAACAGAAGTCCTGTAACTAAGAATATAAACAAGAGGCCACATTGTAACTGGAAGGAGGAGTGGAGATGCAAAACGGACTGGCCCCACACCCGCATGTGGCCATTGAACATTGGAGGAATATCTCAGCTGTGGAGGTCCCCCAAAAGGAGCAAGGGTCCCAGCCCCACACTGGGGTCCCCAGCTCAGGATTCCAGTGGAAAGAAGAGGAGTTGCCACAAAATCTGGCTGTGAAAATCAGTGGAGATTCCAGCCTCCAGATGAGATAAAAGGCTGCGAGGAACCCAGATGTCCCTTTTAAAGGGCCTGCTCACAGACTCACTCACTTGCAGGCACTCACCCTGGCCTCTGGCAGAGAGACAGCAGCATGGGAAGCGCCAGAGACAGGGAGAGACTGAGTTGTGTGGCTTCACGGTGAAGGCTGGAGGGACAGCCACCACTGTCCATCAATTACAAGAAAAAACTGAAAAATACACAAATTTATGGAGGCTAAACAACATGCCACTAAACAATGAATGGGTTAAGAATGAGATCAAGGAAGAAATCAAAATATATCTTGAGACAGATAAAAAGATGAAAATAAAACAACTCAAAATCTATAAGGTACAGCGAAAGCACTAAGAGGAAAATTTATAGCTATACAGGTCTACCTCAAGAACAAGAAAAATCTCAAAAAAAAAATCTAACTTTACACCTAAAATAACTAGAAAAAGAACAACAAATAAAGCTCAAAGTGAGTAGAAGAAAAAAATAATAATAAAAATTAGAGCAGAAATAAAAATAAAATAGAATCTAAAAAAGCAATACAAAAAATCCATGAAACCAAAAGCTGGTTCATCAAAAAGATAAATAAAATTGATAAACCTTTATTTAACCAGACTCATCAAGAAAATAAGAGAGAGGACCCAAATAAATATAAACAGAAAAGGAAAGGAGAGAAGTGACAAGACTCCACAGAAATACAAAGCTTTATAAGAACATATTATGAGCAGTTGTAGCCATCAAACTGGAATTCTGGAAGAAATGGATACATTCCCCAAAACATACAATCTTCCAAGACTGAGTCAAGAAAAAACAGAAAACGTGAACCAACTGATTACTGCTAATGAAATCAAATCAGTAATCAAATAACAAGCAAACAGAAGTCCTGGACTGAAAGGCTTCACAGGTAAATTTTACCAAACATTCAAAGAAGAAATAATACCTATTCTTCTCAAACGTTTCCAAAATAATTCAAGAGGAGGGAAGTCTCTCTAACTCTTTTTATGAAGCCACCTCTACCTTGATTCCAAAACCAAATGACAGTACAAAAAATAATTATAAGCCGATATTTCTGATGAACATAGATGCAAAAATCATCAACGAAACAGCAAACTGAGTTCAGCTGGTTGATCAAGTTGGATTTACTCCTGAGATTCAAGGTTAGTTCAATATCCACAATCAATTAATGTGATATGCATTAACAAATTAAAAGATTAAAATCATATAATCATATCAATAGATGCAGAAAAAGTGTTTGACAAAATCCACACTGATTTATAATAAAATCTCTCAACAGAGTGGAAATAAAGGAAACATGCCTCACCATAATAAAGGCCATATGTGACATATGTTAGCTGTAGAGCTCACATCATACTCAATAGAGAAAGGCTAAAAGCATTTTTCTTAAGATCAGAACAAGACAAAAATGTGTTCTTTCACCATTTTTACATAACATATTATTGGAAGTCCTAGCCACAGCAGCAATCAGCAAAAAAAAAAAAAAAAAAAAAAAAAAGAAAAAAAAGAAATGGCATTTAAATTCTAATGGAAGAAGTAAAACTGTCATTATTTGCAGATGAGAGGATACTACTTGTAGAGAACCCTAAAGATTCCACCAAAAACCTGTTAGAACTGGCAAGTGAATCCAGTAGAGTAGCAGGATACAAAATTAAGAAATTAGTTGCATTTTTATACCAATAATAAACTATCAGAAAGAAAAATTAAGAAAACAATCCCATTTACAATTGCATCAAAAACAAGAAATACCTAGGAATCAAATTAACCAAGGAGGTAAAAGACCTGTACTCAAAAAATTGTCATTAAAGAAAGAAATTGAAGAAAATATAAACAAATGGAAGCATACACCATGCTCATAAATAGGAAGAATTAACACAGTTAAAATGTCCAAAGAAACTATAGATTTAATGCAATCCCTATCAAAATACCAATGGCATTTTTCACAGAACTAGAATAATCAATCCAAAATTTTTATTTATATGGAACTATAAAATACCTTGAATAGCCACGGCAATCCTGAAAAAAAGGAACAATGTTGGAGGTATCACACTACTTGTTATCAAATTATACAGCAAGTCTATATTAATCAAAACAGCATGGTACTGGCATAAAAACAGACACACAGATAAATGGAGCAGAATGGAGAGCCCAGAAATAAATCCATGTCTTTATGGTAATTTAATCTATAACAAGAGAGGCAAGAATCTACAATCAGGTAAAGACAATCTATTTAATAACTGATGTTGGAAAAAACTGGACAGATACATAACAAAAAAAATGAAACTAGACCACCTGCTTACACCATATACAAGAATAAACTCAAAACGGATTAAAGATTTAATGTAGGACCTGAAACTATAAAATTTCCAGAAGAAAACATAAGTAACTTTCTGACATTGCTCTTAGTAATATTTTTTTCTGATATATCTTCTCAAGGAAGAGAAACAAAAGAAAAAATAAACAAATGAGACTACATCAAATAAAAAGTTTTTGCACAGCAAAGGAAACCATCAACAAAATGAAAATACAACCTACTGAATGGGAGAAAATATTTACCTATGACACATCTAAAAAGGGATTAATATTCAAAGTTTATAAAGAACTCATGTGACTAAACACCAAAAAAAAAAAAAAAAACAATTAAAAATGGGCAGAGGACCTGAGAGACTTTTCTCCAAAGAAGACATACAGATGGCCAATAGACATATGAAAAGATGCTCAGCATCACTAATCATCAGGGAAATGAAAATCAAAAACATGAGATAGCACCTCATATCTGTCAGAATGGCTATCATCAATAGGTAAATTTTTTTAAAAATGAGTGTGGAAAAAACCATCATGCACTGTTGGTGGGGTTGCAAACTGGTGCAGACACTATGGAAAATAGTTTGGAGGTTCCTCAAACAATTAAAAATAAAACTACCTCATGACCCACCAATTCTGGATATTCATCTAAAAAAAACCAAAACACTAATCGAAAAAGATATATGCACACTTAGGTTCACTGCAGCACTACTTACAATAGCCAAGATATGGAAGCAACCTAAGTGTCCATCAACAGACAATTGGATAAAGAATAAGTAGTACATATATACAATGAATATGACTCAGCCATAAAAGAATGAAATCTTATAATTTGCAATGATATGGGTGGACCTAGAGGGTATTATGTTAAATGAATGAAGTCAGAGAAAGACAAATACCATATGATTTTATGTATGTGTGGAATGTAAAAAACAAAACAAACAACAAAACAAACAAAACAGAAACTAACTCACAGATATAGAGAACATTTTGAGGGTTGCCAGATGGGAGAGTGGTTGGGGGACCTGGGTGGAAAAGGTGAAGGGACTAAAATGTACAAATTCATAGTTACAAAAAAGTCACGGGGATGTGAAGGCATATAGGCATAGGCAATGTAGTCAATATTTTAATAACTACATATAGTGCCAGGTAGAACTAGACTAATCTGGGTGATCAATTCGTAAACTGCATAAATGTCTAACCACTATGCTGTACGCCTAGAAATGAATATAAAATTGAATGTCAACTCTACTTGAAAATTTTTTTTATTTTAATTTAAATACTCAAAATCATTAGCCATAAGAGAATGCAAATTAAAATCGTTGGTCATCCAAATGATCCCAAATATGTTTACATAATTTATTTAGATTGCAATAAAATGAATTCATCCAAATAAATTGTTGTTTAAAAAAAACTTGAAGCCTAATGATGTGAGGACCTCACCCCAATCCAATTTGATCCCAACCTCTGGAGAAAGGACCTATTGAGTTCCTGGAAGAGCCAGGGGTCAGTTTCTAAATTTTACCAAGGTCTTGGCGGAGCTCTTTCTGTTTAGGAAGTTTAATATACATTATTACTCTATTTTTGGCTGCAAAGTTAATTTTAGGTTTACTAATGTACACACTTCAAAAAGTGATTAAACAAAATAGGCCTTCTGTTCATCTCTGTACATTCCAAACTATGCTCTGAGCAGTGTGCATTTCAGATGACTTACCACATGCAAAGCCACAAAAGGGTGCCGAGCACAATGAAAGCAAAATTACCGATTTTCTCTAATAGCTTTTTTATCGTTCCTCAACACACAGAAAATCACCATATACAAAGAAAACAGAGGAAGCTCACAATCTAAAATAAACATCAGCGCTCGGGGAGGACCCCAAAAACTACAGGCTAAAGTGTGGACAGTCTCGTTGCAAGTGAAATGACTAAATGACAGCTCTCCTGGTCCAGCCCCCACTTCTGTCCTTCCAAACTCCAGAGGACCTACTCCAGCTTCCACACAAAGAAGTGAGATTGCCGCAGGGGAGCTCACCCAAAGGGGTGGATGACGTCAGCATTTCCTCGCCCTTCGTGAGCACCTCGCTCCTTACGCCCACCCCGGCTTCTCCTCCAGGGCTGCGTGGAGTTGGGGCTCACAGCCGCTCGCCCTCTCTGCGCTGACGCAGGGGCTGGTGGTGGTTTTACCGGAGAGAGCGTGTGGAAGGCGGGATAATAGCCATTTAACTTGCCCTGTGTGTACTTAACACAGTAACACGTGCATGTGGATGCCTAATAAGCCATGGAGTAAAATTAGCCTAATTCTGCTCAGATTCCTTGTTCCATCAGCCTTTGGGGAGACAATGATAATTAGTTGAAATAGCTGGAGAATAACACTTAATCATAGAAAACCAATGCAGGAAAATTAACAAAAACAAATTGTCTTTGCCAAAGGTACATTTCTATCTGAGGAAAAGAACAAAATTAAGCAACCTCATAGTCCTCCACGCCTTACAAGCTAAAATGTTGGGATTTTTTCTCCCCCCCTTTTAATAATAATCACTCTGGGTAGACATTGAACCCAATTCTCCGACAGGTCAAACTTTCCTCTATCAAATAATTACTGTGAGATTTTAATAGAAATCTCCAGTTTATTTTACCCAGTAGTACGAAATATAATCAAATGCACAGCAATGCTTCTCAATTAATCGCTCAGTCCTTTCCAGTTTAGAAACAGTCACCTTTTCCTACGTACATACTGACCAATATTGTTTTTGATACACTGCCCTGTGTACGCTTCAACAAGGTAATTAAGAACAAAAAGAGAAAAAAAAAAAACAACTTTCATCTAACATAACAAAACTGTTTTAGGTACTTGAATTCAAATTAAGCCCCTTTCTGAAAATGAAAAGTATGATTAAATAAGAGAATGGTTATAAATTCTGGGTGGTTAGAGCATCAGAAATGCAGAACGGCTACAAGCTGTGCTTTACCCACCCTGGACAGGCCTTTAAGAAGCTTGTTGAATATAATTAATATGTCTAAGGTGCCAATTAATGGAAAATTAGCTTTGTAGTAAAACTTACACTCAAGGTAGAAAATCTTTCCTGTGCATTTCAACAATATAGCAATACTAAAACACAAACCCAAATAATATTAGCTGCAACGCATTACGGATAGTTGTTTTTTGTTTGTTTGCTTGTTTGTTATCGCACGCCGTCAGTTTATAACGACAACGATAACTTCCAAGGGCTGAGTTTGCAATGCCGCACAGCACAGGTGTGAGACATCAAGGCTGCTTCTGCCAGCAGGCTCCCTCTATTGCTGGGCCTGTAGCCTCCTGCCTACAGAGGTCTGGATATTTCCTCCCACTTTTGGAAAATATTTAACCAAAATTAATGACCGGCATAGCCTCCCGGCTATGCAAAATGATGACTTTGATTTTATCTCCCTATTACATTCTTGTATGACCTTTAATAAAGTTATGTATTGCAAAGACCAATCCAAGGAAGAAAAACAGCCTGGGGAGCACCTGATCCCACACCCCGCTGGGGGGAGAAAAGCAGGAGGAGGGGCACATTTTCAGGGCTGCCAGAGCTAGTGAGCCAGTGGTGTAGAAAACGAAATTTATTCCAGGGAGCCATCTGCCTTTGACAGAGCACTTGCTACCGAGTCAGCAGTAAAAACCAGTTCAGAGGCATGGGCTGCAAATCAGCTCTGACCTCTCAAGAGCAAAGATCAACATCGCTTCTTCTGTTGCCATTGGTTTAACGTAACCCCAGGTAATGTTTTCAGACTTCTATCTTCTTCTTATTTGGCTTTCCACATCCTTGTGCCTTTGAGATATGAAATACACTGGACTATCTGAATCTTGGCTTTTCAAGGAACGGATCTGAAGCTCGTCTATCTCCCTCTCCTGTGTCTCAAAGTTTAAAGCATACACACTTGACTAATGGGGATGGCTATGGGTATTGTAGTTGGTATTTAAGGTATTGATTGTATGAATGGGCAATGCCAGACTTGACAGATATCAGCTAGGGTGGAGCTAAAACCGAAAGCCTAAAATAGTGGGATTGGTTCTACAGAGCTTGCTCGATGTCTGGCAAAGAGTAGCTGTCCAAAAACACGTTTGTTGAGAACAAATGAATAAATGATTTATCAAATGAATCTAATTGGGCCAGGAAGCTAAATGGGATAACTATCCACCACTCACCATTCTATGTGCCTGGGATGCCGCTTCTGTATACCCGCTTCTGCCCAGCTTTTCTTTTCTCTACGTATCTCTCTCACAGACCTCCAGGCCCTCTTGTTTTTCAGGCCTGTGGTTTTTGTCCTGACTTTTTCTGAAATTCTCCCACACATCCACTCCTCCCTCTGCTTCTTCAAGGCCTTGTGCCCCACTCTGCCTCATGTAATGCCTCCAAAGGGAGCGTATAAGGATTTGGTAAACCGCTGACTTACCTGATTTAAATCAACATGAATTAGTGAAGTTGAATCATAAATCACAGTCCCTGTTTCTTCCAAACATTAATTTCCTTTCATATTGCCCATTTTAAACTATTCTAGGTTGCTTTTATAAAATAATTTATTAGCTGAGTATTTTAAAAATTTCTCTTTGTAATCTATGGTCTATGTGGTCATTACCACTATTTCTTAAATGTTATTGTGCACCTATTTCCTGTGGCACGAACCTAGTTTGGAGGACCCAATAGTGACTGTGTGCGGGTCTCCCCAAAATGTTTAGAAACAGAATCACAAGAGTGTTCAGTGGTGGAGACAGACACATGATGACACAAATCAATAAGAGGCACCTGAATCATCTTATAAGTAATGGATTGAGCAGCATTCTTTACCTTGATTGAACAACTGTGCTCTGAGAAAGATTTTTTTTAATGTCAAGCATCACACTCTTCAAACAATTCCACACTTCCCTGACTCTCATTCTAATTTTCATCAGAAATCTAACAGAAGTGTCTACTTCAAAGCAATATCTTTTGCCTCAAACAAGTACGATCAAAAAGTGACATCCAACAATTCTATCATTTGTGTTTTGGGTTGATTATGATTACTTAGAGGTGAGCTATAGATGAGAAAAGAAGGAACCAGGTTGAAAAATGACGTTGCCTGTTCAATCGACTAGAGTTTTAAATTCTAAACTTAGCTTTCACCTTGACCTCCAGTCTTTTAATTGTTTCTTGTGTTGGTAGCAGGGAACATCCTAGCTCAAACACATATATGATTCATCGTGTACCAGCAAGCCTGGCGTTTCAAGAGAGTCTCCAAAGATTCTGTGCATGAAGTTTTAAAGAAACTCAAGCTAAACGTGAGGAGCAACTACAATTAATGTTTCAGAAAAATAAAGAGGAGTGAAAGGGGTCAAAATTTGATTCAAATGTACGATCGCAGTCTTTGGACTGGACAAAAGCACAGTATCCATCATTCTGATAATCCACAGGCCCAACTCCCCAGGGACTCAGTCAAAGGACTATGACAGGGACCAGTGAAAACCCAGGGTCTAGATATTTTTTTAACTACAATGTCAATGGGCATAAAGAGAACATGATTGTCTTCCGTATTCATGCCAGAGCTGCTGCTTGCATTTCTGAGCCAGAACCTGATCCAGAATCTCCTATAAAATACGAATGACAAGAAGAATATATAACCCTATGGATAGAATGCATGGCGAGGAGATGACTTCTTCTTCTAAGAGCCAGTGACAGATGGAGGCTCAACAACCTTGTAAGTGAGCCTTCTTGGAATGGGATCTTCCCGCCCTAGCCAAGCCTGAGGTTGACTTCATCACAAGCCAAAAATTTAACTTCAGCCTCACCAGTGATTTTAAG
This sequence comes from Eonycteris spelaea, assembly GCA_003508835.1. Taxonomy (NCBI): domain Eukaryota; kingdom Metazoa; phylum Chordata; class Mammalia; order Chiroptera; family Pteropodidae; genus Eonycteris; species Eonycteris spelaea. The sequence continues at coordinate 1,641,228 of PUFA01000189.1, forward strand.
CCAGAACCCAAACTAGCTGCTCTGACTCCCTGACCCACAAATTGGTAAAATAATGTTTATTAATTTAAGATATTATGTTTCGAAGTAATTTGTTACACAGCAGTAGATATGTAAAATACATTTTGGCACTTGGAAGTTGGGTACCAAAGTAACAAATAACTAAAAATGCTGAAGTGGCTTTGGAAAAGGCAGTGGACAAAAGCTGCTAAGACTTTGGTAAAGTATTAATGGGAGCCCAATGTGTGGCAAACAGACTGTTAGTAGAAATCAGATTGTTTTTGAGAAAGGTATGAGTCGGGCTTAAAGGAGATGTACAGAAATTTTTTTGGAAATTGGAGGAAATTTTCTAACTGTGTTAGAATGTTTAGGGACACTATTTCTTGCAGTTATGCGGAAAGTAGAAAATGTGTCACATAAATGGGATGACCTAAGGAGATTTCAATGGAGAGGGGTAAAGGTGCTGATTACGTGTTTCTCGTGTTTCTCGCTATTTAGCAAAATGCAAGGAAAGGGAGATAAGCTAAAGGAAAGACTTTTAAACAAAAGGAACAAGGATTTCCTTTTGAAATTTCCCAGCTTCTCTAGATGACAATAAAGCTTTAATTAAGAAATGGTTTCCAGGCAAACATGAAATCCAAGACATTACAAGGAGGACATGGCCTTATGACAACAACAAGGGTGTGTTCACAAACCCCTTGTTAAAACCCTATATAGATCTAATATACTGCCTCATGGAAAAAGATGAATGACTCAGAGAACAGAACCAAGAGCCTAGAGGGTGGATCCAAGAGCCACAGAGAAGAAGTAGGACTATTCTTGCGCAGGCAACTTCCAAAATCTGCCCGGTTAAGGTTCAGACCACTGACACTTGTGTACCTTCTGTTTTCCACATTTTTAAAATTAATAACCTTTTATTTTTCAATTATAGTTGGCATACAATACTATATTAGTTTCAGATGTACAACATAGTGATAAGACATTTATATAACTCACAAAGTGATCACCCCAATAAATCTAGTACCCCTCTGACACCACACATAATTATTACAATATTGTTGGCTTTATTCCTTATGCTACACTTTATATCCCCATGACTATTTTGTAACTATCCATTTGTACTTTTTAATTCTCCCCTATTAACACCAACCTTCCCAAACCCCCTCCCATCTGGTAACCATCAAAATGTTTTCTGTATCTATGAATTTGTTTTTCTTCGTTTGTCTTTGTTTATTTTGTTTTTTGTTTATTTTGTTTTTTTAGATTTCACATACACATGCGATCATATGGCATTTGTCTTCTATCTGACTTACTCCACTCTGCACACTACCTTCTAGGTCCATTATAAAATATCTTTTTCCATCTCATTACTTCTAGTCTGAAGTGAGTCTCTTGTAGGCAACAAATGTAAGCGTCTTGTTTTCTTATCCATTCGGTCACACACTATTTTTTGATTGGAGCATTTAATTCTTTTTCATTTGAAGTTCTCATTGATAGATATGTAGTCATTGCCACTCTTTATTTAAACTTTTGATATTTTATTTAAACTTCTTGTAATTCTGGCTTGGTGGTAAGGAACTCCTTTAGCTTTTTCTTGTCTGGGAAACTCTTTCTCTGTCCTTTGATTCTAAATGCTATTTTTGCTGGGTAAAGTAATCTTGATCGTAGGTTCTAGATTTCGTCACGTTGAATATTTTGTGCCAAGCCCTTCTTGCCTGTAAAGTTTCTGTTGAGAAATCAGCTGACAGTCTTATGGGAGGTAGCCATTTGCTTTTTCTCTTGCTGCTTTTAAGACTCTTTGAATTCAACCTCTGGCATTTTAATTACAATGTGTCTTGGAGTGGGCCTTTTGGGGTTCATCTTGTTTGGGACTCTCTGAAATTTCTGGAGTTATACGTCTATTTCTTTCACTAGGTTAGGGAAGTTTTCTGTCATTATTTCTTCAATTAGGTTTTCAATTCCTTGCTCTCCCTCTTCTCCTTCTGGTACCCCTGTGATGCAAATGTCATTAAATTGGATGTTGTCCCAGAGGCTTCTCAAACTCTTTATTGGGGAGGGGGGACTCTTTTTTCTTATTGCTTTTCTGATTAGGTGTCCTCTGCTACTCCATGCTTTATGTCACTGATTCAATACTCTATTTCATCCACTCTGTTGATTCCCTCTAATGTACTCCACATCTCAGGAAGCATATTCTTCATTTCCAAATTGCTCCCTATTATGTTTTCCATCTCCATTTTTATGTTTTGATTTTTAATTTCTTTGTTAAAGTTCTCACTAAGTTCATCTACTCTTCTCCTAAGTTCATTGAGCATCCTTACAACCAAAGTTTTGAACTTTGCATCTGTTAGATTGCTTGCTTTCATTTTGGTGAATTCTTTTTTGGAGCTTTGTTCTGTTCTTTCATGTGAGACATGTTTCTTTGTCCCCCCCCCCATTTTGGCTGCCTCCCTGTGTTTGTTTCTATGTATTAGGTAGGGCTCCTAAGTCTCCCAGTCTTAGTAGAGTGGCACTGGATCCCTGGGCTGTGTGGCCCAGTGGCACAGACCTGGGAGGCGTCCAGCTGTAGACCAACTTCAGCTGCAGCCTGAGTTGGTCACCTGGTAAGAGTTACCAAGCAATCCACATATGGCTGCCACCATGCTAAGCTTATAAGTGCCCCAAGGGGCCAAATCAGAAACTGAGGCCAGCTGCCACTAGTGCAGGGCTTGGGGCTGCTCAGCAAGAGGTACAGGGCACACTGAGGCTAGATGTGGCTTCTTTGGATTTTATGAGCCTTTGAGAGATTTTATGAAGGTTTGAAGTAGGAGCAGGACAAGCTGTTTGTGTGGAATACATTACTAGAAGCAGCTTATGTGGGCCCATAGGTTGAGAGAGGCGGGGTTCAGGGAATCCCCTGGGTGGAGCGACCTGTGTTATCTATGTTGATAGAATCTTGGGTACCACAGTGCCTGTGTCTGCAGGCTGGGAGAGGGGAGGGCTCGACAAAGAAACAATGGCTTCTTCCTGCACCTCTATACAGGAGAAAGCCACCCCTAAAGCCCTCACTCTGAATTCCCACAGCTTGGTGCCTCCCCATGTGTCCCCGGCACCCACAAGCAGCTTTCCCAGCACTGGAGCTCAGGGCGAGTGAGCCCATCAGCGAGTAAGGCCAGGTGTGGGCACTTTAAGAGGACAGTCTGTGCCGTCAGCCCTCCGTGTCACTCAGCCACAACTTCCGCTGGTTTTCACAGCCAGAGCTTGTGGGGACTTCTCTTCCTGGCACTGGATCCCTGGGCTGGGGAGCCCAGTGTGCAGCCAGGACACTCCTCAGGTAGGGAAGGGTCTCTGCAGCTGAGACAGCCCTCTCAATTTTCATCACCTCACACATTTGTGGACCAGGCCATGTCGCTCGTCCTACCATTTTGAGGTGACCTGTTATTTGAGGTTACATTAGTTATAGGGCTTCTGATCAGCCAGACCTCTGGTGACTCCATCAACTGTTTGCTCCGTAGTTTTGTCATAATTTTGGTGTGGTTGCTAGAGGAGAGCATGCACAATGTCTATCTTTCACTCCATCTTGAATCTGCTGTGTTCCACGTTTAAAACAGACGTGTCTACAGCAGTTATCTTATGCCTATCCCACCATTGTCTTTTGCATGTCTTGGGGGAAACAATTTCCCTTTAGTTCACAAGTGCTCAGATCAAGAGCAGCTGTACTCAGGAGTGGTAGTTAGAAAACTACAGCTGAGTATTTTCATCTGTCACTGCGTCTGATTTAGATCTGGGATCATGGAGTTCAAGCTTAGGTTGTAATAGAATGAGATTGGGGAAGCAGGTGTCTTGGGAGGGATGTGAGAGCATTTTCCCTGCGGGAGAGACACAACCATCAAGACCCAAGAGGTAGACTAGTTATCAGCCTCCAAAATGGTCCCCAGTGTTCCCTGCCTCCTGCATGTTACTATACATACATGCATATATATATATATGCATGTATGTATGTAATCTTACACTTTCCAAAGTCTAAATGATCAACAAAACATTACATCAAGTTCTAGTGTGTACTGTTTGCTGATATCCATAGTATAACTACTCCATGGCTGAGTTCGAGCTACCAACACAATGTCGCTGAATTCAGAGATGGGGTGAAAGGGAGATGTACTATAGGTCACACCTATAGCATATTTCCTCCCTACAGATACAACAGACATGATTAATCACATGATTATTAGCTTTTAATATAATTTATTTAAATAAATTTTACATGATTTAGTTTTTATTGACAGCTATGTTTAACAATCAGCTTACAAAAATTCTTGAGTCTTAACAATTAGCTCACGAAAGCAGGTATGGATCAGCTCAGCACATGGCTGAACTGAGCCTCCTGTCAACAGCCCTGTACATGAACCTTCGGGAAGCAGATGCTCCAGCCCAGCCAACCTTGGATGACCACAGCCCCAGCTGGTACTTCGACTGCAACCTCTGAGAGACCCTGAGCCAGAAGCACCCAGCCGAGCCACCTCTGAATTCCTGACCCATAGACTCTTTATTGTTTAATTCACAAAACATTGAGGTAATTTGTTATTCAGCAACAGATAATGATACATCAGCAGCTGCTACAGCCGTGGAGACATCGCCACACTGAGGCGGAGGAATGGGGACGGGGAGTCTTAGGTAAGTAACAGCAAGGTTTCATGGTGTATCTTTGGCATGACATAAGCACCCCAAAATTATTTGGGAGAAATTCAAGAGGAAATTGGAATTTTTCTAGGGTGTTTTTTTATTCTTATTTTACCAGTAAAGTAACTGAGCCTCAGAGAGGTTAAATAGCATATCTAAAATCACACAGCCAATAAGGCAGTAAGTAGAACGTAAAACTAGGTTTAAACCCTAATCCAAGCCTATGCTCTCTCTCAAGGATATCATAACAAGAACTTAAATTTTCTGAACACCTTATTGTTTATGTACAACTTGATTCCCACGTAATCTGATGAGAGGAATTATTATTTCTACTTTATAAATTAAAATTTGAGATTCCTATAGCTACCACCAGAGCTGAAATCAGCTCTGTTCAAACATCTTGTCAGTATTAAAAAATTTTGTTAAGTTAATTTGAATATAAAATATGATCATATATAATTGTTAAATTTTGTAGTATAAAAAAATAAAATAAAAATTCAGAGTTCAATAGCCTTCTTATATTTTACTAGTCTTTCTAATTTACAGTTAGAGGCATGGAAACATCTAAAAATAGAAAGGTTCTATGGTAAATAACTATAGATAATATTTTTAAGATTTACTAAAATTCTTACTAGTTCAAAATAAAATTTCTTTTGGGCCTTATCCAATTTGACCCAGACCTATGCAGGATTGTCTCATACTGTATTAATATATTTCCAAGCTCTAAAATTACTCACTTTAACGGCTTTTCATAAACACTTCAAATAAACAGTAACATGGTTTTATTTTCCAGATGTAATTTTATGTGTTTGAATAATTGTACCAGACTTTTATGATTACATCAAATTGGGATAGCAAAAAATAATCACCAACTTAACTTGGACAATTTTAACAAATTCCATATTTGCTTTTCCTCTTAAGTTTTTACTATATTTTGTATAGTAAGTGCAGTGGGTGGAGGCTTCATTAAAAAAATGCTTCGAATTTGAAATATGGGGAGGTTCTGGGACTAAGCTTGAGAAATATAAACCAATGGGCCAACCTGAGAGGTGGATTGTAAATGTGATGATTACAGGATGGAATTTATCCCAAATCCAATCAGGAATACCAGAGTGGTCTGCAATCCAATCAAGCTGACTAGGTAAAGCCTTGAGAAGGCATAAAAATGATTGCAGTCAAAGGAAATTACATCTAGCAATTGTCTTGTAATGGGTAGGAGGAGAATTTGTCAACAGACAAATCCTGGAATAGTTTTCATGAGAGTCTGGGAAAAGGGAAGCAAAGATTCAGGAAAGCAGGTGAGTGTTCCAGGCAATTTCTAGTATCAAAACCTCCAGACATAAACTAGGGATTGGTCCCATTTCGGAAATAATATGATCCATTCTCCTGGATTAGCAATCCCCAAACATTTTGGTCTCAGGACACCTTCATACTGTTAAAAATTATTAAGGACCCCAGACTTTTTAAAAATATATACGAGTTATACCTATTGCTACTTATCATAATAGAAGTGAAAACTGAGAAATTTTTTTTAAATGTAGCATACATAATCATACATTCCACAATTCATGGCATCATCACATATGTAGACTCTGGAAAATTCCAGTGTACACTTATGATTAAGAGTAAAGGGGGAAAATAACCTCTTAATATTATTATAAAAGTCATTTGACTTCATGGACCCTTAAAAGGGTCTAAGGACTTGGGGCACACCCTGTGAAGCGCTGTCCTGGACAACACAGGTTACACAACTGTTTCATGTGTGGCGTCTTCCCATGCAGAACTTCCTGCCTAGAGGAAGATATTCATTTTCCCAAAGGTCTACGCATCAGCCATCTTTGTCACTAGAATTCTGATCTTTATGCCAGATTGGGGTGATTCGGCTTAGGAGAAGGAATTTTTCTCTGAGTCTCCTCAACTCTAGCAAAACCATATCTTGGTTTCTCGAAGCTGATGCATCAAGACCCTTGTAAAGTTCAAACTCAGTCTCACTCTCAAACCTCACTGCTCAGGACTCTAAGAAATACATTAAGCCACACGTTCATAGTTCAGGAGCCACTGGAGAAGTTAGAGGAATGGAGTACTTTTACTTACTAGGCACTTAAGCATCCGTATTCTAAGTTCCGTGTTCAGTCCTTTTCATGAAACACCATTAATTTCCATTACAATCCTGAGACAGGCCTTATAATTCTCATTTTAAACATGGGCAAATTGGATAGTTAATACATTTTATAAGATCATATTGGTATGTTATAAAGCTGGAGTTTGAACCTATTAATAATAATAATCACGATAATAAACCACAATCGATTACATTTGTACGTGTCGAGGCACTGCTCTACATACCTAATGTGCGTTATTTACTTCTCGCAGCAACTTTATAAGGTAAATACTATAATTAATTTCCCATTTGTATTTGAGGGTACTCAGACAAAAACAGATTAAATGAAATATGCACGATCACACAGCACATAATTAGTGAAACTGGGATTTGATTGAACCAAGGCAGTTTGACTCTGGCCTCTATGCTGTTAGGCCCTGCCTTCAACTATTTCAACCTGTCTTACTTGTTCTCAAACCTGTGTTCTTACCCTCTTATGAGCCGCTTCTCGAGACGTCTTCCAAGGAGAGACCTCACAGAGGGGCACCGTCTCCTGGCTGCAGAGCATGTACAAAGGCTAATCAGTGACAATGTGTTCATCTTCATACCACAAATGTAAATAGTGCAGCAATAAATATTTAGGAGCAGAAATTCCAAGGAACAAACTTGATAGAAAAACCACTGGTTAATTTTATAAAAGTATTAAAGAATGCAAAATAATTATAAAATGCAAGAATTCCAGAATCTTAAATTATAAAGGATCATATGACAAGTAGAAAAGGCAGGTAGACTATGACAAAGAGAATATTTGAACCTATGTTGAGCTTCTGGCAACTTCTACATTACTAAGCATAAATAATTCAAGGACTTCGGCCCAATAGGACTAATTCCGGGCATTCTCACACTACCTGTCCCAGCAGTACAGGTGAGGCCACTGGCCAGTTTTAAAATATCCATTCATTTCCTTATATAATCTACAAAGCTGCTTAACTTCTCCGTTTTTAAAGAAGCACATCACAATTAAGGTAGAACTAAGAACTGTTTCTTCAGTAATAAATTTTACAGATGCAGAATTTTTATAGGATTATGATTGAAAATATTTTTAAAAGATATTCTTACTATATTACACTTTGTTTCTATCTATATGGTTATTTATTTACCCAACTGCCAACTTAGATGATGATTTAGCATTCTGAGCGTTTGCTGAATAAAACTTTCATTGATAGTGGTTTCACTTAAAATCTTTTACAGATATTTGGATGTAAAGATGAGCTTAGAAGTAATTCCTCTGATATTCTCTGATAATTTTAAAAAGAAGAAATTTGGAATCTGAGTACTTTTAAACTGAAAAAAAAAGTGCCATTCGAAACTAGTTAAACCCTTCCTGACCTGTGACATTTAATATTCTTCTTCCAACCTAACTCATTTTGTACTGACCAGATAGATACTTGACTTCAGAGCTGACAAGGGAGTTCAAGTTCCATGGTACTGACTGTAGTATTATTTACGTGTAGTCATAAAAACAAAAACGAACTCTCTCTCTTTCTCTTACCATCCCTCTTCCCTCACTCCCTCACTCCCTTGATCTTCTAGAGAGTTCAGGTCTTCTGTTCTAAGGATCAGTTTGCTTATCAATTATAGGATTGTTCTATTTTATTTAGAAAGAGAAACCAGGACTGGAATGCTGTCTTGGATTCAACTAAGGCTAATTGATTCAATAGTTTTCTTAGTATAAGCCATGTCATCAAAAAATTATCTGATAATAATTTTAAGCAACTATACTAATACATTTATGAGAATACATTATATGATAATCAAGACTGCATTTCTTATTGATTCTATTTGAGGCTAAAACAGATATAGCCAGGGTGTGGGAAAATGTTTTTTTAAAAAGGATTATAACAACAGAAAAACATTATATAAAATTTCAAAAACTAATCAACACATTGTGTGTGTGTTAGGCAATAAGTGGCATATAAACACTCAATAGCATGAACAAGAAAATGCAATACGCAGCACATATAGAAAATGTACATTTCAAAATTTCAAACTGAGTTTGGTTGTGTAATTCATTATGCAAACAGCAACAGCTGATAGACCCAGAATAGAAGAGTTCAAAAAAACTAGGATAAACACATTAGAGTTTATAAATAACTTCCATCTGTTATTAGTTATATCTCATAGATGTAGCAATCAACACGTGCTCCTCATATCAATTACTGTTTGTCCCCAAATCTCACTCTTGCCAAAGTACCTTAGTGCCAAAGCACAGATTGAAAATAGAGGTAAAGAGGGCACTCTTCAGTTTTTAGTTTGTAACATATTTATATGATGATGTTTTCTTCCTCCTTTCATAACAGGCTTGGTATGTTATCTTCATCTGAATCTATGGTACCAATACCAAAACAATGAAATGATGGAATTTAATGGGTCAGAGTCAAGCGTTTTTCAATCTGCCCTGTGACACTGAGGAGGGTAACAGGGTAGCAGAGCACTGGGTCCCACAGACAGGCTAATGATGGCAGTTCCTAAGAAAGAACCAGAGGATCCAGGAGCAGAAGAGGCCATCATTGGACTTCTGGGGAGCTCGTGGAATGAAAATATTTGAAAAACATTGATTTAGTGGATTCTGTCCTAAATCAAGGCCTTATCATATCAACTGCTGCCTGGTAGTAGGTCCAAGTGAAATTATTTTCTTTGAGTTGTCCCATTCATTGAAATAAGACTAATAGTGCAGTTTTGTGCTACCTACCTCACAGAACACTGTTCAGAATAGTTAGTACCTGGGAATAAGTTGAAGTAAGTAGTTAAAAATACTTTTTATCTTTCTTCTTGAATTCAATAGATATGTATAAGCAGCATGAAGAATCAGGAACCTAGGACTCTCTTCAAGGAGCTTATAGACTAGCAGGAAAGATAAAGTATCATATCACTTATCTAACTCTACAGAACAAATTACCCCAAAACTTAGCGGCTTAGTATTATTAATTCACAGTTGCTGTAGGCCAGGGAGCTGAGGTACTTTGGCCAGGTGACTCTGGCTTGAAGTGTCAGAGAAGGTTTTAGCATATCCGTCCCCTGGGGCTGCAGTCTTATCTGCCGAAGGAGAATCTGCTTCCAAGCTCAACCATGTAGTCATTGTCAGGCCTCATTTTCTCCTAGTTGTTGACTTGAGACTTTAATTCTTTACTGTGTTGCCCTCTCCAAGGCACTTAGCATCCCTCAGGGAGGATGTTCTGAGAGAGTGAACATGCTACCCAGATGGAAGCCACAGTCTTTTTATAACCTAATATCACCAGTGACATATCACCACTTTTTCCATATGCTGTAGGTTATATAGATTAACCCCGATGAGATCTGGAAGGGAACTACACACCTGTGTGAAACCAAGAATGTGGGGATCACCAGGGAACATCTTGCAAGCTGGCTACTGCAGATACATCCTTACAAAAAGAAAATGTGCAAGTTCAGTGAATGAGGAGTCTAAACGAGCGATTTAGAAGATACATGCAGTACAAAAACATCACAGCAAGGCTGGGCTAATGAGGAAGGGGTGTCGGTGCAGACAGGGCTTTCAGTAAGCCTTGACGTGCATCTAGAATTTAAACAGGCAAACAGACACTGGGAAAATACTCCAGTCAAAGGAAGTAGCAGGAGCTAAGAGAAGAAGCAATTGTGTACAAGACATGCTGGGGAAGCTAGGTAGGCCAGTTAAGTGTTGCTCTGACAGTCTCTCACTTCTGGGGCCAAATAAATTTTTCAAGAGAATAAAATTGAGTTTTCCTGCCTAGACTTCTGATTTGACACTTTGATACCAGTAACTGTGATCCAATGAATGTCACGAAAAAACACATAACAAACAGAAGTGCAGAAGGAACCTCCAAGATAATGAGAATTAACATGTAGGGTACCTGCAACACTCAACAGGGAAAACTCTACTTAATGTGTTTAATGTCCCAATGTTCTTTATAAAGCATAGCAGTTATCAGATGTTAAAAGACACTATTTTTTTCAAATCAAAAAAATCTTGTCAAAAAATGGGATTAATAAAATAATGAATTTTGATGAGCTGTTTTCATGATGTCTATTATTTAATGATTAGTGCTCTATCGGTGAAATATTTCTCAGCTCATTTAGCCTCCTAATTTATTTAGATATGAGATAAACAATGGAAAATGATAAAGCTATGTTAGAATTTTTTCCTCTTTGAGATCAATGTTTAATAGTGACATGAGCACACAGAAGCCATTGCATCGATCCCTCACTTTTAGAGTATGTGGGGAACTTCTGTGATTGGCGCCTGGATGTACCAGAAGATGTGAAGCAATATCTTCCTGAAATCACAGCATGCGCTTTGGTGACTAAAAGAAAGTGACTTGTTCTAACTCCAAAGTAGTCACCATATTTTAAATTTGGTTAGTTCTGCCCTTCACTGTTTGTGTGGGGGGAGGGGTGAAGGGGCTATACATAAAATTTACTGTTTTAATTATATTTAGCCGTACAGTTCAGTGGGATTAAGTACATTCACATTATTATGCAACCATCACCATATTCCAATTCCAAAACTTTTTCATCATCTCCAAGTAAAATTTAATACATACTAAATATTAAACTATAACTCTCTATTTCCCCTTCTCCCAAGACCACTATTCTAGTCTCAGACTGTATGAATTTGACTATTCCAGGTACTTCATATAAGTGGAATAATACAATAGTTGTCTTTTGGTGTCTGGCTTATTTCACATAGCATGTTTTCGAATGTCATCCATTGCCCTTCACTATTTTAAATAAACTTTGTCCAAGAAGAGAGCTATGATTCCTCTTAAGTATGTGGAATTTCATTTATATCTTAATGTGAGTATATACGTAGTTTCGCTTCTTGTCAATACGTAGCATACAAAGACATCAGAGGAAGGGCAAGGGGATATACATTAACCTCTGAAATAGAAACAGAGAAAGAAAACTGGTCAATTGAAATTGCTTCTAACAACGTGGGCAAGAACCTGCTGATGGAATCCAGAAGTAGTAAGCAGGAGCCAGAGGTGAGAGGGGGGTATGCATGTCTCTCCTGAGCCATCTGGCTTGTACCTTCTTTATATACTCCTGAATGAAGGAAGAAAATCTAGGCTCCATTTTTTGCTGAAGTGTCTCTGTTATTACAATCATCCAGCATTAACCTTCTATATTCTGTGCATTTTCCTCCATTGATATAAAATGAGAGAAAAGATTTACAAAGTGTTGAACCTTCAGTATGCTTTAATGCTTGTGACTATCTATGCATATTTTTGCTATTAATTGGAGCCAGAGGTTGCTTTAAATGTGTGTCACAGGCGGCAGTGTTACTGAATCATTTCATGACCTGAGTGTTATATATTTCACAATATTAAAGACATATGTATGTATATGTATATGTAGTCATGTCACCCCAAGATCATTAAACAATTCACGTATGTGTGTGTGACTGAGTGTATATGCATGTATACAAAAAGTGAAAAAACAAGGAGAATGGGATTGCTAGAAAAGTAGGCAAAGACAGCAAGGGTTATAAATGTCTAAGTAAAGGTCTAATGAGTTATGATGGACAAAGTGACAAATCTAGTACTGTCTCCCATCTTTGACATCAAAAAAACAGTCAGAGAGATATAATCTTACAGTGGATGTCACTGCATGGTTCGTGGCTGTGAAGTATATGAGAATTTAGGAGGAGAGGAAAAGCTTTTGAGCTAACCCAGATTCCCTTTAATGATCTTTAAGAGATTCAAATGAAATATAAGAATTTCTTTTAAACATTTTGGCTGTTGAATTATCCTTTACATACAATTGTGTGCAGAGGTAAGGCCATGTGCAACCTTACCTTTTCTTAAGGTTACAAATTACACTTCCCCATTTTTCTCTCCATCATTAGCCACACCATTGTATGGTCTTAACTGAGCACATTCTCAACTGACTATTGTGTTCCTATTTTGAGTTAGTGACACCAGTTGCTACAACAGACACTCTCAAAACCTTAGTGACAATAGAAACAAATATTTCTCACATAAATAAATTTCTGTGTGAAATTTGCAAGGCTCTCCATTTACTGATCCTGGGAGCTTGAGCCCCTTCATCTGTGGCGTTTCCATCTCCAGTCACGTCTTCCAAGGCGGCACAGCAGGGGAAGAGAGGGATGCAGGAGGAACATTTCTTATAAATGGTTTGGCCAGGAAGTAATTTTTGTCATTTCTGCTCACAGTCCATTGCCCCAAACTAAGTGCAAAAGAGGATAGGGAACGTAAGAGAGCATGTGGATATTAACTGAGCGCCAAGCATCTCTGCCATAACCATGTTAGCATCCTTGGAGTTACACGAAAGGAAGAGAGATTGTACTCTCCTTGCAGTACTTATGGTGTACACAATGCTTGTTTTGCATATATGCAAGGTAACAGCAAAACCATGGAAAACACAAAATATTGTACATGTTCCTCTCCTTATCTGCAATTCCAAATTTCGAAATGCTAGGGAAAACAAATTTTTTCCCAATAACTAGTTTGATGGAAAAAAACTGACCTGAACTGAAGTAAGGCTATTTATGAAGATATCTGGACCTAAGTTTTTCATTTAAGGGGATATAAACCTGAAAAAAATATACCTGACAAGGCATATTAATTATTAGTACAAATAGATACTAAATTGGAGTAGCAGTTAGATGTATTTTATTTGTCCCTAAGTTTTTGGTCATCTGTCATGCTATTAATCAACATTTACTGATTATCTCCTGTATAAGAGGCATTCTTCTAAGTGTTTCACATTTATTAGTTCACTTAAGTTTCTCAAAAACCCTTTGGTGTAATTATCATTATTTCCATTTAAGAGACATGGAACCAAAGTCCCAGTAAGTTTAGATGATAAGGTCACACAGCTAAAAGAAGAGAAGTTAGGGATAAAATATAGACAAACTTACTTCAGAACTCAATTCTCAACTAGTACATTACACTGCCTCCACAGAGCATTTAAAATCACATTAGAAAAATCTCCCATAATAACAACATCAAAATGGCAGTATAGGAATATTCCACCATCTCATCGCCAAAGAACACGGATTTTGACAATCACTCACAGACAAGAGTGCCTCTGCAGAAGTGTAGGAGACCAGTGGAGAAGTCCCAACACACCGCTGGGACAAAAAGCCTTAGAGTGGATGCACTGAAGAGGTAAGAGGACCAGTTCCACTTTACCCGTGTCGCCACTCCACGAAGGCGGCACAGCTTAGTTCCAAGAGAAACCTTCTATGCCTGTGCTTTTAACCAAGGGGAAAAAGAGTGTGCGAGTGAGCACCTGGTATCCCTAGCTGCTCAGCATGCTGCTGAAGAGGTCCATTTCTTTCTCATCCCACCTAGAATACTGAGCTGAGAACTCCATGACAGAGGGCAGTGAGCAGCTGGCAGAACAACAGTCAGAGCTCAGAATGGAACAAAGCAAAGGGATACGGATGCTACTAAGTGCTTCAGAGAATCCACCAGGCAGCTTACCTATAAGATACTAAAGATGACTCGTTGTGGACCCCTCCAACTGGCTCATGAGCACCTCAATGTTCTGAACACCTCAACCACACGCACACCCACCATGTAGCCAGTTTACTGTGTGTGTGTTCCTCAAGATGAGAGAGTAGGGAGAGCAAGTCTTCACAGACAGCTAGTGAGCATGTGTAAAAAATTGGCCCAATTACGCAGTATTGGTAGAAAGCACACAAATTTGAGCATTTAGCACCACCCTAGGGAAAGCAAATGAGAAGCTATAAGCACCCAGCCTGGCTTTGTGAGATCGAGGAAAGGCATACTATCATAAAATTTATTTCCAAAAAGAACAAGAAGTACAAGCAGATACATCCACTGAAGAGGTCTGAGAAAGCCTCAGAATCTCTAATGGGGCTGACAAAAAGTATTTCCCTTCTAAGCCAGTCAGTAAAGACTGGAGGAGGTGAATGTTCCCACAGATGCAAAGACAGCAGCACAAGCCCTCAAGGAGCCTGGCAAAGTGAGAAAACATGCCACCACCAAAGAACCACAATAATTTCCCAGTAACCAGCCCCCAAATAAATGGACATCTGCAATTTGCTTAATAGAGAATTCAAAATAGCTGTTTTAAAGAAGCTGAGGTAAATTCCTAGAAACACACAACCTATCAAGACCGAGTCATGAAGAAACAGAAATCTGGACAGACCAGTTACTAGTAAAGAGAATGAATTGGTGACAAAAACACATCCCAATGAAGTAAAGTCCTGGACCAGATGGCTTCACTAGTGAATTCTACCAAACATTTAAAGAACTAATACCTAACCTTCTAAAACTCTCACAAAAAAAAAAAAAAAAAAAAAAAAAAAGAGGAGAGGAGGGAGCAAATGTATTTTACAAAGCCAGATATAACCTGATACCAAGGCTACTACAAGAGAAGCAAATTGCATATCAAGATCCCTGACGAACATAGATGCAAACATCTTCAACAAAATATTAGGAAAGTGTATTAACAATACACAAAAGTATCATAAAACATGATCAAGTGGGATTTATTCCAGGGATACAAGAATTGCGACAACCACAAATCAATCAATGTGATACATCACATAAACAAAATGAATGGCACAAATCATATGATCCTCTCAATAATGCAGAAAATAGCATTTAATAAAATGCAACATCCTTTTCTGATGGAATTCCTGACAAACTTAGTGTAGAGGGAATATACCTCAACACAATAAAGGTTATATATGACTAACCCACAGGTAACATCACATTTAACAGTGAAACACTGATTTTCCTCTAAGATCAAGAATAAGACAAGGGTGCCCACTCTCACTACTTCCATTTAAGTACTGAAGGTCCTAGCCAGAGTAATCAGGCAAGGAAACTAAGTAAAAGTCATCCAAATTGGTAAAAAATGAAATAAAATTTTCTGTTTCCAGATATGATTTTATACAGAGAAACCTCTAAAAAATCAACCAAAAAGTTATAAATAATAAATGAATTCAATAAAGTTGCAAGGTACAAAATATAAAAATCAGCTACGTTTCTATATAGTTCATCTGACAATGAACTATACAAAAGAGAATTTAAGAAAACAATCAGCTGTGGAGGTCTCCCTAAAGGAGCAAGGGGTCCCAGACCCACATGGGACGCCCTAGCCCAGACCTCCAGTGTAGAGGAGTCTCCACTACATCTGGTTGTGAAAATAGCAGGGATTCCACCCTGGTGAGAAGGAGGGTGGCTGGAGTCCCAGGCATCTTGTTAAAGTACCCGCCAAATGACTTACTGATGAATGTACTCACTCTAAGCTCCAGCACTGGGACAAAAAGCTCAAGGAACCTATGGGCAGGAACTGAACTGCCTGGATTCAGGGTGAAGGCTGGAGGGGCATCTCTCTGCCATTTTGATCCTTTGTTGAGCCCTCCACCCACAGAGTTGGCTTGTGGGTGCAGGAAGATGCCAAATCTGAGTCTTCATCAAACTCGCCTCACTCTGGTGATTCCTTGAGAACCCACCCCACCTAGCTCATGCCCAGAACCAAACCTCTTTTAGAGACAAATTTGCAAGTACTTTGGCCTGCAATGTAGATTTCCCTAGAATCTCTGGAAGGCCCACAAACCCAAAATAAGCAGCATCAAGGCTCAGTGTGACCTGTACCTCTTGCTAAGCAGCCCCAGCCTAGCACTAGTAGCAGCTGGCCTCAGTTCACAGCATGGCCTCTCCCAGGCACCTCCGAGTCCAGCATAGGCAGCTGCCAACTACAGATCACTTTGTAGCTCCTACCAGGGGGACCCTGGATGAGGCACAGACAGTGGCTGACCTGGGCCTTCATTGAAACCCCTCCCAAATATCCCCAGAACATGCCTGGTGACTAGCTTCAGACCACACCAGAGCCCCGATACAGTGAATCCCACCCCGTGGGGTCTGCCCCTACACGAAAGCTGGTCCACTGTAGTCACAGCAAGTCAGACAGAGAATCAATTCCACTGATTGAGATGCCAATATCAAACAAGGCTCAATTAAAACATAACCCACACAAGGGACACCCCTGGAGCACCCAGCTCAGGTAATCATGGAGACTGTACCACTGGGCCCTCAGGATACCCACTACATTAGGCCACCTGTCAAGACTAGAAGATACAGCAGATCTACCTAATACATAGAAACAAAAACAAAGAGGCAGCAAAATGATGAGACAAAGAATATGCCCAAAATGAAAGAACAGGACAAAACCCCAGAAAAAGAAGTAAAAAAGAGGGAGACAAACGATACCAGATGCAGAGATTAAAACTCTTGTTATAGGGATGCTCAATGAACTTAGGGGAAGAATGGATGACTCAAGGAGAACTTCATCAAAGACATAGTAAGCATAAAAAAATACACAGAAATCATAAAAAGGAATCAATAAGAAATGAAGAATACAACAATTGAAATGAAAAACACACTAGAAGTAATTAACAGCAAATTAGATGAAGCAGAGGATTGAATCAGCAGTTTGGAAGACAAGGTAGCAGAAAACACCCTATTGCAACTACAATAAGAAGAAAGAATTCAAAAATATAAGCATAGTTTAAGGGGTCTCTAGGACAACATTAAACACACCAACATTCAAATCCTAGGGATGCCAGAAAGAGAAGAGAGAGAGAAAGGAACTGGAAACCTATTTAAAGAAATAATGACTGAAAACTTTCCTAACCTGGTAAAGGAAATAGACATACACATCTACGAAGTGCAGAGAGTTCCAAACAAGATGAACCCAAAGAGACTCACACCAAGACACATCATAATTAAAATGCCAAAGTTTAAAGACAGAGAGAGAATCTTAAAAGCAGCAAGAGAAAAGCAGTTACGATAAGAAAAGCAGTTGCTTATAGGGAGCTATAAGACTGTCAGCTGATTTTTCAACAGAAACTTTGCAGGCCAGAAGGGATTGGCATGAAATATTCAAAGTTATGAAATGCAAGGACTTAAATCCAAGATTACTCAACCCAGCAAGGCTATCATTTAAAATAAGACAGATAAAGAGATTCTCAGACAAGAAAAAGCTAAAGGAGTTTATTGACACTAAACCAGTATAACAAGAAATGTTAAAGGGACTTTTGTAAAAAGAAAGAAAAAAAAGATAAAAAATATGAATAGTAAATAGGCAATAATTACATACCTATTAATAACTACTTTAAGTATAAATGGATTACATGCTCCAATTAAAGGAAATGAGGTGGCTGAATGCATAAGAATATAAGACACAAGTTTCCATTGATAGACAATAAAGAAGTGGTACATACATACAATGGAATGTTACTCAGCCATAAAAAAGAATATCTTACCATTTGCGACAACATAGATGGACCTAGAGGGTATCATACTGTGATATAAGTGAAATAAGTCAGATAGAGAAAAACAAATATCATATGATTTCACTTATATGTAGAATTAAAACAAACAAACAAACAAACAAGACAGAAACAAGCTCATAGATACAAAAAAACAAACTGATGTTTGCCAGATGGGAGGGGGCATGGGGCTGGGTGAAAAAGGTG
Source organism: Eonycteris spelaea (assembly GCA_003508835.1). Classification (NCBI taxonomy): domain Eukaryota; kingdom Metazoa; phylum Chordata; class Mammalia; order Chiroptera; family Pteropodidae; genus Eonycteris; species Eonycteris spelaea. The sequence goes on from PUFA01000189.1 coordinate 1,659,521, forward strand.
AAGGGATTAAGAAGTATAGAGAGCAGTTACAAAATAGTCACAAGGATATAAAGTACAGCATAGGGAATATATCAATAATACTATAATAACTATGTATAGTACAGGTGGGTACTAGACTTACTGGGGTAATCAGTTCATAAGTTATATAAATGTCTTACCACCATGCTGTACACCTAAAACTAATACAATATGAATGATAACTATAATTGAGAAATAAAAAATATTAATATATTATAAAGTTATAGTAATCAAAATCGTATGGTATTGACATAAAAACAGACACATAGACCAATGGAACAGAATAGAGGTCCAGAAATAAATAATTGCTTTATAGTTGAGTAATTCTCAAGAAAATACCAAAAACGCATAATGGAAAGAATAGTCTCATCAATAAATGGCATTAGCAAAACTGAAATTCTAAATGCAAAAGAATGTAATTAACACAATACACACAAATCAACTTAAAATGGATTAAAGACTTAAATATAAGACCTGAACCTGTAAAATTCCTGGAAGAAAACAGAGAGGATAAGCTCCTTGACATTGGTCTTGGCAATGATATTTGGATTTGACACCAAAAACAAAGGCAAAAAAAGCAAAAATAAATAAAACTCCATCAAACTAAAAAGCTTCTGTATGGCAAAAAAAAAAAAAAAATGCAATCAACAAAATGAAAAGTCTGTCTATGGAATGGGGGAAAATATTTGCAAATCATATATCCAATAAAGGGTTAATATCCAAAATACATAAGCAATTTTTCAGCTCATAAAAAAAATAAAAAACTTAATTTTAAAAATGGGCAAAGAATCTGCATAGTCCTTTTTCCAAAGAAGCTATACAAATGGCCAACAGGTCTATGAAAAGCTGCTCAACAGTACTAATCTTCAGGAAAATGCAAACCAAACCACAGAGATATCACCACACACCTGTTAGGATGGCTATTATCAAAATGACGAGTGTTGGTGAGAATGTGGAGAAAAGGGCACTTTCATGCACTGTCGTTGGGAATGTAAATTGGTGTAGCCACTACGGAAAATAGTATGGAGTTTCCTCAAAAAGAAATAAATAAGAAAGAATAGAGCTGTGATGTGACCTCGCAATCCCACTTCTGGGTATCTACCCCAAGGAATTGAAATCACTATCTCAGAAGAGATACCTGCACGCTCATGTTCACTGCAGCATGATTCAGAATAGCAAAGATATGGGAATGATCTCAGTGTCCATCAACAGATGAATGGCTTTCTTAAAATGCAGTGTAAATATACACGATGGAATGTTATTCAACCTCCAAAAGAAGGAAATCATGTTACTTGTGACAACATAGATAAACCTTGAGGGTATTATTCTAAGTGAAATACGTCAGATAGAGAAAGACAAGTACCGTGCGGTATTACCTATATTTGGAATATGAGTACATATGTTCATATATGTACATATATTCAAAGAAATGGAGAGTGGAATGGTGATTTTCAGGGGCTGAGGGGTGGAGCAAATGGGGAGAGGTGGTCAAAAGGTACAAATTTTAAGTTATATAATAAATACAATCTGATGACCTAATGTACAGCATAGTGACTCAGTTAATAATTCCTTATTTTATACTTGAAATTTGTTAAGAGTGGATATTAAGCATTCTCACCAAAAAAAAAAAAAAAGTAATAACAATGTGAGGTTATGGATGTATTAATTGACTTGATTGTGGGAATGATTTCAATATATGTACTTACATCAAATCATCACACTGCACACTTAAATATAATACAATTTTATTGCACCTGCACCTCCCCCATCATAAAGCTTACCTCAATAGACATCTTCACTTAACAAATACCTCCTGAGCACCAATTATACATCAATCACTATCGAAAGTATAGGGACAGAGCATTAAACACAACAGAATTGTTAGGATGCCATCACATTCGTGTGATTTTTCCGTAGGACTCAAGTTCCTAGATGGCAGGAAACATAATCTTTCCTATTTGTCTCTCCATCTCCAATGCCTAGCACTGGATTTGACAAATAAACAGGCTCTTAATAAGTATTTGTTCATGAATATTGTTGAATGACAAAAGCAAACATCTTAGCATACAACAGCATATAACAAAAAATTTTCGTCCTCAGTTTAAAATGCTTTTCTTTAGTAAATTCTGTTATTGTCATAAAAAAAAACAACAAAAAAAAAAAACAAAAAACAGTGACCACTGAAAACATCTAAGTGTTTCTTTATAAGAAAAATTCAAACACTTCTGGTGTCTTATGAAGTTGGGTCCTACTCAAAGGAAAAAAGTATGAGGAATATAGTTAGAGAAAATGCACTTTGCATTGTTCATTCTCCCCCCTCTAAGAAATAAGGCTTGCAGCAGCCAGCATGCAAATACAACAAGATACCAAAAACAAAAACACAAACAAAACAAAACAACAACAAAAATCCCCCATTTTCTTTGCATATAAATTGCGTGACACCACGTGGCAATACCTTTCTATATACAAGTCTATATGACACCAAAGGAAAATGTTAACATAGAAAATTTGCTTTAGGACTTGGACAACTCATCTATCGGATGGATATTAGGACCCAATCTTTCAGTGGTTGTTCCTCAAGGGATAAAGATGCAAACTCCCAGAAGACACCTAGACAGAGCCCTGAAACAGGGAGAGCCAGACTTCACTCTTCTCTGCTAATCAGCGTTCTCATTAACCTCACCAGATGAGAGCCTTCCCTTTGGGAGCTGATTTCCAAGTACCACGTGACAAGCACAACACAGATTATGTCACATACATGTCAGCTGGGCACATACAAAAGCTGACCCACACGTTCCCCATTTTTCACTTTTCTATCTTTCCCTATTTGTGTTCTACCATCCTTATTTAATAGACCCCTTGTGAGTTTTTCATGGAAATCCTTAACGCCAGGAGAAACACCAATTACTAAGATTTATGAGGTTAGGATGATTTATTCACCTCTCAAGGAAAGAGGCAATCCATCACATTTTGAAGGCTGGACCATCAAGTTATGCCTGTATTTATATAATATTGCAAAGCTGTTTCCTGGAAGAAGAACTTAAGCGACCGCCTTAAAGATGAGGTTGACTCATTCTAGGCAGACATTTTGAACAAGAATGTGTATAAGTATGTGTTTATCACAAGGACATTTTCAGTAGCAACGTAACTCAATAGTGTAATCACTTTGACTCAATGTCACATAGCTTTTTAATAAATTTGTTTGGGCCAGCCGGCCTGGGTCTCACTCGGAAATGGAGAAGGCGGGCAGGCCTGCTGCCACCAGGGATATCATCTTTTCTCAGGGTTCTTCCACCTTCCAACTGTATCTTGTTTTAGAGATGGCCCATGACACCACTCAAATCAAGGTCAGAGGCCAGAGGTCAGCCCACCTTTCTCTTTGTTTGCAAAGCCTGAGGTCCTTTTTCTCAGAGCCACCCTGCCTCTCCTGCCCCGTGGCTGGGTTTTCTGCGCCACATCCCCAGATTAGAAGGTGGTGGGTAGTCTGGCCGCTGCCAGGGGAATGGGAAGAAAAACTGGTCTCTCTACTTCTTGGATTTAAGTTTTATGCCAGGGGTGAGACTCACCTGTCCAGCCATCCAGGCCCACTCAGGATGGCCTCAGGTCCTCTACCCACTCCCTTTTCCCTTGCAATGCCAGCGCCTGCCTTGGGCCAGTGCAGAGCTTGTGGGAAGAGGGTAGCAGCTAGGCCCACTCCTTGCTCAGCTCCTGTTCAGGAAGAACTGGGCTGAAGTGACATTTTTATCAGAGCAATAAAGGCCTATTCATTCAACACACACGCATACACCAGCTTTTTTTTTTTTTTTATCTTTACTCTTACAGGTTACAAACTTACCTGCTATTTATACTTAACACATATTATTAAGTTTGCCTGTTTTCCAGGCTACTTGCTCATTCATTATCTGTATTTAAAATATCCTATGAATTTTGCCCTCTATAAGTTAACAATTTTACTGAATTCTGATACAATCACCAGCCTGCTTTTCAACTGAATTTTTGTTTTTACAAGTTCATCCAACAGCTCCTTGTATTTCAGCCAAGATATAGTCATTTGCTTCAAGAGAATACTTATCAAGGAAATCCTTAAACTTTATAGCAGTGATGTCAAGATTTCCTGGTTCAAAGAATATTTTCACTGATCACTGGCGGACATCATGGCTTCAACTTCCTGCTGCAAAGAATATCTCCTTTATCCATACTGTGCAGACCCCAGTTTTTAATCTAAACAATTTTTATATAAAATTCACAATAACAAAAGCAAAATGATCACTTTATGTAACACTACTATCATCAGAAATTGTGGCAACCATGTAGGAAAATGACTCTAGCTATGTGTTTTAATGTCCTAGACATATTTATGCTTTGTTTTTCCTTTTCATAAGAAAACACAAGTCTACAATAAAACAACTTTAAAGAAATACATACATACATATATATATATATATATACTTAACTAAGCATAATCCTTGCATGTGTAAAATTTTAGCTTTAAACAGCAATGTCCCAAACCAGCAGCAAGTAATTGAATTTTTTTATTCTTTTTTTCTTTTTGCTGTTTCGATTTGGTGTTTTCTTCTACCTTGTCTTTTAAATTGCTGATTTGATCCTCTGCTTCATCTAAATTGCTGTTAATTCTATCTAATGAATTCTTCATTGCTGAGTAGTTATTTTGAATTATAGAACAGAGTCTTCCAAGTATCACTCAGATTAGAAGCTGGACTAGCCGGGGTTTTACAAATCATCCAAAGCCAAGAGTTATCTGGAAACTCCCTTCTGAAGTGGAGAGAAGCTGTCCAATTTCACACCTGGAATATCCAACACCTGGCCATCCTACCTGGACCAAGATTTGAGGAGCTGAATCTGGGTGAGGTGAGGGGGAGGAGGGGTCAGAGCCCTCAAAACAGAAACATGGAGGAGACCAGAGATAACTTCCTAGCAAAGTCAGAATCCAAAAATCTAACTCAAGTCTCAGACCAAAAGCTTGGTCATAAACATGAAAATCTTGCACAAGACATTGGGATGGCCCTCCAAGCACCAAGACGGGAGCAGGGAAGATATGTTGGAGGAAAACTGAATCTCCTGGACTTGCTTTTTCATAGTGCCCATAACTTCCTGTGTGGGGCAAAGAAAGTAAAGACAGAGCAGATTTAAACAGAGGAAGCTCTCCTGAGCAAAGTGGTGCAGCATGTACTTTAAGAAAAAATGTTTCCAAATTAAGAAGCGGGGTAGGGACTAGTGGGCGAAGGTTAGGAAGCCCAAAGAGATAGAGTGAATATTAAATTTTTCTCGACTTTATTCAATAGATTTCATTTCCCAAAGTACCAAATTATTTTGGTTTTGCTAAACTTAATCCCAAAGGCAAAGCTTCAGTTCATTAAAATAGCAACACCTTAACACACTTTGAGGCTAATTCAGATGGTTTTAAACCTTCAGCAAAGCCTTTTAAATAGTTTCAAGCAAATTACACATCAAAACTGCTTTGGGGGTTGCCTAGCAACAAAGCTAATTGCATAACATAAACTCACTGCAAATCCTTAGTAAAGCAGATCTTTATTCAAATATAAAAGTTTTTTTCCACACACAAAATTTTTTTTAACATATGATGTGGAAATACCATACAGAATATCCTATTACGCTATCTTGTTTAACACATTCATAATGTGAAAAATCACTTTACTTCCAGAAATTACAGATTCATCACAACCAGTGCTTTAATAAATCTCTTTGTTTACTTTATTCACCCTCTGAATGCTGGACATGTTTTCTGATGTATGAACTGGAGACTGCTCTCTTTTGACACCATGAAGATCTCTTTATGGCATTGTCCATGGGAGTGTCTGCCTTTATGTTAGCCATGTCAGAATTCATTCTATCTAACTTGTTCTTGTAAGGATGAAGACCATAGCTTTATTTATTCTGGAAAAGTATTTGCTTGCATGTTAATGAATCTACAATAAAAATCAAGAAGAATATTTACAGCCAAGGTTACTGGACTATTTGTTACATAAGGATTAAATAAATCCTAAAATCTCATTAATTTTACTGTGACTAATATTAACAGATCATCCTACAGTAGTGATTGTGCCTTCATAAATATGAAATACATTTTAATGATGTGTTTTCCACCATGAAAACAACACTAATGTAAAAAAATATTTTTATAGATTTATTTAGGGATATTTCATCAGTGACTATTCTTGTACAGAAATTTTAAGGACTAGGCTTTTTTATATTTTACAAATTTTTCCTCCAATCTACAAGTTTTTGAAATGTGAACACAAATGATTAATGCCCTATTAAGTTATTGTGCTGAGCATTCATTAGTATTCAATAAATACTAATTGGTAATAGCTTTTTCCTCTTCAGTATATATTAGCATCAAATATTTTTCCTTTAGTCTTTATCATTCACTTGAAAAAGAATGATTAAAAATAAGTTTATTTTATCCTTCACAGCTTTAAATACATAAAAACCACTTTAGTGGAACACCTAATGCTTTCTTTTTTCTTTTTTTTTTCAAGTACAACCAATTTAATGTATTGGTTTTCCTGAAGCCTGCCTGTTGACCTGTGGAATTGTTCTTTCTGCCTACAATCATTTAGTTATTTGTTTAAACCAGTATAGAAATTTCTCACTATTATGTTTTAATTTATTCTCTAAATCTGTGCTAATAATTTATGAGATAACCTCACCCCTCCTGTTCTGTCATGATTAATAAAAGCTTTAAATAATTAGAGAAAGGCAACACTATACACCTGAATAATACTCCATATTTTAGAGCCAATTTTGATATGTAGAATTCAGAAAACAAGATGTTAATCATCCCTATGACATTTCAGAAATCCCCAATAATTCACATTTTCTACTGAGTAAACTAAGCTAAGGTACTTAATAAGAAAATTGCCACAAAACTGGTTAGACTGTGAAAGGCCAGTCTGACCAAGAATAGACAGACCACTTCTATGATGTTCTAAGGAACTATTGTCAACCTTAACGGTGGGTAAAATAACAGAGCTTCATAAGCAAATTGGAATCGGCACAATATTTCAGAGCCATTCAGTAGTGCTCAGGCAAACACAGCCACAACATTCAAAGGCTGTAGAATTTAAAATTGAAAAGCCAATATAATTATCTGTACCATTCTCTAAGACTGTGATTAAACAAAGTCTGAAACACTCTTAAAGTCAACATAACTATAAGTTTTTTTCCTCTTTCAGAATCATGGTACCATTTGTTGGGAATCATTTCAACCAGGCACTTTCTGACGCTTACTAAGACTTGACCTCCTCAGGGCTTCCTATAGCTACTGTTATCTTATCTAAACTTCAAGATCACCTATGAGTTCCAAGATGCCCATGTTTCTTGTATATAGTGCAAATCCTTTATGAATCATCACCTTTCGCTGTTCATCACAAAATACAAGAGTGTGAATTATTGGAAGAAAATTGCGCAATGGTTGTTAAGATCGGCAGCACAAAGTAAACAAGCAACAGACTTCCGTCATCTTGTAAAAAAAAAAAAACAATGAGAAAAGATTTTTAACAACAAGAAAGAATTATTTGGCTTTTCCTTTTGGTCAATGCTGTGTTTCTTCCTGGATGCATGTGATTAAAGGACTGTGAAGTCAATGGAAGCAAGGTATAATATTCAACAGAAAGGACTTTACCGTAAGATGCCTTAGTGTTAAATTCTGGTTTCACCATTTCTTTCTACAAGATTTTGGGAAACTGTATATTCAAGGTCCTCTTCTTTAGAATAGGGATAACAGCACTATCTCATAAGTTTGTTGTGAAATACTGAGAGATAGTACACAAAGTTCTTGGTCCAGCAGCTGCGACATAGTCTGTGCCAAAAATGGTAGTTATTGTTATTACTAATAGCACTTCACACATGTAAATGCTCTATAGATGCTGATCAGATGGATAGATGGATGTGTTGTTGAAATAAAACAGTTGGTGACAATAGGCAAACAGCTCAGTTGGTATATATATATATATATATATATATATATATATATATATATATATATATATATATAAATGACCTGTTCACCATCATTTATCTGTCTGAAAAGACTGTGAATTCCAGAAATGTAGAGTCAGACAAATGCCAGCCCAGCAGATGACTGCAGGAGAATTGAGATAATCAAGCAAGGAAATCAATCCTTTCAGTTCTAGGTCTAATTTGCCAAAATTTTCAATTCATACAATGTTTTGAAATGTCATTCATGGAAATTCCTCCACTCCTAAGGGTTTCTTCTTGGCCTATGAATGTTGGAGATTTAAAATCGTCTAAAAATTATCAGGCTACAATAATAATATATGTCTCATTTCCATCACAAAGCGCTAGTAGGTTGGTATTATTATCTCTATTCCATAGAGAAGATACTGAGAGACAGGAAGATGTAATAACTTGAATCAATCTCATGTCTAGCACACGGTAGAGCCCAGAAGCAAACCCTGGTCTTAGATGGCACTTTTCGTGTGTTTTGACCTTTACTTCAACAAATAAATATAAGTTCAACACCTACTATGGACCAGGCATCCCCTAGATACTATGGATACATGTGTAGATAATATGCCATGACTCCCCTAAAAACATATGATTCAATATAAACACAGAGAAGTACATTCAAAATCCCTCTACCATGTTCCAAGTCACTTATGAAAATTGTGGATTCCCAGGTTCTACCCCAGAGCTCTGATCCAGTAAGTCTGGGATACAGGCCAAGAATCTGCATTTTTAGCAAGGCTTCCTGGGGCAATTCTCTCCAACCACATCTGGAGAAAGGTTATAATAGAGGTAAGTCTAAAAACAGAAAGGAAGACTTCCTGGGATGACGATTCCTAGACTGGGTGTTGAAGGACAGTGGAAGTTACCAAAGCAGAAAGAGAAGAAATGAAGAGAGTGCTACTTAGACAGAAAAACAGGATTGACTAATCTTTTGAGAGATGAAACTCATCTGGAAATGTATGGCAGTTAAGTGTAGCTAAACTAAAAGGGATGAGGGAAGGATTTAGAGGAAATAACTATAGAGGTACGTAAGGACTCAATGCCCAGATGCTGTGTGAGCTAAACCCAGAGTTAGAGAACACATAGAGGCCAGGGCAGCCCAGTTGGCCTTCCAGCCAGAGAGCAGGTGTCATGACTGTGGGTTGCTGTGGAAGTTTACTTCTAAATAATTAGATCTCCCTTGTTATGTCCTGTTTCAGTTAAAATGTGTCTCTAAGGAGGACTTGAAGCAAGCCAGTAGCAGGCTTCAACATACAAAACATACATTTTAAGATGAAATGGTGAATCTTCAAATTACATTTAAGTCAAACCAGTTACAAAGCTAATGAAAGTGAAGCAAAGGCAAGACTCAATTAGAGCTCTTTATCTTCTGTGCTCTGCCATACTGAATTGGGGTTCTCTCCCTCAGGGGAGTGAACAAATGCAAAATCATTACCCAAAGACCTTGCCCTGCTTACAGGACTCCTTAATCCATATTCTCTTGGCTCCAAGTGTTCAGAGCTGGCCTGTCATTCCATACCCTCTCTCTATTTGAGTCATGGGCAATGACATCTGTGATCCATTGTCTTTGGTTTGAAGGAAGTGGATATGTTGCAGTGAATATATCTAGATAAATGGGGATAATGACTCAAAAACATGCAAACCGGTAGACTGGCATTGGTACTGATGGTTAGAGAAAACAGGCAGACCCTACACGTCAAGGGGATTGAATGGCTTCCTTTAAGCAACCTGTGAGGCAGAGCAGCAACACCCATAGTTTGATGCCCTGTCAGCAAGGGGGACCCCATCATGTTCTCAGCCCACCAGGAAGCACAAGGACAGGGGACTCTAGGAAGCAGAAGAAACCACTTCATGACTGGCCATTCCCAGGTCTCACGGTGTTTCTCAGTGGGACACTACTGTATTTTTTTCTAGACAATTCTTTTTTTTTTTTTTTACAGGGCTTTTCTTTTTACTCTAAGATGTTTGTCATCCCTGTTCCCTGCCTACTAAACACCAAAAGTGACCTCCAGTCATAATAACAACTTAAAGCCCCCTCCTGCATTTCCAAACTCTCCCTAATAAAGATGGTATCCCACCGTAGAGAACCACTGAGTAGATCTCTGGCGAGGACCTCAAGGCTCTCACAGTTCCACATGTGATTTTGTAGACAGAGGAAGTGAAATCCATTATGGGCTTTATTGAGCAGAGACAGGACTAGGATCTGGTTTTCATGATTTCAAATGTTAATCCCCAAAATCTTGGTACTGCCCAGCTCTGAAAAAGGTCCCTTACCTCCCACCGACATCTCTTATTTATACTGTCTAAAAATTCTCTCTTGACCACAAGGGAAAATGCAAATCTCTAGCAACTTCTCCTTTTGGCAATATATGTTGGCTTACTTTTTCCTCAAACTTAAAGTGCCAGCTAGGACTGAAGCCAAAATGAGAAAACAAGGCTTAGAGCTATGGGAAAAAAACCAGGCATCTTCAGATAGAAAGAAAGTAGAGGCAAGATTAACAGAGTAAAAACTTATCTAGACTTATCCTCATAAAAATTTCAGAATACCAAAGATAAAACAAGAACTTAAGAGCTTCCAGAAAGGTGAAAAAAAAAAACAAAACAAATTTCTTCAAAGGAAAAATAAGCAAATTGACAACATAATTCTCACAGAAGCACTGGATTCTAGTACCAATAGTACCAGTAAACACTACTAAAGAAATGAAATCTTCAACATTCGGGGATGAAAAGATTTGAAACTGAATAATAAGTCACTTAAATGAAAAGATAAAGTGGTTTTTTTCCATATATATATATATATATATATATATATATATATATATATATAGATGCAATAAAGATGTTTACCTGCCATACCAAAAAACAAACAAATTACTCCAAGATGTGTTTAATCAAAAAACCTAAAAAGTTTAAGAAAGACATTAGTCCCTTAATAACTGAATTAACCCAGGAGTTCAATAAAAAGAAGTCTAAGCCCTGGCATGCCAGCCTAGGAACACAGCACACCTAGGAACCCACTGGCACCAGGAATGTTAGAGGGCCCAGTGCAGGGTGGCCACCCCTTGGGGGCGCAGGGGCATGGGGTCGCCCTCTGGCTTTGTCTCTCACTCACAAAGGGCCCTGCATTCCACCTCTAAAGCAACTCGTACACACAGTCACAGAGATGCATCGATGAGGACAAACTCTTACAATCTGTGAATTGTTTGAGTTTCCTTTACAAAAAACTTAAATAACAGTTGGCTTAGATAATACAGAGTGTTTTTTCTCATGGAAAAAACTAACAATAATCCTGAAGTTGGCAACCCCTAAGGTTGGCCAGTGCAGCAGCTCAAGGGCATCTGGGCTGGGAACTCCAGGAATGCCCCCTAGCTTCCATCAGGGGCATGCTCAAGGCCTCCGTGCTACACATCAGGCAGGAAGCAGGGGAATAAAAGAGGAGGCCAATGGGCAGAGGCCAGGTGGCTTTGCCCTCCTTTTATAGAATTGTGCTCGAATTCCCTCCAAATGATGTCCACGTAAATCTCACTGAGCCAGCCTCTATCTCTAGTCCACCTCATGGGCCACAGAATTTAGGAAATGTAGTTTTTTTTCACTGAGTGTAGTGTCAAGCCAATAGAATTATGATAGTCTACTGTAAGGAATATATTACATAAGTAACTCAACTTGGGTGCTTACTCATTTTTTTAATAATGGACTTTATTTTTTATTTTTTTTTAAATATAGGAGTAAATTTTATTTTACTATTTTATTAAATTTTATTTATAAAGTCCATTTTTTTAATAATGGATTTATTTTTTATTTTTTTTAAATATAGGAGTAAATTTTATTTTATTATAAGACGTATTTTTTAAATTTATATATATATATTTTTAATTATAGTTGGCATACAATATTATATTAGCTTCAGGTATAAAACACAGTGATTAGACATTTATAAAACTTATGATCACCCCAATAAATCTATTACCCATCTGACACTATACATAGTTATTACAATACTAGTGACTATATTCCCCATGCTATACATCCCCATGACTATTTTCAAACTACAATGTACCTCTTAATGTCCTCCCCCTTCACCTATACCCCTCTCCCCAAACTGACAAATGGTCTCTGTATCTATGAGCTTGTTTCTATTGTTTGTTTGTTTATCCTGTTCTCCAGATTCCACACATAATATTTGTCTTTCTCTGTCTGACTTACTCCACTCAGCACAACACCCTCTAGATCCATCCATGTCATTGCAGATGGCAAGATTTCATTCTTTTTATAGTTGAGTAATATTCCATTGTGTATACGTACCACCTCTTCTTTATTGATTCACCCGATGATGGACACCCAGGATGCTTCTAATCTTGGCTACTGTAAATAATGCTGCAATGAACATATGGATTCACATGTTCTTTCAAACTACTATTACATTTCTTCAGATACATACCCAGAAATAAAATACTAGGCTCTTTTTTGTTTCCTGTTATAGTCTTTGTTTTAAAGTCTATTTTGTCTGATATAAGTATTGCTACCCCAGCTTTTTTGTTTGTTTCCATGTTCACGAAACATACTTTTTATCCTTTTACTTTCATCTGTGTGTGTCTTTAGATTTGAAGTGAGTCTCTTGTAGCAGTATATGTAAGGGTTTTGTTTTCTTATCCATTCAGCCACTCTATCCTTTGATTAAAGCGTTCGATCCATTTACATTTAAAGTAATTATTGCTAGATATATAGTTATTGCCATTTTATTATTTGTATTTTTCACCTCTTTTCTTTTTTCTTATTCTTAAAGAAGTCCCCCTAGCATTTCCTATAATACTGTGTTGGTGATGATGAACTCCTTTAGCTTTTTGTCTGGGAAGATCTTCATCCATCCTTTGACTCTAAATGATAGCTTGGCTGAGTAGAGTAATCTTAGTCGTAGGTGCTTGCATTTCATCACATTGAATATTTCATGCTAATCCCTCTGGCCTGCAAAGTCTCTGTTGAGAAATCAGCTGTCAGTCTTATGGGTGCTCCCTTGTAGATAACTGCTTTCCTCTTGTTGTTTTTAAGGTTCCCCTCTCTGTCTTTAACCTTTGGTATTTAATTATGTGTCATGGTGTGAGCTTCTTTGGGTTCATCTTGTTTGTAACTCTCAGATTGTATGTCTATTTCCTACGTCAGATTAGGAAAGTTTTCCATCATTATTTCTTAAAATAGATTTTCAATTCCTTGGTCTCTCTTTACTCTTCTGGTGTTCCTGTGATGCAAATGTTGGTATATTTGATGTCCTAGAGGCCCCTTAAACTATCCTAATTTTTTTTATTCTTTTTTCTTTTTGCTGTTTCAATTTGGTGTTTTCTTCTCCCTTGTCTTCTAAATTGCCGATTTGATCCTCTGCTTCATCTAAATTGCTGTTAATTCCATCTAACGAATTCTTCATTTCTGAGTAGTTATTTTTTATGGTTTCTATGTCCTTTTCAATGTTTACCATATCTTTATTGAAGTTCTCATTGAGTTCATCCATTCTTCCCCCAAGTTCATTGAGTATCATCATCACCAGTATTTTGAATTCTGTATCTGATAGATTGCTTGCCTCCATTTTGTTTAGCCCTTTTCCTGGAGTTTTGTCTTGTTCTTTCATTGGGGACATTTTTTTTTTTTTTTGTCTCCTCATTTTGGCTGCCTTCCTACATTTGTTTCTAGGTATTAGGTGGAGCGGCTACATCTCCCAGACTTGGCAGGGTGGTCTTATATAGTAGATATCACATGGGCCCAGCAGCACAATCTCCCTGGTCACCTGAGCCAGGTGCTCCAGGGGTGTCCATTGTGTGAGTTATGGGCCCTCCAATCGTAGTTGAGCCTTGATTGCTGTTGGCATGCCAGTGAGTGGGAATGACCTTCAGCCTTACTGTTCATGATGACTGGTCATGACTATAGCAGATGAGCTCATCCCACAGAGTGGGATTCACTGGTGCCTGCTGAGTCCACTCTCCGGGTGTGGAGCTAGTTGGGTAGTGCTCTGGTATAGTCTGAAGCTGGTCACTGGGTATGTGGGGTTTTGTGCCTCTTGGGAGGGGCTCTAGTGTAGGCCCAGGTCAGGTACTGTCTGTGTCTGGCCTAGGGTCACCTAGTAGGAGCTACAAAGTAATCTGTGTTTGGTAGCTGCCTGTGCCAGTCTTGAGGTGCCTGGGAGAGGCTGTGCTGTGAACTGAGGCCTTTGCTGCCTGGGGCCACCTAGCAAGAGATACGAGGCACACCAAGGCCAGATTCTGCTTATTTGGGTTTGTAGACTTTCCAAGATTTTAGGAAAGTTCAGAGCATAGACTGAGGCCAGTTGCTTGTGAGAAACAGGTGCCAAAAGAGACTCTGGCCTTGGTGCGAGTTGGTGGGTTGAGTTGCTGGAGACTCCAATTTGGGTCCCACCTGCACCTTCAGACTGGGTTGAAGGAGGGGTCAGCAAAGGAGCAAAATGGCAGAGCAAGTTATCCCTCCAGCCCTAGACCTGAAGCCAGACAGTTCAGTTCCTCCCTATCTGTCTCTGATACTTTTCTAGTTGCTGCCCCGCACTGGAGCTCAGGGTGAGTGCCCTCATCAGTAAGTAAATTCATGTGCAGGCCCTTTAAGAAGATACCTGCATCTCCATCAGCCTTTCAGCTCACCTGGAAGGCCCCCGAGTGGTAGCTTTTTTCAAGGACACAGCCTTATGAGAACAATATGTTGTGAAATCATCTGTATGGTAATATGACTGAATCCATTTAAGGCCTGTGTGAACTTTTACGATTGGGTGGGTGGGTGGGTGGGTGCTGAAAACTACCCATCTTGCAGTCATCCAAGAAAAGCCTCTTAATTTCCCTTGCTTATTAAAATGGCCGCCTACCACTCTGGAGTGGTCTCCCTCCTTCCTTGGACTCTCCCTGCCCTCTAAGTACAGAAGCCAGTTTCAAATTTCACTTGGAAAGCTCTCCATGAGATTGAGAATCAACAAGAGTATTTTTAGGCCCCCGGTGCAGCTAGGCTGCTCCACACACTTTGCCTGACAACCCCTGTAGCCTTTGTTTAAAACTCTGTGGTCAGAGCATGGAGCCTCCAATATTTATTAACACAATAGTTCTTATCACAATAGTTCTTAATGTTTCAGTATGAGAATTTCATTTTAACAATTAAAAAATTGTGCAATTTGTAATATTGAGTTTTATTTTAATACTTATTGATTAAGAAAATACAAAATGCTGTAAATTAACTTAATAGTACTTTTAAATAAATATGAATTTACTTAGTCACAATAGAACCTAATACATTGAAAAATAGTAGCATTATTTATATGTAGCGGTACTATTAGTCTATCTGCCAGAGCCTGATGCTCATCTCAGTTTACAGATCTCTTGACATAGCTGTTTAGTCCTGGTCCCAGGCCCACAGGCTGAGAACTGCTCTTCTGCTTTCTACTCTTCCTCCGTTAAGGGAGGTTATTGCTCCCTGCTGCATATGTCATTCCTTCGGCCTGGAATGCTCTTCTTGCTTTATTCTCAGGTTTTTTGAGATATAATCGACATAAAATGTTGTGTAAGTTTAAGGTATACAACATGCTGATTTGATACACTTACATAGTGTGAAGCGGTAACCACAGCAGCATTAATTAATACCTCCAACACCTCACATAATTATTTCTTTTTTGTAGTTATAACATTTAAGACCTACTCTTTTAGCAACTTCCAAGTATCTAATACAGTATTGTTCATTATAGTCACCATTATGTACAATAGATCCCCAAAACTTATTTACCTTATAACTGGAAGGTTGAACTCTTTGACAAACATCTCCCCATTTCCCCCTGGCACCATCATTCTACTCTTTGTTCCTATGGTTCTGGCTTTTCAGATTCCACATATAAGTGAGATCATACAGTATTTGTCTTTCTCTGTCTGACTTATTTCACTTAGTATAACACTCTCAGGGTCCATCCATGTTGTCCCTAATAGTAGAACTTCTTTTTTCACATGGATGAATAGTATTCCATACACACATTTCTTTATCCACTCAAAACCACAATAAGTTATCACCTCATGACTGTTAGAAGAACTATCATAAAAAGGACAAGAGATAACAAGTAAACAAGTATTAGCAAAACTGGGAAAAAGAAAACCCTTGTGCACTGTTGGTGGGAACGTAAATTGGAAAGCACTACAGAGCTTCTTCAAAAAATTAATAATAAAATTACCATATGACTCAGCAATCCCACTTCTGGGTATATATCTAAATGAAATCAGGCTCTCGAAAAGGATACATGCACCCCATATTCATTGTAGCATTGGAACACTTTTCTTATTGCTATCTGCCATCTATGACTTGGGATCCTTCCTGACCCTTGCTGACTCCTCCTAGATGACTTCTCTGGACATTTTGGTTAACCAAGGTCTCCCAAGTTCTTCATGAGTGTTCTGTAACACTTGGTTATACTGAGTTCAGCAAATCACATCATGACGACGTCTTTAACTTGTCAATAATTTTACAACTCCATGTCCTGTGGATTAAAAATCACTGAATATGTACTGACTGAAACTATTCTTAGATTTAAAAAAATAAATAAGTGCCCCATATTTATGAAGTCACAAGTGAATATTTCTTGCCTACCCTCAGTCCACCTCTTCTTAACTTCTTGATTTCTATCAGTGCTATGATTAGTAGTTTTATGTAAAGAAGTAGAAAACTTACTTTTGCATTTGTAAAACTAAAATTAAATCTTTTGCACTCTGTCTCTTACTTTGTTCTAAATCATAGGTCTGCCAACTATATAGCCCATTGGCCAAATCTACTCTACTGTCTGTTCTTGTATAACCCACAGATTTTTAGATTATTTTTAAAAAATCAAAAGGATAATTTTTCATGACACATGAAAATGGATAAAAATACAATTGCATTGTCCATAAATAAAGTTTCATTGCAGCATGGCCACATTCATTTATTTGGCTGCTTTCATGTTATAATGGCAGAATTGAGCAGTTGCAACAGAGACATATGGCCTGTTAAATCTAAAATATTTATTGTCTGGTCCCTTCTAGAAAATGTTTGCCAACCTCTGTTCTAAGCACTGAAAATCATAAACATTGTTTATAATAAGAACATCTCTCATTTGAACTACCAAGATAGTCTCCCAACTGTTCACTCTGCTTTCCATGCTTGCTTCTTGCCTATCCATTCTCCACACAGCAACCGGAGTGATCTTGCTAAAACATCACAGAGACCTTCATGTTGTTTCATTTCAGGTAAATGTGTGAAGCTGAGAGCTTTGGGTAACGAATAACCCAAATCCTGAAGAAAGGGGCTATCCTATTTTTGCAGATAGTACCTCCGTTGTCCAGAGTAAGAGGCTCTGTGTGGCCTTACTCCTCTGGCCCTTCTCCTGACCTGCACTACCCTGAAGGGCAAGGAGTCCACGAGGCTTAAAGGACATATGTCCTGAAATTTCTGTCATTCTTCTTTCATTATGACACAAAGGTGTACAATTTACTTATCATATTGTTTGTTAAAATAAAAATACTTTGTTTTTGAAGATGGTCTTCTTAACAAAGTCCAATTGAGATCAACAATATCCTGAGCCACTTTCATTTTTTTGAGGCCTGTAAAATTTTTTTTTAAATGTGGCAGATAGATGACATTATGCATTTGTCAAAACCCATAGAACTACAACATAAAGAGTGAACTATGGACTTCAGCTAATAATAGTGTATCAATATTGGTTTATCAGTTGTAACAATTGTACAATGATAGCGCAGATGCTTATAATAGAGAAACTGTGTGTGTGTGTGTGTGTGTGTGTGTGTGTGTGTGTGTGTGTGTGTGTGTTGGGGAAAGGGAACATAGTGCTCTATACTTTCTGCTCAAATTTTCTGTAAAGCTAAAACTGCTCTAAAAAATAAAGTCCAGGCTTCCAGTCAAGATGAAGAGCAAGCAAGTAAACACTGTGCTCACCTCCTCTCATGACCACATCAAAATTACAACTAAATTGCAGAATAACCATCATTGGGAGTTGCTTTGAAGTCTAGCTGCATAGAAGTCCTACAACTGGGGACATAAAGAAGATGCCACCTCAAGACTGGAAGGAGGTGCAGAGTCATGAAATGGACTGGTCTCACTCCTGCGTGTGGTGGCTGAGAATCGGAAGAAATATCTCAGCTGTGCCAGTCTCTCCGGAAGAGAGAAGAGTCCCAGCCCCACACAGGGCTCCATAGCCCAAAGTTCCAGTGCCGGGAAGAGAAGTCCCCACAACTTCTGGCTGTGAAAACCAGGGGAGATTGTGGCTGAGTGAGATGGAGTGAAGACTTACTCAGTAATGGACAACTGGCTCTGAGCTTCAGTGCTGGGGCAGCAGTTCAAAAGATGTCAGGGGCATGCAGAGAGGAACTGAGTTGTCTGGGTTTGTGGTGAGGGCTGGTGGGGCAGCTTTCTCCCAGACAGAGTGCTGACAGAGGGCATTGTTCCTTTGCTTAACCCTCTCCGCATGCAGATACAGGCAGCTGCTATGTCTCAGCCTCCATCAAAGTAGTTAATACTTGTTGTTCCACCCTGGTGATTCCTAGATCCTGCCCCTCCCAATTTGTGGGCCCACTTAAGCCGCTAACAGTGGCTTTTACATACAAATGGCCTCTCTTGGCTCATGCTGTGGCCTGTTCTAAAATCTCTCAAAGGTTCATGAAACTTAAACAAGCAGCATCTGGCCTCAGCGTTCCCCATACTTCTTGCTGAGTAGTCCCAAGCCTGAAAGTTGTGGCATCCGGCCTCGGTTTGCAGCTTGTACTCCGAGGCATTTCCAAGCCTAGCATGGGTGGTGGCCATCTGTGGATAGCTTGGTGGCTCATGCCAGGTAGCCCCAGGCAGAGCCAGGCTGCAACTGAACTAGGCCTGTGACCGGGCCCCTCCCAGGAGACCCCGGCCTGCATCCCCAGTGGCCAGCTTTAGTCTTAGCCAGAGCACCACCCAAGGTCGTATCTAAGGACAACACACCCAAAGGGCAGACATGGTAGGCACCAGAGTCCTACTAAAGTGAATCCTGTACTGTAGAGTCAGCCCATGTACAACAGCTCCTCCACTGGTCATGACCAGTCATCACAACCAATCAGTCCAATTGACCCAGAGGGTCAATTCCTCTGCACTGATGAACAAACAGCAACCAAGGCTCAAGTACAATAGGAAGGCACACACAACCCATACAGGAGACATACCTGGAAGCTGGACTCAGGTGACCAGAGAACACTGTGCCACTGCAACCCACAGCACACCTACTGCATAAAGCCACTCTGCTAAGACTGAGAGACAAAGCAGCCCTACCTAATAAATAGAAGCAGACACAGAAAGGCAGCCGAAATGGGGAGACGAAGAAGCACGTCTCACATGAAAGAAGAGAACAAAGCTCCAGAGGAATTCACCAAAATGGAGACCAGCAATATACCAGATGCAGAGGCCAAAATATAAGGATGCTAAATGAACTTAGGGGAAGAGTAGATGAACTCAATGAGAGCTTTAACAAGGAGATAGAAAACATAAAAGTGGAGACAGAAAACATAAAAAGGAACCAGTCAGAAATGAAGAATACAGTAACTGAAAAGAAGAATACTATACGAAGAATTAACAGATTAGATTAAACAAAGGGTCTAACCAGTGATTTAGAAGATAAGGTAGCTGAAAACACCCAATCAGAACAGCAACAAGAAAAAATAATCCAAAAATATGAGGATAGGAACCTCTGGGACAACATCGAGTGGACCAACATTCGCAGCATAGGGTACCAGAAGGAAAAGAGGGCAAGGAATTGAAAACCTATTTGAAGAAATAATGACTGAAAATTTCTCTAAGCTGGTGAAGTAAATAGACATATAAGCCGAGGAAGCACAGAGTCCAAACAAGATGAACCCAAAGAGGCCCACACCAAGACACATCATAATTAAAATGCCAAAGCTTAAAGACAGGAGAGACTCTTAAAAGCAACAAGAAAAAACAATTAGTTACGTACAAGGGAGCTATAAGACTGTCTGCTGATTTCTCAACAGAAACTTTTTAGGTCAGAAGGGATCAACATGAAATATTCCAAGTGATGAAAAACAAGGACCTACAATCAATATTACTGTACCCAGCAAGGCTATCATTTAGAATCAAAGGGCAGATAAAGAGCTTCCCAGACAAGAAAAAGCTAAAAGAGTTCACCACCGCCAAACCAGTATTCAAGAAATGCTGAAAGAACTTCTTTAAAAGAAAAAGGAAAAAAATTAAAAATATGAATAATAAAATGGCAATAATGTCTTACCTATCAATAATTACTTTAAATGTAAATGAATTAAATGCTCCAGTTAAAAGATATAAGGTGGCTGAATGCATTAGAAAATAAAACCCAAGTTTTCATAGACAATTGGATAAAGAAGAGGTGGTATATACACAATGGAATATTACTCAGCCATAAAAAGAATGTTATTTTATCACATGCGATGACATTGATGGACCTAGTGGGTATTATGCTAAGTGAATTAAGTCAGACAGAAAAAGACAAGTACCATATGACTTCACTCGTGTGCAGAATCTAAAAAACAAACAGAAACAAAATTCATAGAAACAAAGAACAAACTCATGTTTGCCAGATGGGAGGGGAGTTGGGAGCTGAGTGAAAAAGGTAAAGAGATTAAGTACAAATTGTCAGCTATAAAATGATCATGTGGATGTAAAGTACAGCATAAGGAATATAGTCAATAAGATTGTAATAACTGTATGATGTCAGGGAGGTTCTAGACTTATCAAGGGGTTCACTTCATTAGTTATATAAATCTCTAACTACTATACTGTACACCCGAAACTAACATAATATGAATTTCAACTGTTATTGAAAATAATTTTAATTTAAAAAATAAAACAATTTCCACTATGAGGATGGTAGGGAAAGTTTTTATTCCAAGCACAGAGAAGGGCTGAGGCGCCTGCAATTGGGTCGGCTGGCAGTGTTATCCTCCTGTTTACCTCCTCCAAAAATCTTTCTTAGTAATTCTTGAATTTAAAAAACTCAAATACATAAAAATGAACAATAAAGTTACATGTTAATGTCTCTAATCTTATGAGAAAATTTATAGTCTCTTCCAGGAAATAAAAATTATCAAATTGATTTAAAAAGAAAGGAAAACTGAATGTTCTTAAAACATAGACAATAATAATAATAAAAAAAATTGATAAGCAGCCACATTCCAAAGGGGTTCTTTCTTCACAGAACAGGTAATTTTTGTCATATTTACATTATGCCAGAGAATGGAAAAAGATGGACAATTTACCAACTAATTTTTTTTTTAGTTGAGTCAATCCTTGGTTGACCTCACAGATTGCAAGGAACTTGTCAGCTTACAATCCCTTATTTTTTATTTTTTATGCCTACAGCATATGGTCTTCCTAGGTGGTCTCCCATCCAAATACTAACCAGGCCTGACCCTGCTTAGCTTCCAAGATCAGATGGGATCATACCAACTAATTTTTTAAGACTAACATAAGCCAGATACCCAAACTGGAGAAAAACAAAAAAAGGAAAGAAAATCATAGCCTAATATGACATGAATACAGTGCAAAAATACATACTTTAAGGATTAATAAATAAAATTCATCCTTATAATACACAATGACAAAGTAGGGCTTATTCAGGGTGTTTTAATATTAGAAAAATTTACATGAACAGATTAAAGGAGTAAGCCATAGATCATTTTTGAAAGATGACAAAAAACATTTAATAAATTCCACCTCACTTTCATGATGGAAGAATTATATCGTAATATTAATTGATTAAGAAAATACAGGATAAGACATCATAAATGAATTCAATAACATGTATAAATGAATTTGACTTTCCTTAATCATAACAGCTAATTTGATAATGCGTGACAGACAGAAGCCTTCACCAAACTACACAGTGAAACATTAGAAGAGTTGCTACTAATTTCAAGAGTAAAATAAGAAGTTCTGTGTACCCCAGTTTGTCCTGGAGCAAAACAAAACCCCCCGAATATCGGTTCTTTATAATAACATAGGTTTGTTGTTCACACTTGACTTGTCAAGTCTGGCTTTGTTCCATGTCACATTTTTACCCAAACACCTTCACTTCCTTGGTCTTTGTCACACAAACATCCCATACATGCACAAAGATATTTGTATGAACATGTTCATTGAAACAAATTTTATAATAACGAAGTTTGGGGAAAAAATTAAAATCTATCTCTAGATAATATTTTTAAAATTTATGATAAACCCCTACTATGAATCAAAGTTTATCTGTATGCATTGACAAGATCTATGAATGCATAAGAAAAGGTCTGGAAGGGTACACAGAAAACAATAGAAATCATCTCTGGGTAGGCTATAGAATTAGGGGAGTGTGATAAAGATATTCTCTTCACTTACTTAATACTTTAATATTGTGCAAACTTATTGTGTTACAAGTCTATATACTATATTTGAAATTAAAATTAATATAAATGATATTTAATTAAAATTAAAATAAATATTTAAAATATTCTATGTCCTTGTATTGTTTTGCCTTAATTTGAATTATACTTCTATATACTCATTCTGACTGCTTTATCAAGTTATTGTGTTTCTAGAATTTATTTTGCATATTTTACTATTGTACTGTTTGTTACATAAAAGTTTAAAATGATAACATATTTGTAGATTATATCCTTTATCATATTATAATCCTCTATATCCCCATAATTCTTTGAGATTTGAATTCTACTTTTGAGAAATATATATATATCATTTCTGCTTTCATTTTGTTTGTGTTTACTGAATATGTTTTGCCTCTCACTTCATTTATACTCTTTCCTAGTGACTCTGGTATTTCCCCCAGATATTATAAAGCCTTGATTTAAAATCTATAAGTGAAGCCAGAAACTTTTCAGATTTAATGAAACCTTGAAACAATGAAATATGGTTCACATAGGTTCTTCAAAAAGGTAGATTTTTAGCCAGCCGTTAAGTTTTATTAGACAGATAAAAACAAGCTTAACGAATTTTATATACTTATTAAATTAAATTTAAAATAAACATATACATATTCTTTAACTTCTTATATTAAAATTGAATTTCTGTGTCAGCCCGTTTGCTAACAAAGGAAAATAGCTTTCCTAATACACAAGGGTACTTTTTAATAGTTCTAGGAGCTGTTGATTTTGTAACCTTGACACAATACAGTTTTGTATAGGAAACTACTTATTTAAACTGTTTACAGTGTTTTCTAACATGTGGTAAACCATAATTGTCATAGGAGGTTAACTTTAACTACCAATTTATATTTCACTATGATCTTACAAACTAGTGCAAATTAACCCTACTTCTTTATGGGACTGCACAAGTTTCCTAAAAATAAAAAGTGATTAAAGAAATTTTTTTTTCACATAAATTATTTTAAGGTAAAACACAAGCGATTAAAATATTTAAAACATAAGGCAGAACTTCAATTTACCATGTCAGTAAGATTAGTACAATGAAAGCAATAATTTAATAAGATTACCTTATGGGTTATTTTCAGAAAAACTGCAAAGGATGGATAGAAGTACAGAAAAGAGTACACAGGTAGATCTAGACCTCTTTCACATCAGGACTCATATCTGCTGCCAAGAAAGCCGAGCTGGAAGAAGTTCAAGTTCTATCTACTACATTCTACTGAAAGTCTTTGTCCTCCACCAAATCGAGATTTTGTTACCATGTCTGACTCTGTCTCTAATTCCCCTCAGGGTCCAGGCATTGCCAAAGACACTGGAATACAGGGGAGGACACGTGTAAACCTGTCCTCCAGAGCTTATACTTTAATATGCCTGCCTATTATTCACCCCCATGCTGTTCAGTATGGTGCCATTAGCCACATGTAGATAGTTAAGTCGAATAAAATTAAAGATTGATTTATCGATCGTGGTAGCCATATTGCAAGTGCTGTGTAGCCAACTGTGTCTAGCAGCTACCTTACTGGATGGACAGTGCAGATAGAGAACATTACTATCATTTCAGAAAGGTCTACTGGGCAGCACTGCTCTAGATACCCAGTACTTATGACTTGGACTGGGTTTTGAAAAGGACAGGTCATTATATATGGTGACAAAAGCTGTTATGTAATGAAAGGAACTTGGTTCTTGAATGGTACATCTTCATGGAACGAATGGCCCATAAATCTGGACATTTACCTTGGAATCTTATGAGAAAGAGAAATAAACCTATTGATTTCTTGATCTACTATTTTTTGGGGCCTCTTTGCTACAACAAGATTAAAACTAAATTTTATTTCAATTTTCATCAATCTTCTTATTCATATATCTTTTCATTCCCCTTACTTTAATAAAGGCAATATGTTCCCTCATATCTGCTCCTCCCTCCATCCCAGAGGACACTCATCTGTGAAAGTAATTCATATCATGGTGTTAATGACTAAATTCCATTCAATAGCAGGTATTGTGTTAACCTCACTCAGAATCATTTGGTTACAAAAAAGATCCCAGAAAGCAGGGCGGGAAGGAATCTCTGATAGAGAAATTTTAAGCATTAGCAACACATCAGTGGGAGAGATATTCTGGGGTCTGAAGCTTTCATATCAGTTCTCCATGCTCTCATGGACAAGTCCTCTACATTTAAGGGCAGCGTCCAAAATAGAATTTAGAACAGGCATTTTTCCAAAGAAGACATACAAATGGCTAACGAGTACATGAAATGGTGCTCACTATCACTAAGCGTACAGGAAATGTCAATCAAAACCGCAGTGAGATATCACCTCACACCTGTCAGAATGGCTGTCACCAAAAAAACAAGTGTTGGCGTGGATGTGTGGAAAAGGAAATCCTAGTGTACTGTTAATGGCATTGTATCTGGTGCAGCCACTATGGAAACAGTAGGAAAGTTCCTCAAAAAATTAAAAATAGAGCTACCATATGGTCCAGCAATTTTACTTCTGAGAATATATCTAGAGGAAACAAAAGCTATGTGTAAGAGATGTGTAAGAGATATCTGCATTTCTATATATATAACAGCATTATTTATAAGTCAAGATATGAAAACAACTTATGTGTCCACTTAGAGATGAGTGGATAAAGTTGTGACACACACACACACACACACACACACACACACACCACACAGGAATATTATTCAGCCATAAAAGAGAAGAAAATCCTGTCATTTGTGACAAAAGGGATGGACCATGAGGGAGGGCCTTATGCTAAGTGCAATAAGTCAGAAATTGGCAAGTACTGTATGACCTTACTTACATGTGGAATCTTAAATGTAAACTTATAGAGAAAGACATAAGAGGTGGGGGCTGGAGAGTGGCAGTTGGAGGGAAGTGGTCAAAATGTACAAACTTCCAGTTATGAGATAGATATTTAAAGGGACGTAATGTACAACATGGTGGCTACAGTTACCACTGTTGTGTGGTATATTTGAGAGTTGTTAAGAAAGTAAATCCTAAGAGTTCTCATCACAAGGAAACAAATGATTTTTTTTCTGTTTTTCAATATCCATATACTATGATAGTTGTTAACTAAACTTACTGTGGTAATCATTTCACAATCTGTGTACATCAAATCACTATGCTGTACACCTTAAACTTATACAGTGCTGTAAGTCAATTATATCTCCAGAAAACGGGGGGGGGGGGACAAAGTCATGATTTCATTGCAAAAATCTATTTAGGAGAAAAAAGAAAGGAAGAGAAAATCCACTTTGGTGTTGTGTCTTTGTAAATTCTCAGGGATTTAATACTGAAAGGGATCCTCTTGAGCATCACCATTCTGTGACCACGGAGCAGGCCACGTTGCATTCCCCTTCATTAGACCCATTCAGGAATGTAGCTCATGCAGGAATTGTAGTATTTTTAAAACTTCAGTACCTTTCATGCAGGAATCTCTGAATATTTGTTTAAACTGTGACCAAGAGGTGCCTTACATCCTTGAATTAGTCCAGGCAGCCGGTAGCCTCTATTGTCCTGAGTCGAGATGCTCTGTGAACCAGCACTTCTCCCTGCAAGCATCCACCCAGCCATGGCCACAGTTGCTCCCATCTCTATTCTGCACTTGCCATGTACATAGGGGCAAGGCCTCCTCTCCTCTATGTGATACTTAGGTAAGGTGAAGGGGCCCACACAGCAAGGTTGTTGGGTCCTCTCTACTGACCCATGTGCCTGGCTACTTGAGTCTGAGTCTACTTGTATGGGCCCAACCTTAGGACAGAGGTCTCCCACAGGGACTTTACCATGTCTTTTCACAATGTGACTTCTACTGCTCGACTCCCATCCTCATCCCTCAGTTCCCATCCTTAGACGCAGCAATCTGTTTATCCTCGATGTGGTTCAAGTTTTATTTTGCCCCAGGAGGCTTCTAAGCCCCAGTGTAAGTCTTACACTGACTGTGTCATATAATAGCTGTTGGCCAGTCACGTATAAACTTGGTTATAGCTGTTGATATTGTTGTCACTTCAGTTAAGTGACATGCATTGTTATATGTATATACTGAGTTGAATTGCCATTTATGATGTCTTCAGGAAAACTGTACTATGATTCAGAATTGATATAAAAAGCTATTGTATATGAAGAAAGGAAACAGCAATGGGATATAAATTTGGTTTTAGTAAAGCAAAATTTTGTTATTAGAAAAATGGCTGCAATTCCATATTTCTTGCAAAAACAATAACTAAGTGCTTGTAGGAATGAAGAAAGGAGGACGCTCACAAATAAATAAATCTATGTTACATTGTGTTACTGAGATATGCGGAAAAGAAATGACAATCACTCCTAGGCAACGTATATAAAGACAGGAGAAATTGACAAAATCAACAGAATGGATGAAGGAAATTTCAAACATGACAGGCTGATATGAGTGATTCACGAATCCAGCAGGACTAGCATTAAAGTATCAAACAGTATTTTGTCAGATGCTCCCTTCTGCCTTTGAAGAGGAACTATGTAATTTTCAATACAGATGATTTAATTAAGAGAAACATGAAATTGGATTTATTCAGATAGGAAACCCTAGTGAAACCCCAGCATTCTCTGATATGCCTTGAAGTTTTATTGTTAATACTATAAAATCAAGAAATCAAAATCATGAGTTTGGGTAACAAAAAGTGTCTTATCGCTGTGATACTATCAAAATAGCTAATGGCTAAACATTTGCCTCCATACTTAATTGTAAAGCACAAAAATCTAAGAATATGACATCCCCCCCAAAAATCATATTCCCTCGGAAAGGATGCACGATAGGCAGCTGAGCAGACAGAGGGCTGAACTTTATCGGAGAGGCCCTGAAGTAAGGAGTAGCCCATGTGTGTTCATTTCTGGCACTTTTGAAACTTTTGTCTAAACAGTCCAGCAAGAACAACAAAATGCTAGCACCAAACTTCTTAATGGATTAGAAGAAAATCCCAGAGAAAATAGTGGAGGATTCTTTTAAGAAATATCGTGTCATCGAGGCTCTTCATGGCATGGAGAATGACACTGTAAATAAAAACAGGCATTGATGGGTCTGAGTCAAAAATCATTTAGAAGAGTCAGACCATGAATGGAAAGTTTTAGGAATACTTTAACCAACATGTTTCATTTCTATTTTCCTCCTTAAAGAGTGATATAACATAGTTTAAAATCTATGTTAAAAAGTTAAAAAGAGCTTTTCAATATACTTAAGTTTAAAATAAATTTTTAAAAATCAGTCAATGACATTGTGCCAGGGTTTAATCTGAAGTGTTTTATCTTTCTTAGTAGTATATAAGATAATAGTGCATCTTGTAATCAGTGGCACCTTCAATTTGATGAAATTTAATGCACTTTTTGGCTCATTGCTTCTCTAGTTATCTGTAACAGTTTAGACAGCCATAGTATGTATAACAAAAATGGCCATCTTCAGTGGTGAAAATTAAACTCCAAACTCCCAGCCCTAACTTTGCTAACATCTTCCAGCTTCTCCAGGCATGCACACTGAAGGGGTGGTCATTCTCTTTCCTCCCCAAACCATGATCTCTCTATGGGGTTTTCTTAAGGAATGAAGAAGAAAGGGAATATTTAATGACAAAATAATGAAATAGCCCTTTACATCTGCCACAAATACACACAACTAATTAATATTCTTCAATATTCAATAAGCACTTTGAAGGATATTTGCTGTGTTCTAGATACTACACTTGGTAGATCTCTTTTGAGTGAAGCTTACTTTTGCTATGGTCTTGCTAGTATATGGTTGCTAACTGACCATTTAGTCAACATGTTAAACCTCAAGATGGTTGATTCGAGAGGCAAGTTTTCACAGTTTTATAACCCATGTAAGAAATATAAATCATGTGAAAGCATAACAAAAATATAGTCGTTCTTTTGTTGAATATTATGGCACTCACAGAAGCAGCCTGCTGACAAGCATTTTTAGCACATCACCTTTTTAGAACATTTGTGATTGTTAATTATGACCATTTGGAGCTCACAGATGGTATATGAAATTGTAGTGTTCTGTTTTAGATAATGAAGGTGGTGGTATCAAAAAATAAATCATTGTGAAATCAAAGGACAAAGTTGGCACGCAGAACGCCGTGTTGGTTATGTGTTGCACATAGAACCTGGGTTGTTAATAGTGCTTTATCCTCGATCTTAGCCACTGTTCCATCCACCACTCGGGTCCACCCTTTATGTAGCATCTATCGTGTTACCTTGAAATCATTCTCCACAGCCCCCAAAAGGCAATGTTCCTTCAGTCAGTGCATTCTTCACCCTGGTTTTCTATCCTTTCTGCTCATGGCCAGCCATGCTTGTGCTGATGATCCCCCTGCCTATCAAAACTGAAAGCAACAGCAAACCACACAAAAACTCATAGACACAGACAACAGTTTTAGTGGTGACGAGAGGGAAAGGGGAAGAGAGAGATGTAGAAAAGGGTTTAGGGGGTCAAATATAAGGTGATGGAAGGAGATTTGACTTTAGATAGTGAACACTCAATGCAATATACAGATGATATATTATTGAATTACATATTTAACAAATGTCGCCCTAATAAATTTAATTTAAAAAAGGAAAAATAATAAATCATGATGTGAAAATTATACAAAACTCAAGTTTTAGTGTCCAAAATAAAGCTTTTGGAATGCACACTACACACACACACATACACAAGTCTACCAGTCCTTTGAGATACAACTTAGATTCGAGGATCCATATAAAACATGTGTTGACTTCACCAATTATTATCATTTTTGCCCTTGAATTCTAAGGGCAAACACATTAACTGCCACATAGTTTCACATTAATTTTTCCCTAATTATGCCACCGCATAGGTCTTAGCTCAACAAGATGGCAAGTTTCAAGCAACAGAAAGCCTGACATGCTTTTCTGTGGCTTTCCTCACCACTCCAAAAGAAGATGTAGGTGAGAGGAGAAGAGTGAGTAGTTAATAAATACCTGTTGAGTGTCTGATTAACACAGAAATAATTTCAGCCAAATAGTAGAATATAGCGTTCATCCCTTATGAAGAATTGGAATTCGAACGCTGTAAGAGATGTTGACTCTGATCATGTGGTAAGTAACCTCTTAGAAATTTACCATTCTGCAAACTGTCAAGGATCTCCCCAAGCTGCATGTCACAGGAACCTGAAGTTCAAGGGCTCGAATCGTGAATTTAATAGTTGGGGCTTTACAACGTTGAAGACTGCAACCAAAGGAAGGGATCTATTTATTTGGGGGGAACCATTAGCTGTTTGTTAACAATATTCAGTTACCCATTTTATGTTGATTAGTGTATTTTGAACAGTTTCAGTTATATGCTACAGATTTAATGCTTTGGTATTCCTACTCCTGAAATGAATAAAAACCTCAGAAAAATGCTATACACAACAATATAAGGAAATATAAAAAGTTACTTAATAGCAAATTATTAGGAGGTCTGATCTGTTATAAAATGATCTACATTTGGAAAACCTAAAATTTAGAAAACAAAAGTTTTCTATGAACTAATATAAACAAACAAAGAAAAAAAGATAAAGGATCCAAGCTAAAGGAGATTCAGGAAATCTTATCAGTGACTTATAGATTAATTATAGCATCCATTTGTCACATTGTGTCTTGATAGGTTATCTGCCTCAATGGCCCCATTTTGCAGCTATAAAAAAGAATCAGAGCTCCATAGTCTTCTTTGGGTGTGTGTGCATTTTTAATGTGACAAAGTCAAGTATTTTTTGTGTGTTTGTGCGTATGTGATAGTGTCTTATTTTGAATCTGAAATGAGAATCGTACAAAATACTATGATGATTAGGGAGATGAAAATTCACTGAAAAGTTTAAATTTGATAGCTGAAGTAGGAAGTAAAGTTAGCACAGCTCCTGGCCCCACAACTTTATTGTCCTAATGAATTTTAACACCTCAAATTAGATCTGTATTGCTAGGGACTTTCCAAAAAAGTCGTTGGTAAGAAAAGGTAGGACTGACTATCCAACAATGTGCACCCTTCTCTATTGTACATGCTCTTTCTTGTCTCTAGTTTCCTACTTTTACCTGTGTTGCTCCTACTTTTCCAAACAGTGCAGGCATCTCAGAGTAGAAACTGTGTTTTCTATTTCTGTATCATGCTGAACAAATTGGAAGTCTAAAATGCATACTTGGTGCTTGATTGTTTGCTTGAGAGAAATTTATAAATTGTGTATATAAGAAAAAAAGAGAGAACGACCTGACTATTGAAAATCTAATTACTTACGAACATTCCCTACTCAGAATTCACCCTAAGATAGCAATTTACTTGAAAACTTTGAGATTTACCACCTTGTAGACTTCTGAAAATGATGGAGATATATTAGATTTTAAGGTGGATAGGGTTTATTTCATTTATTTTATGATATGTATTATTTCATTAATCCCCTGCCTCTTCCTTTTCCCTCATGTCAATTATCTTTGTAATTACTCATGCAAATGTTGTTTGACTCTTCAAAAGTCATACTTTTATTTAACCTTCAAGAGACACTAGAAGAGAACCTAAGTTCTAGGCACCACACATGGCATTGAGGATACAAACTATTGAGGCACAGGGTTTCTTGATATACAAGGTAGCACGTGGGAGAGGTTTTGTACAGTTGAATGATGTTAGAACTGCTGTTATAGGAAACCAACTTTGTGCAGAAGCATTTGATAAGTCGGGTCTCTTAAAGTACTACTATTGTCCAGTGTCACCTGTTTGAACGTATGTATTTTTCTGTATCACTCCAGTCAATCTTTAGAAGACAAAGGAGCCTATAAATGGAGTAACAGATGTGTGGGTGTCATATGCAATGGTGTCCTAAGAGAGGTTCCCTTTTCTATAAGATTTCTGATGATTGACTGCTTGGTGTGTGGTGTGTTTTCTAATAACAATTAATCATTTCCTCCTTGAAGTCATTCTGGTGAAACATCACTATAACTATTTTCAGATCTATGACAAATCACATATTCTATACTAATTTAGAAATGTTTTTATTGAATAGCTCTCGTCAAATACTGCTTTAAGGAATATATAAATAGTTGTTTGATCCCAAAGGCTGGTTCCACTTAAAACAGATGAGAAACCAAGTTTATTACACCAATTATCCATCAATGAGTGCTGTGAAGATAGCTAATTTTATGCCTATGTCAAGAAGTCATTTGCTATTTTGGGGAATGAACCCATATTCTTATAATATCTTCCTTATATGATTATTTAATCTTGAATTTTCTTCAGCAAAATATGGTCTTTTATTTCTAAACTCCTGTTAAAATGCAAATAATTTTGATAGAAGTAATACACAGATCTAAATTCATACCAAAGCAAGAATAGCTGATATCAACCAATAGCAACTCTTTCCTGAGAAAAGGAGTTCTGTTATACCACTGATTCCAAGAACCTGGAAGAAGTCAGAAAGGAGGAAAAGAAACAAACATTTGGGAGATGCTGAGGACAAATTTCTCTTCATTGCAATTTACCAAGGATTAATGTTTAATAGAAGGTAGGCAGAATTTTTTCCACAAATTTTTCAATCTTAAACCCCACCTTCCTACCTGTCAGTTACTTGCGATCCGGTGAGAAAGGATTGCAATTGACACCCAAACTACACATACAAGCAAATTTTTATGGAAACCACAGTTTGCCGTATGTATCCTTATGTTTAAATTAAGTGTTCGTGTGAAGTTTCTGATGCAAACTCAATTTTTCTCAACTCAGTTATTTTTTGATGAGCTGAGAAAGAAGAAACCTGGCCTCCTCAGATAGTCTTGAATTCCACTAACACAGTCTGGGCCTTCCAAACCATGGACACATGGAATATTTATTAAATAATTGAGTGAATGAATGAATAAATGAAGGAACAAAGAAAGCAAAGACCATAAAAAAGAGCAGAAGCAACCTGGTAAGCAAACAAACTATGCTCCATAACTGACTGTTCAACAGCTATAGGCTTTACATGTAAGTAGGTTCTTCTTTTGTGTCAGACTCCTTCATTTAGGAAGACATACCAGGAAGTCAGAAATACCCAGGAGGAGTAATGACAGTTGCATTAAAAAGTGGCTTTTCTCAGCCTATCCCCACTTACGGTGTGAGTGTACCCACCCATCACATGACTGCTTGACATTTCTCAGCCTTCTTGTTCATTGCATCGAGATTTGTGACTTATGGGAAATGATTATGTGGTGGTCTAAGACATTACTTGAAAAGCACTTGTGTTTCATTGTGTTTGCTTTCACCGGCTTGCAGAAAGTGAAAGGATTGCCATTATGTGGAGTTCTGTGGTAAAACCTCTCATTTCACAGAATATATGTGTGTAGGTCTGAATCAGAGGCATTCTTGCTGCACAAGAGGTAACTACTCTGTCTAAACCACCCTTGGATTTATCACATAGAGAATCCAGGTCACACCCTCTATATAACACAAGTGGTTTTTGCCAGCTGGAGTTTATTCTACACAGAAAATAAGAGGAAATTTGATAGAATCATAGCCAGAATATTCAAGCAAACTGATTACTTTTGTCTCAATTATTCAGGATAAAGGATTTCTTTCTTTTAATAAGGACTTTAGTTCTACAAGTATTTCTAAGTGAGACCTTATTTTAAGAACAGAAATGAAAAAAATTAAGGAAAGAGGGTTAATTTTAAAATTACTGAGAAAATACACACTAAAGTAAAACCAATGAAATAAGGTGTTGAAATTTACTTATACAGCAGAAAAAATACTAAGTGAAGATATAGATCTTTCCATACCAAACAACCTAGAATTTTTTTGGTCCTAATTTACCTGAAGAAAATTTCACCATCACTTAAAAGACTTTCATGTAGTCAAAATCAATCTCTCACACTCCCTTGGACCATTTTGTTGATTTTTGACATCCCACATATGCAAAATCATTTACTCAAAGTGACTAGAGAAGTGGAAAAATTAGAGTTTCATGGTTTGCGAATTGGAATTTATACAGATTTTATAGCTTTGCTTTTAAAGAAAGGAAAATGTTTTCTGCAGTTAAGAAATCACTCCAACAGATGGGCCTATCTCCTCTATTTTTATTTCTAGTTGGCTTATGGGTGAATTACCCTGGACATAGTTATAAATTTGAAATTATAGAAACTGCTGAGGGGTGATTTTTTTTCTGGCCATAAAATACAATGAGGGCACAGCTGCAGCATCTAGAAAGTGATGGGAGCTAAAACCATAAAGATGATACTGTTTCCTCTTCCTTGTTTTGAATGCAGGCTCTGAAACAAGGATAAGCTTATCTGGTTTCCCATTATTTATAATGAATAATCTAAGGCCACGTTCCCAGAAGAGCAATTAGCCAGTCAATTACTTCAGTGTGAATCCAGAATTTCTGATTAAGTGTAACTTTACAATCAGAGTGACCAAACATTCAATAAAGCATAGCACAGAGTATCTTTTGATATTGAGGGCAGGGAGGGTGTGAGAGGAGGCAGAAATATGACAGGAATAACTGATCTAACTCTATTGAAAAGAGATCTTGGGACAATTGTGAATCACATTTTCAATATGAGTAAGCACTGAAATGCTATCCACTTATCTAGGTATGTTTTTCCTGGGTTTTATACGTGTTTTGTCTACTACATGCTCAACCTGTAACTATCTACTTTGTACATTTTTTTAGCAAGTTTTTCATGGAGAGCTGACTCTTCTGACGTTTAATATATTTCAGTGCCCCTCACCTTTCCCCACCTTTTCCCAATTGCCCCCCATATATTGGCATCAGGAGTAGGATTCTAAATAGTCAGTTTCAATATATATATATATTAATCCTCTGCTAAAATCCTTTAAAAACTGATTTCTGAGATGCCACAAGATCAAGTTGAAGCTCTTTCACATTGCATGTGAGGCTTTTCTTGGTCTCAAGCCCTTAAGCCTTTTCCGCATTTTTTCCATCTTTTTACTATGGTACCATTCATGGCTTTGTTCACCTAATTCACTTTAGAAACTCCTGCTCACTCTTTAAGACTTTCTGTGTAAAGTCTTCTCTGACCTGCCTCTCAGGAATAGATAATCAGTCTTCTTTCCAGCCTTCCACAGTTCTACCCCAGATGCGTCACATACACCAATTATTCTACTCAACATGGTGCCTTATAATAATTTATCTGTATGTAAATGTCTCCTTACTAAGCCGTGACAACCCTACATTGATCTTGAAAACACAAAAAAGTACCCGATAAATGTTCGCTGAATAAATAGATAAATGAATGTATTTCAGAACAGAAGAAGACCGTGGGGAATTGGGGGGCTTGGGCCATCAAAATTCTCTGCAAAGCAGAACAGCACTCAAGCAGCTCTGACGTGCATTCTTATACATGATTTCCGGTATCTCCTGCCTTCTTTCTTTACTGGTTCCTACCAAGTGTGATCACAGATTTTTTTCTCAGCCCTTGGTTTTTGCTATGCTCTCATGCCTTTATTTAAAACTCTTTGCTTACACCAGGTACCTGCAAAAGATTCAAATGTTGGCTCTCCTCCCATAGCCTGTACCTGGTTCATATGATCTCTCTACACACATTCTAAGAATCTGACTTTAGTCTCTATCAGTAAAATATTTATTATTCACCTAATATGTGCTGGGGATTATTGTGATGGAAAATACAGACAAGGCCTATGGTTTTATGAAGCGTATATTCTAGTGGTTAAAGCAAACAAAAATACCATGTACACAAACAAAAAATATAGACTAGAATCTAAGGCATACTTTCCAACTCCTATGCAATAACTACATCCCTCTCCAGCATGAACTATGGCTGTGCTTAGGAAATATTTAAATATTAGATAAATCTACACTAATATATATACATTCATGTTTTACTTTACAGTATTATCAGCTTCCTGATAAAAGCAAGAATAGATGAGAAAAATAAAAAACCCATAGTAAGATAATGGTATAAACCTAACCATATCGATAATCACATTAAATGTAAAATGTTTAAACTTCCCCAATTAAAAGGCAGAAATTATCAAATTGGATAAAAAAAAAAAACCAAGATGCCAACAATGTATTTTAAATATTAAGATACAAATAGGTTAAAAGGCAATAGTATTCTAATCAAATTCTAATCAAAGAGAAATCCAGAGTGACTATATTATCATTAGTCAATGTAAATTTCAGAGCAAAGTGTTTTATCAGTGACGAAGAAGCTTATTTCAAAATGATAAAGCAGTCAATGCAATAAGAGGATTTAATAATAACTCATTTATCCAACTAATAACAGAACTTCAAGATATACGTAGAAAAACCTGATAGAAATGCAAAGAGAAATAGGTTCACAATTATAGCCAAAGATTTCAATATCCCTCTGTCAATAACTGAGAACAAGGAGGCAGAAAATTACATCATCAACTAACTGGCCTAATAGACATATTTCAAACGCACCACTCAAAAACAATCAAAGACACATTTTTTTCAGGCACACATGAAAATTTTACCAGGAGAAACAGTATCCTGGGTAATAAAACAAGTCTCAGTAAATTCGAAAGTACCCAAGTCACACAAAGTATGTTCTCTGTCTAAAATGGAATGAAATTAGAAATCAATAACAAATATTTCTAAACTATCCCAAATATTTGGAAA
This sequence comes from Eonycteris spelaea, assembly GCA_003508835.1. Lineage (NCBI taxonomy): Eukaryota > Metazoa > Chordata > Mammalia > Chiroptera > Pteropodidae > Eonycteris > Eonycteris spelaea. Next base: position 1,695,602 of record PUFA01000189.1, read on the forward strand.
CTAAATAACACATTTCTGTATAACCAATTGGTAAAGAAGAAATCAAAAGAGATAATTAATTGAAAGTATTTTTTGAACTGAGTGAAAAGGAGAATATATGATATCAAAATTGCCACTAAAAGAAAACTGCATAGCACTAAAATCACATATTAGAAACATAGAAAGAGTTCAAATCAATGACCTCAACTTCTATCGTAAGAAACTAGAGTAATAAAAGAGAAAATGAAGCCCAAATCAAAGCAGAAGAATGGAAATAATAAAAAACAAAGTGGAAAATCAATAAAGTAGAAACAAAAAGATAAAATCTGGTTTTTGAGATAAATAAAATTAGTAAGTATCTAGCCAGACTGGTTAGAAGAGAGAGAAGACATAAATTACCATTGTCAATAAAAAGAGCAGTGACATTACTTCTGACTTCACAGGCGGTGAAAGGAAAATAAGAAAATATTATAAGTCCAACAACTTAGATAAAATGGACAGTCTTTTAAAGATACAGAACACCAAAATTTATTCAAGAAGAAATAGATAATCTACCTTTCCATGTCTTTTTTTTTCAAATTTTTTACAACGGCAAAATACACGTAACATAAAATTTATCACCTTAACCATTTTTAAGCGTCCGGTTCGGTGATATTAAATACATTCATAATGTTGTGCACTCTTTACCACCATCCAGCCCCAGAACTCTTTTTATCCTGCAAAACTGAAACTCTGTCCCCATTAAGTAATGTGTCTCCATTTCTCCCTCTCCTCAGCCCCTGGCAACCACTGTTCTACTTTCTATCTCTATGATTTTGACTACTCTAAGTACCGTGTATAAGTGAAATCATACACTGTTCATCTTTTTGTGATCGGCTTATTTCACTTAGCATAATGTTCTTAAGTTTCATCGATGTGGTAGCTTATGTCAGAATTTCCTTACTTTATAAGGCTACGTAATATTTCATTATGTACGTATACTACATTTTGCTTATCCATTTATTTATTAATGGATATGGGTTGTTTTTACATTTTACATGCTGCGAATAATGCTTCTATGAATATGGGTGTAAAAATACTTCTTTGAGACCCTGCTTTTAATTCTTTTGGGATACACCCAGAAGTGGAATTACTGGATCATATGATAATTCTACTTTTAAGGTCTTGAGGAATCATCATACTGGTTCCAACAGGAGCTGTACCATTTAAAATTCCTATGAATGGTCTCAATACTGTTAAGAGATTAATTCTACCAAAGCATCTGAAGATTTAATATAATTTCAATAGAAGTCTGGGCAGAATTTTTTTATTGCTGAAATTGATGAGATTATTCTAAAATTCATGTGGAAATGCATAGGATTTGGTATAAAGATAGACAATCGATCAACGAACAGCATAAAGTGTTCATGAATAGACCCACACATAGAAATGAACAACTAATTTTTGAAAGAGAAGCAATGACCATTAAGTGGAGAATAGGATAGTCTTCAAGAAATGGTGTTGGAAATCCATACACAAAAATACGACCTTTGGTCTAAACATCATACCATATATACCGCATACAAAAATTAACTTAAAATGGATCACAGACCTAACAATAAAACATAAAAATATAAACTTCTAAAAATAACACAGGAGAAAAATCACTTTTACTTTAGATTAGGCAAAGATTTTTTAGCTATAATACCAAAACCATCAGTCACATAAGAAAAAAGTAACAAATTGGACTTTATGGAAATTAATAATGTATGCTCTTCAAAAGATACTGCTGAAATAATAAAAAGACAAGCCACTATCTTGAAGAAAGTATTTGCAAATTTACATATCTAAAAAAACTTGAATCCAGAACGTATATTTAAAATTCTAAAAACTCAATAAGTCAACAAAAAACAAATTTTAAAATAGGTTAAATTTTTTACACTTCTCAAAGAAAGATACACATATAACAAGTAAGTACACAAAAGATGGTTAACACCATTAGTCTTTAGGGATATGCAAGCTAAAACCACACCAGATGCGACTACACTGAAATTTAAAGTTGTAGCACTAATGAGGAGGAACTAGAAATCTCACGCACTGCCGATGAGAACTGAAATGGCAAAATCACTTTGACAAGCAGTTTGGCAGTTTCCTAAAAGTTTAAATATACACCTGAACATATGATCCTGTCATTTCATACCTATGTATTCCCCAAAGAAAAATGAAAGTATAAATCCATACAAACACTTGAATACAAATACTCATAACAGCTTTATTTGCAACAACCAAGAACTGGACAAAAGCCACACGTCTATCAACAGGGGAATGAATAAATGTATACTGATACAGTGGAATACTTACTACTCAGGAATAAAAAGGAATGGACTGCATATCTACGAGATAACATAAATGAATCTCAAAAAAGTTATGCTGTGTGAAAAAAAGTCAGAAAGGTGTAGGTAATGTATGATTCCATTTATATAAAATCCTTAGAAAATTCAAACTTATTTATAGTAATGTTAAACAGATTAGTGGTTGATTGAAGGAAACAGGGAGGAAGGGGAGGGAGGAATTACAAAAGAGTAAAAGGAAACTTTTGGAAGAGATGGATTTGATTATTATCTTGATTGTGATTATGGTTTCACAGATGTATGTGTGTGTGTATGTCAAAATTATCAAGCTGCACAATTTAAATATGTGCAGTTTATTATCAGTTATACCTTATCAAAACTGTAAAAGAATAGAAATCTAATTTTAAGAAATCGGCAAGTTATTAGAACAGTATTATAAGTTATTTTTTTAATTTTTTGTTTATAGTATACATAAAGGCAAAATCTACTTTGTTTTTTTAAACAGATGACACATGTTAAGTTACTTTACATTTACTATATGCAATTAACATGATTTATTAACAATTTAAAATATGTCATGTTGAGAAGATAAATGAAACCTTAAAATGTAGATTGAAGTATATTTAGTTACAACTCAAAAAATACCAAGAAGTGTTTTGTTTAGGATATTGGGGATCTTTATATTTGGAAAAGAAAGCAATCAACTGGCTTATTTTTATACATATTGTGTACTATTTCTAAACATAAATACAAGAGCGACTGAGCGACTGAGTCATGAGTTCCACCAACAAAATATATTCAGAATCTGACTGCTTCTCACCACCCCCATGGCTCCCACTCTAATCAAACCGTCATCTGTCCCCTGGATTATCACAACAGTCTTCCACCTGCTCTCCCTCCTTCTTCCCTCGCCCCTCCGTGGCCTGTTCTTAACGCAGCCACCCAAACCCTTTTCGCATACTTTGCTCAAGACTCTCCCATGGCTTACTCATAGAGGCCGAAGTTCTCATAATGGCCTCTGAGGGTTTACCAGTCCATATTCCAAACACACGGCCCTTCTCTCTCCTGGCCAAACATGCCAGCCTCGCTTCTACTTCAGGTCCTCTAATTTGCTCCGCTTGGAGCATTTACACCCCTGATATCCTACAGCTCACTTTCTTTTCTTTTTCAGAGATTTACCCAAATGTCACCCACCTCCACTACCTACCCCATTATCTGCCTTGTGTTTCTAAATAATATTCACCATTATCCGACATTATATATTTTGCTTTTTTTGCATACTAATGGCTCTAATTATTGGCCTTTATGTATTTATGCATTTTTCAGAGTGACTTAGCAGCTCCTCCAACAGCAGGTGGAATCTGTCTCCCCAACCCTTGGACTGAGCTGGCATTGTCATTTGCTTTTGCTAATAGAATGCAAAGGAAATGACTGGGTCTGTTTCAAGTCTTCAAGAGGCATTACTCATGTCTGCTCTGTCTTTCACTTCTGTACCTTGACTTCACCATCAGTACAAGCTTGGCCCAGATCAGACCCAGAGACATGAATGAGCCCAGGAAATGGGCCAAGACCAACCCTGCCAACCCTTAGACACATGAAAATAATAATAAATAGTTTTAAGCTATGAGGCTTTGAGATGATTTGTTATGCAGCATTACGGTATCAACAGACAGTGTGTGTTTCTCTATTGTCTTTCTTTCCCAGTTAGAATATAAACTCCATGGAGGCAGAAATTTATTTCTGGTTTGTTCTCTGCTGTATCCTAGGGTCTAAAAGAGTGTTTGGCTCACAACACTCCTTAATAAATATTCATTAAGTGAATGAGTGAATTCAATACAACTCAATAACCAAAGCTACCACAGGTGCTCAGAAGAGAAATCCAGTGAAGAATGCATTAATGAGCTCTGCTTATCTGTTCTCTCCCAATTGCTGGGCCTAATATATACTCTATTAGTTATCTATTGCTGTGTACTAAATTACTCCTACATTTAGCAGCTGAAAACAATAAACATTTATTATTCCACGGTTTCTATGAGTCAAAAATCTGGCAATGGCTTAAGTGGGTGGTTCTGACTCAGGTTCTCTCATATGGCCACAACCAAGGTGGTGACCAAAGGTGCTGTCATCTCAAACCTCAACAGGAGGAGGGCGCCCTCCTAAATTCACCCACATGGGCCTTTCCTCAGGTCTGCCTCATGCTATGGCACCCAGATGGCTTCTCCAGAGTGAGTGATATAAGAGAAAGCTAGAGAGAATACCCAAGACATAAGCCACAGTCTTTTTATAAACTAATCTCATAAATGACAGTGCATCGCACTGTACTATATTCATTAGAAGTGAATCAATAAGTCCAGCCCATATTCAAGGGGAAATGACTACCCAATCTTATAAATACTCGGAAGGGACACTCACTGGAACCTATGTTAGAGGCTGCCTGCCACGTACACACAGAAACCCTCAAGTTTCATTTTTAAGAGGGCCAGATTTAAATAAGTGTTGTACTTGATTTTTTTAAAGTTAGCGTTGCAACAGATGCCATTATTTCATTGAATAATGTGAATTCTTGAAATGCTTTTTCAAACTTTGGGGATTAGAAAAATCTGTATACTAGATTTCCTTATATGCCCGAGATTTTAGAGGAAGTATTTCATTCAAGGGTGATCAGAGCACCCAATATGATTTAAAGACATGGAGGAGAATCTCTTATCCAAAAATATTTTCTTTTCTGATAACTAAACTTTCACTATTAGACATTCATTTCATTTGGTCTAGAAGCCTTGTATTCAAGAGTCACCTATTTTATCAGAGAATAATCCTAGAGAATCTAAAAGTAGTTTTTAAATATTTAAGAGTTAAAAATATGTAATCCTCCTTTCTCTCAAAAGCTTAAAATTCAGTCATAATAAAATATAAGCACAGTAGTCCCCCTTACCCATAGTTTCACTTTCGACTTTCGGTTACCCATGGTCAACCATGATCTGAAAAATATTAAATGGAAAATTCCAGAAATAAACAATTTATAAGTTTTAAATTGCACACCATTCTGAGTAGTATGATGAAATTTTATGCTGCCCCTCTCTGTCGCCCAAGTTGTGAATTATCCCTTTGTCCAGACTCCCACTCTATATCCTGCCGACCCCATTAGTTACTGAGGAACTGTCTCGGTTATCAGATGGATTGTATCAATATTTTGGTGCTATTTTAGCTAATAATGGCCCCCAAGCACAAGAGCAGAAATGCTAGTGATTCGGACATGCCAAAGAAAGCCATAAAGTGCTTCCTTTTAGTATAAAGTTGTGGCTGTATAGGAAAAACATAGTATATACAGGGCTTCATACTATCCTCAGTTTCAGGCAATCATTGAGGGTCTTGGAATGCACCCCCTGGGCATAAGGACAGATACTGTAACCCCAAGAGGAAGGGGCCCCTAAATGATCTTTAGCAAAGCAGTTTTATCTTTGCTTAAGAAAATAAATGGCTAGAAGAGTTAGTAAATATATATCTTAAATAATTGAAAAATAACTCTCCCATATCTCCACTCTTTCTAGAATCACACTTAATTGGATCATAAAAAGAGAAAAGACATTCCTCTAAAATATCATCCCTACTGCCATTGACTCTTTAGCAGAAGCACCAGGTTCGTGAGCCCACTGAGCTAACTCCTGACCGTTCTAGTACTGCAATCTTCACTCAATCACAGAATGCCACAAGAGTCACTAGGATAAATAAGCAAGAAAGAAAAAGAAAAAATGTCTAAATTACTGCTTGTCAGTGACAAAACAAAAGATGCACATTTCTGAATAAATGTGAGTCCACTCATGCATTAGCATGTAAAAATTATTCTGATTAAATAAGCTGGTCATGATGAGAACATCATGTGAGTGTTTGTCAATGCCCTCAAAAAATCATAACCTCTATACAGATGGTACAAGAAAAGATCCTGCTGTAACTAAGATTCGTGAATCCTAACTGCGAGTTCCACATCAGTGTGATGCAGCATCTTGGGCTGAAAGGGCAGGGGCCCAGGAGATGGAGGCAGGGGTGGAAGCTGCCACCATGAACAGTGACTTGTTTTACACACACACACACACACACCACATATCTTCTAAAATCAGGGGGGGTGGGAAACAGAGAAGAATACTAATATATATTCTCTGGACCTTAACAACTCTATTTTAAGATGATAAATTCCCTTCAAAGGACAATTGTCTTTAAGTTGAGTAGAATCGTTAAAATCCTGATTGGTACAGCATATTGAGAGCTATGCTCGCTTCCATACAACTTTTTAGCATAAGATTGACATAAGCCCAATGAAGCACTTATCCCATGATATAGTCATACGAGTACCCCCCTCTAAATGAACCTCAATACAGTAGTATCCTGAGATTTTCTCCTTAAATTTTTAAAGAATTTATCTTACATTTCCAGACAGAATGAATCTATTTTTCTGAAAGAGAATAAAATAGAGGAGTAGGCTCATTATCTGTGTAATTAAAGCAAAATTAAAACAACTTTACATCAATTATCTGACTAGGATAATGGCATTCATTCACTACTTCACTTCACACATGTAGTTTGTTTTTCAAGATGTAAAATTTTTAAAATAATAAAGTATTAAAAATATCTGCCTCATGGGAATTTATGAAAATTAATGGAATGTAAGTTAGAAAGAATGTAATTAACTTGCCTGGAATTTGGGTACTCCAACTAAGTTAACACCACAGATTATTCAAAAATATGCCACAAGACCCATAAGCTTAGGGAGTACAATAACTACTCGTGACCTCAAGTACAAATCGCCTCAAGAAAAGGTCCTCTTGAGTCAGATCCAATCCCTTGTCTAATACTCATGACCAGTCACCAGTTACAGGCCAGTGGAAACAAGTCTTCACCTCATTTACCAAAAATTTCTCCTGCAATAAATCAGCAAAAATGTACTGTGTCCTGTGTGAAGGAAGCCTGATCAATGTGCTGGAGGGTTTGCTCACGTGGGTTGTTAAAGTGAACTCAGTGTTGCTGTGAGCTCTACTTAAAAACCCTGACTTTAATATACATGTACAGAATCTCCATAACCCTTAATGTTTGATCAATCGGAATTCCTAAAAACCTTTTTCCCCCTTGTTAACATATTAGCGATTTTTATTAACCTACATACTGCAGCATAAAAACTAGTTTGTTGTCATAATTATCCTTGGTTGGAATAGTAAAGAATTCCCTATGACTCTCTGAATGCTGTCTTTGGACCTTAAGCTTGGAAATCTTTTCTTGCATCTACAAATTTAAGGCTGGACTGGCCTCAATTCTACCTTTGAAAAGCCTATCTTTGACTCCAACGCCAGAGGATTTTACCCTGGGGTTTGCCAGGTATCCATTAACCCTTGGCATTCCAAACAAAATGTGGGATGTCTTCTATGAAGAAAGTTGTACAATAAAAATAATTTATCTGGTCTTTGTCTTGGGTTCCTGGCATAAGTTTCTAAAATTCAGAATTTTCCAAGTGACAGGTGTCTCGGTTATTCATGAGCCTCTTGGATCACACCTGAGTTTATACTGAGGATATGACTCAGGGCAGGGTCTAGTCACCAGGAAAACCCACCAAATGTATGAAGTTGGGTCTTTAAAGCAACTCAGCCGATGGGGAAGAGAGGAGGGCTAGAGATTGGATTTGGCCAATGATTCAATCAATAATCCCAGTAATGAAACAGCAATAAGAAAAACTGTGGACACCAAGACTTGAGTGAGTCCCCTCGTTGCTGAACACACAGATACATAGATGTACGGGAGGTGATGAATTCTGACCCCAAGGGGAGAGGACAAGAATTCTGTGTGTGAAATGCTCTCAGACCTGACCTATGAGTCTTCATTTGGCTGGTCCTTATTTGTATCCTTTATGATAAAATAGCAGTTGTAAGTACAGAACTTTCTTAAATTCTATGACTGTTCTAGTGAATTATTGAAACCCCCTAATTTGTAGCCAGTTGCTCAGAAGTACAGGTGGCCTAGGAACCTTGAACTTGCAATGGGCATCTGAATGAGTACAAGAAACTCATTAATACAGTTTCAGTGAAACTATATTGCGTATTGCAACTAACCTTCAAGAACTATTAATTATAAATCTTGGTGCAATATCAAAGACTAATATCCGCTATTATTTAAAAACTCTTCCCTTTTCCAAGTACATATCTTTGTAAGAATAGATTTTCAGACTTCAGCCAAAACAACATATCACAACAGATTGTATGCAGTAGCAGATACAAGAATCAAACTGTCTCCTATGAAGCCAGACATTAAAGAAATTTGCAAAACTAAAGCAATGCCAATCTTCTATTTTTTTTTCTTTTGGAGAAATGTTTATATTTATAATACTAAGTTAATATGTTATAAATTTATTATGTCATATTTAGACAAATCAATAAATGTATTTTTAAAGGCCTCGGTTTTCATTTCCAATATATATTGATTAATATAATCCATATAAACAAAAATTTTTGAGGTCCTCAATAACTTTTAGGAGTATAAACAGGTTCTAAGATCAAAATATTTGAGAAATGATGCTTTATTGTTACCACTCTGTTCTAAGCCATTATCATCACTCTCAATTTTTGTTTTTTTAATTATTTTTTAAATTGAAGACATGATTTAAATTCCCCTCCCCCCAACTACCTCACCCCTCTCCCCTCCCCACTACCCTTGGTAACCACTAGTTTAATTTTTTGCACTAGCCTCTGATGGCTCTCCCTGCTCTCATCTGTTTCCTTGACTAATATTCTCAAATCACACCTAGAGCGATTTCTTTTAAAACGTAGATCAGTTCATGTCATTCCTCTGACCAAAATTCCTTCCAAGCTTCCTTCCAAACCATGAGAGAAAAAGCGAAGTCCTCACTGGCCAGCTAACACGAGCGTACGTTTACTCACGTCCCTCACATCTCCCCTCCTCCCTCTGGCTCCTGCCACACAGCGTCTTGCTGTGCCCTGAATAAGTTCAATGAGCCAAGTCTTTTCTCAGCCTCACGCTCGTTTCCCTCACCTCTCCACATGGCCTATCTCTTGGTCTGCTTTAGGTCTTGCTCACATTTCACCTTCACTGAGGTCTTCTGTGACCACTGTGCTTTCTATGATTGTTCAAAGTTGGACTTCCCCAGCCTGCTGCCCTGCCCTATTTTTCTCTACAACATTTATTACCATCTGACATACTATATACTACCAATTTTTTGCTTCTTTTTTGCTGTATCCTTTCACACGTAATATGTACTCAATGTTTATTTGTTGAATGAATGGATGGGTGGATGAGTGAGCAAATAGATGAATGACATAGCATAAATATGGAGAAAGAAAAATGCTTCCAAAAGTTCTGAAGAATTATAGTCTAATCAAAGAGATTCTTTGCCGGTCTTAAGGGATAATTTAATCTCTTCCAGTTTTAACTTGAATCAGGACTAGGTAAAATTATGAAGTAGGCAAAGTCAGAGGCCTGAGTCTCAGATTTGTGTATTCCAGTCTGATGACCAGCCCATCCGCCACATGCTTTCCCTGCATCCGAATTCCATGGATTTTGGTCACAGCTTTGTTGATGAATTTCCAAGCAATAATATGCCATATGTTCATCCCAGCTTTGGCCTCTTAAATACCTTAACTGATTGAGGGACAAGGGGTACAGAGACATTAAACTGATACAATCAAAAAAAAAAAAATGGACTATTTCCAAACACCTGTGAAGCTAGAATTGTCATTAGGAAATGAAAGCTTTGACTTCCTCCATGGCTTCCTTTCTCTCTGAATTTGTATTTGCATCATCTTATTGATCACTCTTTACACCAGAAAGAGTACGTGGTTTATTATTTCTTCAAAATCACTCTTGCTTTTTTTTTAAAGCAACTGACACTTTCTCCCTAATATTGATGTTTTAATGAATAAGTTATTATTACCATGTTTCCAAAGTTAAAGAAAATTGATTCAAATATTTTAAATGTAAAAATCTATATGTATAACCATTGAACTGGAGAGATGAAATGTCTATAAAAATGAAACAAAACTAAATTTATTAGCGGTCATCTAAAACCTTATTTGGATATTCAGAGTAAATCCAAGGACAAATCTTTATAAAAAATGTAAATATCATTCCAAAAAGTTGTAGTTTGTCGTTGTAAGATATCTATATACATACAGAAATAAATGGATGAATCTAAACAATGACTAAAAATCCCTTACGCTAAATGGTACAGATAGAAATAAAAATCATAATATGAGAAGGTCTGAAAATTTTTTTAAATAAAAAAGAAAGCCAAAAACCCACACACATACTGAAGCTGGTTATGTTAGTGGAAATAGTGACGAAATAGGAAAATAGCATCCTATCTCTGCCCACAGAGTGTTGAACTGACCAAGAGTTCAGACAATCCACGACAGTGGGTGATCTGTCATCCAGTCAGCACTCTACTGCCTGCCTCCCTGGGGGTTTAGTGCTTGCTGTAGCTCTACTCTCAACCCTCCCATGGGAGATCTCTTCTGACCCCAAAGGTCTGTTACTCTAATCTCTCCTGAAACTACAACCTTGGAGTCAATTTATTAGTCTGCACGTTCCATGGAAACAATAGTCAGGAACAAGGGAGCATATTAGGAAGGAATATAAGGCCAGGGAGCATTTTCAGTTGTGCACAGGCCCCTTGAATGTGGCTGGCTATCGGAGGACTCTCCCTAAAGGAGGAATCTTTGACATGTCTTTGCAGCAAGAAAGCCCAGGTGCGTAGCAACCAGCTGTGTTGGTATTTCTCTAGCATTTATCCACCAGCCTCTCAACTTTTACTGAGCACTTCTGTGAAAAGAGAGCCTTACCTGCCTAATGGCTTCTAATCTGCATAACAACCCGAGGAGGTGGTAACGTGTACGCCGTTTTACAGAAGGATATGGAGTCTGTGAAACATACTCAAAGCCCTTGAGCTGGGAAACGGTGGAGTCAGTGCACAGAGCAAGTTGGGGAGCCTGGAAAGTTTTCTCCTTGTCTATGCAGATTACCTCATCACACAGATAATGTGCATGAGGGTCATGAGGGGTCATCTAAATATCTCTCTTCGTTTCCGGTTCTTGTCTCTGCCTGAGCAAAGAGAAGCAGCAGCCGGGTTAATTCCTAGGCGGCAACACCCAGGAGAGCTTTCAACAGAAGTCTGTTTTATATGAAAATGCTGCAAGATCACTTACAGCGAGACATCCCCCAAATGAATCCATCTTAAAGTGAACACATCAGCAAATTATATTCATATTTCAGGAAAGAGGTCTTGCAAAGACACACCCTAAAATGTGTCATTGCACTTCTTTGGAATGTGTTCAGGAGGTGAAAATAACTAAAGAAATTGGCCAGCTTTCCTTATCACACAATATTCCTAGCCATCTGCCGCATGTGCTTATGAAGCCGGTGCTCGGTGCTTAAAATTCTCATCAAAGAAAATGTGAATAACCAGTTTACAACCTGTGAGAAAAAGGAAAGGGATGCCTCATTCTCTCTGCCACAAGTTCAGATTTACAGATAGCACGTGCAGTTGTGGGTGGCTGTGCTTGTTTCTTAAAAGAAGATAATTGCACACACTACCAAATAACCAAACAAAAGGAGAAAGTGTGTGTGGGAGGTGGGAGTGAGATGTTAGAATTTAATTACCGTCAGGTGGTTTTCAAGCTGCACTAGGAGGAAAGAATGCCTCGAACAAGATATATATTACCCAGACAACAGTTTTGAGCTTCTATCTCTGTTCATTTTTATCAAATAAACCCAAGAATTTTACAAACTTTAGGATGACATATGAATCGGCTGCTATTTGCTACAAGAACAAAGTTGATGAGGTGAAAGTCTCAAGTTCAATTAAGGACTTTGAGGCCAATAACTTTCGCTCTATTCTGTGACTTCTAACTATATATTCCACACTGGTGAACACTGAGCCCACTACATACAACAACTTTCTAGTCTCCTGTGAGCAGTATGTGAGATCCAGGGCTCAGACAGATATTCTGGAAATGAATCACCTATTTGTGTGAGGGCTCCAAGCTTTTGGAAGAAGGACAGCTCATCTTGGAGGGGGTAATAAGGAAAGCGTAAGTAGCTACACTACAGATAAAGAAAGGAGGGAGGGAGGGAGGAAAGGAGGGAGGGTGAGAGAGAGAGAGAGAAGAAAGAGAGAGAGAGAGAGAGAGAGAGAGAGAGATGGAAACGTCTCCTTGCTAGAGCCTGTGGCAGTGGAATATCCCATGGTAAAGCATGTGGCAGGCTTGATCTGTGCACAGTAGGGAACTTAGTATCTGGGGTATCTTGTAAGGTGCACCAAGCTGTGAGAGCTCTTGGGCCAGAAGAGGAGAAATGCCGGAGGAGAGGTCCCCTGTGCTAGAGGCACACAGCTATGAGCCCCTGCAATAACATCATTCCATGTTCTGGTGGCAGCTTGGAGCTTGTATCAGTGTAGACATGATAGTTCAGTGACAGTGACAAAACCTGCCGCAGAGACAATGCTCCAGAGAGCTCAGGAATTGACAGCCTTAAAACAGTAAGAACCTGTTATAGAGAGAGGTAATGGGTCACTGAGGACAGGCCTCAGCAAAGACAGCATAGTAGGTCAATTTCAAATCATCTTTGGAATGACAGCCATATTGGTCAGCTGAAAAAAGTCACGTATTTAGGAGCACTAACTCTCTCCCCTCACCCTCTTCACTGCCATCTCCAAATCCTACACCCCTGCTTTGCCTCTGAACTTAAGCTCATTTGAAGATGCAAGGAGGAAGGGAGAGAAGGAGGAGGGAGGGAGGGAGGGAGGAGGGAGGGAAGGAAGGAAGGAAGGAAGGAAGGAAGGAAGGAAGACTGATTTTATGAAATTTAATAAACACTTATCACTGTTAGCTGTAAACATAATCACAAATATTGACATTAACCATCAATGTACTGACATGATATCACATAACTAGTTGGATAGAATACTGAAGCCTGTGAGCATCTCTGAATGAATTGAAAACAACTGTCATCTTGACACACTACAGGGTTAATTATAGAGTAATAAAAGTCAACAACAGTTATACCATTACAGTTACTAAAATCCAAATGGCATTGTTTGTTTGTGAATCACTGGATTAATTACATCAGGGCCAGTGAACAATCTTTGGGTTCCTTCTCTTAGACACAGCACAGTGACGTGCTTGTTTACTCGGCATGCTTCCATTAGTCAGAGACAAGGGTTTGGGTCTAGCTGAGTCCCTTGGTTACCAGTACGTCATCAGCTCCACTTAAACCAAGAACTATAGGACTCTCAGGAAATGCACTTGATAATGAAGCACTGTGAGCAAAGTTAGCCAGCCGTCACTTTTCATCCTGAAATGATGCAATCGTGTTATACAAGGTAGCCAGGTGGTGGAGTCAGCCAGTAAACACATTAGACCCCTCTCCTAGCTTTGTCGCCAGCTCATGTGATTTTAAACAACTGGGTTTTAATGCGTTCCAGTGTTTCAGCATTTTTTTTTTTTTTTTAATTTCAGATGTAGCCATCGGTAGCAGGATTTATAAGTGCACATGGGTGGCAAATTTACTGGACTATAAGCTCTCTAACGCTAGAGACAATGTTTTATTCTTCTTTATATTCACTGAGCGCAGTGCTTGGTGTAGTAGGCATTTAATTAATGTTTGCTAAATTATTAACAATGAGAAAACTAAATGATGAATGAGCTCTCTTAGTCACCAGCTTATTGGACAGGCTTTCTTGTCGCCATGGACTCTGTTAAAGCTCCGATGGGAATGACTTGCCTAGGATCGCTTACAGCCTCACATGGAAAGCCTGGGGTGGCATTCTAGCCCATGGCGCCATGAGCCTGCCCAGACGGGACTCTCTCGGCATAACGCACGCCCTCGTCCAACCAACACAAGGGGAAAAGCTGTTAGGTTCTCGGGATTCTAAAGCACACTGATCTCTGCTTACTTGCTTTTGGCAGCTGCATCAATACCAGAGAAACAGTGCTGAAATTGAAGAGACTTTTCATTTTTATTCCTAGGAAATGCATAGGAACCACTATGTCCCATAGGGAGTACAGCAGGAATCCTCTTTAGCCTGGAGAGCACACAGCAGACAGCGGTCCTGATGCACCAGCCCAAAAAAACTGTAAAATCCTGTCTCTGTCCTCTAGTAGTTTGCAATCTAATGCCTGAGTGACTCTTCAAAGAAAAGACACCTATGCTTTTCATCAAGAAACAGTTCGTGCTGGGTTGCATAGGCTCTGAAGTGAAAAGAACTGGGTTGGAGCCCTGTCACTTACTAGCTGTGGCATTTGGGGCAAATCACTTAACCTCTCTGAGCCTCAGTTATCATAACTATTCCCCTCTCTCAGCCTTCCTGTAGCACCCAGATGAAAACAGATATGTTCCGAGAGGCTCTGTGAACCGTAACACAAATTATACATGTTATTCATAGCTGTTTTCCAGATGCTACTTTCTGTATATTTATAAGGTAGGGGTGTAAACTACAGGAAAATGCTCAATTTAAATGCAATGATTCAGAGAGCTGTAACTACAAATTGGGAGTGAATTTCAGTATGATCGAGGGGCTGAAAATCAAATCCTGGAATGATCCAGGTGCCCGGAGACATCAGTGCACACCAAGAAGGTAATAACATTTTTCTGCACAGCTCTGTTTAGAAAACTAAAGAATCTGGCTCTCAATTCTGGTTCCTCAAATATCAGAGTGATTTTGGACACCCACAAATTGTAAGAATTGGCGTTTTCTCAATGTCTAGCACATTTATTTAATTACTTTTTCATTAAATTTTGAAACTATCATCTATCACTTAGGCAAGTTGAGCTTTTTATTCAGGTCTCAAAATCTAATGATAAAATGTACCAGATATGCTTGTGGGAAAAGCATATTGCTGTTGGTAGAAACAAATAAGAAACAAATTTTAAAAATTGGAAAGTCCAGAGTGTGAGACACGGCACAACAACAGGCTTCCAATGAGTGTACGTTTTCCTATAAACCTGTGTACCTTCTCTGGAAACTAAGCCGTTTTTCTGACTTTTTTTTTAATGGCCCGGTTCCTCTAGTCATTAAAAAACAACATTTTTATCACGTTTAGCACTTTACTATTTGGAATAATTATATATTTAAGGAGGAACATTTATCACAGTTACCATATACAGTTGAACTGCTGGTGTCAGTTCGTAAAAGAACCTTTAATTTTCTTACAGATCTCTATCTCTCTCTCCTCCTTTTAGTCCTCCGGACACTTGTCGTGGTTCTCCTGACCCTGAAGCAAGGAAAACAGATGGTGCCCCATCTCTCCTCTCTGGGTTTTACCCAACTGTGTCTGCAGAATCACACGGAGGGAGAAATTTTGGTCCCAAACACATTTGTGAATCTCTAAAGATGAGGTAACTTCTTTCTGTACTGCGATCAAAGAGAGGCTGAGCCCACTGAGAGTCCAGTTTGATTGGCGGCTGGATACAATGGGCTCCTCCCTCTGAGCTGTCTGTTTCCATGGAGACAGACACACACAGGAGAATCATGACCAGGCCAGGTGGGGACCAGGAGCAGCATGGGAGATGCCAGGAGTCAACAGATGGAGAAAAACAAGAAATACTAAATGAGAAACTCAGTTGTTTGGGTGGGAGCATTTACCTTACTGTTGATTTAAAAATATTTCCTCATCTCCAAAAATAAAAAACGAAAGAAAGAAAGAAAAGAAAAAAGAAAAAAAGGAATGAAGAACTGTCGTAGGTGAGTAAAACTAAAGCTTTAGCTGTTAATCTCATTACATATAATTTCCTCAGGGTCAGAATGTTCTGTAATCATTTCGATGTTTATCACCGCCGACCTGCTTGATTTTCATTAAGCAGCAGTAGTGAGAAAGTAGTTGATCATGAAAACGGTTGCCTTCACTTGGCAAATAATCGCATCCGCGTTTAAAGACCTCATCAAGTTGCACGCATGAGATGATCTATTACGCTCTTGGCTTTCTCCAGCATCTCATTAATTTCAGAGTGATTTCTAGTGATCACATTTCAGACATTGTCAGGAACGTTTTTCTCCTTTTGTTGCTTGTCACCAAGCGAGAATAATCTTGTAATGACACCACACGTTTCAACATGCCTTTTCATAATGAGTCTTTAGGGGGAAATTCAACTTATGAGAATTAAGGAAACAGTCTGCTACTTCCCATAACATCAAATCCATAGGCACATGGCTTTGCATGCATAATACCTCATGACTGTAATGGGCACAGCGGGGTCAGTTGTACCACAGAGGTCATGAGCCATCACTGCTGATCAATGTGAATGTAGTATTCCTTGCACTTTTCAATATACAGAATTTAAAACCATTAAACATATAGTTTGTTACCATTTCTAAGAACTAGGGAATAAAAGGAATAAATGTAAAAGATCAAAACACAGTCTCAGCTTTGCCTCTGAACAATTCTATTATACACCACCCATCATAAAGAGCTGATGTGCTCAATAGTACAACTTTTAAAAGTCAGACATATGTTCATTTTATTACTTTCCACCACCACTCAGGATTAACCTTAGTCATTAGTATTGTTTTCAAAATAAAAGAGTGAATAATAAACAAGAGAGGAAAAAGAAGCTAGTAAATGAGGTACATTTATTGAAAACCTTCTGTCCTTAGAGACCAAGAGTGACTTACCACTTGGGACTTGAACAGCAGGTGTGACAGCCAATGTCACAGTAGCCAAAAGTAAAGTGAGAGTGATAGTCTCAGGCACATTCCCAAGGGGATGCTCTTTAAAGAAATATCCTCTACACACCCCCTTTTTATGACATTGCCATGTTGTTCTGTTGCATTGTCAAGAAATCTTAGATACAGCACAGATCTTCAAAAATATTTCAAAAGATCCAGTAATTCATTTTACTTATGAAGTATGCTAACAACCATGATATGGAAATAATCTAATTTTCTGTGCTTAATGTTATAGTTCAGTTTAATGCATGATAACCAAAGTCAGTTCTTCTGCATGATTTGAGGCAAGTAAAAATATCTGTGTGCCCCAAATTCAACTCTTTTGCCCCCCATCTGAAGTCTTGTTAGAGTCAATTGTAGATTTTGACATTATTTCCAGAAGAACCCTATTAAACTTAAAATTATATCTTTAAGAATTAAGTTATTGCAGTAAAAAAAAATGCTTAGCTGAATAAAGATTCTTGAAGAAATATGACTAGAAAAGATAAATTACATAAAGAGATATTGAGATTAAGAAAGAGAATACTATCAATTTGGCATTTATTGAGCATATCCTATGTGCGTGGAATTGAACACTTTCCATGCATTGTAGTTTTTAATTCTCACAATAATGATTATTACTCCCATTACGTAGTAGACTGCAGAGCCAATGGGGAGCAAAGCCTGAATTCTAGCTACACTGGTGAGAGATAGGGTGGTGGAGGGTATGGAGAAAGGCCTGGAGAAGGCCTACTATACGGGTGGGTCCTGGGACATTCAGGACAGTAGTAGGCTTGGTGTCAGAGGAAAAATATCTGAAGGCAAATTCCACAAAGGGATGGCTCAAGTGGAAATAACTGAAGCTTAACATTCACTCCACTTTATTTCGTGATCATGTTTAAAATATTTGAAGAACAGGGATCGAGTGATTAACACAGAGGAAACTACAGGTGCTTTTGAATTTTCAGATACTTCATAACAGTAGTAAAATGCTGTTGGGGTTCATTGTAAAAATTAAGTGGGCAAGAGCTTGTGAGTGTGGTGAGTGTGTGTATGTGTGGCATGTGCAAGTATGTGTGTGTGTGCGCATGTGGGAGGGTGCTGTGTCTGTGTGTGTGCAGTAAAACATATTTAATGCATTTAATGCTTTATGATCCTCTATCAACTCGCCTGGGAAAACAACCAACTCTACTTAAACTACCTACTCTGAGTCTGCCTCTAAGAAAATGAACTCAGCTGTGATAACTGGTTTCTTTTTGAATTCAGAAGGAGCACCAAAAAATGCCCAGTAAGTCCAATATGTTCCCTAGAAGCAAATTTTCCCTATTCTCCGAGAGGTCCATTTAACACCTGCTCATCTGTGTTCTGACCTCCAATATTCTCCAACCCACTCCAACTTTTAACTGTTGACCTCACTCCATATTTCCCTGACAAGCTAGATGCAATCATACAGGAATTCTCTCACCTTCCCAGCATCACCTCTACCTGCATCTCTACTCATATGCTCTACCTTTCTTCCTGTTAAGTGAAAGAAGTGTTGCTCTTCCCCTCACAGGCAAAACATTTGTGCTGTGGATCCCAAACTCCCTATTCTTCCTTAGGATTTCTGCAGCTCTCTCCTGAATTATTAGTTCCCTTCTCTCTCATTTCCAAGAGCATACAAACATGATCTGGGGGGCCCTCCTTGAACAAGTGTTCCCGTGACTCTACAACCTTCCCCAATGACTCTTCCCACTTTACTGTTCCACATCACAGCAAAACTTACGACCATAGTTGTCTAATATTCATTACCTCTATGTTTTCACTTCCAAACATCTCTTTGACCCTGTCAGTAGGGCTTCTGTCTCTCCCTCCAACCCAACAGAACCGCTCATAACCAACCATCAATGACTTCCATAATACCAAGGGAAATCTTCATCTCTCTGAACACATTTTACTCTCTCAACATCATTCTGTAGAGTTAACACTCTCTACTCCTTGAAATATTTTTATCTCTTGGTCTCCCACCACCTCATCACCCATTCATTCTCAATTTCTTTTCTGGCCACACCTTGACATGAATAAAAACAAAAATAAAACATACAAAACTTTATAAGGTGTTGAGAAAAGATTGCTGAGGGAAATTTATAGCTGTAAACACCTATATTAAAAAAGATCTCAAATTAATAATCTAACTTTATGGAAACAAAAGATGATAAAAGTATACTATGAAAAATTTCATGTCAACAGTAAGATAACTTAGATGAAATGGAAAATTTTCTAGAAAAACACAAATCACCAAAACTTACTCAAGGAAAATATGGATAGACTTACAACAAATAGAAATATTAATATGAAAACTTATCATAGAGAAATGCCTAGGTTTCTTAAGTTTGACACCAAAAACGCAAGTGAGAAAAGAAAAATAAATAAATAAATTGAACTACCTCAAAATTAAACCCTCAGTACTCTAAAGAAAGTGAAAAACACAGAGATCAGGAGAAAATATTTGTAAATCACATGTCTAATAAGATACTCGTAATCAGAATATATAAAGAACTCTTACAACTCAAAAAACAAAAATGTCAATAATTTTTAAATATGCAAAGGATTTCAAGACATTTCTCCAATGAAAATATAAAAATGGCCAATAAGCATGTAAAAAGTTCAAGATCATTAGTCATTAGAGAAATACAGGTCAAAACCACAATGAGATACTATTTCTCACTCACGAGGACAGTTATAATCAGAATAATTAAAAATAGATAGTAATCAGGTGTTGGTGAGGATATGGAGAAATGGAAGCCCTTATTCTCTGCTGGTAGAAATGTAAAAAATAGTGCAGTCAATTTGGGAAACAATTTGACATTCTCAAATTGTTACAAAGAAAAATTACTTGACAATGAAAAGGAATGATAAACTGATACATATTATACCACATAGATGAAACTTGAAACCGTTATACCATGTGAAAAAAAGCCAGTCACTAAAGAACACACATATTTGACTCCATTTATATTAAATGTCTGAAATTGGCAAGTCTATGGAGACAAAGTATATTGCTGTTTGCCTAGGGCTGGGAAAGTGGTGACTGCTACTGTGTACAAGGTCTTCTTGGGAATGATAAAATGTCCCAAAATTACAGTTTGATGATGGTTGCATAACTCTGTGGATACACTAAAAATCATTGAATTGTATATTTTATTTATTTTTCATTAAAATTATTGGGGTTACATTAGTTAATGACATTTTATGAATTTCAGCTGTACATTATCTGTATAGTCCATGTGTGCTCACAACCCAAGGTCTAGTCTCCTTCCATCACCATGTATTTGATAATGGGCTCAATGTATGAACTGTAGATTTTAAATGAGATTTTATGATATGTAAATTATATCTTAATAAAGATGTTGAAAAAAAATCTGGGAGCCAAACGCCACATATTTGAAGAGGAGAAAGTTACAAAGTTCCAGGATAAGATGCAAATGTCACTTAAAAATATTTCATCTGTCAGCATCAGATCACAAAAGTACATTAATCTTAATTTGAAATATGCTGGTAATTTTTACATGGAAAATAATTCATAAATTATCTATGAGATCTATATATTCATTCAGTGACTCCCTTCTTAAAGGATTTGTAGGTAAAATGAAAATAAATTCCAGTTATGGCAGCACTCAAACCTTTCTCCTAGAACTATTCATGGCATCCTCAAGAGACATAAAGATGACATCATAATAAAGATAATTTAATAGTCTGAGTGGAGGCTTGATTGAGAATTACGTCTAAGTTTTATCAAAACAGGGTTTCCAGCCTCCTGCTAAAGTATGTATGAGGATATGCTATTGCATGCAAAATAAAGATTTTCTAGTAAGATTTTTTATGTACAAGGAATTTTGTTTCTTTTGTAATATCTTTAATAGACTTTATTTTTATTTTTATTTTTTTAATTTATTTTTTATGGTGACATTGGTTAATGAAATCTAATAAGTTTCAGCTGTAAACTTTAACAATAAGGGATATATATATATATATATCTTTACACTGAGTGTTCACCTCCCATAGTTACATTTCTTTCTGTCAACACATATTTGGCCCCCTTTACCCATCTACCTCTCCCCTCCCCCCCCCCCACCCTCTGGTAACCACTAGTCTATAGTCCATGTCCATGAGCCTCTGTTTGTCCTGTTCATTTGTTGCTTTTAGGTTTATATCCCACATATAAGTGATATCATGTGATTTTTCAACTTTTTCTGTCTGGCTTATTTTGCTTAGCATGATTATCTCAAGATCCATCCATGTTGTTGCAAATGACATTATTTCATCTCTTCTTATGGCTGAGTAATATTCCAAGAGTTTTAGGTTCACAGCAAAATTAAGTAAGAGATACAGAGATCTTTCATGTATCTCCTGACTCCACATATGCGGAGCACCTCCATCAACATTCCACACCATCTCTGCTAGTCAGTGAACCCACACTGACACATCACCAACAAGACCGCAGTTAAAATTTCGGCTCGCTCCTGGTGTTGTATATTCTACGGGTTTGACAAATGTATAATGACACATATCCATCATCATAGTATCACACAGAACAGCTTCACTGCCCTGAAAACCCTCTGTGCCTCGCCCAGTAATCCCTCCTTCCCCTCTGACCCCTGCCGCACACCCATCCTTTTATTGTGTTAACAGTTTTTTCCAGAGTATGTAGCCTTTTCGGATTGGTTTCTTTCACTTAGTAACATGCCTTTAAGGTTCCTCCATGTCTTTTTTTGACTTGATAGCTCATTTCCTTTTAGTGGTGAACAATGTTTCATTGTCTAGATGCACCACAGTTTATTTATCTGTTAACCTGCTGAAGATCCTCTTGATTGCTTCCAAGCTTGATCAACTATGAATAAAGTTGCTATACTGTTTGTGTGCAGGTTTTTGTGTGGACATAGGTTTCGTTTTATTTGAGTAAATACCACAGAGTATAATTACTGGGTCATGTGTGAAGAGTCTATTTACTTTTTAAAGAAACTGCTAATATTATTTTAATTAAAAAAAAAAAAACACTATAAGATTCAGAGAGAAAAATAATGCTGGCCTGAAAAGGAAACATTGGAAAGGCTTAAACATCAACTTTAATCACATTGCCAAATGATAAGGACTCAAGTTCTAGAGAGTTTTAAGAAGAGGGTGTTGCAACAATACTTTTCCACATGAGTGTTGTCAGTCATTTATGAAAGTGGAAGGCAAATATTCTCAGAGATGCAAGGCTTCTGACAACCTGTTACCCAGGTAACTTTCTTTCAAAAATTACTTGAAATGAACTCCAAGTTGAAGAAAGCAAATTAAGAATTCAAGCATGGAGAGATTATTGTGTAAGAGGACCGATGGTAAACACAATGTTCCCTGCCCTCTCTAATTAGAACAAATCCTGCATTATAGGTTCTCTAGGCTGTACATCCTGGATGACACTTGTCATGTTGCTGT
The DNA here is from genome assembly GCA_003508835.1 of Eonycteris spelaea. Lineage (NCBI taxonomy): Eukaryota > Metazoa > Chordata > Mammalia > Chiroptera > Pteropodidae > Eonycteris > Eonycteris spelaea. The sequence goes on from PUFA01000189.1 coordinate 1,718,060, forward strand.
TGTGTAGATTTTGCTGTAACTGATCAATATCTGTTGCTATTATAAAGAACAATTTTCCACTCAAATAGCTAACATTGTAATCTGTAGACATGCTTGCTGCATAGGGCGAAGGGACAGGTGACCTTGAGATCAACTGAAGACTGACCCTCTCCTTTGCTTTTTCTGTCTAGATAACAGATGTATTGCCTTTGCCTGTTAAGAACAGATGTATTGCCTTTGCTTGTTAAGCCCTATAGAAGCAAAGTTACCCCTGAGCTCGGGGCCCAGATCTTCAGAGCGCTAGCTCTTCTGGGACTGCTGGTGTAGTAAACCTGAGTTCTCCAACTCTCTGAGTGGTGCTTGGTTTCTCACAGGTCTTGTTTTGCAACATTTCTGCAATGATTACATCAGTGGTCCTCACGAGCAGGCAGTGTGTGTTGTTGCTTACCTTTGCAGGTACCCCTCCCAACAGTGTGAAACCTGGCACCAAAGCAGGCTGTCACTTCTTTGTGAATGAATGAGTATGAGCAAAAGAACCTGATGCTTCTTCTATTGTTGCACTCACCACACCATCACCGGAATGCAATTTATTTGTGATTTGTGCCTCCTTTGTTAATTCCTCGAGGTCCAGGACTATGCTGCATTTAGCTGTACATTTGAAGAGTCCTTCCTACACAGTGTCCAAGCTAAGCAGAGTTACTTAATATTTGCTCAATTATTGAGTGCAATCCCCTGACACACCCTCCCCATCTCCTTACGCCTCTGCCACACTAAATGACCAAAAGACCATACACTCTTTCACATCACCATACCTTAATTATGTTGTTTTAGGCTCTATTTTTTGCCCGTCTTCTCCGCTTTGTGAACCCCTACAGCTTCCATCCAGCCCCAACACTGCCTCCTCCGTCAACCCTCAAGCAGAACCCACTATTTCTACAGCAATTGGCTGTGTAATAGTGAAATGATTTGCTCATTTGTTTGTCTTGTACTTTAGACAGTGAGCTTCTGAAGGCTATAATTTAGACTTTTCCAACTTTAGGTACCACGATATCTAACTCAGAGTAAATGCTCATTAAATATTTGAAAAATAAATGAACCTACTAAAGGAGCACATGGGCCTGTGAGTAGTTGCTTATCTGCTCGGAAGGATTTTGTTGAGCCAGCTTGGAAGCAGCAAAAGAGAAGACCATCGGGGAGGGTATGCAAATAATGGACATACATTCCAGAATTTACCTGCATTTGTTTTCAGTGTGGAGGAGGATTTTGTTCTCTCTCTGTTTGAGAATACATTGCTCTCAAGGTTTGGTAAATGAGGCTATGCTCAAGGTTGAGTTCCATCATACTAAAAGTATTTTCTATCTTTTGTAATAGTCATGAAATTTCACTGCTTTCCAGCTCTTCTCTCAACATTGGAAGATGAGAGGAAGAAAATTCTTCAGTGTCTCAAACTTTTTAATCTAATTAATAAATAATAAAAAAAAAAAAGGTTCCTTATCAAAATTTCCTTTGGTCTATTGTACTACACTAATTTTCTCTGTCACGTGAAAGTGCCATAATTTTTCATACTTAGAGGACTCAATGTTTTAATGGGAAGATTTAGTTAATCTTTTAAAATCTTTATTTTTTTTAATAAAGTATACTTTCTTAGATATAGACATTATAGTTAGATTTACTTGCTCTGTAATTGGTCTTTCTTGAACTTATTTTTGCTTTGGATTTTTTTTCTGCTCTTGACAGACGAGATAATCTAACTCCACTTGCCTATTGATGAGGGTCCCAAGTAGCACACCTGCTGAGAAGCGTGTGCATGTGAAGAGAACTGAAGTGGACAGCCCTGCCTGAGAGAGTACAGCAATTCTGGGTAGGTAAAGGGATCTGAATAAAATAAGAAGCAACATGACCTGACAGAACCCTTGGGTCAAAATATACTAAAAAGATTTCAAAATTGCTATTATAGCTTAATCTGTAAAAGAGTCTACAAAAGTCAGTATTTTGGATCTCATATAAAAGTATTTTATAGAAACAGGAATAGCCACGGTATTATTATAAGAACAGCTGCACCATTCGTTACAGCCAAACCAAACTGAGAATGTCCTAGAAAGCAGTGTTTGAATCCTATTTTTCACAATACCAAATCCATTTTATAAAATCTGAATGGTTCTAGAAGCAGCCAAAGATTGGAGCAAGGATTGTTCAGGATACTATTTCTTTTACATTTTAAAAAAAAATAAGTGAAATGTGTAGGTTCTTGTCCACAAATGCAAGAAACAGGAACTTGAGAAATTAAAGTTCTATTATCAAGCAATCTCACCCATGTAGTCATATTATTAGTGATTTTTAATTACTCTTGTCATTTATTAATTTGGCCTTGTCAAGTGAGAGAACTAGGATAGGAATCAGGGGTTCACGACTCTACTTTCAATGCTGCCCCAATATAGCTGTGTGCCCATGGGCAAGTCCTTTTATTTGGGGGGATTTTAGCTTCTCTATACAATTAAGTGGTTCGATAAAATTATTTTAGTTTTGGTTTTGTAACTAAAGTTAATTATACAAAAATGAGATATAAATCGTGATTTGAAAATAAGAACAAGATAAACATTTGACAGAAGTTAAGAGAGGACACTTGGTTTAAAAATCAAAAAACAACATTCAATTTATATATTGCCATTATCAACATCTACAGATAAAGATAAGTGTCAAAGATACCAAAAAAAAAAAAAAATTGTGAAACTTTAAGCCAAGAAGAACGAATAAACTGCAGATGGCATGCCAACTCATCCTGACCAGAAGAGGCTGCTAGAACGGGGTAGCAAGGATTTGAAGGCCAAGTCTGAGTTCAGTGGGAAAGAATGTTATGGTTTATTAGTAATGTCTAATGTGAGCTCAGATAGGGAGAGTAGTAGAGTATGCAAGATACTTGCCATAAATGTTCTAAAACAATATTCTAACTCTATGGAGTAAATACCTGTTATTTGTGTCAGAAGATATATTTGAAGACTTTGGTCAGTTCTATTCTCAAATCTCACAACAGCATCTCATCTACCACATTAAAAACAGTAAAATACAACTTTAAAATGTAACTCCTTTCAGACCCTTAACTGTTCTATAAATACAAGATTAGAGCAAAGACCTAGTCACAGCTACATGTCCCCTATTTTTGTTCATCCTTTTCTCTAGTAGTAGAAGCCCCAAAAGTCTGTCTGAGTCCATGACTGCCCAGAATAAGGACTCTGTTCCTCCAGCTCCCTTGCAGGTGCACAGGGCTATTTGGTGAAGTGCCAACCTTTGAGATGTGAGCGACTTCCGCATTGTGCTCTCTTCCACTTCCTGCTGGTCCCAAGGCAGGCTGAGTGGTGGTGAGTCATGAAGGGATGACGATGTAACACCTGGAGTCACTCTATCAGCCCTAGACTGCTTAAATACGAAAGTTACAAGGGATAGAAATAATCCTCTATCTTGTTTAAGCCACTGTCGTTCCAGGTCTCTGCTAGAGCAACCAAACCCATACCGTACCTAATAAAATAGTTACTTCAGGATGTGAGGATATGCAGAAGAAACACATGCCTCCTCGTGGGAAGTACAATGTGATTCAGGAGAAAGTCATTTCCATGTGGACATTTCCCACAAGTAACAGGGAGTGGAGGTAGCAGTGCAGTTACTGAACGGACCCTCTGTGAAGGTTTATTTCTTATATCGGGGTTACATAGATCACATCGGCCAACCACCTATTTGTAAATAAAGTTTTCTTGGAATACACCCATGTTCATTCATTTGCATTTTGTCTAAGCTGCTTTCTGAGCTGCAAAAGCAGATTTGAGTAGTTCTGATAGAAACCACATGGTCCACAAAGCCTAAAATATTTACTATTCGGACCTTTACAGAAAGTTTGCTGGCTCTTGTCTTAAAAGATGGCAACCTTTGTACCCACAGGAACTCTGACTGACTAACTGAACTGATTTCAGATATCACTTGTTCTTATTTCCGTAGGGCAGTTTGCCACATCTATGTATTAATATTCAACATCCTACTTTCTGTTTATCCAAATACACTATTTTCTATCAAAGAACTGTTTAAAACTTTTTAATTTTTCCTCACTTCTCTACTTAATAGTTTCACTGAGTGACAATTAACTTCCGGGCCATTTCTCACCAAAAACAAAAAACAAACAAAAACAAAAAACAAAAAAAACACAGTATCTCACGCCAAGAATTAGCATATTATAAAGGTGAGTAGGAAAAATCCTTGGGGAATAAGGCGCAGTTTCCTTGGCAGTAGGTGCTACTCACTCAGGAATTTAGTGACCGATTCCACATTTGGGTCTCACAACCAGTAGAGTCCAAGTTCACTCCCCAACCTCAAATGTCACTTAGAAACAGTGACCTTCTGTCATTGTTAAAGAAAATGTATCTTAAATATTTAAAGAAAACAAGACTATTTACATTAAATCCAAGAATGTTATGAGTTTATTTGTAGCTGAAATTTTAGGAGGTGAACCAGTCTGAATCTTCAAAGATAAATTTGACTTGAACAGAATTCTAAATGAAAAGAAAAAGTGAGACCAATGAAAAGTATGCTGCATTTATCTCATCAGTCAAATAATCAAAGAGAAAAGCAAATGATTGCTTTTCTAAACATAAACTGAAAATCACACCTGTCAGAATTGGGCATCCAACTAACAGTGAAAATTTTGTAATGCTGGTTCTAAAATTGCTGGGCTCTTGAAGTCACTCAATATATTTTTAACAAAAAAAAAATTTAAAAATCTTAGTCCATCAAAAAGTGATGAAGACTTTGCAAAAAATAGCTATAGATAAAATTAAGAAGACAGAGAAACTCAGTTGCTATACATGCATAAACCCCTACATGAAAAAGTTGTGCCTATATTTTTTAAATGTATCCTTTAAATTCATTTCATATGCCCATCATCTATAACATGCCTATCTGAGTATCTGTGAGATTTCAAAATCTTATTAAAAACAAAAATACATACATACAAAATATTTATGTTAAAAAAACCAATATTATTGGAAGTATAAAATATTTTAAAGTTTATGTATATGTAGAACATATACTAAATTTATTATTTGTTTTCTCTTAGAGCTGTGGTGTCGAATATGATAGTCACCAACTACATGTGGTTTCAAGTCTATTGAGTATTTGAAATGTGGCTAGTCCAAACTTAGATAGTATCATATTAAAGGCTTAGTATGAAAAAAAAACGAATACAAAATATCTCCATTTTTTACACTTAGATTACATATTGAAATAATATTTTAGATACATTAGCTTAAATAAAATATACTATTAAAATCAATGCATCTCTTTTTAGCTTTTACATATAACTACAAAAAGATTTTAAATTGTATATGAGGCTTGCATTGAATACCTATGTTGAGCCCTAGTCTTGAGTACTTTACTTTCTTCATCAGAGACAGTCATGAGCTGTGGGGTTCTGAGAAACCTACAACCACAATACTGCTAATCAGTAAATGTAAATTGTGTACTGGATATTTAAATGAGATTTAAAAATCATTTTGCTAAACTCAAAATATGACTCTAATAAGAAATACAGAAATAAAATGTCCAAATTTATTGTTCTCCTTCCTTTTTCATTTAATTTCACTGATTCCAAAGAGAAGATTCTGTATATGTGCAGAGCAAGATGTGGTGTTTGTTTTAAGTTGGGAGGGAACCAGATGACCAAGCATTGCCAAATCGACAAGAGAATGATGCCTGAATGAGATATAGTAAGTATACTTAGGATGAAATTTGACCAAAAATAACATCTTATAAAGAGCAAAAATTTAGTGTACCTTATGTTATTTCTTTAGATGAAAAATTTTCTAGTGTTGCACTTTCAGGATCAGTTTTGGGTACTTAGCTTGTTATAGAAATAGATGAGAAAGAAAAAAGGCTTCCATAGAAAAACATTGCCTCCTAAGTTCTTCGTTGATAAGCTCTCTACAGATAATCAAGATAATACAGTTTAGGACATGAATTCTAAAACAACAGATTACAAAGTATTTTTTTTACTGTAACAGTTCCACAATGCTGACTTAATTTCCTGAACATCTAATTTTACCTTAATGAACTATTTTATTCCATGAATCACTATTCTTATAAATTCTTCTGCATAATGGAACAGAATGTGACAGCTTACAGTACATGCCAGCTAACAGTGCCCACTTGCTGGCAGCCCTGTTGCTGTGAACAGTTTCCTTGAGAAAGATATTTGACCCTGCAGATAGCTAACCCGGCAGTCCTTCAGATGTCCTCCTAAGGCTGCTTGAAAATTATCTCCCACTGCTCTTTCAATGTCAAGCCTTGCCAAGAATAAAAGTTCTGTGTCACTCACTCTGTTGGTTCTTACCTTTGTCCCTAACCCGATGAAAAAATCCTTGTTTTCATTTCTGAGATGCCAAGGAGCAAAAAAAAGAGAAAAGAAATTTCAGTGCCCAGAAATGAAAATGCCTGAGTGATCATTTCCAGATAACACCAGTTGCTGCCAAGGCTGGTGAGATGACCTGAGGTCTGTAACTCACAGGTAAAGAAATACTTCACTTACCTGAATCGATACTTTATTATATTTAAAACTTAATGAGAGACAAAAGGCAAAAAGAAGCTGTGTTAAATGTTCAGAATATGATCTTGTTCATTAAAAGGGACCCAATCATGAAATAAGCCTACCTCATACCTCCAACTTAACCCACCTGCTGCAGGACCTCCCAGCCATGTCTAGCATACGACTGCAAGGAGGCTTTAAATATTGGGACTAGTGAACGTGAGAGGTGAGATGCATGGGGGCCTTCAGTATTTGAGCTGATGGGGGTGAGAAGAGAGGACTTGAGGAAAAAGAGAGTTGGAAAACACACACAAAAAAAGGAGAGCGAGGACAAGGTGGCATCTATTCCAAACCAATCTCTGGGACTTGGTCTAATCTTCCTCAGATACAGATGGGAAGGCCATCTCAGTAAGGAGCTTAGGAGACTCTGGATGCAAGCTTGAATGTCTGAGGAATATAATGTGGCTCCACCACAGTCCAGAGGCACTGTGGTGAAACGAAACACAGGTGAGCTGAGGTGGCAGTGGGTCCTTCACTAATGGTAGCTGAGGAACTGGGCATACAAAACACCACATTCACCACATTTACCTATTTCCTCTATATGTGTCATGGTCTCACCCTCAATTTCTCCCTCATTTTCCTATCACAGTCTCTATCACAGTCTTAACAACCCCAATGTCAACATAATGCCTTTTTTAAAGCTATTCATAAAAATACTTTTGGGGACTGTGGTGGGTGGGAATCGCTGATTCTGTCGCAACCTCTCTGCAGCAGTGGCAAGCGAAAGGATACGGATGGACACCAGCGAGGAAGTGCTACGCCTACCACCCAGCAGAGCAAAGTTCTCACGGTGGGTGCCAGCGCAGCCACGGGGGTCAGGTGCCTCCCTCAAGTGGATTGCCGGGGGCCAGAAGGAGAGAAGATGAGAGGTCTTGATCAAGGGCACAAGCGAGACAAAGCTTAGGAGACTTTGAGGAGAGGCAGAGGCCTGCCGACACGTTCATGTGGCCTCCTCATTCACACTCGGAGCCTAGAGAGGCTTACGTGCATTCAGATCACAAGCGACTTTTCTCCCACAGAATGAAGCATGAGTCAAAGAGTATAAGGTCAGAATTCCCAATCCCAGGAGCGATGTTATTACTACATATTTGGAGCAATAACGACAGAGAATAAAACTGGTTCCACATTTTAGATTGGAATTTTTCATTTGAACAGCTGTTTCAATATTTATCTCATATTACTCACTACATGTTTTCATGAACATAACAGTAAAGTATTTTTGAAAACTGAATTATATTTTAAATTCTCTGGAAAAGATCATATTGAAAAGAATCTGTAATAAAATACCACCCACTATATGCATCTATTTTGTACAATTGGATTTTTACATCTCATTTTCTTGAAATGAAATATAATTTATATTAAATTCACCATATTTGTATAAGACACTTAACATGTGCCTTGCTTTGAGCTAGGTCCTATGGGTGGAAAGATGAATAAAACATAATCTTTATTCTTGAAAAGGTCATGGATGGTCAAAGATGGTTATGATGCCATCTGTAACAAAAGTCATCATTGAGAAGGAAGTGATTCATTTGGCACTGGTGGAGGAATCTGGAAAGCTGTATGACTTTGAAGCTGAATCTTAAAGAATGATTAATATTTTAGGTAATTAAGAGAATAAGGGATATTCCAAACATAAAAAAAAAAAAAAAAAAAACTTGGGGGAAACCAGAGGAACAGCACACAAGATCTCCCTTTGTCATTTAAGCAACTTCCTGTAATTCTCAATCTATAATTATTTCACAATGAAAAATGTTTTAATAGTCTAATGTTCATATATATGAATATGCATGGTATTTAGGAAAAAATGTCAAGTAATCTTGGGTGAGAATTGGAATGGGAGGATGCTGAACAGGAAGTCAGGAATCAGCTTGTATTACAGAAAAATAAGGCTGGCAGCAAAGGAATGTCTTGGAACAGTGGGAATGGGGAGGAGATAAAAGACTTAAGTGGTATTTTTGAGGCAAAAAGCAAAAGTTTTTGGTGATTCTGGTGAAGAGAGGAAAGAATTAAAGAGAATTTTAAGATTGGAGTAGAAATTTATGCCATTAATTATTATAAAATAACCAAGGAAGTTCTTACAGTGAAAGATGAGTTTAGTCTGGAACTATTGAAACTGAGTCTTGACCCTCCTGTGGAACATTGGATTTAAATTCAAGAACGATGTCTTATGACATTCATTTCCTGTATTATTTGAAAATAGTCAGTTCTGCTACAGGAGACCAAAAAAAAAGCAAACAGAATGGACTAAACACCTAAGAAATGTTAAGCATAGTTAATATAAATTATAAGAAATAGGTAAAACTCATAAGGTACGTTTTGTGTACATAATGAGTAAGTAAATTGTAAGACAGTAGAATTTATGTGATGTGTTAAATATAAACAGTAACCTGTAAGAAATGCCAATGATCAATCAATACAATAAATAAAGAGTATGATGGAACAAACATGTTGTCTAGATATAGAAAGGAATGGAAAAAAAAATAATGCTACCTCTGAGATGGCAACTATGTCACCCTTGAATTCAGTCACCCATAGGTGACATCCAGTATGTGTATTCTACCCAAGAAATGCATAAAGGACCGTGGCTATTTACTAGGCTAATTGACAAGCTGCAGCTTGTCCAGATGTCTTGGCCCTAAGTGTCTCCAGTAAGACACGTGTGTATCACTGGCCCAGGCCCCTTTTGTCTGTGAATCCCTACCTCAAACCTCAACTCTGGCCCTTATAACCACATCATTAGCAGAGAGGACTAAAGTGGCAGACAGAAAGAGAAAGGGGGTAGGTAAGACCTGTGAACCCCAGGACTCACGTGTTATGGTCCTTCCATCTGCTTGTGCCCTAATTCAGGAACCTTAACTCACCCCATCCCTTTACCCTCACTTCTTGTTGTGTGCTATAATTGGGTCTATGAGCCTTTCTGTTCTGTGACTTCTAAGACAGAGTGCCTCAGAGTACACTTGGAATCTACCATTGCCTCAAGGTAATCCCCCATATCGTAGGTGTGAACTAGAGGATTATAATCATTGAGATGGTTGAGATAATCCGAATAGACCCCAATTACCTTAGTTTAATAGTCAGGCTTTTCTGGGGGGTGTATGTAACAAAATCAAGCCTCCACTTTTGAAAAAGTAGAAGTTACCTCTTTTTATACCTATTTCTGAAACCTTAATGTAAGCCCTTTGAGAGCAAAACCATGCCCTATTTATCTTTGTATCTGCACACCTAGCCTATTACCAATAATAATAGTGCAGGAACTTAATGTGTTTTTGCTGATCTAAAGAATAAGTTACAGGACATTTTCATACTGCAGATATTTACATACTGATATTTATATGCTGACTTTAACAATGCTCATAAGCAGAACCAAAAAACAATTTTATTAAAACTTGTGTGAATTAGATCATTTATGCAGAGACTGGCATGGGAAAATACTGAACTCCTCCTGGGCGGGAAGGACAGAATGAAAATGACTTCAGTGACACAGTGGTTCGAGACTCCCAAACCAGGGAACATCCACTTAGTTGATTATGACAAAGATCCCAAATCCTCTATTTGTTGTTGAAGTAAATTGGCAAATAGAATTTGAGATTCAGAGATGGTGGGAAAGTAAACACATCACAGAGACTGTTGGCTGAGGCATAAGGGAGCACGGAGGTGACCCAAGTGTCAGGACATGCCAAACCCAACATGTGGGCGGAGGGGAAGGAAGAGGGAAAAAAAGTCTTTTTGTTTATTTATCTGGGGTGATTGTTAAATTTGAGACATGTTAGATAAATTATGGTTCATTCACACAGTACAATATTTTTCAGCTGTTTAAAAAGAGACTTAAAAAACAATTTATGAACTAATAGGGCATAATCTACCATGTATATTGTCAAGCAAAAAGAAAATCAAGATGAGAAGCAATTTATGTATCATGCTAATATTTTGTGTTAAAAGAAGACAAAGAAAGATACTTGTATATACATAAATTTTTTGTGGAAGAATATATAGCACATTGATTATTGTGATTGACCCTAGAAAGGGAAATGGAATTGTGAGATGCAGAGAAAGCAGAGTTGATTTTTCGTTTTATGTATTTTTAATTTTTGTAACCTTTCATGCATTACATTTTCGAAAAACAAAAATGGAGTAAAATGATTAAAACTTTTTAAATTTAAAGTCAGATTTTTTTTTCTAAAATGCTCTTTCACCAAAGATATGAAAAACTCAAAACAGTAAACAAATATATTTCTACCCATATTTATGTCTACATGTTCCACTGCGCAGTGGAAAAGTTTTAAGAGTTGCTAAAACTCCCCAAGTAGGATAAAGACTATAGTTTCTGTTTATGTAGTACATAAGGTTATATATTTAGAGCACTTTTCTTTCAAGTTAATAAATATGTCACAAAAGCCATTAACCGGCAAAGCTGTATCCAACTCTAGCAGTTCCGGATAAGTCAATTTCACAAGTTTCACAAAATAAAGACAAACTTTCTTCCCAATAGGCGGTTATACTCAATAGACAGTCCTAGTAAGTCCCAACTTGTGAATTTCACTCTTCAGAAACAAGACCAAGAAGAAAGTGAAAGGTATGCACCTAGATTTTCTCATCTATAAAATGGCAATAATAAGAGTAACTAGCCTGATTAGAAAATATAAAAACCACAATAAGTAGCAGTCATAACTAAGTTTAAAGGTCAAAAGAAGATATGCTTGTTCTGTATAAATACTTATGTCCTGAAGACTTAAGTTTATTGCCTTATTTCAATAAACTGTAAATGCCTAATGATGCCTGGTGGTGGATATCATCCTCCTCACAGCCTGGCAAACATCTCTTCTGAACATCTGTGATTATCAGTTTGAACTGAAAAAGGCCCATCCCCCAGTATTCCCAATTAACTGTTTCCAGTGGCTTTGGTAAACAAAATAATAAATTTATTGTTCGAATTTTTTATACATTTGTAAAGTTAATCTGAAAGGCCTTTTTAAAAATATATTTTTAAAAAAAAAAGGAAAAGGTGATGAAGAACTTGATTTAAGATCATAAAGATAATATGAACTACATTTGGGGAAGAATTAAATCTGTCTTTCTAAGGACTGATATACAGACTAATTTTCAAATAATTCATCCTGATTCGATTAAATTGACCAGGTAATCAATCACCTATAGTCCATTTTTTTTACTACCTTTGTACACAGGTGGGCCATCGTTTATTTAGAGCTTTAGTGAAGAATGCTCTTAAAACTACTATAGGTTTATATTTAAATGACTAGTTCCTGAGAATAAAGATAAACCAGACTAAATCACCTTCATGTACACGTGCTGTCCACCAATTATCTGATCAATGTTTTAGTTATGCCTGTAACCAACTAATTATTTTGAATATGAACAGCCATGGTTGTTTCATGAACATTCAGATCATTTATTTGACTAGGCAGAGAAAAAAAAAGGACCTAAGAAAGTATTGAAGGTGCACAACTGAACAAGAAGGCAGAGTAGCCCAAACGCAGGGTCAGGGAGAATAACTACCCTACAAACCTAAACCTCTTCTAGCCCCATGGATGTTTATCCTCAATCAAGCTCACGGCCACGAGGGACTGAACTAACTGATGCTTCTAGAGGCTGCTCTATCAATGACCTGCACAGAAGTAAAATGTGCGTGCGTGCGTGCGTGTGTGTGTGTGTGTGTGTGTGTGTGTGTGAGAGAGAGAGAGAGAGAGAGAGAGAGAGGGGGGGGAGGGAGGGAGGGAGGGATGGAGAGAGGCAGAACACCTGTGCATGTCTGCGTGTCTCTGACATGGAAGGGGGAGGGAAAGGAGAGGAGGGGAGGATCAGAGACACCTGGAGGAGTCTGAATGAACGACCAAGTTTGGCAGGAGACCTTTATTCCGTGACTCAGGGGAAGAATAAGGATGATTTTTAAATACAATTATTTCTGAGACCTAGCTTATTTTCAGTCTACTGAAATCCACAGCTGGCGTAAACAAACAGTAAAATCTGTTCAGGTTACACTGAAGTAGTATCACAAACAAATGCTTCCAAAAAAAAAAAAAACAGCAATATTGTCAAGTCCTCTGGAGCTGTTCAGAATCACGAAAATTGTACACAAATATTCCTATTTCATCTAATCTTAAAAATGGTTATACTTTATACCATGTAGTCACTCAATCATTTATTAATTAATGTTTATCATAGGAGGTGTTATTTAAAGTGATAAAAACATGGTTCTAAGCTAGGGACAGAATCATAAAGAAGCAGGTAGGGAACTACAGGCCTTCCTTTCTGGATGGAATCGTTCACCAAAGGCTTCAAAAGCGGGGAGGCGAATGCATACCTCCGTTTTCAGCAAGACAGAGCAAGAATCAAGAAGCCAGCCTACAAAGTGAAAAAAACCTCACCCCATCTCACCAACCAACAAGATCACTCTTTCCCCTGAGCAGGGAGTTCAAGTTGAAGCCACTTCCCCAAAACATTCCGGAGAAGGTGGAAGTGTTGGCTGAAGTCCCTGTCTCATTAAAAGGACAATGACGTGCTCTACTTCTAATTAATGTGAGTTCTTCATTACCTATATAAATCTCCCACAAACCTGTAGCTTATCCCCTAAAATACGCCAGGTATTTTCATAACTTCAGGTCTCCATTCCATGCTACCTCCTTTCCCTGAATACATTCTTCCCATTCCCACCCATTTTGTCTTTCCCAATTTTTGAAATCCTATTCACCTTTGAGGTCATCCAGAATATTATCCACCTTTAGAACCTTTCCCCAACTCTTCAGCCACACAGGCAAAATAAATTCTTGACACTATCAGTTGCTTTGTGACCTTGAGCAATTGAGTCTCACATTCTTCATCTATACAGCAGGAGTGATAATACCAGACTCCTCAGCATTAGTGTAAGGATTAAAGCATGCAGTATTACCTGGCTGCTGACCAATATTTAATAAATGTTAGTTTATTTTCTCCACTCTAAGACTGAAACTAAATTAACTTCCTGTCTCACTGTTAAATAATCCTGGGACCAAGCATATTTTCCCATGCCTGTTAAAAAAACACCAAGACGAGCAAAATAACTTCACTATTTGCTCCAGGAAATATTTGTTCCTGGAGATTTGACCGGGAGCTAATTAAAATAGTTCACATATCAAGACAGAGTTTGTTCAAGACTCATTTCAATACCCTCGCCTCACTGTGCTTACCAATACAAAACTATAATGGCATAAACTCTGCACAGTGGTAGTTTGACTCTGTCTAATAAATTTAACTTTGCTTAATCAACAGATCTTTTTTGAGAATGGACAGTTGACACCTCTTTGTCTTAAATGCTATTTAATAGCATTCTGCTTGGATTTTTATTGTAGCACTATGCAATAACTTTGTAATTATAATTGCCTGCTTATGTGCCTTCCTGTGTAAAATGGTAAGCTTCGAGAAAGCAAGATCATGTCTTTTCATCTTCGTAATTCTGGTATTCATCATCATCACAGTTTGCCAATAGTTAAGCCAGAAAAAAATAACATATTTTTCCTTGAATGAACGAATGAATTAATGGTCATTCATGAGGTCACAAACTCACTTTTAATCCACTAATCTAGTAATTTTTCTCAGGGGCAATTTTGCTCTCCATGGGACACTTGGCAATGTCCGGGAACGTTTTTGATCGTCATGGCTTAGTGGGGGTTGGTCACTACTGGTATGTAGTAGGTTAAGACCAGGGATGCTGCTAAACCCCCTACAATGCACAGGACAGCCCCCAAAACAAGGAATTAGCCAGCTCAAAATGTCAATAGTGCTAAGGTTGAAAAATCCTGCCCTAGCTTCGTAGACAGGAGCTATTGCCACCCCTGCTCCACCCTGCTCTGGGCCTCAGGAGGCTCACTGGGAACTCATCACATCATCAACTTCCTGCACCCCTGTTCCTGGTTTACTTGGACTCAGTCAATGGGAGGCATCGGCGAGGGCTTAGAGCACAGTAGGAAAACAGGGACCGGGTATTTGTTTCACCAGCTCCCTACCTTCCAGGCCACAGCTGGCAGAGACTGTTCTATCTTTACTAAAGCCACAGCCCCCATTCAGGTGTGCCTCCTCTACAGCTGTGGCTCCCTCCAGGTTCCAACAACCAGTCCCTTCCCTCACCCCAGAGGCCTTGGCATGGTCAGGACTCCTCCTGTTGACAATCTCCCCCATTTGTTGGTGCCCCTAACCCTGCTTACACCCTGGAAATCAACCCCCTCAGCAAGTGCTCTTAGGCACTCTGTTTGGGGTGCTGTTTCACAGGGCATCCTGGTCGCTGAACACATCTACCTCGGGCTGGTACACCCAGGGGGCCCAATGGGTAGCAAGTCTGATTCTAACTACATAATGGGTGAGAAGTCCCGGGGAAGTGGGGGGGACTTGTGCCTCTGAAAAAGCTATTTTTGTTTATAGCTGCTAAGAACTTACCTGGCCTGTAACCACTGAAACCAAAAGGTGCATTTTAAAGTTATTGGGGAAAAAAATGCTTCATTTTTAAGCCTTAGTAAAGTGGTTTTAGGGCAGTAAAAGCCATTATACTTTAGCAAAAACAACTGCATCAAACTACGCCATTTTTCCTAAGTGGTAAAAACCATTCCAATAACTTTTATGGCATATCAGAATTATGAAGAGACAGAAACCAAGAAATGAAATGTTTGACCCATTTACCTCAATTCAGAAATTACTGAAATTCATAACCATATAAGGAGAAAATCAACAGAATAAGCCAACTTTTCTCACAAGCCAAGTGTGAGATTTACACTGATTTCTAATTTAATTTACTATATTGCAATATTTATTGAGGCCCTTCTGTGTAACTAATATTCACAAAAAGAGAAGGTATTTGCCATCGGAAAGAACAGCCTAACATCACTGGTATGCGGAACTACAAGTCCACGTATAAATCCCTTCAGCGCCCTGTAGCCTGGAAAGGGGAGAATTATATAATAGAATGTGCAAGAAGAGGGTTGGAGGTCCTTATCCAGAAGAAGTTGATTAAAATTAGCACTTCATGAAATTACTTTCTTTTTTTTAAGATGAAAAGTGATTCTAAGTGGGACACAGCTATAAAAGTTAAAAGTCCTCATTTTCCAATCTATGCTAAAGGTTCTTTCCACGTGTGACCTTATTTGGTGCTTTATCATAAGATGATAATATGCAAAGAACTTTTAAAATAGTCTTTCTTTTTGCTTGTTTTGGTCCTTTTGGGAAAAAAAAATGCCAAGATTATCTGAGGGCAAAATAACTAGCATGGTAGGAAGATAATTCAAACCCGAGGTCTAGGGTTTACTATAGCCACATTGCTTTGGACAAGGCAAATTTCCCCAAATGGTGGGGAGACCACTCCCTGTACCCAGAGAAGAAGAGGGTCCTTTGGCAGAGAATGAGGGAAGAATTCAACACACATGCCGAAGTCGGAGTCAAAAGGAAAGTTTATTAGAAAAGGGGTAACACTCCACAAAGTGTGGGCTCCTCTCAGAGAGAGAGAGTGAGAGGGACAGTGAGAGAGAGTCAAGGCACTGAGAGGGACCCTGAGTGATCAGGGAATTCAGTTTCTACATCACTCTTTAGTTCCCATTTCCTTTGCACAGTGAGGAAGGGGAAGAGTATGTAGCGTGAAAACAAACGAATGTGCAGAGTATGAGTGGCTTGCTGGCAGTTCCCAGCCTTTAACTCATAGGTTCCCCGTGGTCTTAGCCATAGGGAATGACTTCTGGTTCCTGTTTCCCCTTCACAGGTGTGGGGAATGGGTTGCTAGCAATCCCGGTAGAAACCTTCCTTCGTTCTGAAGGTGTCCTCCCACCTGACTGCAGGGCTGATCAGCACATTGCAGTCTCTGACTGTGGCTTGATTAACATTTTTAATTAACTTGCCTCCTTCCTACATTAAAACTACTTAACTTTCTGAGCCAAGGATTTACCTTTGACTTTCAGTCCAAAAGTTGCTGAGAGAATTGGAAAGATACCCTACAGAGCACCTTTGCACATGGCACCCTTGCATTTGGCACTCAGTAGCTATTATAATCATGGTCACTGTCCATAAGCGACATTAGCAGTGCTGCTACTCAATTCAGCCAACTTTGGTGGTAAAGCTTTGATGTGCTAGGTGCTTCACAGGTGCCTGCAAGGAGTTTCTACTCTTCCAAATAAATAACTCGAGTTCATTTTATTTGAAAAACAGAGAGAAGAGGTGAAGGTCAAACCAGAATTGAAATTCCTTTTGCATTGCTAATTCAGACCCATCACTACCATAACACTGCAGAGGTTGCAACCTGGTGTTTCTGAGAAATTATACTCAAAGATGCAAAGTGGCTGTTTAAGACGACTTTGTTCCATTAATATCTCTAAGATTAATATACACTCTTCTGAAGTATCTTCTTCATATCATCGAGCTGGTTGATGCACCACCCCACCAACTCTGGCAGTCACCCCCAAGTGTATTCTATCATGTGCTTGGCTGTTTCTATTTAAGCCCTTTCTGTTCTGCTGACTCACCATCATCAGAAGAAGTACATGCTGCCTATCGCTGACATTTCTCAGAGACACACAAATTGGACTAAAGCACTGGCAATTAATATTTCCACTCTTCTCTGCATGACATATGCAATCTTATAAGTGGCACTTTACTTGCATAGAAATGAAATTAAATTAGGGGAAAGGATGGGGTTTTTTGGAGACCAAAATCAATGACAGGTGCACTTTGCTTCCAGACAGGCTTATGAAGAAGAAGAAAAGACTAAGGTATAGTGTAGTTTAAGGTACATTTTTTAAATCATTTTTTCTCAAAAGTGATTATGGCAGGAAGTGGAATAGCATACATGCTGTTACATAATTTAAAACTTCTCTACAAGTATATGATTATTTTATTATCGAAATGTTTTTTTATCATTTAAAATTAACCAAATATAATTTATGATTCAAAAATCATAGTATTAATGTGAGCCTCAAATCTACAAGCTTCAGTAAAGCCCAAACCTTACAAAACCTCTGAGGACCATGCAGTCATTTTCACATTATCATATATGGTTACTGCACTGTCTGTAACCAAACCGTGGCGACAAGGAGGACAGTATGCCCAGAAGTTTTCAGCATCCAAGCCCTGGCTGTTAAGAGTCTCCGCTTTTATTCTCTTTTCTCCCAAATTTCCAGAGCTTAGCAGGGGTCTGGGACACAATGCGAACTCTTTTTTCTCCCCAAACCCCACTTGACACTTTCCCTATTTGCCTTCTTTATATATTTATTCAAGTGTCATTCCCACAAGTGTTTTCCATGAGTGTTTCTTATAAATGCTACCATTCCCCACTCCCTCTTTTTCCTTGATTCTTCTCCTTAGCACTTTCCACCATTTAACACACTACAACACATATGTGATAGCTCTTACCTCCATCTAATACATAAATGCAACTTGCTTATAACCCTCCTGCCCCTACAAGAACATAAGGATCATCAGAGATATTTGACATTTTGTTCATTGACATACCATGAGGGCCTACTGCAGTGTCTGGTACATAATAAATGGCAAGAATTTTTGATAAATAAATGAAAAAGAGCTTCCCCTCCTGAATTTGGAACTCTACATTTCCTTGCAAGTTCCCTAGGATAAACTACAAGAGCATCTCCTATTAAGAAAATTAACAAAAACTTGAAATAAAGGCCTGTACATTGAAAATTACAAGACATTGTTGAAAGAAATTGAAAGAGACACAAAGAATTTGAAAGATGTTACAAGTTCATGGATTGGAAAAATTAACACTGTTAAAATGCCCATGTTACTTAAAGCTGTCTATAGATTCAGTGCAATCTCAGTCATAACATCAATGGCATTTTCACAAAAATTGAACAACAACAAAAATCGCTCGCATTTGTACAGAACCACAAAAAAAAACCCTGAGGAGAAAAAAAGAACAACAGAACATGCTTCTGGTCAAGATGGTGGAGTAAGTAAACACCACGCTTACCTCCTTTCACAACCACATCAAAATTGCAACTACAGAACAACCGACATTGTGAGTCACCAGAAGTCTAACTGAACAGAAGTCCTACAACTAAGGACCTATGGAAGCGGCCACTCGAGACTGCAGGTGGGGTGCAGATGTGGAATGGGGCAGTCCTGCACTCATGTGTGACAGCTGAAAACTGGAGGAGACATTTTGGCTGTGGAGGTCCCACTGAGGAGTGAGGTGTCCCAGCCCCTCACCAGGCTTCCAAACCCAGATTCCAGTGCCGGAAAGAGAAGTCGCACAATTTCTGGCTGGAAAATCAGTGGGGATCGTGGCCAAGCAAGACAAAGAATGGTTGGAGTCCCAAATGTTCCTCATAAAGGACCTGTACATGAACTTGCTCGCTGATGGGCTCACTTGCTCTGAGCTCAAGCACTGGCGCAGCAGCTTGAAAGGCACCAGGGACAAATGCGGAGGAAATGAATTGTCTGGCTTCAGGATGAGGGCTGGAGGGCCAGCTTTCTCCCAGAAAGAAGTGCTGACAGAGCCCATTGTTCCTTTGTTGAGCCTTCCCCTCACCCAGCATGCAGACTCTGGGGGTGGGGCGGGGGTGGGGGTAGCGGGGAACGGGAGTATCAAAGTCTACAACAACCTGGCTAATGTTGTTTTGTGCAGAGCTGATGATCCATGAGACCGTGCCCCACCCAACTTCCAGACCCGCCCAAGCTGCTTCCAGTGACTTTTCCACACATTTCCAATGGCCTGTCTTTACTCATACTGCAGACTTTCCTAAAATCTCTCAAAGCTTCACAAACCCCAAATAAGCAGCATCTGGCCTCAGCGTGTCCCCTACTTCTTGCTGAGCAGCCCCAAGCCCAGCGCTACCAGCGGCCAGCCTCGGTTTGCAGCGTAGACTCTTCCAGGCACCTCCAAGCCCAGTACAAGTGGCAACCATCTGCAGATCACATTTTAGCTCATATCAAGTGGCTCCAGGTAGGGCCAGGCAACAGCTAACCTTGGCCTGCAACAGACCCTGCCCAAGAGACCCCAGAACAAATATACCCAGTGGCCAGCTTCAGACCACACAAGAAGACCACCCAATTAGTGCTACAAAAGACACATCCAAAAGCAGACTCTACAGGCACCAGAGCCCTGCTAAAGCAAACCCTACAACATAGAGTCAGCCCCTGAACAACAGCTCCTTCACTGAAGTCTCGGCCAGTCCTCACTATCAATCAACCTGACAGTCAATCCTCCCACTGCTGTGCGCACAGCAACAAAAGCTCAACTACAATAGGAGGGCACACACAGCCCATACAAGGGACACACCTGAAGCACACAGCTCAGGAGATCAGGGAAGACTATGCACCATTCACATGTCACCTACTTCATAAGCCGCTCTGCTAAGACTGGGAAACTTAGGAGCCCTACTTAATAAATAGAAACAAACACAGGAAGTCAGTCAAAATGGGGAGACAAAGAAACATGTCCCAAATGAAAGAAGAGAACAAACCTCCAGTAAAAGATCTAAACAAAATGGAGACAAGCAATCCATGCGATAGAGTTCAAAACACGGGTTATAAGGATGCTCAGTAAACTTGCGGGAAGAGTAAATGAACTCAGTGAGAACTTTAACAAAGAGCTAAAAAGAAAAATAAAAATATAGAAAACAAAAAAAAGAACCAGTCATAAATAAAAAATATAATAACTGAAATGAAGAATACATTAGAGAGAATCAACAGATTAGATGGAGCAGAGGATTCAATCAACAATTTGAAGATAATGTAGCAAAAAACACCCAATCACAATAGCAACAAAAAAGAAAATTTAAAAAATGTGAATGGTTTAAGGGGCCTCTGGGACAACATCAAGAGTACCAACATTTGTATCATAGGGATACCATGATACACAGAGTCCCAAACAAGATGAACCCAAAAGACCCACGCGAAGACATTTCATAATTAAAATGCCAAAGCCTAAAGACAAAGAGAGACTCTTAAAAGCAGCAAGAAAAAAAGCAGTCAGTTACCTACAAGGGAGCTCCCTTAAGAATGTCAGTTGATAGCTAACAGAAACTTTGCAAGTTAGAAGGGATTGACATGAAATATTCAAAGTGATGAAAAGTAAGGACCTACAACCAAGATCACTCTACCCAGCAAGGCTATCATTTAGAATCAAAGGACAGATAAAGAACTTCACAGTCAAGAAAAACTAAAGGAGTTCATCATCACCAAACTAATATTATAAGAAATATCAAAGGACTTCTTTAAAAAAAAAAAAAAGATCAAAAATATGATAATAAAATGGCAGTAACTACATATATATCAACAATTGCTTTAAATATAAATGAATGACCTGCTTCAATCAAAAGACACAGGGTAGCTGAATAGACCCTTACATATACTGCCTACAAGAGAGTCACTTCAGATCTAAAGCCATACACAACTGAAAGAGATGGAAAAAGGTATTTCATGAAAATGGAAGAAAAAAAAAAGCTGGGGTAGCTATACTATACCAGACGAAACAGACTTGAAAACAAAGGTTATTAACAAAAAAACAAAGGACTCAGTAATCCCACTTTTGGGTATTTATCCAAAGAAACCCAAAACAGTACTTTGAAGGGACATGTGCTTCCATTTGTTCATTGCAGAGGAATGTACCTTTATTTGTCATACTATTTACTATTGGTTACGGTCCAGATTCTATGTAGGTACACAGAAACTATCAGATTTTTGTCTGATAGAGATTAAACCATTTCTGTACAAAAGAAAAAAATAACTTTGAAGTTTACACTTTTATTGCACTCTGGGATATAAACCAGTTTTGTATCTAATTTAACTACCTACTTTTCTTCATTGCCTTTCAATATTCTGCCTCACGTGCATTTTACCACTCTGGCGGTTCCCCTCATCAATGAGTTAAATAAATATTTAACATGTGCTTATTCTACATTTGTATAAGAGTAATATTTTAACATTTTAAAAATAATATTGGTTCAATTTTGGAGGCCATACCACCAAAGATATCCCAATGGATGATGGAGGTGAGCTAAGAAGCAGAAAATCTGGTTTGTTAGTATTTTTGTTTGTCAGGTTATCTGTGAGCTCAAATCAATTTTCAAATGTGCCTATTGGAAAAGAGAACAACCCTTTAGTGTCTGGGCCACGCATTGTCGTGATTCTAAGTTTTCTTTCATCCATGCGGCTGATGTTTTAGAACTGAAAGTTTCTTCTGTTTATTTGTCCAGGTGTTTACAATTGAGAAAACTCTTCTCTGTGAGTTAGAAATATTTAACTATACCTGGCATCTAAAAATAAAATAGATATAAAGCCTCATAAAGGAGCACTCTTGTGTTACTGATAATAATAAGCCATTACATAAATCTCATATATTGCCAGAATTTCCTGGAAAATAGACTAAACCTCTAATACTTTAAATGGGCTATCACCCATCTCCCAAATCACAAAGAAATCACTAGCTAGCTCAGAAACTGCTAGCTGAGAAACATTTTTATATAGAAATTCTAGTCCATGTGATCAAAATGAATCCTTGGACATATTAGACTTGTTTGATCCTGTTGGTTTAAAAGTAGCTGTGCACCTTCTCCCTAACTTTATCTATGTGGCATATAATACAAGAAAACAATTCACAATGGATATCCATTTGTTTTCTCACAAATAGATATTTAATCTGATTCCTCACAACTCTTATACTAGCTTACTGATCAGGCAAGCCAACATATTTCCACATAAAGTTTTGGATTATAAAAATATAAAATTATATATTCAGTTAAATAGGTTATAATTCTGATAAAAAATTTATATCAACAGTAGTTGTGTTCTGTAGTGCATCAGCACAGACATACATAATTTTCAACACTTTTGTTAACATTAAGAACTTAATACATTATTATGTTGAGTTAATGAATAATTCTAATAAGTAGAATACTATAACATTGGTCAGGAAGCACAATTATATATATATTACATATGTATATATAATAATATATATACACACACACACACACACGTATATATTTGTTACTTATTTTAATATGTTGCAATGTGCCTATACCTTGAGTTAATATTAAGCAGGGTTTCTCAACAGAGATACTATTGACATACTGGACAGTTAATTTTTGTTATGATGGCTGTCCGTGCATCGCAGAATATATCCCTGGCCTCGACTCACTAGATGTCATTAACACTTCCCCCCTCCCTTCCAAGTCATGACACTCAAAAATGTCCCTAAACATTGACAAGTATCCCCAGAGGAAAAATTGACAACTATTGTATTAATAAAGATGTTCATTTTTGCTATTTTATCAATGTGATATAATGATCTATGAGATTATTGGGAGTCACATTAGGTTTACTTTACTAACTTTCTAAAACGCTCAGTTGTGACAAATCTCCCCATACCTCCATCCTGCTCTCTCTGTAAAGTAGAAGTTAGTTACTTCCATTAAAAGTTAAAATTAATATGGGTGATTAAGACTCTGGTAGGAACAAGAGTGGCAGAGAAATATCATTATGTATAAAAGGTAATGGAGTGTTTAAGGAAGGAGAGCATTTTCTCCTAAAAGTATCTTTTTCCAAAATGTGAATGAGAGCAGCAAAGATTCAAACTTGAATGGATATATTAAATTGTAGAGAGAATGCAGAAAATGCTTTTATCATCTTGGTTTATAATCTAAAAATAAGCAATGACGTATTTTCAAAATTTGGCAGTTGTCAGTTTTGATGAAGTCATTTATGTTAAAAAAATAATTCTATTAATGCTTTATGGCCAAATACGTTAACACAAAATTAGAATTTGGTGTTTCCATTGAAATCAATTGAAAAACTGAAGTATTTGTTTAGTCTTAATAAGGAGTAGAAAATGTTAAAATTTCTCATCCACATAATCACCTCAGCTATCAGAGACTCTATATTTCACTAGAACTATTTTATGTACTTTGGCTGATTTGCAATGTCCTTGACCATTTTTAAAAAATCCTCACTGCAAGAGCAAAAGTCATAATAACTTCCATATTTATTTTAATATAGTTTTCACCGTCACTTTGATTAATAGGTAGTCCAGCTAAAACAATTCATGTACTCAGGCATCTATGAGTCTAATAAAAGAACAAATTTCCTATAACTCTTGATTTTTGTCTTTCAAGATCAGATTCTAAATTTAGGAAAAAAATTCAAGTCGTCTTTTGTACCTGAACTATCTTTGTGGTTTTCCAGAGGGCTCCTGAAAAATAACAAAGTTTTGGGTTGATTTTTTTAAAGTACCTACTCTAAATTCCTATTGTCACTATAACAAATCACCACAATCTTAGCTACTTAAAACCCCAAAAATGTATTCCTTTGCAGTTCTGGAAATCTTAAGTCCAATGCAAGTTTTCGTAGGCTAAAATCAAGATGTTGGCAGGGACGTCTCCTCTCGAGGCTCTGAGGGGAGAATTCACTTACTTAGCTTTTTTCATCTTCGAGTGGCCACTTATGTTCCATGGCTTAGGGCCCCTTCCTCCATCTCCACAGCGTATCACTCCAATCTGTTTCCTTCGTAACATCACATGCTCCCCTCCCATATGTTATATAACCCTTAGGATTATATTAGGCCCACTCGGATAACTTAGAACAGTGACCCACCTCAAAACCCTTAATTTAATCATGTCTACAAAGATGCCTTTGTCTTAAGGCAAGATATTCATAAATTCTAGGGATTAGGACATGAGATCTTGGGTGCACTCATTATTCAGCCTCTCACACTAGAAACTCTAGCTCATGTGATCAAAAAAAGATTACCAGAAATAATTAGGTTTGCTGGAAAACTTCATATTTCTTAAGCAGCTCCACATCAAGGTAAAAGCTGCAGGGAAAAGTTCTTAAAAGAAACAAGTTCAACCTTCCTTAGGTCAATTACGTACAGGTAAAACATTATTCATATAAATATGTTTTATAGATTATACACTTTTACAAGTTGGATTAAAAGACTTTAAAGATTTGTCAATGCTTTTGTTATCCATAACATGTTTTTATGCCCAGAGAGAACACTGGCCAAATCTTTATGAAAGAATTATTATATCCCAACAGAGCATTTTACTCTTTTTTATTCTGTTGATGCAGACTGAAATAAATTAGCCACATTTCCACAGTCTTATCATCAACAGGTGGTTTTTGTTTTGCCCTCTTCCTTATCTGAAACTTAAGTACAGACTTAAGATAGAAGTTAAGTCTGAAAGAAACAGTCTCAGAGCTTGTGGAGACAAGGGGACTTGGCACTCTGTACCATTGCTATTTCAAGATTACTGAAGGCTTTTAAGCTTAACCCAATGTAACTTAGTCAACTGTGAAACTGTACTAGAGAACTAAATTGGGTTATCCAGGATGCTTTTGAATTCAGAAGCAGATGACTTCTAGGAAAATTGTCCTGCTAATCCAAGATCCAAAAGAACAAGACAAGTGTGAGTAGAATGTACTGAATGAATAAGAAAAATTTCACATGGCTTTTGGGGATATATCCTTGGAATTTTTCTTAATGTCCTATTTTCTGATACATATATAAGGAAGTCTTTACCTTTTAAATATCTATCTCTAATTCTCATATTATGCTTTTATAAACTGAAATTAAAGAATCTTTAAGTGGTATTTGGTTCTCATAATTCTGGTGTTCAGAATTCAGAAACAAATACTTTGAGTTTCTTTGCTTTTTGTAGCAATGTAATTATTTGCATAAAGTTAGGACAAATCTATCCTTCTTTGTACAAAGGAATAATAAACAAATATTTATAATCAAAGCCATACCTAGAGTGTCATATTTGAGAATAAATAACATTTAATGAGCTTTGACAGGCCCACCATTAAGGAACAAAGATTGTATTTTTGTGTGGAACCAATGTCCATAAATCTTTTCCAGGAAATGGTCTAGGACCTGTTCTGTGGCTTTCAGGTTCTTAGACTTAACAGCAGTAGAGTACGTCAGGAAGGTTAACAGGTTGTGGGGACTTCAAAAAGAACAGAACTCAACCAATTTGTAAGTACTGCAAGTGAAAGCTATGGAGATTAATTTCTTAGATTTAGTTTTCTAGAGTCAGAATACAAGAACCAATAAGAATTTTTATTTAATCTTTGGAGTAACAGAGGCAATGAAAAACGCCACCTGAGATTCCTCATGAAACTTCCAGACAGAAGCTAATTCTCTGGCCTTATAAGTGCTCAGTGTCTATAAGTCTAGATTTGCTAACTACTCAGAGAGGCATATATTTTTAACTAAGATTCCTATTGAACCTGTGTAAGGTAATTAGGCTAAAAAAAAGTGATAACCCCTCATTTTTGTGATCAAAACTAATCCTTAGAGACTATTTATGGTCGCACTTGAAAACTCCCCTGCTCTGTATTAAGAATGGTTTATTGTGTTTTTTTAAGGTAAAATCATAACCCTCATACAAATATAAAATGAATGCACATCAAAGATTTTATTTAAAGTATTCATTAATGAGAGAATCGCAACATATTCCAATAGTGTCAAAGGAAAAACTCAAAGAACAATACTTATAGACAAGAAGGATGCTGGAGTTAAAAATAGATACAAGTTGACTACTTTTGGGGGTGATAAGGAAAATCAATTGTATCTTACTAGACAGAATTCATTTGCATATTTATAGATAGAGTCATTGGCATTGCTAGTTATCTACACTAACAGAGTTGAAAACAGTCAAAGTCAGTGAAAGGTAGAGATAACCCGGAAGGTACACTAACAGGATACTTAATCACATTTATTTATTTAAATACCCATCTCTGTCTTTACATTTGTTCGACAGCTAGGCGCTCCACTTCCCCGTTCCCCTTTCTCTTCGTAACAGCGTCTAAGCTCATCTCACGGAGTGTAGATCTCCCTCCCTTCCCCAAAGAGACACTCAAACCATGTCAGTACTAAGACATTCCAATCAGTGTACTTCTTGCCTAATTCTTTCGCATCCGAGACTCCCAGGAGCCACTTCACAGCCTCACACATGCTTCCATGAGCCAGTTGCTGGCTCCTCGAAGACCCGCGCCTCCGAAAAAATATGACATGAATAACAAGCCCTTTAATCAGGCCCGAAAGGCAGCTCATGTTTCTTGGCGGAAAAGGATAAAACTCAGTGTTAATAACATAGCCTTAGCCCCATCCAACGGGCTGTAATTGAACAAGCACCCCAGGGGCGGGCACTCACAAGTGTCTTGTTTGTAGGTGGTGCTGGGGTAGGTAGGTCCTGGGCCCAGGAAACAGCCTTTCCTTCCAGGATCTCCCAGGAGGGGAACTTTAAAACTCTGCCATCATCTCTGCCCAAGGCACTTCCTTTTGTTTCCTGTCAGCTATTTTAAAAGCTACCTCCAATTTCAGTGATTACTCTAAGACAACATTTGCAGTCGCTGAAGCATCTTAGGTTCCTTAAAGGCATCACATAGAGAGTGCAAATATATGCAAATAGGTACACAATAGAGTAATTAAAATAAAAACTAGAGCCTAAATAACAGCAAATAATAGCCTAGGAAGGCAATTAATTCTATGTTTACAACCACAGCTTTGTTGGCTGATTATTTTTTCCCAAATGAAGAGGCAAATCATTTCTTTGCTCTCTGATAACAAAACCACTGCATTTGTTATCGCCTTATTGTTGTCAGAACGACACAGCAAGGAATCCTTTAACAAGAGGAAAAAACAATTCAGAAGAGGCCACAGCTTGGAAGCTTCAGAGTCAGGCCGCTGCTGACCACTCCAGCTCATCTCATTCCCCAAGAACCCTTCAGTCCTTGACCCACACTGGACTCCTGGCTGTCCTGCCGCACCAGTCCCCACGGGTTACGTGCCACCTCCTTCCGGAAGACCGATGCAGACCCCCACTCAGGGGCACACACGGTGAGGGAAGAGAGAATAACAGGTATTATAACCCGGGATGCCTAATGCAGTGGTGGAGCCGGGAGCAGAGCGTGGTGGGGCTGATGCAGAGCAGCTGCGGGAGGAGTGGGTGGTCAGACAAGAGCCTGCAAGATGGGACCTTGGCGCGAGGACTGAAGGATGTGTAGGAAAGCAAGCCTGGAAGAAGGAGACCCCAAATCCATGATTTTACAACCTGTAGGAAGAAAACTAGGATTCCTGGCGATGAAAAGTGTAAGGACAGGAAGGACGAGAGAGCGAGGCTGCAAGAGATAAGAGTAGCCAGAGCCGGATGACTGCTTTGCCTTGCAAAGATAGACTGAAGCATATCAAAAAATAAGGGTTTTTCTGAGCAAAGTCAATTACGACTGGGCAGCTCAAACCAGGAGAGGTTAAGCTCCACTGACAGGAGCTGGGCAGAAACTTTTAGAAAGAAGGAGGAAGCAAAGGAAGGGAATTATTTGATTGGCTAGAACTGAAAGCCTAGCTGGCTGTTTGTATTTGTCCTAATGCTTTGACTTTGTAACTTGGCGGTACTTAGAGGTTGAGATTTCGGTTTGCTGGTGCAGACTGCCACAGAATCAGAGCCTGCTCAGTCTCATGGCCTCATTTATTTAATTTAACATCATGTTAAGGAGTTTGCACTTCATCCATTGGGGAAAAGGGAGCCACTGAGGAGCTTTTAGTGGATAACTACCGGGATAAACGGTTCTAGGTCGAGACCACCTGTCTGCATCTTCACAGAAGAAAGAGGAAAGCAAAGACTAAAGGCAGAGTCTCCCCATTCATAGGCTGTGACAGTAACACCCAGGAGAGACTATGGAGACCTTCATTAGGGCAGTACAGTGGACAGGAGAGGGAAGCACACTTTAACGATTTTAAGAATGAAGAGATTTAACTACATTGATAACTAAAATAGAAAGAGTGCTGGGATGAGAAGAAGTAGGAGTCAAGGTTACCTCCCGTTTTAGTGTTTGGTAACTGCAGATGCTGGTGGTCTGCACTGAGACAGGAGCTCAGGGACAGGATTTGGAGTTGGGGAGATATTGAGCTACACATTAAATATATTCAGAAATAAGTAAGTGCTTGACGTCCAGGAGGCAAATGCATATATAGGTCTGGCACTTGGATGGTCATGAGAGCATGAGTTTCAGGGGCCATAGTAGTTTAAAGGGCAAAAAGATTCCATCAGAGGTGAGTCACCAGTGCAGGAAGGGCAGTCACAGCAGAGATTTACGAGTGTCAGATGCAAGATGAGCTTAGAAAATCAATTGTTTTTCCACTTCATTCTCTAACCCATTCAAACATTATTCATGAGCTCTGGACTATGCTAATTGCTTTTATGGAATGAGTAATCACAAGCTAGAAAAATTTGGATGGTGAGGACTTTGGCTTGTGTTGTCAACACCTTTTCTGTTCTGATATCTTCTTAAAGTTTACACAAGAAATATGTCAAAGGAGTACTGCAGCCCTCTAGTTTTGTGGGAATAATGGAGTGAGGTACCCAAGTTGTATAGCTAACTGGTAGCTGAGCTAAAACCGGAATCCCTTCCGACTTCTTATCCTGTACCCTTCCCACCGCTCTGTGCTACTGCTGATCTCTCAACTTGGCATTAACGTGCAAACATTTAAGACAGCCTCCTAAAGACCTACAGAGCATCAGAGAAGCCCCACTTTAAGCAATCCATCCTAATCCCCACAGGTACATTAGCGCTAAAATCATAAAATTAATAGTTACTTACTTATCCAGAATCGATACATCCCCTGGCTAAGGTGAGTGACTCTTCTCTGACATAACATGAAAGAGATCCGGATTGGCAAGTGCACCTCAGTGTTGCTGAGGGACAGAGGGGTGAAGCTGGGAGGGTGGAGCCAGCATCAGCCAGGCCGGTCCTCAGCACCCCAGGGAGGCGGGAAGAGGACATCAATAACTGAGTTGGAAACCTTTAGAAAACCCAGTTTCCTAGGCTGGGTCCCCACATCCTAGCTGTCCTTTGACTTTGGATCATCGTCAAACATTTTTTAACTGATTATGTGAATATCCCAAGCTGGGAGTAGAAATGCACCAGAGAACCTGGTATTCTCAAGAAAATCCTGTAATCAAAAAGGGTAATATAGACCTAGTTTAGACATAAAACTACAAAATGTAGATGGGCTATAAAAATCCCTAAAACAGGTCAGGTTTAATCAAATTTTTTATTGGGAAATGAGAAAATCGGCCTTGCTCATACACAGGCAGGCCTCATTTTATTGCACTTTGCTTTATTGCCTTTTGCAGGTGTCGCGTTTTTCACAAATCGGAGGCAAGACCCTCCACCCCCAAAAAGATGACAGCGCACTTTACCGCAAGGCTCGCTCTGTCGCAGGGTTCCGGACCCAAAGCCGCAGTATCTCCGAGGGGTGCCTATAATGAACCTAAACTGAAATGTCGTATTTGTGAGCCGCTGCTTCTTCCAAACTGTGTGAAGAGCAAGTGTTTACTAGCAGCATTCCTTTTAGAAGCTGTCTGCATGTGGAGGTGATACACCACATGCACCCACTATTTCCATGGTAACTGTTTTCTTACTAAATGGAAATAGCATAATCAACATTTAAGATCTTCTATTTCCTGAAATGTTTATCTTATGTAAATGTTTTGTACATGCTACATGTAGTGTCTTCTTTTCTTTTCTTTTTAATTAAAACTAATTTTGTTAAATTTGGTGGCTGTATATAAGAAAAATGATGCAATATATTTGTTCTATTGTTGATAAGATATTCCTTTAATATTTAAATATTTTGATATGAAAACTGACATTCTCTTTTCTCATAGTGTTGAAAATTCACAGCTTTTAAAAAGATAATTCAGTTAATATATGTCCTAGATGTATTTGGTAAACAGTGTAAGAAGTGTTTTGTCTACACTAAAAGATAATTTTCAGGAAAAAGGCAAACTGATGTCTTTCATACAGATATGAAAACGAATATGTGTTTAAAATTTTTGTATTACTCATGATGACAGAGCCTGGTGACAATGACTCTTTCTGTGACCTCCGAGCCCGATTCTCAATTGGGCCTCAAACTCAGGCCCCAGCCCTTGATGTGCATAGGTCAGCTTTAGAACGCTGCTAAGTCTGTCTAGAAAGAGAACCCTTACCCTTGCTATCTGATCACTCTGGCCTGCCTTCAGCAAGAACCCTCCTAAGATGGTTTAGCAAGAATCCCCCTCCCCTTAATGTCTCCTGTTAGTAATTTTCCATCCACTGACCCCCTCATTCAGCTGGCTGCCTGTAAATCCTCTGCTGTGAATCCACACCTGTCTTTGCTGTATTTGGAATTGAGCCCAATATTTCTCTCCGATTACTATAGTCTTGACACCTATCACAGTAGTCCTGAATAAAGTCTTCTTTACTGTGTTAACAAGTGTCAGAACTATTTTTTTCTTTCACACAGGGAGAAGTTATGATCCGTTCAAAGAAAAACTCAAAAAAAAAAAAACACACAAACTTATAGGGGGTAAAGGGATCAAATCGTAAATGGGGGCAAAACTGATTTTCTCATGGGGAGCATGGGGGTCTCCTGGACAAGAGAGTTTGCCTATCTATCAATTACCTACAGTTTACAAACCCCAGCAAAATAGATAAAGGAAGACAGCCTGGAAAATGAGTAATACATAGTTCCCCACTGAAGTATAATTTTTGCTTCTAGAGTAGAACATGAGGACTATATACAGCACAAGTCACACTGCAAATTCCTCTGAGGGCCAGTTTTGCCATCATACTCTCCAGAACCCAAAGTATGGCATCTTGTAATCGGGGCTCCAGAAACGACAGGGACAAAGCAAGAAAAAAATTCACATTTAACTCTTGCAGTTCCTCTCTGCAGTGCAATCTATACAACTTCGAGAAGAATAGTTTGATCCACTGACAGTTTAGTAAAGGCCATAAAAAAAATCACCCAGTATGCAATAAAGATATAAAATTAGATTAAACTACTCATCAGCAAAAAAAAAAATTTTTGAATTTTAAGAAATTCATGTTAGAAAGAAAATGGAATCAAAAAAATGCTAGGGAGATTAAGAAGTTCTTACTATTACTGAAATAATGATATAGTTTTTATGGCACTTATTTCATGCTATCTTATAAATACATTTCAAAATCATATTTGATTCTGCTTCATTTAGCACAGAGACCCTGTCTGTGCCACCATAGTCTCCTCCACAGAGCCTGGTACGGATCATTTTTTGACTTTACGATGTGTGAAAGTGATATGCAATCGGTAGAAACTATACTTCAGATTTTGATTTTTGATCTTTGCCCAGCCTAGCCATACATAGGAGTTCTATTTTGATTATCTTATAGAGATATATAAGTGCTTATATAAGTTGAATATTCCTGAAATTCTCAGAAATTAAGGAAATTGAATTTTTTATCAATTCAATGTGCTAAAAAAAAAAGATGTATTCTTAATGAAACTTACACAAATGTTTTAAGAATTCACTTTCATATAATTCTGGTAAATCTATGGAATGAGACTAATACTGTTGGTTTAATAAAAACAATTATATCTTTTCTGAGTAATCAGCATTCGAGATTACATTTTTATTTTACTTGGGTATGTCCTTCCTAAATTTTACTGATCAAATAAACTAACGTTACTTCTACTACATGTTTAAGATTGTGAAAATGTGTATTTGTACTTAACCAATTGAAATTATTATTATTCTAACAACTTTATTTCAACAGTAATTCTGTTTTATAATATGAAGGCTTGATGATAGCTTCCAGGATTTTTTTGGTAATTTAAAATCTTAGAGGGGTCAAATATGTGGTGACAAAAAGAAATCTAACTTTGGGCAGTGAACACACAATGCAATATATACCTG
This sequence comes from Eonycteris spelaea, assembly GCA_003508835.1. Lineage (NCBI taxonomy): Eukaryota > Metazoa > Chordata > Mammalia > Chiroptera > Pteropodidae > Eonycteris > Eonycteris spelaea. The sequence goes on from PUFA01000189.1 coordinate 1,750,376, forward strand.
ACTTACTGTTTCTACACTTGAAACTTACTAGATTTTGTAGATCAATGATACCCCAATAATTTTTAATAATAAAAAATACAAATAAAATCTTAGGCTAGTAGTAAAATTGTGTACTCATTAAATACCTAGATCATTTCTAAGCAAAATGAAATACTGAAACATTAGCTTCTAAGCATAATTTTAAGTTTATATTCTTTTTATCTCTCACTTTTTTAGGATCCAGAGAAAGTGTATATTTGGGGCGTGTGTTAATGAATGTGTTCATTTTTACCACTTGGAAAACTTGTACTATAAAGAATATGTAGGTTATACAAAGTTGTGGGAGGCTCAAAAAAAGGAATTTTACTTGTCCTGCCCAAAGCTAGCTAGCTAACGTTTGCTAGGCTTAATTATGAAATTTTCAAAAAGGTCTTTAATATCAAATATACTGATGTGAAATTAGAATTTAGTTTTCTCGCTGTTAAAATGACAAAATTTTCTTGGATTATCGATCAGGTCTTGATAAGCAGTTAGGTATAAAAGTTTACTCTTTACCTTCTGTGTAATCCACCTATGTAACGAAGATTCTGTGTCTTATAGAAAAATTTTCTTGGTTTATGTTTACTTTATTATTTCTGTGATTATTTAAAAAAACAAAGATTTCTTGCTTTGGAAAAAGTTAATGTTCTTTCCAATCATGTTACCTCCTATGTTTACTTTTTAAATCTTTTATTGTCACTTTGATAGTTAAGTTTCCCATGATCCTGCCCTATCAAGCATTCAAATCTCCTCCCAAGTTTTGATATTTTGCCTTTCCCAAATCAAAACCTACATGTTGTTTTTTTTTTTCACCTGAAAACCATCTTCAAGATTCCCCAAAGGGCGTGGGAAATCTCAGAAGACTTGTACATTCACCTTGTGAAGATATGCACTAGAAATGATTAGGTTTATTTGAATGTTACTATTGATGAGTTGCATAGGAAGAGCTGTCAAATTAGACCTTGAGATGCTTAGCCTTCCCTAATCTAAGTTCATATGAGGAAAAGGATATAAATACAACTAGTTTAGAAGGAATTACGTGCTCTCTGGGAAGTTCCTAAAGAACTGCCAGTGTCCTTGATAGTCATGATATGTTTCTATGTTTTAAAACCCTGGTGTCACTTTACCTGTTATTAGGCAATAACAGCACAGTGTTATTATTCATGTCAGTTTTTTTTATTATTTGAGGAAGTATCCCTTTGGACCATGACAGAGGTTTGACTGTTGCTGGTTCCTTTAAAGACAGTGTTCCTTGTGAAAGTGCCAGCAAGGTGGTTTCCCCTTGCTTCTAGAGGGTCAAGTTTAGAATGCCCTGGGATCCTAATAATAGCTAAAGCAGCAGGTAAAAATATAGCATCCAATAATTCTAGAACATACTGACCAATAATATTAAACCACCAAACTTCCTTGTCAGTTGCATTATTCTTATAATAAACTCTCATCAGAACTTTTACTTTTGAAACTTATTGGTAATAAGTTCACCCCAGCAATTTTAAGTCTCTTGTCATCTACAGATAGTTTGTTTTATTCTTATGCTTCCCAGAAAGCACTTGCAATCAGCTGCAGGCCAGAGTGCTTTATCTTCAACAAAGGATTATCTCAGAGCCTGTAAAAAGGATTATACCAGGTACTTCCCTGAACAGGCATTGATGGCATAACTTAGACAACTCTCAGAAAACACCAGGAAGATGAGTCAGGATTTCCAGAACCGGATTCTAGAGACTGCTCACCCAAGGTCAAGCAGAATAAGAATTAGCTACATAGGATTGAATGAACTGATGAGAGATAATTCTGGTTTTTGTCTGGCACATTTTACTGTTTCAATTTGCTATTTTCTGTGTATTGAAGGAAGCTCCTTTGCTTGCCTCTTAAGCACTCTATAACTCATAACAACTAAATAGACTCTGCTTTTATAAACTGAAGAGACATTTTTAAATGATACCTTACTCTCCCTGACTAACCTCTCCACAATTTAGAGTCTCTTATTGAGCTTTTTATTTTCATGGAAATATAGTTGTTTCCAGAGAATCTGTCCTCCGTGTTAACAGGACATAATTGGAAATACTGATTATGCAAACAAGGCCTTGCCTGGAATGTCGTATCTGAGAATAATGCTCATTTATTCAAATATGACTGGACAATTTTAACGAAACTAAGATTAACTTTATGGAGCTAATGCTCACAAAGCTCTCTTGGGACTGGCTTGATATCTGGTTTTTAGGGTCCTGGCCTTACAGGTAAGTAAAGAAACTCGCTTCTGGAAAGGCCTGGGAACACTAGAATATTCTGTGGACCTCCCGAAGAGAGGATTTATAGGTACTATAGGTAAAATCTGATAGCAAGTTCTTGGCTTGGCTTTTTATTTTCAAGAGGCTTTTAAAAGTCAAAGTTGAAATTCCTTATGAAAACTTCAAGCACAGAAACTTAAGGCCTACATAGTTAATTACCATTTTTTAAAAATCTTTGCAAATATCAAACCAAATCTAAGGAGGTCGGCCTTATTTTTGATGAAGAATAATCTCTCTTTGAGATTATGTTTGATCAAAAAGGATGGGAGTGGAGGAGTGACTTTTGCGAGAGAGAAAACTTTTGTCTATAGTATATCTTTCTGGATTATGAAATTCTAGCCCTATTTATTTGCTATGTGCCCCTGTTCACACAATTTGTAAATTGTGGGTAACTGAGAGATATGCAAATTGACTTAGCTACTGTTTATCTTATTGATCTCCTTCCCTCTGTGGAAAAACCAGTTTTATATTTACTTGCACATTGTACTAGAACATGTTACAAATTTTAATTTCTTTTACTTTTTTTCAATATTTGACTCCAATCCTCCAAACTAACTTTTCCAATTGTTCTTTCCAATTGTACCCACCACCCACCACACTGTCCTCATTTCCCAGCATCTGAGGGAGATGATACTAACTTCAGAGGATTCACCATCACAATGGATCATGCATGGGCCATATTTCTCTTTGGGCAAGATTCTCTCTGGGCTACTGAGGAAATCCTCTGAAAGCCTTGAGTCATTCAAGCCCCTTATACAAGAGATAACCAAGACAGTAGACAAGTTTACCAAACGCATCAACACAGTAGCTAGGGAGCTTCAAGAAAACCAGCAAGTAGTGCTGAGTAAGAGAAGGATTATTCTCCCCTGGACCATTTACTCTCGGGGTCCAACTCTTGGTTCTTCATTTTAATTCATATTCCAAAATAAAATGTCAAACTATTGCAAAGTATAAAAAGTGACAATAATGTTCTAATTTTTCTTATGATGAGTAATTTGATGTTTTTCTTTAACATTCAAAATTGCCAACTTAAGAGTCTTTATGCTAGCTAGTTAGGTGAACATGAGCAACAGGGAAACAAAGGAACATAGGCCCAGCCCTCTCTTAAGACCTCCCCAAAATGTCCATTTTATGGTTATAAATTACTCCTACATCCTGAGATTCAAAGGAGTGAAGAGCCATAAACTAGTAACTGGTTTAATCCGGCCATAAGCACAGAAGCAGTCAGTCTTACACTAAACTCTTCGTGACCTAGCCTCATTATATCATCATTATAACATCACACCTATGGCCAGAAGTTCATGAATCTAATTACAACAGACTGGATTCTGGGTCACCACATGCTCAACAGGCAAAGGGTTCTATAACAGCCAAATGTCAATCAAAATGACCTCACATGTCTAGCATTTAGCACCACCCTGTAACCTCCCATTGCAGCTCTAATATAATACAGACCTCTCCACTTCCACAGTTACAGCCCTCTTTGCTGTAACCTGCCCCTCCCTTGGAGTGTACTTTAATCTACCTTTTGTTTCCACGGGGTTACACCCTTTTGTGGTGTAACCCGCTTCCCTCTTGAGGAATACTTGAAAAAAACCTTCTATTTTCTAAATCCAGCTCACCGGTAATTCTTTTCTCTTTGGTGAAAAGAACCAAGGACCCCTCAGTGCTACCAGGGCATCGAGGGATTTTAGATCACCACAACGGTAACATTTATGGTCTCGAAGGTCACTTTTCACTCAAAGAGAGAACTAAGTCCCCTGATCTACAAGCCATTACCAGTGGGGTAGGCAGCTCACAATTTCCAGAAACAGTTTAGTCCCCAAACTTTTTTTAGGAGTGTGCAAAGAATATATATATATATATATATATATATATATATATAGAGAGAGAGAGAGAGAGAGAGAGAGAGAGAGAGAGAGAGAGAATATGATTAAATTTTTGTTAGATGATGACATTCCCCAATACCGATAAGATATAAAGGAAATTTTCTGTTTTCTCTACTCAGAGCACTTTTGACACCCAATGTGTGGGTGTCCCTCACAGTGACAATTCTCCAGCTCTCTGGACACTAACTGGGTGTCCTGCAGTCCAATCGGAGTTAACGCAGACACCACAGTTTCATAGCGCAGTCTCGCAAGATGACTCCCTCCACCCTCCCACTTGAGACAACAGCTATACTACTAATCAACTGGCGATAAACTGGACATTTCCACCACCCCCTCCTCAGTTTGAATAATTTGCTATAATGGCTCACAGAACTAAGGAAAACATTCATGTATGTTTACCTATTTATTACAAAGAATACATTAAAGGATACAGGTGAATAGCCAGATGAAGATACTTAGGGTAAGGTCCAGAAGAATCCTGAGTACAGAAACTTTTGTCCCGTGGAGTTTGGTATGTCACCTTACATGCACATGGGTGCTCTCACCAACCTAGAGGCTCTCTGAATGCTGTTGCTAGGGTTTTACAGAGGCTTCATTTTTTAGGCATGATTGACCAAATCATTGGCCATTGTTATTGTGTCAATCTGTGTCCATCTGCCTTCCCAGAGTCCGGAGGATAGGACTGGAAGTTTCAACCTTCTAATTACATGATTGGTTCCTGTGATAATCAGCCCACATCTTCCCAGAGTTACCTCATTAGCATAAACCCAGGTATGACTGAAAGCGCTTATTATGAATAACAAAAGATGCTCCTCTCACCCCTATCTCATGGGAAAACAAAGGGTTTCATGAGCTCTGTGTCAGGAACCAGGGATGGAGACCAAATATATACCTCTTATTGTAGTCCAATAACCATGGAGGTATGAAACATACATTTAGTTGAAACAATTTTGCAAAAGGTACAAGGAAAACATATGCCAGAGACCACTTCAAAGAAGGTCGGTGGATATGCTTAATTACTCACACATGGATGATACAAGCCCTTCCAATCTTTTCTAGGAGAATAATGAGTATAAATAACAAATAACACCAGGAGCAGGAGCAATCTTCAGTGAGTTCCTCATTTTTAATGATCTGATTAGGGACTACTAAATCATTGGAGATATGGCAAGAAGCATGCTTTGCATCCAACTGAAACACCCCTCGAGCTATGCATGCACTCTGGAAATTTGATGGACAGTAAAATAAAGGGGAGGAAACACTAGAACAGTTTTCGCAAGATAACTGACAGGCTTTGGGGTTTATCAGGAAGTACACCTACGACAGAGTACAAAGGTAATGCAGCAAAATATCAAAAGGTAGAGAGGATACACCAATGCTACGGGAATGTTCTCCAAAGTCACAATTTTCCTTGAACTAAAACCTTGTATCAAGTAAAAAATAAAAAAATAAAAACAATTAAAAACCTGAGAGTAGGAAGTCACAGGGGTTGACATGTCCATAAGCACTCCAGGCAACCTGCTCTGAATTCTGCACAGGGAGGAATGTTTGGGGGGCTCATCTGCATGTTGGTTACCAAAAAGTCCTTTCAGTTCACAGCCATTTTAAAGCACTCCTTGTCCAGCCTGGGAACAAACGGAAGTGTCTGAACAAAGGTGACCGGGCAATGAGTTCTCTTCTGACTCTGCAGGAAGACAATCTGCCTTCCATGGGAACATAAATATTCTTTTAAATGTTTATTACACAAACTGAGCGGAGCCTTCCGACTATGTTTTCCCTTGTTAAAAAAGTTCTCTCACCACATTAACTCTTTTTCTACCTTAATCTCTGGCTTCTGCTGTCTTGGAATTCCCTAACTGAGCTTCTCAGAAAGAATATCGCACTCTTCTGTTACTGCGTCTGCTTCCTACTTATAAAGAGTGCACTTTGAGAAAAGCAATGTTTCTTTCTTTAATCCACAGCAATATTTATTGCTTCAGGGAAATTCCAGTCTTGTCCTTTGGCAAGCTCACAGCTCTCAATTTAAACAGGCAAAGCAAGTGCATTTTCTCTCCTTCTTGTGAAAAAGGCGAACAGGACTTCGGATTAAGGGAATGCTTTATAACCATGGCCAGATTGGGGCAATGAATACAAATGAAGTAGGAGACCCCCAACTGCTTCTGTTTCTTGGGCATGTAGAAGGCCAGTTATTCAGAAATGTGTTCTTAAAGTGGAACAATTATTTTAGATATGCGGGTGTAATGGGATCCATCAGTCTCATTCATAAAGCTCATCAAGCCACTGTATCCGGAGAATCTTCTGGAGGTCAGATGCAGCCACTTTGACTAGTGATGGTCAAAAGGCAACAGTGCTCTGATTTTTTTTTACCTCACTCACAATCAGGGGCTATTCAGAGAAAATACATAAAAGTAGCTCAATAGATTACATAATGATTGTTTATGCACAATAAGCTGCCAATAGCCACCTCCTCAAGGAATGCCTAGCTGTGTTTCTATTGCTTTTAATCCCACCTAACTCCTTTCAGTATATTAGTTTTGCTCCACACAGGAGCAAGGTAAACACTTCTTTGTAACATGCAAACAACAGTAAATCATATCTTCCTCCACTTTTGTAACCCGATGAGAATATTTAGCATTTATCTCATGTTTCTTATTGTCAAAGCACCTTCTATCATGCGAGAGAAATAGGTTTCAGTTTTACTCACTATGTAGAAGAACAAATACAGATACAAAGAAAGAAATAACTTCAATTACACATGAAATTAATAGCACAGCTGAAATCTGAATTCAGAATTTCTAAAGTACATTCTTCTCATAAATGCAGGTATACCACACAGAACTCTGGGCCAATGAAAGCCACAGAACGAGTACTGCCTCCTTAGTGGAAAATGTGTGTTTTGTCGATCTCTTATCATTATCTTCCCCCAGAAATCATTTGTTCCTGTATTCTTTACTAAATGGCCTGAATAGAATAATTAATGCCATAATTATGAAGATCTTTGACTAGTTGCTGAGAATCTGATGAATGGAATAAAATTCCCTTTGTGAAGTATCGTTACTGTGATTTAGTTATGTGTAGAGTCTTTATTGAGCATGATTAATCATTCTTAAATACTAAGACAAAAGATTGAGACTTTTAAAAAAGTTATCTCAGTGTTTACCAAGCCACAAACACTAATAAAATATTGCTTTTTAAAATATTGATGGTAACTAGAATAAGTATATATTTGATCAGAGAAGCAAAAATTACATAAAGCTAATATTTATAATTATTTAGCTAACTATCAACATATTGAGTGATTTGAAATTATATTTCTTGGAGGTTAGTTGTTTATTCAAGAGAGAAAACTCAGATACTGACCATTTAATTTTGGTGTGAAATCAACTCTTTTCTTGAGGCAAAGTCCTGTTTAAGAACACTGTGATTGCAAACTCAGAGAAACCAACCCCGATTGGAAATTGCCCTCCTCCACACAATCTTATTGTGTAGGGAGTACACCTTCAGGTCCGTGGGTGGATTGAAAAAGTTGATTATGAAAGGTCTGGGATGAATACTATATATATATAGTTTACTGTAAATACATTGAATAAGTGATGGGTTTCAACTACTTTTTCTTTCTTTTTCTTTTTCTAGGAATCTGCTGCATTTTTCAGATTCTCAAAGGAGTTTCTGAATTTAAAAAGGTTAAAAACCATTGATCTAGTTTGTGCAGTAGATTAATGATGTCCATTCTTTAGACAACTAAATTGTAGTGTGAGAGTATGGGGCAGGGGCGTGGGGGTGTCGGTTAGTTTTAAAAAAAAATAATCAAAAGCTTTGCTTTTGAACAAGAAGAACATCTGTAAGTTAATAAGTTTTAACATTCAGTTTTGCAGTCTTTGAAATGATGTGGTAACATTTTTTGTTTTTCTGTTTCTTTCCTTCTTTCTTTCATTCCTCCTCCCTCCCTCCCTCTTTCCTTCTTTCCTTCCTTCCTTCCTTCCTTCCTCTTCTTTCTATGAGGTATCATGGGATTTCCCCTTCCATGACAGTCACAGTCCCTTCTGACCTGAGTGTCACAAAATTCCCTCTTTTGTGCAACCACAAGGTCATTCTCAGAGGAAGGCTTAGGTTTCCTCTTTGTATAAAAGAAAAGCCTATGTTGCTGGGGGGTTTTCATGCTCATCCCGCCTCCCAATTCCCTTTTGGCAACCATCAGCTTGTTCTCTATATCTATGAGTCTTGTTCTGTTTTTTTGTTGTTGTTTGTTTATTCATTTGTTTTGTTTTGTTTTGTTTTGGGATTCTACTTACAAGTGAAATAATATGGTATTTGTCTTTGTCTGACTTATTTCACTTAGTGTAATATCCTCTAGATCCATTCATGTTGTCACGAATGGCAAGATGTCATTCACTTTTCTCTCTCTCTCTCTCTCTCTCTTTCTTTCTCTCTCTCTCTCTCTCTATATATACTATATATATATATATCACATCTTTATCCATTCATAAAATGATGGAGATCCAGGTTGCTTCCATATCTTGGCTATTACTAGTAATGCTATATTAAAGAGATGAGTATTTGCCAAATACCATAACTAAAATAATTGTATTTCTACCTACAAATGATTAATCATGGGTCAGAAAAAAAGGTCAGAAAAATATCCATTTGTAATGGATATTCATATGTCACAAACTAATCTTTTATCAAATATAAAATCAGAACCCAAAGTCTGATTTTCTAATTTCTTCTGAGTGACTATATTTAATGTACTCATTAAAACAAGTCAAGCCTTCTCACATATTTGATACAGAATTTTTAAATGTAAAAATAAATGGAACTCCATCTAAATAACAGAATTAGTAAACCTTAAGGGTTGAAAACACCTCTATTAGTATAGCAAATATATACTCACCAAACCAAGAGCGCCTTTACTTTCTTGTTTTACTCAGTATTCATTTACAGCTAAAATTTTAAATATAATTCTCTATCTCAATAGCTTCAGTAGTTCCCCACGTGCCTTAAGAAATAATAAGAAATTAGTTTGTTATTGGTATATTAATGGAAGATCTGACTTTTTCTAGAACTTTCTTTATAGGTCTATGGCTTTGAAACGTCTTTGAAACTTTATAAATTTTCCTACTATATATAAATAAGTTTTATATATACAAACAATGCATATTACACACACATACAATATTATGTACATATTATAAATGCACATATGTAAAACAAAAGTTTTAAAAAGCATTGCTTTCTCTTTCTGTATGCAATATACTCTGCTATTTTCACTTTCCTACTCTACTCTATTTTCTTTTTAAAAAATGCTTATAACCACCCACTAAATTGATTTCACAAGCCAGTAATGAGTTGCAATCTATAGTTTGAAAAAACACACCTCTAGACCAATTAAACATTGTACTTCACTTCAAGTTTCTTCAATTAATTTCATTCACTAGAGACAGACTGTGTCATTTATGAAGTGATTGCCAAGACCGATATATGTCTTATATTGGTCTGCCAACCAATAAATGTTCTTCCTAGTTACTTGAAGCATTTTTCTATAAATTAGTATTAGTGTCATTGTAAATCTTATAGGCATTTCCTTCTTTATCTACAGTATCTATTTTCAAATGGAGAAAAGAATCCACATTTAAAAACAAACAAAATCACATATAAATCTAACAGAAAGTGATTAATGGGATTGGTTGTCAGCATAGACCAGCTTTCTTCCCTCAAGAAGTGTGAAGAGGACCGCGAATTTATCTTCATTAATATGTTACTACTTAGTGTGGTGTTCCAGAGATCCTTTCACTTGTTAATAATTAATCAGCAGTCTCTATGAGTAGTGGCAGAAGGGAGAAAGAGTGGGCAATTTCCCCTCCATAGAGAAAGGTTTCCAATATGACACCACAGCATGAAGCCTTTGAGATAGAACAATGGCCTTTATGAGAGCTAGGTAACGTAATAGATTTTAAAAATATAATCCTCTTTGGGAAAACAAGTGTCAGTCCCACTTTACCAATATGCTCACTATCCCACAGCATCTCCCCTTCTGGCTCATGTATCCCTAAACTTTCCCTATCATGTAATACCCTGGACTTGACCTTCGGGGTGCTCATCCTGACTGTATGAAATTAATTGGTTTACCATTATTTGTTTTATGTGTGCTATCCCACGCAGACTGGCTAATTCACAACAAATCCACAATGCCTAGCCCAGTGCATACCACATTAGCAGCACTCAATAAATACTTGTTGAATGAATGAATGGATGGATGAATGAATGGACAAAAGTAAATGAACATATGAGGATGTAGATTATCAAGTATTTTCTGCTTTCACATAAACATAGACACAAACAGCACTCCTGGCACCTCTGTGCATTTACTGAAAAGCTCGCTTCCTTTCGTCCTATTCACCCAAGCCAAGAACTTTCCAGTATGTTCAACTTTCCTGCACTGTATCCCATTCAGCTAATGTTTATGGGGCTTCTGCCACGGGCCAGCAGCTACACTATCTCTCCGATCCATCTGTTCCTCTCCATTTCTTGTGCCACAGCCTCACTAGCTCTCCCTTAGGTTATGGCAGTAGCCTCTTAAATCTCCCCTGCATCCTGCCTCCATTAGTGTCCCCCCTGTCTCTTCTACACGCGGCTGCCCAAGCAATCTTCCTAAAACACATGTCATTTCCCTGTTCAAAATCCTCATAGCCAAATTCCTAAGTCTGACATGCAAGACCTCACCTTTATTCCTAGGTTCACCTCAATGACATCGATTCTATACCTCACCTATATAGTAGAACCCTTGTACTTTGCTGGATGTCCCAAGTTGTTTAATCACTCAGTAACTCTGAACACTCTGTCTCTTCTTCTTGAAATTTCCTTCCCACTTTTCTGACCTGAGATATTTCTGTTCATTCTTAAGGATCCAATAGAATTGATACCTTTTCTATGAAACCTCTCCTGGTCCAATGACCCTTCTTGTCAATTATCCTCCTAGGCTATTGTTCCTTTCTTGTGCTTCTATTTCACTTTGGATTACATTAGTAACAGCACTTGTTAAATTTTACTGTTATTTTTATTTACATGCCTACTTCTTTGCCCTTTCCACAAGACTGCAAAGCCCTTCAGGATGAATATTAGTGAATAAGAATGAAGAGTTTGGCATAAACACATTTTTCTGTCTATCTCACTTATCATACATAGATGTTGTCTGTCAGATTCCATATTTTCTGGAAACATAATCCAATTTAGCTAGTTTATACAGGAGGAGACTATTACAAGGTGTAAGCAGCTAACAAAATTTCTAGGAAAGGTAGGTTGCATCGTTTAGATAGTACTCAACCAAAAGCTCTCGGTTAGCAGAACACTCAGTCCCACTAAGGTGCTACCCTAGCTCAAACCTCAGTACCACTGCCCCAAGGCAACGCTATGACCAGTCCCTTTATCAAGGCTTCCTGAGAAGAACCGAACATCGCGGGCCCACGCGTGCTGGAACAGTTTCTCTCCCTGCAGAGTTACACCAACCACTCTTACTCACTTCGCCCTCCCAAGTCGCACCTTGGTGACACCCTGCACAACTCCAGATGGTGCCATCTTATCACACGGAGCCTGTAAGCCACATGCTAAGCCACACCACACAGGTTATGGGTGCTTGAGGAAATGTAGCTCTTGGGCGGGATCCTGGCAGCAAAGGAGTCTGGGATCCTGGCAGCAAAGGAGTCTGGGAATTGTAGTTTTGACCTTCCTCCGCAGGTCAGGAAACCATGCTGAAGGGGACTGGAGAGGCTGATGAATCAGCCACTTTGCAGTTTCTTTCACATAAATGCCTAATAAATGATAAAGAGAAAACAGATTAAAGGATGAAAAATGAAGGTCATAATTACCATCCTTCCTCCAAATTCTGCTAAATACAGTACTTCAAATTTAGCTTTTAATTAACAAAATATACCATTATTCCTTCAAAAATATTATTTATTTTCTTCTTTTCAGACAGTTATTTCCTTTGTTCTTAGAAGATTATCTGCTTCTAAATTTTTCTGATGCTCCTACCGTCTACATGTTTTTTAATTTGTGATTTGAAATATATTGCATTCCTTTTTACCTGTGTAAGAATATGAACCCTCTGATAATAATACATATTAACTCTAACTGATAAAAACAACAAAGATTCTTTCAAATGTGAGACCATAATTCTAAGTTATTTCTATCAGAACAGATAAAATGAACATAATTTTTATTTATGTTTCTGTAATTTGTACCTTTATAGCGCATTAATGAAAATAATTAAGCTATCTACCTTAGGCATATTAGGTATAGAACACTTATAAAAACCCATAAGCACAAATAAATTTATTTTTTACTTGAGTTTTAGTTTTTGTCTCCCAAAGATCAAGCCCCAAATTAGCAATCCTCTAATACATTTCCAACTCATGGCTTTTAGGTACCAACCCGAGTTTCTAAAATAAAATCTGGCTTAATGATAGGACTTAGTCCCAACTCAGCCATTGACTTAGCAGGTGATACAAGTGAGCTATATGAGATATAGGAAGTTTTAAAGGTCAGGAAGATCAAACATTGGTAGACTAGAGCCAAGTGAAGATTTTATTATAACAATAATATGTGAATTTATCTTTATATAATGCTTTATAATGTTTTAAAGTGTTTCTCTTAATAAGTGATATACACAACATTTTGGGGATGCAATCGAGTATCATCTATTTCAAAGATGAGGAAACTGAATTCAAATAAATAAAACAAATATATATATATTGAGCACCTATAATATGTCAGGTACTATGTTAGGTGCTATAGTTACCAGTCAAATGGTAACTATAGTATAATTAGTATATGGTATATTTGCCGTGTAATACGTGCCATGATGGGAAAGCATAGAACAGAATAGAGGCACTAGATGCAAAAAAGGCTCCAAGCTCAGACTTTTGGAGAAAGTAAAAGTAGCATCTAAATCAGTGATTCTCAACCAGAGGCAATTTGCCACCAGTTCCTGCCTTTGGGACACTTGGTGCTGCAGACATCTTTGATTGTCACAATTTGGGGGTGGAGGGGACATGCTACTGGCTTCTAGTGGATAGAAGCTAGGAATGCTGCTAAATTCTTTCAAGCCTCACCCGCAGGACAGTCCTCCAACCCCAACAAAAAAGAATACTCCGGTCCAAAATGTCAATGGTACTGCAGCTGAGAAAAACCTTGATTCTAAGCCTGTATATACTTAGGAGTTGGCTAGGTGTAGCGGGGAGGGAAGGGTATGGCAGCAGTGGAGAAATGACAGCAGATAGTGTTCCAGGGAATAAGAGCAGCTTATGTGAAGGACCTCTACACTGATTGATTAACCAATTTTTATTTTTATTGTCATAAAATATATATGATGTAAACTTTACCATTTTAACTTTTAAGTGGACAGTTTAGTGGCATTAAGTACTTTCACACTGTCGTATAACCAATTACCACCATCTGCCTCTGGAACTTTTTCATCTTCCTAAACTATAACTGTATCCATTAAATGACAGCTCCTCATTTTCCCCTCCCCCAGCCCCTGGCAACCACCTTTCTACTTCCTGGCTCTATGAATTTGACTACTCCAGGTACCTCACATCAGTGCAATCACACAGTATTTGTTCTTCTGTAGTCAGCTTATTTCACTGAGTATAATGTCCTAAGGACTCACCCATGTCATAGCATGTGTAAAATTTTTTGTTTCTTTCAAGAAATTAATATATTCCATTGTATCTATATACACATTGTGTTTATCCATCTACCCATTGAAGGACACTTGGGTTGCTTTCACTTTTTAGCTATCGTGAATACTGTTGCTATGCACATGGATGTACAAGTATACATTTGAGTGCCTACATTCAATTCTTTTTCTTTAATAATTTTTATTTTTCAGTTATAGTTGGCAATACAACATTATATTAGGTTGAGGTGTACAACATAGAGATTAGACATCTGAATAACTCACAAAGTGATCTCCCCCAATAAATCTAGCGCTCCTCTGACACTATATGTAGTTATAACAATAGGATTAGCTATATTCTTTATGCTATACTTAATATCTCCATGGCTATTTTGTAACTACTAATTTGTACTTCATCCCCTCTCCCTTATTCACCAGCTTTCCCAACCCCCTCACATCTGGTAATCCTCAACATATTTTCTGTATCTATGAATTTGTTTCTATTTTTTTCTTTATTTTGTTCTTTAAATTCCACATACATGTGCAATCATATCGGCTTTTGTCTTCTTCTGACTTACTCCACTCAGCACAGCACCCTCTAGGTCCATCATGAAATATCTTTTCCTATCCCATTACTTTTAGTGTGTTGTATCTTTTAATCTGAAGTGAGTCTCTTGTAGACAGGTCTTGTTTTCTGATCCATTCAGCCACCCTATCTTTTGATTGGAGTATTTATTTATTTTTCATTTGGAGTACTTGTTGACAGATCTGTAGTTATTGCCATTCTTTATTTAGATTTTTGATACTTTTTTTCTCTTCTTAAAGTTCTTCCAACATTTTCTGTAATTCTGGCTTGGTGGTGATGAACTCCTTTACATTTTTCTTTTCCGGGAAGCTCTTTTTCTAATACTAAATGACAACTTTGCTGGATAAAGTAATCTTGGTTGTAGGTCCTGGGTTTTGATCACTCTGAATATTTGTGCCTGTAAAGTTTCTGTTGAGAAATCAGCTGATGTTTTATGGGAGCTCCTTTGTAGGTAACAATTGTTGTTCTTGTGGTACTTTTAAGATTTTCGCTTTGAATTTAAACTTTGGCATTTAAATTATGTGTCTTGGTGTGGGCTTCTTTGGGTTCATCGTGTTTGGGACATTCTGTGCTTCCAGGGTTTGTATGTCTTTTTCCTTCACCAAGTTAGGAAAGTTTTCTGTCATTATTTCTTCAAATAGATTTTCAATTCCTTGCTCTCTCTCTCTTCTTTTTCTGGTACCCCTATGATGCGAATGCTGTTATACTTAATGTTGTTCCACAGGCTCCTTAAACTATCTTCATTTTTCTGAACATTTTTCTTCTTGCTCTTCTGATTGGGTGTCCCGTGCTCCCCATTCTCTGTGTCACTGATTCAATCTTCCATTTCATTCACTCTGTTGATTCCCTCTAATGTACTCTTTATCTCAGATATCATATTCTTCATTTCTGACTGGCTCTTGATTATGATTTCCATCTCCACTTTTATGTGTGTGTGTGTGTTATCTCTTTGTTAAAGTTCTCACCGAATTCAACTACTCTTCCCGTAAGTTCATTGAGCATCCAGTGTTTTGAACTCTGCATCTGGTATATTGCTTGTCTCCATTTTAGTGAATTCTTTTTATGGAGCTTTGTTCTGTTCTTTCATATAGAACATGCTTCTTTGTCCCCCACAATTGACTGCCTCTCTGTGTCTGTTTCTATTGTTAGGTAGGGCTCCTAAGTCTCCCAGTCTTAGTAGAGTGGCTTTATGTAGTAGGTGTGCTGGGGGCCCCGTGACACAGTCCTGGGAAGGGTCGAGCTGCAGCCAAGTTCAGCTGCAGCCTGAGCACCTCCAGGGCCACCTGGTAAGAGTCACCAAGCATCCACATATGGCTGCCACCTGTGCTGGGCTTATAAGTGCCTCGAGGGGCCAAGTCAGAAACCAACGCTGGCTGCCACTAGTGCGGGGCTTGGGACTGCTCAGCGAGAGGTACAGGACACACTGAGGCCAGATGCTGCTTCTTTGGGTTTTGTGAGTTTTTGAGAGCTTTAATGAAAGTTCACAGCAGGAGCGAGACAGCCTGTTTTTATGGAATAAATCACTGGAAGGGGCTTGCGTGGGCTCACAAGTTGGGAGAGGCGGGGTCTCAAGGAATATCCATGTGGATGGTGACTCCGGTACCCATGGCGTCTACGTCTGCAGGCTCGGGGGGAGAGCTCACAAAGGAACAATGGCTTCTGCCTGCATCACTGTCCAGGAGAAAGCCGCCCCTCCGGCCCTTGCCCAGAGGCCCGACAGCTCAGCACCTCCTCACGTGTCCCTGGCGCCCTGTGAGCAGCTGCCCCAGCACTGGAGGTCAGGCAAGCGAGTCTGTCAGTGAGTAAGGCCTGGCGTGGGCCCTTTAAGAGGACAGTCTGTGCGCTCAACCCTCCGTGTCACTCAGCCACAACTTCCGCTGGTTTTCACAGCGATAGGTCAGTCGCTGGGACTTCTCTTCTCAGCAATGGATTCCCGGGCTGGGGACCCAGTGTGTGGCCAGGACCCCTCTCAGGTGGCGGAGGGGGCTCTGAGCCATGATAGCCCTCCCTATTCTCCATCACCACTCATGGTTGTGGAACCAGGATGTTTTGCGTCTCTGCGCCTCCCACTGTTTTGAGGTGACCCATTATTTTTGTCCCTAGCTATAGGGTTTCTATTCAGCCAGACCTCAGGTGATTCTGCGTGCTGGTTGCTCTGTAGATTTGTTATCATTTTGGTGTGGTCACTAGAGGAGGCATGCACAGCCTCTACCTTATACACCATCTTGAGCGGTCTCTCCCCATTCTTTCTGGTATATACCCAGAAGTCATTAACAGATCATTTTTGTACTGGTCAATTTCCTGGCTTTGCTCTAGTGCTTGGCATATGGTGAAAACAACATCCAAGATTTCTTCTGTCATGAGACTTACACTTTGGTGAAGGAAAACAAACACAAAAACAAGATAGTTTCAGAGAGTCCTATTAAGAAAATAAAAGGAGGTGACATTGAGTGGAATATGACTAGGAAAAGCATGATAAGCTGCAGAAGTAGCATATAAAGTAGCAGAAGCCTTTATATTTTAAGTAAAGATTCTATATTTCATCTTATGGGCAATGAAAAGTTCAGGAAAACTGAATTGCCCAAGGTCACACAGCTAATACATTCTACAGACAGGCCAGAACCCAGTACCACCACCTATCCTTGCTATACAGGATTTTTTGGAGCTGTAAAGTTGGGTAACAGCACATATTTATCAAACACAGCAACCTGCTCCATACCTGTTCGACATCTGGTCTTTTCCATCTGCTTTCATGATACTGTCCAGAATCAGCTTCATAAGTGGTAAGAGGACATATTCGTGTTCTGCTTTACCCACATTCGTTCTACACCCAGTTTTGCTGCTGGTAGTCCTCTTTGCTTATTTAAAGAGATTTTTTGACAAGTACAAGATAAAATAGTCTGGATTCTAAAAAGAAATGTCATGTTTCTCCATAGCCTAGCTCTAAAACAAATATCTTCTATTTCATTCAAAAAACTAAAAATTACATATGACTTTAGTAAGTAATATTTGATAAAATAGAGAAGCATTCTGTCTAACAGTAGGAGCACTGTTTCTTCTAACACTTGCTTTCATTCAAGGTTATGTGCAGCTTACATAAATATTACATGAAACCTGTTTTACAAGGAATGCTATGATGGTTTATAGAGACAGAAGTCCATTGGCAGAGTCTACTTTTTCAAACATTACATGCTTTTATTTTCTAGCAAGAGGAAGAGAGTGACCCTTTCTCATTGGGTAATGGAGATAATCTTTCATGTAGGATTAATACCTTAATGCAGTTAATGTGTGCAGTTAAGATTTAGCAAAGGTTCTTTGTGAAAGAATGTGTCAGGTGACAAGATTGCTACAATCCAGTTTAAAATCCAAACCTTATAAGTTATAAAACAAAGTTTATATCAGGATAAAAAATACATTCTTTTATATTCTCATTTAATCTTTCGCTACAAAGTGAGCTATTGTAGAATTAAATAGTGAGTAGATATTCTTAGCTTTAAAAATGTTTTATAAAAGGAGGCCAGTTTTACTGAATATATTTCCTCCATCACCAAATGGTTGCTGAACAACTATTATGTGTAAAGCACTTTAATAGGCACTATTAAAATTGTTATATGTCATTGTGAAGTGAAATGTTTTCCTACATATATTAGCTGATTGGTTTGGAAAAATAAAAACTACCCTGTGTAAAAAGATTTAATATGCTTTAGAGAATTTTGCCTTATTATTAAAAAATTCCATAATTACTCCAGGGGACCTCTTATTTTTTATTAATTAGAATTGACCTCAGATATAGTATTCATAAACACATTACTTAATGTAATACTACAAGATGTAAAAAGGACTTTCCAATGCCTTGCTTTTTACAGAATCTCCTTCCACCTCTCTTATAACTCCTCAGCCTCCGTTTTGCTTACTCAATATCTAACACAATTTTATCAAGCATCTGCCACTGTACTTGATGCTGAGGATACAAAGATGAAAAAGAAAGATAAGATTGCTCTTTTGTGAAGCTGACAGTCTGGTTGGGAAAACAAATGAATAACAAGAATTTTACAGGCACCATGATAAGGAGAGCAGAGGCTGGCACTGAGGCGTATAGTACGAGCATCAAAACAGGGAGAAATGCAAAAGCGGAATTAGCAGGGGAAACATCCCAGAGGAAGACACATTGATCTCGCCCCTTTGGAACTAACCCAAAAGTCTTATGATTACCAGAGAAAGAAACCAGGTTTCGAACCCAGTTCTATGTGGCTCCTCTGAGTCATACTGCTAGTACCCCATCACCACCTTCTGGTTCGATCTTGAGTTAGTCTTGCTTCCTTAAATCCATTACTTTGTGCACCTGAGGATGCCCTAGACAATGCGTCTCCTAAGCTATAATGTTATCTCCACCACTCTCAATTTTCTTTTGTTGCCCTGACCTTAGCAGATAATTTCAATTTCTAGTGAGACTGGAGCACAGTCCTAAATCCCAGCTAGTTGGTTCAGGGCCCTCTGCCTAGCCCTTGCCAAATTCCCCCATTCCCATTTTCACCCTTCTCAGGGATCAATGGGTCCAGTTCCTGGTAACTTCCATTATAAGATGAGTTCATGCTCCGACTCAAGCAGAAGTCATAAGAATTGACTAGTCTCACCTCTCACATTGAACCCTAGAAAACAAGCGCCATTTCATGAGGAGGTAGCCACATCTCTGTGAATACTGTGATTAGCATGCACTGCTACTTTTTCCCTCATTCAAAGATGGGATGTATATCAGTAAGTGTTCTTTGGTTGTAAGTAATGCACATCATTTTGAACTTCTTTAATGGAAGAGAAAAAAAAAACAAGAAGTTGAGTAGTTCATGATGTGTTGAAAGAAGTTGAAAATAAGTTTAGTAGCTCATGAAGCTTAAAGAATAATCTAAAAAACCAACATTCAGAAAAACCAGAAATAGAGTTGCTATGAGCATTGAGCAGCAGAATGAAGAGTCAGTCACTTCCAGAGGGCACCGCTGGCATAACTCTGCTTCGAACATATTTCCCAAGACTTTAGTTCTATTGAGAAGGCATCAGGTGGGCCAGGCTTAGGCCATGCATTGATCAGAAGAAGACAGCTATCACCATTGACTGTATCTAATGGAAGAGGAGTGATTCTCTAAAACAGTTGGGATCCTCTTAGCACAAAAAGGGAGAATAGATACTGAGCTGCCAAATAAAAATGTCTACTGTAGGAGGCAGTCTAGCTGCTGGGTGAGTCCTCAGAGTCCCAGTCTTGTGGGTTCTTACTCTTCTCTGAATTTGTCTGGGTAAAGTTTCAGCATGCCTTCTAACCATTTCCATGTGGGTTCCAAAGCTCTTAACATATGAACACCAGGAGTCTTTGAAGATAAAACTCTCAATAAAAATTAAGTATAGGTCATGGAAGAGAAACTATCTCTCTCCAGAATGGTACACGTTTTGAGGAATAGCCATATAAATAACAATGAGAACCAGAATCCATTAATAAATCCTCATCTAGAGTAGCTCCTTGAAAGGTTATGCCTATGCCTATCCTGACACTCAGTAGTTAATCAAATAGTAACTAGTAACTAATAATCCCTCGTCTTATAGAGCTAACAAATTTTGAGCTATTTTCCTCCTTGCATTTTTGAGTTTCTTCCAAAGAAATCATCATGAGGGCAACACTTAAAACTATATCTTTTCTGTTGGGCTCTCCTCAATAACCACCAGTGAGCATAGCCGTCTTGTGGTGTCAGCTCATTCCATCTTCCTATCTCTACTTACATAAAGGCAAAAAAGACTAAGAGCCTGCTTTTAGTCTCATCATCTTTGGGTGCATACATATTGGTCCTGGCAACGATCTCATAAGCGAATTTTTTCAAGACTTGAATATGGAAGACCAGATACTTCTCACTATGATAAAGCTCATACTGAAGAAGAAGTTGATGATGATGATAATAACAAAATGAATAGCCAGTATATATCAAGCCTTTGCTGTGCACAGTCTCTGCCCTGAGCATTTTACATACATTATACTTTCATACTAGGAAAGAGAGATAAATACAGGAGAGAGAAGCAGGAGAGAGAAGGGATAATCACTGGAGCCACGTCCCCCAGTAGATGGAAAGGAATGGGAGGATGAAATCCAGAGCTCGAGTGGAGAAATTGGCCTTGAATAAGAACAGGGAGAGTCCGTCCATTACAACACTGCGAAGAGAGTGGTAGATTTATTTTTGGAAATATGAAGGAGTTCTCTTATGATGGTTTCTAGTTTCTCAGAGAAATTTTTTAAAAATGATGGGAGAGAAAAGGATGGGTAGTTGAAGGTATGAAGAAAATTGCAGACAACAGAATCATTACTCTTAACTTTAGTGGAAACAGATAATCTGGAGAAGAGAGGGGACATTGTAAATTCCATATGAAACAAACACAAGATACCCTTGAGGTTGTGCAGAACTCTTAGTAGATGTGAGTTCGCTCAAAGGAGACTGGAGCAGGGCAAAGAGAAACAATTTTTTGTGATATTTTGGTCCTATTTCCACATCCACACCAGTAGATGGGCTTTGAGAGAATGGGTTTCCATAATTTTTCTTCAGTCCTTCTTAATTTAATAGTCAAGAAAGCAATACTATACATTTCTTTAGATAGGGTGTGTTTATCTTGTTCACTGCAGCGGCAGGAACAATGCCTGAAATATTTGATACTTACTTTATGAACAAAATGATGATTAGATAGATGAATATGTGGATAAGGAATTTATGACATTTTATGCAGTCCACATTAATGGTTTTTCTTTATAGAATTCTGTCACACATGTATAATAGTGTCATACTGGGATTTTGACCAAGCTCCTACTCAGAAATTAAAGGACATCTCATAAGGCTGTTTTCACTAGGACAAAAAGAAAATGAAATGAATATTATATATTATCTGTAGATACTTATAACCACCACCTATTGTTCTTCAGTGCACCATAGTAAGTGCCCTTCTTTAGCACTTGCAGGCTTCCTAGGAGGAATATCCTAATACTAAGTTCTTCCATGAGCAAGAAGTCTGCTAGAGTGGTCACCGAAGGGTATGTCCTACTCTTTTCTCCAAGAAGTTACTCCAGCTGAAGTGGGAATTCAGGTCACACAGCTACTCACGTTGACCTCTGCCTACCTGGTTCAACCTCTTCAAGTAGGAGGTGTTCTAGGTGCCTTCGCCACCCCCTTCCAGAGGCAGCCCCAGGGAACTGCCATGTGATTGCTGACTATACCCCTTGGATTGGTCAAAAGTGCTCTAAATTATTGAAAATCCTACCAATACAGCCAGAGACCACAGTTGTTGCTACAAGATTTCAGATGAGTGAATGCCTTTTAATGCCTTAACCCCCACCCCAACTCTTTTCAAATAATCTTTTCACACACAGAAACTCATTTTCAGAGGAAAAGCTCATGTCTTATTTGATATCCTCACCACTTAGCATAGTGTCTGTTGAAGGAATGAACACATAATTGACTAATGAATAAATATTGAATTATTCAAACAGTGACCCACCCTAGTCATTGGAATTCAATCTCTGCTCTATGATGCAGAAGAGGCAATAACATTGAATCTTTACCTCAAGGTTTGCCTTACCTTTAAACATTCTTTCCCCTCAAAATCAACAAGGCACCACAATTGTCCTCCTAGCCCTCACTGAGCAGAAAAAAAATCAAATCACAAAGGGAATCTCAGTGTCTAGTTTTGACTGATTGTGTTCAACTAACAGAGGGTAAAATCTATTCACAGCTTCTCCCAAACTCTGCAATCTCTAGAAGGCTATTCCTGGAGCTATTCCTTATGAACAACTTCAGGGCATCTCCTGCACAAGATTCCTCTTTCCAACATTCTCTTCTGCAGCCTACATTCATTTGGAAATGCTTGAAGCTAAGAACCTGGGGAAGGTGGGTGAGTACCAGCCCTGGCAAGTGTGTGTGGCACTGCTTTCTTGTGACAGCTACAGAGTTCTTCACTTTTGTTGAATATCAAAATCAAAGTAAGCATTAACCAGCCCTAAATTGTGAAATAACTAAAACACTCTACTTCCTATTTAGTTTAAACACAGGACAAATTCAATATCCTTCCTAGAGAAGCAAAGTACAAGAGGACCAGATTACAAATCAGTGAAGACAGACCATTCTAATATTTAATTTGCGATGATTTGGGGAAAAGCATATAACTTCTCCTTCAGCTTTTTCATATTGAAAATAAGGCATTTTCTTTCTAACCATTAAAGAACATGGCAATTGTTGAGATAAGAGTCATAAGCATTTGCAGATCAAAATAACGTTGAGGATCAGTTTACTTAACCAGTAACAGCTTCTCGACATTTCCTGCACTCAATTCCTCTTTCAAACATTCTCTTTGGCAGAGCCTACATTAGGAATGAAAAGCTTTTAACTAAGTGCATAGAGAAAAGAGGCATCCTTTTTAATCTTTTATAGTACAAAATTAATAACAAACATTTTTAAAACATCTATAATTAAAACAATTCATGCACAAGGAAAATAAATAACATCCCATTACTCTCCAAGGGAGCAAGAGAGGCAATGAGCCAGTTCGGAGCCAATTTCTATGAGGCAGGCCTTCTCCAAGGCTCTGCTACTGGTCTTTTCATTTTAACTCTCACAACGGCCCTTCGAAGCGGTTTTATTAGCCCACTGTATATAGAGGGGAGGCTAACTCTTCCAGACACCTAGTATGGCATTTTAATCAAATACAATTAAATATTTTTAATATTATTGTTTTTCAGATATAACCTGGGTAAGATTTGGGATCTTCTGCAATCAGAAATCTGGCTTCCTTTTCTGATTTCTAGCTAACGCTGTGGCCCAAAAGCAGATGGAGGGTAAATCCACCTCAAGGAAGCAGAGGCTGTTATATAGGAATCTCAGTGTTAGAAAGGAAGAGAAGCCCAAGTGGAGTGTGAAAATGGGAGGAAAGAGATGGAGAGAGAGGAAAACAGTTATATGTGTCAGGAGTTCCCCATCAGCATTCCACTCATGTTTCCCCAGCCCCCAGCCTGCGTCAACAAACCAGTGGGTCCTGCCAGGAAAGCCTAAAGCACAGAAATTACGTTCCCCCCTGCTATTTGTAGTTTTAGAAAAGAGATTACACCTCCAAGTGCCCTCATTGCCCACCTTCTGGAGGCAGCCCCAGGAAACTGCCATTGTCACGCAGCATAGTTTACCTGAAAGTTTGAGTTAACACCCATGAGCTGTGCTTGCCTTCCAGGTAGTGTGGAAAATATGCAGAAGTCCCTGCACGCCTCTCCATTGTTGAGCAACGTGATTGGAAATAAGACCAGGAAACTTTGCAGAGGGAGTTGCTGCCCCAAGAACAAAGAGATATCATCACCAGAGAGGCCTATGAGGCCAGGAAACTCTGATAGGGCCTTCGGCCAGAGAAGCCACTCGTCCTGAGGAAAAGACTGGTAGCAGATGCCCCAGGGGGTAACAGTGGCCACGGAAACAAGTGACGCCATCGCGACACAGGTGAGCAGGGACCCAGAGAGTAACATAAACACCTATGAACAGAGCTGCAGTAAAGACATTCACACATCAAGCTTTTTTACATGTGGCAGCCTTTTCAATCATTTATAGAAGGAAATTAATAACAAATGTTTATCCAAACATCCATAATTAAAATAACTCATGCTTCACACTCAGAGCCACCCCTCTATACACAAAATCGCTTCAAATTTAAAGTCACTGAGATACCATTTGTGGTAAGTTTAAGACTTTTCTGCAACACAGTAAGACTCATAATGATGACAATCTATGTTTTAGGAAGTAAAGCGTTTAGGAACCAAATCACGTTTTCTTTGCATGTTTCAATGGCAGTGTGAGTAAATGTGCAGGCCAACTACAGCATGATTAAAAGGCGGCCAACGCTGAGGGCATGGCTCTTTGCGAAGCAAAGAGGCTACCTGGGAATTTTCCTTCTATCAGCAAAGATCACTTGCCTCAGACAACTAAATCAAAGCCAAAAATGACTCCTCATTGCTTTCCTGCAGCATGGTTTTAGGTTATAAAACATTCATTTTCAGTTCTGTGGCCTTAACACTCTTAAAAATGGGGCCTCGCCATAGGCAGTATTTTCTCCAAATCTTGTTCTCGATAGCCAAACTTTCACATGCATGCCACCAAATTTGACTATTGTGTAAACATTATTTTTATTCTAGTCGAAGTGCTTAAGATGAGTTGAAGGGTTTGTGATGCAACAGACTAGACTTCAAAGATAAAACTTGCTATGAATTAAGAGGTAACGGTTATCATCCAATCATGACTAAAGGAAGATTGCGTGTTTACTACAACAAGTGAGAATTTTACTATGAGGATATATGGGACAGGAAATTGTTTTACTCAAATTGTGACATAGGGCCAAAAGGCAAACAAGTCCAAAGAAAGAAAACTAGATATTTTCATAAATCCTAGGAGACATTGCTCATTCATTCAACCAAAAAAATTTATTGAGCACCTACTATGTTGCAGGTAATTACCTAGGCCTAGCAATGAAGAAGAATAGTACAGATATAGAAAGCACCCTCTCTCATGGAATTTATATTCTGGTTGAGGAAACAATTAATAACCATACAAAATATAGGTTAGAGAGTGGCGAGCACTATGAAGAAAAATCAAATAAAGCAAGGAAAAAGGAAATAAGAAGAGGGACAAGGATTTTATATAATGGTTAAGAAAGTCCTCTTCTATAAGTTAATATTTGAGTAGAGATCTAAATTAAGTGAGAAAGAGTTTCATGCAAAGATCCAGAGAAAAAAGAACACTTTCATGCAGAGGAAATAGTAAGTACAAAGGCCCTGAGGTAGATGTGGCTTCGGCATGTTTGAAGAATGGCTGATAGGCCAGTATGGTTTAAACAGAATAAATAAAGGATAAAAGATGAAGTCAGAAAATTGCCAAGGGTCAGTTCATGTGAGACCTTTTAGGCCAAAGTAAGTCACTGAATTGTGTTCTAAGTGTGATAGGAAACCATCAAAAGGTCTTGAATAAAAAAATGAACCAGTTATATATCTGTTGTTTTTTTTTAATCGCTACAACTGTTGTATAGAAAATAGGTTGCAGTGAGACAAGGTGGAAACAGAAACACCAGCTAAGTGGTTACTGCAGTAGTTCAAGGAAAAAACAGTAGTCATTCAGCTCAAGGTAGTGGCAGTGGAAGTGGTCAGAAGTGGTCAGATCTGTCATATAGTTTTAAGACTGAGCCAACAGGACTTGTGAATAAATTTAATATTGAATGTGAGAGAAAAAGAAATCCAAATTGACTCTTTGGTTTTGGCCCCAGCAACAGATGGTGGTAATATCTACTAAAATGGACAATACTTGGGAAGGCTCTTATTGTGGAGACTGAGGGAAAGTGTATGTTTGGGATTTGTCTAGCTTAAGATATCCATTAAACTTCCACGTAAAGATGCTGAACTGACTACTGGATAAAAGAGTGTAGAGTTCAGAGAGACCGGTACTAGAGATAGAAATCTGAGTTATCAGCAATTGTGGCTGCTTGAGATCACTTAGAAAGTGAGGGCAAATCAGAGAGAAAAGGGTTGAAGGACTGAGTACTGGCCCATTCCAATGACTGACTTGGTGATCCGAAGGAAGCAGCTGACAAGAGGGAGAACAGACAGCCAGGAGGTAGGAGGAAACCAAGAGAAAATGTTATCCCAAAGAAAAGGGAAGAAAATCTTTCAAACAAGAAAGTGTAGTCATAGTTATCGAACGATGCTGAGAGGTTGAATAAGGTAAGGATTGAGATTTAACCATGGACTTGGCAACCTGAATGTCATTCATGACTCTGATAAAAATGGTTTTAGTGGACTAATGAGAATACAATCCTGAAAATAAATTGAGATCTATAATTAGAGCATAAGGATTATAAAGAAGAAAATAAAACTGTCTTTAATCACAGATGATTTAATTGTCTACACAGAAAAACCAAAGACTGTATAGTCAAAGTATTTTAACCAATAAGAGAGATTATCAACACTGCTAGTTATAGGATCAATATACAAGAATAGATAGGTTACTATACACAAAAGAACAGGAAGTAAAATTTTTTTAAATGCTATTTATAAACACAACAAAATATATAAGGCATTTAGGAATAAAATTTTAAAACTTTATTTAAAGAAATTAAAGACTTAAATAAATCAAAAGATAAACTATCTTTATGAATAGAGTTTTGTGAAGATGTTTATTTTTCCCATATTAATTGATATTTTGATACGATTCCAATCAAATTCTTAACAGTTTTTCTCATAGATCATGATAAGCTGATTTTAGATTTATATGGATATGCAAAAATCAAGAAGAACCAAGACAATTTTGAAGAAGAAAAACAGATATCAAGACTCATAAAACAGTAATAATTTTTAAATGTTTTAATAATTGTGTTAGAATGGACAAATAGATCAATAAAACGGAATAAAGAGCTGATAAACAGAGCCATATATACATATAGATATACAACAAGTGATGTGGGGTCAGTTTGTTATTCAAATTGAAAAAAAATGAATTGGATTATTACCTAACTATACAGAAAAGTCAGTTCCAGAAACACTGAAATGCTAAATATGAAAGGCAAAATTTTAAATCCTTTAGAATAAATTACGAGAATATATTTATGATCTCACAATAGAGAAGAATTTTTTAAACTAGACACATCAAAAGAAACAAGAGAGGGGGGGAAGAAAACCTTAAAGAAGATTGAAATATGTTACTACATTACAGATTTTGATTTCTGTGATTCAAATGATGCCATAAACAAAGTGAAAAGACATGTCACAGCCTGGAATAAAATATTTGTAATGAATATAACTGACAAAACATTAATATCCAGAATATATTTAAAAATTCTAATGTTAATAAGAAAAACAAACAAATAGAGTTTGTTAAAAAGATAGTTTAAAAAAGATATTTCAAGGAAGAGGACATCTAAAGGACCAATAAACAAAAAATAGGATGCTCTATCTCACTGGTAATCAGAAAAGTGGACATTAAAACCATACTAGGATACTTTTCAACCATCACATTAGCAAAAACTAAAAATTCTGACATTATCAAGAGATGACAAGAATATAAAGAGGCAAAAACATTTTATTCACTGCTAGTAGACGTGAAAACTGAGACAACCACTTTGGAGAGCAATTTGACAATATTTCATCAAGTCAAAAATGTGCATACACAATGACTCATCATCTAACTCTTATAAACCCACAGGAGTGTACAATGGAGACAGATAAAAGAGTATTCATTGCAACATTACCATAGCAAAAAGTTGGAACAGCATAGATGTGCCTTAACAGAAGAATGAATGAATAAACTATAGTGTATTTATGTAACATATTAATTAGCCATAAATATGAATTATGAGCTACATAATTCAACATAGATAAATCTAAATATCATTGTGTGAAAAATGAGCAAGTTATAGAAAACTATGTACAAAGTTTAATAACATAAAAGAATAACAAATGAATATATAAAAGACAGGCAGGCAGACATTAAAAGAATAAACACCAAAATCAGGACAGCGTCTCTATTACTTTGGGGCTCCAAGAAGCAGACACCAGGATGGGATTAGATGGCAAGAAAGTCCTTAGGGAAAGTGGCTGTGAAGGCAAAGGGGGAAGAAGCAGGAGGAAGCAGAAAAGCCCTTCCCACCACAGCAGGGTGACAGGGTGAAAGGCGACAGGGGGAGAAGAGACTCAGACTGCGCCGCGTTCTAAGAAAGTCACGGTCAGGAGGACGAGAAGTCCTTACGCCAAAGCCACCTAGTAGAGAAGTTCTGCATCAAACAGAAATGGGCCTGAACCCACATCCCCGCCATGCTCAGTCACTGCTGGGAGCAGCCTGGGGGACAGAGTACAGTGACAAATTCAGAGGAGACATCTGGGACCATCTTCGACCACGCCTCCTGCAGCAGCAGGTCGCATGGCTCGGCTTTCGTGGGCACATCAGCTGTCTCTGGGTCGGAGGGTAAGGGGTGGGGTGGGGTGTGATCAGGAGAGAGATAAAAGAGCTCTTTGTGTTTGTAACGTTTTATTTCTGAAGCTAGGTGATGGGGACATAGACTTCGCTATGTCACTCTCTTTATCTGAGTGCGGAGAGAAGAAAAATGGAAAGAAACAAGTTGATACACTGCATTTAGACGAGGCTTTCCCAGAACTCTGCTATAATGTGGAGCACTGCATCGGGATTAAGGGTTAAGAGATATTACAGCCTTCTTGATGCTGATCCAATTTATGGGGAAATTTGAGACATGAAAA
The DNA here is from genome assembly GCA_003508835.1 of Eonycteris spelaea. Lineage (NCBI taxonomy): Eukaryota > Metazoa > Chordata > Mammalia > Chiroptera > Pteropodidae > Eonycteris > Eonycteris spelaea. The sequence continues at coordinate 1,779,117 of PUFA01000189.1, forward strand.
AGAAAATGAAAAGCGAGCTGATCATCTGAGAGCGAGGAAGAGGGAAGTGGTTTTGGAGGTTTGAGGAGAGTGGAATTGCCAAGGATTCCCAAGAGCTCACTTGAGGTTTGTGGTCAGAGATTCAAAATGAGACCAGCCCGCATGGTTGTGTGCTTTCTACCAACCGCTAGCAGCTGCTCAGACGTAGGCGCGAGATTGGCTCAGAGGATAGAGAACTGTGTTTAACCAAAGCAGGGTTTTACCAAGGGTGCAACGAAGAGGGGTAAGATGGAGAGATTTGAGGATCCCGGGAAAGGCAGTAGGATTATAGTGATGGACTATGGTAAGTGAGGTGATGCTATCATTTAACTCTTTTCTTCTTTTCTCAGTATCTTCTGTAAGCTGGAAGTTAGAGCTGAAAGCTTGATTAGTTTCAGTTAAGCATTTTTGGCACAAATACTTTAGGCAATGCTGTGAATTTCATAAAGTATCGCATCAGTAGGCACAAAAGTTTGGTTGTCCCACTATTTTTGAGGCTAAGGTGGATCTCCATGAGAGCAGTAAATGTCTAGAGTAATACCTTGCAAATAGCTCATTTTGGACAAAAAAAAAAAAAAAATCCAGAAGTCAGACGTATGAGGCAAATACAAAAGATTGGAAGCCTGCTGTTTCTGAAGGTTAAGGAATTTTTACATTGAAGGACTCACAAGGCGGAGAGAGTTTTACAGTCATCGTTAGAAGTGCAAGACCTCAGTGCAGGGGAAATTGTGGAGCATTGGAGGAAGTTATGCAGTATTTTATCTCCTTCCATTCTTATTTTAAGCCTGAAACTAAATGACTGCCAGACCAAAGATCTTTTTCCCAAAAACTATCCATGGACAAGACTAAGTATAATTTCATATATGACTGCATACTGGCAAACCAACTAGTTGTTGGATTAAATCTTAAAAATAACATCAAATGTTTGCAGAAGCTCCTGCTGCTTTTTGTAAAAGGACTGGGCGGGCAAAGGCCAAAGAAAGAAATGATTAAAATGCATTTTATATAGTATGTCAGGTTGCTCATAGATAAAGTGATGTCAGCATTCACTTCGCTAGCAAAAATTAACTTGTAACACATATTTCCTGTACCTAGATTTTTGTCATTGGGCAAGCAAAAATTAATTTCCACCTGCTTTATTTTGCGTACCTACTTTTAAGAAGCAGAAGCAGACTTTCTAAACTTAAGGGCTGCCTGATCCTGCCAGCAGCAATACAATTGTCAACTGTCATGCCAGGGTGGGAGGCCGAAGCCGGAGAGCTGCTTAAACCAAGGGTGTACTCTGGGATTGTCACAACTACGCATACATAGCTCAGGCTGTGCCATTTCTGTACTGTATTCACTGCGTTGGACACTACTAACATAGGCTGCAAGGCCAAGAGGAATCATTTTTGAACCCAGCTGCATTTCTGAATCACCAGGGAGCTTATGAAAATTATGGAATCCAAAATCTCCTCTTAATGCAATTATAATGGAAAATCCGTGAAGGCAGAGTCCTATTAGCAGGTCTTACTAATAGAGAAAATCCCCACAAAAATGGAACCATTCAATTCCCTTTGCTTTCCTCACCTGTAGGAACTCTGGCTCATTATCAGTCAGTCCCTATACCTTCTGATTAGATTAAGTGCTCAGAATTCTCTACGAAACGTTAGTACTCAGATTCCTCTCCAAGAGGAAATCTTAAACTGCTCATGGAAATACTGTGAAGCACAACTTGGCAGTCTCTGGTGCACTAAAAGACAAAGAAATAGTGTGTCGTTTTTTAAATCAGACTTTACATTTAGCCTTTCTTTGTTACTTCGGTATAGATGGGTTCTTTAAAAAACAACATATCATTGGATTTACTGTTTTATCTCAATTTATTGCTCTCCATCTTTTGGTAGATAAGTTCATTGTCCACAATTATCTTGAAAAGTAATACAGTTAATTTTACTTTCCATCCTCTCCAAGTTTTTACTTGTAACTTTTGTGATTTCACCTATTTTGTTACTTTTATTGTCTGGGTCAATTTTTTTTTTTAATTTCCTCCCCTCTCCCTGCCGACATTAATTAGGAAATTCACCTATATACTTTTCAAATTGGCTGATGACATATAAAATGTAATAATCATTACCTCCATCAAGATATTTTATTTGCCAACAGTTTCCCAACCTTAGAAATGAAATGAGATTCCTTTTACTTCCTAGCTGGAGTCCCTCTTTTTTAGTCTTGCCCTCAATTTCTTCCCAGATTCTACCAAGATAGTTTAGAATTTCAGCTCTTGGCTGTCACTTAGTTTTCCCTTATGTGTCTCTTCTCTTTTGAGGTTTCTTTAGCACTTGTATTGTAATTTTCCAGTAATATTATCATTATCCAGCGAGGTAGATGGTAGGTAGAGAGATGATAGACGATAGGTAGATAGATGATAGATTAGATAGATGGATAGATAGATAGATAGATAGATGATAGATGGTAGAAAGAAAGAAGAAAAGGGAGGAAAGAAAGTTAATTGACCTTTTTTCTTGTTGAGAGAAGAAATATTTACCTTCTTTTCCATATCACTAATATTTTTCAGGTTTTCTTAATCACATAATCTACTTGATGGAATTCATTCTATTTTTCTATTTGCAATTTTCTTTGTCAACAATTTTCTTCAGATAGTGTACATGAGAGAGATACCTTCTATTTGCCCAACAATATTTTATCAATTTATACAAAGCTTAGATCACAGTCCTCTTGTCTCAAAAGACTGTCTTTCAGCTCTCAGAACAGCAAAAAAAAAAATATATATATATATATATATATATATATATATATATATATATATATGATGCTAGTCCTCTTTGAGTCTAGAAATCTAAAAGGTTTTATGATGATTCTTAGAATTCAGAAATACATCAAGATATATTTAGGTTGTGACTTAATTTTTTTTATTATGCCTGAGTCTTGTAAATCTTAATGTATGACATCATCTTTTTTCACTGTTTTTAAGCTTAGAGAAATTTTCTTCTAGAACTTATGTAATTTTACTTCCCCACCTCCACCACATCTATAAATTTTCTACCAAGTGGAAGTTCTATTATTCACAAGTTAAGCTCTCTGAACCTATCTTCCAAGTCTATATATTTCCCTCCTAATTTCTGTCTCTGTGTTTTTTCTCTACATAGTAAGATATGTATCTTCCCGAACTCTCAGAAATGAAATTAAAAACTCTAAAATTAAAACTGAGAGTTTTTAATTTTAGAAACTGTGGAGGTTTTCTATTTCCAGAAAGCCTTTTTCTGTAATGTTATTGCATCTCTTTGAGGGTTCTCATTTTTGGGGGGGGGGAAGTAAAGTTTTTTTCCATCTTCTATTAGCTCATGTCACCTGGTTACTGTGTTTGGACCTCCTCCATCAGGTCCAAAGGCTCTTGAGAAGGGTGTAAATTTTTGCCTCTCTACCTCCAAAATATACTCTAACTGCAACCACTTCTCATCACCACCCCTACCCCACCCCCACCCCTGCTAACACCCTAATCTAATTCACCTGAATTTCAGCAATAGTCTCTGAACTGGCTCCAGCTTCCACATTTGCCCGCACCTCTCCACAGCAGCCAGCATGATCCTTTTAAATCTGAAGTCAGGTTGTTTTATTTCTGTGCTCCTTTTCCTGCAGACTTCCCATTTTGCCCATAGTAAAGGCCGAAGTCTTACAGTGGCCTACAGAGACTTATGAGATATGGCCTTGCTTATCTTTCTCCTCTCCTGTTACCCTGCCTCAGTCTTCTGCTGAAACTAGAAGTGTTACATCCTTGCTTCTCTGAAAGGTGCTAGAATGCTCTGTGTTAGGTATTTGCAATGGCTGTTCCATCTTCCTGGAGAGCTTTTTGGTCTCGTCTAACTCCCTCACCAGCTTCAATTCTTTACTCAAATGGCATCCTCTCAATAATACCTGCCATGACTACTCTATTTAAAACTGTAATTCATTTGACCTCACCCCAACACTTTTATCTCTTTTATACTGTTTTATCTTTACCATCTTACATGATTTACATATTTATTGTGTTTATTATTTATGTGTGTCTCTTTTTCCTGCTAGAATGCAAGCTCCATGAAGCAGAGATCTTCGTTTCGATATGTCTGAGTGCCTACAACAGTGCTTGAAACACATTGAATATTTAGCAAACATTTGTTGAATGAACATTGAATAAATGAGTTTTTAAACTATTCCTTGTCTAAAACCCTTTATCTGGGTTTTCGGGGCACTTATTTTTGCTCCTTCTCCTTTGTGGCATTTATTTCTTCTAATATCTGACAGTCCTGAGACAGCCATTCATCTTTATCAATGAAAGCAGCTGGGACAGCATACCCCTGTGAATACAAAGGCCTGTCTTCCCCAGTGGGAGGACTGGCTGTGAGCCTTTCACGAGGTGCCTGGAGGCAGAGCGGACATGTGCACTTGGACTACAACCACACCCATCCCAGCCGTCACTGCTTCTGTCATCAGGCTAAAAAGATGAGCTACATCTTTTGTGCCTTGTCTGAGTTTAGCTTGAGCATAAACACGTGAGACCAGGAATTCTGTTTGTATATTGACAATGGGAGAAAGCGTGAAGGAACCACAAAGGAGGCAAGACTAGCACATGTTTTGAAGATGCCTCTTCAACTACTCACTTCAGTGGGGCCCTTTTGTCCTTTCCATATGCTGCTGTCTCCAAGTCTCCAAGAGGAACCAGCCCTCTCCATGGGGATAATCTGCCACTTCAGATTCTGGTGCCCGTGTGGCCTGAAGTGCCCTTGGTCTAGATTACTCCTGAGCATAATCCCATCTCTTCACGATCTCCAGAAATTCTCTACCAAATTGCTTGGTTTGGCACTGGCCCAGCCTACATCACTTTCTTCACTGCCTATAATGAATCTATTCCCTTTTATGTGTTTTGGAGGTAGCACCCCTTGTGAAGAAACTTCCTGTGTACACACTGAGAATGTCGTCTCTGGGATTCCTGAGACATTGTTACACAACATACCACAGTCATTGTCCACACCATACTCAAAACAATGAATGGAAAGATGTGAAAGCTGATTTGACATCAGAATGATTCTCCCACTCACCACAAAACCTCAGAGTCGCATATCTGATGTACATGTCTTATGATTTTGTAGATCTGGTTTATCTCGGAAGTCTTTAAAGAGATTATATAATTTTTTTTACTTTAATATGGCTTTGCATTCACAATACCCAAAAGACAATGACAAAATTGATTTTTATAACACACTCAGCCATTTAAAAATACAATGTATTTTATCCTTGGCAATAACTAGAAAATGATAAACTGACAGTTTTTAAATGTGTGTCAAATTTCCTTTGTCATCACCAAATTGAAAAATATTTCTAAATGCATTACCTGGCAATAACTGACAGTGACTTTAGTGTTCTCAAATCTTTGATTCAAATATGTCAGAAATCTAAGGAAATGAACTTCAGATAAATTTCTTGAAGGTGAAAATTTTCTTATAGATTTAATTCATTCTAGTGGTTCAATGGCTCCTTGTTTTCCCAATTGTAAAATAGAATAAACATGAACTTGATTCTATTATAACAAAAGTGATACGATGTTATACATGAATAGTTACTGCAGGCACAGTATTCACAGAAAAGCACAGTTGTTACAATGTAGATAGGGGCTGCTCTTGAAAGAGAATGTGAAGCTCTCCAAGTGACAATTTACATGTTTCTTCAAGGCATTGATCTTACCTTAAAACAAAGGAAAAAGCAATGTTCATTAACAAAGTATGTCGCTGCCTACACAGCTTAATTTGAAGGTTGCCCCAAGCTGCTTCCTTCAATGGTGTGCCATGTTGCTTGGAATCCACAAAATCTGACCCATTCCTTAAGCCTTTTGGAAGGATCCTGGTAAATATCAAAAAAAAAAAAAAAACGTTTCTTGGGAGAAAAGTAGAGCTCAGAGTTGGGAGAGGTCGTAAAGGTCATGCACGCCTGATTTTTGCTCCAATTATTAGCTATATAATCTCCAGCAATAAATTCTCTCTTCTATTTAAGGCTCTCATCAACAAACAATCCCTCAAACTCTCTTAAGAAATAAAGAGAATTCATTTTAATTCACTGAAGTATCACAGAAACCTAAGAAAAGGCCCCGAGGCCAAAGGTTGGGTGGAATTCAAGGTAGCTGTGGAGAGCAGTCTCTCTCTAGTCTCCACTTCTCTCACCACTCCTGTGCTTCTGAGGATGCTTCTGTCATTCTCCCTTCTATTGTTTGTTTTCCTCTACTTATCTGCCTTAAACATGACCGTAAATGGTGGCCTCTTCCTTAGGCCTGTAGATCCTTAAGACTTACTACTGAATTTTTTGGTTCCCTCTCAGAAGAGAGAATATCAGATCGTGGTATCACATCTTTTCTGGTCAGGCCATCCCTTGAGTGTTGAATCACTGGAAAGCAAAGAGTGGACCAATCCTGAGCCAGGGGTTCACCTTGGCCCAACACTTATAGCCAGGGGAACGGGGTTGCACAGGCAAAAGGTCCATCTTAACAGGCCAGGCGGCAGAAAATAAAATCTCTACGACACTTTCTTCATGTCCTCTTCTCTGAAAAATGTGGTTAAGGAATCTGTTTCACAAATTTCCCTTGGAATTGAGGTACTTTATTGACTTTTTACTTGAATAAATAAACTTAGAATGGTCTGTTGCCCTGTCAGTGCCTTTTGGCAAATGCCACCAACTTCATTCACTTAATTCATTCATTTAATTAGTAGACATTACTGATGGTGATTGTGTTCACATTCAATCTGCATTGCAACACCAGCATATGTGAAAGCATCTCACTGAGACCAACTTAAGGGCTCGTGTTGTAGTTTACAGCATGCTTTCACATGGCCGCCATCATTTCATGTGGCCATCTGTGGTGGCCATGTGCACTACGTGGGCCTCTCTTCCAAGGCCTCATGTCCTGTTTCTGCTGCATCTTCATTGTCCCGAGGGCAGAGCTCTGCTCACCTGGCCTCAGATGGGCTGGCGCTGCTTCGTTAAGACAGAAGGCTGCCAGTCATGTGATTCATGATTTGATTGTGATTTTTAAAATGATAAAAGATAACTCCATAGGTGATCCCAGTGTTTACTGAAGGAAAAAATCAGCAGGAGAGGGACATTCTGGGAAGTCAGAGGGCTGGAGAGGCAGTGACCCAATCCTCAAGTACAGGAGAAAACTGAAGAGATTAATATAGCTCAGAAACTTTCTTGTTGTTTCTTAATTATCTAAAGCTTAAGAGGTTACTTCTTACCCTTCCTTATTTCAAAATCTCAATATCTTCCACTATGAAGAAAAATCTTGAATAGCTATTATCATATTTACATCACCTCATAGGTGAACAAAAAAAAAAGTAGGCATTTGCCTTCTTGTGGCTATCTTAAAGCAGCAGGTGGCTTGCACAGGGTGACTGTTTTAAAATCCCATCCAGGTGATCACTGTGTTCCTCTGTGGGTTTTCCCTATTTAGAAAAGAAACATCAAATATAATTGGACCAGTGAATTATTTCCAGGATTCACCTTTAAGCACAAATTTTAGGCAAACAGTATAAAAGCAATGTAACAGCAATAATGAAATGTGTTTCGTATCAGCTTCTCAGTTTCCAAACTCATCAAATATTGAAGTTCTTGGAGCAAAAACCAACCCTCCAAATCTGAAACATTTATTTGGAACTGCACTCAGAACACAAAGAGCTAGGAAAGGAAAGGAAAACAGGTCAATATGACCACAATGTTCTGTTTCTCCCAGAATGTGTGTCTGAAAAAGAAATACCGGCAGGCAGGCAAATGGAACTGTGCCTGGCTGGGCCTTTTGTTTTCTAGCCCATCAGACTACCTGGCTCTGTGCAAAGGTAGCAAGTGTGGAATGAGCGCCCTTTTGGGACCACCGCCTATGGAATCAGGACCAAGGACAGCTGATCTTGCACTGCCTCTGCCCTTCAGTAATTGTGAGACTTGTGTGCGTCATTTGACCTCCTCATCAGCTTGTCTTAAAATGGGATCGAACAGCAGTTGCTGGTCTGTTTACTTCAGTTGAGCCCGGAAACTGTCACAGCCTCCCTCCCACCATGTTCTGTCTTTCTCTCGTCTCATTGCATCGGTAGATCCACCCAGAACAATGATGTGTGATGATGATTGCGAAGGTTCTGATTTATTCCTGACTCTGATGAGATCGCTTCGAATGGTTCCAGTTGAGCATAATGGTGGAGTTAGCATTAACATGTTTATTTTATAATGTTGAGGAAGTATCCATTTAATGCTATTTACAAAAATATTTTGTCAAGAATAAATTTTGAATTTTTTATCAAATGCCTTTTTAGCATCAGTGAAGATGATTGTATTATTTTTGTCTTTTGATCTATTAATCTATTGAATAAAATATTTTCAACTACTGAATCTTCCTCTCATTCCTAGAATAACCTGACTTAGTACTAGTCACATTTTTAAATATTGAATTATATTTTATTTTATTTATTTTATGTGTCTGTCTTCCTTACACCAAACTAAAAGTTCCTTGACATTTATTATCATCTCCCGCATGCCAAGTAAAGTGACTGGTAGCTGAGAGGTACTTAGAATATTTGCTGAATTAATTAAATAAAGTGCAGGATCCCAATAACTGTTTCTTGAAGTCTTCCCCATTCCATTTCCCTGGAAAAACATTGCAAGTGATTAGCATTGTCTTAATCTATTACTCTGGTCCCTCTGATGGGTGCACTGCTTGGTCAGGGGTAATGTATTTGCAACTACAATGCAGCAAATAGAAAGATGATGGTTTCCTATTGAATCTACTTATTGGGAGTCATATCATAATACTTGCAATCCTTTCACACACACACACACACACACACACACACACACACACACACACACACACCGGAACTGGCAGAGCATAATAGTAGCACCCCTTTTCAGATAGATTCTCATTATCGCTGCTGAAAAATATTCTTTAATATTGTAATTCCTGCAGGCTACCTTTCCTGATACTAAAGACTCTGAATCCCCAATTCTGTTCCTCATGCACAGTACCTAGGAGCCAGATTCAAATTTTTACTACATCTGTCAGGTTTCAGTATGCTCCTATGGCTGAAAATACAGAGTCACCCTAATCCTTTGGGAAAGACACTACCATTGTTTATATTTTGAAAATTCATACCTCTTTCAATTTAAATAGGCAAACAAAAGCTAGATAATCAAATCAAGCCCTGATTCCAGATCTTTATTTATACACTGATGTAAGTGTTCAAATACCACTGTGAACTTCCATTGCAAACAGATTACTTTTCAATGATTAATAAAGTTCCAAACAGAGAAACTAAAATAAGAAATTGCTAATATGTTTATAGAAATAAGTTTATAGGAAAAAGTCATTATCTGGAGAAGTTAGAGCCTCTATGATCATGAGTCTTCTTTATGGCAGACACTCAATAATTAAGCAATTCTAGAGCTGGAATGAAACTGGAAGCGTCTTTAAGAATGCTAAATGAGAAAATAGAGGTGAAATGTATACACAAGAGCCTAATACAGAACCCAGCATGCTGTAGGCACCCCATAAAGGTTTGAATTGAATCTATTTCGGTTGTCACTCTTTTAAAAACAAGTATTTTAGATAAAATCTCTGCAACAAGAAACATTTTCCCCATAAATCAAAGAATACAGATAAGCAAGCACATACCTTAAACACAGTAATTGTACTGCATAAGTAGGCAGAAAGCAGCACCGGATTCAGAGTCAGAAAATCTAAGTTCGGGTCCCAGTTCCACCACTTAACCAGCTGTCTGACATTGGATACTTCACTTAACTTGTCTAAATATCCACTTTCTTACTTGTGAGAATGAGGATAACAGCATCTCATCACATATATATAGTATTGTATTAAGTGCAAAATCAAGTGACACAATTCATTGGAAAGAACAGTGTAAGCCTAGGGTGCCACTGCAATTGTTATTGTGCCAGTGTAGTTCTGCCCTGCAAACACTGTGAAGAGCGCGTTTGGAAAATGAAGGATAAAGTCATCTGCCACATTATAGGAAATTTCAACGGACATGAAAATCCATACATGCCTATATGTAGTTTCCCAAAGGCATACCATATTGCAAGAACAACAAATCATTACAAAGCAGATACAACAGATAAATTTTGCTCTTAACACAGTGAATATTTCAGGGTCCACACTGTTTTCATCCAAGAAGATTGCCTAGGGCTTAAACTAAACAGCTCTAAAGTAGCAAGTAGACAAAAATATAACAATGACCTTAAAAACCATTCTGGGACTCACCAGTGACGTTCCTCAATTTTGGAACCGTTTCGCAAATATTTTGAAAATGACAGATAAATTGGCTGAAATGTAAAATTTAAATCAGTTTTGGGTAGGTTGATATAAATAATTTTGAAAAGAAATTAAATATGTGTCACCTAATTTCAGAAAAACATGCAAAGGCTTTAAACACAAAAGGCTAAATCACATCAAGATACCTTTGAAGTAATTGGACGTTTTATTTTTTCACAATAAAATGCTAAACTATGAAACATGGTTTCCTAGTAACACCAGTAATACCAGGTAAATGAAATAGAATTCAGCTTAGAGCAATCAGCAAGCATTCAAGCTCCAACGAAAGGGTCAAAATCACTTGGCTGTTTTGCTTTTTCATTTCCATTATCATAAAAATAAAAACAAAATAAGTTGACTTTATAAATGTAAAATTACTTTTTCAAAATTTGGAGGAAACATTGAAGTGGTGCCCCAATGTTCCTTGGGCAATCTTGGCCTTTCTTGGTCAGTGTGTGATTATCCTCAACAAGGTTGCCTTACCTGCAGAAGGAAGCCTCTAACATGGCACAAGTTTTGAGGGCTGAGACCAGTGTCATCTCTGCTCACTGATATCTGAAACTCCACACTTAGAAGACATCTTTGTGTTTATTTGTCTGGGGCTTTTTATCTTGTTTGGTTCTTGCCTGTTATGGAAGGCTTTGTAGTCCCAAATTTTAAAAATGGAAATATTCCAATGTTCGCCCTTGTGTCCCAAGTATAAATTCTTTAACCAGATTAAATGCTAAATATGTATTTTTTAAAAAGCAGAAACTGAAAGATAAGAGGTATAATAACTCAGTTTGGTAACTACTGCTTCTAAAATGTAGAGTCTGTACTATTTCATAATACCACAGGAATTTAATGCTGAAATCATTTTTTAAAAAATCTATTGACATAATTTTTCTACTATACTGAAAAAAAATCTGTGATAGCCATGACCGGTCAGTCATCTACCACCAATCACTAGCAGACAACAATGTGCTAAGTAAAGAAATAATCGTGGAAAAACTCAGAAACATGATCACTTAAACATTTTTATATTTATTGCTTTTGACATATAGAGACTGGCAGAAACATCATATTTTCTACTGTAAAAATTATTGTTCCTTGACAGTAATGATGTAACATGTGTTGTGCAAAACACATCATGTTATATAAGGAAGCACAATGTTTGTTCATGTTTGAGAATATGCAATGCCTTAGGCACAGCAAGCTCTATTTGTTATCTATCAAAATCTGTTCTTCCTGAAACTTTTTCCTTCCTGGAAGATCCCTGTTTTTATTTTTTTTTTCACTTGTCTACACTACTTCCTGTGGTCAAGTGCTCAGAAAAAAATATTCTAAAATCCTAGGTGAAGAGTAAATGCAGATAAGTCTGTGCCTTCATAGTGACCCCTCACCAGCGAATAGCTTAGAAATGGGTGTGTGGTATAATGCTGATCAATGAAACATGAGAGTCTACTGTGGAGCCTTCTTCAGTGATTTAAAAACAGATGAGGAGAAAACAGACTCTTCTATACTGGACAGTGTTTGATTGGGTGCAATGCCGGGAGCCACTGCAGCTATCTTATGACCAAGAACACCGTCCTAAAGAGGAGCCAATATACCAGAATAGCAGAATGTGAAAACAGGAGAAACTCAAACCCTTTCCATCATCGAGCTGCCCAATGAACCAACTGGAACTGCTCTGCCTCTCAATTTATTTCCTAAAATAATCCATATTTTTACATTCAAGCCAACTGAGTTGGGATTTTCTATTATTTGCAGCCAAAGGTAGTCTAACTACTATAGAACATATGCTTATCACAGCAAAGCATCTGAGAACTCTTTCATAATAACTTGGTGGATTTCACAAAGAAAAGTGGATTTTAAGAAAAATTAATTTGATGGGTTAATAGATGGTTAAACAGTTGAGGGAAGTCTTTAGTAGTATGTCTTAAGAGTTTATTTTGCATTTAGCTTCTCCAGTTGAATATTTTTTCAGCAACAAATAAATACATAGAAGACATAAAATAATAGATGACTTAGCAGAGAGGGATAACGAATATGCTAGATGGCAGAATCGAAATTCAAAATGTTTCTTCCCAAAGAATAGTATGACCATACAATACTTCCATCCTACCTCAGCATTCTCTTGAACAATTACCTATCTCAGCCATCTTATCAATGAAGTTTTTTTCTCACCTTCCAGTCCTGGGCACAGTTTAACATACACATTCAATCCCAGTCTCACCCTTTGCTTCTACCACTATTATAGTTCCCACCATACCTTAAAAGATATTTGTTTATTTATCTGTATATGTGAGGTCCTGGAAACCAGAAACCATGCCTTATTCATCTTTGTACCTTCTGCCTCTCATTTGGTGCTATTGGTGGAATAACTACATGCATAAATAAATAAGTGAATAAATGAACAATTAAATGGATTGATTTAAAGAAACAGCTTTACTTTTGTGAAGCTGAAGGACAAGAATAAAAGAAACAAAATTGAAAAGTTAATGAAAACTATTGATGACCAGGAAGAATTCTGAGTTCAGACCCGAATACAACAAATTATTAAGAAACATTTCAGAAGACTGTTTGCTCTCCTGATTGAGCCTCTCTCTGCTTCACTTGTAACTTGTTCACATATGTGTGTACGCTTGCACAAACACAGGACAGAACATTATAGACGGTTGCAATGTTCCACATTCTTGAACACTTTCTTTGCAAGAGCACTAACCAGCTTGAATTATACTTTAAACCCAATTACTGTGCCTTTGCAGTTACTGTGAAAATCACTGGTAGCCTGGACAGAGTAACTCTACCCTCCTGCCTCTTTGAGAAGTCCTGTGCCCTGGTAGTGGCAATTTGGAATGAAAATCTAACCCCTAGATAATTGTCTTCAACAGACTGTTTAAAATATTTCAGTTTCCAATGTCTTCAGTGCTGCTCCATGTTTTCCTGGCACTAATGCACATAAACATGGTAACATTTGAGAGATAAGATTTATGCTAATTTTTAGCCTTATAAACTAAATATCTTTGACATGTTTTCTAGAAAAACTTAATAATTCGAAAGAAAGCATATATGTTAAGAATCAAAGCAACTTATCTAATTACTTGAGGGGGAAATACAGGTGCTTGGTTTCAGAGTACAGAAAGGATGGAAGGAGTAATCTGCCAACATTTCATTCAAACTCAAAAGCCTATTTGCTAGAAGTTAAAAAACTAGCTCAATCCAACAACATGGAATATCTGTCTATTTCTTGGTACCTTCTTTGATTTTGTTAAATAAGGTCTTATAGTTTTCATTTTGTAGGTCCTTCACGTGTTTAGTTAGATTTATTCCTAGGAATTTTATTCTTTTTTGTTGCAATTGACAAAAAAATTCTTTTTTCCACTTCTTTTTTCTGACACTTCATTATTAGAGTATAGGAACACTATGGATTTTTGAACATTGATTTTTGTATCCAGAAACTTTATTGTATTTGCTTATTGTTTCTAGTAGTGTTCATGTGGAGTCTTTAGTTAAAATGATCTTATTACCTAAAGCATTATACAGATTTAATGCAACCCCCATCAAAACCCATCAGCATTTTTTGAAGAAATAGAACAAAAAATCATCAAATTTGTATGGAAGCACAAAAGACCCTGAATTGCCAAAGTCATCTGAGAAAAAAGAACAAGGCTGGAGGCATCACTCTGCTCGACTTCAAATTATACTACAAAGCGACAGAAAAACAGATACACAGACCAGTGGAACAGAATTGAGAGTCCAGAAATAAACCTATGTTTATATGGGCAAATGGTTTTTCAACAAAAAAGCCAAAAACATACAGTGGAGAAAGGAAAGCCTCTTCAATAAATGGTGCTGGGAGAACTGGAAGGCCACCTGCAAAAGAATGAAACTAGACTGTTGTCTATCACCACACACCAAAAATAACTCAAAATGATTAAGGACCTGAATATAAGACCTGAAACAATAAAGTGCATAAAAAGAAAACACAGGAACTAAATTCATGGACCTTGGACTTAAAGAGGATTTTATGAATTTGACCTCAAAGGCAAAGGAATAAAAGCAAAAATAAATGAATGGGACTACATCAAACTCAAAAAGCTTTTGCACAGCAAAAAAAACCCATTAACGAGGTAAAGAGACAAGTATCTGAATGGGAAAATATATTCGCAAGCAATGCCTCCAATAAGGGCCTAATATCCAACATATATAAAGAACTCATACAACTCAACAACAAAACAAAGCAATGCAATCAAAAATTAGGCAGAGAACCTGAACAGACCCTTCTCTCTAGAAGACATACAAATGACCAACAAATATATGAAAAGATTCTCAACATCTTTAGCTATTAGGGAAATGCAAATAAAAACCACAATGAGATACCATCTCACACCTCTTAGAATGGCTGTAATCAACAGGACAAGTAATAAAAATGCTGGAGAGGATGCAGAGAAAAAGGAACCTCATACACTGCTGGTGGGACTGCAAATTGGTACAGCCACTGTAGAAAACAGTATGAAAGTTCCTCAAAAAACTAAGGATTGATCTACCATATGATCCAGCAAAACCTCTGCTGGGTATTTACCCCAAAGACTTGAAAACCCATATCAGAAAAGATATTTGCACACGGATGTTCATAACAGCATTATTCACAGAGGCCGGGACATGAAAGCAACCGAAGTGTCCTATGATAATGATTGGCTAAAGAAGCTATGGTACATATTTACAATGGAATATTACTCAGTCATAAGAAGAGATGAAATACTGCCATTTGCAACAAACTGGATGGACCTCGAGATACTCATCATGCTAAGCAAAATAAGCCAGACAGAAAAAGTTGAAAACCACAAGATATCACTTATATGTGAGATGTAAACCTAAAAGCAACAAATGAATAGGACAAACAAACAGAGACTCAGGGACATGGACAATAGACTAGAGGTTACCAGAGGGTAGGGGAGCGGAGACAAGGGAAGAAGAAAGTAGATGGGGTAAAGTGGTCAAATATGCGGTAACAGAAAGAAATCTAACTATGGGAGGGGATCACACAATGCAATATGTATGTCTTACTGTTGAATTGTACACCTGAAACTACTGGATTTCATTAACTAATGTCACCAAAAAATTAATTAATTAATTTTAAAAAATAAAAATGGGCTTACAAAATCATTGACTAAAAAATGAAAACCATTATCAAAACAAGGCTCCCGGGTAGCCTCTGCCCCTGGAATGAGTTCTCAGTAAACATTCATGAACCTCCTTGTTGAGATTGTGTGGTAAAATCAAACTGCCAATTGGTGTGAAAACTGAACCCCTGAAAATTCACGAATGGGCCCTAGAGAAGACAGATTTAAATTGTTAGTTAGAATTTAGAAAATGTGACTACAAAGCACGTGAGTAGTTATTTTCATTAGGCTTAAATGATCCGCTCAAGAGGTCACCAAACTCTGTTCTCCCAGCCTCTGGTAACCGCTGCCTCTTTCAACTGGAAGTGAAAATTATTTATAAGAAATATAGTGTTTGGAGATAGCCAGGATAACAGCTTCTCTATGTCATGTCTATGATTCGTAGATTTGTGCTTTAAGGTGTGTTCAATACAGATAAAGGAAGAATGAACATTACACTAAACTACGCGTAAATATGTGATGGAATACAGAAAAGGTTTAAATATTAAATTTTAAAACTCTATTCAGTAATAACTCAGAGAGGTCATATTCTGTATACTGTTATATATTTTATGCTATGTATTTATTTTTTAAAACTCACACATGCCAGAGTCCTGCACTCAAAATATCTTATAATATCGTCCTAAGAGAAGCATAATCTAATGGGTAACAGAACTGGTTCTCAACCTGTTTTCAATCACAGAATATTTAACATGATCTAGTCACATCACGTGCCTACGAACCTTGGGCCTGAGCATGATGCCAATGCAATAAGACCTCCAGGGAACCTGGAAGTAGCTGAGTGTATTTTGCATATGGCAGATGGGCCAAAGGGGCAGAGGGCAGACTCTGGAGGTTTTTAAATATTAGCTCCAATTTTTTTGATGTCATATATCAAGAAGTGGGGTCTTCATCCCTTCCCCATGAACCCGGTCAGGCCAGTAACTGTTTCAATCAATAGAATGGAGTGAAAGTGACACTGAATGTCTTCAGAGGCTAAGTAGGAAAGGCCACACTCTTTCCACTTGGTTCTCTTTTGAATTCTTGCTCTCCCAATGTGTCCTTTCAGGAAACTTTCTGGGATCCCCATGCCACACTGAATAAAGCCCATGCATGTTGAGAGGCAGGCCCAGGTGCTGGAAGTGACAGTCCCCAGCTGATCCCACCTTTTGATTCATCCCTGCTGGGGTTCGTGACTGTGAGATAAGCCTGAAGATCAGAGGTTCTCAAATTTTAGCAGCATCAGAGTCCCGTTGCTAGGCTTTCTAACTCCATAGATCTCTGGTGGGACCGGGTAAGTTGCTCTTCTAAGTTCTGGATGATCTGGAGACCACACTTCTAGGATCACTGCTGTAGATGATTCAAGCCACCAACCTCTGGTGAGACTCCAATGTTGTGGAGCAGAGACTAGACAGCCCTGTCTGGGTTCCTGGCCCATAGAATCTATGAACGGATTCACTCTACCTTTCCCTGTTCAAGAAGGGTATTAGAATGGAAATGAGTAAAATGACTTACAAGGAACTTTTAATTCCCTCCAATTAATTTTAAAAGCACAGGACTCACAAGATTTCATGCTTTAACACAGTCAGGTGATGGCAAAACAAGGTGCTTACTTACCACACCTGGAGCTCCCCATCCCCCCCCCCACCCCATTGGAATCTGGGGAGCTGGCTTTGAAGCTCACCACTGCTACTTATGTGGCAGCACAGTTCGTGTGACTGGGTTTAAACCCACGGCCTGCTAGCTGTGTGATCTGAAACAAGATGCTTAGTCTGTGTAAGCCTGTTTCTCCATTTCCAGAATGGCCTAGAAGATTGCTGTGCACATTAAACGAGCTAATACACTTACAACAGTGCCTGGCATGAGAAGTCACTCCATAAATATTTTATAAAATGTTACGTGTCTTTAGATAGGCTTTTTACAGCTTGAGAATTAGAATTTCATCTACAAAACCAGGATAACAATATCAACCTCATCAGGTGATGGTTAAGATAAAATAATAGATAAATAATAAGTGCTCAAGAAATGGCACTTATTATTATTATTATTATTATTATTATTATTATTATTATTATTATTATACAGGGTACTACCAGGGACAGAAAGCACAAGTGAGCAAGTTTTACTCCAATAAAATGGAGCTTGCATGTAGAGGCGGAGTGACAGTAATACACAACGTGCCTTGGCAGGGCATTGATTAACACTAGAGGGAATGAGTTATTAATAGTTCAAAAATAGAATTGAAGGGATCCTCGAAAGTCTGTTTATGTGTGCTCCGAAGCTGGAGTAGGGCTGCACTAAATCATCATAGATTTTGGCCTCTGTCCTGTTGGTTTCAGATCCCAACAGCCATGAATCACCTGTGCTGTTCCTGGCCTCCAGCATCTACCCTTCTTCTCCCCTTGGTACCCATGAAAGCTATTGGTACCATTCCTAGACAGGCAACGAATCCTTTAGAATACTAATCAGTAACGGATATGTTAGCTAATAACTCTGAGAGCATACCTTTCAGTAGTAAAGAAGGATTTTATTTTATTATTTTATTTTTTTTTTTACTAAATTTATTGGGGCGGCACTGGTTAATAAAATTTACAGATTTCAAGTGTACAATTCATTAATACATCATGTATATATTTCATTGTGTGTTCACCACTCAAAGTTAAACTTCCTACTGTCACCATATATTTAAGAAGGATTTTTTTAAAAAAACGAAGAAACTTCAGAGCCCACAGAAAAAAATTATAGTAAAGTAATGATGGGTGAGGAAATTGCCATTTTGAAGCAAGAGTTTCTCAGTTCAATTAAATCACAGCATATAGAAGTTTACTTTCTCCCAAGGCTGGCCTGTTGATTACAAATTTTACAAGGCATAGATATAGCTTTCTTTAAAAGTTGTTTCTTATTCATGTGTTTCATTCTTTATATAACTAGAATAATGCTGGAAGAAAATTTATGTATGTATTTTTCTTCTCTCTGGATGAGGAAGAATTTTCTAAGCATAAAGAAATAAAGGAATCACAAAGTAACAGGTATATAGATTTGGCTGTAAAAAAACCCTCAACTATATTGAAACCTCCCTTATCTTAGGAACTGCCATAAGCTAAATTGAAACGTAAAAAACATCTACAAAGCATTTCTATTCATAATATACAAATAATTTATACAAATTAATAAACAACACTCTGACATCTCAATAGAAATAAGGTCTAAAAATATACACAAATAATTTTCTTTAGTACAAAAAGAATTGCAAATTTATACTATGCACTTTTTTCCTAGCAAATTAGCAAAGATTTTGAAATATGTTAATATTTTATGTTTATGAGGGTTCATTATGACCAGAATTCTAATTACCTTCTCATAAAAATGGTCCAATTTTTCTGAAAAGCAATTTGGCTAAGTAAATGAGAAGTCATAAAAATGTTTTCAATCCTTGATCCAGTGAGCCCACATCTAAGAATCCTTGGAAAATTTCCCCAGGAAATTATTGGAGGTTCAGTCAAAAATTGAAATACAAAGTATTTACCAAAGCTTTATTTATAGCAGCAAAATTTAGAGAAAAACATATACTCAACATTAAGGATGAAACAGAAATTTATATATTTTACAAATAACATGTAGTCATACAAAAATTTCAAGTACCTCTTAATGATTTGGGAAAATCCACCCCCCCCCCCAAAAAAAATTTACCAAAAATAAGGAAATCGAAATACAAGACAGGAACAAGTGGGGATTTTGAAATTTCTTGGTGATGGCTGGCTGGAGAGCTGCATTTGAAGCCTATTCCGAAGGAGTATCTGGGCTCAGCAGGAAAGCAGGCTGTAACCACTAATATCTGCCGTGGGCACGAATGGTAGGAGGAGCATGCAGAATATCCACCAACTCCAGTAGTCTATGTGATGCGGGCCTAATCATTTATTAGCATATATGTGTTCTAGCATATATGTGTACTCTGTGTGTGTGTGTATGTGAGAAAAATCACTACATTGTAACCCCGATTATCTTCAGATTGTGAAATTAGGGTGATTTGGGTTTTAAAAAATATTTTTATTTTCAAACTTTCTACATTGAGTACATATTGGTTTTGTATCAATTTTTTGTTTGTTTGTTTTTAGATCTTCTAATTATTTGAGGTGAGAGAAGGTGGCAGGGGTGTGGAAATAAAAACCCAGGAAAATAAATTTTAGAGAACTTCTGTAGGGACTTTTGTTTCCTTTCCCAGGAAGTAAACACATTATTAGAGTTAGGAATATCTTTCCCAGGATAGGTTAGGTCTAATCCCTTCAACTTTGGTTATGAATAAGAATGTGACTTTTTTGCCTCCTATGGAAATTCAAGAACTTGAAAGATTTCTGTGTGAGGGGAGAAACAAATCTTCCTTTACAAGGTTCTTCCAGCTGGTCTAATAATCAAGTGGACGTGAGACCGATTAGCAAGAGAAAACAGCCAAGTGTATTGCGTACCTGTGTATGGGAAC
Organism: Eonycteris spelaea; assembly: GCA_003508835.1. Classification (NCBI taxonomy): domain Eukaryota; kingdom Metazoa; phylum Chordata; class Mammalia; order Chiroptera; family Pteropodidae; genus Eonycteris; species Eonycteris spelaea. Next base: position 1,799,086 of record PUFA01000189.1, read on the forward strand.
CCTGCATCATTGAGAGTCAGAGACCCCACAAGCAGGACAGAGAAAGAACATGAGTGTCTAGGACATCCTGAGCTAGGGATGAGGCGAGGTGCCTTGGGAGCTTCAAAAGGTCATTGCAGGATGATAAGAAGAGCAGAACTTTAGTAAATAGATGTTTGCCCTGCCCTATAGAAGGGTCAAAAGAAATGATCTCTGATAATCTCTTATGGGCAAGACCTCAGCTTGGGGACTTGTTCTGGACCCCAACATGTGAATGAACTAAAATAAAGAGTCAGGTTTTATCATCATAAATAGCCATAGGGCCTGGAACTAATAAGACCATATTTGAAAGTGCCAGTCTTATGGCAACTTTTAAAATTTTTAAACAATTAATGACCTTTTTACTTTTTCACTCTTGTGTATTCTATTGAGTCACCTCCACTTCTAAAGCTGATTTCGAATATTCGCAAAGCTCGGGTTTCTTTACGGAGAGTAATTACCAGGTGAAGAACGGGAGGGAGTGTGGTTTCACGGCTGAACTTCTTCCATCTTGTGAGGCCGTCTCAGAACTGGGAGCCACAACATGGGAGAGTCAGGGACAAAGGTCCAGACACAGCTCTCCCTTTAATTAGCTCTGTGACATGAGATGAGTCATTTTTGCTGTTCCCTTTCAGAATTCCCACATATACAGTTAGTGTCCTCCAGGGCATGACATGCGAGGTTAAATTGAATAAAATGTGCAAGATGTCTAAGCCTGCGGGAGGCCGTCCTTCTTACCAGGTCATCTCCCAGATGGCAGAGTACAAATCTCTCTAAGGTGTTAACTGGTAATTCACATGTTAACTACCAGCCAAGGACTCAATGATATTTGAGTCCCTAAAGTAAATTGAGTGAGACTGTCCCAAATTTCAGAAGTGAACAGTGTCAGCAAGATCCAGTGCTGACCTCAGGGAGCTCGGGAGGGTGTCCAGTCACAGATCCTCACAGTCTCATCCAGCTCTTTCAAAACTAAAGTCCATTACGACAATCCTACATTGCCTCTTATTAATTCATATTCCATCAGAGCTGAGTCCATTTGTCACCTTGCTCACAGCTGATGTTTGCATTCCTCTTGTCCTTCAATATGCATTTTTGTTTCTGGAAACACTGAGACACTTGTTAGGGTAAAATTAACACCAGTACTAAAAGTGGGAGCACACTTCATGAACAATTCTTGAATAAGGTCTATACAACTTGTGTCTTTGGGGGAAAGCCTAAATGTGCCTAGGATATTCCCAATCTAAATCAGGACCTCCATTCTATCACTGCATAGCCCCCTTCATCTTTCCCTTCCTTGTATCTGTACTGCTGGCAGGTTTAACGAATACGTGCCCTGTGCAGTCACTGAGCTAGGCCCACTTATCTGCTCAGACGGACGACAGAGCAACATGACAAAAGTTATCGTGGGCTGCACTGAATCACTTTCAGAAGTATATATATTTCCATAATGCTTTGCATTTATTTAAATTTTCAATGAAATGTATAAGTTAGATAGTTTTGCATTATATATAAAATATCATCTCATTAAAACTACATTCTTAAAAAAAAACCTACATTCTTCTTTTCTCCTTATTAGGTGGGAAACTTTTCTTTGAGGAAATTTCTAAATTTTGATATGAATACCCACCAAAAATATACACACATAAGAAAGAAAGTTTATCACATGTTATTCAAAATTAAAAGTATTGCTGAGACTTGAACCTCTATCCCACAGACAACTATTTCTTTGTGACCAAAGTTCAATAATGTCACCATAGAGCATTAACAAGAAAAGAAGCTTAAACAAAGTGAAGAATCTTTTAAAATGTATAAATGTTGTTAGTGTATGTGTGCCTTTGAAAAGAAAACATTTATTTCCACTAAAATTGATTTATTAGTTTTTATATTTTGTTTGACAGTAGTGATATTTTTCCGGTTGTGCAATTTTCTAACCAGTGGATACCATTCTCTGTTCAAGGAGTGGTAAAACCTGAATTTCCCCTCTTCTTTTATGTTTTTCACTTAGCTCCTAGGTATTACCATAATTTCCTGGAGGCAAAACTCCAAATCTTAAATTATCTTAAGACCAAGTCACAAGCATTTCAGATGTTTGGTTTACACTGGTCATACTGTATTCATCTGTGTGATTCAATTCTATACTTGCAGCAAGGTAGGTAATCCTGTGTAAGGCCAGCCAAGCAAAGGGTGAAACCAAGCAGGTGACCCTGAAGCAGCTGCCAAGGAGGCACCAGCTAAGCTCCATGGAATAGTAGGGAGATGGGTACAATTGGCGGCAGGTTTCTGAGTGCCCAGAAGGCACAGAGGCACTAACCAGCATAAGGGACATAAAGGAGACAAACAGCAGCGAGGCAGGAAGGTGCAGATTCGGACAGGGCGGGGCTGACCCTAGGCTTCTGGGCATGAAGTCTTGATGTGAATGTCTGATCTGGTGGAAATTTTCAGGGACTGGCAGCTTCTTAGTTGAAGGGGGACAGTGTACAGCACCCTGGTATACTTTATAAAGCCGCGAGGTGGTCTTCCTTTTTTATATGGTCAGATGGCCACTCTTTTTAACAGGCCTCCTTTGTAGTAAACTTGGGACACTAGAAAGGCAGATTGGGGGAGTTCTTCCCTCCCTTTCCCTTCTCTCGGCTCTTTGTTCCATGGTCAAGCTCAACCATTCTGGGTATATATAAGGGCAGACTTAAACATCATTATGTAAGTGCCAGGCTGAATTTTAGTTTGGCAAATTTAGAAAACCTAGTCAATGATTTAGGAAATAGGCTTAATGTGAGTCTTTTAGGACAGTACGGGACAAGTCACACATTATTCCTTCATTTTTCACATCTACCTAAAAACGATGAAAGAATAATGGAGGAATAATAGATGGTATATCATATACACATATATCTATATCTAGATAGATAGATAGATAGATAGATAGATAGATAGATAGATATTTCAAACAAATTATATTGAGTATCCATTTCATATTAGGTCCTATCCAAGGCTCAAAGGACTTTTGATTTAGTAGAAGAGATAGAAATGTTAACAAAAATGTGTTTTCACAGTGCGGTGAGGGTCACATCAGAGGTAATAACAAACACAAGCAGACACACTAAGAAAGGGGTTGTGAGATCCAACCGGGAGGTTCAGGAACCTTCGAGCTGAGTCTTTAAGTTGAACATAGTATGCTTTGGAGATGAGGGTGAAAGGAAACTCTAGGCAGAGAATACATCGTGTTCAGAGGCGGGGATGAATGAAGCCATAATCACACTGTCAAGGTTAATGTGGCGGACGGAGTGCAGTGTGGGTGGACGAGGGGTGGACTTCATCGGCCACTCAAAGCCTTTAGACTTCTTTTCGTAAGCAAAGAGAGCTGCTGAAGTGTTAGGCAAATCCAATCTGCAGATTAAAATGAGTATTCTGGAGGCAGAAGAGGGATAGATCGAATGAGATGGAGGCTGAGGAGCTAGTTAAGCAGGCAGGTGTTAACGCTCTCGAGGAGAATGTTCGTGACCTGCGATGACTTTAGACTGTAAAAAGGGTGATTCCAAAAGGAGAAGCATTAGATCTTTAAGTTTCTAAATGTGTTGTACTCAAGCTGAGTGTGATATGGGGCTCAGAGTGAGAGAGTAATAAACTGGAGACGCTGGATGCAGCCTTCGTAAGGAGAGAAGAGGGAAGGCGAGGGGGGATTTATATGCAACATCATTTGTCGCACTGGATCTAATTGGAAATGATGCCCTTTACTGGAACTAAAACCCATCAGCATGGCTTGAACTTGAAATCAATGTAGCAGTAAATTCTGATGTCGAAGAAGAGAAAAAGAAAGAAAAGACAGAAAACCTCATTTTATATAGGCTAATCTCCTATCAGTGGGGTTCAGCCCTGCCGTCGGGGTCCAGGACTAAATCTCTATTCCCAGATCTAAGCTGGAAAGGCTCACACTTGGCCAGCCCGAGAGGCAAGGAGGATTCAAATTCCCTGTTCAGCTTTCCTGTAATTCGTTCAGGCACCAGAATGAGCATCAGAACCTTTCAGAGACACTCACAATGTGCCACGCTCTTGCCCTTGTCCTTGTGCCCTGTGGCATATATGCACTCCCCGTGTTACCTCTCTCATCTGGACCCGAGAGAACCAACTAGGTTCTCACTTGCTTGCTGGTCCCTTCTATATCACTCTGGATACTGAGTGTACAATAAATTTGAGAGAAACAAGAGCACTAAACAGGCCACGGCTGAAAGAACGAGATGTAGCTGCAGTGATGAAGAGAAAAGTATAGATTTGAGAGCTGTTTATCAGAATTTGGAGAGCCGATTCAACATTGTCAACACCGAGCTGATGGAGAAGGGAAGGTTCACTGGTGAGACACCCAGTTGGGAGAATGCACGAAAGGCTGACATGAGAATGAAACGGCAGCCACCAACTTTATTGTGGGGAGTGCAGAGTTGTGGGCACTTCCCCTTCTCCCCTTCTTGTGCTCCCCTTCTGCCCCAGGGGACCGCATGGCTCCACACATAGCAGAGTACTGTAGTGGCATTCAGTCACACATGCGTGATACAAGAAGCTGAATTGTGTTTACATATTTTAGACACAGGTCCCCTACTACACTAATGTAACATTCTAAATCCACGAGCCGGGATCCCAGCCAGACCTGGGCCCAGCCAGGCCTGGGACCCATACTTCACCCCTATAGGGTCACGGCACAGGATCTGGCCCAGAGGGCTCTACCTTCGGCCCACCTTCCACTTGCCATTCCGGGAGTGGCTTAGCCCTACAGGGCATCGCCCCCAGGGTTCTCTTTACCGGCCGTCTCTCTGGGTGCTCCTCAGCACACCAGGGACAATTGTGACACAGCAGCTGTGCTTGTGCCCACGTCAGCGATAGCCCCCACCATTTCACCACCTGTTCCGTGGTACAAGCCATCTCAGGGATGGGAGTCTGACCCTCTACATGGGGACTCGGTGTGTCTCCCATCTCAGCAGGTTCCACCAGGAGCTCTGCTTGAAACTGCGCTAGTCCCCATAGGGGGTGCAGTTGACTGGACGGGGGCTTGCAGAGAACTGCACCATTGCTCCAGGCACATCCCCCACTTGACAGTGCGGGAGTCTGTGCAATTCCCGTACAAGGAGTCTTCCTAAAGACCACAGCCATCCCTCCACGGCATACATGGACTACACCATTACAGGATTTATAGCCAGTGATGTCCTCACTGGCCAACAGGGCTGCACGTGGCAGCCAGTTGCTTCTCTATCAGGGAATACCGCGCTTCCACGCTTTCCACAATTGGGACCAGAAGCCTATCGGTACCTTCCGGGAACCGTGCTTCTGCCACGAGCCCCATCCAATCGTCCACCTGCACCGTAAGCAGGAATGGGAGGCCTGGATCTACTACACGCAGAGTTCGGTCTTGTGATACAGCTTGCTTCGTAGCCTTAAAGGCCTCTTCTATCTCAGGGGTCAAATCCCACTGGGCCGCGTCACACCAGATGGTGCAGGGGTGGCATCAAGGAGGCCAAAATGGGGCGTGAACACTCTCCAAAACCCCAGCAGTCCCAAATAACTTTGGAGCGGCTTCACAGTCTCAGGTCAGGGATATGGCTGTATCTTATCAATCACCGCCTCCCGCATTACTTTTGTCTTACCCGATCAGACACAACTTCCAAGAATTTGACAGAAACCCAGGTCCCTGGACCTTGCCCTCATTGACTACCCAACCCCAGTCAGCCAGAGCTTCTCGCAGGCTGGTCGCCGCTGCTTCTAGTTCTGAAGAGAATCAGAAGTTCGCATTATATCCTCGATGTAATGACACAAGTTCACTGTGGGCAGTTGTTTCCACATGGCTAATCCTTGAACCACGAGACACGGCACACAGGGTAGGGCTAGAGAAAAAGGCATTTGCCGAGTCCACCACATAATGGTTTCATGTAAGTTCATGTGACAACCAGTCCATAATGTAGGTGACGTTCGCATGGCGGCATGCAGGGGCAGCACAAATCTTACTCAGCTCTTGAGGCTTCAGGTCCACCGGCTCCTCCGCCAGCCGGGTGCCCTGGCCTAATCCCTCATCAGCCAGCCGCAGCTCACGGGGGAGTGGCTTTCCCCGGAATAAGAGTGAACCGCTGGTGAGGGCGCAGCTGATTCCACAGCGCCAGCAGCACTCGTGAGGTCGCCGCTCAATCCCTCTGCAGCGACCCCTGCCGAGATCAAACCGCAGCTGCCCGCAGCTCACTCTCATGACTGGTGATGGGGAGGGCTGGGCGCTGCTCCGCCCGCTTCTCCGCCTCCACCCATGAACCGCCCGCCTGGGAGTGTGGTGGGCAGTAGGGGCGCACTGGGGTAGACCGCTCCTTGTGTTTCAGTCCCTCACCCCCAACCTAGCCATGGCGGAAGTCACCTCGTGGATCCGCCTATTCCGCGTGAGGGGCCAGCAGCGCCACCATGGTGCCCAAAGTACTGACCCGGCCAGAAGTCAAAATCAAGTCCTTCGTATGGATTGTAAATACCTCTTCATCGGGGCTAGTGTACTGGGTGCGAAACATCATCTGTCGCATACCCATTTCCGGAATTATCTAGATCAGCTCTAAGCACGTGGTCCATCTGCTCAGTCTCTCTGGCAGCTCCCCAGGGTGGGCCCACACTGTCGAGCAGCGGACATGAGCCAGCTAGCAGGGAGCGGCTGCCTGCTCACGGGCTGCACGTGCCGCATTCTGGAGGCCATGCCTGAGGGACGGCATCACCGTTGCGGAGGCCAGCTGAGCCGTCTCTTCTGGAGATATTTCTTCCCTTCGGCTTTGTCATCCCATAGCTACAGCAGCCGCCGGGGAACCGTCTCCCCGGCTCTCTGCCGTACCTGTACATCAGGTCCCGGAGTTCTGCTGGGTGTCCTGGATCAAGTCAGTTTACTTTTTAGCCTGGGAGGCGCCATCAGCTTGCCCCCACCCTCGGTCCAAGGGCTGTTCCCCTACAACCTGCTGCCGCATCACCCGCCTGCTTGCCGCGTGTTGCCGGTGGGCTCCCAGACCAGGCGATGGCAGCGACCCGACAGGCTCCCGCAGCATGCGTTTCGCTGCCGTCAGCCGCTTTTCCAGCACTTCTTCCTGGCGCTGTAGCTGCTGCCCCCACTGAGCCTGGTCCTGAACCTCCCGGCTGGCCTGCCGCAGCACCGCCAGGGACATCCAGGCCACCCGACCCTCTGCCTCCCGGTGAGCAGTCGGGACACTCGGCTCCAACATCTCCAGGGTTTTCCGGATGTCCTCCGAGCAAGGTTTCACTCCATCCCAATCCTCCCGGGACATCCTATAGCAAGAGACGTGGCCCTGGGATACACCTGGCACGGGGGGGGGGGGGGGGGGGGCGGGGGCGGGCACAGAGGCACAAGTCCTCCACTCAGGAACTGCCAGAGTGCTGTGGGCTGTACACACTTCATCCCAGAGGCTACGCCCGTGTCAGCCCCCAGCTGATAAGGAAGGTTCGATGATGCCCAGTTGGAAGAATGCACAAAGGGTCAACGTAAGAATGAAACAGCAGGCACCAACTTATTGTGGGGAGCACAGTATTGTGCAGACTTCTGCTGATCCCCCTCTTGTGCTCCCCTTCTGTCCCTCAGGGGATCGCATGGTTCCACACATGGTAGAGGACAATAGTGGCATTCAGCCACACATGCATGATACAATAAGCTGAAGTGCGTTTACACATTTTAGGCGTAGGCGTCCTACTGCACTAATGTAACATTCTAAATCCGGCCATACCTGAGACCAGCCAGGCCTGGGACCTACAAACGTGGTTGATGAGGAATTGGGAAGAGTCAAGGAAGACTTCCAGACTTTTGATCTAAGCAGTTGGATAACTCATTGTTCCATTTATTGAACCAGAGGACACAGGACAAAGGAAGTTCAATTGCAGAGCTTGCGAAGCTGAGACATAGCCGAGGCCTCTAAGTGGAGGGGTCCAGTAGTTAGGCCACTCCTGTTTGGAAAAAAATCCAAACTGGATAAAATGATCCTGGTACCACCAACATATAGATAACAAAGCTATGATCTCCCTGGAAGAATGAGTTGAGCACAAATATCCAGAACCCACAGGAAGGCCTATAGTTTTCAAAATTAGAGCAGAAAATGAGCGTTTGGAGAAGACTAGGAAGTTCCACTGATGTGGAAGAAGAAAATCAGGAGAGTAAAATTCACAGAAATGTGCAAGTGGAGTATTGTTAATGCTCTAAAACACTGCTGGGAAGTGAATAATCACTGGAAGGTGTTCATTGGTTTTAAGGCCGTGGAGGCTACCGCAGACCTTGAAGAGAGCAATTTCAATGAAGCAGGAAGAGCAGAAAACAAATTACAGTGCCTCGTGGAGGAAGAATGAAAAGGAGAGAGAATTTATTCACGAAGTCTGCCTGTGAAGGAGAGGAGGAAGAGTGTAAGGGGAGAGGGATGAGTAATAAAGATAGGGTGTAACAAGAAGATGAGACATAATAACAATAATGAGAGAGCAAGCCCAAGGTAGCCATGCAAACGAACGTGAACAAACGTGGAACGGACCAATAAGGTGGGGTAGGCAGGGAATCTGAGTAAAGGAGCCACTGCTGTGGGCGTGGCTGACTGCAAAGCAGTTACCAGCTTGTCACGGAAGTCAGGAGCACTGAGTGCAAATTCGTGCTCTGGCACGGACTAAAGTTTTCTCGTCTGTAAAATGGGGATAATCCTTAATTTTTGGAGGTAAACTTACAAAAGTGTACTTGTCATCTAGTTAAAAAAGTTATCTTACATTAGTTTCTTCTTCTTTTCTTCTTTTGCAGGCTAAAGCAAAGGAGCAAGAAGACTAATAGTAGAATATAGGTATGCAAAATACAGAAACCCCACATAAGAAGAATTTTTATGTCTTCATACCTAAATATACTATCAATGCTTTATGATAATGACAATACCTTCGATTTGACACCACTTTAAATTTGTTCTGTTGTTTCATTTTAGTCTCCCAACAGCTCTAGGAGGGAAGTAGGACGAGTATTCTTCTCCCTGGTTAAGGACACAGAAACTGGAGCGTGGCGAGGTCGGGGACAGCCCGCCATCGGTTGTCAGCAGCGCAGGCTGGGATAAAGCCGGCCTCTGGAGCTCAGTGCTTTGCTTAGGAGCACATAATATGCAGAGAAAGGCCAACTGCAGTCTCAGGGGCACATCTAGAATCATGTTAAGTGGGAAATTATTTGGTACTGACTCTTGAATTTTCAGAAATGAATACATTAGTTTAACTTTCATTCAGCATAATTTCATATCATTCCAATAATTATTCACTGGTATTGAATCCTCCTTGCCTCTGAGACTGAACAGATGTTTTCCTTTAAAGTCGAGGATAACCGGGAGCAGAGAAGCTTAGTCCTGGGACCCAGCAGCAGAACCTGAGCCCCAGTGAGCTGGCGAAGAGAAGAAACCCTTCCAAGAGTGATGCAGCAACCAGGGAGAGGAAGCTTGGTTAAAACATTCAGAAGAAAGGCTCTTTAGCACAGTGGAACTGCAAATGGAGACAAATGTCAAAGCAAACCAAGATGCTACCGTAACCACACATGAACTTCATTTTATTCCTCTAATAGAGTTTTTTCTGATTCAGGCTGGTTTTGGGCCAGGTAATGGCATTGTGACCCCCTTAACCTTGGTGTGCCTGCACTTTTAACCACTAAGCCTTTAGGACATAAGGTTTATCGAGCCTCAGCTCTGTAATCATGAGGACAATAAGTTTGGGTTACATTAAGAAAAACAGCTCAGCCTCAGATTTGTTTCAGTGCAGGTGCATCGAGGCAGAACCACCTCACTGGCCTCAACCAGACCGGACTGCGCCAGGCCGATTCCAGAACCAAACACAGTGATCAGTTATCCGAGCCCCGTCCGATCCTCCAATCAGTAGCACCCACGCCCCAACTCCCTAAGTTTTCATGGCTACTGATTTTTCCCTATATAATCTATACCTAAGAGGCAAGGGCTAGGTCGGAAGGTCGGGGCAGGTTGTTGCAAACATGAGCTCACCTGTGCCTCTGGGACTTGCAACTAAAACAGGTCCTCACTTTCTTTGCTGCGAAACCTGCATGTATCTTTTCTTTGACTTGGACGTGCAGGCAGACAAACCCCTTTTGTTCCAGTAACACTTCTGTTATTACTACTACTACTAATAACAATGACAGTGATAACAGTACAGGGAGGAATTCAATTTCACCACATGTCAAAATGAAAATAATAATTAATAATAATAATAATAATAAAGACATGTGGAAATGAAAATTTATGCTCTTCAAACTAAGAGATTAAGTGGAAGAAATTTCTGGGAATAAAATTAGAAAAGACTAGAAATTATGAGAGAAAACATGAGATTTGGTTGACAGATCCAGGACATGTAACATGAAAATGAGAGGAATTCCAGAGAAAAAGTTACAGATTGAAGAGAGGTGGTAATTATGTACATAGAAGAAAAATAATATCCCTGAGTTGACGAGAGAGAATAGATTTGAAGGGCTCCTGGTTTCTAAGTGGGACACACATATAGCATATTCAATTTTAATTCCTGAACTTAAGATCAACATGAAAAACTCTTACAAGAGTTTTTTCCTATAAGAAAGAACAAGTTAAAAGCAAAACACCAGAAAGACTTGGCTCCTCATCCATATTCAACAGAGGAAAACGAATAGAATACTATCAGCTGATCTAGAGAGAAAGGCCAGCAGTCAAAGAATTCTGAAGCTGTCCAAGATACTACTTACCAGACAGGTGAAAGGAAAGATATTTGCCAAAAACAAATCGAGGTAACTCCCAATGAAGGAGCAGCAGACATACCTACAAACACACAGCAAAGTTAGAAGATAAAAGGAAACAGCGGTGATGATTTAACCTTGCAACACGCATCTTTAAATTTAAAAGGATGGTAACTGGAAGCGTGTAAAATATATCCTACATAAGGATTCTTGGAATAAAACAGTCATGCTACACGTGCAAACGTATAGTTTGGAAAGTAAAAAATTATCTCAACAAACAGAGGAAGCGGGGTGGTAGAAATGCTTGATACTGCTATTTTTATTAGGCACTTTTTAAGGTTCTAGAAAATGAAATAAGGCAAGAAAACTAAATAATCAGTATAAACTGAAAAATAAGAGATTAAAAACTTAGTTTATATGTGCTGATGACATTATTTTCTACCTCAGGAAGCCCTAGGAAAACACTACTAGAATAATAAATGTACCAAAGGCAATTGCTTTCTTCCTCCATTAGCAATCACTAGAAATGTTCCAACCACAATGACGTTGAAAACAAATAAATAAAACATTTGGAAGTAAATGTAGCAAAAACACAGGACCTGCATGAAGAAAACCATAAAATGTTATTGAATGCCAAGTGAGTTTATATTCTCAGACAGGAACACTTAATATCATTAAAATGTCAAATCTCTTCAAATTAATATACAAAGGAAATATAATTCAAATTATATTCCAATTTTGAAGAAATGAAAAGTTTGGATAATATAATATTAGAATCAATATGGATGAATCAGTATTCAAGAATAATGAAAAAGTTTACATATGAGAGGAATAAAAACTAGGGTTTGCCTAACTGTATAGTAAAATGTAGCATGAAGCTACTGTAATTAAACAATATACTATTGACATAGAAATGGCCAAAAAAATCAATGGAACTGAAGAAAAAACCTTGAAATATACATAGGAGAATTTATTATTATAAAGATAGCATTTCAGCTCTGTGGAATAAGCATAGTTTAAATACTTAATAATGTTGGAACATTGATTATTCATCTAGAAGAAACAAACTAAGATCCTTATCTCACAATCCTAAAACAAAATTTTAAACCAATAAAAGACTTAAGTGTAGAGAAAAATATAATATCTGTTTAATAAAAGGAAATTTAGTTTATGTGCACAAATTATAAATTGGTAAGACTTTGAAACCAAATAGCTCAGCACTCTGGGCTAAGGGATTCTCAGCTAGCAGATAAAAAACATTGTTTCTGAGTGTGTCTGTGAAGACATTTCTGGAAGAGATTAGCATTTCAATCAGTAAACTAAGTGAAAAAGATTACCCTCACCAGTATAAGTGTGTGTGGCAGGGCGGGGGAGGGAGTCATCCAACTCTGAAGGGCTTGACTAGAACAAAGTCAGAGGAACTGCAAATTCTCCCTTCTCTTGAGCTGGACATCTCTCTTCTACTGCCCTCGGACACTGGCACCTGGCCTTTGGGCTCGAGCTGAATTATACCACTGGCTCCCCTCCAGACAGCATGCTGACCACAGGACTTCTCAGCTTCTGTAACATTGTTTGCCAATTCCTGTAACAAATCTCCTTCTATATCTGTCTATATATAGTCTATTGGTTCTCTTTCTCTGTAGAACCCTGACTAACACACTAAATAAAAATTTTAAACTTTTATATGGCAGAAGATACATAAACCAAGTCAACAACTAATGGATAAAATTTTTAAATTTGTACATAAATGACATTTATATCTTCATTCAACAAAGAGCTCATAGAAATTCATGAAAACGTAAAGGTAAAGGGATGTAAATAGAAAATTCACAGAAGGCAAATTCAAAGCACTAGTATGCATATGAAAGGAGGTTTAAACCCCAAAGAAGTCAGAGAAATACAAATAAAGTAACAATCACTTAATTAATAATAATTTAAAATATTGGTGATATCTTCTGCTTTCAGGGATTCTGAAAAAAAAAAAAAAAAAAAAGGCACCTTCAAACAAATTGATGAAAATACAAACTGTTTTAGCATTTTGGGAAAATAATTGGTATGTCTATTAGAATTTAAAATACAAACGTCTTAGGCCCAGCAACAACATTCTTAGAGAATAAAATTTTCAGTGTATATATAAGAATGTGATGTTTACGCAACATTGTTTTAGTGGCAAAAGATGGAAACAAAGAAAGCCTCATGCATTCAGGAATAGTTTGCAGTACACTTACAACATGCAATAATATGCAGTCATTAAAAGAACGAATTGGATCTTTACCAATGTGGCTTTGAGGGATTTCCATGATGTCTAGTTAAACGAGAAACACATGAAACTATATAACAGAATACCATTTTCTTAAAAAGAAAGTGACTCTCCTAAAACCTTGGTTACTATATACTTTGTGTGGGGGTGGGTGGGTTTCTTTCAGTTCCTCTAGGCCTTTGCACATGACATTCCTTCGCTTGGAATACTCTTTCCTACAATTCTCTCCTTGTATCTGGTTCTAACCCTGTTTCCCACACCCACTTTCCGGCCACTTCCCTTCTCAGGAAGACTCCCCGAGTCCCAGAGCTGAAGTTAGGTCTCCCTCTTATTTGTTTCCTTACACCTTCAGGTATCACAGCTCTTATGATATGTTATTATAATTACCTTTCTTCTTTCCCACTAAATTATGCTTCCTGCAAACAAGGACTATCATGTTCACCTCCAGCTTTTCGCATAATTCCTAATACATATTAGGGGCTCAAAGCGCTCTTAATATCGAATGAATGAGTGAATGAATGAATGAATGATTCTCTTAGGAGGTTCTCAATGACATGGTCAACATCATTTACTTCATATGTATCTTCCTCCACCGCTAAAGAATGGAGTCTGGAGTCTATAGATAGTTCCAGCAGGAACTATTTGTTGAGTGAGTATATGAACGGATGACGAGAAGTATCACAGATATGACACATGAAAGATCTAACCAATTCTTGTAGTAAACTTAGATAATATTCGAGATGCTAGGCCACTTATGGTGATTAAGGGAATAGGAGCCAGTGAATAGGACATTTAGGGACTGGGACATGTCTTATTTACTTAAGTGTAATTTGACACAAATTGATATCACTTTTCCTCTGTATATCACTTGAGTGTTGAAGGATGAATATGTTTATAACTAAGGCTCTTGCTGAAGACATGGGTTTACACAATTCTATATTGCTTATGACCACACATCCCCACTGCCATCTGCAGTTGCTTAGATAAGGCATAGGCATCTGACCCAACATGTCTAATTTTACCTCTTATTAATTTGAAATTAGGAAGCTGAGAGACTCTGGAACAAATCAGGACCAAGTTATTGCTATAGCAGAGCAAAGCCGACGATGAGCACATCTCCAGCAAACAGCGGAGCCTATGCATAGCAGACAGAAGCAGGGATGACAGATCACCTAGTACCATGAGAGATGAAGAGAGCAGCCTCATTTATCTATCTACCCATTCAAACATTTGCTGAACCTACCAGCCTCCCTACAATGCTGTGGATTCAATAGTGAATGGAACAATAGAAATTCATGCCTTCGTAGGGCTTGAAGTCCTATGAAAAGGACTGACAGGAACTGATTATTATGAAATATCACCCATGTTATAATAAGGAAGGTTCAGGATGTTATGGAAACATAAAATTGGGGAGCCCAACCTGGACTATCCTTAGTATAGGCTTTCCAGTTTCAATCCCTTTGCAGCCCAGTTTTATTTCATTTCCTGCTCTTTGATACCTATGAGAGTCCTCTTTATCCCCTCAAGAATAAATTCTTTTTGTACTTGAACTAGGGTACTAGATATTTGATGCATTTTGTCTGTCCAGTACCTTTTTGAAGGTTGTCATTATAGAAACTGTCTGTTCTCTTCCTGGTGGGAGTGTTACATACCAGCTACTGTGGGTGACTCAGATTCCCTTTGCGGGGACTGACAGAATTGAAAGAGATTCTCTGTCCTTCTGAGGTCTCTAGCACAAAGGGCCTTGAGAGGTTGTTGGAGATGTTGGGACCATTCTTACCGCCACTTGGAGAGAATTTGCCTGAGCATGAAGCACAAATGATGGCAGAGCCAAGAGATTCTAAATAAGATGAAGATTCCTGATGATGTCTTTTAAAGAACTTCTAAGACTTTCTAGTTACATGAGCCAATAAATCCATTTTTTTCTTAAGTTGAATGAGTTGCTTTCAGTCACAATTAAAATTATGCTCGTTAACACAACTACTCTGGATAAATGTCTGTTTTATGCACAAATAATCCCTGACCAGGACGGTTTAGTGGGGTGAAGGTGGGGAGCGGACAAAATCGACGTGTCCTTCCTTCCCCTACTCTTTGTTGGGTTGTAATAACACATTTGTACAATATTTATGTGGCAGCTTCTCACACTGCTTCCTGTGGCCCTTCTGCCATTTCTGTGAGGTGGGTGCCGTTAGCCCCGTTTTGCAGTGGTGTCCTGAGTTTGATGAGCTACACAGTGGCTGGTTTGGTACTTGGACTGTTGTTTTGCAACCCATCCACAGCTCCAATTCTTGCTCCACCTTAATCCAGTCCCCTGATTCCAGGTCACTATAATCAGCCTCCAGGTCCAGCCCTAGTCCTTGGGGTACCAACTGGAAAATGCCTACTGGAAAATTATGAATCTGTTTAAAACATTTTTTTGAAGAATTAAAATCATAACATAAATTGTATTACCCAGCAAGAGTTTAATTTTCATATGGAAATTTTTAGTAAGTTAATAGTATAATCAGATTTTTCAAGAATCTTAAACCATGCCAAGTTATTTTTTAATGCAGTAGATAAACACATGATTTTTGAAACTTGGCAAAAATATCTGGAGATAGTTATAGCAATAGTCGCACATAGGTATAATCGCACATAGATAGATCGTTTCGATCCAGATTCTTCTCTTCGATATACAGGCATCCTGAGCACAAAATAAAACAGAAAACTGCAACTATCTATTTTTTAGTGAAAAATTTCCTATACTACTATGAGATTTGGGAGACAGAAATTATCTTTTGCTCCATTACTCTAAAACATTTGAAAGACATATTAAATTTGGATTGGAACATTTAAAATACTATTTATTTTGTGATTAAATTTATGTTAAAATAAATCACTGCACTTTATTTTCTTGACAGCCTAATAAAACTAAACTTTCTCTTTCAAACTCCATTATATTTTCAGCCCCTTAGAATTCCATTTGGATACTATCTTGTTATTTTTGTGTCAGTCTTTGAAGAATGACACCAATAATTAAGCACTTGCAAGCCTTCTGTAAGTCGCCTACTAAAATAAGCCAGAGGCCATTGCCACTCAACACACTTTTACTTTGATGTGCTATTAATTAAGACTTTATTTTAAGACTTTATTAATTAAGACAAACATTGCCATTTTTTACATATAACATAGGCTGGGATCATTTAATAAATCTTTGTGTTTGTGAACCACAATTTCTTCATTAAAATATTACCTATTTAGCATAGGAAGCAAAAAAAAATTCTAAAAATTATTTTTCAAGCTCATTTTGAAACCCTTCTTTGCTAAGATAAATCTATTTAAAGTTTTTTTTCTGAACTTATTTTTCTCACCCACACAAAGATTAAGCATGAAATAATAACTAGACATAGCAGACTCAATTCCATGCACAGTCTAAATAACTGTCTATGCAATATGATTTTGAAGATTTCCCATCTCTCAAATTTGAAATCACTTAAACTATCTGAGAGCTGGGACCTTTCTACTTCCTTGCATTGTCATTGTCAATTGCTGATACCCAGCCATAGATTAACAAATGAGATTTGCTATTACAGGGAAACACTAAAGGAATGGGACAGAGAATCAATGAGTTTTAGTAGAAGAATAGAGGAGAGACAAGAAGAAAGGCTCAGGTGACTGCCTGGAGCTTTGAGCAGCCAGGGAGCATCAGAAAAACCCTGGCCACCAGATTCCTGGGAGTAGGGAAGAACTAAACAAAAGGGAAGAAGTATTAAAAGACATAAAGAGAAACCCACACAAGAATTCACAGACTTCACGTTTCATGGAGAGCTCTGATTCTATTCAATAACATTTCAAAATGTAATAACAGTATCCTGACATTGAAAACAGACCCTGGAACTAAGGGGGAAAAATTATTTCCTTAATTAAGCTCAAGAGATAGTTGGCTGACTTCGGCAATAAAACTTAATTTATTCGTTTTCCCATTCTCTTATATGCACAGTCTGCTACACCTTACTGAACAAGCTGAAAATTCAATAAACAAATGCATCATTAATGATTTAGTGTAACCCACAAGGAAAGGGAAGCTGCCAGAGCCACGCCACAGGTCTCCCACTTTGCCAAAAACGATTACCGTGGTGCAGAGCTAATCGTGGGAACCCAGCTGAGGTGGGCCAGGGACGCCCAGCCGCTGCTGCTCTTGCCGCTGCTGCTGTTAGGATGATGCTGAAGTAGCTGCCTCTCTGGCCTTAGAATTTGCACACCCACAGTGCCTGAGAAAAGAGAAATTTAAATATATTCATGTGAAGGGTTTTTCCTTCTTCCCCTTCATTACGTACCAAGAGATGTTCTAGTAAAATTCAAGACATCAGCTTAGAATATGTTAAAGCTCATAAATTAAATTGCTCACAGAAGGTGATCAATTTTTAATGTTTACACTCAAGATGTTCTTTTTAATTAACACTTAGCTACATTTGTACTCTCTGTTCACTCAGAAATGTCTGAACTTGCAGAGAACTGCAATAGGTTGTGAGACATCAAACTGCAATCATTTCCAAAGTCGCGCCCTTGGACTAAAGGAAAAGGGACCAGCTTCAGAGAGCCGGCAGCGCAAAGAGAACTGCCTTACTCTTAGGAAAGTGGTGGGAGGCTGCTCTGTGCGTGTAAATATTTTTGGAAAGTTATCTATATCCCTCATATTGAGGTGGAAGTTACCCACCCTTAAATGCCTGTGATGTATTCGAAGTATATATGTGACAATTAAAAGTGATTTCCAAATTTAATGAGCAGAAACTCATTAACTAAAAATCCACTGATTTATAATTAATATTAATTGATCACTTGTTAGGTATAGACACTATAAGAAAAAACAGATTGTTTACTCGCTGTGTAACCTTGAGAAATTCACCTAGTCCTCATCAGTAAAAATGAGAATACATGAAAGTTTCTTACAACAATTAAATAACATGGGAAGCACTTGTCAGTGCTTTGCATATATTAGGTACCAAAAAAATATTAGTTTCTTTCTTATCTATATTACCATACTATTTACAAAGATGTCTCTTAGTGTTTTCTCTCTAAAAATGGGAATGAGGTATATCTGAAAATACATGCCTATCTCACTGTGGAGAACGTTACTTCTGCGACAGTCTGGGGTCCTGCTCTACAACAGGAACAACTCAGGGGAGCAGATCCAGGACTGTGAAGTACTCTGCAAAAGAAAAAGTATTATGCAGCATTTAAAGAAAAACTAGTCTCAATAGAAAACATATTCATGGCCACGATGTGCAGAATAGCTCTCATGGTGGCTTGCCAATTCTATAGAAAATAAAAGCAGAGGAGTATAAAGAGACGATAAAGAATATTTTTAAAAAATATAATGCATCTTCTCATCTTCATATTGTCTCTGTCCAAACTGCATCTTTAAAGAATCTATAAGAGTATCTGTAGCAGAGAGATTTCCAAGTTTTTCTAGTTTGACGGAAGAATAAATTTCAGGCTTAGGGAAGATAGTAATTAAGGAAAAGTGTTGGCACCTAAAAATGTGGGTGGGGCAAAGACAACTTTTGCAGACTGATGAAGTGTGATTTTGGCAAAATGGATGAAAATTTTAACTTCTGCATATGCTTGAACTAGCCGTTGGGCTGGTAAAATATTAAATGATAAATGCATAATTTTTACTGTTGGTATTATAACCTGCCTAGGAAGTTCTTAAGATATATTTTTGGGATAAATATCCTAAAGTGTGAGTTTCTCCATCTGTAAATAACTTCTGCTTATGTGTAATTTCAATAATTCGCATAAGTCTTCTTTTCAGATGTCTAAGAAAAATTTTGGCACATGACTTATTCAAATTATTATGTAAGCCCATAAAAGTTGGTGGTGCACCAGACAGGACAATGAGAGTAGGTATCCTCTCAATGCCTAAAACCAGCATGGTGGTGGAGTTTTCTGATGCACTATTTCTGGGATATCCATTATAATTTGCCACACGTTGAATGAGAATAAGTGATTTTAGCTTACCAAATTTTAATCTTGTATTTTACCCGATTTTCCAAATACTTTCTAAATATTGTAATGTGAACAAATTTTTTAACAGCAGGATGGAATATAACTATGTGGAGTTTTATTTTCTAAAGTAGAGTCTTAAGAAAGTAAGGTATGCAAATGAAAAAAAAATGGACTCGAAGGAGTTTTTTGTTAGCCTGAATACATTTCAAATCTGGAGATTTGTGGAAGAAACGATGATACTTTACATAAAAAAAGAAAGAAAATTGGACCAGCAAAAATTCCATTGATTTGGACTTTATGACGCCTCCACCATTCATCAAAAATTTTTAAAGCTATTTCAAATTTACTTTATATCATACTGTAAGTCAAACTGGATAGTTACACCATGTAACCTCTAGAAGAACAAATAGCTGAAGTATAAAATAATAACCCTGATCACTGTTTCATAACCTTGATGCACATTAGATTCAGCTATGTAGCTTTCAAAAAGTGCAATACCCATGTCCCACACAGGTCATGTCTTAGTAGTAGTAATTTTAACTTTACCCAGTTGATTTTAATGTTCAGACGGGATTAAAATCACTGTTCCTGATAAAGCCCTTTATTAGGTAGAAAAGAGCCTTCAAAGAGCTGTCTATGTCATCACAGTTCCTGAATATGAAGAACAGTCAATAAATGTTAGGGCCTTAACTATTTAACCATCAGGAGTTGGCAACTTTTTTCGTAATAGGTCAGATAGTAAATATCTCAGGTTTTGCAGGCTGAAGGGTCTCTGTCACAGCTACTCGACTCTGCTGGTCTCTGTTGCTACTACTCAGTCCTGTCTTTGAAGCACAAAATAGCCATACACAATGAGAAACATATGGGCCTGGCTCTGTTCTAATAAAACAGGTGGCAGGTTGGACGTGGCCTGCCGGCAGCTGGCTGTCGTTTACCAACCCCTGCTGTGCATCCCCTCTCAATTCTACTTTGTAGTTCAAAATATTCTTTACTGCAAAAGTATTGCCTTGGTTAAATAACTAAGTAGCTAATATACATGATTACTAACGAAACTGCATAAATGAGAATGACCAAAATAACCTCTGCACTTTTGACAGGATTACCATCTCTAACGATGTCGGTTATTAGGGAATTTCACTAAACTTTAGCCACTGGGTGTGAAGTGATAAAGTAGCAATTTCCTAGTGCCACTACTACTAGAGGAGCAGAGCTTTAATAGTTTTCATACAAAGTACCATGGTCAATGGTAGGAAATACTTGGTATATGAAGGGCCACTTCCCTCTCCAGGAAAGACATTGCCAATCAGTTATAACTAAGCTGGCACGTGGCCTCGAAATCTTTCTTAATGTTGCAGGAGGCAGTCACCACAAATCAGAGTAAGCAGACTAGATGAAGTCGATGGGACGTTCATAGCACAGTAAGAGATGCTTTTCCAGTCCGGACAACAAGCGGGGAATTATTCTTCTCTTCGAGGGTTTAAATGCCCTTGCTATCTCAACGTGAAAGAAAGAATGTGCTGATCTCGCGGGGGAAACAGAACATGTTCATGTTAGCAGTGCAGAGAACTGCAGCAAGCCACATCTTGCCCAAAGCAGTCAGTTGGCATTTCACACAGCGTATTTGGAGGAGAGCAAACATTCCCACAAAAATTAATTGATGAAAATTTTGTTGGAGCACCTGCAAAAGGGAAGGATAAAAATTTATATATTTACAATTTATATAGAATAAAGCGTGAAGCAAAGATTTGAGGGTAGCTGGTAGGGGACTAGAGAAATGTGGGGTACACAAAAGGTGATCCAGATTGTTCCAGAACTTTTTCCTTAGCCACACTCTCATGACTGGTAGTTGGTGCTGGCTGTCACCTGGGCAACCTGGTCCTCCTCCACTCGACCTCTCATCTTCCAGTGTCTTGGACCAGTTTCCTTAGGTGGTGATCTCAGGGAACATTTCAAGACAACAAAGACCAAAGCTGTAAGGCCTTTGAGGCCTGCAGTTCAAACATGTACAGCATCACTTCACCCACACTCCACAGGTCAAAGCATGATGCAAAAGGTAGGAAAAGCAGCTTGTAGGAAGTTCTGCAAAATACCGGACGGAGCATGCTTTTCCACCTATCATTCATACTGGAGTCTTAGACCTATTTAACACACTCTTCTGCTTCTTTATAGAATCCTGAGTTAAACCCTTCCAGTTAGTGTGTAAGGAAAGCAGGACCAGATAGCCTCCCTGACACATTTTGAAATTTTGGTAACCAGAGTGGCCAAAATGGGTAAGAGGCTGGTCTGATAAAATTTTGTCCCAGTAAACTTATTTCTATCTGAGAATGATGTATCTTACATAGTCACGCCCTTCTCATATTTAATTTTGTACAATCCTAATAATATTCAAAAGAAGAAAGGGTCTTAAATATCATTGGATTTCATGGTAAACAGGGTCACCAGTTCAGAAAAAAATAAAAATAACTTTTATGTCATTAGAACAATGGTTTGAGGCCCACAAGGAAAATTATATTTTTCTACAACTATGCCACCTTCTTTTCTGAATAGTTTACTAAAAGTTTTTAGTCACTAAAGGTTTACTATCTGACTGTAAGAAAAGCAAAGCTAGGAATGCAATGTGACCAATTCCCTAATTTCCTAAATGAGAAATAGAAACAGGAAAGGTGAGGGTCTTGCTCAAGGTCACGGAGCTGGCTATTGGCAAAACCAATGACACGAGACAAAACTTCCCAAACTCCCAAGCAGTGTTTTTCTCATTGCTCCATTGGGACAATTACACGGATTCAGAAAAAACATATTAACTAGTCTTTATCTGCAGGCTTTGCTGCTCTGGCAAGATCAGGAATGGCTCGACTTGTTGTAAAGGGCCAGATAATTATTTTCGACTTTTCAGGCCAAGTAGCCTCTTGTCCCAACTAATCAACCCTGCCATTAGAGCACAAAAGCAGACACAGATAATACATTAAAAAAGTAACATGCTTGTGCTCCAATAAAACTTTATTTTCAAAAAGACAGCAGGTCACATTTGGTCCAGGGATCATAGTTTGCCAATGCCTGCGCTTGATTTAAAATTTAAACTATTAAGACCCCCTTGTCCCCCTTTCATTACCCCTTCCTGAATCCATACCTTTGCCATGTTTTTATTTGAGGTACTGTTGTAATCACTTTACTTTGGGCTTGAACCGGTATTATGGGTTGAATTGTGTCCCTTCTCCCAACAAAATAGTCATGCGGTGAAGTCTTAACCCCCAACACTTCAGAAGGTGATTTTATTTGTTGATAAGGTTTTTGCAGAGGTAATCAAGTTAAAATGAGGTTGGTAGGATGTCTTAATCCACTCTGACTGCTGTCATTAAAAGGAGAAATTTGAAACTAGACATAAGTAGAAAGATGGCCATCTACAAGCCGAGGAGAGAGACCTGGAACAGACTCTCACCTCACAGACTTTAGAAGCAATCAATACCGTTAATATTTTGATTTTGACTTCTCTACTGCAGAACCATGAGACGACCAATTTCCATCATTTTAAGCTACCTGGTCTATGGCACTTTGTTATGGTGGCCCTAGAAAACTAATAAAGCATGTGACTTGCTTTGCCCAAGGATGTATGGCTGGAAGTAGCAGGGTGCCAGTCCTCAGCTTAAGCCTTAAGAAACTTCACACTTTCCACTTGCCCTCTTATGTCTCTTCAATCGATATGAGAAAAATACGCCATAAAGCTCTCCTGCTGGCCTAAGGAGCATGGAAGATACTTGTGGCAGAACCACTCCAGCCAAGCACAACCTCTGGCTGACCTGCAGATATGAGCAACAGCAAGTTATTGTTGTTAAGCCACTGACTTTTGGGATGGATCGTTTTATAGCAATAGCTAATTAATACAAAGGTTTAATTTAACATTAGATAAATTCCCAAAATAGGACTATTAACATCCAATACAGGACTATTACTACTTTTTTCTGCATGTGCTTTGCCTAGTCCACTAAAAATTTAAGTCAGGTAGTAAAACTATAGTTCGTTCCTCTTTTCCTCCAGTCAAAATAGTAATGAATGAGCACTTGAATGGATTAAGAATCTATTTGCCTGTTTTCTTTTAAGACAAGCCGACAGAATTGCTATGTAATCTCGTTCCTTACTTGCAGTTGCAAAAATTTGCAGTGTTTTCAACAACTTTATAGGCCAAGTTATTGCTCTTTTCCTCAGATTTATTGAGGTATAATTGACAAATAAAAATTGTATATTTTTAAGGTATACGACATGATGATTCGATAAAGACTATTTCTTAAGGGATGAATCTATAAAGAATCTATAAAGAAATCTATAATTTTCATATTGTTAACTAATGCAATCCATGTAAAACACAGAATTATAAAAAGAAAAAACTTTTTGAACAGACATTCAGTAGATTCTTAACCTCTGTAGGCAGCCCATAAACATGTCCATTTACCCACCAATTCCCCCTGCCAAACTCAGATCTCCAATAGTGCCTCAGAAACCTTGAATCATAATCTTAAAAACCACTAGTCTATGTAAACTCTAGCTTTGAATGATTTTTTTTACAAATATAAAATATTCTAAAAGATTATATATTCTCTCAATTATTATGTTGAGTAAAGCTTTCCTATTAAAATTCAAATGTTTGCCCCTTAAGATAGTTACTACATAAGTGATTCAAATTGTCCTGAGAAACTACGTTATCTTAGGTTGCTAATTTTATTTCATCTAGTTTCTACACATACCTGTTAGGTTTATTTTGTGCAGTAAAGGGTTAACTTAGCAGACTTGGGATACTCAAACTCTGCACTTTCTAGAGACTGGGTCTAGACCAGCTCCTGGGGGATTACCTCTAATTCCTCGAAATATCCTGCCTGAAAAAAATATTTTTGTCTACCTGAGCCTTGAGTTGTGACAGATAGTCGAAGCTAACAGTGTGGTTTATGGTGTGGGCCATGGGCTTTGCTGATGCCTAAGTAACTGAGGTCTGTCACATGGGCACTCCACGGCTATGTGTTCAACCCACATAAAAATCATGGCACTGAGGCTTGAGTGAGTTTCCCTGGCTGGCAATGCTCGGTAGGTGTACTTGTCATTGCTGGGAGAATTAAATGCTGCTCATACAACTCCACAGGGAAAGGACAATTGGAAGTTTGTACCTGACTTCTCCTGGATCTCACTGATTCTGCTCTGTATCTTTGGCTGTAATGAACGGTCACTATGAGTATGACAGTTTTTCTGAGTTCCATGAGCCCTTCTATAATTCACTGAACCTGAGCATGGTCTTGGGGACCCTCCACTCAAAACTATTCAGGCAAGTATACATGAATGGAAAATGTAAGATTGTGATTAATAACTTCTCTGTCGAATATAGCGAGCATTGCACCCTGCTCTGATATACATCACATTCGCTGTTATGTGTGTGAAGGTTCCTGAGCCCATGTGTGAAACTGGTGAAAGTCTCAGTCAGGCCCTTCATCATGCTAGAAAAAAATATCATGTTACCACTGGCTCACCCAGTTTTTACAGGACATGGATCTGTCCTTCATGAGTCACACAGAAGACTTGTCCTTTGGATTCTTGAAAGGCCAGGATTCACAATTCCAGCTGAACCATTTGCTAGCTATGAGACCTTGAGCAAACTCTCTAAATCTTGAACTCTCTAAACCTTAGTTGTCTGCTTGTAAATGGAAAAAAATAATAATAACACGCAGAATTACTGTGAAGTTTAACAAAAATAATGTATGTGTGATTGAATAAAAATTAATTACAGAGGATGGCTCTTGGTGACCAATCTCCTTGCCTTTCTATTTCATCTTCGTCCCCTCCCCTGCCTTCAAATGAGGATTCTGCACTGGCCAGTTTCATTATTTGGAATTTGAATCAGAAAAGGGGAAAGAAGAGAAGAAGAGGTACATAGACTCAAGCAGTACAAGAGGTACAAGACTCAGGGGAAAAGATTTTCAGGAGGACTTTGAGATGGTGTGGTAGCCCTCGCAGTATGGGAGAAAGTGGATGGGGATAAAGAAGTGTCATATCCTCTTCATCATGTTTGGCAAGTACAAGTAAAGACCTTTGTAAATTCAAACAGTTTGCTGCCCAATTTATATCAAATCCCTCGTTGAGAAAATGATACAGAAGACTGCTTTAAGAATAGCCTTTTCTATTTCTCTGGAGATTCGGCTGTATCAGATCACAGAAAATGTCATATGCTTGTATCTGTCTTTCTCCCTAGAAATTCTTTCTCTGAGTTCCACTTGAGCTCCATGTCCATAACTTATATTGAAGGAATAATAGACCAAATATTGACTTGGGGACACTTTTTTCAGTGTAATGTCACACTCAAGGAATTTCACTCAGTAATACAATGCCAGAAAAATATTTCTCTAAAGTTCCAGATCAAATGATTCCCTCTTTCTGTACATTGTGATAGTAAGCACATAATTTTGGCGGCTATGATATCAATGCATCAATTCTATGTCCAATTTTTGTAATTATTTAACCCTAAGTTCTATCTATTTCATTTGAACTGTGCTTCTTCATCTTTTCGATAGGATGACCAAATCAACCATTGGGGTGGAGAAGAATAAGCCATCGACGTAAGTTTTCGAAGTTGTTCAGGAGCCAAAGAGGTCAACAGACTTCGTTAAGTGTAAGTTGGACATTACAGTGAGTGTAGCCTTCACTCACGATATTATAAGCAAATAAATTAGCACACAAATTTAGGAGTGACAGTAAATCATCAGAGCAAAAGTTTGATGGAGATCAAGCGGTCAAGACCAAGATAGAAGAAGCTTCTTATGAACGACTTGACCCAGATTAAAGATTTGAGATGTTGTGGAAAGAACAGTATAGTGTTTGGGTTTATTAGATCAAAAACATTCAAATAATTTCAATGTCATGTTCAGTTGGTGCTGCAAAGTATACAGTTTTGATTTTAATCAAGTAGATTGAACCTGTGGTCCACACAGGAAAGATTACTAGCTGGATGTTTTAAGGATTTAGAGAGATTTAAGCAGCTGGAGGTGAAAAAGTTTACAATTCAACGATCTAGATGGTTATGTTAAGTACTGTTCCATGCAGAGTACCCATAATTTATTCTGTGATAATATCAACCCTAGACCTTGATTCAAAATACTTGAACCATTATTGACTCCAGAAGGCAATATGAGACTTCTTTTGGAAGCTCTTTTTATTGGTTTCATGACAAAGTCCCACATGTCCGCTTCGGTTCTTCTTAATGAATGTTAAATGAAAATCAACATGTTTATTTAAGTTGTGTCAGATAAACTATAGACAAGAGACATAGAATCACACCCAAGAAGAACCTCAGAAATCATCTAGCCTTATCCTTTCATTTCATAGGTTTAGAACTCAAATTCACACATGTCAGGGAATGGCAGAAAGCTGAGGCTGTGGATTCCAGCACAAGCTTCTTATTCTGTGAGAAGAGCATCATGTTATCTTGCCCAAAATACTACCTGCAAGCCATAAATGGTAATGAATCTGAAGCTATTTCTGGTGCAAAAACAGACTCACAGCTCTATCATTCCTCGTATCGTACAACAGCTCTCATTTGTTTTTTTATATACACATAGATATGTAAATTATTTCAACTTTAACTGTTTTAGTTTTCAGATTCCAATATAATTCGCATATTTCATAAAATTCCCAAGTGACCCTATTGAGCACATATGTTGACGGTACAGACAAATTTCATTTTATGACTTGATATTACATGTCTTTCTTGATGAATCTCCTCTGTGTTTTTTATGATTCAAAATTTCCTCTTAAATCTTTTTGGGCCAATATTTCTATATTTTCACTAAGTTTTGGTTAGCTCTCTTAAATTCAAAATTGTAATCTGCAATTATAAATCTTATTCTCAGCAGACTTTGTTGTTCTCTGGCAACTTACTTTTTCCCTTTCTACATCTTTCATCCCAGGATATCTGCGGAAAGTCTTCTTTGTCCTTATTTTTATTTCCTAAGTATCTCTTCTACCTATGGAGCATCTCCATTCCAAGTCAAGGAAAGAGGCAAAACAGAATTAAAGTTCTGTTTTAAAGTAAAGCAAGTACATTTTTTAGAATCATTATGAATCCTTGCTTTGTTCAGAAATTTTGCCCACTTTTTAATTGTTTTAATAACACAATATCTATCATTTTAAGAACATAGCTTTTATTTTTTCTATTGCAATGCGGCTTCTATTCTTATTTTTTTTAAGGGTAATAAATATTTTTTTGCAATGAAGAGTAATGCAAAGCAGCTAATTTCCTCAGTAACACTCTAAAACTATGGAGACCTTTTGCAAGAATTAAATTCCCAAAGTCTTAGATGAACTCAAATCTAGAAACAGTCAGCAGGTACAGTCAGAGCAGTGAGTAGGAATTCTTCAAAATGGCTCTTATATCTCTTCCATTTATTGGGTCCTCTCCATGAGAGCTAATGTAATATATGAAAGTATTCGATTCCATTTTGTTTTACAATTCCTCCCTCTCTCAATTTGTCGCCAAAAGCTAAAAATTGGATTATGCTTTATTACTAACAGGCTTCTAAATCTGCTACCTCATATAAAATCCTTTCACCAGCACGTTCTCGGAGAAAAGATCAAATTCATAATTCGGGGGCACTTCAAGGACCTGACTATCCCAAAAGTCCTTCCTGGAGCATTCAAGGACATCTGTCCCACACATGGGAAGTCAAGCCATTCCAAGCAGCTCTGGCGTTATTCTGGAGCTCTGTGATATTGTCATCACTATTCGTAGTCTTCCTTTTCTGTAGTTTCACTTTCAGGATTATACCTGATATACAAAGAAAGAGAAAAAAACATGCCAAGGAAAAATAACTATTACTGGAGTAGAACTAAAAATGTTGTTAAAGGGTTGATTCTTACTGATTTTTCTAATCAGAAAATCTCTTTCTCTGTTTATGTGTATATATATACCCACACACATACAATATACACATGTACATATAAATTAAAAACCTTCCAATTATCATTGATCTATACATGCACAAGCTTTTAAAATAATGAACTATAAATAATTTATATAGTCAATTTAATTGTATCTTAAAATTGTTAATTTATATGTTAATAGTTTACAAAGTATGTACTGTTAATGATTATTTAGTGCTTATTTTTTCTTGTGTCAAAACCAGATATTCTTCATCTTTTGGGGGCATCTACCTGCACACCATTCATAAACACAACCATTGTCATCAAACTTTTCTCTCATGGCACACTGTGATTTTCAAACTGCAGGAAAGAATCCTTCATTAATATTTTGAAAAACCTTCTGCCCTAAACTTGCCCTCTCCTCCAATTTTGGGTTTCTGCATCTTTCCACACACAAAAAGCATGCCATCGCTTTTTGGGGAGTTAAGATTTAAAATCTCTTTCCTCCCTTGACAATTTTTTGCATGAACTTTGAGTCTTCATAACCTCACATATAAAATTGGCAGAAAAATATTTTAAAATAATAAGCCTGTATCAGTTATATGAACCACGTTTTAAGTTTTTATTAGTCATCTTTTAATATTTATATTATTCTGTTTCAGTAAATAGCCAAATATTTTTGTCTTCAGTTTAAGAAAAAAAGTTTAAATATTCTTCAAATGAGACTTCCTATATTATAGAATTTTTGAATATCCTTGGCTATCTATAATATTTGTAGGCTAAATTTTTTAAATGCCTTTCTAGGCCTGTCATTTTCTCTTGTGTTGTTGTAATTATTGATTTAATGATTTATCCACAATTGGACACGGTTGTTCTGGTTACTTCTTCTCAGTTGCTTTATTAGTTCTCTTCACAGCCTCTAGGAATTTTTAGTTCATCTACAGTATTAAGTGGTTTAGGACTTGTCTTTATTGTCTTGGCTAATTAATTTTCTGCAATTCTTATTTTCTCTTTTATTTCTTCTCCAGATTAGTGAGTATCAGCTCATTTACATGTACAGGTGAGACTTCACTCATTATTTCAGGCATCACAGTTTTCTTATCCAGGTTGACTCTCTTTTCCTTTAATGTTGCAATATCTGTTCACTGGTCATGGAGTTTGAATATATCTCATTGTTTTTGAAACTTAAATTATTGGATTCTATTATTTTTCCCTATTTAGCTGACACTTCCTTTTCTGTATATAGAAATAAGGGATATAATTTGATGCTTTGGCTTTACTTCTCCCACTGTATCATCTTTCCATAGTGTCATAGGTTTGGATCACCAAATTCAGTAATTTCTTTTCATAGTTACACTTGATTTTTTCCCCTTGTTGACCTCTTATGGTGATCACTGCACAGTATATTAAAATAGATGGACATGTCACTTGAAAAGTACTTTTCAGTCCTCCAAGAAGCCTGGTACTTAAGGTTTGGACACCAAATATAGTTCTATAATATAGTTCATGTTCAGAGATCTCTCTGAGTAGGATTTCTGCATAAATTAGAGGCAATCTTTTTCATCTAGCAATTTCTCTTACCGGAGTCTGGTACGGCTTCCCCTTGCCTTGATGCTGGGAGTTACAGTTACAGAGGACAAGCACCATTCCCAAACGAATCAAAACTCAGAGTTAGCCCTTTCATTTGGCAAGTGGTGCAGCTTCAACCCCCAGCTACGTGGCCATGGAAGCAGAAGGCTCAAAGTGTCTTCTCTTTCATTTTGTCTTTTGACTGGCTTTCCACTCCACTAAAATTACAGAAGACAGTTGAAGTGGCTATAAAACATAAACCCTGTTCCAGAGCTTACAACCAATCAATGCATCCCCACGTTTCCATTTGTTTTATATTTTATCTTGTCTTTCACAAAAAGAGCTCCTGCCTCTTTCTTCTTCAAGCCGAGAACGTGGACCATCATGCCCTTGGCCTTCTCCTCCTCAAAGCCACAGAATCTCCTTTGACCTCTATCTCTATTTCAAGAGGCCTTTGCTTCACCTTTACATAACTTAAAGGTTCTCTATCCATAATAAAGAAGCAGTTTGCCTGGAAGCTGTATTAGAATTTCCATCTTCTGCCTAATAACAACTTCTTGCAGTTTTTAAATAATGAAATTTGAGAGTTTGAGGATATTACACTCTGTCATCCTTGCCCCCTAGCTTTTTCAAAATTCACGAGGTCTGAGAAACCTGACACACATCTCCTAGTCTGTGAGGCCTGCTGCTATGCATTTACAATCATCCAGGTAGTTTTCACCCCATTCAAACAAATATTTGTTGAATGCTTACTATACACCTGTCTCTGTCTGGGAAACATCTGTAAACAACAAAGGCAAAACCTCTCCACATCCAGCTGCTGGAAGGAACACCCACCCACCCTAATCAAAATGAGGAAGCTTAAATATAACATGTTAGAGAGCTGTAAGGGAAGGGAAAAAATTAAGGAAAAGGAGATGGGAGGTAGGGGTGGCCATAACTCTGAAACATCACCCAAAGCACTAAATTGGGAAAGAGTCCCAGGCGAAAGGCAAGGCAAGTACAGGCCTTGGAAGTAGCAGGCCTGGAGTGTGGGAAGAAAGACAAGGGGGCCAAAGATAAGAACCCAGAAACCACAGCACTTAGATCTCCCATGACTAATAATTTCCTCAAATCAAATCAAAAAAAAAAAAAAAGATATAAATTAAAGCATAAAGCTTCTCGTTTTCTTAGCTTTCTTGATCCTTTTGCATCTGAGATGACCAAGCTGTCTGAAAAACTCCTTGTACACACAGGGCTTTTAGAATTTCCTTCAAACTTCTTAGCCTTAGGGCATTTATTATATTTGAAGAACAACCGTTTCATATCTGTTTCTTTTAAAGGTATAGCCTATAATAAAACATTTTGGGGATCTATCTGAATCCCCCCTCACCCCCAGATTTATGAATATAGCTGCGTCATTAATTGCTTAGAGGCGCCGTCTCATTGACAGCTGCGGGCTGCTGACCCTATGCCATTCTCACCAAAATGAAACCGCTCCGCGCCTGAGGGCATCTCGGCCTTCTGGACTTTGCAGGACGCGCTGAGCACGCGTGCCCTACTTTGACAGGTTGCACCAGAGAGAAAAAGACAGCTTACAGGAGTTCGCGTTGCTCTCACTCCTTACCTTGGAAGCCGCCTTAGGACCCCACGAAGGCGACCTCCAGATCCTGCCCCCTGCTTCCAGCCTGAAACTTCCATAAGGTCAAACAGACTGAAGGACCAAGGGGACTGAGTCACAGTGGAGCAAGGAAGGGACGTGCATTTGAAATCCATCTTGTAAATAAGCTAATTTGAATGAGCAGAACCCACAGCAAACGGGAGAGCCGGAGAGCCGGTTCTCAGATCCAGCCAGTTGTTGCAACGTGGCAATAAAAGTCCAGTGTCGCCGAATCTGATCTTTAGAAGAAAGGCAAAAATCTGAGTACTTGTATCGAATTGCCTAATGTTTTAATGTTGGCAACCAGCAGTTAAAAAAAATCACTATCGATTTAGGCGAAAGAAAGTCTGCAGTCTGCAGCCTGGGTTGCCTGAGAGCTCCCATTCTGTGACTTTTGGAAGCACCATATTTGATTCCTTGCCTACTTCATGGTATTCGTGAAAGACTGAAATTCAAAAACAGAGATGGGGCAAGGATGGCAAATAATTTCTAAACTGCAGCTGGCTCCGATGTATTCGATGTATTCGTAGTGGCTGCCCTGAGCGTTGGGTTGAGGATTCTGAGGCTCTTTCTGGGTCAGCAGAAAAAAATACTGTGTTGAATTGTCAATGTGGAATGATACATAATATGTGTATTTGTCCTTCCTCAGCCAGAGTATCATCATGATGGTTAGTGTGGACATGGCAGGATAAATGTTTTCAGCTGCTTCTGCTGCCTAAAGTCTTCAGGTTAGTGGTTTCTCTCAAGTTCTCCAGAGCCTGGGAAAATGGCCTGCTGATTTTCAATGACTGTGAAGGCCCTGCCAGTGATCAGGTCAGGTGCCTTTGCTTATAACTCATGATGCACAAATCAAGCTACACATTCAGCACTAAAGGAGGAGGATAATCGATCTGATCCATCAGTCAGACACCTAAGACGTAAGTTATTCAGGGTTTTTGTGGTATAAAGATCTCAGAGCCAAGTTTCACTACTATAGACCAAATGGGTATCAGATCATTAAATATTTTAATCTGTGTTGATATTCTAACTGATTTTAATTTACCAAAGTGAGTCGTAGTTTCGAATTAGAATGTTGTTGAATATAAAGTCCAGATATTTTATTTTAAGGAAAAACAATAAAAACCAACACCGGAACACAACCTAAAAGGCAATTGTTTTTACTGTTTTCATTCTTGATCAGGAGCCAAGAAAGTAATTGAAAAATGTTGTCCTCCACAAGGATATCCTCGAGGTAAGGACATTTGAGTGTTTAGAAACTTTTTTTTTTTTTAACATGCCTTCATTTATGTTGAACTCTTGAAGGAATTTTTCTTATAGAAAGAGTAGGTTCTTATCTGTTAATTCAGTTTTCCATCTAATAAATCCTCTACTAAAATTCTATTCAAAATGAGAGGTCTACAAATTCCCAGTTAAATAAATTCCTTGAGTAAATTGAGTGGGTAGTAGATGGCCTATATGTGATTTTATATGCCAGACAAAGAAAGAGTTTGATATGAGAAAGCTTCTTCCCACACGCCAAAATATCTTTTCGTGAAGATAATGTCATACCTGAAATTCATCAATCAGAATCCTTCTGAATATATTTTAATAATTCATTATTACAATATCATTTAATTTGTAATATCAAAATTTCAGTTTTTGAGACTATAAGGAAAAATTTGTGCTCCCATAGAAACTGTGCATTGTCTATAGTGTGTTCTTCTACATATTTGATTCTGACTCTATGGGAGATTTTTCCAGTTCTGTAAATCATAGGTAGCTGACAGCTCTGCAAAATAATTCCTGTCTATAGACATGCAAGTGAACTTCATCTGATGGAAAGACCAACCTTCCTGTCTTTGGGAAAAAAGAATAAACATAGTTTTATTTCCATTTGTAAATTTATTTCAATACTCCTGTTCTAGAAATGTATCTGTTCTTTTGTATTCTTCTTTTTAATTGCTTATAAGCTTATGGATCAATGAGTTAAGTAAGATATTTAAAATATGCTTGTTATATATCTGCTTGGAAATGATTTTTTTAATTTTCTAAAAGTATTTTTAATATTAGATACCTACTAAATCAATGTAAATGTAATTATTTATATGTAATACCATTATTTACCCATATTTACAAAAAATATGTAAAAACTTTTACCCTGGTTAATATTTTTTTCTGTGATTTTATTTTATCCTACCAAAACTTCCACTGAGAAATTTGATTCCAAAAAATATATTCACAACTGAGCAGATTCTCACTGTTTTGTTTTGTTTTTTTAAATTTTTTATGTCCTAATTTTTACTTACTTTTAGTATATCTCATAATTCACATGGGTCAAATATGCAGTGAAAGGTGTCCCTCCTCCCATCCCCAGCCACCCAGCTGCCTTCTCCAGAGGCAAACAGTATGCTGTTTTTATATATATCCTCCTAAGATATATAACCTATTATACATCAGAGGTATTCTAGGCAAACATAAACAAATTCTTAAGTAAACGTTTTTCTTCCTTCCCCCTTTTCACACGAATGGTATCATACTATGCTTCTTATACTTTTCACCTAATAAAACCTGAAGATTATTATATGCCAGCATATAAGATGATTTTTTTAATGCAGCCGCATTGTACAGATACACTATAATTTTTAATCAGTCCTCTATGAATGGACATTTAAGTTGGTTCCAATCTGTTGTTCTTACAAAGCTGTAATGACTAACATTGTATAAATGTCATTTTTAAAAATAATTGTAC
Organism: Eonycteris spelaea; assembly: GCA_003508835.1. Lineage (NCBI taxonomy): Eukaryota > Metazoa > Chordata > Mammalia > Chiroptera > Pteropodidae > Eonycteris > Eonycteris spelaea. The sequence goes on from PUFA01000189.1 coordinate 1,832,897, forward strand.
TAAGGTATAATTTATACGCTACAAAATGCCCTCATGTTAAGTATTTCCCCTGTTCTCAGTAATTTTTAGCAAATTTACTCAGTTTTACGACCATCACTGGAACCCACTTCTAGAACTTTCCCACTCTCTCTTAAGATCTCTAATGCTGTCATGCCCTGTTCCCACCCTCAGCCCCAGGCAATCACTAATCTCTTCTGTCTCTTTAGATTTGCCTTTTCTAAACAGTCATGTAAATGGAATCAAACAGTATTTGGCTCTGGACATTAACACACAAGTCTTCCTGAATGCATTTTTGTCATTTCTCTAGGCTTAATACCTCAGAGTGTAGTATTGCTGGATTGTATGGTGAATTTATGATTAACTTTTTAAGAAACTACCTAACTGTTTTTTAAACTAACTATATCATTTTATATTTCCACCAGCAATGGATGAAGGTTCCCGTTTCTCTACATTCTCACTGGTATTTGTTACTATCATTTTTTTAGTATAGCCATTCTACTGGGTATAAAATGGTATCTTATTATGACTTTAATTTGCATTTCTCTGCTGATTAATGATGTTGAACATCTTTTCACATGTTTCTTAGCCATTTTTATATCACCAGTGAAATGTCTATTCAAATCTTTTTTTTAAATTGGGTTATCTTATTACTTTCTGCTGTTTCTTGAATTGTAGGAGGTCTTAAATATTTTGAATATAAGTCCTTTATGAAATATAAGATTTGCAAATATATCTACCAATTTGTGGCTTGTCTTTTCATTTCTTAATGATATCTTTTTTCAATACTATCTTTTTAATTTTCAGTTATAGTTGACACACAATATTATATTAGTTTCAGCTGTACAACAGAGTGATTAGATATCTGTGTAAATCACAAAATGATCATCCTGGTAAATTTAGTGCCCGTCTGACACTGTACACAATTATTACAATATTGTTGCCTATATTCCTTATATTATACTTTATATCTTCATGACTATTTTGTAAATACCAATTTGTACTTCTTAATCCCCTCCTCCTTTCACAATGACCTCCTCACCCTGCTCCCATCTGATAATCCTCGACGTGTTCTCTGTATCTATGAGTTTCTTTCTGTCCTTTTGTCTGTTTATATTGTTCTTTAGATTCCACATATACATGCAATCATATGGCATTTGTCTTCCTCTATCTGACTTACTCCATATAGCACAATACCCTATAGGTCCATCATGAAATATCTTTTTCTAACCCATTACTTTTAGTCTGTGTGTGTCTTTTCATCTGAAGTGAGTTTCTTGTAGGCAATATATGTAAGGGTCTTCTTTTCTGATCTATTCAGCCACGCTATCTTCTGACTGGCATATTTAATTCTTTTTCATTTGGAGTACTCATTGATGGATACGTAGTTATTGCCATTTCTTATTTAGACTTTTGAGACCTTTTTCTTCTTCATCTTCTTGTTAAAGAAGTCCCTCCAACATTTCCTGTAATACTGGCTTGGTGGTGATGAACTCCTTTAGCTTTTCCTTGTCGGGAAGCTTTTTATAGTCCTTCGATTCTAAATGATATCTTTGCTGGGTAAGGTAATCTTGGTTGTAGATCTTAGGTTTTGGTCACTTTGAATATTTTGCGCCAGGCCCTTCTAGTCTGTAAAGTTTCTGTTGAGAAATCAACTGACAGTCTTATGGGTGTTCCCTTGTAGGTAACTAATTTTTTTTTCTTGTGGTGCTTTTAAGGTTCTCTCTTTGAATTGAACCCCTGGCATTTTAATGATGATATGTTTTGGTTTGGGTCCCTTTGGGTTCATCTTGTTTGGGCCTCTCTGAACTTCTTGGGGTTGTATGTCTATTTCCCTCACCAAGTTAGGGATGTTTTCTGTCATTATTTTTTCAAGTAAGTTTTCAATTCCTTGCTCTCTCTCTTCTTCTGGCATCCTTATGATGTAAATTTTGTTACATTTGATATTGTCCCAGAGGTTTCTTAAACTACATTGTTTTAGATTCTTTTTTCTTGTCGTTATTCTGACGGGGTGCCTTCTGCTGCTCCATCCTCTATGTCACTGATTCGATCCTCCATTTCATCCACTCTATCGATTCTTTCTAATGTACTCTTCTTCTCAGATAGTGTAGTCTTCGTTTCTGGCTGGCTCCCTATTATGTTTTCCATCTCCATTTTTATGTATTTTTTTTCCTTTATTAAAGTTCTCACTGAGTTCATCTACTCTTCCACTAAGTTCATTTAGCACCCTCATAACCAGTGTTTTAAACTCTGCATCTAGTATATCGCTTGTCTTCATTTTGGTGAATTCTTTTTCTGGAGCTTTGTTCTATTCTTTCATGTGGAACATGCTTCTTTGTCTCCCTGTATCTGATTCTATGTATTAGGTAGGGCTCCTAAGTCACCTGCTCTTAGAAGAGTGGCTTTAAGTAGTAGGTGTTCTGTGGGGCCCAGTGGCACAGTCCTGGGAGGAGTCCAGCTGTTGGCCAAGTTCAGCTGCAGCCTGTGCACCTTTGAGGCTACCTGGTAAGAGTCACCAAGCAATCCACAGGTGGCTGCCACCCGTTCTTGGCTTATAGGTGCTCAAGGAGCCAAATCAGAAACTGAGGCTGGCTGCCACTGGTGCAAGGCTTGGGGCTTCTCAGCAAGAGGTATAGAGCATGCTGAGAGGCCAGATGCTGCTTCTTCAGATTTTGTGAGCCGTTGAGAGATTTTATGAAAGTTCGCAGTGGGAGCCAAGACAGCTCATTTGTATGGAATAAATCACTGCAACAGCTTGCGTGGGCCCACAAGTTGGGAGAGGAAGAGTCTCAGGGAATCCCCTGCGTGCAATGAACCGTGTTGTCCAGGTGATAGTTACTCTGATACGGTGGGCTGAGAATGAAGGGGCTCAACAAAGTAACAATAGCTTCTGCCTCTACCTTTGTCCAAGAGGAAGCCGCCCCTCCAGCCCTCATGCCAAAGCCCCACAGCTTGGCCCCTCCTCTTGTGTCCCTGGCACCCCACGAGCAGCTGCTCCAGCTGTGGGGCTCAGAGCGAGTGAGTCTGTCAGTGAGTAAGGCCAGCTGCGGGCCCTTTAAGAGGACAATCTGTGCCTTAGTCCTCTGTGTCACTCAGCTGCAACCTCCTCTGGTTTTCATGCCAGAGGTTGTGGGGACTTCTCTTCCCAGCACTGGGCTCCTGGGGAGCCCAGTGTGCAGCCGGGACCCCTCTCTCTCAGGTGGTAGAGGGGGTTCTGAGCCACGATAGCCCTCCCAATTCTCCATGGCCACACACGGTTGTGGGACTGCGCCATTTTGTGTCTCTGCCCCTCCTACCATTTTGAGGTGACACATTATTTTTGTCCCTAGTTGTAGGGCTTCTGTTCAGCCAGACCTCAGGACACTCACACTACCTTGTTTTGTGAAATCTTATTTTACTTTATTGTTTAGAAAAAGTAACATAGAATAGAAAAAATTTGTGAAAATCTCATTCAATAAATAATTATCGAACACTTGCTCTGTTTTAGTCTTGTTCACTAATGGCTGAATTGTGCTCTCTGCCAATTAAATTCATATGTTGAAGTCATGAATCCCAGTACCTCGTAATGTAACCGTATTTAGAGTTAAGGCCCTTAAGAAGTGATTCAAGTAAATAAGGTCTATAAGGTGAGGCCCTAACCCAACATGACTGGTGTCACCAGGGCACATGTGTACAGAGAAAAGACCACGCGAAGAGGCAGGAAGGGGGTGGGTGTCTGTGAGCCAGAGAAGGAGGCTTGAAACAGATCCTTTATTTATGGCCTTTAAAGCACCTTGATCTTGGATATCCAGCCTTCAAACCTGTAAGAAATACATTTTTATTGTTTATGCATCCAGTCTGTGGTACTTTGTAATGGTGGCCCTAGCAAACCAATGCATTCGTGTATCAGACTGAAAGCTCCAGTATGTATCTGATGGCCCTTTAAAGGCCATCTAAGAACAAATTCACCTCTCCAACATCCACCCCCCCCCAGGCAAAGAACCAGTCAATGCACGTGTTCTAAGTCCTCAAGGAGTTTCTCCAAGATAACATCACTGTGAACAGGGTGACTGGCCAATGTCCCTGGCTGTGTTGCTTAATTTCTCCTTCTGTAAACCAGCCTGGCCTTCCAATTCACTTAACCATTGGTCCCCTCAGCCTCAGCCCTCCTACCAGGCTGCCTCTCACCTGGTTCAGTTGGAAGAGCAACTCCAGATGATGGGGATGTCCGTGGTGTGGTAAAGTAAGTGGGCTAAAGTGATATGCGGTGCAACTGGAGCTGAAGACTTTCCATTGATCAGTCACAGAGCAATTGAAATTCCCCAAAATGAAGCAGGACTAGAGGTGGAGAGGAAGACGTAGAGCCGGAGGCCAGGACGTTCCCATGAATGCGGGAGAATACGTGAAGGGTGATGCAGGAAGTGGAAGGGGGGCTTTTGCATGAGAGTGGAATAGTCTGGAATCAACAATGGAAGCAGCTTAAACAAGATGCCAGAACTACTCTCCTGTCTTAAAGGTTTTACAGTCATGAGGGAGACATACTAGCAAACAGAAAATTAAGATACACTCAGATCTGTATGTGATCAGGACATGCTAAGGGCCCATAAGAGGTATAGTGATCCCAGTCTGGGTCAGTACGGAGCTTAAAGAAGGGAAGGATTAAGGAAGAAGTGGGCAGTTTTTATTCAGCATGATCCAGGGAGAAACACAGAATGTGGCCGAAATGAACTTTTGGTCACTGGAAAAACATCTCCATAAGTAGAATAGAGATGATTGATCAGGTCTTGCCACAGACTAATAAAATCTTTCCCCCCACTCACTAAAAAACACTCTGATTATTAGTCAGTCTTTCTGAGTCCTCTAATTCCATCAAAGGAATACAAGGATGGAGAAGAGGAGCATTTCAGTAACTAGAATTGAATATCTCACACTGTAAATTACTTAGGCCTCCTGTGCCATGAATCATCCTTCTTGAGGCTCTTCAGCTCTGAGAAATTGATAGGGCTGAGGGCCAGACTGGGAGCCTTGCCGAATTCCCCAGAAGTAACGTCACCTGTGAGGCTCCTTGACAGACAGTATTCTCCTGCAAGCACCCTAACCTCTACAGTCCCTTTGCAACTTTTAGCAGGCATAGTGAGTTTGAATTTGATGTCAGTAATGATCTCTGTGGAACATAAAACCCATTTTATTTTTGTGATGACTCATACTTTTCTTTGGCAGGCCCTGTAGCAGTAAAACTAAATTTGGTCCAATCAGAAAACGGTCCAGCCCAGTAAATTTTCCAGTTGCTTGTGATTGAAAATTGAATATCTCAGGTGAATATTCAATCAAATGCAGGTATTAATATTAACTGTCTCTGTCCAGTTCAGTGCTTGCTGTCCGCCTACAATCCTCCACTTCTGTGATGAACTAAACGTTTGTGTATCCCCCAAATTCATATATTGTACTCCTATGCCCCAAGGTGATGGTATTAGGAGGTGGAGCCTTTGCGGGTCATTAGGTCATGAGGAAGGAGCCTTTGAATGGCATTAGGGACCTTATAAAAGTGACCTCAGAGATCTCCCTAGCCCCCTTCTGCCATTGGAGGATGCGGTGAGAAGGTGGTCAGCTCTGAATCAGGAAGCAGGTTCTCAGCACCCACCAGACACCTCGATGCTGGGCTTCCCAGAGTCCAGAAGTGTGAGAAATAAGTTTCTGTTGTCTGTAAGCCACCCAGTGTGTGGTGTTTTGTGTAGCGGCCCGGATGGACCAAGATGGCCTCTACCATCTAACTCTCAGGAGGCCTCTGGCCCAACCCCCAACTCCCCCAACCACCATGGTATAAGACCCAATAGTGCCACTTTGCCAGCTGGTAAATTGGGAGGGTCTCAAATGGCCTAATCCCAAATTCTCCTTCCCACTCTGCTCCATGGACAAGCTCCCTAGCCAGTCGACCCTCCTCATCAGGGGGACCAGTGCTGCTTATCCCAGTTCCCTGCTTGCCCACAGGATTTTGCAAACAAGCCAATCACACATTCCTGAAACAGGGGTCTCCTCTCCCTCTTGATTCCCAGCACCCCTGGGTTTTACTCTGTTCCCAAGTGGAATGCCGTGTGACCTTGCACAGTGTACTGTGTGCCCCTCCCCTGGGCAGTGAGTACGTATGACTAATCAACGCTGTGATCTCAACTGTTCAGTCCTGGGTGACCTGTGTTTGGCCATCCCTATAACTCTAAAGCAGGAATCCCTCTCACCGACAGGCTAAGTGAGAGGTGGTTAAAACACCCGTGGCGGGCAGCAGGGGAGGAGTGGAGATGTCAGTTACATGAATGGGCCACATGCTGGGCCCGGGGAGTTTCTTCAGCTACATCTGGCTGCTAGAGTCCTTAGTCTTGTCACTGACACTGGCGTTCTATCACTGCCGATTTTGCAAGGTGGTTCTTTAGATGGTCTGTAGCAGCCTCAAAGGTCTTAGGGAAGATTCCTGGTTTGGCAATGCCGTACGGTGAACCCTAGTGAATGGTCTACCCCACAGGCTTGCTACATGAGGCCCTACCCCCCTTGTTGCAGGGGCGCTGGCAAGTCAGCTGAGACCTCAGCCACCTTCCCTAGTGGACTCCAGGCCTACTGGAAACCCACAAACTCCCCCGAGCTGACCTCGGCTGCAGAGGAAGCTGGAGGCGCTCTTTGCCTTTTCCTGGCTCCCACTGGCCTCTCAATCAGGCCCTGCATGCTCTGAAGGCAGCAGAGGGCCCTGCAGATTCCATTGCTGAGCAAACGCCAGACCTGGTGGTTTACAGCATGTCCCCACGTGTGGCGATGTGGTCAGCACAAACCTGCTCACTCGCGTGCGCTTCTTCTCCTTTCCACGCCCCCTTCAGCTCTCCTTCCACGTGCCCCTTTCACCTGTCCACTTTCTTTACTTTCACTCCGCATAGTCACCTTTCGTTGTGATCTAATTCCAGCCCCTGAAACGCCTCTCTATAAAGTTCTAATTTATCTTCAAGTTGTCAAATTCAGTGACAGTGTACATCCTGGTCTCATTTGGCCTTCCTGTGGCATGTGGCTCTGCTTAAAACTCGCCTTAGTATTAGTGACACTACTCTTGCCTAGCTGTCCACCTTCTTCTCTGATCACTTTCGGTCTCACCTCAGTGCTGCTGCCGCCACTGCTCAGGACCTGATTCTTTGTTCTGTGCTCATCTGTCTACCTATGTTCTCGTTGGTGACCATGTTTAAGTCTCTGCTTTCTTTCAACGTCCGCTTATGATCTAGTGCCTCCAGTTCCTCATACCCAGCTCAGATCTCACTGCTGGGCTCCTGACCCACACAGTCTGCTCTGAATTTGATATTTCTACCTGAAATTTGTCTAATCACATCATGCTCAACACAAATTAAAATCCCTTATTCCCTCTATTTCCCCTAGCCAAAGGCATCACTACTCACTCAGTGGCCTAGTAGTGCAGCCGTTCTAAACTCTGCCCCTTTTATTGCCATCTCCTAAGCGCCTGACTTTGCTTCCTAAATATATGCTGTGCTCTCTCCTCCTCCCCTGTTGCACTCCCGTAGCTTTCTGCCATTGCCTGTTGACCTCATTGCTTTTTGCCTGGATTATTGCTCTCTCTGCCTCTAGACTGCACAAATCCTTTCTCCTACCCAGTCTCCAGAGGGATTTTTCTAAAACTGTAAATCTGCTCATGTCAGGCCACTTTTCTGCTTAAATCCCTCAGGCTTCTATCCATTTCAGGATAAAGGTCAAATTCCTCAGCCTACCACACAAGGACCATTATGATCCTATGGCAGAGAGGTTAATTCTCTAGCATCACACTCTGCTTACTAGAGGTGAGAATAGTGGCAAGTTGCTTAACCTTTCTATGCCTCGGTCTCCTCCATCTGAAAAATCGAGAGGCGAATAGCACTTTTGTGATAAGATCGTGTGAGCAATGAATGAAATGAGGCATGTAAAACACTTATGGCAAAAATGATTTTTCATAGTCACTATCACTATTACCACCTTCTCTTCCTTTCCTTTGGCTGTACTGTACTGGTCTACTTGACATTTCTGAAAACAGCCTGTGATTCCATCCATGTGGGCTTTCTTGCCATGTTGCTAACTCTGCTTGTAATGGCTTTCCCCCATTCTTTATCTAGCTCACATATACTTAGTTTTGAAAAGTCTTTTCATGTCGCTTCCTTCAGGAAGTCTTCCTTTGACCTTTCCACTTCAATCTAATTTAATTTCCCCTGTGCTTTCATAGCTTTCATAATACGTTTATATCAGTAATCATTAGACTTGGTTATACTCCTGTCTCCTATGCAACACTGTGTGTTTTAAGGACAGAAGACAACTGAGCAAAGCTTGGCACTGTTGAACTATGGGTCAGTAAATGATTGTTGATGAATTAAAAAAACTAGTCATTTCTTTTCATCAGGTGCTCAGAGACTCCAGGCCACCTTTGCTTCAGAAAAGCACCTTACTCTAAAATTATTCTTATCTCATTTCTTCCTCCATTAAAAATCCCAATTTCTAAGCAGCATTATTAGCTTGCTTTCAGTAATGAAACAGAGCTAATCAACTGATAATTACTTACAGTCCAATATACTTCTAAAGGATATTTGTATTTTCAAACAAAGCACTTGCTAAGACAATGGGATAACTTTTTTAGTGGTGGGATTTAAAGAAATATAGCAGGAGGAGTTGCTGTAGAGTGAAACGTCAGGGAAAATAAATTTCTTAGCTCTGTTCAAATAACACAAAGTAAGAGTCCAGTATCCATAGGTATGTAGCGCTGAGTGCTATAATCCTAGGCATTTGATTAGGAAAGCATCAAGAAACTTTTATAATTAAGCTAGCTGCTGAGACAGCTGATTAATATCAGTAATAAAAAAGCAGTATGATCATATAAAGGAATAAAGTCCTGATACATGCTGCAACGCACTAAGTGAAAGAAGCCACATATAAAAAGTGATATACTACATAATTCTATTTATATGAAATGTCCAGAATAGGCAAATCCATAAAGACAGAAAATAGATTAGTGGTTGCCAGGGGTGGAAGGAATGGGAGTGATTTCTAATGAGCACAGGTTTCTTCTTGTGCTGATAAAAATGTTCTAGCATTAGACACCAGTGACGGCTGTGCAACCTTGAGAATATACTGAAAGCCACTGAGTTGTACACTTTAGATGGTTCAATTTTATGGTGTGTGAATTATATTGCAATAAAAATTTATAAGAAAAAAGGTGATGCACCAAAAAAAAATTACTCATAGGAAAAAAAAACAGCCTGAGTTATTTACCATTCTTATTAGAGTGTCCACAAATAAAATCGCATTTTCCAAATATGAAGGATTATGTAGCCAGCCATTTTAATAGCTTGTATAAAACATTTTTACATTTCTTTACCTCCAGCTTCCCAGAGGTCTTTTTCTGTACTATAACTATTCTTTCATATAGACTCTAAAAACTACATTTGTCAGTTAGTTGGTTTTTATTTCTGTTTAAAACTTCATTTTTAAAAAGTAATTTCTATTAGATTATAATGCTCAATTTAGCTCACTCAATGAAAATAAAAACTACACTCTTGTAAGTTAAATTTAAATGTTCCTATTGACCATTAGTTCTACTTTTAAGATAGACATTTTTAACTGTTCACTCTGGCACCACAGATATGGTGTAATTAATAATATTTTACATTTCTTTTTATTTTTCACAGTGTTATAACCATTTCTTATTGTTCACTATAAATGCCGATTGTACCAAAACACAAATTGAAATATTCTTTAGATAACAGAAAAAACATGTTGATGTTTTAACTGTAATCTTTTTTTCAAAGCCTATTAGATAATGTAGAGGGATCATTTAATAAATGTTTATTGAATGCACACTATTTAAAGCTATGACTCTCAACCTTTTTGTGTTTGAGAGGATACTTTGAAAACCAGCCATTTTGAGCAACAAACTTGAAGAGCTGAAATGTCCCACACATTAGCAATAATTATACTGCAATCCCAGAATATAATAATATCTCATAGTATCTGTTAAGGTACAGTCATTATCACTCATAGCTGTTAGAACAGCTTATCATCAAAAAGACAAGAGATAACAAGTGTTGAGGATGCGGATGCGGAGAAAAGGAAACCCTTGTGTGTAGGTGAGAATGTAAACTGGTACTGCCACTACGGAAAACAGGATGAAGGCACCTCAACAGATTAAAATAGAGTTAACAAATGATTCAGTAATCTCACTTCTGAGTATATATCCACAAGAAATGAAAACAGATTATAGAAAAGACATCTGCATTCCATGCTCATTGTGGCATTATTCACAATAGTCAAGATATGGAAACAACCTAAGTGTCCATCAACAGATGAATGAATAAGATGTGGCACACATATAAATGAAATATTATTCAGCCATCAAAGCAGAGGAAATCTGCTATTTGTGACAATGTGGATGGCCCCTGAGGGCCTTATGCTAAGTCAGACAGAGAAAGACAAATACTGTATGATCTCACTTGTATGTGGAATATATATTAAAAAAAAAAAACTCATAGATATGAAGAATGATTTGGTGGTTCTCAGAGGTGGGGCGTGGGATTTGGGCAAAATGAATGAAGATGGTCAAAAGGTACAAACTTCCAGTTATAAGATATATAAGTCCTGGGGATTTAAGATACAGCTTGGCTACTATAGTTAACAATTAAAAATTCTCATCTACAAGAAAAAAACATACCTATATGAAGTGAGGAATATTCACTGAACTTGTGATGGTAATCATTTTGCAATATTATATATATATATATGTGTGTGTGTGTGTGTATATATATATATATATATATATAGTCATACACGTATAACTAGTACAATATTATACATCTCGATAAAACTGGAAAAAAGTATACAGTTGTCACAGTGTTCAGAATGACCTTTAATGTTCACATTTCTGCTGTTTCGTAGTAATCTAGACTCTTGCTGGCATACACTTCAAAAGTCTTCCAGCCTTTACTCCCTTCCCAGTTCCAAAGTCTCTGCCACATTTTTTAGGTGTTTGTTACAGGAGCACTACACTTCTCAGGACCAAAATCTGTATTGATCAGGGTTCTTCAGAGATACAGAACCAACAGGAAAAAAAATGTGTAATATATTTTTATATAATTTATTATAAGGAATTGGTACCCATGATTATGAAAGTCGAGAAGTCCAAGATCTGTAGTCAGCAAATTGGAGAGCCAGGAGAGCTGATGGCATGAGTTTCGATCTGAAAACCCGCAGACACCAGACCCAAGAAGGGTTGACTTTCCAGCTGGAGTCTGAGAGCAGAAAAAGACCAGTGTCCCAGCTCAAGGCAGTGGGGCAGGAAGAGTTTCCTCTTACTCCGAGGAAGGGTAGCCTTTTTGATCCATTTAGATCTTCAACTGATTGGATGAGGCTCACCAAATGGGAGAGCAATGTGCTTTACTCAGACTACTGATTCAAGTTCTAACCTCATCCAGAAGCACCCTCACAGACACATCCAGAAAAAGGTTTGATCACATATCTGGGCGCCCTGGGACCCAGTCAAGTTGATATATAAAATTAACGTCACAGTTTCTCAATATAGAGGGAACTTATTCGAAGGAATTAGTCACATACTTATTAGCAGAGTTAAAGAAACAAAAATGGAAAGATGTTTTTACCCAGGGATGGAAGAACAAATTGGGAAATAAGTTACATAGGCGCCCCGCCCCCACCACTGTGGTGCCGAGGTTGCTAAGAGCTGTAGCTGTTGCTCCTGAATCAACTGTGCTGCCCGCCCCCACCCCCTGCCCTGCGGGAAGGAAGCCTCGCCTCACGGGCTCCACGGGAGCGCGCAGCTGAGAGATGCCCAGGTAGGAGAGCACCCGGCTGGGAGATGCCCACTGTTGTGCGGCTGCTGCTAACTGTTGCTGAAACCACTGCCTGGGCAGAAACCCAAGAGCCCGAATTTGCCTGCTTGCTACTGCTTCTGTGCTGCCACAGGCAGGGGGGTCGGCGGGGGGATAGGGTTCTCCCCACTTCCACCTGTCTTGTAATCTCCCACCTGATGCTTCCCATGGGCCATGGACAGGACTTCAGCCTAAACTCTCAGGCAAGGGAGTCTGGGAAATCTCGTTTGCCGCCTTTCCTCTCCCTGTGATTCAGAGGAGATAGGGATGCGGCAGAGCGCCAGGAGCCGCTAACCAGAACTGCTTCTGTGATGACTATCCTCTCTTCGTGTAATTTGTCCCACATGGGGCTGAGATCAGCTCTGCTTTTCTATTCTCCAAACTCTACTAGAAGAAAGCCCTTGTGGAAATCGGTCTTTATTTGACAGAGCAGTCTAGCTCTGTGAAGGTACTTTTTAAAATAAAATATTCATCCACCCAAGAAATGAATTTCGCCGCTACTCTAGATGGCAAAGCAGTTGCAGCCAATTTTTGTCTTAAACGATCATTTCTTCTTTTAGTGATTATCATTTTTCTTTGATGCAATTTTATAATGTCAAACTTCTTATTTACAGCAAATTATACCTTGCCCTTTACTATGTGGTACCATCCACTCAACTCTGTGTTTCATCTGCAGCCATCGTTATTACAATATGCATCCTTGGTTATACAGCAGAATGAATTCTACGCGTTGTGGACAAGTTGGTGGCAGATCTGTGGTTTTGGCACACCAACCGAGAACCTCTGAAGCGGGAGGTAACCGCAAATGGGGCAGCAAATACAGTGACTGAGACATTGATCCTTACTTTCAAGGCGTTTTCAGTCCATGTCAGGAATATAAAACCTACATATAAAAACTATACAGTGAAGCAGAATGCTTCAAGTTCATAAGAAAAAGAAAAGAACCACGAGAGTTTGGAAAAGGGTTTGTAGAAAGTGGTCCTGGAACCAAGCCTTGGAGGATGGGTGTGGACAATGAGAGGGAGGGAAGGGAGGTTTGGATAGAAGGACGCCGTAGGAGGAGACATGCACGCAGAAGAGTGTGGCCACAGCCAAAAAACTGCGCGCAGTTCATATAAGATCGTCTTGACACTCTAAACGACCCGAATGACTTCATTCCTGCTTTTACGTCATCTGCATAATGATCACTGCTTTAGTGATGAGCCACAAATCTGGGTGCATTGCTTTACTCTCATCTACCTCCTTCAGGTAAAGGGGGTGGAAGATAAAAGTTCATCAGGGATAGAGGCTGCTTGAAAATACCCAGGAACCTCTTGGGCAGAAGCTAGGGCACTGAAGCCAACAGGATCACCTGTTACTCCGGGTCGAGTCACCAAAAGCCTGGGATATTTAAAATGTTTTACTTCTCTTTTTTGTTTGGAACTGGTTCATCTTATCTTGCTGCTCGTGGCCTATGAATCTTCTCTTCCTCTCTCCATTGACTTCTGACCTTCCTAAAATGCGTTAATTTGGCTCTTCTTTCCTCTGTCTTCGTGGCCTTGTCTTTCTGTTGGATCATTTGTTTGATTTTGGATCCTGATATCTCTTTCTTATCTCAAATGCTGTTTCCAAACTCAGCCTAGAAATGTAAAGTAGATTCACGATTGCTTCTTTCCTTTCAGTGTTCTCAACCCCCGAGTGTCACTCCCGACTACCGCCAAGGGTGGCATGCGGAAATGGGAAGCAGTAATGGTCTAGGTTGTCGCAATGATTGCGGAGTGCCACCAGCATTTGGTAGGGAGAGCGAAGGCGGGGCAGGAATGCTAAAAGTTCTACATTTCTTGGGATATTCTGACACAAGAAGGATTTGCTCATCTAAAATTTAATCGTTCTCTTCATTGAGAAACAGTGTTTCTTTTAATGTCTTTTCTTTTTGTGTGTGTAGGCTTATGAAACAAGTGCAAGTACCTTAGCAGGATGGACCAGAATTATTTCCCCTGACAGTCTAGCATCATGCCTTATGTATATTTTTTAAATGAGGAATTGACAGGAGCTTCTTGCTATGATAATGGATTTATAGCTGGGGTCCAGGAAGGCAGAAATCCAGAACATGATCTTCAAATTAATCACTGACCTTTCAGCATGCTGTTTTTCTCACAAGGGCTTCACAGGCATTTTGCATATTTTCTCATCCATCTTCAACCTGCTCCATCCCTGGGCCCACTCTATGAGTCCGCAGAAAAAGTTCTACACAGAAAGAACCATAGCAAAATAAGGATGAAAATATCACTTCATTAATGGCTGACACATGCCTGAACTATTATCAGAAGTTTAGATTAGAGACTGAGGTTTATATGAGGTTTATGCTGAGCTTTCTGCTCCGACTCAGACCACACCTCCACCTCCAGGCACACAGACGCATCTTTCCAAGTGGCTAAATCGAGGGAAAAAAGGTAAAAGAGGAAAGATATGGACAATGTAGCTAGGGTAAACCTTAGTTTAATTTATCAGCTTGGTCTCATGCATCAGCTAGAGAGAAATGTAGAAGGAATCAGAAATGAAAAAAGACTTAAATCTAAACTACTCCATCCGAAGATGCAGGTCCCGATCATTCCACATCTTAGAGGGAGAGGTAAGAGAGAGAATGTGTGAGGGGATGAACCAGGCCTACCTCTCGGTATCGAGCTCCCTCATGCTGTAATGATCCTGCTCAGGAGAAAACTGTGATCTAAACGATGCTTTGTCTCCGACACTTCATTTCTTTCCTTTCTTCAGGGAGATGGAGAACCAAGAAGAATGCTGGCAGGAACCGGCCTTGGAAGATGAGTGGGAGGATCTCACGCCCTACATTGTAAGCCCTTTTGTGCTTTTGGGTCAGAGGTGACTGTAAATAGTGTTGTAGTGTGCCTCGAACTGAAAGTTGACTTGGAGATATGAGAGGCATTCCAGAAAGGAAGATGAATCCATATGACAAATTATGAAGGATGGTGTAGTGAAGGAGGGAAAGGTTGCCTGGCAACATTTGGTTGAAAAGCAGATGTGGAAACTGGGGAGAGAAGGGAATCAAGTCGGTTACCCATTTTCCACATAAGCATGTTCACTAAAACGCAGAACATAAGATGAGGAACATGTTTGGGGCAAGAAAATTCCCTTTTGGTACCACGTTAAATCTAGATGAAGTGGATGGGTCAGGTACTCAGTCAAAAAGTCTAGACCAGTTATCTCCTTGTTTGACGGTGTCCTTCAAGGCCCAATTCAAACACTGGCTTTTACCACCACACTCGTACCACTTCTGACAAAGCATTTATCATATTTTGTTGTTTCTGATTATTTTCATTATATAGGAAGCCCTTCATTATGACTGATTATATCCCCAGTACTTTGCACAACCTAAATAATTCTATTGAAATAAAATTAATATTTTAGTAAATGGTTAACAGACTATTCTAGGAAGTTTGATGACATATGATACTTCAAGCAGTTGGTACCTTAGTAACTGGTCAGCACTCCCTGGTCTTCTATTGTTCCTTGAACAGGTCAACTGACTCCCAGTTTAGATCTTGGCACTGACTGTTCCCTCTGCCTGGAATGTTGTTCGGGGGGTTGTTCTATTGCTATTGTTTGTTTTCCTCTGACCTCCCGGAGAGAGACTCCAATCTAAAGGAATGCTGTCTCACCCGACCCCTCTATCTTATCACCCTGTTTGTTTTCTTCATCACCCATACCCACTACCTGATAACTTTACTTACCAATTGTCCGCACCTATAGGATGCTAGGTCCATAGACAGTGAAGAACTTCCTCTGCCTTCTGTGCACTTGCATCCAGGCACCGGCCTGGAACAAGTAGGCCCTCAATGAATATTCATTGACTGAGTAAATGAAGCAGGTCATCGCCAAGGGACAAAGAAGATGTCACAAGAACATTTGCAAACACCTTTGGATTTCCTCTAATTTGGATTTGCATATTGAGAAATACTGACCAAGGTGGCGAGATCCCATGTCTTCCCATTTTTTATCTGCAGTTTTCTTACTTTAGCGTATCCTGAGGTGAAGACGCAAGGATCCTGCTGTCCTCTATTTTCAGAGCTTACTGTGGCTACAGCTTCAGTGATGATAGACTGGATTCTTCCTGGCATCTCTTTGTTGGAGTTTTTGTCTTCTTTAGCGCTGCTCACGAATATGAGCAAGAAATAGGTATGCCATTATTTCGGGTTCCAGGATCCCCTCTTTAATAACGAGAAAGAACGAAAAGCAGTACAACTGTTGCTGCCTGCAGGAAGATGTGGCCAAGACTCCGTAACACCCCGACTGCACAGTTTGTGAATTGCCTAGTTAAGTCTGGACTCACACTGTGTTACCACTTTTAAACTGCGTTAAATTTCTTAATACGTTAGAGTTGCTAGGGTGAGCCCATTTATTGTGACAAAAGGATTACCTTTAAGTTGGTCTTTTACTTTAAGTAAGCAGTTTTTCTTCTTTAATGACTCTAACAAAAGGGGGCCTATGGATGAGAAAAAGAAGTCTCGGAGGCACATTGAAATCTAAGAGGAGGCGCCAGGAGTACCTGTGCATCGCAGCATGTAACAGGTGTGGGGAGGCTGTTTAAAGAAATCATTAGGATGAGGGGTCTAGAAACGTCAACTCAGATCATGAATACATATTCACAAGTAGATTTGCACACTGAATAAAATTAAATTTAAAAACTGAAAATATTTTCTGATTTAAATGAATTTAAGTATATATTTTTCTTTAATAACAACAATAATTTTTGGAATTCGTACTTATCAAAGAATTTGGCAATTATGGTTTTTAAGAATACCAAAAGGCTATTTCTTTTCAAATTTTGAAATATGTATGTGTGTGTGTGTGTGTGTGTGTGGTGTGTGTGTGTGTGTGTGTGTGTGTTGCAATAGGTTACTGATACTCTTTTCTTCTTCTTCGGATGATAGTCCATTTTTCTGGAAGTCCAGGTCTACGCCAGCAGTTCTCTAAATTTGTCTCCATCTTTCACTTTGCATTCCTCAAAGATCTCCTGAGAGTTCTGGCATCTATGCTCCACTTAATTTTGCTTTAGAATCTTTTACCAGCGATTCAGTCCCCAAAGACCCATCAAACTTTACATGTCTTTACTGACACACAGACACTGGATTTCTCATTGATTTTACTGGTCTCTTGGGAGGTGTGCTTCCTGAAGGCAGCACTTTATTGCCACTGGAAAAAAGTCACACTTAAGTGACATGGGAAAGGCATTTCTGAATTTTGAGACCAGCCCTAAATTTGACCTTGGGACAGTTCTCTTTGTAGAAAAGATTCTACTTTCTTAACAAAGTGAAATTATTTCATTCCTTACAATAGCAGCAGAGATAGTTTCACTGTTATTTAGTTCAATTTCCTGCCTTTAGTCAAAGAATTAGTTCTTGTAGGAAGGAATCTTAAAAATTAACTTATTCTGTACACTATGTACACGGATTAGGATTTCTTCAGTGGCTCTGTAATTACTTCTTTTGAAGCGTCTCCATAAAAACTACCAGGGAAGACAATAAACAACTACAAAATCATTTTGTTCTTTTTCTGGAAACCTTCAGTCACTTACCCTCTCCATTCTCTTACCTCCATACTGCTTTGTGCCTGACTTCCAAATCAAACTGCTTTTCCCTCCCAAACTTTTCCACTGTGACGTCTGGAAACCTCATCACAAGACATTCACTCTATTTCTTTAATTAAAATGTAGCTTTCTCCATGGAGACAGGTGGAGGTGGTTTGTTTTTCCAAAAGCAGAGTGATCGCAGGGTTGAGAAGTGGATTTGCATGATACAGCTCCACCTTGCCTATGCCAAATCATTGTTCCTCTACCCTACTACGAAAACTTCTTTGAGCATCTTTCTGGCCAGCTATATCATCCTCTAACAACTGCCACCAAATTCATTTCCAGAGCTTCCTCTCCACCAAATCCCATCCTCATCTTCCTTGAGTTCCCTTGTGTGCCCATGTGGTCGATCCATCTAACACATAAGTTCTTAATTTTCTCAGTTTTGACAATCTGTATTTCTTCTTGTGTTTAACCTCCCATGGCTTATATTTTAGACATTTTGAATGGCCCCAAGGACTCCAAATCAAAAAATCATACATTTCAGTATCCCTATTCTCTGATTCTTATTTTGATTGTTCAGATACCTATCCCTTACTTCTAATTTACCTGTTTTCTGACCACAGAATGTTTTAGACCTCTTATCTATTTCCCAAATTTGGAAATTGTTCCCATTTTACATTTTTTACTTGACTAAATCACATGATATATGATATAATACAGCACACAACACAACTACACTCAAGCTAATATCTTTAATTTCCTTTATCATCTGACATGAATGCCTTGAAAGTCTAATTCTGCATCAATACTATTATTGACTTCTTCATTCCTGTACCTAAGCTGCTGAATGATGCTGGAGAAAACCCAGCAACCAAGACGCTGGTGCTGCTACACATAGAGGAGCTCTAATCTTAGCAACGTACTCGAGAATGGTGATAATCCTTTCATGTGATGCTATTTTGCTCCCTCTCACACCCCCTGTTCACATAGTTAACATTGCTCAGGGATCCCATTCCAGTGTATATTCCTTTATTCTCAGCAGACCATCTAATCTTTCTTCTTAGAGTAAAAGCTGAAGACCTCAGAAAAATATGAACACAACAAATGAAACAAAACTTCTTTTAGTTACTTGCTACCCACCCCTACAATACATATATCTTCTTTAGCTTTCTCTTACTTCTTACCTATCGCAATGGAACTGTATCCCACTTCCTGTCTGGAGTTAGTCCATTTCCTGTGCTTTCGGTATTGGTATCATTTTTGCCTGCCACGTTTTTTGGTTGTTTGTCTTTTTCTGATACTTTGACCTCACTCTTTTCTCTGGATCCTTCCTTTTAGCATATATAAAGAGGCCTAAGTGTCTCCCATCTTAAGACAAATTACTTAACCACATGTCCACCTCTACCTGTCAGTCATCAAACACGCCATGTTCTTTCAAGACAATGCCTTCACTCAAGTTCTTTTATCACAAGGATAATATTTACTCATTCTTCAAAACACAGTTCAATCGCCATTTTTTTTTAAAGAAACTTACCAGCCCGTGTCTACCCTGGTCTGACTAGGTCTTTTTATTTATGCTCCTAAAAGTCTATGTTTGTTTCCATCAAACTATATTATACTACTTATCACATATGAGTTTATAATTATTTATATTCAGTTTTCCCTATTAGACTTATGAGCTACTTGATGTTAGGGGTAGGTTACTCACCTTTGAATCTCCAAACCCCAGCATAAGTGTCCTGTATACTTTAGATGTTCACTAAATAGAAAAGAATCGATTAGGAACAATACCCATAACCACTTCTTAGAAACCAATATTACTATATAAGGAGTTTAAATAGAATTATGACCAAAAAAAGTCAGAAAGCCAGAAATTACTCAAACCATTTGCAACCTTTCTCAATATTACTTCATAGGGGACCACACCACATTTCTATAAATCTTGGGTCACTCCCAGAAAAATATATAACATGAACAGAATATTCCTACATTCTGAGTTCTTCATTCCACCATTTACATGAGAATAAGACTGAGATGCTGTCTTTATTTCATCAAGTTCAGTAAATATAAATGTGTATGTATACACATACTTTTATAACACATAGATCCCTCTTGGAAAGAAGTCTTTTGTTTGTTTGTTTATTTGTTTGTTTAATAAATGAGCTTGTAAACTGGGAAGTAAATAATTATGTATTCTCAATTTCCTAGTTTTATCTTAAATCTAGAATAATATTTCCTCCCCACAGATAATGGAAAATTTAGTTTGAGAGTCTCTGCTTTGTGATAGCCTTTCCAGTGACTTCTGTCACTGTTAATAAATGTTTAATTAAGCCAGTCATATCAGTTCAGACATGGCTTTGGTTGATACATTAAATGTCTAAATTAACTGTAAGTTCTCAACATGAAAATGCTTCTTCTTCAAACTAGTATTATGGTTCCGTTGCATGAAGTCATCAGAAAACCAGGTTTCTGATTATTGCTCCATGACTGGGGTGTTGCTTTCATCTGCATGGCTTACGGAGGCTTACTACCATACCCAGCAAACAATGGAAGGGGAGAAAAGGCACGCCTGTAAAGCCTGCCTGAGAAGCAGAACCCTTCACTTCTGTTCACATTTAATTGTCTAATAATCACAAGGAGGCCAAGAAGTGCAACCTTTATTCGAAATGGCCAGGAATCCACCTAAAAATTGGGGTCATGTTACTCTCTAGAAAGGAGAAAACATATTGTCAGACGCTTAGATGTCTGTCACACCACTGTAGCCACTCAAACATTCATATTCACCCTTCTTCCTAAGTATAGCATAGCATACATTTATGCCTTTTACAATGATTAGTCCCTCTGTAACATCTAGAGGTGGCTCTTTTATAAATTAAAGGAAACGTTATAAGTTTTCCTCCATATTCAACCATATATAATAATCATGCAGATAGGTACCTATCTGCATGGGCATAGGGAATATAGATTCTCGGGTGGAGAAGGGGGTTTGAAGAATGGGTACACAGCTTTTGCAGCGACTACCTGATAGCCCAAGTCTGGGGTCCAGGGTTTGCTAACTATCCATGTAGCTTTTGAAGACAGGTTGATAATTTCTTTGAGAATATAATTCTATCAAAATTATGGTAGATTCCCATTATATTTGCTTTCAATCAGTTTCCTGAGCAAATAGACCCAATCAAAGAGCTTATTTAGGACTTTTATTTATTGGGCTTTAGACTCTGTCTGTCTCCTGCCCTACCTCTCAATTTAATAGCAGCAGCTTGAGACCAGGTGAAACAATTGCCCGGTGTGGACAGGCAACACAACACCCTCAATCTAACTGTTTACCCCTGAGCTGGACCTCACTGTGTGGCTGCCATGGCTTGGGGATTCCATTTTATCTGCTTCTAAGGCTGTCTCTTAAGAGCCACCTTTAATAATAACTGCTTCAGTTTACAGAAGTGTTGACAAGGTGACTGTGAGGCTCCTCCCACACTTTCTTTTTTTGTTGTTTTTATTTTTATTTTATTTTTATTTTTTTAGGCGAGGCAACCCTTGTTTGGCCTCACAGATTGCAAGGATCTTGTCAGCTTACAATCTCTTTTTACGCCTGCAGCACCTACCTGGTCTTCCTAGGTGGTCTCTCATCCGAGTACTAACCAGGTCCGACCCTGCTTAGCTTTGAGATCAGACAGGAATTGGGCTTGCTCAGGATGGCATGGCCGTAGACTCCTCCCACACTTTCGGTCACTTAGATGGCAAGCCACGGTTGGAGAGCCTTCTCAGTGTAATTGTAATCCTTTCCTGCTCTGCTTCAGGTTGGTTAGCTGTAGCGAGTCCCTGTCTCCCTTTTGGAGCCTTTGCTGAAAGTGGCAAGAAGCAACCAGTGTTTCTATCCACTTTCTTTGGAGTTATAGGCTCGGATGGCATGTGGTCTGTCCTCTATGACATCACAGGCAATAATTTTTCCACGACCTAACGAGCCTCACCAGTTGCATCACTGTCACCTGCTGGGGAGCTCTAAGCTCATGCCACGCATTTCCGATTCTGTTCTGTTCATCCCTTCCTCCAAGTACTAAGTATTAGTTGTAATACAGGTTTGGCAGCTGTGATAGAGGTTCAAAATAAGACTAATTTAAACAAGGAAAAAAAGGACAAGTTCCCTGTCATATAACAGAACAAGCTGGTAACACAGCACAGTCTTCCATGGCTGTCCGTACTCAGGCTCCTTCTATTTGTTTTTATGCCACCACAAAAGTTGGTCCGAAGGAGTCACCACCACATCTGCATGCTAGCCAGAGAAAAGAAGAACAAGACTCTCACTGACACACACACACGCCAGTCACCAGACTTGGTCCCATGGCTACTAAGAAGCCGCAAGGGTGATTAGGGAACACATAATGCATTCTGGGTAGTCAGGATGGGGCGGGGGTGGAAAGTAACCCAGTCAACAACACCCAAGTTCTCTGACATTGAGAATTATGTGAGATAGTTCGGAATTTTCATTTTTAAAGTATAATTATGTACGTTGGGACATTAAAGAAAAAAGAGAGACAAATGAATAAAATTACAGAACGTTTTCTATGCCACTTATGTGATCCTAATCTTTGGTAGAGTTTCTGCCTGACAGAAATGAGAGGTAGAGGTCAGCAGGATAGGAAGATCCAGATTTGACTTCATTTCCAAAATACTTTCCCAGTAATGGAATAAAAAACAAACAAACACCCACCTTACATATTGTTTAGTTCTTCCCTCTGTCTCTGGGCAGGCCAGCATTTAAGATATCATGGATAATTTTCATTTAAATACTTCTGTAAAAATCTATTTCACCAATTCACTCTGTTGAATTTAATGCCTCTCAGTTTTCTACTCAAAACTAATCTCTCAAGCTGTACATTTCCTTTATGTAAGATTCAGTACTCATGATAAGCAAATTATATATGGGACTGACATAGTACTAGAACATAAACTCTGAAAACTGAGATTGTGCATTTTTGTTTTAGTAGATACTTTGCGATTCTTCTCCTAGCTTGATGACATTTTGTACATTTAAAGGGTTACTTGGGTGCATCCTTTCTCATCTATTTGTGTTAGTGTGTGTATCTAAGAAAGGATAATGGGACTCTCTCAGTCGAGGGGAGCCCAGATTATCATGTTCAGCACTTCACAGCCAGTATTGGCCCTGAAACAAAATGTTATAGAACCAGAATGGGATTTTCTGACTATTTTTAACCTTCTAGAACTGGAGAAGAGGGACTACAGGAGGTTAAAAATACAAAAAAAGGAAGAACCTTTCTTTCAACTTAAAGCAAGGTTTATAATGGGAATTTAATAGATAGTTTCAGAAAAGAGTGGAAGAATCTTATTGAAGAAACCATGACAGGCAGCTTCGTAAGAATTCTGCTACTAAACCCATGTTCTTACTACATACTTACATATAGGGTTATTCTATGGCCTGCTAGTCATTTTTCAAATAATTTATATTTTAATGTATTTACACAGGTAATTAACATAAAATTATTTTTGAAAAATCACGATCAGTTCCAACCTGTCACATGATTATCTATGGTTTAATTCATGTGAAAAGCAAGTCTGCCTGGACTATAGCTATGATGATGTCTACTTCTGTAGATTTCTGTCTTGCTCACACATTTAGAATGACCTGCTGTGCTTTTTCATCTATGACATCTTCTAATGGTAGATGGTTTGGGTTCAAAAGCCCATCAATATGTGGAGATTGAAAGGTATATTAAACAGGTATGAAAAAGAGAGGATATAAACCAATATAAGAAGGATTACCACACAGTGTTCTCAGATACTCCCCCTGGCCTGCCTTCTTTAATTTTATTTTCATATCTCATAATTGGACTCCTGGGGAGCTGTCTCTGGAACATTTTTTTCTCCTAATCTTCAATGCCTAGATCCAGCACACCAAGCAGTACCATACACTTAAAAAAAAAAAATGAAACTTCAAATAGCCTCAGAAAGTAGCAGCAGCTCTGACATACTTGAAGATACATATATGTGAATGGATTTTTTTAAAAACCATCACCTTTTAATGTTATACTAGTCTGTGACCACTTGCTTTATTTCCATTAAATTTGAGTCCTAATCAAAGATATCATTTAGTTATAATTTTTTAATCAGAAAGAAAAGGTTTTAGGTTCCATGTAAGGAAGAGACAGAGTATAACTGCAATTTCTCTTCTTTACCAGTTGCTATTTCTTAATTAGACTGATTTGTAGGCCATAAAATGAACAAAAGGATTTATTTAATTGTTTCATTAGATATTAAACATTCGATTGTTTATTCATTCATTTTGCACATTTTACTAGGGCCTGCCAGGCCCTGAAGTCACAGACAAAAGAAGTGCCTAGCAGGCAAGTGCGGAGATGAACGATTAATTATCACTCAGGTTCCAAGGGCGGCAGCAGAGGGCCAGTGAGGGAACCAAGAATTCTTGTTACATTCTACTTGTTGTGGATGTGACTCACAGCATTTACCATTTAATCCTTATAACACTTCTGAAAAAAAGATGTTATTCATCCTCAAAGAAACTAAAACTTAGAGAGATTAAGTAACTTTCCCAAAGTCATGAACCAATATGCAACAGAGCCACACATCCAAATCGTGCCTGTCTCACAGCACAACTGCGTCTCTCCGCTGTGCTCAGTGGCCTCCCTAACCCTTACGAGGGGCCACCGGAGCCAAAACGTTAAGGGGCCACCGGAGCCAAAACGTTAACCCTAAGGAGTCAGAAAACTTCACAAAAGTGGGGACAGGCGGAGTCAAGTCTCGTGGGAGAAGCATGGGTCCTAGAGGTGGATGTGGTGGTGAAAGACGCCGAGGCTTCTACATGGACTCAAATTCCAGTGGCTTTGCTTCCTACATGTTTGATTCGGCAGGTCTTTAACCTCTCTTTCTTACCTCTAAAATATGGATAATTGTAGGACATACTTAGTAAAGTTGTTGAGGGTTAAATGACATAATATATATAAAGTACTTTACACAGTGGCTAGACCCAGGAAGAGCTCCATGAATATTACATATTATTAATCTGAAACAGTTGGGAAATAGCGACAGGAGACAAGTTCAGGTTGAAAGGTCAAAGCCAGATTATGAAGTGCCTATTATTTTATATAACTGGGAACATCACTGAAGGATTTAAAGTGTGTTTAGGTGTGTGTATGATTTTTTAAAAAAAATAAAATTAGTTCTAGTTCATTTAAAATATCTTTGTGATGTCAGTGTAAAGAACAGCATAGAAGAAGTGAGACCTGAATCTAAGAGACCAACTCTGATTATTGTAATAATCCAAAGAAAATACCATAAGGATCTGAACTTGAACAGAGTCAGGTGATGGAGAAGAAGGATAGGCTTGAACAATATTTAGGAAGTAGTGTTAGTAGGGCCTGGTTAACAGAGAGCAGAGGTAGGCCAAAGGGCCAATGGTGCCAATTACAGAAAGAGAGAATACAGTAGAAGTAGGCTCTGAAAAGTTATATACTAAAGTCATGTCTTGTTAAAACAATATAAGAAATTAATCTTTTCAGTCACAAAATACAGGTACTATTCTGTTTGAGTGACCCAGAAAAAATTGCTTGAGGTTTAAAGTTAAAAATAAAGAAACTTATTGTTAGCAAGTAATTTAGAAAAAAATCATTTAAGTTACATTTTATTGAATAAAACTAATAACTATTTTAATATCATTCACATTTAACTTTTATATATTATGCGCCCACCCTCACACATGATACTTTTAGGTAAGATATAAATACAAAAAGAGAACATACACAGACTATATTTATGACTTCATTAGTCAAGAATGCAAAATTAGGTGGCTAATCAAGCAGGAGCAGATGTTGCACATCCCAGCATAGAGTCCCTTGGCTCCAAAGTCCCTAGGTAGGCACATAATTACAGATGACACTGAGAACGAGATAGGGTCTCACTAGATCTATAATGTTTTATTCTTGCTGCCAGTGGGAAGTATTAACCCTGGGTTTACCTAAGGAGAACTTATACTTACACTTTATGTACTTCTGCTTATGGAAATCTATGAAAACAAAGCTATCTCTTGGTTTGTGACCCCTACTCAGGATCAACAAAGCAATTCTCCTGAGAGAATCCCATCCATTATAATTCTACATCATCATAGGCATTGAATAAGCCCAAACTACCTGTAATCAAGTGGGGTGTAATACAGTTCAGGAAATTGATTGCTGCTATTTATTTTTAAAAGAGATCCTTTAATTCTGACACATTAAATAAAATAGGAGTTTACAAGAACAAAGTTAACTTTGGGTAGTAATAAGTTTTTATATCTGGAAGACATATAGACAATGTCCTTTATACAAAAAATGTTTTGATCTATTAATTATCCTTAAAAAAATCTTCCAATAATAAAATTAGTAAGAATAAGCAGAATATTAATTTAATCTCATAATCATTAATCAAGATATAATGTATGAAATTTAATACTTCTTGTAAGGTATAAACATTTATTCAATTCCTAATTTCAAAGCAAGGATATGTTTAAGGAAACTGTTTCATTCTTTAACCACAAAACTACAAAGAATGCTTTCAGCACCAGGGATAGTAATCTTCCTGGATAATGGTGAACGCCGTTAACACAGATGAGTAAATGCTATGCATTTAACTTCATATTAATTGCTATATAAAAGTGTATAACATGATAGTAGCATAGGCACCAGGGGAACATTCAACACACTTTTGTTGTTGTTCTTGTTATACGTGAAGCGATGCAATAAAAAGGTGGTTAAATTTCTCCGTTGTCATAGACACCCATCGAATATGAAAAATTAATGTACATCATTAAACATTACTTGTTTTATACATATGAATTTAAAATGTAGCACAATGAACCACAATTTCTCAACAGAAACAAAATACAATAAAAACACAAAATATAATGAATTGAAGTTGTCAAAGCAAACTAATGTTCACTGCAAAAGTAAAAAAAAAAGAAAGAATCGCACAAATTTTTTTAAAAAGTTGTTTTTCCAAACATGGTCACAGGAATACTGTGTGTTAAAATTTTTAATAACAATTTTCATCAATGCTTTGAAGAATACAACAATTAGTGAACTGTTGAGCAACTGGAATATCTTACCTACTATTATGTGTATTTCTAAAGGAAGGTGAAATAAAGTACACCAAAAGCTGTAGGAAAACATATTTAGTAACTTACAGAAATTTACCAAAAGTGTGACTGTTGACTCCAGGAATGATTGCAAATCCATGCATTAAAGTTTCCTTACATCTCAATTTTCAAAGTATAATTGTTCAGAAAAAGTTGGCCAAGTTGAAGAAAAGCTATTAATATATAAGTAGATATATTTGAATTGGTACCTTCATTAGAAACTAGGTTATCTGGGTTCTGCACAGTTTTGCATATGGCTATTTATTTGTTTATATACCAACAACAAATATAAAAAATTTCTTAGGGGACCAATACCAACATATTTTTTGGGGGGGTACTCTCTTTATGGTTATTACACTAATTTATAATTAACAGGCATCTAAGTGGGATGCTGTACCTGGAAAACGAGTACTCAAAAAGCCAATTACCAGGAATGCGTGATGGAATATAAAACTATTGCCTTCTGAAATCATATTATTTACATAAATTTTACAGAGTTATTGTCTATTTACTATAATGTAAGCACCACGAGGACAGGCACTTTGTCGTCAGTAAACACACAGGCATATAAACCAACGTTTCATTAACCCCACAGTCGGTAACACTTCCTGTGAACTGAAGGGAGCCAAGTTTTCGGGAGGAGAAGTACACAAGGCTTGCAGGAGAACACCTCGATGCTGAGGCCTGACCCCTTACCAGCATGCCATTCCTCCACCTTGGAGAACCGATTCCTGTGAACCTGGCCTGAGGATCACTGGTGATCACTGCAGATGTCTAGCTGGTGGCAATCGTTGGTCACTACTGAATGTAGAGATAGAAAGTAGCAGGTACCTGGCGTTAGTAATTTGCTCCCATCCACAAGGTTGCAGGTGTTGCTTCATATTCACATGCACGTTGCTATGCTACAGTTTACCTATCAAGTAACTTTAGTCAATAAGTTAGCAAACCCACGGCTTGGTAAACCACAGTGGAGTGAGAATTTCAATCGCAGCTGAAACTCTAGGTATTGAGAACCTAATAATGAGTGCATGAATCACTGATTTACATGTTTTTTCCTTTGTAGTATCATGGAAATACAATATAAATCCCAAGGGAAATTTGTCTAGAGATTTGACAAAGCTTCACCTTGCTGTCTAATTAGAAAATGGGTTATAGAAAAGATTCTTCTAAAAACTGGCTAAGATATTTATTGCCAGAATCTTCTTGAGAGAAACTGGCTGTTTGGCTGCACCTATATTCCCTTACCTCAAGCATTTACTCCTGAGCATCTGTCTTTGATGAGTTGATGCTTTCCTCCAGAGGAACCATATACATGCACTGAAACCAAGGCATCAAAGTTGTGTTGAAGGTCTCTGAAGACCTTTTGAAAGTCTCCCGTTTGATCTCTCTTTGTGGTAACTCACGTTTCCAGGTCCTTGACTGTTTGCCTGACTTTGGGTTGCCTTCTCGTTCTGTTCTTGAGGATCTGTGCTTGTCACGACCCTCCTTTTCAAGTTGCTCCAACTATGGCTTATGTCACCAGTTTGATTCCTGACTGTTGGGTTCCTGATGACCAGCTTCCCTATCTTCCCCATCTTTCCTATCTTCCTTTTAATAATTCCCCACAGCTTGTCATACTTTATCAAAGCCAGTTTCCTGCTCTGAGTCTACAGCCATGACTCATCATTGCGTTCCCAGGAATGAGAGAGAAGCACTCATCCCAGATGGCTGCCAGAATTCCTGCTATTATTTTCTCTGTTCTACTCTGTACTTTGTAAAACACAATCACGATTGAGCTCATCTATGCTTACGGCAATCTCATTACATAATGAGCTGCTCATTCCCATTTCGTTAGCGAGAAAACTGAGATTCAAAGAGGTCAAATAGTTTACTTACTACAAAACAGTGAAGATCCAATCATTTGAAAGCTAGTTTTGAGGAATTTAAAAGTCGTTTAGAGGTATGATTGTATTCTGATTTAAAAAGTCTTTGTTCTTCTTTAATGGTTAAAACAAACAAATGTATTTGTATCAAAATTGTTGAATTTATTGAACTGTTAAAATCTCTGCCTTTTAATTTCTTTCCTCTTTCTTTCCTGCACCCAACTATATATTACTTACTATGTATCAATCAATAATCATAGTATATTAGTGAAGATTTCATTTGTAAGAAAGACATAGTCCTTGCTTTCAAGTAGCTGCCAATCTAGTGAGAAAAAAGCACTCGATAAATTACTACACCACTGAATTTTTTTCTATAAAAGTAATTACAATATAAAACTATCACCTTCTAAAATCACATTATTTACACAGAATTTACAGATTTATTGTGTGTTCTTATGAGAATATAAGTGCCA
Source organism: Eonycteris spelaea (assembly GCA_003508835.1). NCBI lineage: Eukaryota > Metazoa > Chordata > Mammalia > Chiroptera > Pteropodidae > Eonycteris > Eonycteris spelaea. Next base: position 1,861,801 of record PUFA01000189.1, read on the forward strand.
CAAGACAAGCACTTTGTCTTATTCATTGTTTTATTTCCGGTGCCTTGGAACTATCCATGGCTTGCAGAATATACTCAATAGATATGTATAGTAAGAAAGAACAGGTTCATTTTCTTTCAGGTTTTTAAATGATAATTAGTCATATTATGTTTCTAGTAAATGGAGGCTACTTATTAGCTACATGAATTCAACATATTTCTCTTAAAGTTTTGGTCTTTTAAGTTGAACTCCTTTTTTAAGTTTTCTACTCTTATCTAACAGGCCATTTGTGTTATATTTTTAAATAGACATGTAGTCCTTTAAATATAGCACTCCTTTCATTTATTTGACAACAAATATGTGCTGTTAGAAATATATAACGTCTCTTTAAAGTTATCCTATTTCATGGTTTCATTATTTGAGAGAAGAATGCTTTCTGATGAAACTGTAATGAATATTACAGAGTTGTTCCTTGTTTATGTAACAATATTAGAGGAATAAGTGCTGATTAATTTATCAATCCATATGAATTTCATTTTTGGTTAGCTCTTATTGAGTAATAGATGGTTACAAAGCTCAAAGGATTGATGTTTCAATTATATTGATCATTTTATGTTTATAGTTAGTGTTCTATGTTCCACTGCATCTCTGCTCTTACTGTTCTGTGTTATATGTGATTATATTTCCTTTGGTGTTTTCCTTACTTAAACAGCAAATAGACTACATTTTACAATTCCAGAGTACTGTCCCTCTAGTTACTTTTCAAAATATTTAACTGTACTATTTACTTGTGAAAAGTTAATGAATATTTTACTGTGATTCAATATAAGACATTTTCAGTTTAGGCATTCATAAAAGTATTGAGAATAAAAGACATTATGAATTTTATAAGTTCTAAAGAACTAATAGATAGGAAAAGAAAATAGAGTTACAGAAATATCCATTGTTAACTCACATTTCAATAACTGGAAGTTAATAACCTTATCAATAGTTAGGAAGTTTAATTTATGGCATACGAATGATGCCATTAGTGTTGTGGGTTCCTGACAGTCAATGTCAAAATTAAACACGCTACCTAAGAAACAATTTGGAAAAGTTAATGCTGTTAAGCCCCACTATCCCTTTAAAAAAGAAAGTCAGGGAAGAATTTCTATCTTGGCATGAACTTAAAGTACTGAACTTTATTTATAAAGAAAGCAATAACAAAAAGTCTAATAAAAATAAAAAGTCAGATATTGAAACAACAGGACAAAAGTCTGGTTTAAACCCTCAAATACATTTTGGTAGCCTGTTTACTTCTGCGGGCTAGTAAGTTATAAAGGACATTTTTGTTATTTTATTTGGTTATTCTTTTTTTAAAATTATTTTTATAAAGTCTCAGAAGAAAATTCCCAGTTCATAATATGCCTTCTCTCCTTGTGACTAGTGAACAACAAAGAAAAAATATATTGTTAATTTGATTCTACGTACTTAACAGAGATAAAACATTTAAGTTTAGATAGAAAAGGAAACTGTTAAGATTCTGTCAGGTAAACAAATATGGATACGTATGCATATGTATATAATATGTTTTTATAGATGTATAGCTATTCATTAAAACACAGAAAATACGGCTATTTATTAACAAAACTAAAGAAGACAATGCTCTTTGAAGAAGGGAAAGTCAGGTCAATGAATGAACAGAAAATAAGTGGATATTAGTGTACTTAATTATATAAATTGAAAATGCACAAAATTCTACTCAGTCTTTTTGTGTTAATGCATAATCACCATGTCTATCATCTATTGAGCATTTTTTACAAGCATTGTTTTAAATGTTTTGTATGTTTTATCTCTTTAAATCTTCCAATCAATACATATGAGGCACTTATATTTTACAGGTACGGAGGCAAGTTCAAGGGCAATTTGACTGGATTTGAACCTAATCTATTTAATCTTGAAACCATTCTTTAGCCACTACACCATTCTTCAAAGGATTATTTAGGATTAGGATAGGGAATGGTACAACGAAAACAGTAAAATGTTTGGGAGAAATGTTTTATAGTGTAATCACGTGAGCTTTCCGTGTGCTTATGAAAGAAGAGGGTAAATCATGTGTGCTCCAACTTAATATGCTTCGCTGAATGCAAACAGCCCTGAAACATCTATGTTCTGTTTTCTTGCCACTGCAAAAGAAATCAGGCTGAGCTCGTTTTAATATAAATTAGTGCTAAAGCTATGGCCAATATATGACATTCCATCTACTTCTCACAAGCTTACATTAGCCAAACAGAAATAAAGTTTTATATACATTTATTCATATTTAACAGACACGCAAACTCTAAATGTGATTAAGCATTTTGATCCCTTAAGATATCTTTTAATGTTAGGATAACATTACTGTTTAACGTGCTATCTGTGCTCTTTAAGATTTTCACATTAACAGGGAAGAGGATATATATATGTATGTATAATCATACCTCAAAATGTATGAGATTAAACTCTGAGGTAGAAAGTACAGTGCAGATACTCTCTTCCACTTTCCCTTTACCTCTCTTTTCTGATCTTGACATGTCTGCCTTTCAAAAAGATATACTATACCCCAGGAAATCAAAGAATAAACTTCAGATTGTACCACTTGCTAACTGATCAGAGAAGCAGTTATTTAAAGCCATTCCTCCTCTGGTTAATCCACAGTTGCTGGCACCATTTGAGAAAGGACCTAATCCAAAGCTTTATGCACCAGTATTAGGCTCAGATTGATTCTAAGCACTGTTTCTTAGTTGGGCTAAAGTTTGATAAAGATGCTCTCTCTTACTTTGAGAAGATTCTATTAATAAGATAACTATTCCAAAGGACTCTTGTCATTTCCTCACAGAATTCCTTCCCTCCTTTACCTAGAGTGTGTACTTTTTATTGTAATTCGTGTAGACATACAACGATCATGCTTTCAACAAGGGCTGGGAGATTAATAGACACAAACAAAATCTTTGCCAGAAAAGCATAATAAGGAGTAATATATAAATGGGACTATAAAATTAAATTTTGATTAATCTTAATGAATATAATTAAAAACAATTTATTTATTCCAAGTAATTTTTGTCTACAATTAAAATGAATCCCAGGAAACAAAAAGGCTAATGGAGTTTTCTGAACCTTTACAGGCATAGTGATGTAAGATCAGATTGACTCTAGAGATTACCTCTTGGTTGGCAGTTTTCACCAAAACATGAAAAACATGTTGACTTTGTTCTTTTTAAATGACCTCTCCCATTCTCATTATCTTTCACTTGGTATCTTTGGTAAAAATGAAATAATAGCTTCAGTCTAGGTCCCAGTGTAAGAACATGAGGTCTTGGCCAGCCATAACTGGGATCAATTCCTAATTTTGTCACTTCCTAAAGTATGATCTTACACAACTGACAACCTCTTTTCATATTCGATTCCTCATTTCAAAAATGGGAACAATAATATCTTACTTGAAGGACCATAGTAGGGTTAGAACTAATACATGTAAAAGTACATGGAAGATTAGAGATGAACAGTGTATGACAGCTATAATGGTTAACAATAATCAACCATAAGCTTCATTCTTTAGCATACTTTTTTTCTCTAACACATGTATACCAAACATGATGGCAACTACAGTGGCAGTGGATGTTGTGCAAAACAAAAGAAACTTACTGGTCAATGTTACTATGAAAACAATTATATACATACACACATATATATGTATATATATATTTAAATTTCAGTGAAGAGAGTGTAAGTGACCATATATATATTGTCTTCTGAATTTCTCACTCTTGGCAAATGAGGCAAAGAAGATGAAAACTAATTTATTTAAGTAAAAATTAGTCGACCTATGCTACCTGAAAAAAAAAAGCCAGATCATTTTTTAAATGTTGGAAATGATTACAAAGTTTCAGATTGTTTCATCTGATGGGATGCTATAGGTATTCCTGAAGGTGGCATTTACTCTGCCAGAAATTTCAGTAGAGAAGATGAGAACAGTGCTATGGATAGAAGGAAGAACACAAGTAAGGCACCAAAGTTGGAAAGCACAATGTATTAATTGGGATCAGAGTATTTCAGGTGGCTAGCACATTGTGGACCAGTCTAGGGTCCTCAGAATTACTGAAAGTGATCCATGAATTTTTTTGTGGTTAGAATAAATATCAAACACATTTATGTCGCATGTACATATATTAGTTTCCCAGGGCTGCTGTACAAACTACCATAAACTAGTGGTTTAAAACAAAGAAACTTATTCTCTCACAGCGCTGGAGTCCAGAAGTCCAAAATCTAGCCATCAACAGGGCCACACTTTTTCTGAAAGCTCTAGAGGAGAAGCCTCCTTGCCTCCTCCTAGCTTTTGGTGGATGGCGGCAATACGCAGCTGTCCTCAGCTCACAGCTGTGTGCCCTCCGTCTCTGCCTTTGTCTGCTCATGCCTTTCTGCCCTGCGTGTCTGTCTTCCCATCATCTTCCCTCGGTGCGCATGTCGGTCTGTGTATCTCTTTTCCCTGTAAGAACTCCAGTCATATTCAATTAAGGGCCGACCTAATTCCAGTATGCTCTCATCTGAACTTGATTACATCTCCTAAGGCCTTGTTTCCCAACAGGTACTGGAGATAGAACTTGGACATATCATTTTGGGGGACACAATTCACCTGTAACAGTGCGTGCGCACTTGTGTGTGTGTGTGTGTGTGTGTGTGTGTGTGTGTGTGAAGTACAGCAGATGTTGCGAAAAGTAAAAATTATTTTTTAAAAAAGTAAAAATTATTTAAATAGCATTATTGAATCGAAAATAACTTTTCATTACTGTATTTTTCTCAAGTAATGGATAGTAAAAGAATAAATCACTCAGGTAGGAGTCTAGGAGTCTGAATTTTTTTTTTTAATGATAAAAAGAATTGTACATATTGGTATAGAGTTTCTGTCGGGAACGAATAACTAGATTATAAGCTAAAGTAAAGTGTGGCAGTCCCTTGCCATCAAGATAAGGACTCTGGGTTTAATTTGTTAGGCAAAGAGAATTACTGATTTTTTGGGGCAGATAACGTGTATGCATGAGAAGCTATTGTGATTAATGAAGTAAAAATTCTGAACCAACAATCCATCTATCAAGGTGGAGCTTTAGGAAAATTATCCAGGTGCAGGATGAAGAGTGAGTGCAGAGAGGGGACCAGGTATGCAGTGAGCAGAACCTCACAGGCTAATGACAGTGAGAATAAAAAGAATGGGATACTTACTAGACATATTACTAAGGAAGAAGGGGCAGCGGTGCGATAGGTCTGATGATGAGTATGTATGTGCATGTGGTACCTTTGTATGTACATTTCTGTGGATGTTTGACAGTGTATGTATTCATTAGGGTGTTTATATGGTGTCTAGTTCTTTTGAAATTCAAGAGTACTTATTTCTACAGCATCCATTTGATATTTTTAATATATTGACTTGCTGATTCACTTTCCACATCTAAGTACAATATTTCTCTAAGTGGAAAATTTTAAATCACCAATTTTGACTAGGCTACTTTCTTACACAGTGTAGGAGCTCAAATATTTCTTGGCTGTGAAACATCAACATTAGCCATTCCATAACGGGGTCAAATTTGTTAACACATTGAATTTCCATATTGCGTTTGTGTTTTATGGTTCGGAGAAAAAGTAGTGGAGCGAGAAAGGTAGAACCAATATTAGTTGGAGGAAGTTTAAGTTTGGTGAAGAAATTTTAAATAGGCACCAAGCTAGTCTAAATGATTTCAGGTCCTCAAGGCAGGACTAATTATATCCATTGATCCTGAAAGAGTCTGAAAACTAGATCACTGAGCAACACTTAATGGTCTTTGAGGCATCACAGAGGAGCAAAAGTACCAAAGGGATGAGGAGATAAATTCTCGAAAATCCACAGCAAGTAGCTTAAAATTATCTCTAGGTGAGATTGCAGGATGTTTCATTCATTAGGAAATGAAGCAGTAAATCATGTTATCAGATTAATCACATTTTCTTGTTTGTGATATAGTTATTGGAAACTTGAGAATTCACATCTCTTTATATATATATTTTTACTTTAATTTTGCTTAGCGACAGAGACAGAGTATATGCAGACTTTAACAAACCTGTTATCAAGTTCCCTTGTGATACCTGTTTGACAAGTTAGAGAAATATGAGCTAATCGTTAGCATAGGATGGTAGCTATTTAACAGTTGAAGGATTATACCAAACGGAGCTTATAAACAATTTATATCAGTGATTTTCACAGTTTTTGACTACGAATTGCAGTAAGAAATACATTTTACATTATTATCTGGTAAAGATACACGTGAATGTGTACATATATGTATAATTACAATAATGGGTGCACTTTGATATTTTCCATTCCATGTTTTCCGATTCTATTTTACTAGGAAAAAAAAAAAACTGCAACTTACTAAATCTATTTCATGACTCACTAATGGGTTGGGACTCACAGTTTAAAAATGAGAATTGATTTCAATTGGAATGTTTCTAGTGACTACAGAGCTGTTTTTATCCTGTTCCATCAACTATTTGGATGAAGATATTGAAGAATCGTTCTCAGATTTGCAGATAATAATAAAAAGAATAAGATAATTTTTGCATGATACAATCAGGATTAAGGAATTATTAGCAGCTTAAAATTAAGTAAAACATTTAAATAAAAATGAAATTAAAATAGATACACATATTTCTGCGTTTTATATCTTGAAATCTACATATAAAGCCACATATTGGAGATGTGCTGCTGTGGAGCAGAAGTCTGCCTAGAAACAACCAAATCCTTGGTGTTTCACTTGATAATAATCTTAACATGAAATGGGAATGGAACCAAAATTTTTTGAGAACCTACTACGTGCCAGATGTGAATCATTAGAGTCATGTTGCTGTAAAAACCCAGAAACAAACCAAACCAAACCAAACTAATTAATTTGGGATAACTTTTAGAGGACTTCTTTTTCCAAAGTTTGACTTTTAGGTAAGAGTTTCCCTCTTTTTTTTTTTTTTTTTTTTTTTACTGGTCTGAACCTACCTAGGATTTGGAGTACTCTGTTCAAATTAAGTTTAGAGGAAAGCAAGCAAGCTGTTTTTCTCAAAACAGGTGAAGGCAATGGGAACATTTTGCCTGGAGAACTGCTCTTTTCATTCATTCAATTTTGGACAGATTTATTAAATGTAAACTACAAGCCAGACATGGTAGGTGCTGAAAACATAGAAATAGCTACAAGGTTGTCTTTTCCCACAGCCAAAGGAAGGGAAACATTGCTTGGCACTTGCTACTACTTTAAGCACCTTAGGTGTATTAGCCCCTTTCATTCTATAGTCCTATGAGGCTCCACTTAGGGTTGGGTAAACTGAGGTTTTGAAAAAAAGTCATTTGCCCAAGATCATACAGGTAAGTGGGTAGCGGAACTGGAATCCAAACTCAGTTTCCAGTGAATCTCAACCCCTATACAATCTTGTCTCTTGAAATGCAGATTCATAGGCTTTTATCTCTGAAGAATTATCCTTTGGAAGTATGGGTATGCATTTATTAAACCAAAATCATATACAAAATTAATATTCACCACATAATTTTTAAATCTGGAGATTTAAATTATCATTCTAGGTAGCTTCTATTATTATATAGCTATCTTTTATTTCAAAATGTTGTTAGTGCAAAACCAAGTTAAAAACAGCACATTTCCAGGAAAAGGCTTTGTAGGATAAAAGGAAACAGACCTGCTGTCTTTTCTAAACTTTATGTTTTGGGATAGCATTGAAAACATATAACTGTGCAATTATAAAGACTTTATGTGGTTATAACTGGTCTTACGTGTTTATAGATCATTTGACACACATTATACTTGTATACTAAAGGTACATGACACATTTAATGTGTGCTGGCTGCTGAGTTGAAACTATTTCATCGAATTCTCATTACTATTAGTGAATGAGGAGACCGAGCAATAACTTGAGTAGACTGCACAGGTAGTAAGTAGTGAGTGTGATTCAAAAGCTTTTGCACTTTCCATAGTAGCACACTGTGTGCAAGGAGCTGACAGTGTACCGGAGAACATATTTTAATTGGTTAAACTCTTTTAAATATCTGACATTGAAATAAATATACAACAGGAGTGGGGTTTTTGTACTTTGAAATGGTGATATCCTCTATACACACTCATCTCCACTAAAGAAAAATGAATAAGCAAGGAACAAAATCAAAACACATATGCACACATACTGCTTAACAAACCAGAGAAAATTAAAGCAAAAATATAAAATGATGTTAAGCTATTCATTCAGAAAGAAAATAGAAAGTTCAAGTTGTCACTGTCTCTCAAAGCACTCATGCAAGAAGCAAAACTAGCAAGAGGTAGAACTTTGTCATACATATGCACCCTGGAGTAAAAAACAGTGTGATGACCTTTCAATATGTATTTACATATGTGAGATAGATCATTTTAAATTTTTGAATAAAAATAGCACTAGTAAAAGTAGATGATGCACATTTGGGACAGACAAGTGCTATAGGTGGGTATACATGTCATAAGACTTTTCAATTTTAGCATTATCTAAGTCACACTAGTAATAGATTGGTTTTGTAAATTTTCTATACTTTAAATCAATCTAGCATTTTATAACTCAATTGCTATTTAATTTTAATGGACATACCAATTATTTCTTTCAGAAATTTTTGCTTTTTTGGTAATTCAGTCTTTCCAGTGCAAATTTAAACAAATGCACAAAAACTAATCTTAAACACTGGTTTTGAGGAACTTTGTTATATACGATCTATAGTACTTTAGAATTTTACCACGGGCCAGTATCCTGGCAATGAATTTGACTAGCAATTAAGTATGCACAATAACCAACCAAATTATGACAGATTTGTAACTGACTCTTTTCATTTGAGATCACAATTAAAATTATTTCAATATATCTCCAGATATCTAAAATTTCTGGTAGCCTTTAATATATATTTATTGAAAAGAATATACCTAATGAAATATTAAAGGAAATAACATCCTTCATTTTGAAGAAACGATAGTCATGCTTATTCAGTTTGAATTCAATACTAGAGCAAGATTACTTCATACATTTTAAAATTTTAAACAAAGTATTTTTCTTCTGCATTTATATTTGTGCAGAACAGAAATGTACTTTATCACAGATCAAGGCTGACAGTGAGAATTACCTATATTTTTAGATAATTTCAAAATCGTCTTAAGTGTACAAGTCTAAGAAAAAGGAAGGCATCGTGATTAACTGGCATCATACCAGAGGAGGCTCGTTAGGAGTTTTTAAAAATCGGGATTTGTAGCTTCTACCAAACTACCCCACAGTGTCACACAGTGCAGCCTTTCTAGGATGGGAGGTGAGTTCAAGAGCTGTTTGTTGTTCAGAACTGCATCCAGCGCGGATCCCTGTTTGACAAGTTCTATTTTAAGTCGTGCCTGTGTGTGTGCAGGTGTCCGCCTCTTTCATGGCTGTAGGAAAAACCCATTGCACTTCATCTGTAACCTTCCCCCGACAATGCAGGACCGTTGCCCACCGTGCGTTTGCTTCTGCTTTGCCGGCCACTTTTTCTTGGGGAAAATTCAGGTGGTCAGGCGGGCAGGACTGCGAGGAAGGGCGAAGAGGGGCAGCAAGAGGTCGCCTGCTGCTCCCCTACCTTACGAGGCACGTGGACGGGGAGTAGCAGCTGCTGGATGCGACGCCGAAGACGAACACGACGAACCTCCTCCCAGCAAGATGATACTGAGGGAAGGACTAGGTGACAGCGAAGGCAAGACACACACTCACTGTGTCCTTCCCCGCAGGGAGAAGCCACCCTCAAGGGAAACACTGCACGGCAGCCAGCACCCGCCCCGCCTCTGCCAGCTCGCCCCAGCGTCTGGCAGCGGTCCCCATGCACCTGCTCACCTGTGCACGGGCCGGGGGTGGCTGGGGGAGGGCTAGGGCGCGCGGCGCGGGGCGCGGGCGCGTGGCTGGGGAGGAGGAGGAGCGCGGGGCCCGCGAGGGGCGCACCGCGGCCCCGCCCCCGAGGCGCCGCGCACGCGCAGTGGCCGCTACCGCAGGCAGGGGGCGGCAACATGGCGGAGTGAGCGGCGGCGTCGGGGCTTCGCCACAGCAGCGGCGCTCGTGGCAGCGGCGGCCACCGGCGGAGCTTCAGCGCCGGCCAGCGCCGTGGCCAGCGGCTCGCGCCCCGGGGCTCGTCCGAGCGGCCGCAGCATCTCCGCGGGGGGCGGGCCGGGCCGGACGGAGCAGGAGGGGGGGCGAGAGGCGGCGGCGGCGGCGGCACAGCTGCTGGGCGGGCACTGCCGCTCGCGGGGCGGTGGGGAGCGGCGCCGCCACCCCGGGACCGGGCCTGCGATACGCCGCTGCCTCCGCCGCGGAGGGCGCGGGCCGGCTGGGGCGCGGCGCCGGTGGATGCTGGGGCTCCGAGGCGGCGGCCGGGGCGCCGGGGCCGCGGCGGGGGGAGCGGGGCCGGCGCACGCAGCGCCTCTGCTCTCGCCTTCCCCGCGCGAGGGGGCGACATGGCGAGCGAGAAGCCGGGCCCGGGCGCGGGGCTGGAGCCTCAGACCGCGGGGCTCCTCGCCGTCGGGGCCGGCGCGGCCGGGGAGCCCAGGGGGGCGGCCGGCCCCGGCGCGGTGGTGCTGCCCGCCGGCATGATCAACCCGTCCGTGCCGATCCGCAACATCCGCATGAAATTCGCAGTGTTGATCGGACTCATACAGGTCGGAGAGGTCAGCAACAGGGACATCGTGGAGACGGTGCTCAACCTGGTAAGGGAACAAGGCGTGCTCTCCGTCCGCCCCTCGGTCCCACGGCCCCTGCGGCCCGGGTCACCGCGCCGCGCGTCCCTGGAGCGCGGCGTCCAGCCGGTGCTGCCGGCGGGCGACCTGCCTGCGCGCTGCCCGAGCCGCGCCGCCACCTCCCTCTGTCCCCTGCACCTCTCCTGCTACCTGAGCGCAGCGCCCAACTTGATACCGCTTTTTTATCACTCCCCACGACACCACGAGTTTTGGGTCGACTTGAGAGTTTAGTTGGGGGGAGAGGTGGCCTCCTTTCTCTGGGGTTCTTTCTCCCGCACTCTTTAATTGTCCGCGGTGTCGCTCTCCGAGGATGAAAAGCTTGCCCCTGGAGCTTAAATTCCCCCGAGCCGCTGACATGTGAGAAGCGCATTAGCTCTAACTTGAGCTGCCGGGTGTGATGTTTTCAAATGGGGAGGAAGATGATGCAGTTTTGCATCTGCCTTTAAATTTATTCCGAGGCTGTGATGTGATGGAGAGCGTGGCGGCAGTGTTTTCCCCCACCCCCATCTCTTTTTAGGCAGCCCTTCTTTCTTTGTAATATTGCCCTGAATATGCAGACCGTGTGCGTGTGTGTGTGTGTGTGTGTGTGTGTGTGTGTGTCCTCAAGGTGTTAAAATGTGAGGACACCAGATCATACAGGTTGGTTGTTACGGTTGCTTTTCCGAGAGCGTGGCAGATGGATAGACTAAAGGGAAGGTGTTACATGCAGCCCCAGGTTTTGGTTTCTTTCATGATAAGAAAGAGTTACTGCAGAACTGTGTATGACTTAATGTTTTGCGCTAAGAGGCTAAGAAGCGTTCAAGATGTCAGGGGAAGAAACGGGAAGAAATAAGGAGAGGAGAATCGTGAATTGCACATAATCAAGAATAGTTCATTTTGAATGTTTTGTAAATGCAGTTTTTCTGCAGCAAAGCTTTTTCAACAGTTTCCTTTGCAATAAATAGTCTTTCACATACAGTAAGGTTGGAATTTGGGAGGCAAGGCTTAAATCAGGAGCAATCAGTTGACTATTGTATTTGGTGTGGAGTCACAGGAATATAAAAATATACTTGCCAGGGAATTTCTGTAACACCCATGTAGCCTGATTTTTCAGCTAAGCAATTATTTTTATTTGATCTATTGCAAAACTGAAAGGAAGCTGCAGCTACAGCAGCGGTGTCCCGAGATGTGGATTAGATAACGCCTACTGTTTATGGACCTCTTAAATTCACGGGAAAGTTAAAGCTGCTTTTTTTTTTTTTTTTCTTTTTGCTACTGGTCAGGTTAAAGATAGGAGACTATCTTTGCTTTGTTATATTTGTTACTCTTTAAGTACAAAACACTTTTTACTTAACCGTGCCCTTCAAATAAATCACCACAAAAGTCAGTGTAAGTTTGGGATAATGTTACCACGTTGATATAACCAAATTCTTTTCAGAGCACTAGTAGAAATATTGGTGGAGTTTTAATTTTAACCAGCTGCAAATAGGAGTTTAGTAGTTGCCCTTTTTTTCTTTTTTTTAAAAAGAAAATAGGTGAGATCTCAAAATATGTTGGTATATTAGCAGGTACTGTATTTCTGTAAATTTAAAAGGACACATTAAAGATTTTTTTTCAGTTTTTCCCCTAACCAGCACTGATTTTTACTTTAGAGTATGTGATAAGAGGTTATCTGAATAAGTGCTGTATGCTTACTTAATACATTTCGGTGCGGGGCGGTAGAGCTCTCAAGCTGGAAGCAGATTTGAACGGGGAACCCGTTTGGAGTCTGCAGCAGCAGCGATTCTTCTGGATCAGTCCGTAGCAGATGGGCTCGGTAGATACACAGTGGGTTAAGAAAGGAAGTGAAATTTTTTTTTTTTTTTTTTGGAGATGAAAAAGCAATTTAACTCTCTTCAGTGCAGTGAAAATCTGGCATAAAGCCTTAGTATGTAAACAGTATTGTCGCGATTAACTTTATTGTTAAGCTTAATCAGAAATGTAGTATTACTGAGGTGGGATAACCTCAGATCTGCTTACGACCTTATAACTGCGTTGATTTTTTGGAATCAACAAAGTTTGGTTTAAAATTTCTTTGTACGTATTTAAAGAATTCAGTAAATCTTTCAGTGGAAACTTGGGGAAAGAATAAATGACAAAAGGAGCTATTTACTATTAAGTTGTGAATTATATTGATTGTAGAATATGAGTTGGTCATTTGAAGTGTCATATTTCTTGAATGTAGGTTTAGGGCTTTATCTTTTCCTATATACTCAAGATGAAAATGTCATGTGAAAACTTAAACTGATTATGAAAATATTTAGAAATCTTAGGAATTTAAAAAAAATTATCAAACCTAATTCTATTTACTTATTAAGTAAACTAGTAAAATCTATTTAGTGCACTCAGTGACTTGTTAAAGGTTGAAAATCTCTATTATCTCTAAAATGAGTTTTTTCATTTGAAATCTTAATTTAAAATAAATAAATAATGTAGGTGGAAATAGTGACATATCTATCACAGTGCCCTTTATGACAGAAAAGAGGAACTAATGAAACTTCACAAAACAATTTGTGCCTTAAACAATACCCTTGTCTCAGTCACTTTGTCAAAATATTTTTTTTTTTCTTTTTTTCTGCACGTTCTTTCTCTATACATAATTTGAGAATACTAATACTTGGATTTTAGGTGCTGTTATCTCACATACCTTGCCCAAAGAATTAAAGTTTTGCAGAGTAAAGTTTAAGCATGCAGTAAATTATAGGACTTCTTCAACACAGCTGTGGCTGTAATTTTTCTGCTTTTGTTTGCCAAAGGTAGTGATCGGTTTCCTTTACTCAGGTGGATTGTGGGAGTTTGTTGAAGAATCGCCAATGAAATGAGAAATAAAATGATTAGTTTCCATTGTGGTTGGATGTATTTTGTAGAATGGTATTATCATTGACTTAAAATATGGCGTGTGTAGCATCAGGAAGATGTATATGTTAGTTTGTAAATACCATCATAATGAGAGTGTATTGTCAAAGATTTTGCATTATAGTTTTACCAGTGAAAGAAACTGATCATAAACTTTGACTTAGGGAGTAATTGTTTAATGTGGCAGTATAAAGCCTTTACCTATAGAAAAGGAATTTTGTTGGCTGTTTCAGTTATAAAAGTCATATTACTTAATCTCTTGCTTAACATATGTTTATATAAGGTTTTTCCTTGAGATAAATGCTATGTAAGTATCACATATTTTTTGTTTATAACATGAAACTTTCTTTTTATCAAAAATGTTAATATAAACATTTTTAGAAAAGATAAAATAGAGGATTAATATTTACTTAGGGAAAGAATTCATGTTTTTGTTTTTTTTGTTTTTGTTTTGAATAGCTGCCTTGGGTAGTGTAATTCTGAGGATTTAGTTTGTAGATTATTTTCCTCATAAATTTGTGATGTATCAGTGTATCTTTAGTTGTAGAAAATGGTACTTCCTCTGAATTTTTTTTTTCACATTTAGTGGCACACTGTGTGCTACACTGAAAGCATAACAAGATACTTTGACTGGATTTTGTGGACTAAGTTCCTTTCTCTTGGAATATTGATTATAATATTGTTGTTAAAAGGAAAATTTAAAGTTATTCTCCTGTACTCGAATGTGACAGTAACTTTTTCCCTTAGAGTTTTTCATTTGCAGCTTGATAACCAGAATAATTTTTAACTTAAAGATATTAGAATTCCACAAACAAAAGTATTTTCTGCATTTAAATTAAGTTTATTTTAAAAATATGCAGTTGTGCTTTGGAATCGTGGAAGTTGTTACTATTAATAAAACCACATTTATTTATATTAAAGAATTTCTTGCATTTTAATTTATGTTGACATGTAAGTCTTTTCACATTAGCTTGAATTATATTTTATTCTTGCTGTTGGGTGTTGAAAATTAAATTGAAATGCATATGTAAATATTGGAAGTTTCAGTATCTCGAGTTCTGAGATTTTCCACAGAAATATTAATTTAGTCATATATTGACACTAAAGCAACAAATATTCTATAGCCAGCCTATGCTTAAGTTATATAAATCTTAAACAAGTATTTTGTATATTGCTAGACAGGTGTTTGCAGATACTATGCTGTTACTTAAATGTATCTCAAGGATCTTTTTGTTATGCTTTTCCATTCACAATGTAAGGAAATTCATTGGTTCTAAAAGACCCAGCCTCCATATTGATTGATTCACTGATGTAGCTATGTTATAAAATTCAGACATCCACATTTTTGGCCATTTACTTTAAATATTTTTTTCATAATTTTATAGTTCTTTACTTTTTGTCTGTACTTTTCATATTTTATGCATTGTCAGCATATCTCTTACGAAGATATAATTATCATTCTTTAATATTATGATTTATGCATGGTTCTTCCTATGCTGTGTATTCCATGAGGGCAGGAACCTATCTTATGTATCTTTACTTTGTGCATCTGGCTCTTGGATAAGTTAAGTGCATTCTGAGTATGCAGGATACCTTGTTAGGCAGGAGATCAGTTTCTGAAATTCTGTTCAACACTGGGGGCCAGACTTAAGATCCTGAAATAAATTAGACTCATGTAAAGTTAGTGTATTGCCTATTCCTATAACTAGAAATGTGTATCGAATATGTGTGATATTTATGTTGGTGTTATTACATATGTGAATGTTATTTTAAACTGGCATCTTGCAATACGTAATCTGATAAAAAATATTTCTTTTCAGTAGACCCATGTCTAGTGAATGCATGTATGTCAAATAAATAAGCACATAACAAAGATTGTGTTCTTATTAACAAAGAATGTATAATACAATGAATAGAAATTTAAAAAATATTGTTAGCATTTATAATATTACCAGGAATAGTAGACATCTCTTATTTTTATGTTTGGCATACACTTCTCTTTTTGGTAATGGTACCTCAGTTTTTTTTGATGAACTCCTCATCCCTATTTTTTTATTGTTCAGCTGGTTTAGGTGAGTTTAGATGGGCTGGGCAGTTAACCCAGGCACATCCTGAATTACTGTGATTGGTTCAGGGATGAACGTTGAACCCAAAGGGAGCTGCAGGATCAGTCACAGATTCTTGTCTGTTGAGGATGCTGAACTAGTTAACTCATCCAATTGCTGTGGGTGCCTGTGTCAGAATTTGACCAAGTATGAATCTAAGAGCAAGAAATAATATTTGTGAGTCTGCTTGAGCATATGGAGTTCTCTGTGCTGATAGTGATTATCTTCTAACATTAAATTCTCTCTTTTAAAGTTTATTATTATTGTTATTAGTTTCAAGTCAGTTTTTGTCACTTGTGAATGGAAAGGATAGACATTACTAACTGGGAATGGGACATTGTAAAGAACAGACCTTAAATGTTGAAATGGAGTACAAGGCAGTGAGGACTTTAGTTTCCCTAGCAATTCCTTTTAAAGAATTGAAAACCAGATGTTTTAAACTTTCACCTTGTTATTTACTGAGGCTGGAACTTTAATGGTACTAGAATGTATTGGCCACTCCTTGAGGCCTTTGATAATACCTTTGGTCCAAGCTGGCATGCTTGAAATCATAGAGGGAGGAAAATATTGTCTTTCCCAGTGAGAGAGGCCCTTTCTGCCCATCGCAGCCATCCGGGATAGCAGAGAATCAGAATATACACCAAGAACCTTAAAGGTTGGAAAGTACCCCCCCCCCCTTTTCTACCCCATGCTAAAGTTGTTAAGAGGAAAAGGAGGAGTTTCAATTAGAATTGGGTAAAGTTCTGTTTTATAAGCTGAGGGTTAAGGGGAAGAGTACTGTTACTTTGAGAGTGAGTATTGCTGTGAGACTGCAAAAGTGGAAATCAAGATCGGTACATTGTGTCTTGACAAGGTCTCAGGCTTTGGTTGCTAATTCAACCAGTTGACTGAAGTAAATTGACTGAAAGCTTCCTAAGCTCCAAGGGAAACTATTTCCAGGGTAACCTCAGCCTGGTAAACAAAGGCCTGTGTTCTTTTACTTCAGAAGCGTTCTCAGAGAGAGGAAGTGGGCTGCTAAAGTAGTACAGCTGCTAGAAGGAAAATCTAAGGCCATGGGAGATACTGGGCAGGAGGTCTTGTGGCATAGTAATAACAAGTTCATCCACACTGTACATCCTGACCAAGGAAGTCCGCGGCCAGGACAGGAAATCCTTGCGACTCTGACCAGTAGTGTGTGGTCTGTGCTTTGAATTAGTGACCTATGGTTTGTTTTACCTTCTCCACTCTTCTAAGTGGGAGTTGTTATTTATGTTCTTTTACCATTATACATTATTAGGGAGATAGTTACATTTATTAGCTATATTGTCAGATTATAAGGTACTTCCAAAAATAATGCACATCTAGACCTAAGAACAATGTTCATAGCACAGAGATTTCAGATTTCTGGCTGGATGCAGTAATCTGACTTTGTCTTTGTCTCCCATCTTACCCATGGTGAGATGATGAGGGTGTTTTCTGTTGTGGCTAAGATAGAAATATTGTTAAACATGACTATTTAAAACATTATATATATGGAAAGAAGTGAGTTTATAAGGTAGATGGGCAGCCAAAGGCTAGATTGTTATAGAGCTATTGGTTTTATCCTCATTGGTTTTATCCTTCTGCTAACAGTTCTAGATGTATTGATACTCTTTTGGAGAGTCATTCCTTCTTCATTTTTGGTTTATATGGTTTGGGGTTTCTCTGGACTACTTTCTGCTTTCCTGGACCCTTAACAGAAACTAGACATGGCCCACCAATAACAGATATTGGTTAAAAACGTAGCTGTACATCAGAGACAGCTTGATAATTTCTTTCATTCTTCTGGAGAAAGAAAAAGATGCTCATCCCTGGAGTTGTTGATATATTAGAATGTAAGTTTAGATTTGACTGGCAGTCTGCAACCATGAAGGCAGTGCATGCTTGAGAATGGAGCTATCGCAGAGGCACCTAGAACCAAGGGATAGATTACTGATGGCATCTTTGTAGCTTTTCAAATCAGACATTTCAGTGCATTCAGTACATTTCCTGTTTTGTTGAAGCCAGCTTGAGTTAGGTTTCTGTACATTTCACCCCAATTCCTGACTAATATTCCAAGTTTAAAAAATTTTAAAGCCTTAGGTATTATTAAAGTACAAATCACAAACAAGTATTAACTTGGCAAAGGACTTGATATATTTCAAGAAAGAATAAATATATTGCTAATTAATATAAACATTAATCTTCACTAGATAATAGATAAAATGAATGAGAGAAAATTACCATTAAATTAAAAAGAAAATTACATTGTTTCCTAGGTATGCTAATCTTAAATAATGTTGTTGGGCAGTTAAATGTTACAGCCATTCTGAATGACATTTTAACAATCTATCAGAAAGTTTTTTTGTCATTAATACTTAGTTATTTAGGCCAAGAAAAAATATCTGTGGGCAAGTATGAGGGTTAAATCTAGTTTTATGATGTAAAAGAATTAGCAACAACCTAAATGGTCAACAATAGGGAAGATTAAATTAATTATTTACATCTGTATTATGGAATATCATACAGTCATTTAAACATCATATGCCTCAGTTTCCTTATGTGTAAAAGGGGATATTTATCTTAAGGTTGTTGTACAGATTCAAAGAATATCTGTAAAGTGCTTGGTACAAAGCTAACTTTATTCAATACTTGGTATTGTTATTTTTATTCTTATCCTGAAGCTCATCTGATCATAGGAAAAAAAATGATCTAACTAAAACGGAGCTGTCCTGTTTTAGTTGGGAGTTCTTGAGCCTGGTGAACTGTCAGGTAAGGGGTCTCAGGTACCCATAGATCATGCATGATCTCTCCATGAAACTCAGGAGGTTTGTTCTTCCTAATCTGCATGGTCTTTAACATAACAATGCTTGGGGTAGTTTTTCCTAATTTCCTGTTTTGAGTGAGGTGGATGGAAAGCTGCGGAAAGGCTATGTGTGAGGTGACACAAATTCTTTTGCCTGGAATCCTTTCTGTGTATCCCTCACATCTCTCTCATCTCTCAAAGGGCTGGGCGGAGTGGGACGGGAATGGTGGGCCTGAGTAAACAGTATCTCCCTCTGGGCATGTTAACTTAAATACTTAGAAGAATGCTGGAATAACAAGCCTAAGGGGCAAGTTAGAGTATTACAAACTATTTTGTGATCAGTTGTTTTAGAAACTCTTAGCCTGGGTGTATTTCCCTAGGTCTTCACTGTTTACAGTGCACTTGTGAAAGTGTGCTGTATTAACTAAATCTTGAGAAAAACCCCCTTTTCAGATACCATTTCTTCTCTACAGATGTGGAAACTGGCTACAGGAAATGTGAAGTAGTTAGACAAGGTTATCTAGGTAGTAAGTAGCAGAGATGGAACTCAGGCCTTCAGATTCAAAAGCTGGAGTCTTTCATTCTTAATCGAAATGTTGCTACTCAGCAATTATCCAAAGTTTTATAATCTGAAGAGATGACGTTAGACGGGGAGGGACCAGCCAGCCTGAGTGAGCTGATTTCATGGTAAGGAATAGTGTCCATAGAAGATTCAGGACAAGCTGTGCATAGGAAATAAAAATGAATCAAGGGCAATTTGATGGATTTGTTTACAAAAGTAATTTAGCAAGAACTATATTGTAAAACTATTAACTTTTGAGTTTTGGGGAATAATTGGTATTATAAATGGTTACTAACTTTGAATTGTATACCGACTATTTCACTAGGCAAAATGTATATACTTTAGGTATTACTGTGAGCCAGAATAATAGTATGCATTAATATATTTATTTTATATTGAAAAAGGTTTGTTATATATTAGCGTTAATTACATGAACCACCGCGAATACTGTATTTGCATGGATAAGACAAATGAGTTATAGATAGAATTATACTATAGTTTTGGTAATGTAATTTCTAATAACTGTTGTGATTCCTCTCAGTTGACTACGGTAGAACAAACAATAGCAAATTTTATGGAAGTATAAATGTCTAGATTTATTTCTCTTTAGCAAATACTTTCATTTTCTAAGAGAAATATACTGTAACTGATTTAAAAAATGGTATATATGTGTTTCTTCTGATACTTAAAAACATTTCATGCGTGGAGAGGGAACTGGCTTTCATAGTTGGGTCTAGTTTCATGTCTCATGTTTTTAACGCCCTCTCCCAAACCCTCTGAACTGAATGTGGGTTTATTGTAATACAGTAAGTAAACCATAGCTGAAGGCAAGAGGCTTGTGCAAGTTTGCAAAACAGTTGGCTGCAGAAATGAGACTGAGGAGCTAGATGCTCCAAGTTTGTTACTCTTTAAAATATACCATTATCTTTGATGACGATGACGATGTCAGTGGTAGCAGCTTATACTTACTAGAATCTTTTCATGCCAAGCACTCACTATATTAAGCATATGATACACATGTTCACATTTTATCATTTTGCCCTGGAATGTAAAATCTTCAGTGTAATAAAAATAGTCATCATCTTTTGAAGTTAAACTAAGTCTGGTATTTTAATAGAGAAGTATCTTCAGCTCTAATTACATAAACAATATTTTATTATGAAATGTCATAGAATTATTTTACTTGATATATATTGATTCTCTGTAACTTGATTACCCTTTTAGAATCCTTGAGTTTAAATTATTTAAATTATTTTTAACATTTATGAGGTGTGAATCATCAATAAAATAATTTTTTTCTTATACTATGTGGGCTGTTACATGCTAAATAACTTTTGCATTCTCAAGTTACTGTCTTCTTCCATTTTTTATCTGATGAACACTTGCTTGTGTTTCAAGATTTAGCTCTTATCACTTCTTAAATGACCCCGTCTTCCCTGATCAACCCCAGAAAGCTCTGTACCCCATCCTTTGTGCTCCCGTAACAGTTTGTCCTACCTCAGGTTTAGCGCTCGCACATTCTAATTGTTTGTTTGCTTGTCGGGCTGCCCTAGAGACTGTGAATCCTTTGGGATCAGAACATTCTCTCTCTCTCCTCTCACCTTGGTATCAGGAGTGCTTAGCATAACATAGACTCTGGAACTTCTTACTACTTAGTGAACTTTTTGAATAAGGATTTTTTTTTCACCTTTGATATAGTAAGTTTGTTTTGGTCACTTTTGGCTTGGAACTTTTCCAGCTGTTCTGATTTTCTAGTTTCTGTGTTTGCCTCGTTTTAACATTTTTGTGTGTATGTGTATGGGGAGGATAGAGATATTTAGGTGTATACGTGTATAATTTATGTTTAAAAGAAAGTTTTCTGGGTATTTGAAGTGGGTAAGGAGTCATAGCATCTTCAGATCTGGCGGACAGCTGCATTCTGTTACTTGCATAAGGGAGAGAAGTGGTCCAAGGAGGTCCAAGACCTTTCAGTCTTTCATAGACTAGGAATTGTCACCTAGATTCCCTGACTCTTAGTTCAGTGCTTTTTTTTCATTTGGTCTTGGTGCCTATAATACCACTTTGTGTCAACTCATTTGGGGTTATAGTTTATATCTCTAAACATGTCCCCCACTTTTTTTTTTTTTATAATTTTTAAAACTTAGGCAGGCTCAGAATACTTAAGTGATTGTTCAATAAACTATTGAGTAATCCTAACCTAGTGTTCTATTGCCAGAGTGAAGATACTTACTGGGCATATAAAAAAGAATGACATAGGCTCTACCTTAAATAATGAGGTCATGAGTCTAGAATAATAGAGTTGGCTTAAGGTATGGTGTTACCAGGTATTTTCTGAAACCCTTTGTTATGTTATTTTGGAATTGCTCTGTTCCCCTACTCTGCTCATCTCTGAGAAGTCACATAATTTCCAGGAGTTAAACCACCATGTAGTTTAATATGCACCCTTATGAAGCTGTTACATTTAAAAATATTCTTTACTGTGTCCAACCAAGAATGGATATAAGTTTGTCATTGGGAAGTGAATGTCTTCAGATGAATCACTTAAATACTAACATTTAAAGACTTTTTGATATGCTTTATCGATTTAGCTAGTACCTTACCATTTCAGTTGTTATTAAATAATGTTATATATCCAGCACATTTATTTTGATAAGTAGGCATGAGTATTTTAATAAACTATATTTTTAATGTTGGTGCTAAATGTTGGCTCTAGAAGTCAGTAAGAGTATTTTATTTTTAGTTTTTTCGAATTTCATCACTGCCAGGTTTATTTCTAAGCTAGTCCAGCTTGTTCAAAGTCCTAGTTTTTTTTTTTTTATTGTAGTAAAGTATACATAACATAAAAGTTACCAGTTGCACCATTTTGAAAATGCACAGTTTAGTGACACTAATAAGCTACATTAACATTATTGTGCAGTCCTCACCAGAAGTAGAACTCTGTGCCCATTAAACAGTAACCCCCTGTTCCTCTTCCCCAGCTCCTGGTGGCTGCCATTGTTCTTTCTGCCTTTGTGAGTTTGACTGCTCTAGGTACTGCATATAAGTGTATTTGTTCTTTTCTGACTGGCTTATTTCACTTAGCATTTGTCTTCAGAAAGTAAGTTTTTGATTCTACCGTTCTCCTCCATTGGCAACACAGATGGGAAGCTCAGACTATATTTGAATGTTACATTTATAAATTTATGACCCACATAGGCCCATCTATGTGTTGATAGAACCAAAAGAACAGTCTCCAACAAGCAAAAGTAACTTCTGTGTGACTCAGATTCTTTACGCCTATATCTTGAATATTATGAGGACTAGAAGTATAGAGACCATAATATTTCTTTAAATACTTAGTTTTTCTTTTTTATCATTTGTATTGTTTCCATAGTGTAGCTGCTCTTGATTCTCTTATCCTGGAACTTGTCTGAAAAACTTAGCACCTGGCTCTAACCCTGTAAATTCCCTGTATTCCTCTTCTCTCTGTAGTACATGGCATAAAATAATCTCCGTTTAGACTGGCAGGATGTGTCATAGGGTGGGGGAAGTAAAGAGACTCAGCAAGCCAAGCCAGAATTCTCTTGCATAGGCAAAGGGAAGATCAGGAATACTCATATATGAATAATTTTTGTCTTGTCACCTAAAAAAA
Organism: Eonycteris spelaea; assembly: GCA_003508835.1. Lineage (NCBI taxonomy): Eukaryota > Metazoa > Chordata > Mammalia > Chiroptera > Pteropodidae > Eonycteris > Eonycteris spelaea. The sequence continues at coordinate 1,884,554 of PUFA01000189.1, forward strand.
TTAATTATTTATGGAAGACAGCAGCTAATTTGTTACAGTGATTTTAATTTCCTATAGAATATTCAGTGGTGATTTTACTTCAACTCCATTAAAAAAAAAACAAACCTCTAATTTATTTTTACTTAAGAGGTTGTTAATATGCTTGCATTAAACAATCTGTGTTTTTTTCTTTTTTCTTTGTTTAAAACCTATCTAAAATTTATTTTTCATCTTACCTATCTAGTTACAGGCTTCTAGAGCATGTGCCCGAATCTGTTTGAACTCATTTTATATAGCATACAGCCTCTGAAGTTGCTTTAGTTTTAACACTTTATTTTTGTATCTTTAAGAAATAATTTATCATCTTTCATATCATTGCAGTATAGTCCTAGATTAGCTTAAGTAACTTTAAAAAGATGTATTAATCATGACTATATGCCTATTTTAAATCTATTGAAAGCTTTATCTCATTATAGGTTTGTCTTTGTATATATTTACTACTTGTTCTAATGTATACTTCTTTTTGTCCATAACTATACTATCCACTGTAGAACTCTGTGCGTTTTGTGGCTCTTGAGTGCTTGTAATGTGGCTAGTAAGAATTGAGATGCGTTTTAAGTGTAAAATACATACCGCGTTTCAAAGACTTAGTTTGAAAAAAAATGTAAATATCTCATTAATAATTTTTACATTGGTTACATGTTGACATGGTATTTTGGTTGTATTGCCTCTTGAGTTATTTTATTATAAATAGAATATATGTATTAATATGAACTTCACCTGTTTATTTTTACTTCTATTAATGTGGTTATTACTAAATTTTATTTGTATATGTGACTCACATTTATTTTTGGTCTACAGCTAACTTAGTTATTAGGTCTATAGCTAATGCGGTTTAATTAGGTCTTGTATTAAAAACTTTTGGAAACAAACCATACTTCGCATGATTTTCTAACTATCATATAGTTATTTACCCTTTATCTTTGGAGAAAAAACAATTCACTCTTAGACTGAAATTAGGGGATGTTTATCAGTAAGGTGAGGATGACGAATTCAGATGTTTTAATTGTGGTTGGGGGAAGGGATATTGAGAAAGAGATCCCTGATGCCTGGTGATGGGCCTGGTACTCAATAAATATTAATTTTTTAAAAAAGTATAGGTTGAGAATAGAAAAGGTAGTGATAGCTTATATAATACCTGTCTTTTGTTGAGTTGTAGTTGAAGTGTGTGTGTGTGTGTGTGTGTGTGTGTGTGTGTGTGAGAGAGAGAGAAGAGAGAGAGAAGAGAGAGAGAGAGAGAGAGAGAGAGAATTTGGGCCCTGAGGGGAGGGGCGGTGGGTGTGGATTTCAGTGGCTGTCTCATTGCATGTGAGGATGGGAGTGAGATCTCTTTGGGCATTTGTGGTTCGTGAATGAGAAAAGGTAGAGGAAGAGATGAATGGAAGGGAACCAAGGGTGTTGGAAATTGTTTCTGATTTTGTCAGTCATAAAATCAATTCTAAAAATTGTAACAGTTCATCAAATTAGAGTTAACAGTTTTCTAAAATCTTGCAGAAAATTCAAGCTGGTCTGATACAGTGTGGTATCAGGATCACTGTGAATAAACTTGTTTCCTTAAAAGTGATCTAGTATTAGTACTGTTAGGTTAAATATATTTGTAATAATGCAGCAACTATTTATGAAGTAGTGTGTTTACTTGTCCTGGTTTTGAAAAGCTGAGATTTAATGATTCATCTTTACCAAAGTGTGACTTTTAACATCGCAGGTTTCTTTGGAGTATCTCTTTCCTCTTTCTATGAATAAACTGTGCCGAGGCGCGTTTTTTTGTTTTTGTTTTTTTAAAGGTATTAATCTCTTTACATGCTTGTTTCATTTCTGTTATTGTTAAGTCATACCCCTGGTGGACAGCAGGCTCTAATTGGGTGGGATTGTAGGTACAGTCTTTTAACCACTGACTATCCTAAGTTTAGATTCAAATGGAAATGTAACCCATTTCCTCAGTCTCATTAGTACCACATAGGGACTGACTGAACTAATTGGTCACAGTTCCACAAGATTGCCTGAGTGGTCATGGGATTGTTTTGAACCATTCACGTTTTCTCATCCTGGCCTGAGGATCAAAAGCTTTCATTTTTAGGAACACTGGCTTGCTTTAAGGGTGGGTGGAGTAGCTGTGGAGAATCATTTTTCTCTCTGAAAATACTCATTTAGGTACGTTCATAGGAAGAATGTTGAGCAAATAGATTTTAGTCAGGCTTGCTGATTGTTTTTCATTAATTATATTGGGCTTTATTATTCTAGAAATAATGTTTAACCTGATTAGTGATCTGAACGCTGAAAGGTAAACTAATGTATTTTAGTTACTGCATGACAAATTGTCATTCAGAATGACAGCTGGACCCAATTACGTTGAAAAATTATGCTGCCAAACTCTGAAATAAATTGAAGATGACCCACTTAGAAAATATGGGATATAGACATTTATAATAGAGATTACAGTTTCAATGAGAGTGGTTGGAGTTTTGGATCAATATAATACATTCTGTTATCTTAGAACCTTAGTTTATTATCTTTGTATGTAAAAGGAGTAAAGATATATAATGAGATAGTTTATGATGTTGAAATTTAACAATTAGGCATATCACATTTGTGGCATATACTATTAGTTTTTAAAGAAAGACTATTAATGTAGCGTAGTCCTAAAGAAAAGCCAGTGATCTTATAAAAGTTGCTTTTTATGATGATAGTAAGGTATTAATATTTAATTTACACTTATTGAATTATATCATTTTATAGTTGACTTATTTTCTAATTGACTTAATTATTTAAAATAGATTACTACATTTAATTTGTAGCTTCGGTTCTTTGTTCATGGCTACTCCTTGGGGACCCCGCCCCATTTCAAATACCCATCTCTTAGGTCTGAATATGTGTACTCAATTTCAGCCTGACTCCACATCTGACCACATACCCATTTTATTCAACAAATATTTATTGAATACTTACCATATGTAATGCTAGGCCCTCAGGAGACAGTGATCAGGACCTGTCCTGGCCCAGGAGTTTATAGTGCTCTAGGGATGACACATGAGTAGTAAAGATTCTACGACAAATGAGTGGGAGTATAATGGGCCGCACTGAGAGGGAGTCCAGGGAAGGCCTCATAAAGTGGCGGTGCGCGAACTGAGGTTTGGAAGACGGCTGGGTCTGCCAAGAGCGATGCGGTTGCATTCTGAAAGCATCGAATGCACATTTGGTTTTGAAGACGGGGTAAAAGAATTTAAAATATCATTAGTCATTTGAAATATTTATTACATGTTGAAGTGATATTTTAGATATTGGATTAAATAAAATATAAATTAATTTCTTCTGTTTCCTTTTACATTTTTCTTTTAATGTGGCTAATGGAAAATTTAAAATTACATATGTGGCTTGTATTATGTTATTGGACACTACTGGTTTAGAAGTGACATGTAAAAAGTAGGTGAACCATGGAAAGAAACTAATAATTTTAGATTCTTTTTCATATGCATGCATATATGTGTGTACATATATATGTGTATATACATGTATAATATATACTTGTGAGTGCAAACACACATTTATATAATCTTCATATTTTTTGAACTACTCATATTTCGAGTTCTGTTATATGTCAGTAAACCTCTTTCTAACTAATGTATTGACCTAATAGCAATGATTCTAAAACCACATATCATTGGGGAAAAATTTGTTCTCCTTGCTCTGGTAAAAATTGCCTAAGTAATTCATGGAAATCGATACAGCAACAAATTAAATGCATTTTATTGTCAGCAAATACTTTGGGAGGCAAACTGTAAACATTGCTACAGAGTTGAAGAAACAATTACAATAAAATATAGGAGTTTATTTTGTAGGAGTTGGATATAAGTACTGTTATTTTTTAACATTTTGGCTGTATTATTTTCTAGATTGTTTCTTAATAAAATAAACAACTGCTTTTTGTGCATTGCCACTAAAAAGTATAGTGAAAATATACTTTCTGCAAATCCTTATATGCCCTATTTACCAAAACCAAGAATCAAGAAGTAATTTTACCTGGAAAACAGGATATCTACTATGTGAGAATTTACTTGATTTATCAGAATGAGAGTCCCCTACTGTATTTAGATTGTTAACATTAGAATTAAGAGTACCACATTTTAAACATGACTCTGAATTGAATACTAGAATTCTGGTACTAACTAGTCCTTGATGAGATTGCAGAGAATTTCTGGTTCTCAGTTGTGGAAGCCTAGGCACAGAGAAGTTACTGATTTAATCTGGGCCACTCAGTTTTTAAGATGCCATGTTGTCGGACTGTATATCAGGTCTCTGAATTTCTAGTCTAGCAATGATCCCTTCTCTTCTATTAACCATTTTTCTTGGATTTGGCTGGTGTAGTTGTTTGTTAAGGTTGCTGTACCAAGTACCAAAGACTGGTTGGTTTAAACAACAGAAATTTATTTTCTTACAGTTCTGGTGGTTGAAAGTCCAAGATCAAGGTGTTGGGAAATTTGGATTTTTCTGAACCTTGCTCCTTGGCTTGCAGATGTCCATCTTTTCCTTGTGCCTTCATGTAGAGTGTGTGTGTGTGTGTGTGTATGTACAAACTTTCTCTTATCATGACATCAGTCATATTGTATTAGGGCCTGCCCATATGACCTCATTTTACCTTAATTACCTCTTTAAAGGTCCTGTCTCTAGATACAGTTGCATTCTGTGGTTCTGAGTGTTAGGATTTCAACATATGAATTTTGGAGGGACACAGCTCAGCCCATGACAGTTGGTCTTAAGTGAAAATAAGGATAAAATAAGTGATGATGATAAAAATAGATCTTCTATTTGTAATGTTTTACATAAATTTTTGTTAAAAATTACACTTTTCTGTTATACAAACCCTTATTTTCATTCTTTTGAATTATTTTATTCTTTTCATTTCTTTTCCCTTCATCATGTTTTTATTCTCACATGCCTTCGTCTGTGCATTCAAAAGCATTACTTACTTACTGGTGTCACTTTAAACCCAAACAGTTTGACTCTGCAGCTCCTTACAAGTGTTACTCTTATATCTGCTGCAGTGTTTGTAGGAAGTTGAGGTCTTCATTCTCTCTTAATGACAGCGGTGAAGATAACCACGAGTCTCTCTTGAGCTCATGTTGAGCGCTTTACACACATTTCGTCTCGGGAGAGCCCTGCGGGGTTCAGGGGTGATGAGGAAACTAAGGGTTAACTACATAAATGACAGTTTCAGGATTTTATTGGTGATAAGTTTTGGTAGGCTTCAAATAGAGGCAGTACTTGCTGTGCTTACTCTTTTTTTAGAATTCTTAAGAATTTAATTTGCTGCTGCTTGAATCTTAACTGTAGTCTCATTTCATGATAGGGAAATAGCATCATGTGTTCATAGCCTCTGTGGTAGCTGACAAAGCATTCAGCACACTTAACTTTGGATGTTTAAATATGTTGAAGTTTTGATTCTTAAGCCCTCAAAAATCTGTTTGCATGTCCAGGAAATCATTCATGTCCCCTCTCCACTTAGCGCATAAGCAGCAAGTGTTGTAATATGATGTATATTGCGTCATGATCTGCCCCTGCATCTCTGGTGACAGTTTATTATTCCTCCATAGACTCTACATGCAGTCATAATACATGACCACTTTTCAGGAATTTAACATTTGTATGGCTCCATAATGTTGCATATATTCTTTAGTTCTGTTTAGGAACAGTTTTATTGATCACTTGCCCGAGGTGTTTGTTTTGTCTCTGTACTCTTGAAAGCACTAATGGGGCCCAAAAGATAATTACTATTTAAGGATTGAAAAGGAAATATTCATAGGCTGATGTGGGCTGCCATGAAGATAATCTGTAAATACCTATTTGTATCTAGCCAACTGTACTTTCAAGGAGAGGAGGCAAGGGGAGAGAGGCAGGGTTGTGAAGGAGGAGCAGGGGGAGACCATTAAGTTGGGACCAGGAGGTGGCAGAAACAGTGTGCTAGGCAAAGGACTGTTGGGTGTGGCTTCTGGGTGCTACCCATCACAGGAGTGCCCAAAGTAGAGGACCCATCACAGCAGCGTTCATGGGATGACTTACCTAGAAAGCTAGCACTGTACATGTGATGAATTGTCTAGTTTTTGAGAGTTGGTCATACACGTTGTGGTCTTCCATTAAAATTTTATAGTATACTTCAGTAACAGTCTTGGATGATCTTAAACCCTGAATACCCAATGGAGAGGAGAAGGAGATTAATTTTAACATACGTTTATTTCTAGGTGGTGGTTGAGAGCTGAAGTGCCCAAACCTAGGGGTAGTATGCCAAAACCTGGCACAAAGTGAGATTGGAAAGATGATTCTCTTCTAAGGACTTCAACTTATAGTAAGAGACCAATGTGTAAATTTAAAAAATTCTAAGTAATGTGATCAGACCTTTGTGGTTTGACAGATTTGTATTTAAATCTTGGCTGTGCCTTTTCTTTCTCTTGTGATCTTGATTAAAAATATGTATTAGAATACTGTATCACAGAGGAGAAGGTGATGAACTATTGGCAGAAGTCAGGAAAGACTTTAAGGTGGAAGATTCTTTTGAGATTGTCTTTGAAGGGTGAGCAGGAATTTGTCGCAAAGACGGGATGGAGCAAGGGTGTTTTAGATCTGGAAATTTGAATCAGCACAGTGTATTTAAAGGAGTACCTTCGTTCTAGGTGTGTTTTTCTCTCCCAACAAATTGGTACCCATCCTTTAGGACTTAGCTTAAGCTTCTGTCTTTTCTGTGCCTTCTCTAACACATGGAGAGTTTTAAGGCAGTTAATCATTTTCATTTTTTGCATTCAATTAGCACCTTATAAATACTTTAATATCTCAGCAACCTCAGAAGTCACATTCTTGAAATGTAATGTGGTTGGAAAAACTGCTGTTGGCAAATCAAGGTCTCTAGACAATAGGGGTAGGGAGAAGAGAAATAAAACAATGCATTGAACGTATATATTTATATAAAAACATGAAGAAAAGTTCTGGAAAAGAACTGTTTCCATAACAAACCAGAATCATCTATTGCTTCTTTGCACCAAATATAATAATAATAGTAGTTATAAATTTCTGTTAGTATGCTGCTAGGCTGTTAACTGTTACTGATTTAATAACTCTTGGGAGAGGGTAAACATTACTACATTAAATGTACAATTGTGAGTTATATTTTGATTTAAGAAATGTTAAGATGTGAAGACTACTTCTTAGAACAAAGGAAATACAGTATTCTCAGTAAAATAACTCCATGACATAGGCATTTCTATTCCCATTATACATATGAGGAAAGCGAAACAGGTGAATTTGAGCTAAGGGCTTTGGGCAATGTGGAGCAAGAAGTTTTGGCAGGAGAGTGGCATGAGCAAAGCAATACGTTGAACTGATTAGATAAATCGTTGTTCTCTTACTCTTCCAGTATTTCTTGTGTTTCTCTCCTGAAACATGAGGATTGGTCAGAGAGGACAGCTCGTTCAGTGGGGAAGTGTATAAAATTAGTGGTACTCCTTGTACTCCTTTTATAACTATGTACTGATGTACCTGACTCTTTAAATTTAGATTTATGAGTTAATGTGTGAATGCTATTGAGTCAAATCTGTTTTTGTATCCCGTTTTCTGTAAAGAGGTTGGCCTTTGCTGTATGACTAATATGAATTCAAATCCTGGCTCTGCCTTTGCTTTGTGACCTTGAGGCAAGTATTACTTCTTTCTGAGCCTGTTTCTCTCACTTTATAGTTATATCTATATATTATATATCGATAGCTGTATCTGTACCCTTCATACATGTGGTGTTATTTTTTCTTTTATTCCTCTCAAGTGAGAACTTTGTATGTGAATTATGTAAATAACAGATTATTATATTATTAACAGTATCTGCTATTATACTGAATGTTTTTTAGCACATTGCTATTCAAAATGTGTCCCACAGATCAGGTTTGTGTATTTGTGAGATGTTTGTTGGTCTGAGGTGAGATAAGGACCTCATGCCAGAATGTAAATGAACTTTCTTGGTAGGCACACTTTATTTCAAATAGCAACCCCCTCCCTTCCCAAACAAGACTTTCTTGATGAAGGAAGCAGTACGTTGTTTCGTGTTGAGATTCGGTCTCTGTTGGTTGGTACCCCGAATAGCGTGCATGAGAGAATACTTTTGGGGTACATTTTGAACAAGGCTTAGTTTCATTTGTTATTTTTTTTTCATTTGTGATGTTAGAAAAGTTTACTATTGTTACTTTATTTATTACTGAAAAGAATGTTGATTTTGGACTTAGATTCTAATCTTGCCTTTGTTACTAATTAGTTGGGCAAGTCATTTAAGTCTTCTAGACCTGATTTCGCCTGACTAAAAATAAAGGTCGGCTTAGATGATGTTTGTGGTCTTTTCAGGCTTTAACATTCTAATAATCTATGATTTTTAAATAGTATTTCTTCTTCTTCTTCTTCTTTTTTTTTTTTTTCCAGCACCAGAACATAGACCAATATGAAAGTAGATGATAAGATACACTGGGATTGAAACATGTTTTAAGCAGCTTTTTTGGGGACAATAAAAAAATTTAATGCTTCTGTCAATCAAATGCTGAGAAGTTAGTCTTAAAGATATAATGACCAGTGAAACTGGTTTTTGTTTGTTAAGTGGTAATCTCCTGGGGGAAGATATTAAATATAATATATACATTTGAATATATAAACATAATAGATGTTGTGTTAGTGATATAGACCAAAAATGTTGAAACAGGAAGCTGTGAGAGACTAATTCTCTAGAACAGTAGTAGGCAAACTTTTTCTATAAAGATCCAGGAATTTCAGGCTTTGTGTGTTATGTGGTGTTTATTGCAACTACTCAACTCTGCAGCTGTCACTACAAGGCAGCCATAACCAGGGTTTAAATAGAATGTATCGTTTCCCAGCACAAATTCTCTGGCACTAACTAGGTGTCCTAAAATTCACTTCATTTTTCACACTACCTGGAGTTAGTGCAAACCCCACAAGTTAAGGGCTCAGTCTCACAAGACTTTTTCACTTAAATGCTGCAGTCCTACCATCATGTTCGATAATTTGCTAGAATGACTCACAGAACTCGGGAAAGCACTGTACTTAGAATTAGTTTTATTATAAAGGATACAACTCAGGAACAGCAACATGGAATGGGTGTGTAGAACAAGGTATTGGGAAGTGGGCACACAGAGCTTCCAAACCCTTTCTGGGTACTCTCCCAGCATGTAGGTATGTTCACCAGTTTGGAAGCTCCTTGGACCTCATTGTTCAGAGTTTTTATGGAGTCTCCATGATATACACATGATTGATTTAATCATTGCCATATAATCGAATTCAGTCTGCAGCCCTTTAGCCACGTAATTGGCCTTTTATTGGCCAGGCCCCCTCTTAAAACTAAGGGCTGACCATGAGTCACTTTGTTAGAACCTTAGATATCATCAAAAGAGGCTAATTGTGAATAGCAAAAGATATTTCTGTTACTCATGAAATTCTAAGTATTTCTGAAGCTCTCCGCTAGGAACTGGGGCAAAGACCAAATATATATTTTGAAGTACACTCTAGGCATATAACTAGTATGTAAATGAATGGGCATGACTGTGTTCAGGAATACTGATTTACAATATGGCAGCAAGCTGGAATCGACCTGTAGGCAGTAGGTGCAGACCTTTGGCTCTAGAAAAATGGGAAAACATTATACAAGAAGATATTTGAATTGTATTTTCTGTTTTTTAAAATTTTTTGTGGTTATACTAGTTCATAGAACTTAAAAGTGACACATTTTTAATGCTATAATTTTAGGGATTAGAACTGGTTGTTGTAGTACTTTGTATAAATGAAATCTTGACAATAAGAATGAATTTTTGGGTAAAGCTTCTTTTCTTTAGCTTAGTACTTTTACATTTTCCCATGTTGTGTTTATCAGCATTTGTTACATTTTGTAACTGAGTAGCAGACTATCATATGAGTATATGGTACCATAGTTTATCCATTCTCTTGTTGATGGAACTTTGGGCTGTTTCCAGTTTTTGGCCATCATGAATAAAGTTTCCAGGAGGATTCTTATACAAGTAATTTTGGGATATAGTTTTCATTTCTTTTGTGTAAATATCTCAGAATGTAATTGCTGGGTCAGAGAGGTGGTATATGTTGGCTTGACAAGAACTGCTAGACCTTTGAAACATTTGTACTTGTAGCAAGCAATGTGTGAGCATCTCAAGTGCATTTTATGTGGTTGGATCTTTTAGCTGATGGATGTATAATATCTCATTTTGGTTTTAATTTGAACCTCTGTGTTGGCTATATTTTTCTCCTTTATTGTGTTAATATGATAATATGTTTTTTAAAAAGAGCTTTATTGAGGTATAATTTACATACCATAAAATTCACCCGTTTTTAGCATACAAGTCAATGAATTTTAGTATTTTTACAGTCATTTAACTATAATGTACTTTTAGACTATTTCCACCTCCTCCCCCCTCCCCCATTCTCCCCAAGAATGCACACGCCTACTTGTCACTTGCCAGTCCCACTTTCAGCTTCAGGTAAGCAGTAATTTATTCTCTGTATTTACTTTTTCTGGATATTTTATATAAATGGAATCACACACATATGGCCTTTGATGTCTGACTTCTGTCATTTAGCATTATGTTTTTGAGGCTCATTCATGTTTCTTTTTATTGCCAAATAGCATTTCATTGTGTAGATATACTTTATTTTAATTATCCATTTACTAGTTTGTGGACATTTCAGTTGTTTCCAGTTTAATAATGCTTTTACGAATATTTGTATATAAGTATGTTTGGACATGTATTTTCATAGATACCAAGGAGTGGAATTCTTGGTCATATAATAAAGCTATGTTTAACTTTTTAAAAAACTGCCAAATTGTTTTCCAAAGTGATTGTACCATATTAGTTCCCACTGGCAATGTTATATTGATTTTTGAGTGGTAAAACAACATTGCATTCTTAGGATAACCCTGTGATATGTTTTGCATCATATCTATTGCTAGATTTGGTTTACTTACAATTTTTAAAGATTTCTTTGTCTATATTCATGAGAGATTTTGGTCTGTAATTTCATTTTCTTGTAATGACTTTGTCAGGCTTTGCTATTAGAGTTATCATAAAATAGGTTTGGAAGTGTTCTTTCTTTTTATGACTGGGTTTTACAGAATTCACCAATAAAATGCCCGGGCCTGCACTTTTCTCTTTTGGAGGAGGTTTTTTTTTTTTTTTTTTTTTTTTTTTGAGAATGGATTTAACTTTTTAACTTTTTAATAAATATAGGGTATTAGATTTTCATTCGTGTTCATTTGGAAAGTTGTGTTTTGCAAGGGACTTGTCTGTTTTATCTTAAGTAATTGAATTTGTTGGTGTAACATTGTTCATAAACATTTCTGTAGTATACTTTTAATTTCTAGGATTTGTGGTGGTAAGAATTTGTACTTTTCTTTCGTTTAGTTGAGCTAGTGGTTTATCAGTTTTTTCAGTCATGCAGAGAATCCAGTTTGGCTTTGTTAATTCTTTCTGTTTGTTTTCGTTTCATCAAGTTTTGCTCTTCTGCTTGCTTTGTTCTTTGTTTAGCTTCTTAAAATGAAACCTTAGGTCAATGAGAGCCTTTTCTAATACTAGCTAGTTCTCGCTAAGCAATACTTCAGGCTCATCATTTATAACTAAATAACCAAGATATATGACAACTGCTTTTAGAGATTTATTGTCTCATTATTTTAGTATAATCCCTCGTTGCAATGTAATGACTACTGTATACTAGGCTTTAGTTCTTACTGTATTGATGGTGCCCAGTACATATACTGAGCTGAACTACAGTAAATAATACTGTCTGACTTTAACGCAGTCTGTTACAAAAACTTTCATGTGTAAGAAGTATTGTAATTTTTTTACATTCTACAGTAGATTTTAAAATATTAGGTTTTTTAGATGTTTGAGCCCAATTTTGATAATAGTTCTTTTAAAAAGATATGTAGAAGGCAGTAAAAGGTCACATAAAGTTATGAAAAATAAATTGAATAAAGTTTGATAGCTTCTCTGAAATAATTCAGAGGGGTGCCTAAATTCAATTTCAATGATGTGAAAGGGGTTTACATTAATAATTACATACTTTAATGAAGGTATGAGAGAAGAAAAATAACAACTTTCAATAGGAGAAATTTATTTCAGATGAAAGGAGAAACATTTTGAAGGTTAAGAGTGAAGTAGATGAATATTCTAGGAAGTGAGGATGTTGACAGTCCACCCTTGAAGATCTTTTAAGAAGAAAACAGGAAAACATAAGTGGTAAAATTATTTATCTCATTGAATAAAGACAATGCTTGGACAAGGCTTCAGCTGTTGCAAGTTGTGAATATGTGATTGCCTTGTTTCATTTAATGTACTTACTTATTTTGGTATGTTGAATATAATTATTTGCTCACTCATTTATTTTCTTATTTATTTTTGTTGTTAAGTTCCCAGAGAGGAGGTGTGTGTGTGTGTGTGTGTGTGTGTGTGTGTGTGTGTGTGTGTACGCTGTTTCTCTCGTTATAGTGCTTGGTGTAAGGACTTAGGTTTAAAAATAAAATTTACTTTTTAAAAGTTAGATTTGATCTTATTTGGAATTTGAGATGAAACTTATTTTACGTGAAGTCCTTAAAACTTTCACATGATTTGTATTCTTACAGCGTCACAGCAACAGAGAGGAACGCATGCCTTTGAGACGTCTGTCTTAAGGAGCCCTTACCAAAAGTTATTGGGAATAAATTGGGGTCAGAGACCAATAAAATTCCAAGATTTTTTTATTAAACATTTTTCTATTTTAAAAATGTTTCCTTAGTGAAAACAAGATATTAGGAAATAATATAGGAAATAATAGTCACTCATAATGCTGTCATTGAGAGTCAGTATTTATAACTTGGTATAGTTTCTTCTAGACTGGTTTTGTTTTTGTTTTTGTTTTTTTTTTGGCCTACATAGGCATTAGGCAGAATAAAAGGCAGTCTTGCCCATATCGGTCGTGATTGGGATGTTGTAGCCATAGTCTGGTGTTATAGGTTGAAGTCTAACCTCCCACTGCCTGGCCCCCGGGTTGGAGGTAAGATAGATTGGAGTCTTAATCCTCAGTAACATAGAATGTGACCTTATTTGGAGGTAGAGTCCTCATGGATATAAAAAGTTAAAGTGCAGTCATTAGGGTGGGCCCTAATCCTATATGATGGATGTTTCTATAAAAAGGGGAAATTTGGACACAGAGACATGCATAGAGGGAAGATGATGTGGAGACACAGGGGGAAGACGGTCATCTGTATGCCAGGGAGAGAGGCCTGCAGCAAACCCTTCCCTCACAGCCCTTGGGAGGAACTGCCCGGCTGACACCTTGGTGTTGGACTTCTGTCTCCCCTGAACTGTGAGCTGATGTAAACGTCTGTCTGTTGTGTAAGCCATCTGGTTTGTGGTGCTTTGTTACCAGACTGAGCCTTAGGAAACAGATACGTGTGGTAGCAAATTGCCTCATAGCGATTTTATCATTTTATGGTGTGGTTTTCAAAGTTTTCTTGTATTTGTTATATGCCTGTGTTGGGTATACCCAACTATATTGTACATTTTTTGAGGTCTGGTTTATATTTTCCTATTTTTCCCTTCCTGGTGGTATAGCATAAGAGATATGAGTCTGTACAATGCAAATAGGTATGCTTTTTTGAAAAAAAATAAGTAGAAGCAAGTCTGTACAATATAGAATTGGGAAGAAGGTTTTTAATTTTAGACTTGTTTTTAGCTCAATTGTTAATTATATTCTTGGAGTCTAATATTCACATACACATGAACTTTTGTATTTTGATTATGTCATTAGAATTTTTATTTTAGAATTAATGTAACCATATTACAAGGATATTAGGTTAAAAAGAAAACAGGATGACTCATTATACCACTGAAACACTTCAACTGCTTTTTGTTGTTTTTCTTTTAGATTTTCACCTAAGAAAGAGAACTTATTTATTTGCATAATTATAATCATGTATGTGTTTATATGTATACATGTAATATTATTTTAGTTAACATATTACAGAAATTGTTGACCATGACCAGCAAGCTCTAGAGAACACTTTTGTGCGTAAATATGTTTCCACCATTAGGATTATTTTTGAAGCTTGATTTAAAAAAGCTGACTTTAGGTTAAAATATATGAAATATTTTTAAGGCTCTAGATACACATTAAAATTTGCTTTACAAATTTACAGTATTTGTTGGTATTTATTTTGGTATGTGTAATTAGTTTTTACAGTTATTTCTCAGCTACTGTTTACTGTATTTTATCCTTATTTTTTTATCTCGATTTTGGAGAATATTCTCCCTTTACTGTTATATATGAGCTAAAGATGTTCTTTATAATTACTTATAAGTCTTGACCAGATACTTCATTGATGAGTTGGCATTGGAAGGGATTTTGTACAACAGGGAATTCAGCTGAAATAGATTAAGGTGGTGGTTTTGACACTAGAAGTTCAAATCACCATATCTGGGGTTCTGGTGCATTTGAGTTGATTTTCGATCGGCTCCCCTACCCAGAGTCTGATGTGGTGGGTAGAATGGGCAAGTGGTGATGTTTATATTTGAGTACTTGATAGCTTAATGGTTGCAAAGAATTATTATTATATAGTCAGTGGCTAGAGATGAATGCTCAGATCTGGAGATAAGGACTTTGGGGAGCATATTAGGTAGTTTGGAAACCTTAGCTTTCGGTTTTTCTCTTGTCCCTGACCCTCTGGCAGGGGGCTAGAGTTAGCTCAGGAAACCAGTACAGGATCCCATTTTGCAGAACTAGGTAAACCTAGTGAGCATTAGGGGTTAAAAGTTTATACTCCTTCCTTCCCAGTATCTGAATTAAAGCACAAAGCAGGAAGACTAATCCTCAGTGCTACCTGCTAGTGGACGAACAGGCCTGTAATAGTCAGCTGGACCTGATCAGACTTAGTCAGAGCCAGAGCCTTTATTACTGAAGCTGTTGGAATTTGGAAAAGCAGGGATTCAACCTTAGATAAGTGACTTGCTCAAGATCGTATTATTAATTTAGACGGTATTAGGATTGGGATCTAGGTCTTATGTTCACTTGTAATTAGTGCTTTCAGCTGTATAAAGCTTTATAATGGTCTTGAATGTTAAAATTAAGTATAACTTCATAGTTACTTCATGAAGTGTGATTGCCATAAAACCCAAAAAACAAAAACTTGCTACTTGGAGAAACATTCTTGAATAACTAGATATATCTTGACATTAAATGTAAAGTTAACATGAAATAAAAAATTGGTGTGGTTTTTATTATTTTACTTTTATCTCATGGTAATAAACTTGCCACATTGTGTTGAACTTTTAGCAGTGTTAGGGTTCATGTTTGCTGAATGAATGCTGATACCTGAGTGATAGTCAAAGGCGGTAGGCCTTTCAAAAAGTTATATGTCTGTAATCTTAACTGACAAGATTTATACTGTAGTGAAAATTCACTTGGTTTTAGAAATGATCTGAAGTAGACTTTTCAGTTGCTCTTATGAGTTATAGCAATCATCAAACATAAAAGTGAGAACCAACTATTATCCCTATTTTGTGTGAGGAAACATACTCAGGTTATGAGAATGGAATGATAGGGGTACATTTGAAAATCATACTTTTGAACATGATTTATGTGTGTGCGTGTGTGTATTGCATGAGTGTGTTTTCTGATTATGTGTATATATACTCATTACAGATCATTTTGAAAATATATATAAAGAATAAACAAAATTACCAATAATCTCACTGCTCTGTAGTAATCAATGTGAACACCTTGGTATTTGTTAATACCATTATTTATGTTCTGTATTCAAAGTGGTTTGTGAGCAAGACCCCTAGCCTCCAAACCAGGAAACCCGGGCTCTCTGCCCCTCCGTTACAGTAGTTGTCGACCTCACTTGTAGGAGCTTCAATTTCCAGCCCCCCCCTTTTTTTTAATCACGAAATGTCTCTTACACTCCTTTCTCTCCCGTTTTCTACTGTTTTTATTAAATAATAAAATTTTATTTCCAGTGAGGTAAATAGTTTAACAATACTGCTTTTATCTTCAATCAAAGAACAAAGTGAGATGATGTTTAGGAAATTTCATACAGTTTTAATTTGGGACTATGGTATTTTAGACTTTTTGAAGTATTAAAAGTAGGTTGAGAACATTTCCCATTTGACTTTCTAAAGGCCTAGGGTCTCCATGAAGGGAGCAATTGGAATAGTCTACAATAAAATATTTTCCATGTTTAAAATGCTCATAGTGTGATTTTGTTGCGCATTGGTGTGTGAACTCATTTTTCCTTATTGTTGTTCCCCAAATGGTATTTATTTTGTTTTATAAACCAGCAAGCTAATATTTCTAACATTCTTGTATACGAATGTAGTTATTTTAATATATTTGTGCTGTATAATGTACATAATTTATGAGCTACAGACATGATAGTCCTTAAACTTACCGTATTCTTTTGCCTAATGATCCATTTGATGAAAACCAAAAACAACATTATGCTTTGTATTTTTGTAAACCTCCTGCAATCAAATATCACTGAAGCTGTTACCAAAAAATCTTTTACCTTCTAAGGTTCTCACTTTTGAGGCTGAGTACTGTGAAGCCATCATTCGAGGTTGCATTCGTTGTTGTCATTTCTGGCAGCAGCATATCCAGCTCTCTACTGTCGGATGTTGTATGTTGTGCTAATAGTGGTAAATACTGATGAAAGAGTTTCCAGCACCTTCAAAGTTTTGTGTTTTCCTGCTTAGTGCCAATTCCAGCTGACCTTATTATGATGGAATCAATGACACATCATGGTACCTTTTTCAGAGTGCCATTTGGCTTATTTTTACTCATTTTTATAGAGACACGCCTCTTGCTTCATGCCTATCAGGTATTGTTCAGTGTAGACTTGATAAAGTCATGTAAGTAAAAAAGCACATCTCTTATTTTATTATAGAATTAGGGAAATACTGTAAATACTCTGACAAAACAAAACTGGAGAAAAGTCAGTCCTGCATTTATTCAATAATTTCTTTATCAGAATAACATTTAAAAGTGGTTTTTGATCAGTGAGAGGTATTTAATCCATTATTTGTGTTCCCTCAGTGACTCAGGGATGACAAAGCTATGTATAAAGTGGGCATAGAAATTAAGTTTGCTATTTTAGTAATTTTAATTAATGCTTTAATAATAAAATATTTTAATTAATATTTAACACTTTTGTTACTTCAGTTTTGTTAAGCTTAGGTTTTAGAGTGTGCATACAGATTTGAGAATTAATACGTATTTGGTAGAGAAAAAATGGCGTAGATGATAGAGGCTCTGTTTATCCCTCTTGGAAGCAAATTAAAGTTGTGACAGAAACAAGGGGGCAAACAGCAAGGATCATCGCCTGAGATCTAGAGGACAGAAGCACTGCAGCTAGGGAGAGAAATAATCCTTCAATGGCAGAAAGTAGGTCGGGACGAGGACATGGGGCTGCTGGGTCCTGAGCCGGCCGGAGGCTGCGGTAGCGGCAGACGCCTCTTAAAGGGGCTGCGTTTCCGAGCGGACTTCCGCAGTGATGGACCTGCTCTCTCTGAGCACCAGCACCCTTTGGCTTCACAGGGGCACCAGGGACTTAGGGGGACAGTGAGTTGTCAGAATGGCAGCTGAGGCGAGGCTTGCTTGGTATAGAAGTGCTCCGCGGAATCCATTGTTCCTCTGTTGAACCCCCCATCCTCCCAGTGTATGGACACAGCACTGCCATAGCGGAGACGTCATGAAACTGGATAACAGAGGTTGCCCCGCCCAGAGGATTCCCTGAAACCCCGCCGCCCCAACTCACTGGCCCCACCCAAGCCACATCCAGGTGAATCCTCAGGGAGGCAGGTGCTTCTTGCTGGGCAACACCTAGATTCACACTGGAGCCAGCTGGCCTCGGTTTCTGGTATGGCCTCTTGGGACAGCTATAAGCACAGCATCTGTGGATTGCTTGCTGAATCTTAACAGGTGGCCCCAAAGGAGCAGAGGCTTGGGCTAAATTGGGCCTGCAGTTGAGCCCCTCTCAGGACTATGCCGCTGGACACCTGCTTTACAAATCCACACTAATAAGACTGGGAAACTTAGGAGCTTTGTTGAAACAGACACAGAAAAGCAGCCAAAATGGGAAGACAAGCAGAAACCATATAAGAGAACAGAACAGAGATACAGAAATAATGGAGTCAAGCAATCTAACAGATGCAGAGTTTATAACATTGGTTACAAGGATGCTCAATAAACTTAGGGGAGGTGTAGATGAATTCAGTGAGAACTTTAATAGATAAAAAACAAAGAAATGAAGAACACATTATCCGAGATGAAAAGTATATTAAATGGAAAAAATACGGTGCATAAAGAAGATCGAACAACCAATATAGAAGATGGGGAAGCCAAGGACACGCATTCAGAATGGCAAGAAAAAGGAAGCCATGACTATAATAATAATTTAAGGAGCCTATGGGACACAATTAAATGTAAAAATATCTGTGTCATAGGGGTACTTGAAGAGAAAACAAGACATTGAAGAGGTGTTTGAAGAAATAATGATGTAAAACTTTTCTAACCTGGTGAGGGAAATAGACGTACAACCCCAGAAAGCTCAGAGTCCTAAAAAAAAAGGAACCCAAAGAGGCTCACACTAAGACATCATAATTAAAATGCCAAAGCTTAAAAGAGAGCATCTTAAAAGCAGCAAGAGAAAAATAGTTACCTACAAAAGAGCACCCATAAGAGTGGAAGCTGATTTCTCAAAAGAAACTGCAGGACAGAAGGGCTAGGCGCAAAGTAATGATGAAAACCGAGGATCTACAACCAAGAATACTTTATCCAGCAAAGCTATCGTTTAGAGTCGAAGGACAGATGAAGAGCTTTCCAGACAAAAATAAGCCAAGGGAATTTATCAACACCAAGCCAGTATTATAGGAAATGTTGGAGGGATTTCTTTAAGAAGAAAAAACGTATCAAAAACAGGAATAAAGAATGGTAATAACTACAATCTTATCAACAGGTACCTCAAATAGAAGTGTTCCAACCAAAGGAGTGGCTGAATGGATAAGAAAACAAGACCCATACATATGCCGCCTACAAGAGACTCACTTCAGATTAAAAGACACACAGATTAAAAGGAAGGGGATGGAAAAAGATACTGCCTTAATGGACCTAGAGGATATCGCGCTGAATGAAATGGGTCAGATAGAGAAAGACAAATATCGCATGATTTCACGTACACGTGGCATCTAAAGAACAAAATCAACAACAACGAAGGCAGAAATAAACTCAGAAAATATTTTGAGGGATACTAGATGGGAGAGGGCATTGAGAGAGCTAAAAAAAGGCAAAGGACTAAGAGGTACAAATGTATAGTTGCAGAATAGACATGGAGATGTAGAGTGTAGCATGGGGAAGATGGTTAATAATGTAATAAATATGTAAGGGGAAGAAGGGTACTAGATTTAGTGGGGTGATCCCTTTGCGAATTATGTGGCTCTCTGATCACTATGCTGTACACCTGAAACTGGTATATTGTATGCCAACTGTAACTGAAAAAAAATTGAATTGTGCAATGTAAATACAAGCAACTCGTTATCTTATATTTCAATAAAGCCAGATAAAAACATTCAGTACTTAAAAATAATTGTATTCATTTTGACAAATACTATTTTTCTATTAAACTAGATACCTTGAGGTTGATTCTAAGCCATGATTTCACCTCTTGAGCTCTGCATGTTGTTTTTCCATGGGCATTGCCCACAATACAAGGCTCTGTGAACAAGTTGCCTCTCATGTTAACTTGGTCCAGTGCAGTGATTCAGCATGTGTTTGCCATTTGTTGAATGCTTTTTTGTCAGGCACTATGGTGTGTCAGAGCAATTAAATTCATGGTTTTTACCCCAGTCATATTAATGAAACAAAAACAATTATACATTGAGAAATCCTTTCATAAAGCTAGGCACGGGATACATGTGCTTTAGGCACAAGGTACACCTTCACTGGGGATGTGTGTTAGAAAATGCTTTCCTTTAGGAAATAACTCCTGAACTGAATACTGTCAGCCAGATCAGGAGATTGAAAAGGGCATTTCAAGCATGTGCAGAATCTTAGAGGTGAAAAAACCACGGCCTTTTATTTTTTTTTTACCCTGTTTCTCCATCTTTGGCTTCTTTTCCATAATGCAAGTTTTTTTGTATTTTTACCCTTCCGTTATTCTTTTACCTAATTTCTTGAAATATAAGTGCTTTTTTTTTTCATTCTCTCAAGTTCAGTGTACCTTAGGATGAGCAAAGAATTTGACATTCTTGGCATTCTATAGATGTTTTGCTTCCAGATCACTTTTTAAAGTCACTTTCTTTCAAATTCCTCTCACTTTGAAATCTATGCCATACTTGCTTTATCTTACATACTTGTTCCCGTCTTTCCTGCCATTATCTAGTAACCTGTAGGAGGATATCGCTCAAGGACTTTTGTCACCTGGCTTACTGTTTTTCTTTTGTAGTCGTTTTTCTCCTAAACATCATGGGCCATTTCATCTCACAGGTAAATGTCCTCTGTATAGTGGGCCTCTCAGTTCATGCATGTTCTGAGAACTTACATTTTCATGCCACTTTAGCAACCAGCATATAAGGCCAGACATCGAACCTTGGAATCACCAGAACTGTTGTTTTAAAAATTTTGAATGTTTTAGTTGCTTATTCTGCTATCAACATATTTTTCTATGCCCCATTCCCACTAACCTGACTTATACCTTCATTGAGACATTTGGTTTTGTAAATCTCATTATTTTGTTTGTTTGTTGGTTTGTTTTTCTATCAGATTCAGATCCAATTGCATACTGTTTCAGTTAGACACTATATGAGAGTTTGGGTTTTTTTTGCCCTTGGCACTCTTAATTTTTGGTAGTCTCATGAAAACATGTAGATGTATATACTCTATACTAGCTATATGTCTGTCTGGCAGTTCTGGGGTAAAAATCAGTCATTTTGATTGGGTTATGAGAAACTCGTCTTCACTTTTATCTGGCTTCTTACTGTATTTCAATAATTTCTTAGTGTTTTTAATTTTAATGTATATCCTTTCAGATTTTTTCTAATGCATATGAAGACTTTTGATCAGATGTATGATAAGATACATTCAGATATTATAAAATTGGGAAATATCGTGTAATGACCTTCTTTACCTCATCCAGTCCCCATTCTCAATAATAAAATAATACCCGTGACCCCACCCTCCAAATTGTGACCTAGAGTATTAGTAAGATTGTTGAAACTTCTTGTGTTATTTTTCAGTCCCATTTTCCTCATTTTCTGTAGAATAACCGATTTTGTGAATATTGTGTTTATTATTCTCTTCATATTTACATTTTAAAATAAATACATATGTGGTCCTCAGCCATTTTGTTACTATTTAGTTAAGATTGAAAAAAACCAAGCTTTACAAAATGGAAGCCCAAATGTGAATTTTTCAGTTTTTGGGGGGGCGGTATTTAACATCCTGAGGCTGAATTTATTCATTTGACTGTATTTCTTTAACCTCACAACACTATGAGATAAATACTGTTATTACTCACACTTTACAGATGTGGAAGCTGAGCACATATATGTGTTTAAGTAACTTGCTAGTAAGTATCAATGTCTAGATTTTAACCTAGGCAGTCTGCCTCAAAGTCCAGACTCTTAATACTGTGCTCTCATTCACTAGTAATCAGAGCAGTGCAAAATAAACTATGATGCCCGCTGTCCGTGGATTTATCTTTATCTTCTTTTTCTCGGTATGTATTTACATGTATTTAAAATACCAACAGCTTATCTGCAGAGGACTGAGAATCAGATGGACAGCACATTTTTTATCAGCAACATCAGATTCCATAAGACAGTGCACTGATAAAAGGGCTGGGGGAAGATAACTGAATCTAGAAATGTCCTGTTCAGACAAATTAACATTTTAGAATAAGATAGAAATAAATACATGTCAGAGACTTAGAAACTGTTCTGTTCATTGATCATTGCTGAAAGAATTACTAATGATGTATGTACTCTAGCAAGGAGAGCAATGGACAGATAAAGTAGTGGGGTACAGATGTGATGATGCATATTGAAAGCAGCAAAACATGTTAAATCTGACTATAATTTAAAAAATTACCTGGGAGTTGGAAGAGAAACAGGTGTAGAGGAGAATGAAATAGTAAAGCTATTGTTCTGGTCCTGTTTGGGAGAAGGATAAATAGATATACTTGCTATCATTAGATTTGCCTAGGAAAACAATAACAATAAAAATAATACTTATAATTTACTAAGGATTTAGTATGTATCAAATACTTTGTAAACATTTTACATGGATTATAAAATAGAATTTTTTTCTATCTACATTCTGCCTGTCTGTAAGCAAGTGCTTCATGCCTTTATTTCCCTCCCTTATAGACAACCACTCTTAATTGGGCATTCCAGTTCTCTATCAAATTGCTACTCTAAGGAGAATATCTCTCTGCCCATTGTTGGATGTTAGGCTCATAAAGTGTGTTTCTGGGTCTGAAGAAATGATCTTCAGTGTCCAAGTTGGTTCAGTATTGTCTGTTCTGGTTATTTTGTAGCACACTAAGCATTTGTACCTACCACCAGGTAAGCAAGTCTTCGTTCAGAGTCAGTGTCTCTTTCCTGTCAAGATGCAGGGCTACTAGCATCAGTCTGATTTGCCAGCTGTGATCAGCACCTTCCTACTAGGCAGTGTGCCATATGGCCTATCTGCAGTCTCTGTATCTCTTGTTAGCCAACAAAACAGTTCTTACTGGCATTTTGTGCCTTAGAAGGTGCAAGAGGAACTTGCACTGTTGCACTGTCCCCATCACTACTCATTTAATGGGACTAGGTAACCATCCAAAGACATGGGGATATCTGCATGTCGATTCCAGTTGCTTCTCAATCTGAGAGTTCTGATGGGCATCAGCATCCCTTGCTCTAATGCCCTACTCAAACAGGACATTGTCTGTTCACTTTGGGACTGCCATCCACAAACCAAGCAGCTCTTTGTTGGTCAGTCAAGAACTGCTTATAGGGCACTGTCCAAGAGACAGTAGAATCCAGCAGTTCCTCACACAGTTCCAGAGTCAGTCCTGGGGAAGAGAGGCTGCCTGCTCCTAAGAATCTCCTCCTTGCATTCTCCAGGCAGCATGATCCTTTATAAACTGTATCATTTTATTATATTTCTCTTCTGGGCACTGCCACCCTTATTAGAGTCTTTTTCTGATATTGTCCTGGATAGTATGGCTGTTTCAGGTTTTAATATCATTTCATGTCCTGCAGTCATGGTGGTAGCTTCAATTAATACTGTCCAATAGCAAGGTAATAAGTGTCCCTGAGGCAAATTCTCTAGTCCAGAGTTCTAGTAGTCTTTGCTGGGAGGCACGCCTCAACCTTGTGCCATAAACCTTATAAGCCTAGTCTGTACTCCACATAGGGCGTCACACAGAGAATCTGCCCCTGCCAGCACTCCAGCTTCTATTCTGTATGTGTGGGTTAAGGCAATCCTACTTCCCATTTAGCATGTGCAGTTATTATTTGGAGGGTAGACTTATATGCCTTCTGTTTGACAATACTAGGTAGGAGGAATATTTCCCAGTTAGATGCAGTGCCTTTCCCCATAAGACAGTCAGATGAAAAGAGACTCAAGCACTTCACATAAAGCCTGTTCAGATACACCAGTTCTCCTACAAACCTTTACCTTAATTCTGTCAACTCTTATTACATTCCTAACTGTAGCTTCTATTAGAACTTCATCCATAGGTTTTGGTTTTATAATACTAGGTAGGGGTTAGTGTTCCTCAGCCAGACAGAATATCCATTCTCATAAATACTTGGGTAAAGTCGATACAACTTCTTTACATAATACCTGCTTAAATATTCTAACTTTCATGTATGCTATCCAATATATTTTTCCTTCTTTCAGTCTAATTATAGCTCAAGTCAGGGCTTCACCATAGGTTTTGGTACTACATTTCATGGAACACCTATTATAAATTCCTAGAAACTTCTCTTTTTCACCCACTTATTTTATCCACTATGGTGCAAAAGGCTTTAGGTCCCCAGTGAGAGATTGAGGCAAGTATTTATTTTGATGAATCAGCCTAACAACTTTCTCATGGTATTCCAGGTCAGGTTTCTAATTGTAATCTCTGCCTTTGGGCTTTAAAATTTTTCTTCAAACTGGGTAAACAGATTTGTTCAGGATACTGTATTAAAATCTCTGTTTTAACCCATCAGTGTCCATTTTATTCATCCATTTCTTTCTTCCTTCCTTCCTTCCCTCCTTCCTTCCCTTCCCTTCCCTTCCCTTCCCTTTCCTTCTTTCTTCCTTTCTTTCCTTTCTTTCCTTTCCTTTCTTTCCTTTCTTTCCTTTCTTTCTCTTTTTTTAGGCAAAGCAACCCTTGGTTGACCTCACAGATTGCAAGGACCTTGTCAGCTTATAATCCCTTATTTTTTATTTTTTATGCCTACAGCACCTGGTCTTCCTAGGTGGTCTCCCATCCAAGTACTAACCAGGCCCGACCCTGCTTAGCTTCCGAGATCAGATGGGTCAGGCTTGTTTAGGGTGGCATGGCTGTAGACAGAATTTTATTTTTCAATTATAGTTGACAGTCAGTGTTATTTTGTTAGTTTACAAAGTGATACCCGGTTAAGTGTAGTACCCACCTGGCACCATACATAGTTATTATAGTATCACTGAATGCATTTCCTGTGCTGTACTTCACATCCCTGTGACTTTTTTAACTACCAATTTTTACTTCTTAATCTCTTCACTTTTTTCACCCAGCCCTACAACCCCCCTTCCATCTGGCAACTATCATTTTGTTTTCTGCATCTATGAGACTGTTTCTGTTTGGTTTATTTCGTTCTTTAGGTTCCACATAAAAGTGAAATCATATGGTATTTGTTTCTTCTCACTTATTCACTTAGTACAGGAGCCTTTAGGTCCATCCATGTTGTCACGAATGGAAAGATTTCGTTCTTTTTATTTAATGAGTAATATTCCATTGTATATATTTATCACATCCTCAGACATCCACTGATGGACGTTACATTGCTTTCATATCTTGGCTATTGTAAATAATGCTGCAGTAAACATAGGGATTCAAGTTAGTGTTTTGGATTTATTTGCATAAACACTCAGAAGTAGAATTGCTGGGTCATAATTTAATTCTATTTTTTAACTTTTTGAGAAACCTTCTTATTGCTTTCTACAGTGGCTGCACTCACTTTCAGTACCACCAACAGTGCACAGAGGGTCCCTTTTTTCTCCACATCTTTGCCAGCATAGGATCATCTGATTTGTTGTTTGTTGATTTATTGATGATAGCCATTTTGACAGGTATGAGGTGATATCTCATTGTGGTTTACATTGCATTTCTTTGATGATAGTGATGTTGAGCATCTTTTCATATGCTTGTTGCTCATCCAGTATGTCCTCTTTTCTGAGGTGTCCATTCATTTTATAATTGTATTGTTTGTATTTTTGGTGTATGAGTTCTTTATAACTTTTAGAAAACCCCTCGTCAGATGTATCATTGGTGAATAACTTCTCTTATTCAGTACGTTGTCTTTTCATTTTGTTGATGGTTTCTTTTGCTGTGTAAATACTTTTCAGTATAATGTAGTCCCATTTGTTTATTTATTTATTTTTGTCTCCCTTGCCCTAATAGATATATCAGAAAAAATATTACTGAGTACAATCAGAGAGTTTACTGCCTGTTTTCTTCTAGGAGTTTTTTTGAGGTCTTGCATTTAAGTCATTAATCCATTTTGAGTTTATTCTACGTGGTGTAAGAAGGTGGTCTAGTTTGATTTTTTTTTTTTAACATAAATCTGTCCAGTTTTCCCGACACCATTTATTGAATAGACTGTCTTTAGCCCTTTGTTTGGTCTTGCCTCCTTTGTTATAAATTAGTTGATCCTAGAGGAGTGGGTTTATTTCTGGACTCTCTATTCTGTTCCATTGATCTGTGTGTTTGTTTTTATTCCATTATCATTCTGTTTTGATAATATAGCAGTGTATTTTGCTACCTGGTAATGTGATACCTCCAATTTTGTTCTTCTTTCTCAAGATTTTTGTGGCTGTTCAGGACATTTTATGGTTTCATATAATTTTTGGATGATTTGTTCTAGTTCTGTGAAAAATGTCATTGGTATTTTGATAGGGATTGCATTGAATCTATAGATTGCTTTGGTTAGTATGGCCATTTTAATGGTATTGATTCTTCCTACCTATCAGCACGATATGTGCTTCCATTTATTTGTATCTTCTTCAGTTTCTTTCTTCGGTAATACCATTTTCCGAGTGTAGGTCTTTTACCTCCTTGGTTAAATTTATTCCTAAGTATGTGTTATTTTTGGTGCTGTTTTAAATGGGATTGTTTTCTTAATTTCTCTTTCTGATAATTCATTATTGGTACATAAAAATGCAACTGATTTCTGAATATTTTGTATCCTCCTACATTAACTGAATTAACTTATCTGTTCTAATAGTTTTTTTGGTGGAATCTTGGGAGTTCTCTGTATATAATATCATGTCCTGTACAAATAATGACAGTTTTTCTTCCATGTCAATTTGGATGCCATTTCTTTCTTTCTCTTGCTCTCACTTTTTGTTGATTGCTGTGGTTAGGACTTTAAATAATATGTTAAATAAAAGTGATTAAAGTGGACATCTTTTCCTGTTCCTGATCTTTAAAAAATGCTTTTAGCTTTTCCCATTGTAGTATGATGTTAGCTGTGGGTTGTCATATATAGCCTTTATTATGTTGAGGTATGTTCACTCTTTACCTACTTTGCTGAGGGTTTTTATCACAAATGAATGATGGGTTTTGTCAAATGCTTTTTGCATCTATTGGCATGATCATATGATTTTTATCTTTCACTTTGTTAATGTGGTGTATCACATTAATCAATTTGTGGATATTGAACCAACCTTGCATCCCAGGAATTTATTTCACTTGATAATGATGTGTGATGTTCTTAATGTTTTGCTCAATTTGGTTTGCTAATATTTTGTTAAAGATTTTTGCATCTGTGTTTATCAGGAATATTGGCCTGCAATTTTCTTTTTGTAACGTCTTTATTTGGTTTGGAATCAGAGTAATGGTGGCTTTGTAAAATGAGCTAGGGAGCCTTTTCTCCTCTTGAATTTTTTGGTATAGTTTGAGAAAGATGAGTGTTAAGTCTTCTTTGAATGTTTGGTAAAATTTACCTGTGAAACCTTCCAGTCCAGGTCTTTTGCTTGTTGGGAGTTTTTATTACCAATTTGTAGTCATTAGTAATCAGTAAATTCAGATTTTCTGTTTCTTTTTGATTCAGTCTTGGAAGATTGTATATTTCTAGAAATTTTACCATTTCTTCCAGATTGTACAATTTGTGGACATATAATTGTTTATAGTATTTTTAAAATAATCCTTGATATTTCTGTGGTATCAGTTGTCACTTCTGTTTCATTTCTGCCTTTTTAAATTTGGGTCATCTTTTTTTTTCTTGCTGAGTCTGTTTAAGGGTATCTCAATTTTGTTTATCTTGTCAAAGAACCAGCTCTTGATTTCATTAGTCTTTTATGTTGTTTTTCTTAGACTCTATTTGATTTATTTCTTTTTGATCTTTATTATTTTTTTTCCTTCTAATCACTTTGAGCTTTGTTTGTTGTTCTTTTCCTAGGTACTTTAGCTGTAAGGGTAAATTGTTTTTTTTTTTTTTTTGAGATTTTTCTTGTTTCTCGAGGTAGGTCTGTATTACTCTGTCTTTTCCTCTTGGGACTGTTTTCACTTTGTGCCATAGATTTTGGGTTGTTATGTTTTCATTTTTCATTTCTTTCAAGATAGCTTTTGATTTCTTTCTTGATCTCATTGTTAACCTGTTCATTGGTTAGTAGCATGCTATTTAGCCTCCATGTGTTTGTATGCATTCCAGTTTTTTTTTTTGTAATTGATTTCTAATTTCATACCATTGTGGCTGGAAAAGATGCTTGATATGGTTTTGATCTTAAATTTATTGAGACTTGTGGCCTAATGTGGTTTATCCTGGAAAATGTTCCATATGCGCTTGTAAAGAATGCATGTTTTGCTGCTTCAGGGTAAAATGCTCTAAAATATCAGTTATATCAGTCTGGTATAATGTGTTATTTAAGGCCGCTGTTTCCTTTTTAATTTTTGTCTAGAAGATCTATCCATTGTTTTCAATGGATTGTTAAAGTTTCGTATTATGACTGTTTTACTATTGACCTCTCCCTTTATGCCTGTCAGTATTTCCTTTATGTTCAGTTGCATCTGTGTTCAGTTTATAATATTTTACAAGGATATTTATATATTATATATATATATATATATTATATATATATATATATATATATATATAAACTCTTGATGGATTTATACCTTTATTATTATGTGTAATCCTCTTTCATCTCTTAGTATTGCCTTCTTTTTAAAGTCTTTTGTCTGATTTAAGTATTGCTATCCCAGCTTTTTTTGATTTTCCTTTGCGTAAAAGATCTTTTACCTTCCCTTTACTTTCAGACCTTCTGAAGGGTCTGTTATAGATATCATATGTATGCGTCTTGTTTTCTTATCCATTCAGCTACCCTATATCTTTTGATTGGGTCATTTAGTCCTTTCACATTTGAAGTAATTGTTGATAGATATGTGGTTATTGCCTTTTTATTGTTCATATTTTTAATTTTTTTTCATTCTTCTTAACGAAGTCCCTCTAGCAGTTTCTGTAATACTGGCTTGGTGATGATGAACTCCTTTAGCTTTTTTTTTTTTGTCTGGGAAGCTCTTTATCTGTCTTTTGAGTCTAACAGCCTTGCTGGGCACAGTAATATCGATTGTAGGTCCTGGCTTTTCATCACTTTGAATATTTCCTGCCAATCCCTTCTGGCCTGCAAATTTTCTTTTGAGAAGTGAACTGACAGTCTTATGGGAGCTCCCTTTTAGGTAGCTAATTGCTTTTCTCTTGCTACTTTTTAAGATTCTCTCTTTGTCTTTAACCTTTGGTATTTAAATTATAATGTGTCTTGGTGTGGGCCTTCTTTGGATTCATCTTGTTTGGGACTCCCTGGGCCTCCTGCGTTTGTGTGTCTGTTTCCTTTATTAGGTTGGGAAAGTTTTCAGTCATTATTTTTTCAGATAGATTATGAATCCCTTACTTGGTTTCTCTCTTCTCCTTCTGGTGTCCCTATGATGTGAATATTGCTATGCTTGATATTGTCTCAGAGGCTTCTTAAATTAACCTGATTTTATAAAGTTCTTTTTCCTTTTTTATGTTTCAATTGAGTATTTTCTGCTACATTGTCTTCCATCTTGCTGATTTGATCCTCTGCTTCATCTAATCTGTTGATTCTTTCTAGTGTATTCTTTTCAGTTATTGTATTCTTCATTTCTGACTTTTTAAAAATGATTCCCATGTCTTATTTTATGCTTACTATCTCTTTATTGAAGTTCTTGCTGAGTCCCTTAGTGTCATTATAACCAGTGTTTTGCACTCCGTATCAGGCAAATTGCTTGCCTTTGTTTCATTCAGTTATTTTCCTCTGTTCTTTCTTTTAGGACATGTTTCTTTTTTTCCCCCTTCATTTTGGTTGCATCTCCGTGTTTGTTTCTATGTATTGGGTAGATCTGCTACATTTCCTGGTCTTGGCAAGGTTGCTTACATAGTAAGTGTCCTGTGGGGCCCAGTGGGTCTGTCTGCCTGCTCACTTAAGCTGACTTCTCCAGGAGTGTTCCTTGTGTGGGTTGTGTGTGCCCCCCTGTTGCAGTTGAGTCTTAATTGTTGTTGGCACCTCATTTGGTCAGGTTGACCCTCAGGGTGATTGGCTGTGAGGTTTGGCCATGACCATAGTGTATGAGCTGCTCCTTGTGGGCTGACCTCACTGGGCAGCATTTTCTGCAACAGGCTCTGGTGCTTGCTGAGACTACCCTTTGGATGTGCTGTTTGTGAAGCTAATTGGGTGGTGCTCTGGTGTGATCTGAAGCTGACCACTTGATTTGTTGGTTCTGAGTACTCTTTGGAGGGGCTCTGGTGCAGGCCAAGGCCAACAGCAATGCAGCAGATCTACCCAATACATAGAAACAAACACAGAGAGGCAGCTAAAATGGAGAAAAAAAGAAACATGCCTCAAATAAAAGAACAAGAGAAAAGCTTTTGTGACTGTCTTAGGATTAGCTGATAGAAACTCTAAAGAAATCTCGGTAGCTGCCTATGCTCCTGTGCTGTGCCAGGAGACATGTAGGAAAGTCTATACTGGGAACTGAGGCCATCTGCTGCTAGTACTGGGCCTGGGGCCACTGAGGCATAGGGGACCCCCTAGGCTTGCTGCTGCTATGGGCTGTGAGTAAGGCTTATCTGCTGAAAGAGCCTTGGGTGGTATGTGTGTTTGGTGAGGTGGGGTCCTGGGAGTTTCTCGGATTGGAGAGTCGATGTTTACCTGGTTAACACGGATTTAGATTTGGGGCTAGTTCTGAGCCTAGGGCCACTCAGTAAGAGGCACATGCATACCCAGGGCAGCCTCTGTCTGCATGGGGCCTGTGGACCTTTGAGAGAGTTTAAGAAAGTCTGCATCAAAAACCATGGCTGTCCGCCTACTGCTGAAAGAGCCTCGGGTGGTGCATGGACTGAGGCTGGCTGTTTGCTGCCAAGAGAGCGTCTGGAGGTGTGTGAGCTGGCAGGGCAGCCTGCTGCCAAAAGAGCTTCTGGTGGTGTACAAGTTTGACAGTGCGGGGACTCAGAGAGTGATCAGGGTGGAGCAGTGGTGTTCACCAGGCTAATGCAGATTCAGATTTGGAGGCCGTGTGTGTGTGTGTGTGTGTGTGTGTGTGTGTGTGTTTCTGTGAATGAGTGTAGGTGTGACAGGCTCAACACAGAAAAGATGGCACCTGTCTCCAGCGGTGTCGGAGGAGGACTCAGCAGTTTGACAATGGTGGCTGTCCCTCTAGCCTTCACCCAGAATCCACACAATTCATTGTCTCCCTGGATGTCTCTGAAACCACCAGAGCCACTGCCCTCTGCCAGAGCCCAGGGTAAGTGCAAAGATTGTCTGGTGCATGGGCTCTTTAAGAGAATGTCTGAATTCCAGCAGCCTTTAGTCTCACTCAGATGACTTGAATCCTTGATGATTTTCCCACGAGGATGTTGTCAGGGCTCCTCTTCCTGACACTGGTGCTCTGGATTGGTGAGCCCGGTGTGGGTATGGGACTCCACACTCCTCAGGGGAACCTTTGTAGTCTAGATAGCACTCTTGATTCTCAGCCGGCACTCCTAGGTGTGGGCCTAGCCTGTTTCATGTCTCCATCCTTCCTACGTGTCTCGATGTGGCTTTTTCTGTATGTCCTTAGTTATAGGTCTTCTGTTCACTAGTCTCCAGGTGGTCTACAGGTTGATTTAGTCATAATTTTGATGTGGTCAGGTGAGGGAGGAGGTGAGTACAGCATTTATCTACTCCATCATCTTGACTGGAATCCCATCCCATTTCTTAATAACCATATTTTGGTTTAGGCTGGCACTGAGGCTTGAGACCCTAGCAGTCTCAGATTGTTATCATTCAATCATGAATTGGATGATGGATGATTTGAACTTGTATTTGTACTCTGCAAGAGCTTGTCTATTTTTTCTTTTTTTAATTAACATAAAATTCACATTACATATAGCTTACCGTCATAACCATTTTAAAGAGTGCAGTTCAGTGGCTTTTAGTATATTGTTGTACAACCATCACCATTATCTAACTCCAGAATATTTCCATCACCTCCAAATGAAACTCTGTAACTCTCAGCCTCCCATTCCTCTACCCCAGGCAGTCACTAATCTGCTAATTGTCTCTATGGATTTGCCTGTTGTAAATGAAACAATACAATATATGGTATTTTGTGACTGGCTTCTTTCACTTAGCATGTTTGAGCTTTTTTTTTTTTTTTTTTTTTTTTCCTACTCTTAGTCCTGGGAGTAGCTCTTCAGTGCTGCAAGCAAAAAGCCTGGGGTGTTTGTAAGTCTCTGAACTATAGGTTTTGTCTCACTGTTTCCATGGGTATGTTAAAATTTATGTTTAGATTCTCAGCCTTTCAGGTGTTTCTCTTCCAGTAGCCATTTGCCTTGAGAGGAAAAATAGCTCCAGTACTGGCCTTACTTCTCTGAGCTTTCTTCCTTTTTGGATCTGGCTTTGCACTTGCTTGTTGTCTTGTTAGTTTTCTGATGTTGTCAGATACTGTTTGCATATTCTGTCCATCTTGCATAATTCCCAATGGGAGCACAATGGAATTGGGTTCTGTATATTTTGCTAAAGACTAAATTCATTTATTCAACAAGTATGTTTTGAATGCAAATATATGCCAGGTGCTAGGCGTAAAACAGTGTACAAAGTAGACAAAAGTCTCTGCTCTCATGGAGGTAACATACTGGGTATAGGTGTTATAAAGTAAACACACCTAAAATATATTATATGTCAGAATAGAAGCTTTCCATGGAGAAAATAAGGTTAGAAAGAAAGAAGAAGGAGTTCTGGGTTTTAATGTAGTTTACGAATGGCCTCATTGATAAGGTGACATTTGAAGAGAGAACTGAAGAGAGAGCCATGTGGCTATGGCAGGGGTTGAAGGAGGAGGTGTGGGGTGGGGGGGGGAGACCATGGCAGGCAGAAGGAACAGCAGGGAGGCATGAATGAGTGGAGAGTGTCAAAGCAACCGTATGGCTGGAGAAGAAGTGAGTTGGTAGATTAGACTTGAGAGGTGGAGGATGGGCAGATCATGTTGATTGCAAATCATGTATGAGTTTAGATTTTATTGCAGCTGAGTTGAGAAGCCATTGGAGTGTTTTGAGTAGGGGACAGATATGATCTGCTTAACCCTCACATCAATCCTGTTAAAACCGGTGCTGAGAATAAGCCCTAGGCTGATTGGAGAGATACAGAGAAACCATTCAGGAGATTCTTTAAGTAAACCAGATAGGAGGTATATTTTCAGATAACGGTGGAAGCAGTACAAGTAGTAAGAACTGATCAGATTCTTGAAAGCAGAGCTAACTGGATTTGCTGGCCTTTGGATGGGGCACATGAGAAAGAGAAGAGTCTGTCCGTGATCAACTCTGAAACTTTTGGCCTAACTGGGAGAATAGAACTTTGTCACTGACTGAAACTGGAAGTTTGCTAGAGGTCTAATATAGAGATGGGATGGGAAGATGAGAAGTTTGTTCTTGGCCCTGTCAAACTTTAGATGTCTATTACTTATATAAGAGGAGATGGCAAGAAATCAGTTGGATATATGAGGCTGTGAATAGTCAGAGCTGAAGATACACAGTTGTGAGTCAGTAGTATCTAGTTGATATTAAAAGCCATGAGATCTTATGAAGTCATCTGGAATAGTATGGACAGAGAAGCAATACAAGTACTGGGGCCAGGGACAATTCAAATTTTGTTAAACCTTTGAAATGAGGAAGATTCCATGAAGAAGAGTAGAGAAATAGTCTGTTGGCTGAAGGGCGAGGGAGAGTCAATGATTATTTTTCTTTTAAAGATGAGGTGGATTTTAGTGTTTGTGTATGGGTGGGAATGATTCAGTCGAGGAAATGAGAAGTTAACTGCCAAGTCATGAATTTGGTAAGTGGCAGAGTTGGGATTTGGTCCTAAGTTAGTCTGGATCCAAAGATTTGTGTTGTGATCAATTGTGGACCAGTAAAAACCACTATTTACATAGCATTTAAAAATAAAACAGTGATTATATATTTAGTCTTGTGCTAGTTAATTGTTCCTTTTTTTTTTTAATTGTCATCCTCAATCAGTATCTCCCTGGGACTCCATCATATTCCTTTCATTAGCTTTACTTCTGATTGGAAACTTGATAAACTTCCATGTTATATATATATAAAAATTGTATGAGGAGGACACTGGTTAGGAATCAGAGCGGAACCAGAGGCGGAAGGCTGAACATCCGGTGCTGCTGGTGCCGCACCTCGGGATGGGTTATTTTTGCGGAAGATTTGGTATGAAGTTCTTTATCAAATAGTCTACACGGCTATGTAATGGAAAGCTCTAAAAATAAATATTATTTTAAACTTGGTTTTGAATATACCAATATTACCAAAGCTATATTAAATACTTGTTTAATAGATATAAAGTCATTCAAAATATTTCAGTATGTACTATATAGGTGCTGCTAATGGAGGGGTCATTAAGACAGATTTGGGTCACGTTTTTCAGGGACTTTTTAATATAGTGTTTATGTATAATAACCGATACTGAGAATTTTATGCCCTTTTCCCGAGAAACGTATGTCTTTTTCTGATTATAAAAGATCGCTTCTTAGAAAATTTATAGAATTGGAAAATATGTAAAGATAAAAATTTATAAGCCCACAACTCAGAGATACACTTCAAGAAGCATTTAATTCAGTTCCTTTTCTCTCTATAAGTTTATTAGCAGAGATTGAACACAAGCCTTATGAGAAGACAAGTTTACCGATTTGCTGTATCTCACTTTTAATTTTCAGATTCTTTTCTCTTTTTGTCTGAGGGTTGTGTATATTTGTTATTTTTTTCTCCTAGGACTCACATTATAGATTTATTTACTGAATTTACAGCTTTTCTGTTTTCTAACCAATGAAACTCTGCTTTTACATTTATAATTTTTTTTCTTATAATTTACTTGGGTTTACATTTAAAAAAGATTTTTCCCAACTTTTTGAGTTAAATGCTTGATTTATTTACTTTTATTCCTTTTTTTTTTTTTTCCTTAATGAAATCCTTTTCAAGTAGGAACGCCTTCTCATAGGATATACACAGTCTTCTGAGAAGTCACATTGCTGTCCTGGTTGTTATTAATAAAAAACTTCATCTCAAGTTATTTTTACCCTTTGAGGCATGAGATTCTATATAACTGCTTATCGCATACATCACAGTCTTCTCAGTAATAGATTGTAGTACTTTGCATCCTAGAACCAGAAGATCTCAGAGATCATAATAAAAGATGTGGACTCATAAACCAGGACTCAGAAGATAAATAAACTGATGTACCTAACATACTAAACTAATGTACTTCTGTCCACAGGTTCTAGCAGAGGTCTAGTTTTCTTTCCAAATTACTTCATTGGGTCTGATCAGTACTTCTGTAAAAAGCTATTGTAGGATTTCAGACGATAAATTCAGATAATTCAGATTATTTAGATAATCAGGTAATTGATAAATAAAAATTAATTTAGTAAAAAAGTTGTTGAAAAGATGAATATTATGATCTAAGTGCTCTTTTAGGAAGATGAATTTGGTAGTGGTATTTGATAGTGACTTGAAGTAGAAAGGTATCATGAGGAGACCAAAAAGAAGAATTTTGAAACTACTTGATATGGTAGCTAGAGAAAATGAAGAAGGTTTGAGTATGAGATAAGTAAGGAAGAAATATTAAGGCTCGATAATTGGAATGGAGAAAAAGCCCGAGTCAGGTAATGTGAGGCATCAAGGTTTTATGACAGAGCATAGGGTAATTATGGAGAAGGTTTTAGTTTAGGAAGATAGTTTTATTTACTTTTAATTTATAATGTGGTGCAGATGGATTTTAGGGAGGGAATAAATTTTTCTCTACCCTTCTAGGTTTTTTTGGTTGGCCTAATAATTAAATTGACATGATAGAAATTAACAAGAGGAAATAACCAAATTTAATTACATGCATATGTACAGAACTCCACATATGTGAGTCAGAGGCACCATCTACACGAGAGGTTCAGAGATAGAAGGATATAAAATGAGGTATAGAGGACATACTGAGCCGTGGATTGAGGTAAGGCACCAGTGGGCAGAAGGGCACTTTGCAGGACAATGAGAAGACTATACATTCAGTAATTAGAAGTTTTTCCTTCTCTATAGATCATAAAAAGGTTATCACTGATAATAGCTCTTATTATGGGCAAGGCCCCAATTTAAATTCCTTAAAAGGGAGAGGTGAAAGTTTTCCAGCCCCCAGGATCTCAGTGGTTGTGGACTCAGTGGCCTTCAGGGGAAGATAATGCACATGCCAAAGCAGCAGATCCTGGGAAGAACCTGTTCCTGAGCCCTTCAGGATGATTGTTATTTTAAGCAATTGAAGTTTTGAGGGTTATATATCATGTTATATATATATACATGTTCTTATTGCTAAGTCAACTCTTAGGTTTAGTTAAAACTTTCTTTATTCTTGCATTTTAAAACTTCTCATCCAAAATATAGATTCTTTTATTTTCTTGGGAAGCAAATTATAAAGAAAGGTATGGGAGAGATAAGTGTGTTAAAACCTTTATATAGTTCAAGAAGATTGTATAATTATGGATATATTTACGTAGTAACTGACTACCGATAACCCGTGACTTGGATTAATACATTTTAATAATTGTTTATTTTTGTAAATTAACCAGGTTGTACATGTAATTATTGAGTTTTTAAAAATGCCTGAGTTCTAGAATTCTAAGATAATTTAACCATGTAAGACATGATTAACTGGTAAGAAAACAAAATGAAAATGATTACTTCCTACTTCTTTTTACTTAGATGTTTTATTTTTTTCCCCACAAAGTAAAGCTTCATTTGCACTCATCCTATCATTAACAAAATTACTTTAAACATGTAGGTGTTCATTTTTGTAATATGATTTCAGTTGTTTGTGAGATTTGTTGGAATCCTTAAAAGGTAAATTCCAAAAACCAACTCACAGGTGATTGTAACTACTTTTCATTCTTTTTCAATATTAGTTTAATTTTTCTTTTATGGCAAACTAAAATGTATTACTTTGTATAACTAATGTCATATTAAATAATATAATAATGTTATTTAATTGAAGTTATGTGACTTGAAAAAAATCATGAGAAAAACAGCCTTAATATTATGAAGATCAAGAATCATAATTGCAAAAATATTTTAGAATTTCAGTTATTCATTTTAAAGCTTTATATATATATATATATATATATATATATATATATATATATATATACATATATATATATGAGTAAGACCTTCTAAAAATTCTGTGTGGTCTGTTAGAGAACTTATATAATAATCTTATTTTAGTAACAATATGTTTAACAGGGATATATGTTAGTTTAAAAAATATATAACCTTTGCTTATCTTTTATTCATCCATTTAAAAGTCATCATTTGTTACATAGTTACATTTAAATTGAGTAACAAAAGTTATATTTTTTGTATTAAAAGTCAACTCTGAACGACTTCAGATACTAAAGCATTATTTATAATTAGGATTTAAAAGGTTAGAAATGAAATGCTGTCTTTTTGTGAATTAGACTTTGATATGATCGATTCCATAAAATTTCCTTGTAAATAGACATTGCCGTATGTGTATATGTATGTGCGTCTGTCTGTGTGTGAGGAGGTCGCCAAAATCAACAAGGCTGTGTTGAGATGAGAACTAACACATCGCTGCAACTGCAGAAGAAGAGCCCCCCAAAAAGCTCACAGGGAAAGGGTTAGCAGACGCTTTTTCAGACTTTAACAAACTCCTTAAAAAACTTGAAAACAGGGACCCCAACACGAAAAGATTTTCCTTAATAGAGAGGAATGTTCATGAGGCATTATCTGTTACAAGCAAATCTATGATGACAAAAAGAAACCAAACAAATTAGCATAGACATATTTCTGGAAGGAGTGACAACTCCTCAAGAAGAGCCTCGGCAAGCCCTTCAGGAGGTGTTCCAGAAGGAGGCGGTGTTACAGGAGTTGACACTCCATGGTGTTATTGCCCTGAGCACCTTCCCGTGGGACAAGAAGTGGAGGTGGACACAGTGATACTGATGATCCTGTCCTTGTGTAGGCCTCGGCTAATGTGTCTGTTTGTGTCTTAGTTTTTAACCGAAAAGGTTAAAAAAAAAAAAATTAAAATAGGAGAAAGCTTATAGAATAAGGACATAAAGAAAAATATTTTTGTATAGCTGTGCAATGTGTTTTTTAAGCTAAGTATTATTACAAAAGAGTAGAAAAGTTTAAAAAATTAAAGTTTATAAATAAAAAGGTTATAGTAAGCTAAGTTTAATTTATTGAAAAAAGAAAATTTACAATTTAGTGTAGCCTGAGTGCACAGTGTTATAAAGTCTGCAGGAGTGCACAGTAACGTCTGAGGCCTTCATGTTCACTCACCACTCACTGACTCGCCCAGAGCAGCTTCCAGTCCTGTGCTCTCCGCTCGTGGCAGGTGCCCGACACAGGTATGCAGTTTTTCAATCTATTATACCATAGTTTTGCTGCTCCTTTTCTGTGGTGAGATATGTTTAGGTACGCCAATACTTAACCACTGTGTTATAGTTGCCTACAGTATTCACTAGAGTAACATGCTGTACAGGTTTGTAGCCTGGGAGCAATAAGCTTTACCATGTAGTCTAGATATGTAGTAGGCCGTACCGTCTAGGTTTGTGTAAGTGCATGCTATGTTTGCACAACAATGAAATCTCCTGAAGATGCGTTTCTGAGGACACATCCCTGTTCTTAGCAGTGCATGGCTATAATTGATTCATTAGCTACCTCGATTTCTTGGCTGTCTTGCATGAAAGTTGTGTTACATACCAGGCACTGAGGTAGGCAGTATCATATATAATGGAGCCCTAGACTAGGACTCTGCTCTTAGGGACACACACACACACACACACAATAATGGAGACAGATTTGGTTTGAGCAGACAGTGACTGCCTCTTTGAAGAGATGACAATTCAAATGAGACCTAAAATGTGAGAAAGAGCTGGTCATTGTTAACTTTCAAAATAAAAAACCAAAGTGAGAGGCAACAAGTGTTTGGGATCAAAAAGAATTGCATTTCAGGGGCATAGAGTCAAGCAGAAACCCAAATTATGTCAGATTATGGAATAAGTCAGGAGGTTTTTTATGAAAAAGAAAGGGAAATAATTACATGAATAGAAGAAAGGATTTTCTGTTGGTACTAAGAAGCTAGGTTACTCTCAACACATGGCTGGTTACTGATTCTAAAAAAAATGTTCTTGATCATCAGTCCTTATGGTCAGGATGTGTGTTCTCCTATTAACTTTACACACAGTTGTTTGTAAGACAGTGTTGATTTGTCTCAGTCCAAAACCGTTTTGCCTAGTTCAGACATTCCATAGGTTCAAGGAGTAAGACCTGCATGAGAGTTCGTCTGGAATTGTTTTAAAATGGCTCCACTTAGGTCAGCTTTCACGTCATGCATAGAGCCGGTGAAAGGGAACTGCAGACGAGGGAACAGTGAGCACAAGGCCTGAGAGTTGGCAGAAACGAGGTCTGGTAAGGAGCTGATCAGAATCTGAGTGATTGGAGTCTTTAATGAGCGACGGGGAGGGAGGGAGGGGAGCAACCTGAAATGAAATTGGTGAGGTACATGTGAAGATTTATTCCAGTTTTACACTGAGAAAGAGCTACTATTCTGTTACAGGAGCAGTGAGAAGCCTTTTGAAAGGCTTTAAGCTAGAGGAGTGACATTTATGTTTTCAAAAGATCATCTAGCTGCTTTGGAAAGGGCAGGGGTAAAGGAAATGGATATCTGGTATAGGGCTTTGTTCACAGTAGCTACACAGTGATTTGTAAAAATTTACTTTTATTAAATAAAGTGATGAAACTCGACTAGAAACAAGCAAGAGAGGCTTGTCTCTAGTTGTTCCCAGTAGGGTGGTTTTAATTTTTGTACAATATTGGTACAGTGCATGAACCTGTGTTTTCATTTTCCATGGGTAAATATCTATGAGTGGAATTGCTGGGATATATAGGTAACTGTATATTTAGCATTATAAGAAACTTGCTAACTAGTTTTATGAAGTGGCAGTCATTTTGTATTCACACTAGAAATATGTGGGAGTTCCAACTGTTTATATCCTCTTCAACACTTGGTACTGTCAGTCTTTTTTATTGGAATCTAGTGGGTGTATATGGTAGCTTAACCATGGTTTTAATTTGCATTTTCTTAATGACAAATGATGTTGAGCACTTTTCATGTGCTTATAGCACATTTTTATGTCTTTTTTTGAAATATGGTTATTTGCCTTTTTATTATCAAGATGTGAGAGCTCTTTATATATTTTGGATACAAGATCTTTATCAGATATGTGATTTCCAGATGTTTCTTTCAGGCTGTGGTTTGTCTTTTCGTTCTTGTAATAGTTTATCAATTTTGCAGAAGTCCAAATTATCATTTTTTTAACGTAGATTGATCTTTTGTGGCATGTTTAAAAATATTTGCCTAATCCAAAGTCAAAAAGATTTTTTCGTATATATTTTATAGGTTTAACTTGTGAACAATAGGAATCGAGGTTCATTTATTTACATATTAGTATATTTACATATTAGTGTCTGGTTACTTCTCATTATTTGTATATACTGTTCTTTCTCCAATATTTGTCTTGACATTATTATCTGTAATCAGTTGACCATCTATCAGTTTGTTTTTTGATTTATTTGGGTCTTATTTCTGGACTTTCTGTGGTGTGTTCCGTTAATGCATATGTTCATTCTTAGAACAGTGCCACATTGTCTTGATTTATGTGGCTTTGTAGTAAGTCATTGTATCTGGTCGTTTATAGTAAGTCATTGTATCTGGTCGTTTAGGGCTTCTCAAGTTTGTTCTGTTTCAGATTTGTTTTGACTATTATAGGCCATTTTAATTTCCATGTATATTTTAGAAGGTCTAACAAAAAGCTACAATTTTGATTTAAGATTGTGTAAAAATTTGGGTGGAATTAACATCTTCTAGTCCTTGAAAATGATACATTTCTACATCTATTTAGGTTTTAGTTTTATTTTCTCTTTTTGAAAAAAAAATCTCAATTTTCTACTTTTAAGTGTTCAGACCTTACAAATATGTTCTGTACATTTCTGAATATATATGGTGGAGAAGACATCCTTGCCTTATTTCTGAAAAGTTTGCAGTCATTATTAAATATAATGTTAGCTATAGGTTTTTCATAGATGGATTTTATTGTTTTAAGGAAGCTTCTTTAAATTCTTAGTTTGCTGAAAGTTTTTCTAATAAGTCATTTTGAATCTTTTCAAATGGTTTATTTTTTTGGTATCTTTTGAAATGATCTTATGGCTTTTGTTCTTTAGTTTGTTGATAGAGCGAATTACATTGTTTATATTAATCAGTGAACTAAACCTACATTCCTGGGATAAAGGTATTTGGTCATCGTGTGTGTGTGTGTGTGTGTGTGTGTGTGTGTGTGTGTGTGTGTTAATATCCAACATGTGTTAAATATATATCTATATATTAATATATAAAATATATATACCTATATATTTAACACATGTTGGATTTGAGTTGCTGCTATACATTGTAATTTTTATTGTGTGTGTGTCTGTGTTCATGAGGTTATTTGCCTGTATTTTTTTTTCCTCTGATATGTTTTTTGAATTATTATCATGGTATTTGTGGCCCATAAAATGAGTTTGGAAATGCTCTTTTTAAAATTTTGGGAAAAGATTGTAAAATTGATAGTAATATACATTTTTTAAGTAATTGATAGAATTCATTTGTGAAATCATATGGATCTGGGGTTTTGTTTGCAGGAACATTTGTTAACTATAAATTTAATTGCTAAAATAGGCATAGGACTAGTTAGGGTTTCTATTTCTTAAGCATGCTTTCATAGTACATTCAAATGAGTTGTGTTCTTCATTTAAGTTGTCAAATTTATAGGCAAAAGTTGTTTAGCAGGATAATTTATTGTCCTTTTAGTACATGAAGGATCTATAGTGATGATTCCTTTATTTGTACTAATTTGTAACCCTCTAGCCTTTCCAAAATCTCCCTCTTTACACCCACCCACACCCTTTGAGTCATATGGCTAGATAAATTGAGGAACCACCATTTGTTTCATCAACTTTCTCTATTGTTTTTGCTATTTTTAAATATTTTTTTATGTCTCATGTTTTTTCTGTCTTTGGTTATAATTTTGCTCTTTTTTCCCTAGTTTTTAATATGGATAGATTTGAAATCTTCTTTAGTAATAAAGCATTTAGTGCTATAAATTTTACTGAAGCACTATTTTATCTCCATCCCATAAAGTTTGAATGTTGTATTTTTATTTTCATTCAGTTAAAATTAAAAAAAAAAAAATCCCGATGACTCTTTTTGACCCAAAGGTTATTTATAGTAGAAGTTTTCAGGTAGTTTGGTGTTTTTTTTTTTTTTCCTAATGTATATTTTTACTGATTTTTATTTTAATTCTACTGTGACAAGAATTTTGAACTTCATTGAAATTTCTTTTCTATCTCAGGATATTCTTATCTTAGTGAATATTTGATGTGCACTTGAAAAGAATGTTTCTACTATTACTGGATGGAGTGTTTTTTATGCCTACATAACAATTAGTTCAAGTTGGTCAATGTTGTTTAAGTCTTCTGTTTCTTTACTGATATCATTAACAATTTTGGGGGGGATCAACTAAAGCAACCAATTACTGAGAGAAAAGTGTTGGAGGTTTCCAACTAAAATTAAGAATTTCTCTCTCTGTTCATTTGTATAAGCCTTTGCTTTCTGTTTTTTGAAGCTCTGTTATTATATGCATTGTCATTTTGATGACTCAGTCCCTTTCTCCTAATGGAAAGTCCCTGGTTATTTTTGTTTACAAAGTTTGCTTTGTCTGATATTAATGTAGTTGTACCATTTTCAGTTGTATATGTATGCGTATCTTTTTTTTCCCATCCTTTTGCTTTTAACCTTTCTTTTTTATACTTTAAGTCTGGGGTTGGCAGTATTAACCAAAGTAGAGGTAATAAAGAAATAAAAGCATTTATTTGAGCAAAAAGAATCATGGCCCAGGAGAAGCAGATTCTCAAGTAGCAACGTAAATCGTAAATCGTGCTCTAGAGACAACAAAGAGAAACAGGGTTTATAAAGGCAAAACTACCTGTGCAGTTTCTCCATGCAAATGAAAGATTGCTGGCTCAGTTAACAGGAATTGGTTAGTTCAAATATGCAAATGAGTTGGGAAAACCTGTGAGGAGGAGGTAAAGTCCATGTACCAGTTGGTTCAGGATGTTTATGACTTAGCCTTGAGCTGCGTTAGCAACAGGTTAGCATCTTAATAGCAGCTCTGAGAAGTCACGCACAGAATGTGCATAGGTCCCCTTCCTTAATAGCTTCCTGAGTCTATTTTAAGTGAGTGTTTTAGAAATGCTTATTCCATTTCATTTTCTGCAGTATCAGCAAACTATCGCTTAGCTTTAGAAATAAAGTTGTACTGGAACACAGCCACACCTTGCATTTACGTTTTGTATGTGACTATTTACAAGTTACAAATATGGAATTGAGTAATTATTACATGACCCTTTAAGAAAAGTTTGCTGACCTCTACAGTTGTTTTTGCTTTGATATATACAATATTGTTGGATCTTGCTATATTTTATACATTCTTAACAATCTCTGCCTTTTAAGTCATGGTTTTAGATTACTTACATTTAGTGTAATTAATATGGCCATATTTTGGTCTGCTACCTTTACTATTTATTTTCTATTTATCATATCTCTTTTTAAATTTCTTTTTCCTTTTTCATGTCCTGTTTTCAGTTAATTGAATATTTGTTATGATTTTGTTTTACATCTACTATTGATTGATTAATT
The DNA here is from genome assembly GCA_003508835.1 of Eonycteris spelaea. NCBI lineage: Eukaryota > Metazoa > Chordata > Mammalia > Chiroptera > Pteropodidae > Eonycteris > Eonycteris spelaea. Next base: position 1,928,192 of record PUFA01000189.1, read on the forward strand.
CTACCTGTTCCTTTAAAATATTTTTGAAAAAATTAAGACTTTTTCAAGCAGTTTTAGGTTCACAGCAAAATTGAGAGGCAGCTACAGAGATTTCCCATATACCTCGTGCATCCACACATGCATAACCTTTCTCATTATCAACATCTCTCACTAGAGTAGTGCATTTTGACGAACCTGCATGGCTATATCATAATCACCCAAAGTCCATCGTTTAACTTATGGTTCACTCTTGGAGTTATATATCCTGTGGAGCTGATAAATATGCAATGACATGTATTCACCATTATAGTGTTATACAGAGTATTTTCACTGGCCTAAAATCCTCTGTGCTCTGCCTTTTCATCCCTTTCTTTAGGAACCCCTGGCAACTGCTGGTCTTTTTATTGTTTCCATAGATTGCCTTTTCCAGAATGTCAGTTTGAATCGTAGTTCGTAGCCTTTTTAGATTGGCTTCTTTCACTTAGTTATATGTAATTAATGTTTCTCTTTATCTTTTTATGGCTTGATAGTACATTTCTTTTTAGCACTAAATGATATTCTGTTGTCTGGATGGACCATTAACCGACTGACAGATATCTTGGTTGCTTTCCAGTCGTGGCAGTTGTGAATGAAGCTTCTGTAAACCTCTGTATGCAGCTTTTTGTGTGACATAGCTTTCAGCTCCCTTGGGTAAATACTATGGAGTACAATGCTGGATTGTATGGTTAGGGTACATTTAGTTTTGTTGGAAACCACCAAGCTTTCTTCCAAAGTGGCTGTACTTTGTATTCTCAACAGCAATGAACGAGAGTTCCTGCTGCTCCACTTTGCACCAGCATATGGTGGTCAGTGTTGTGAATTTTGGTCATTCTTATAGGTGTGTAGTGATATCTCATTGTTTTATTGGTGTTTCCCTGATGACATATGATGTGGAGTATCTTCTCATATGCGTATTTGTAATTTGTGTATCTTCTTCAGTGAGGTATCTGTTAAGGTCTTTAGTGTTTCTTTTTTACATTTAATATATTTTTTAGAGTTTATAACATGCATTATTACCTTCTCACCTTCTGCCTTCAAATAATATCCTACTTCGAGTATGGAGTAAGAACCTTTTAAAAGTATACTTATATTTCTGTCCTTTGTGCTGTTGCTATCATTGTTTTTACTTCCACGTGTTATAAATCCCTTAATACACTGTTGTTGTTGTTTTTGCTTCAATTAGTTATATTTTAAAGAGTTTTAAAGTGAGGAAAAGATGTCTTTTGTATTTAACAACAGGCTTAACAATTCTGGCACTCTTCAATTTTTTATGACATTTCAAATTTCCATCTGGTATAATTTTCCTTCTGGAAGAAGTTACTTTAACATTTCTTATATGCGGGCATGAGTTCTCTCAGCTTTTATTTGTCTGCGGAAGTCTTTATTTTGTTTTTACTTAAGAAATGGATTTCTTAGGATTGTTAGGCTAGGTGTTAGAATTTAATAGTATATGATTGTTGTGCAGTTAACACTTCTAATTTTGACTTCGTTTTATGTCAGTTGGCTGGTAGCAGCCAAGTGTACTGTATGCGTTATAGCCGTAAAGTAATTATAAGTGTGGTTATACTGCTTTCAAACAACTGCATATTATTTAAAATATGTTTTAAAGATGGCTTTTACTGTATGACAGTCACTCCCTTTGTTTTCTTCTACCTTCCCTAGAGCTTTTTGGATTGTATTTGTAGCAGCATTTGTTATACTCGTGGGTATAGTTATTTCTACATCACAGAAAGATTTCCAATAGGAATTACTTGTAGAGAGGACTGGTTCGAAAGAATAGGAAACAAAACAAGTAATTTTCTCTTTTTCTTGCCTTAATTTGTCTGCTGGGTTTAGGATCGTTAACTTTTATTTCTTTCATGTCCAAATTATAAAGTATTTTCCTTTTTTTTACTGATAACTTATCTATAAAAGTCTTTATTTTCAAGCTAATGTTTAACAGTAGATCTTGAAGGTTAGATAGTAGAGGTACATATTTATGTCTTGGAGTGGTCTCTCGTATAGATATACTTCTTAATTCTTTATGATATTGAGAAGATAAGACAAATTCTGAGGCTGACATTAGCTTTGGGACCTTGGGTGGATTACTTAACTTACGCTAAGTTCAATTTCCTTGTTTGAGATACTTGTCTCAGAGTTATGAGAATTAAATGAGGCTATCTACATACATAAATTATTTAGCATATGATAAATGTTCACAAAATGATTTTATTTATTTTGTTTCCATTTTTTCCACTTTTTAATTTTTTGTAAAATTGCATCTAGATTTTTATCTTGAAGATAGTCTTTAGAAATTAATCATTCAAGAGCTTTATAATTAGATTATATCTATGTCTAAGTGTTTTGATGGACTTACAGTAAAAAAATAATCTGTTTATTAAAGAAAACAGAAGCAGAGGATAGAGGGAGGAGATAAGAAATGTAGTTATCATAATTTGAACATTAAATTAATTTTTCCATTTGATGGGCCATTCTTTCTTGTTTCTATGCATGTCTCATAATTTTTTGTTGCAAACCAGACATTTTAAATATTGTAAAAGAATATTCTGGGAATATTCTAAATATTAAATTCTTCTCTCCTTTCCCTTGCATTTGTTCTTGCTTTTGTGGGTTATGATTTTGCTTAGTGACTTTTCTAAACTGTATTCCTAAGGTCTGTATTCTTTGTTGTGTGGCCATTGAAGTCTATGTCATGTTGTTTGCCAGTAAGCTGATGTTTTGACAGCTACCTTAAGTGCCTGGAGCCAAAGAAAGGGAAAAAGAAGAAAAAAATAAATACTCTCCCCATCTTTACAGATTGGATTTGTGTTGGGATACTCCTTCAGTTCTTAGGGAGTCTGCCTGCAACTCTGCCTTAGCTTTTACTTGCATTTTGTGTGGAGCCTAAAGGCTAGCTGCAAGTGAAACCTTAGGGTCTTTTTAAGGCCCTTTTTGAATGCACAGCCTGTTCTGGGCATGAATGTGGCTTTCTTGATTCCCCAGCATATGTGAGAGCTTTTAAAAGACCCTCTACCCACATATATATCCTTACTCTCGAATGCTTCCAGGTTTGTCTGTTGCTGTCCCAAGTGTTGTCCCTTGTCTCAGGCTAATGCAGTTAATACCTGTGCCATTAAATGCTTTCAGCAAAAGTGTTCGTACCCTGGGGATTTTTTGAGTTGGGTGAAACAAAGGGAAACACATTCTTTGTGTGTGTCTTTCAGGGAGCTGTCAGGCAGTTGAGACCCATAACCACAGTGTTTCTGAGACTAAGGCCCCTGCTGCTCCCTGTGGAAGTAGCAATCCTCACCCCAAGTGAAGGCTGTTGTCCTCATTACCGTTTTGTCTGGGGTGTGGGGTTTGTAGCTTGAACAATGCTTTTTACCGTAAAACAGTAGCTGCTCTTCACCAAGTCTTCTCATGGTCATTGTATATTTTTGACTTGATTCCAGAATTCTTCAGAAATGCATTCTGATAGTTTTTTTTTGCCAGTTCATTTATTTTTGGGGGAGAGGCCAGAGCCCTGGAGTTGCCCATTCTGCCATTTTTTGGTGATGTCACTCCCAAGATTCTTTTTCAAAGGAAGAGGTTATAAAACACTTTAAAATAGTTAGAAACCGGTAGTGGAAATATACTTAAGACTGATTTTAATAATTGTGTGTGTGTTATATTTAACATCTTAGTCACTACTAGAAATCTGAATTTTACCTGTGAAACTTTACATATTTCCCACAGAATAGAAAAATAATGTAAGGCCACTGAGAAGTATAAGCAGGAATGAGAAAATGTCTTTGGCTTTGTGATCATCTTTGGAGCATTGAACGAGCTATATGGCAATGGGACAATTCATTGCTGAAGGAGGAGAGTGCAGTACAGTAGAATGTCTGGCTTATAACTTGGCGACTGACAGTGCATTGGGGAAGCCTCCCAGTCAGCCCGCCTTCCTCCCTCCTGTTCTCCCATTGTCCAAGTCAAGCTCTTTTTTGGACTTATGCACAGGTGGCTTTGCTTGTTCTTTAAGGCCCTTGAGCCAGTTCGAACCCGCGACAGCACTTTGCTTAATGTACTTAAATATGAAGAGCCCAGCGAGACAACACTAAGTAAGGATGCAGACACACAAACAAATAAGATTGCTAGCATGCTAGGGTTTATTCATACCAGATCCTGATGGCTTTCAGTCCTAGCAGACCACCCGGCGATGCTGGCTGAGACAGACACACGATGAGCAGGAACGGCGCCGTATCAATGCTGGGTCAATTGCCGGTCGATCAACCCTCGATCGGCGAAGAGGCCTCTCGTTTGGATGGGCAGAGTCTTAGGCCAAGAAGTAAATCAAGGGACGGAGAAACCCACTCTTGTGAGATCACTCTTGTCAGAGAGTGCTCTGATTCAGGCAGAGAGTCCTGGAGATTTTATGGGTAACGGTGACGTCTTCAGTGTCTTATCAGCCAGGTGCACGGGTGTCTGGTTATCACTGTTGGTCAAAACAATTTCACTCTTGGGGTAAACACTTAAGTTTGGCAAAACAAGTTGGTTACTTTTCTAAGATTTAATATTAGTGGAGCCATTTTACACACATGTAATATAATTCAAATCTAGTTCACACAAGGGCAAATAAACTCACAGTCCACATGTAACAAACCACTGCAACACCCATCCTGCCGCTCCTGTGCCACATGAAATATTGAGTAATTTACGGGGCTTGATAATGTGCTAGTGGTACAGAGTGGATAGTTAGATATGGTCCTTACCCCTACAAAGCTTATCGTAATGTGGGGGATAAAAAGAAATCTAAGCATCTGTAATATCATGTAATGATTGCTATGTTGTGGATGGGTTGTAATGTGAGTTCAGAGAAAGGTCATCTTTGTGGTTACTGGGAAGACTTTGGAGATGAAGTGATATCCAAACTAATAATTGGAGGTTTAATGGAAGTTAACAGATTTAAGGGTTGCGAGAGAACCCTGTGCCATGTATTGCTAGCAACATATATGCAGAGTTTTAGGGGACGTGAGATGGCATTGTAGAAAAATTCCTTATGACAGTAGGTAGGGAATGGGAAGTAGAAGAAGCTGAATCTGCAGTGTTAAATTGGAACTTTATAAGCGATATTGTCTAAAGTTTATCCAGAAGAGTAAGTTGCAAAGAAATCCAACTGGTTTATAATTGTCCACTTTGATTTAATTAATGAACACTGAATTAATAGGCTGATGATCTAAGATTTCAAAACAGAGATAGACTCTATATTTAAAAAAATAAGATGCTTAAATTGATAGTAATTATCAACCTTTTGGTACTTACAGAAGACAATATATTTCCAAATAGCATTTTACATTCCAAATTTTTATACAGTAATTTAAAAAATTATTAGTTTAGTTGGTATACAGTGTTATATGAATTTCAGGTGTACAAAATAGTGATTTGACTTTATATATACCTTATGATGTGATCACCAAGATAAGTCTAGTAACCATCTGTCACCATGTAAAATTATTAGATATTATTGACTATATTTTTACTATGCTGTACATTACATCCCTATTTATTTTGTTACTGGAAGTTTTACCTCTTATTCACCTAAGCTTTTTTCATTCATCTGTTCATTGCCTTCCACTCTGGCAACTATCAGTTTATTCTATCTGTAGGTCTGTTTCTGTTGTTGTGTGTGTTTGTTTTGTTTAGATTCCACATATAAGTAAAACTATAGTTTTTGCCATTCTTGGTCTTATTATTTTACTTCGTATAATACCTGCTGGGTCCATTCATATTGTTTTAGATGACTAGATTTCATTCTTTTTTATTGTTGAGTAAATACACACACACACACACACACACACACACACACACACACCATGTCTCCTTTATTCATTCGTCTGTGGATGGACACGTAGGTGGCTTCCATATCTTGGTTATTATAGAGAATGCTGCAGTGAACATAAGGGTGTATATATCTCTTTGAATTAGTGTTTTTGTTTCTTTCAGGAGTAGAATTGCCAGGCCAAGTGTTACTTCTATTTTTAATATTTTGAGGAATCTCCATACTGTTTTCCATAGTGGCTGCACCAAATCCCACTAGTAGTGTGCACAAGGATTCTTTTTTCCACATCCTTGCCAATACTTCTTGTTTGTTGACATTTTGATAATAGCCATTCTGACAGGTGTGAGGTGGTATCTCATTGTGGTTTTGATTTACACAACCTACTACTGAATGGGAGAAGATATTCACAAATGATATATTGTTTAAAGTGTTAATCTTCAAAATATATATGGAACGCATATAACTCCATATCAAAGGAAACAAACCAATTAATAGATGGGCAGAGGACCTAAATAGATGTTTCTCCAAAAAAGATAGACAGTAATTTTTATACTTTTATGTAAATGAGTTATTTCGTTAAAAATGCTGAGCTATGATTTCTTAAAATATAAATTCAGTTATGACCAGTTCTTGAGTAGGAGGCATCTGTGGATCACTTTTGCAGTAGCAGTACCTTTAGAATTTTAAGAAGGCCTGGAGGAAAACGACACCCTTAACTGGGCTAATAAAGTGTCACAGTGACACATTCATATATACAGGATGTCTTGATTGATAAGTCTCTATTATTCAATGGTAACTTGAATTTAGCTATTTTTTATTTAACTTTTTTTGACCTGTTTTGTTACTACGTTTGTTTTTAAAAATGTTTTCCTAAGAGTTTTCTTTTTTAGTATTTATAGCTAATTTTCCTGTAATCGAGAAGTCAAAGTCTCCTACTTTCTTACTGAAAATAACTTTAAAATAGTTGTTTTTCTTTATTGTGATTTACTACTTCTGGATGTTTCATTTCTTATCCACAGAAATCATTTTGTCTCTCCTTATTTTATCCCACAGTTTATAAAACACTGATTTCTTCATTGAGCTACTATGACACATCCCAAATCTGTTTTTGAAGTTCAATCCCCCTCCCCAGCCCCATAGCAGGATGTTCAGGTGCACTTTCTAGTCTAGATTAGGATCTTGGATCTGCCACTTATGTGTGACTTTGATCATGTTGCACAACCTCTCTTCAGTTTCCTTCCATGAGGACAGTTATATGTCTTTTCCTCATAGGAATGTTAGAGAATTGTTTAAGTGATAAAGGCCAGTTGTTCTACTTTTTAAAATATACTTTAGTTGATAAATGTTGAACCTCTTATTACAAGTGGAGAATTAATTTTTCCCTAACCTTGGAATAATAGTTTTGTAAGTAGTTGGCCTCATTAGCACTAATGTATTAAGTTATAATAAAAGTTAGAAAAGACCATTAGTAAACATAGGCCCTACTCTATATCATCTACAATAAATATTTTTATAGTTTCTAGCAGTCAAATCAGAGAACCATAACTGTAGTCTTTTGTAATTTAAATGATGTGTAGAAAGGGGCATTGTTTTTTTTCAACTGTGAAAAATAGAACCTTAGGCTTTACATAACAGAGCCTGATTGTTAGAATTACACATATTAATTGTTAATTCCTTTAAAAGCAGACTTTTTTCTTCCAGCTGAGCCCGTCCTTGTTCTTTACACATTTTCTTGGTTACTCGATTCTACAAAATGAGTCCCCATAGAACTCATTTAGGAGATTAGTCTAAAAAATTTCTTCAGTGTTCTTCCACTTATGTGTATACTAATTTTTACAGAGATGAATGCAGTGGCTCATAGGCTTAAACCTTGGTTTCTGCTCTTAGTTCATCCAGTAACTGTCCACATCATTGCTTTCAAACCTATTTATTTCTCTATGTGGTTCCCATCTAGGGAACCTCTTCTGAGTTACTGATTACTGGTCACCAAGTTTCATAGTTGTGACCCAAATCAGTTGGACATATAATAACGAATAAGTAAGCAGTTCTCTGGTAGGACTATTGTATGGTAAAAATGTTTGAGCTCGTTTTCATAGATCTACAAGTAACATCTAAGAGAGTACCTAATCTATAATAAATTAGCATCGCTGGAAACATAAGGCTATTTTATGTTACTTTAGAGGTATGTGATCAGGTGATTACATTTTTTAGGTCAAAGCTGGGGTTATAAGGGAACTGATACCAGCTACCCTTAACTAAATGCTAAGTAGCCTAACTTTGTTCCTGTGTGTTTATAACCCAGTTACTTTATTTAATCCTTATAACAACCCTATTACATAAGAACCTTTATCTCTATATTGTTGATGAAGTAACTGAGACTTAGATAAATAGCATCATCATTAAGGTCACACCACAAGTGAGTGGTGCAGCTGAAAACTGAATCCAGAAAGTCTGAATTCAGAGCTAAACTCTAACCACTCTTGTAGCTATTATTGTTAATAAACCAGAAATAGGAGGAGAAGTTGAAGTTGTTTCATACATAGAAGTAAAACCAGCCTTTAAACAGAGAGAATTATCTAGGTCAGTTTTTAAAAAGGTCAGAAGTTATCATAAGGAATAGTTTCTTATAAAGTTGAATTTTGGAGCTGTTACATAGAAAAATGTATACAGAGTATAATATTTTAAAATTTGAGGATATTTTATTTTTAAATTCTTAAATTTTAGCAGATTTTTTAGGAGAGTATTTAAAAAAATACTCTTAACTGAGATTTTATTGTGTTTGTATGGATTTTTGTGAGGATGAATTTACTTGGTTTTGTCCTGGGTCCTCTACTAGTCTTTTGATATTTTGCAATTAAACTTTCTATGCCTATCCTATGATTTTTTTATGTGTAAAATGAAGATAATAAAAGCTACTTTCTCATAAACTATAGAGAGAATTAAATTATCTATGTAAAGTACTTAGAATAGTACTAAATGGAATGTAAGGTTAGGTGGTGGTATTATTATTACTATTATTTATCACATTTATCCATGTTAAAGAATACCTTTCATTGATTGAAAGTTAATTCTACCAAATTTCTTGTCCTCATCTATTCCTAATCTTTTCCTATGCTTCCCTTTTTTCAGCTGCTCACAGTTTATGGCTTTTTTATTCATTATGTATTTATAAGCCGACTATTTTTGGAATAGAGTATACATACCACATACATATATAATGTCCCTATTCTTAGAATTTAGCACTATTAATGCCTGGGTTTATTCTTGTCCATGGATATGTCTCTAGTTCCTAGAGAGAGTAGTACTAGTATTTAATAAGTAAAATATTTGTCGAATGAATGAATGAATAAGTAAATTTAAAATTTTGTATATGCCTATTATTTTCTTCTTAAGTTGTCCATTCTTGACCAAAAAAATATATATATGTATCAAGTATGTCAATGTTCTTCTTTAAGATTAATGCTTATAACTGACTATAATAAATAATTCACGTGTTATTGATCAGTAGAGAACACAGTGCCATTCTGGTATATCTTTATTCTCTGTGTATTGTTAATTTACTATACTGAAAGAAGCATTTGGCATAATGCCGCAGGTCAAATATGTTACTAGTAAATCAACTTTCTTTACCAATTCACATTTTTATAAAGTATTACAAAGTATTAGGTATTTCTCTTTTAAACATAAAAATACCTGTCATTTCAACATTTACATATAACTTAAAATACATCCTTAATGAACTATGCTTCTTCTAGTGATTATCACTTTCAAGAGCCAAACCCCCTTTTTATAGGAACTTGTCCTGAATCCTACCCAGTAGCTCTGTTCTTGTAGATCTGAAACCCTCTTTTTTCATTTTTTTTAAAAATTAGATTTAGCAAATTTTAATTCTTATAGCACCTTTCACTTATCTATAGCTTACAAAATTTTATCAAAATTAATTTTAGATTAGAAGATTTAATGTTTTTAGAGTAGTTATACTTTCTTGCTAGTTGAATGTTTGGCATTATTTTATTTTATTGTTATAAGTAACCTCCCACCTTACAATTAGTCTTTGTTCCTTTCTGTTTAATTTCAGCTGGTTGGTGGAGAATTTGACTTGGAGATGAACTTTATTATCCAGGATGCCGAGAGTATAACATGCATGACAGAGCTTTTGGAGCACTGTGATGTAACATGTCAAGCAGAAATATGGAGCATGTTTACAGCCATTCTACGAAAAAGTGTTCGGAATTTACAGACTAGCACAGAAGTTGGGCTAATTGAACAAGTATTGCTGAAAATGAGTGCTGTAGATGACATGATAGCAGGTATGAGGTTTTCTGACAGGAAAGTATAATTTAAATGTCTATAAAGATTCATGTACTTCTTTTTATATTCTATTGGTGATATAGATTTGTTGAAGATACCTTGATTTAAAACAGATAAATAGAAATGAATGGAAAGTTTGCCTTTTATATTAAGGGAAAACCTGACAAATGGAAGATGATTTCTTCTGTATTAGACAAACATAATTCCTAATTTTGCTTTTCCGTGTTTTAGAAAATTACAGAAGGAAATTTAACTTGGGCAGTGAACACACAATGCAATATACATATGCTGTATTGAGCTGTACACTTGAAATCTATATAATTTTATTAACCAATGTCACCTCAATAAATTTAATTAAAAAAATCAATAACATGGATAAGTGCTATGCAATCTCTCAGAAAAAGTGCATTTCTAGGCATATTTAATTAAATTTTTACATTATTAAAATATCACAACATATTTCTGTATGATGGGCATTTTATCAAGTTCTCGGAGCTCCATGTTCTTTAATCTGGCATATATGGAACTCTGACAGGAGGAACTAAAAGTCTTAGGATAATTAAGCATGTTATATTTTTTCGTAGTGTCTATTTTACTTTGAAATATTTTGGAGGAGCATTTGTATGAAAATAGATATATTGTGCACTAGAACATAAATTTTGCATGAAACTTAAAAAAATTAAAAATTTTGTTTGTTATTTTAAATAATAACTTTGAAATCTATAATTCTTCCCAGTAGTCTTTTACTACCCTGCAAGTTCATTCTCCTCTGTGGTTAGGTGTACTTCAGTGGGAATGTTTTGAAAGATGGTCCCAGAGCAACAGTCATTCCCAGAAAATAAGTTTAGAGTTTGAAATGTAGATTCTCTTAAGCCATGAATCTTCAGCATTAAGTTTCTTCTGACATGAAAGCGTTTTCATAATTCTAAAAGTGCTAATGTGACTCCTCACAGTGCCATATCTAATCCTTAGAAGTAGTGTAGAAGATAGAGAATCCACTGTGATATTTTGATTTATGCTTTAATTAACTTTAATATAGTAGAACAAAACATTAAGCAAGACAGAATGTGATGAAGAATAGGTTAAAGGTGAATGCTTTTAAGAATTTAAACTGTTTAAAATTTTTGTTTTTCTCATAGAGTACATTAATATTATTTCTAATTGCTTTCAAGGTGGTGTCTATCTCTATTTACAATGATTTAACATTGTCTATATTAGTTCCTAATGTTTCACTTGAAAAACGATATTCAAACTTAAAACATTTTTAATGTAGACATACCATTTCTGTAAATTCTAGCATTGTTTAACATAAATTTATTTGTCTAAACATTTATGAACATGTTTTATAGAAGGTAATGTGATCTTTGAATCCTTTATCTGGGTTTAAGCCCTTAGTTATTATCATTACTTTTTGGTAAAGTGACTACCATGTTATAGAGTGCATTTTTCAAAATGAGTCACAAGTAACATACATATTAGGTTACTGGTACCTATTTCATGAGCATTGAGATGTATGGTAATAGTAAATGTGATAGTACCACAGGTGTTCATATTTACACATTTTCTATTATATGAAGCTTCTTAATTCTCTTATTCTTTGTTTTCAATAATAATGCCAATAACAAAACTTTTACTTTTTGTTATTTTAAGCATTGAATAAGTGTCCGAAAAATACCTCTTCCTTCTCAACAGACATTAAAATTTAGTTAACATAATGAAGCATTAGTAACAAAAACTACTAAGTTTTCACTTTGAATATTTTATAGCATGTTAAGGTCAAAGAGGTTTTTTTTGTTTAATACTGTGAAAGTACCACTAGAGAGTAGTTAAACTTAACATCCACAGTAAATTGATAAGAGAATTTCCTAGTCTTAGTATTTTTTTCTCCTTTAAAATTCCTGTCGTGCAGAAAAGAAGACTGTTGTAAAATTAAACTGAACCAGCTTGGTTATATTACATGCACAATAAATAAGAAATTTTAATAATTATGTGATTAAATACAAATTTAGTAAATCACTTTTTGTGACATACATAGGAGATGAGATAAAGGTTTGTAAATAGAAGTTAAATTTTTAAAAATGTATTTGTAGGTGAACTTTGAAGAAATCTAGGAAGATTGTCCTTGAAGTTGTTAAAAACTGCTTTATATTAACTTAGGGTTTAAAGAGGTTTGATTGTTTTTTTTTAGAAATGGATCTTCTGACTAATATATATTAACTATGAATATTTTTGTTACTTGCATGAAGAAGCATTTCATTTCATTAAAAGATCTCTTAAAAATGGCATATCCACAGTCACAGTTTTATCATAGAGATTGCTAACTTATTGTGACATTAAATGAGAATCAGTCATTTATTGATGAGAATAACCAAATTAAATTTCTATTTTAAAATACATTATAAATATTTTTAAAGTCTCAAATTTCAACTATAATCTATATTAGATAATATTATATATCAATAACTAATTAATTCAACCTATCCTAACATAATTTTTTTATTAATTGATGTTAAGTTATTTAGAATATATATGTGCATTGATTGTAATAACTTTTGTAGTATCTTTAATTCTTAGAAAGTGCTTTAGAAATCAAGAAAATGAAGTAAATATATTTAGATCAGTGTCTAGAGATGAGAAAGTAATTAGGGACATGAGATTAAATGTATATATTTTTTATGATTTGGTGAGCTAGTGTGTCTCTTAAATGCACATAAACACATTACCATAATAGATATCGCTAGTAGTGTGTGTAAATGATATTTCCATTAGAGACTCGTGGGTGTGAGGGGGGTTCTACAGCTGTACTGCCTGATTAGAGTCTTCGCTTTACCACGTACCAGAGTGTGTTCTTGGGCAATGTGATCACAATTTCTAAGCCTCACTTTCTTCGTTTTTAGAAGGGGATAATAGTACTTACTTTCTAGGCTTGTTATGAGGATTTGTGAAGTTAATACATGTAAAACACTTGAAATACTGCGAGGTAAGGAGTGAGTGCTCAGAATTGCTGTTAATATACCAGGATATATTTCAAGGACATATTATAAAAGAGAATATGGTCAACTATCACTTTTGCATTTGAAAATAACCTGTTTAAAACATTAAGTCATTATACTTTTGCTTATTTTTGCCTTCTTTTTCCTACATACAGCAGTGTGTGTGTGTGTGTGTGTGTGTGTGTGTGTGTGTGTGTGTGTGTGTGTGTGTGTATTCTGGAACTCATAAAAACCTATTTTATATATTTGCTCAGAAAACTTAATTGGATGGAAATCTGATAGGGAAAATCCTAAAACTTAAATACAATTTTTTTTCTTGACTTAAAAATTAATTAGAATGACTATTCATGAAGATGTTTAGCTAAATTAGATGTACTATATATGTAAAATGACACTTGATAACTTCTCTTCTTTAAAAAAGTATATTACCTTGACAGATGGCAGCTCATGACTAGAGTTCAGAATAACTTTATTTTCCTTTGAAGATCTTCTAGTTGATATGTTGGGGGTTCTTGCCAGCTACAGCATCACTGTCAAGGAGTTGAAGCTTTTGTTCAGCATGCTTCGAGGAGAAAGTGGGATCTGGGTAAGCTGTGGTCAGAGGGGACAGTGTTCGTGCCAGTGCGTTAGTGCTTAATGTTCCGGTTTGTCTCTAGAGAGCTATAAACTTGAATTTGTAATGGATACTGTTCCTCTTAAAGAGTTAAGCAAATGATTTAAAATTAATTTCTCTCTGGTTAGAAAACAGTTTGGTGGCTAATGTGATGATGTATTAGTTATCGTTGCTGAATTCGTACAGTGACCTTTCTTTTTCTTGTTTCTTCAGCCTAGACATGCGGTAAAATTATTATCAGTTCTTAATCAGATGCCACAAAGACACGGTCCCGATACTTTTTTCAATTTCCCTGGTTGTAGTGCTGCGGTAAGTTTAAAATACATATGTTTATTTTTATTTATATGTTTTTAAGTCAGCTCTGTGCAGCTTTAATTTACATACAGTGAAATCCACCAATTTGAAAAGTGTATTTTGATGAGTTTTGAATAGTCCAGTAACCACCACCACAGTCATGATTTAGAACTATTCCGTCACCCTCCCACATTTCCTTGTATCTGTTTGAAGCCAGTACCTCTCCCCAGCCCCTGTCCCTTGCAACCTCTGATTTATTTTGTGATTGTTTAATTTTTGCCCTTTCCTAGAATTTTATATAAATAAAATCCCACAGTATGTAGTCTTTTTGTCAGGCTTCTTTCACTCCCTATATTATTTTTGAGGTTATCTGTGTCATAGCTTATCAGTAGTGTATTCTTCTCCGAATAGTGTAAAATTTTATTGCTATACCACAGTTTATCCATTGACAAGTTATTGGACACTTGGGTTTTTAGTTTTTGGCTATTGTATATAAAACTGCAAGGAACATTAGAACATCGGTCTCCTGTGGCATGTTTTCTTATCCCTAAATACATGAGAGCGAGACTGCTGAGCTTCATAGCAAATGTGTGTTTTCTTTTATGAGAAACAGGCAGATTGCTTTCCACAATGGAAAATTTTGCATTTCCATCAGCATTGTAGAAGATCTGAATCTTGTTCATTGTTTTTTATTTTAAAAATTTATTTTTATTAAGTTTGTTGGACTGATATTGGTTAATGATATATGGCTTTCAAGTGTATAGTTCAGTAACATGCCATTATGTATATTACATTGTATGTTCACCACCAAAGTCAGATTTCCTCCCGTCACCATGTATTTGACCCTTTTGACCTTTATCTACCCCCTTCTCCCCCCTTTCCCTCTAGTAACCAGGAAACCATTGTCTGTCTATGAGTTTTTGTTTGTTGCTTTCAGCTTTATATCCCACATATGAGTCAAATCATATGGTTCTCAACTTTTTCTATCTGACTCATTTTACTTAGCATGATACTCTCAAGATTCATCCATATTGCAAATGCCAGCATTTCATCTCTTCTTATGGCTGAGTAATATTCCTTTGATATATGTACTACAAGTCATCTGTTGAAGGGCACTTTGTTCTTTCCGTGTCTTGGCCACCATGAATAATGCTGCAATCAACATGTGGTGTATATATCATTACAGATAAATATTTTCACATTTTTTTGGGTAGATAACCAGAAGTGGGATTGCTGGGTCATATGGTAATTCTATTCTTAATTTTTTGAGGAACCGCCATACTATTTTCCATAGTGGTTGTACCAATTTACATTCCCACCAGCAGTATATGAGGGTTCCTTTTTCCCCACAAACTCTTCAATGCTAGTTATTGCCCTGTTGATGACAGCCATTCCAACAGGTGTGATGTGGTATCTCATTGTGGTTTTGATTGGTATTTCCCTAATAGCTAGTGAAGTTGAACATCTCTTCATGTCTGTTGGCAGTTGGTATGTCGTCTTGGGAGAAGTGTCTGTTCAGGTCCTCTGCCCATTTTTTGATTGGATCATTTGTTTTTTGTTGTTGTTGTTGAGTTGTTTGAATTCTTTATATATTTTGGATATTAGCCCCTTATCGGAGGTGTTGTTTGTAAACATCTTCTCCCATTCAGTAGGTTGACTCTTTGTTTTGTTGATGGTTTCTTTTGCTGTGTAGAAGCTTTTTAGTTTGATGTAGTCCCCTTCATTTATTTTAGCTTTTATATCCCATGCTTTGTCTGTCTTTTCAATTTAAGTCATTTAAATGGTTTTGTAGTGGTGTACCTCATCGTAGTTTAAATTTGGTATTATCCTCATGGCTGATGATATTGAACATTTTTTTCATGTGTTTCTTCCATATTCTTACATCTTCTTTTGTGATGTTTGTATTCAAATCTTCTGTTCATGTAAAAAAAACTAGTTGTTTGTCATCTTATCCTAGGAGTTTGTTGTATATTTAGGGTTTTAATTTGTCAAATACTTTCTCTCAATCTGTAGCATGTCTTTCTGTTTTTACAGTATTTCTTGAAGTAGAAAAGATTTTAGTTTTGATAAAGTTCAATTAAAATCTTTTATGCTTTTGTAATCTTAAGAAATCAGTATAAACCAAGGTCACAACATATTTTTACTTATTCTTTGTTTTAGTTCTTATATATGTCTATGATCCCTTTTGTGTGAATTTTTTTATTATTTTTATTTTTTAATTACAGTTGACATTCAGTATTATTTTATATTAGTTTCAGGTGTACAGCATGGTGGTTAGACATTTATATAATTTACAAAGTGATCCCCCCATTAGCTAGTACCCACCTGGCACTATACATAGTTATTACAGTATTGACTGTATTTTACCTGTGCTGTACTTTATATCCTGTGACTGTTTTGTAACTGAATTTTTAGATACTGTGTAAGGAAAGGTTGGAGTTTTAAGATTTGTTTGTTTTGTATATGAATATCGAATTACTTCATTATCATTTGTTAAAGAGACAATCTGCATTTGATTACCTTTACACTTTTCTCAAAAACTATCTGGTCATGTTTATGTGTATCTATTTCTGAACTCTATCTTGTTTTTTTCTTATATCTCTATCTGTCCCTATGCCAATTTCACATTATTATTGTAGCTATACAGTAAGTAGTTCTTGAAATCAGGTAGTATTAGTGCTCCAAATTTGTTCTTCACTTAAAAAATAATTTTGGCTATTCTAAATTGTTTTTGTTTCCACGTACACTGTGAATAAACTTGTCAAAATTTATTAAAAGCCTGCTGTGATTTTGATTGTATTGGGTTAAACATACAGAACAATTTGGAATTAATAGATGCCTGTACACTATTGAATCTTAAGTTCATAAACATAGTATATCTCTCCCTTTATTAGTTTTCTTTGACTTTTTCAATGTTTTGTAGTTTTCAACTTACAAGTTTTAAAAATCTTTTGTTAAATTTACCCAAAATAGTCTCTCTGGCTTTTAGCTATTAGATGGAAATGCAATAGATTTTTTTGTATATTGACCCTATATTCTGAGGCTTTTCTAAATTCGCTAGTGCTAGCAGTATTTTTAGTAAATGCTTTAGGATTATTTACAAAGGTAACTTTATCTGTGAATAAAGCATACTTCATAATTTTTATGCCTTTTTATTTCATTTTATTGCCTCATCACACTGTCTAGACCTCCAGCACAATGTTAACAGTAACCTTCTTGACTCATTCTCCGTTTTAGGGAAAGCAGTAAGTGTTTCACTGTGAAGTAAGCTATTGCAGGTTTTAAGACATCTCCTTTATCAGGTGAAGGGAATTCCTTTATATTTACTGAGAGTATTTCTAATCATCAGTATGCTGATATCAGTGTTGAATTTTGTCAGATGCTTTTTCTGGTTTTATTGAAATCATCATATGGCTTTTTTACTTAATCTTTATTAATGTAGTAAATTACAATGATTGGTATTTTAGTGTTAAACCAACCTTTGTATTCCTTTGCTTAAAAACTAGCTTGATCGCTGTGTATTAACCTTTTCATATAACACTGGATTTGATTTGCTAACACTTTGCTAAGAAATCTTGCAGTTATTTTTAATGAGTGATCTGGGAGTGTTTCTTTGTCTAATCCCTTAATGTTTCTTGGCTTACTTTCATATAAAATATCAGCACCATATTATGAAATAGGGTTATTGTGAACCTGTAATGAAATAAAATGCCATTTAAGCACTGTATAAGTTGTAAAACATCATGGAAATATTGATCGCTCTTTGGTTATTGCTAGTATTTACTAGTACTGAAATCTCCCATCGACCATTCCCCTTTTAGACTTTTTGAATTAATATTTTGTTACTATTTTTTTTAAGTTATAGTTTTAAAGTTAAAAATAATTTTTCAGATAGAAGTTAATCATTATACATATCATATAGTTAGGGTGGAAGATATAAAATGTAATTGTGGTACTTAGCAGAGAAAGCACTGTCACTCTAAGGGACAGGCTTTCCCTTAGATGTAATAGTTCTGTTTATATACATATACACATTTTTAAAACATTTTATAAAAGTACTATTGATCTGACTTCTGGTAGATCTCAGTCTGTCTAATGGGTGGCAAAGAAGGGCAAGTGTTTTGACAGAAGTATAAGCAAGTTACTGTCTTATTTATGAAATTAACAAAATTTAACTAAAACAGAGTGAATAACTGTTTTAATAAATTACCCAAATTGCCTGAGTAAGGTTGTAACTCATCGTGATTTTAGCCACTTGACCACCAATTGCCTGAAATCTGTGAAATTTTTTTATCGAACGTGATGAATTTTACACACATACACACTCAACACACAGATGATGTTATTTACATATCGTTAGTATTGTATGTTTGCATTGTTTTCGTCCAGGGGATTTGATGGAGTTAAACTGTCTACCCCATCCCCTTTCCTGTTTTTCCCTGTATTACTCATCTTCGTGAAGGGTAGTTTTGATCCATATTTATTCTATGGCGAGGAGGAAGCAGGGAAGGAACGAGAACTTCGACAACTTTTATTTCATTTATGTCATACAAGCTGTGTATGTTCAGGATTATAAAGCAAAGTCACAACCTGAACCAAAATTTGCCAGACCTTAAGTCCAGTGTTTTATTTACCAACAGATCGACTTATTTCTATGAATGTTACTTCTGCTGTTGAACTGCTGAAAAATTCTGATTGGAGCCGATTTGAAAATCCTTACTTACTATTACATTGTTTCTGATAATCTGCTTCTTAATGAGCATGAACCAGTGGCACCTTAGTAGCAAGAGGATACATACTGCTTGAGTCACTGCTAATAGCAGTGCCTCAGGGTGACTAAAATTATGGCACTGATTACTTTCCCTCCAAAATGGCCATATGTACTAGACCTTCTGAATTGTATTTTGTTTTGCGGAGATGCCTCTCTGTGAGGTGTGCTGCTTCCATGTGAGCAAGTTGGTGACATTTACTCATTCACAGTTAATTGCATTCTACAGTGATTTATGTAAAGGTGAATGAAATGTAAGGTAGCATTTTCTCTGCCCTGTGACTATTATGGATATTATTTAGATTTGCCATTCATGATGATCTGTTCCATAAATTTTCTTAATTTAGGAAATATTGTACTTTTCACTAAAATAGTTTGCTGAAAACACCTCATCCCAACATTAGAATTATTTATTTTGCCAGTTATTAGAGATAAGAACAAAGATTTTTGTATCAACTAGACCAGGGGAGAGTGAGAGATACAGGTTTGGAGTCCAGTGTACTCACTGAACACAAGGAGGGACACCCAATTGTAGGTACCAAAATATAGTAGAGGAGCTATGGAGGAAATGTGAAGGCATCTTAAGTCCAGAATCACAAAGGTGGTTCAAAAGACATGCCATTAACACAATGGGAATCAGAGGAAATCTAAGGAATCTAGGAAATGGTTGATAAGATCAGGCACAGATAGTTTAGAAGTTAATAGGTGTGGATTCCATAGTAGGGCTACTATCTGATGTTAGCTTTTGTGCGTTAAGGGAAGGTATGAGCATTAGTTAAAGAGTTGAGAAAGCCTAGGGGGGCAATATACACTGTATGGAAGGCTTTGGTTGGTGCTTAAGTAGGAACCAGAACTTGATGCATACCCTCTAGAAGTGAGAGATTTCGGGTCCCTAAAATGTTTATTCTGGCTGTTATGCATTTAATTTAAGATAATGTCTCTGAATAAAGGTACCTATCTTGTTGAATAGGTTGGCCATCATACAGATCTTTATTTATCCATGGGATTATTGGAAGTCCACAGTGAAACTCAGAAAAATGCTGTTCTGGAGCCCGTCAGGCGTTTGGAACTGTTGTACCAAGTCCAGAGACGACTATTATTGCATTATCATTCAAGCTTAGGTTTTTTTCTGTAAGATTTTTCTTTTTTTCTGTTGTATTTTGGTTCACTAGTGTTTGCAACTGTTTGTGATTTAGGACTCTCTCGGTCCCACTATGGGGAAAATAACAAATGATCTCTTGGATCACATGTCTTTTCCTTGGTTGAAGAGTAGTTCTGGAAAACTTGAGGAGTAATTTGTCTCAGATTCTTTTCTGTATCTCTTAGTTTATAATCCAGTGTTTAAGTTCTGATGTAGGGCCCAGTAGACTGGATGATGAGACTGATGATACAGAAAGTGCTAAGGCCCTTGGTTAGGGATCAGAGATTGCATGGGTATGTGGAGTAATGAGGAAAAGGGAAGGGATGAGTCGCGCTCCTGAATGCCTTTTATTTTAATTTTTCATAATACTTTAAAAAAGATTTTATGTTCTATTTTTCAGTTACAGTTGGTATACAACATAGTGATCAGATATCTATATAACTTATGAAGTGATTACCCTGATAAATCCAGTGCCTATCCGACACCACACAGTTACTATAATATTAACTATACGCCCTGTGCTGTACTTCACATCCCCATGACTATTTTGTAACTACCAATTTGTACTACTTAATCATTTTACCTGTATCACCTACCCTCCCAGCTCCCCTCCCATCTGGCAGCCATCAGAGCGTTCTCTGTATCTATGAGTTCGTTTCTGTCTTGTTTGTTTATTTTATTCTATAGACTCCACAGGTAAGTGAAATCATGGCATTTGTCTTTCTCTGTCTTACTCCACTCTGCATAAAACCGTTTATGTCCATCTGTGTTGGTGCAGATGGCAAGATTTCTTTTCTTTTCTTTTTTTACGGCTTAGTAATATTCCATTGTATATATGTACCACCTCTTCCTTATCTATTCGTCTATCCATGGACATCCAGGTTGTCCCATATCTTGGCTGTTGTAAATAATGCTGCAGTGAACACATGGATTGACACATCTCTTTGAAGTTGTGTTTTTCTTTTTAATGCTCTAATAATAGTGTTGGAATAATGAGCCCCTTTTGTGGATGTGAAAGGACACTTGGGTATGCTGGTTTTGGCAAAAGGTTGAAAATCTCGACGCTAACCCTGTGTCAGTTGTGTTCCACAGGCGTTAAGAACAAATTAACATACTTGTTAAGTAATGTATATAATTCTGTAGATTCAGTGTCCTAAATAAGTATTTCTCCTGTTTACCTTGGTACTCTAAAGCAGTAAGTACTGTTTGATTTAGTGAAACATATGAAGGTAATGACTAGCGATAAACTTGGCAAGAGCTGCATTTTACTAGCAAATAATAAAAATAAATAAAGGTTCAATATTTTCCTTTTAAAAGTCAAGAAAAGCTGTATTGATGATTAAACTGCCTGAACTAATTACTTAAACATTAAAATCTGAAAGGACATTATGTGGGAAATATTTGTTTTTGGGATCTTTATTTGAAATTGTGTGTGTATCTATGTGTTTGTATGTGTGTTTTTGTTTTGTTTTTATTATTTAAGCAAGCACTTATAAATTTTTGCCACTTTGAGATTTTTTCCATTGACCACATAGTCAGTGTTTTCGATGTCTTATGTCGTATGCTGGTAGTCTAAATTGTATTCTTTACTCTTGAGGAACTCTAATAGGTAGACAGATGCAAAAACATCTTGTTATAATAACCTACTGTAGATTTGGGTACTATGTGCTATGAAATAATGATGAAAAGAGAAACTGAGCTGGGGTGATGTCCAAGCTAGCTGGCTTCACAGAGAGGGACATATTGACCTGGTATTGAGGGATGATTAGGATTTTACTGGAAGAAGCTGTATGGACAGAAGCAACATCATATACGAAAAGGAGAATGGTAACAGAACAGATGGGACAGCGGGCATATTCAGGTATGCTCTGTAATATGGAATAAGGGTAGTAAAAGGGAATAAGATCAAAAGGGTCTGTTGGAGCCTTTGACTCTGCAAAGAGTCTTGAATAACCTGAGGAAATTTAAGCTTTAGTCTAGATGCAGAGGATTTTTAATATGTAAGCTATTTATATTTGAGAAAGGTCATCATCCTTTCAGCAATATGAAAGATCTGTTTGGAGGAACAGATCAGTTATAAAATCATAACATAATTATCTTTTATGTCATAGAAATTTGGATACCTCATAGGAAGCTAAATAAATTCACTGAAATTTTTGCTGACATTAAGTCAAGTATTAACCTACGTCTTCATTTTTGCCTTAGAATGGCTAGTTGTTTTTTTTTTTTAAATTTCTCTTAACTGAGTACTGTATTATTCCTTTCCTGCTCATGAGTGGATCATAATCCTTTTTGATCAAAAATTTCATTGGTTAAGTTTCTGAATAACAAATCTCATTCTTTCCCTTCCTTTGTTTCAGTATTCAGAGCATTATCTATTAATACTTATATTCCTTAAATATTGATCCCATTAGGATTCCCTCACAGAGTTGTTTTGGATTTAAAGATTCACCCTCCTTTAATCAAATGAAATATTACTGAAAACCTATCATAAATCATAACAAGCTGAAAATTCTGCAACACATGTGTAAGGGACTGTATATTGGTGAAACTGGAGGAGGAATTCTTGGAATACAGCCTGAAACCTATTAATGTAGCTGAGATACGAAACTTTATTCATTGAGTATTTGAAAATGCAAGATATTCAATGGATAATATTTATGGACTATTTTAATAAGATAACAGTTTTATTTTTATATTTGTCCATGATTTTTTGACATTTTATTTTGTAATATCCATGTTCGACTTTAGTTACTATCATGTTTTCTTTAACTGATACTTTTGTATTTTTTTTCATTGCCTTGTAGGCAATTGCATTGCCTCCTATTGCAAAGTGGCCTTATCAGAATGGCTTCACCTTAAACACTTGGTTTCGTATGGATCCATTAAATAACATTAATGTTGATAAGGATAAACCTTATCTTTATTGGTAAGTAATATATTTAGTTCTTTTGTTTTCAGTATTTCAAGTTTGTAAATATATAACATAGTGTCAAGGCAACATATATTAAATAATATAACAGTATGTTAAAATGATCAAGACACAAGTCAATTTTACTTGCCTCACAAACCCCCCCAACTCCAGTTTAAGAGTTGGGTTGCAGACCTTTGTCCAGTCTGTCAGTACAGGTTGGTTGCAGGGTTCTTAGTGAGGAAGCTGGTTCCCATCAAGGAGAAGCCACGTTCCTACCTGATTTCATTCACTTTGCCTTTTTACTTACTTTGTTCTGTGAGCATAATTGAGATATTAATAATAACCATGTAAGAAATTATAATCAGATAAGATTATTTGGTAGCTAACCAACAGAATGGGTTGCTGAACCCAGCGATGGACTGAAAGTTTGGTAATTTCAGTCTTCCAATAACGCACAACAGTAAGAACACCAAACTATGTACTAGATATTGTAAGTGCTTACATGTTTTAACTCATTTAATATTTGCAGTGCTTTGAAATAAGACTGTCTGAATTTAAGTCCTGTATTCACTTACTGTTTATCTTGTGCTTTGGTGTCTTCAGCTGTAAAATAAAGATAATAGTAGTACCTATCACATAGAATTTAATGAAAGAGTAATATTTAAAGTGCTTTTTATACAATGACTGGCTCTGAAACGTGAGCATGAAATGTGATCTCTTTAAGAGCTCGTAAGCTGTATTACAAAAGATCATGTATGGATAGTAATGAGAGAGAGTTTTAAACAAACATCCGGATTTTCAAACATAAATGGGGTTAACTTCAGAATGGTCATTGTGAGAGAGCGTACATTTATTTCAATAATACTGTTATTTTTCAAAGCATTTATAATTTTTTATATTGCGATTGAATTCACAGGTAGGGAGAGTTCTCCTCTGGAAGAAAATAGCTATTTCACAGTCACATCATTTTTTTCAGCTAAAAATAAAAATGTACTCCTTTGCTTGATATTTTTGAAAGTTGGCTCTGGCATTATTATTATTTTTATTAGTATTAGTATTATTTTATAATTTTTAAGCTATTTTCAAAGGTATAGTCAAATTAGAGAACAAGTCGTTTTTGAAAACATTAACTGTGTAACTGTATTTGCTAGTTCCAGATAGTCCTTGAAGGTAGTTGCAATCTACTTGGTAGGCTTTTGTGGGCCATTCATTTGTTTTTATGTATTTGTGCTGTTTTAAATTGAAATTTTAAAGCATTCTGCAATATTCTGTTTCTCCAATTTAAATTCCTTCTTTTAGTTTTCTAAACCTTTTATGTTTTAGTCTTTATTTGGTACACACCAATACTCTCTATAGGGAAATACATTTTATTTTTATAATGTTCTATGTTATTTGTGTAATAATAATAATCTTTAAATATAGAGTTCTTTGTATCAGAGGATATTATAGTATTCTCAGTTTTCTTTATAGTTTTCGTACTAGCAAAGGAGTTGGCTACTCTGCGCATTTTGTTGGCAACTGTCTAATTGTCACATCACTG
This sequence comes from Eonycteris spelaea, assembly GCA_003508835.1. Classification (NCBI taxonomy): domain Eukaryota; kingdom Metazoa; phylum Chordata; class Mammalia; order Chiroptera; family Pteropodidae; genus Eonycteris; species Eonycteris spelaea. Next base: position 1,952,581 of record PUFA01000189.1, read on the forward strand.
AAGTCCAAAGGAAAAGGTTTTCAGCACTGTGTGAAATATGATTTTCAACCACGCAAGGTAGGTATATGTATTATTTTAATCGAAAATGACACAATTCACCATTCCCACTGTCTTAAAACTCACTTATTATGACTTATGTAATATTCTTTTTTTACCGGGTTTCTTATGACTCCTAATACTTTCCCCTGCTCCTTGTCTGCATTCTCTTAATACTTTTATGTCTAACTTTTTGACATAAAAAGATCAGGCTCCTGACCTTTTGCATTGTCTTGTCTCTCTCATTATCTCACTCTCTGTGATCTATTCTGTGTGATCTATTCATCTTTCAGTAAATATTTACAGTAGCCCCCTTTCCACAGTTTTGCTTTCTGTGGTTTCAGTTACCTGGAGTCACTGTGATCCAAAAAGATTAAATGGAAAATTCCAGAAATAAGCATTTTGTGAGTTTTAAATTGCGCATAATTGTGAGTAGTGTGATCAAATCTCCTTTCTTCCTGCTCTGTCCTACCTGGGAGGAGAGTCATCTCTTTGTCCAGGGTATCTGCCCTATATGGACCACCTTCGTTTAGTCACCTAGAAGCCATCTTATTTATCTGATTGGTTATGGGCAGGGGTAGGGGGGTGGGGAGAGTTGGAGGGAGGGAAGGGGAGAGAAGAGGAAGGGGAAAGGGGGGAGAAGGGAAGAGAGAGACACCATATTCACATAACTTTTATTAGAGCATACTGTTGCAATTGCTCTATTTTATTATTAGTTATTGTTGCTAATCTCTTACTATGACTAATTTCTGTTATACTTTATCATAAGTATATGTGTCTAGGTAAAAACATGGATAGCAAAAAACAGCATATATATGTAGTTTGGTACTCTCCAAGGTTTCAGGCATCTACTGAGGGTCTTGGAACACATCCCTCTCAGGAAAGGGTGGACCACTGTATTTAATATTTACTGAGTACCAGACAGTGATGTGGGCACTGGGGATATGATAGTGAGCAAAACAGGCATCCTGCTTTTGTGTAGCTTATATTTTTTTTGGTAATTTTTATCCAGTTTCATGATAGCTTTGCACTCTTTTTCTTATATGCAGAGCTGTATTCTTATGTTCTTATCTGCCTGTGAGATATTGCCATGTGGATGTCTCTCCTGTTGGTCAACCTTAGACTATGTAACATTGAATTGATGATCTGCAGTCCTATATCCATTCATGTTCTTAATTCCCCTGTTTTGATTAAGAGGCCTACCCTCTTCATAATAGTGGAGACTTAAGTCAGCTTTGTTCTTCATCCCCTTTTTGATTTTTATATCAGTTCAGTTTTCATGTCATGTACTTTGTATCTCTGTAATATGTTTTTTCCCCCCAATTTTTCACCTGCTGCTTAAATTCTTCATATTATTCTCCCCTTACCTTGGATCTTTTGTCTCTTCTTCTGAACTATTTTACTTGTACACTAATATTTGATTTATATTCCTGCTCATATTATTTCACCACTCGAACCAATGATCTTCATCTCCCTAACTACAAAATAAAAATTTTAGCTTAGTCTTCCATGATTTGGATTTTATTTTCAGCTTTTTACATATACCCTTTATTCTGGCAACACTGAGCTTATATATGTCTCACTTTATAATTTGCCTTTTCAAACGTTCAGTTGCTGAAGGTATACTTGTTCAGGTATCTGTAAATCCTTTGTAGTTTTTTATATTTTAGAAAAATATTTCTATATTTTCTGCTTTAGGCTATTAACTTCAAAGAGACTAAGTTTTAGATTCATAAATTTTTAGTCTTTAAACCCTTTTGTATTGAAATGGACACTAAAAATGCTTAGTAACTGTAAAATGAGAACTAAATGTAAACTTATTTCTTTATTCTTAATCATACATTATTAATTTAAAAATGCATAATTTTTCCTGGATTTATAGTTAGTCTATATCTTGGAAGTGAAACCAGCCAAAATCCTACTATAAATGTTAAAATGTTGTTCCTTTCACAGATCTCTGTTGACCATGCAACCCAAAGTAAAGGCTATGTTGTTATTTCTCATTTTACACCCTTCTTTTTTGCACACAGTAGTCATCATGATTTTTATCTCTATATTTGTTTACTTGTCTAATGTAGATCTCTTTCACTACACCATAAATTTTTCAGGAACGCTGGACTTATGGTCAGTGTTGTCAGACCTGGGTATTTGCAGTGCCTGGCACAATATAAATGATATTGAATGAATGAACACAAATATAATTTCATTTCCAGTGATTTGGATCTTGGTTTAGTGGAAGGAGTACCAGGATTCAAGGGGTTCTAGCTCTGTCTCATGAATTTATTCTTTGTGAGTCACTTCTGCAAAACGAGAAATGGGAGAGTAACTTGTAATGGTAATAGATGACTGTTAATATTCTTTCAAGCATTTTTTGTAGTGTGTTATGAATGCTATGATTGCTTTTTATACAATAAAAACTAAACATTACTTATTGATATTTCTAATTTTTTTCATTACAGTGGTACATGATCAGCATTGTCCACATTTATAATCGATGGAGGAAGTGAAATTCGGTGTTATGTCAATGGACAGCTGGTATCCTATGGTGATATGGCTTGGCATGTTAACACAAATGATGTAAGTTTTATTTTTATTTGTGTTTTAATATATTTGAGTATATATCACTTTATAACATGAATTAAAGAATAAAATAGTTTGGTAGAAACTTAATAGTTCTACTTTGAAAAAAATTTTTTCTATTATGTGAATTTTAAGTCTTAAATTTAATGTAATTAAATTGCTAAAAGATATGATTAGTGATACAAAAAAAGTTGTTTGGCTGACTTATAAAGTGTTAGATGGATGGCATCATTTGGTGATGATTGTTTGTTTGACTTTGTAATGCCTGCCCATGTAAGAGGTAGAAGTGATCTTCTTTGTGTCCTTGACTTAGTGTGGAGCAGTAGAGAACATGTCCATCGTGGAGAAATTAGAGTTGAGTTTTAAAAATTAGGCCCTACATGTTTATGGTTAAAAATTGGTATAATTTTCTCTAATTCAGATGAATCTTTCTATATATGGACAATTATAAATCATTAGAGGTTTTATATCTGTTTTACTATTGTAAATAAATAATTATAAGCCCTTTTACCTTTAACTGTGAATTTTAGAACGTTATCAAGTGATTATTGAGTAAATAGCTATTGTTTTTTGCTTACCCATAAATATAAAACATTTAACTGGATTATTTTTCCTAAAAATCTTTAGATAGCTTTATTATTTAAATACTCCATAAAGTCCTAATTTATGCTTACTTCTGTTATTGTTGTGCTTTAAGGTATTTATGAAAATGAAGGCAGATGTCTGTAAATATTGTCATTGACTTTTTTATGACTTTTTAAAATAGAGCTATGACAAGTGCTTTCTTGGATCTTCTGAAACTGCTGATGCAAATAGGGTTTTCTGTGTCAACTTGGTGCCGTGTTATTGTATTCAGTGAAGCGCTCAACCCTGCACAGATATTGCAATTCATCAGTTAGGACCTGGATATAAGGTAGTAAGAACTATCTATTAGAATTCTGTGGGAAGTTTTATGTAATATAATATTATACATAGTCTTCAGTGTGGTTTAAAACTAATCTCCATTTTTTTGGAACTCAGCTGTTTTTATAATGTTTATTTTGTTTCAAAGGTGCTTTTTCCCTTTTTAACTATTTTCTTTTCCTAAACTTTTTTGATTATATGTTTTCTGTTGTCGAAGTCATGGCTTTATTTATATAATTTTGAAATAATAAATTTTATAAAACCATATTTGTAATATATTTGAAATCTGAAATTTAAAATTATATAACGAACAAATAAAATGACTGTTATTTTTCTAATTGGAGGTAAGTTGGAAAGAATAGTTAAAGATTTAGAAGGAAAATGGCGTAAAATAGCTCATATGCCTGAGTTTATTCAGTTTTAGCTTCTATTTTTTTCTTGTTCTTTGCAATAGGTGAGAAAGTGGGTATAGTAGGAGTATCCTGATTTTGCAAAATTAATTATTTAATATGATTTATCATAGTCTCCCTTCTTTTCAACTTTTAAAATGAAAACTTATTTAGGCAAGATATTGCATTTACATATTTGAATCAATTTTTAATGTGGTAGAGAAATATATGAGTTTTATTAAAATCACATTGTGAATAGTGATATCTCAAAATTGTTTAGAGCTGAGAAAGAATTATACAGTATATGTCAAAGTGTTTAATTCTCAAGAAGTACGTGTCTTGCATGGAAGAGCTGTTTTTTAAAACCTAGTATTTAAATAGTGTGAAGTTTGTATTACGGAACTGGATTACTAGACATTAAAATATTTCTGCTTTGACTTTGTATTTTTGCAGTAATATTTCTGTTTTTAATTTTATATTTCAATTGGACATATAAATGACAGTTTGAATTTACCCTTATGAAAAGAAAGAGCACTGTTTTCAGTAATCTTAACAATCAAAATAATGTTGAATGACAATAATGCTGTCATTTTAAAGTCCAGGTGACAGTACTTGCTACCCTTTTTCCATACGGTTTTATTTGTTTCAGTATCCTTAGAAATGAGTTTTACTTTATGTTTTCTCTCATGGGTCCATTTGCTAGGTTTGGGTCCTAGTTCTGCTGTGTGCTGGCTTTGCATCAGAATGTGTCTGTAATTCAGATTTTTGGATTACTGTGCAGTCTGCCTTCCTTGCCTGCTTTTTTTTTTTTTTTTTTTTTTTTGCCATGTTCTAGAAAATATTTGCAATGGTTTTCTTCAGGCACTAACAGAATATTAAGTAGAGTGACAACCAAATCAAATAAATGTAAATAAAGGTAGAAAATCAAATAAATACAGATATACAGACCATAAATCCAGTGTGAGTGCCGTAGTGCTATAGAGAAATTTCAGAGTTTATGGACGCTTCCTGGCAGCGAAAAGGAAAAGGGGCTAAATATAAACAGTTATGTAATTCTCCCATTGAGAAAGTAGCAAACATTGTCCTGAACCACTTTGCATACTTTTTATATGGCTCTTTCTGATCACATTCTTTTATACCAACAGTGAAAATGAGTAGTAACTCTGTGCCACTATGTTCTCTATGCAAGCACTCATGTGGGACGGAACGTATCTCCAGCATCCTAACAAATGATAGAGTACCTATGCCAAAGTCAGAACTTTTAAAAGAAAAGGCCGCTAAATTTTGGACATTATATGAAAAACTATTAAGTTTTGAAAAGTTCCCAGCCTTTCAAGGGTCTCTTGCTGTTAATGGAAGTTCACTGCAAATCCATGGGTGCATATGCATTTTCTCAATTCGTAAATACTAAAAGTATAATTACTACTAGGAAAGAGCACTGTAAAAATTTGTGACATTGACAATTTTTTTTTTAGAAATTCAAAGAATGAAGGGAAGGAGGAAATGATGCAAATTAAGTTTAGATCGTGTTATGACAGAAAAAGGCTAAGGTGATTCATACACTATAGTCTAAATTTTCTTGGTAAAGTGGGAGGCATAGTCATTTCCTATGAGTCAAGAGGTAGAGAGCTGCTGTGGAATTTTTAAGGTGTGTAGGATATAATAATTAGTTGACATTGGATTTAAATCATAAATGAAGCTTAAATTATTAATTGTGTAAAAATAGAATTTGTTATTTGTTGCCTCAAATTAAATGGAATTTTCTGTAACTGTAATGGTCAGGCAGTATTTTCTATGATTCTGAGCTTAATGTATATAGCTTGTCAACATCTGGGGTAGAAGTAAATAGAATAAATTAACCCCCCCCACCCCCCAAATCAAACTATATATACTACGGAGCCTGTCTCAAGTGATTTTGACCTGTTGCTCATTAGGGTGCTATGTAATTTTCTTTCTATGGAATGTCTGGTTTTGAGCAGTGTAGCTTGTCAGTGAATATTTCATACTTGGTTATTTTTAATTAATAGTAAATAAGGGAGGGTATATCTAGTCAGTTAAATACACTATTAGGTTTGAAAATAATTTGTAAAATCCAGAATTTCTTACTATAACTTTCTTTGGTATAGTAAACTTTACCATGAGTAATTAAGTTTATTGTAGCGCTCGGTGTGATTGGGTAATGGGATGTCTGTAAATTTATGATTTCTTACATATAAAGTGGCCTTTTGACATAAGCTTGAAACAGATTTTAACAAATAACCTCATATAGCAAGTCTTCATTGGTAGATATTTTAATCTTTAGCTTTGTGTTCTCTCTTCCATTCAGGAAAATAATAGCATAAGGATTTTTTTTCTCAGTTTATTACATTATGACAAAGGCTTAACTGATAAGAGAAAATATATAAAACAACCTCCAAAATTAAAAATCACTTTGGAGGGTTTTCAGTACTTGTTTGGAAGGGCGAGCTCCTAACAAAGTGACCTTTCCACAAATAACCTCTTAGAACCTCTGGACATCATACAGAAAACACCTGCCCAAGGGCTCTGCAGGTTTTAGAGGGGCGTCAGACTGTGGAACAGGTTGCCAGCCTGGGCTGAGTTTCCTGCTTTTGACTTTGATAGAAAACTCTCCTGCCAGAAAAATTAGGGTAAAAAGCAGTGGGAGACCAGCACTACATGGCAATAAATGAGCAACCTCAGAAAAGAGACAGCCAGAAAAGGGTTTGAATTTTGTATTAAAAAAATTTAAACCTAACTCTCTGGCTAATCCCTGAAACCATATATAATCTTGACAAACTGTTACCAGATTGTAACTAAGCCTTTAAGAATTGCATACCACATCTGAGACACCACACATAAGAGACATGGCAGTCTATAATTTTATCTAAACCAGAAAATGACTGCCCCAAACAAATACTTTCAGAGCAATACAGTCTCCACAGAATAATATTCACAACATCCAGCATATAATCCCAAATTACTCATCCCATGAAGAGCTAGGAAAACGTGACTTAATAGAAGAGAAAATTAGCTCATACCAACTTCGAGATAAACCAAAATCATGGAATTATCACACTAGGATTTTTTGGAAGCTATTATAACTAGTGAGGCTCAAAAAAAATTGATTGTAATGAATCAAAAGATGGGAATTACCCACAAAATTTTAAAAAATCAATCGTAAATTTTATAACAAACATCTGAAGTAAAAAATCCATTGTATGGGCATATTCGCAGAATGGATATGATAGATACAGAAATCTGAATACAGATGAATAGAAACATTAGAAGAGAGAAAAAGATTAGAGGGAACAGAACAAAACTGCATAGACGTATGAGGCAATTTTGAAATCTAGTATGAAAACCAGTAATCAAAGGGCAAGAGAAAATATTAGAAGAAATAATGGTAGGAACTTCCCAAATTTCGTAAAATACTGACTTTTATAGATTGAAGGAACTCAGGGAAGTCTAAGCAAAGTAAATTCAAAGAGAACTACAGTAGGCATATTATATTAAAACTGCATAAATCCAAAGGAAAATCTTGAAAGCAAAACTGGACATAAATATGAGAAAGAATGACTTGGGTAACTGCAGTCTCATCAGAAATCAAGGAACCCACAGGGCTGGAGCAAAACCTGTCCCCCCAGAATTCTTCAGTGAAAATATTCTTTAAGCCTTATAAAAAAAGTTAAGGTAATTCGATGGTACCAGGTATACTCTATACACTCAAGAAAGAAATTGGATCATTAGAAATAAATGAGCACTATTAAGAATGATAAATATATGGGTAGGATAGAATATCTGTTCTCTTATTTTCATTAAAATATATACAGCTGATTAGAGCAAAAAATTATGACACTGTCTTTTTTTCTTATTTTGGTTTGTAATGTATAGGATCCTAACAGAAGGTTCTAGGGAGGAGATATTAATGTGAAGTTTTCATGTTTTTCAAAGTGTCTGGGTTATAATGATATTAACCGAAATGTAGTAGTCAAAATGAAATGAACAAATTCAAAGTCATGTATCTTTTCTTGAAATAAGTATTTGGTATTTAATTTCCCTACAGCTTATTCTGTAGACCTCTTTTTCAAATCAAAGATACCTCATATTCAGCATATTCAAAAATTCAACAATTCAAATATACTAATAGAAAGGGAAAACAAAATTAATGCAAATTAATTAATGGAGACAAGGTAAACTCTGAGTAAGAAGCATTCACTCATTCAGCCATTCATTCTTTTAATAAATATTTATTACTGAATGTTGTTTATTGGCACTGTTGTTCTAGGTTTTTTAGGTGCTAGGTACAACAGTGAACAAAATGATAAAACGGTGTCTGTTTTTACTGGGGTGAGGAAGATGTACCTTATCAAGGGAGGAGACAGGCAGTAACAACACAAAATACAAACAAAATACATAGCGAGCTAGATAGTGGTAAGAACTGTGGGAAAAACAAAGCAGGCGCAAAAGAGGGGAAGTGGTGGACTGCAGTTTGAATAGAGTCATTGGGGGAGATTTCACTGTAGACCCCTGGGAGGCGAAGTTGGTGCCAGCTGCGCTGCTTGGGGGAGAGCTTTCAGGGCAGATGGGAGAGCAAGTGTGGACGCAGTAGTAGGACTTCACTGCGCAGGAAGATCACTGATGTTGTTTCCCTGGGACTAGGTTAGAGGGAGCAAGGGTGAGAGTTGTGTGACATGAATTCGGAGATCAACTGAGGCTTGCAGGTGATTGTTGTGACTTTGATTTTTGCTCCTGAGTGCCTGAGGGAGCCTTTGGAGAGTCTTGAGTGGCTTGGTGTGACGGCGGCTTTAAAAGTATCGCTCTGGCTGCTGTGTTAAATAGGGGACCAAGTGGAAATAGGAGACTAGTTAGGAGGCTATTGCAGTTTTTCAGGTTAAAGCTGGTGGTAGCTTAACGAGGCTAATAACAGTAGAAAATAATGGGACTTGGTTAGACTTTAATAAAGCATACCAAAAACGAAACTCTTCAAGTGGTCAGCTTTTGGATATATTTTGGAGGTAAAGCCAGTAGGGATTTGTCATTGTGGGGGTTGGGGGTGGGAGAGGTAAATGCATGAGAATTCAAAGGTGACCCAGTTTTTTTGAGCTTGTCCTACTGAATTGATGAACTTGTCATTTACTGAGATCGGCAAAAATTGGAAGGAGTAAGTTTTGGCCAAGAGTTTAGATTTGTACGAATTAAATTTGAGATGCCATTTGACATCTAAATAGCGAAGTGAGTTAAGTCTGGAGTTTAGGGGAGAAGCCTGTGCTGGAAATGGAAATTCAGCATTGGCAGGTTAGAGACAGGATTTAAAACCACAAGAGTACCAATGAAGGGAGTTCAGAGGTGAAAGATGACTGAGTAGTGGTGAGTCTTTGGGAAAGCCAGTTTGGAGGTTGTGAGGATGAGGAGGACCCAGCAAGAGGAGAATTAGAAGAGCCATGGAGTAAGGTGTCCTGGAAGTGTCTAAAGGAAGAGAAAATAACTGTAAAATGCTGCTGATGAGTAAATCGAGGACTGAGAAATGGCTGTTGGATTTTGCAGCATGAAGGTCATGGGTGATCTTGATTATCACACTGTTTACAGTTAGTTGAAGTGTGGAAAAAATCTTTTATTTAATGAAGATAGTTAGTGTCCTTTCAGAATTCAAAGAGAAGTATTAAATTATGATTGAAAGTACAATTTAGTTTTGCTTGCTTCATTCTAGTACATTTCATGCCAAAACATTCTCTTTTTTTTGTGTGTGATATTTCTTCACTTTGTTTCCATCATTTTTCTCTTTTGAGGAACTGTTTACATGTAGTTGTTTTTTTCTGGTTTCCTAATTATCTGTTTTTACTATATTATACATGTATTTATACCTAATAGATTTGCAAATAAAAATTTCATAGAAACACAAACCTCTTGAGTAGTATGTACTTATGTGCACATGAAATATAGTTATGTAAACTTTCTCTGCAAAATAGGGAAGCTTTATTTTTAAACTATCATATTTAATGATTTTTTATTTTAGCCAGTATTTTTGGAAGATATACACATATTCAAACTGTGCTGCCACTTTTTGTTAGTTGCATTTCTTTTAGAAATGCACAGGGGTCAGTTTTTAAGTGACACAAGGAAACAGTTCTCGTTAGGGCTATACAATATAATTTTTATGAAAGAGGATTTTTTTTTCTAAATCTAGCAGTTTTGCTAGATGTGTCTTGGTCAGCCTGAGTTGATGGTATGCAATTTCAGTGCATTGTTTTGTATCTTTTTATATTTTGAGCAATTTTTCTTATGCTGTTTAGTATGTGTTCCATTTCCTTGCTTTGGTTTTCTTCAGAGACTTGACTCTACATGTTTGATTTACTTCATCTTTCATATTTGTTATTTTCTCTTAAATTTTTATCTCTTTATTTCTCATTTTTAAATTTAAAAATAAAAGGAAACTTACAGAAAAATTACAGTCATAGTAGTAAGCAATTTTTTCCTGGACCGTTTGAGAGTAGATGATGCCATGATGATCCATCCTCCCTGAATACTGTGTTCCTACCAACAAGAACATTCTGTTGCCTAGTTATTAACACCAGTGCGTTACTACCGTCTATTTCCCCTGGAGATTTTGCTAATTGTCCATAAAGATCCACTCCACTGTATGACAGTACAGTGTATCTGTAGTCTGCTCAGTCTTTCTTCAGTTCCCATGTGGAAGCCCTCTTCACCGGAAGCAGGCATTAGTGTCCTTTGCTGGCCACTGACCACCTCCCATCCCTCACGATGCCCTCTTAACCCTTTATCTGCTCCAGTTCCCCATCCTGGGCTGGGCCCTCAAACTGGCCCCCTCTCTCCTGCCCCGTCGTCTTCATCTTTCGGGCAACCCTCTTGTGTAGAGGCCGTGTATTCTGCGACACCCCATACTGGGTAGTCCACCTAGCTACATGTGCTCCCTGTCCTGTCCTGCTTGTGTCCTTCCAGCCCTCGGCTGTCTGTCTCCCTGTATCAGTGTGCTCCTCACCTTCCTCGGGCTGCAACAGCTTGTGACAGCAGCTTTCCTACGAGTGCCCTGCTCACCCCACTCAGGCTCCAACATGCCGAGCAGCATTCTAAATGCATGGCTTTCAGTTCCCACTGTACATCCAGCTCCCTCACTGGGCTCCCTCTCGGGCCAATGCCCTTCTCATCCTGTGTGGGCTCTGACTCCCACACAGGGAAGCCCCGCCTGTGACCATCTGAACACCCTCCTTACCTCACACGTGCATCGAAACCGTACACCAGTCTACAACCCACTCCTAACTTAACTAGTTAGAATTCTGACATCCTGAACTGGGTAGGTCTGCCATGCTCATGCTCTGACATCCTGCAGCAAGTTGCCCTTCTTTCATGAAGCCCTTTGCCCCGATTCTAGTGTGACGGCCCTTGTCATCCTCCTCATCTTTGACACCTCCAGCTAAAGAGCTCTCCTATGTGGTTGCTCTCTCTCCCTTGCAAAGATGCCCTACTCAGCGTGCTCGTTCTCTCTCCCAGGCCAGCTGGCCCTGCTGGGCGGACACCCTCCTCACCTCTCTAGGGTTTTGACATCATGTTTCTTGTCTGAATGGATGAGCTTCTCACTCAGTTCAGGGCCCTTCCACCCTTCTGGCCAGCGCAGCTTTTCCCCTCTACCCTGACAGAGGGCACCAGCCTTGCTTAGCCACACCTGGGAGCTTTATGAGTTTTCAGGAAGTCATTAGGAGGAGGAAAACAGCTTCCTTTCTTTGTTTTGTTTGTTTAACAGCATTATTGTGATACAATTTACATATGTTCATTTCACCCATTTAAAGTATAAAATCCAGTGTTTTTTAGTATATTCACAAATATATGTAGTTATGAGCATTGTGAATTTTAGAACATTTCATCACCTCAAAAAAGAAACCTACACACTCTAGCTGTCACCTCTCTATTTTTCCATTTCCTATCCGGTCTTAAGCTATTACTGATTTACTCTCTGTCTTCATAGATTTATGTATTCTGGATATTTCATATAAATTTTGAAATTGGGAAATGTGAGTTTTACACATTTGTTCTTTCTCAATTTTTTTGGTCTGTGCTGAGTCGTTTTAATTTTCACATGGTTTTTAGAATCAGCTTGTCAGTTTTTGCCAAGACAAACCACAACATCAACCAAAAACTCAGCTGGAATTTTGTTAAGAGATTGTGTTGAATCTGTAGATCAATTTGGGAAGTATTGCCATTTTCACAATATTATGCCTTCTAATCCATGAACACAGGATACCTTTACATTTATTTGGGTCTTCATAATTTCTTTCAAAGATATTTTGTACTTTTTGCCATAAGCCTACTGCTAGAATTCTTGAGCTTTTGTTAAATTTATTCTATAGCATTTTATTACTTTTGATGATTTGTGAATGTATTTTTATATCTCATGTTGAGATTTTCTTTGCTAGTATATAGAAATACAGTTGATCTTTGTGTATTGATTCTATATCCTGCAATCTTGCTGAACTTATTGGACTACTAGTTTTTTGTTTTTTGTTTTGGTGGATTCATTAAGATTTTCTCTATATAAAGATTATATTATCTGCAAAGAGAGATTATTTTACTTTTTTTTATCTGAATGCTTTTTATTCCTTTCTCTTGCCTAATTTCCCAAGCTCAGTATAATATTGAACAGAAGTGAATAGTGCAGCTATCCTTGTCTTGTTACTGATCTTTGAGAGAAAGCTTTCAGTCTTTGGCATTAAATATGGTGTTAGCCGTGGGTTTATCATAGATGCTTTTTATAAGATGTAGTAGTTTCATTCTATTCCTGCTTTGTTGAATGCTTTTTATCATAAAAGCATGTTGGATTTTGTCAAATGCCTTTCTTCCATTTATTAAGGTGATCATTTATTGAGATGATAATATGTTAATGTAGGTACAGATTTATCAATTCAGTTGATCTTTTCACAGAACCAGCTTTTAGTTTTATTGTTATTTTCTATTGTTTTTCTTTTTATCTTTCATTAATTTCTCCTGTAATTCTTCTCATTTTCTTTCTTCTGATTGACTTATGTTTCGTTTGTTCTTTTATTATCCACTATAACTAGGTAGAAAATTTGGTTGTTGATTTGATGTCTTTTTTTATTGTAAGCATTTACAGTGGTAAATTTCCCTCCTAAGCGCTAATTTCTCTGGTTATGTTTTGGTCTTTGTCACATTATTTTCATTCATTTCAAAATGTTTTATAATTTCCTTTTTGATTTTTTTCTTTGACACATTGGTTAAAAATTTAGTAATATTTTGTTTATTTCCCCAATATTTTTTAATTCCCCAAATTTCTTTCTATTACTGATTTCTAAATTCATTTCATTTTGGTCAGAGACTATACTTTGTATTATATCTATCCTTGTAAATTTAGTCAGGTTTGTTTAATGGCCTAACATTGCTTTATCCAGAAGAATGTTTCATGTACATGTAAGAATTATGTGTATTTTTCTGTCATTGGGCGGAATGTTGTTGAGATGTCTTTAATCAGTTTATAGTGTTTATTCACATCTTCTATTTCTTTGTTGACTTATAGCTAGTTGTTTATTTACTACCAAAAGTTGGATTTTGACTCCTTTGACTATTATTAAATTGTCTGTTTCTCCCTTCATTTCTGTCAGGTGCTCTGTTGTTAGGGGCACACATGTTTTGATTATTATAACTTCCTGATGGATTGACTTTCTTATTTTTAAATGCCACTTTTTAGTAAGATATTTTGTTTTAAAGTCTATTTTGTCTGATATTGTTTCTTGTGGTTTCTTGAGAGTTTCCCCCTTCCTTTTAGTTTAAATCTATTTTTGACTTTAAATCTAAAGTATGTCTTCTGTAGACAGTATATTGAATCCTATTTCATTTTTCAGTCTAATGATCTCTGCCTTTTTGAGTGCATTGTTTATTCACCTTTAGTATTATTGATATAGTTGAGTTTATATCTGTCATTTTATTTTTTGTAACCTATAAGCTTCATGTCCTTTTTATTACTTTATTCCTTATTGCTTTCTTTGGAATTAAGTGAATGTTTTCTAATGTAGCAATTTCATTTCTTTAATGATTTTTTTTTTGCTCTCTTTTTTGACTTATTTACTTAATAGTTGCCCTAAGGCTTACCATATTTTAACTTATAAAAATCAGCTTCACATTTATACAAACTTAATTCTATTGAGACATAGACGTATTACTTCTCTGTTATTCTATTGTTTTTCTTCTTTTTGTGATAGTGTTACACATAGTATGTCTATACATTTTACAAACCCAACCTTACATTGTTATAATTATTACTTTATTTAATTGTACATCTTTTAAGGAAGGTGAGAGAAGAAAGAATATCCAATATATGTTTATAGCTTTTGTTACATTAACCTTACTTATCACTTAAGCATCTCTTTGTTTAGTTACTGCCTGGCATCATTTCCTTAGCTGAATATAAAGCTTTCCCGTTTACCTCTTTTATGTTGTTACTAGAAGATAATTTCATTTCTGTTTGTTGTAGGCAAAACCATATGTTGTATGCATATTATTTTATACAATTGCTTTAAAATCAGTTAAAAGTAAAAAGAATAAATATGTATTTATACCACCTTTTATAATCATGTAATTACTGTGCTCTTTGTTTTTTTCTGTGGGTTCAAATTACTGTTTGAGTCATTTAACTTTTAATTTGAAGGACTTCCTCTCTTGTTTCTTAGAAGGTGAGTTAACTAGCAACAATTATCACAGCTTTTATTCATTTGGGAATATATTTTGTGAAAGATTGCTGGGTATAAATTCTTGGTTGTAAAGTTCTTTGTTTTTGAGTATTTTGAATATTTTATTCTCTTGTGTTCTTTGCCTCCAGTTTTGGTCAGATGATAAGACTGCTATTGATTTTATTAATGCTCCCTTTTAAGTGAAGTCATTTTTCTTATGCTGCTTTTAAGACTTTCTCCTTGTCTTCTGCTTTCAGCATTTTTACTGTTATTTTTTTTTTATTGTAAATTTCTTTGCTTTTATCCTTCTTTGAGTTAATGGGCTTCCTGAATGTGTAAATTAATATTTGTTGATAAATTGGGAAGTTATCAGCTATTAAGTTTTTGAATATTTTTCTCTTCTCTACTTTTGATATTATCATTCTTTATATGTTAGTACACTTAATTGTTTCCCATATTTCTCTGGAGCTCTGATCATTTTTCTTTACTCTTTTCTCTCTCTGGTTTTTGGACTATATCGCCTATCAACTTATCTTCATGATTGCTATTTTTTTTCTTTTGCTTGGTCAAAATCTGCTGAGTTCCTCTAGAGAATTTTTCAAAGCAGTTATACTTTCCAACTCCAGCATTTCCATTTGGATTGTTTCTATAGAGGCTCTGTTAATTGATAATCTGTATTTAATAAGATATTGTCATCATACCTGTATTTATTTCTCTAATTATGGTTTCCTTTTGTTCTTTGAACATACTTTTAATGGCCACTTTGAAATGTTTTTCTGTTAAGTCTCACATGTTTTCCTCACTAGCAGTGTCTGCTGCCTGTTTTCTTCTGCTCCCCAAATATGGATCATATTTTCTTTTTTCTTTTAAAAAGTTATAAAAATTGATTGAAGTATACTTTACATATCATATAATTCACTTAATTTAAGTGTACAAGTTTATTTTAAGTAAACTTAGAGAATTGTGCAAACATCACTGCAGTCCAGTCTCACCCCAGGAAGTTCTCTCATGCCTGTTGGCTGGCACTCCTTATTCTCATCCTTGCCCATCTCATACCATTTTATCTAACAGTTTTCCTTCTGAAAGGCCTTATAAAAAGAATAACCCAGTAGAGATTGATGTTCACAAATATGCTTGCTATAGCTTGATATACAATTTTGAAGACTCGGAAACGACCTAAATATCACAGATGGGATAAAGAGAAGAAAATTATTGTATTTACATAATGGGTTATATATTTGTAGTCATTTAAATTGCATTATATATATTTTAAACTTAAAAGTGTTAGAGCTAATTAATTATGAGGTGAGGTTATTTTGCTCCTACAAGCTAAAGAAAGGAATTAAAGCCTCTGTATCATGACCTGAAAAAAATCACCTTTTTTTTTTCAAATAAGAATAGGTTTTAACAGACATTTTATTTCCCTGAAAAGATTTTATTACTTCCAATACAATATAGTAAACATGGTCAATTCCATTGTAAAATATATAACATTTAATAGACATTTTATTTCCCTAAAAAGATTTTATTACTTCCAATATAATATAGTAAACATTGTCAATTCCATTGTAAGATGTATGAACAAATGAAAATAAAGGTTTTGTTCTGGACAATGAAATATATATAATGCAGATGTGGAGAAGCTAATTACAGTGTTTTAAAAACACATTTTATATTTTATTTTAATCATTATTTTTATAAAGCAGGTGTGCTGAATTCTTAAGCATCATAGTTATAATAATACTCCATTGGAAACAAAATCAAAAAATGGATAAGAAGAATCAATAAACTACTTCAGACATTGTTTTTGAAGGATAATCATGAGCCTAAGAGAGTGATACCTTTAGTGTTTTGTAGGACTTTTCACTTAAATTTATTGATGATTGTAAAAATAAATTATATTATTAACTGTTAGTACAAGACTTTCAGCTCAAAAAAATGTTATTGTTTGCAAGTTCAGTTGTAGAGCAGAGAACATTGGTGATTTCATATTTGTATTTAAGGGTGCTGTGTTTTTAAAATAGCCAACTCTTTTATACATACAAAAAAAAAAAAGGGCACAGTCTCTATGAAAAGAACCAAAGAAAAATATTTAAATAGGCTAAAAACGGAAAAGTGGTAGGTTTTAGCAGTAGTAGAAACAGGAATTTTATGATCGAATCGAGTCCAGATGGAAGGTCAAAATCAAGAAAGGCAAAATAGGGTAGTATATTTTTTAATCTTAAGAGTAAGGAATTTTATTCTAAATTCAGAATTTTCCCTGAATAAGGAAACGTCATTTAAAAGTTGTTTGAAAATGAATAGAGGAAACATATTAAAAGGATTCCATTAGGGTCAATTTCGTCATGCAGCTTTACAATTCAGAGAACATTTACTAAAACATTTCTATGTACAGAGCACTGTTATAGGCATTATGGAAGATGCAAACTATTAACTACCTTTAAGGATCTTGTAAGTAACCAAGAGAGCAGGGAGATAAAGAAAACCTAAAAAGTTAACTTGACTGAACTTATAATCATGATATAATCTGTGAACACTAAGCCCTTTGGTATCGTGGGGAAGGATTCTGATTGTAGGAACTAGAAAATTGTCCATAGAGAAGATAGCTTTAAAACCAGTTCAGTCAGGCACATGACGTTTCTAAGATTAGTTTTGAAGCTCATAAAGATGAAATGATTTTTTTTTTTTGGTAGGGAACAGTCTGCTTCCCTCAAAAACCTCCCATGAATTCAACCAAAAATGTTATGATTTTTTTTTTTTAAAGCCACTGGTACTCTAACTAGTTTCTTTTTTGTATAGGGATAATAATTTGCAAAAATCTTTAAAACCTGCTATCAGATTACAAAATTTCTTGCTTAATTAATTTAAAGACATTCAACCTGACTTCTGATTTTGTCCATGATGAAGTTGCTAGTACTGGATGTGACCTGCCACTGTCTGTTATTGGTTTCTGTTATGAGTTCGTTTTTTTGTTTGTGTGTTTGCTTTTTGAGTCTAGCTGTAAGTGAGATCTCATGGCATTTGTCTTCCTCTGCCTGACATCTTTCACTCAGCTTAATGCCTTCAAGGCTTCTCCATATGGTTGCAAATGGCAAGATTTCATTCTGTTTTCGGACTGAATAATATTCCGCTCTGTGTGTGTATGTGTCCAACATTTTTTATTTATCCATTCATCAGTGAACAGTCAAGTTGTGAGTTGTGTTTCCATGTTTTGGCTATTTAAAATAATGCTGCTCTGAACATGGAATTACATATATCTTTTCTCATTAGTGCTTTCATTTTCTTTGAGTGAATACTCAGAAGTTGAATTGCTGGATCATATGGTAATTCTATTTTAAATTTTTTAAGAAACATACTGTTGATAGTGCCTACACCAATTTACATTTACACCAACAGTGCACAAGGGATCCCTTTTCTTCACATCCTGTCTAACACTTGTTACTTCTTGTCTTTTTGATAATTGCTGTTCTCACAAATATGAGTTGGTATCTCATTGTGATTTCATTTATCTTCCTTGATAACTAGTGATATTGAGACTTCTTCATGTGCCTTTGGTTATTTGTCTGTCTTCTTCGAAAACATGTCTCTTCAGATCCTCTGCCAGTTTTTAAAACAGATAATTTTTTTTTTTGGCTCTTTTGTTGTATGAGGTCTTTCTATATTTTGACTATTAACCCTTTATCGAATATATGACTTGAAAATATTTTCTTGTATTTGGTGGGTTGCCTTTTCATTTTGTTGTTTAAAGTTCATAAGAAGGTTTTAGTTTGTTGTAGTATTGTTTATTTTTTCTTTTGTTACCTTTGCTTTTGGTTTCAAATCCCATCCTCCCACGAAAATCCTTAACTTAAGGTAGGTCTACTCACTAGAGCGCATGTTGCTCTTCCTCCAGATGTTCTTACCGTCGTCGCTTCTCTTAGTGTGGTATTATCAGCATAAGGAGGCAGCACACCTCTACTTGATGAGACTCCGACTTATTCCTGGCTCCTCCAACTCTTTTTGTCTCTCCTCCTCATTTGGTCTGTTTCTCCAGTGTCTTAATGTCCTCTATACTCCTCCCCCACCAGTTCCCTCAGTTGTATAATTTTATTTCTGCAAATTAGCTCATATATTTTACTCCTTCAAAATAATTCTGTTTTTGAGCAGTGCTCTGTAGCGTTGTCAAAAATTTAACATATTTATGAAATTTTACTTTAAAATGATGGGCTAGAAACACAAATAATAAACATTTTGAGCATTTATGATCTTATTATGATACACATTAAAATATTTTATTTACAATACCAAGGCAATCAGTGAAGAAGGCAATTAGATTGGTTTTATATTGCCAGTATTACTACCTGATATAATTGTTGTGATTTTATTCAAATTTTTTTAAAAACCTTTTAAAAGGTCTTTTTCTGTTGTAATTATCACCTATTCTTTAGTACATTAGGGATTGAAATAGAATCTTTATTTTAAATGACTACATAATTTTAATCCCAACTGTTACCTCTATCTTGGGAAGTGTGAATTTGTGCATTTAAAAAAGATTAAAGTTTGAAACTTTGAGGTGAGAAATAATGTTTTAATAAACTTCTTGTTTGGGTTTAACAGGGCTATTGTCACACTTTTGTGTAGTGGTATTGATATTCTTCAGTATGTTCATATACTTTCTATAGTAAAGGCAAAACTTTTTCATATAAACATTATTCGTATTCTCAACAATAGTCATTTTTCCATATAAGTAATTCATGTGCCAGGCACTGTGTGTGTGTGTGTGTGTGTGTGTGTGTGTGTACACACTTTTGAGGGTATTAACAGGACAATTTTGTGCTATGGAGTATTAAAGTAAAATTTGATTTACATTTAATATCAGCTGGCCTTATATTTTTTCTAATAAAATAATTTTTTGTAAATAATTAAAAATAAAAATGAGAAAATGAAGATCTGACTGTTTATTAGCATAAAAAAATTTAACTCTCATAGAACTGAAATGAGAATAACAAAATAATATAAAAACACTGATTAATGTCTGGCACTTGGAGGAGTCACAGCTTCTCTGCTTTAAAACTTTAGAGTTTTATTCTGTTACATTTAAAACGAGTGTTTAATTTAGCTTTATTTTTTCAGAGCACCTTCAAGTTTAAGTCTGAGAGTGACATTCATTTGGCGGAACATCATAAACAGGTTCTGTATGATGGAAAACTTGCAAGTAGTATTGCATTTACATATAATGCTAAAGCAACTGATGCTCAGCTATGCCTGGAATCCTCACCAAAAAAACGCATCAATTTTTGTGCATTCTCCACATGCTCTCATGCTCCAGGTGGGTGAATAGTAACTTAGTTTTCACGTTCTCGTTAGCATTAAGAGCATCTTTATTTTACCTATTAAGCATTGCTCATCTATAAATTTCCAATTGCTCTTTGTCTTTCTTCTTTGGTTTTCTAGTTTTTCGAATGATGTTTTTGTTTTCTACCTCTTTTGGGGCAGTGGAGTTTACCTTGGACTTCTCTCCTTCTTAGCATGTCTGTCATTTCTGTTATCTTGTATATCCTACAACCTTTGAAATAAAATCATTTGATTAGCTGAACAGGTAGTCATTAATATAAAAGTATACTTTGGTTAAGAACATATTAATATAACTTGCTAACATGAAGTTACCTAAAGTATTTTTAAATCCATTAGTGGTATTTCTTATTCTAAAATATCTTTTGATTTGTAATTTTAATTTCAGTATAAAAATTTCTCAAGATTTCAGGTTTCAAATTTGTATTTTATATGTGTCAAAAATGTATAATTGAGGGTTTTTAAAATATCTAATGTTATTTAATGCTTTTACAAAGTTATTTGAAACAAGGAAATAATAACATGCTTCAGAAATGTAATAAAAATTTTTGTTTTTCAACGTAGGATGTGAAAGCTATAGTAACACATTCAATTCATAGTGCAATTCATTCCATTGGAGGGATTCAAGTACTTTTCCCTCTCTTTGCCCAACTGGACAATCGACAGCTCAATGACAGTCAAGTGGAAACAACCGTCTGGTAAGTATTCTTTGTGTATTTTCTTATATTTTTTACACGCTTAATTTATGCCTGGTATACTTGGTGCTGTGTAAATGTATTACAATGTTTGGATTGTATCCTTCAAGTGCTAATAAAAGTTCCTTTAGTACCAAGGCAGGTATATATTTACCTAATATAAACAAACCTGACACTGAGGTTCTTATAGCCATGAAGGAGTGATTCCTTCATAATAAATAAATAAATCCCTTCAGGTGTAGTGTAGTGATTATAATGTGCAGTTGGGCAAAAACCTCAGTCCTGACTTTTTCCTTTAAATGCCCATGGTTTGGATCATTCATGAAATCCTGTCAGGGTCAACAACATTACTAAAATAAAGTTTATTCCGAGAAATAGTATTTAATAACAGTTAAATAATTGATATTGTAAATACTGGCATTATTTTATAATGATGTTATCATAAGACTAACACAGTATTAATCGGTATTAGCTTTTTTAAAAAATATATATTTCATGTTTGAGAACCCAAATCTAAATTGTGGCATATTTATATTTATATAAAAATTCAGTATCTTCTAATTAGGTTGATTTCATGTGCAATTTTTGTAGCTTTTTATTAAAAAATCTCATCAAACTCTAACTTAATCTTAGAATCATAAATGTAAGAAATTAAATGTAAATTTCAAAAGCTATTTGTGTACATTGCTATCTTGGAGAATTTAAAGGGAAAGTTTTATTGGTAAACATTAATTTCTACTTCAAAAATAATATAGGAATGTTTCATTAGTATGTGCACATATACATGAAATCCTTCATGGTCATACACTTTTGGAATGATGAAAAAACTAGTGAAAAGCTAAGATGGGAAATACTTAAAATCCATGATTTTCTCATTTTTATATCTAAATTAACAAAATTCCCTTTTACTATTGCTGTTAATATTGTCCTTGCATTGGGACTATCTTTATGTAAAGTATAAATATAAATATAAATGTGACCTTTACATTTACAAAATTCAACTCTCATCTGTGGATCATGCTTTCTTCCATATAAAGTATAAAGTTTGGAATTTTAAAATGAAAAGCTTTGAAGTGAAAAAGGATCCTTTGGTCATGCCCTGCTATGATACTACTTTGCTGTGAGATCTTAAATAATTTCATTGGGAGGCAGAGCGGTCTTTTGGAAAAATTAAACTTTAAATTCCATTTCTGGATTTAAATTAAAAATGTTTTATTTTTATCATCTAAGTGAACCAGTACACATAATGATTAGTAATTATAAATCTAGTAAGTGCCATGAAAAGAAGTTGGAGATGAAGTAGCCAGTAGAAAACTCCATGTGCAATTTAAAGATTCTTTATGAATTAAGTGTATAATTATTTTAACCAGAAATTGATTTTTTTTTGCTTTGTAAAGAAAAATGAGAGATTATGCAATTTGAAATAACTAAAATTATTCACAATAACACATCTTCATGAATTGCTATTATAAAATCTTGGTTCTAAAAATATTTAACAGGTCATCTGGTCTATTCATCCAAGGTACATGGTTATTTTTCATTTCTTTTCTTCAAAATTTATTTTAGTGTTTATATTATATTTTGGTATTTAAATTGTATTTATTTTATCATGGAGATAAAAGACGGTGTAAGAGGTCAGCATGCTGATTTTCATCATGATTTGTTTTTAGTTTTTTATATCATTCATTTTAGTTTCTATGTATTAAATAGCTTTAACTTTTTAAATGATATATAAATTCTTAGTTTATAGGCAATAAAAAGCATAATAAAATGGTTTCACTCTCCTCTTTAATAATAATAATAATGATACATACCCAATTCCAAGTTACCTTGTGATTCGGTTATGTGCCGTTTTGAATTCTTATTATCTACTTTTTCATTAATTGTGTCAGTGCCCTTGATGTCTAAGGTTCACTTGTTTGTGGAGAGTTGTGTGTATCAGTAACACAATCTTTTGTTTAAAGATTTCTAGGGGATCATTAGAGACAAGTGTGCACCAGTGATAATCTTTCGGTTTTTAAAATGTTAACGGCGAGTTGTTAAGTGGAAGTTGTTAAGTGGAATTTCTCCCTCTATTTGAAGAAACAAGATTCTTAGATAGAGGGCAAAGATTGATAGAATTTCTTATTTTCTGGATAATCATAAATTCATGTAGATGAATGAAACCTTGAGATAGGATATATCACCTTATTTTTAGTCAGTAGTAAATTGTTCTAGAGAAATGAGAATCTATTTGAAGTTTAAGTCTTCTAGATTGGATCTACATTTTTTGAAAATCTCTTTGCATAATAAATATTTGTCAACATTTCAATTTAATTCTTAATTACTTTTTGGAGAAATTGAGCTAAGCTCTAAAACAAGTTACTTCTACCTTCTGTATTTCAATCGAAGCATTCTAATTTCCATGTACTTTATTCAGTGGTATCTCTTTTTGAAACCTTTTACTCTTTCTACAAGATTAACCTTTGTTGACTATTATACAGTTTTTATAAACCTCGATGAGTTTTACTCTACATAAGGGTCTTAAAATTAAAATGATTTCTTAAAGGAATAATCTTATTTTCTGGAGGCTTTCAAAGTAGGCTTTATTTGTGCAGAGAATTTTTGTGCCTTTGTTTTGTTGTGAAGGCTGTGTATTACAGTGGTTTATATGTGTGGCAGACTTGGATTCAAATCCCAAGTTTACTATTTATTATAAGTGTAACTAAGTGTGTTTTTGACTTTTTTGTGTTTCAGTTTCTACCATTATAAAATAGGAATAATAATAGTTTATTGGATTATTTAGATTAAATGTGATAAAATATATAGAATGACATGGTAAGCTCTCAGTACACTTCTTGTTATTATGACAGATATTATATATCATCAATCTTAGGAATTGGTCATTGTAATAGGTACCATATTACTTTATATTTGAACTTATTTCTACCAATGATGTTATTTATAATTGAGAATTACTTATTCTAAGGAGGACTTATATTTTGATTTTCAGTTGTGATGAAAACTGGTTTTGAAATATCTGTCAGTTTTCTAGATAGAATGGCTTAAAATTGAGGAATGTGGTAACTCAAGTTTTAACCAAGTCAGATAAACACCACCAAGTCAAACAAGCTTGCTCGTGTTAAAGATGATTTTTCTTTAGCTGACTTTCGGATTTTTTTTAGCTACCGTTTTACTATAATCTCCAAGAATAACACTCTACTCCCCCCTCTTTTTTTTTAACATGTAGTTATTCTTTATTATGGCACAAAACATTAACCAGCAAAGGAGTAGATAAATGTTATTGAACTGAGTTAAATACCTTGTGGCAACAAATAGTATTTTTGATGTGATCTGTTTTTGAATAAGTAAATTAGGCCGGTATGGAGTTTACCATTGTGATTTTTTCCTATTCATAATGATTCTCAAGCAGCGTGATCACCCTGGAATAATTCTGCCAAGTAATCAAAGCTATTTGGATGTTTTGTCATTCCTCAGGGAGTCGTACTACTTATATTGTACTGGTCAATATATAGAGAGCAATAACTACGCAATTGCTTTTCATTTGACATTTAACAAATTCTTATTTAATGACTAAAAGAATGAGCAAATGATTTGTAAATTATTTCATAAAGTATAACTCTCATCTTGAAGTAATCATATCTTTTGTGTTTTGTGTCTAGGAATGACTCTGTAAATTAGAAATTTCTTTTTCCTTTGATTTGGATGATCATTTACCTTGACTGCAAATGGCATGTCATTCTCAAATTTAGCCCACCCCTTCTTTTTAAGAGCATATATTATTAAATTATGAGTGTAACTAAGTGTTGTGATCCGAAACAGAATAAATCTCATTGTGTAACTGAGGAAGAATTTGCTTTGAAAAAATATATTTTCTGGCACAAGATATAAATAAGCTTTTGTATATCCAATAAGAATATACAGAGAGAGTTTTCATTAGAGGTAGTGTGATGCTATGAGCAAATCTTTGGGTGTCAGACAAATTAAGACTCAAGCCAGTGTTCTCCTACGTACTGCCTGATTTTAGATGATGAGTCTGTCCAAGGGCGTGTAGGAGCAGCACATGGTGTTTATGGGTACTTACTATGTGCCAGTCACTGTTTATAATTGTATTATCTCATCTAATCCTGCCCTGCTGATGAGGGAGAGAAAATTTAAGT
Organism: Eonycteris spelaea; assembly: GCA_003508835.1. NCBI lineage: Eukaryota > Metazoa > Chordata > Mammalia > Chiroptera > Pteropodidae > Eonycteris > Eonycteris spelaea. The sequence continues at coordinate 1,977,366 of PUFA01000189.1, forward strand.
AACTTGCTCAAGGTCACAGAGACTTAAGTGGCAGATGAGAACCAGGGTTCTAATCCTGAAGGTCTGGCTCCAGAGCCCTCACCGGAAACCACCGTGGACAACTCTGAGTCAGTTTTGCCAGCTGTGGAATGGTTTTAATCATGCCATCTTTATTTGGTTGTAATATGAATTAGAATTAAATAGTATGTGTAATACAGTGTCTGGTACATAGTAGGTACTTAACAAGTTTTTTTCTTTCCTTAGTAAATATTGATAATCTATTGATGTGATGTGATTTTATATCACTAAAACTTATTTTAATGCCATTTTAACTCTGGCAAATATTGTAAATGGATAAAATGAATTATAAGTGATAATTTCAATGAGTTATTGAAAGTATATAAATATTTTTCTCAGAAAAGTATTCTTTTTGTTTTTAATTATGATACTGGTTGTTTGACCGATAGAATGTAAGATAAAGCATTTGTCAATAATTCTATCATTAAGAAATGTCTTTAATATGAATATTTATGACTCAATAATTTGTTTAGTGAATTTAAATTGAGATTTTTTTTCTTAAAAAGAATCTTGCTAACCAAAGTTATAATAGTAATTATTTTGAATTTTATAACCCTCTTAATAATTAAGCAGCCCCCTTAATAATTGAGTTTCATTGTAAAGTTCTCATTAGCACTACTGTCAAAATTACCTGGAAATCTCAGCATTTCAGTATCTTAACTACCTAGACCATATTTCTTCTTCTGCTTCAAAGTGACATAAAAATCCTTTGTCTGACCTTGTTTTTTGATTTTTTTTTATTCAAGGATAAGTACCTGTCATGAATATAATGTCAAAATTTTATTATATATTTTTAGCTCAGCTGACATCAATAATGAAATATGATTTCTTTCAGGAGGAAAAAGAAGTGAAATTAATACTTATTTATGATTGTCTCTTATGTAGGTTGTTGTTCCTATATCTAGAATATAATTTTTATTTCAGTTTCCAATAGTCTTTAAATATTTTTGAATATATACCTATTGAATCATATTACTTTTATTTTCATTATGTTTTTCAGAATTGTACATCTGTTGCTTCTTAATGTGTATTTGCTAATTCGCCTTTTTTATAAATATTACTAAATTGTATCGAAAACATTCTTTTAAGTGAAGCATATACAAAAATTGCTTTTGAAGTACATGTGATACTACTACTATTAAAGGAGAAAAACCAAGTAATTTGTATAGTGAGATTTAACGATAGTTTGAATTCACTGAGCAAATTAATTTGTAAGGAGTAAAAAATAAAGTACATTAAGTATTCTGTCTGAAACCAGAAAATTTACTTGTTTGGCAGATGAGTCCTTTTTACTCAGAGGAGCCTGCACAGAAGATATCTAATAATAAAGATTATTGTACACCTGGCAATTTAATGTGTTTTCATAATAAGTAATTACTTTTCTACAGTAATCCTTTTATAAATTTTTTTTTAAATTTAGTGAAATTCATTTTTAATGCTATATTACTTTGTGTCATTTCAGTTTACAACACATATTTTTTGCTCCTTTGTCTCCTAAACGCTTCTGGTTTATCTTTAACTCAAAAAAGGACACATCTTTAATGAACCTGTTACCTTAAATTTTCCTGTAGTTTGCATGTCACATCCTTTGTCCTTCAATATTTTAATCATACCTTATAACAGGTATTGTTATTTTATTCATGGAATAGCATTCATTTCTTTTAACTTTTCTGTGCCTTTACATTCCTTTTGAAAATAAGGAAGGTAAATTGCGTTATTTATTTTGATTTTATGATATCATACTGTCTAGTCTAAAACTAAAGTTAATATTATTTGCTTTTACAAGGAATATTGTCGTATGCCTGAAAATTTGTGATATTTTTAAAAGCTCAGATTATTTCTAATGGATGGTGTAGTACTCAGAGTCTCCGAAGCGTTTAGGTTCGTGTCCTTTTGTCTCTCCTGGATATGATGACCATTCTGTGCATTGAGTGGAATCTTAAGAAAGGAGGTAATAGAGCATCATCGGAAAATACTAGTTAATTGTTATTATAATTTTATTGGGTTTTATTTTAATTTGTTTTTAGGTCCATGGCTTATTACGTAGGCTGACAACTGTCAGAACTGGCTGACAACTCTCAGAGCTTTTTCGCTAGCTTCCTTCTATTTAGGTTTATATACCCAAACCATGTGAAAAGTATTCAACTGCAACATGCCCCAAATACAAACTCATAACCTCCTTCTCTGCAGTTTCTATTGTTTTTAACATTTTTTTATTTTTAAATTTTAAAATTATTTTTATTAAAAACTATTTTTTTAGAGCAGTCTTATGTTTACAATAAAAATTAATAGAGATTTTCCCGTATGTTGTCTCCGTACATACATAATCTCCTTATTAGTGTCACTCACTGGAACCATTTTTTTTTTTTTAACCAAGATTGAACCTAAATCTATACATCATAATAACTCAAAGTCCATAGTTTATCTTAGAGTTCACTTTTGGTGTTGTGCATTCTGTAGATTTGTACAAAATCTAATGACATGTACTGATCATTACAATATTATTAAAAATATTTTACTGTCCTTGAAAGCCATTTGTGCTCTGCCTGTTCACCCCAGTCCCCAAAACCACTGATCTTTTTATTGTGTCCATATTTTTGCCTTTTCCAGAATGCCATATAGTTGAAATCATACAGTATGAAGCCTTTTCAGATTGTCTTTCACTTAATAATGTGCAATTAAGATTCCTTTATATCTTTTTGTGGCTTGATAGCTCATTTCTTTTTAGCACTGAATAATATTCCCTTGACTGGATGTGCCACAGTTTATCCATTCACCTACTGAAGGGCATCTTGGTTGCTTCTAGGTTTTGGCAATTATGGATAAATCTTCTATAAACACTGTGCGGACATAAGTGTTCCGCTCCTTGGGACAGATACCAAGGAGCATGGATACTGATCATATGGTAAAAGATGTTTAGTTTTGTAAGAAAGCTCCATGCTGTCTTCCAAAGTAACATAACTATACTATTTGTATTCTCACTAGCAATGACTTGGGATTGCCTGTTGCTCAGCTCCACGCCAGCATTTGGTGTTGTCAGTGTTCTGGAATTGAGTCGTTCTCATAGGTGTATAGAGGTATTTCATTTTAATCTGCATTTCATTGATGACAAAAGATGTGGAGTATTTTTCCATATACTTATTTGTCATCTGTATATGTTCTTTGGTGAGGTGTTCGTTAAGGTGTTCGTTAAGTGCATTTTTAAATCATGTTGGTTATTTTCTTACTGGTAACTTTTAAGAGTTCTTCGGAAATTTTGGGTAACAGTTCTGTATCAGATATTTTTTTTACACATATTTTCTTATATTCTGTGGCTCGTCTTTTAATCTCTTTGGTATTGTCTTTTAATTTTAATGAAGTTTAGCTTATCAGTTATTTTATATAGTGTGTCTTTGCTGTTGTACCTACAGTTACTGCCATATTCAGAGTTATCTAGGCTTTCTCTTATGTTATCTTCTAGGAGGTTTTAGTTTTGCATTATATATTTACGTCTGTGATCCATTTTGAGTAAATTTGTGTGAAGGGGTATTAGGTCTGTTTCTAGATTCACTTTTTTATGTGATTGTTTAGTTGTTCCAGCACTACTTGTTAAAGAGACTATCTTTGCTCCATTATATTACCTTTGTTTATTAGTCAAAGTTCATTTGTCTATATTTATGGGGGTCTGTTTCTGTGTTCCCTGTTCTGTTTCATTGATCGTCTGTTCTCTCACCAGTACTACGCCATCTTGGTTCCTACATCTTTGTAGTAGTTCTTGATGTTACTAGCATCAGTCTTCCAACTTTGTTCACCTTCAATATTGTGTTGGCTATTCTGGGGTTTTTGCCTCTCCATATAAACTTTGGAATCAGTTTGCCCGTAAAATAACTTACTGGGATTTTGGTTGTTATTGCAGCAAATATATATAGAGTAAAGTTGGGAAGAACTGACATCTTGACAATATTTAGTCCTGCTATTCTTGAACATGGAATATCTGTTCATCTTTTGATTTTATTGAGAATTTTGTAGTTTTCCTCATATAGATCTTGCATATATTTAGTTAGATTTATAGCTAAGTATTTCATTTTTGGGGTGCTTATGTAATTGGTGGTGTGTTTTTAATTTCAAATTCCACTTGTTCATTGTTTATAGGAAAGCAGTGAAGTTTTTTATATTAGCCTTCTATCTTGCAAACTTGCTATAAAAGGTTTATTAGTTACACGAAGTTTTTTGTTGATTTTTTTTCAAATTTTCTCCATAGACCATTATGCCATCTATGATCAAAGACAGTTTTATGTCTTCCTTTCTACTCTGTATATGTTTGTTCTCTTCTCCTATCGATTTAGCAAGGACTTCCAGTACAGTGTTAAAAAGGAGCTGTGAAAGGGGACATTTTTGCCTTGTACTTGATTATCATGGAAAAGCTTGGAGTTTTTCATCAAGTATGTTAGTTGTAGAGAAAATATCTCTCTATTCTTAGTTTACTGAGAGATTTTGCCATGGATGGTTGCTCAATTCTGTCATGCTTTTTCTGTATCTTTTGATAAGAGCACGTGATTTTTTTTTTTTAACCTGTTGATGTGATAAATTAAATTAATTGACTTTTGCATCTTGAACCAGTCTTGTGTACCTTGGATAAATCCCCTTAGGTCACGGTATATATATTCTGTTTATACTTTTTTGAATTCAGTTTGCTAATATTTGGTTGAGGATTTTAGCTTATATGTTCATGGGGGATATTAGTCTATAGTGTACTTATAGCGTCTTTGTCTGGTTTTGGTAGTGGGATATTACTGTCTTTATAGACTGAGTTAGGAAATCGTCTCTGCTTCTGTCTTATTAAAGGTGATTATAGAGAGTTGCTGTAATTTCTTCTTTAAGTGTTTGGTAGACTTCACCAGTGAACCTATCTCGGCCTGGTGCTTTATGTTTTGGAAAATTGTTAATTATTGGTTCAATTTCTTTAATAGATATAGGTCTATTCAGAATGCCTATTCTTGTATGAGTTTTGGCAGATTGTGTCTTTAAGGAGTTGGTCATTTCATCTAGGTTGTCAAATCTATAGGCATAGAATTTTTCATAGTATTTCTTTATTATCTTTTTAATTTCCATAAGATCTGTAGTTATAGTTCTTCTTTCATAAGAACCAGCTTTCAGTTTCATTGATTTTATCTGTTGATTTACTCTTTTCAGTTGCTTTGATTTGTACTTTAATTCTTATTCTTTTGTTCTGTTTACTTTGGATTGAGTTTACTTTTCTTTTTCTAATTTCCTAAGGTGGAAACTTGGATGATTGGTTTTAGGCCTTTCTTTTGTATGTGCAGTTTAGAAGTCTGAGCACCTGATTCCAATGTATGGAGGGGTAGTTTTCTCCCTGTGCCGTCAAGCAGGTCTTTGTGACACCAGCTTGTTGTCCTGTAGTTTAACTCAATTCTGACACTGCCTGGAGACAGCATCAGGTCTCGCAGGTTAAGGGCTCAGTCGCACAGGACCTTCTCTCTCCCACCACACACACACTTCAGATGCCAGTTGCAAGCCCAGTTATCAGCTGTGCTTCTGACTGACTGGCGATTGGGGGTTCTAGCAACGCTCTCCTTGGACTTTACTTGTCAGTAGCAAGTTCAAGTTGTTACCTGTACTTTTAACTGACTGGTTGTAAATCAGAGGTTCCCACACCCCAGTCTTGGGTTGGGTTAATTTTCTAGAGAAGCTCACAGAGAGCTCAGAGAAACATTTTACTTATTGATTACTGGTTTATTATAAAAAAAATATGATAAATGATGCAGAAGAATATACAGATGGAAACGATGCACAGAGCAAGGTGTGGAGGAAGAGTGTAGAGAATTCACCCTCCCCAGGTGTGCCCCTCTCCCAGCACCTACGCATGTGGTGTGTCTGAACCCTGTCCTTCTGGATTTTATATGGAGGCTTCGTTACATAGGCATGATTGATTAAATTATTTCCTATTGGTGACTAAACTCAATTTTCAAATACTTTCCTCTCCATGGAGGTGGGGGGGGGGTTGGTGTGGGACTGAAATTTGTAACCCACTAATCAGGTGGTATGCTCCACTAGCAGCTAGCTTCCATTCTTAGGTGAATTCCAAAAGTCACCTCATTGACATAACAAAAGACACCTTTATCATTATAATCACTTAGAAAATTTCAAGGATTTTAGGTACTCTGTGCCAGAAATGGGGATGAAGACCAAATATGTATTTATTATAAATCACAATATCTTCTTGCAGCATTCGATGTTATAAATTTCCATGTTATGTTTTCATTTTCATTTCATTCAAAATATTTTTAATATCTCTTGAGACTTTTTTCTTGATCCATGTGTTTTTTATAAGTGTGCTGTTTAATTTCTATGTGTTATGGGATTTCTAGTTATCTTTCTGTTATTGACTTCTAGTTCGTTGCATTGTCATCTGACAGTAGATATCATATGCTTTTTCTGTTTTTTAAAATTGTTAAGATGTGGTTCATGACCCAGAATGCTGTCTTAGTGAATGTTCCATGTGAGCCTGAGAGGAATGCGTATTTTGCCACTGCTGGGTAGATATAAATGTCAGTTATCTCCAGTGGTTTGATGGTGGTTGTCGAGATCACCTGTGTCTTGATTTGTCTTCTATGTGTGTTCACTTCTGACAGAAGGGTGTTGAAGTCTCCAGCTGTCATTGTAGGTTCATCTCTTTCTCCTTGCTGTTAGAGCAGGTTTTGCCTCATGCAGTTTGATACTCTGTTAGGCAAGTGCACCTTAACTGTTAATCTTTTTGGAAAATTGATCACTTTATCATTACGTAATGCCATTCTTAATGTCTGGTAACTCTCCTTGATTTGGAGACTGCTTTATCTGAAAAGAATATAGGTACTCATAGTCTTTTTAGCATTATGATGGTATATTTTTCTCCATCCATTTACTTTTAATCCATATGTGTCTTTATATTTAATATAAAGTGGGTTCCTTGTAAACAACATATAGGTTAATTGTGGTTTTTGGTCCACTGATAGTTTGTCTTTTAGTAGGTGTATTTAGACATTGTCATTCAAAGTAGTTATCGATCACGTTGGACTGATATTTACCATATTTGTTACTGTTTTCTGTTTGTTACCTTACTTTTTGTTCCTGATTTTGTATTCTGATCTTTTTCTGGTGGTTGTGACTTTAATTGAACACTTTATAAAATTCAGTTTTCTCTCCTTTTTAGCATATTAGTTATGCTTAATTTTAAAACTTTTTTTAGTGGTTAACATAGAGTTTCTAACTAATTCAAGTCTACTGTCAGATATCATTCTACCACTTTATGAGTAGTTTGAGTACTTTATAATAATAAAACAATCTTAATTCCTTTATCTTGTTCTTGATATCATTGCTGTCATATCATTGCTGTCATACATAATGAAATAGTGTTACTATTTTGAATGAACTTATCTATTAGATCATTTAAATTAAAAAAAGTTTTTATTTTACCTTTGCTATATCTTCTTCAGTGCTCTACTTCTCTTTGCATAGATCGCAGTTTTCAACTGTATTATTTTCCTTCTGTATAAAGAATTTCTGTTAACATTTTTTGTAAGTTCTACTGGCAACAAATTTCATCAATTTTGTTTGAGAGTCTTTATTTCTCCTTTACTTTTGAAGGATAATTTTGCAGGGTACAGATTTTGCGGTTGGTGGTCTCCTCCCCACCCTGCAACCTCAATGCTTTGAAATTTTTCACTCCCTTCTCTTCTTGCTTACATGGTTTCTGAGGAGAAGTTGGGCATTATTTTATTTCTTCTTTAGGTAAGGTGTTTTTCCTTCTGGCTGCTTTCAGGAATTTTTCATCTTTGATTTTCTGTAATTTTAAAATGATATGCTTAAGTGTATTTTGTTGTTGTTCTTATTTAGGTATTTATTCTGCTTGGTGTTCTCTGAGCTTCTTGGATCTGTGGCTCAGTTTTTGCCGTAAATTTTGGGGGAATTTGCAGTCATTATTGTTCAAATATTTCTTCAGTTACTTTCTTTTCCTCCTGGTAGTCCTGTTATGCAAATGGCAACTTCCCACAGTCCTTGGTGTTCTTTTATTCAGTTTTTGTTCTCTTTGGTTTTGGGTTTTTGAGGATTTTATTAGTATATTCTCTAGCTTAGAGATTCTTTCCTCAGCCCGTTTAGTATACTAATAAGCCTGTCAAAGACATTCTTCATTTCTGTTGCAGTGCATTTTACTGCTAACATTTCTTTTTGGTTCTTTCTTAGGATTTCCATCTCTGCTTACATTGCCTATTTGTTCTTTTATGCTGTCTGTTTTATCCATTAGGGACCATAACACATTAATCATATTTGTTTTAAATTTCCAGTCTCATAATTCTAACATCTCAGTCATGTCTGGGTCTTATTCTTGATTTGTCCTTTTAAACTGTGATTTTTTGCCTGTTAGTATGCCTTATAATTTTTTTCTGGATAGTCAGACAGGATGTACCTGGTAAAAAGAACTGCAGTAAGTAGGCCTTTAGAAATGTGGTGAGGTGTGGGGGCGAGGAAGCACTCTGTCATCCTGTGATTAGGTGTTAGTCTTTCAGTGATTTTGTGCGTGTGGACTGTGAACCTCAGAAGTGTCTTTCGGTTTTTCAACCCTGTTAGGTAGGAGAAGATGACTAGAGTTGGCTGTTGAGTATTTTTCTTTCTTGGGTCTGTTAGGCTCTGATAATACCATAGCAGGTTGGGCTTCTTTAACTAGGTTCTACTGAGGGCAGGCCTTGTTAAAAATAGAGTATTCTAGTGTGGCGGTCCCCAACCTTTAAAGACTGGTGTTCCTACAAGAATCTAATGCCTGATGATCTGAGGTGGAGCCGAGGCTGTGATGTTAGCACTGGGGGCAGCTGCAAATACAGATGACGCTTTGCTGGCTCCCCCGCTGCTTACCTCCTACTGTCTGGCCCGGTTCCTAACAGGCCACGGACTGGTACCAGTCCACAGCCCGGGAATTAGGGACCCCTGCTCTACTGTGCTTCACAGTGGTTCCTTTCCCTTCTTCCTATTAGAAACCCAAGAAGATTTTTCTCTCATGTTGACTGTGGAAACTGGAGATACATCTCAAAGTAAATATGGGGGTTTCTTCACATTTGTTTTTGATTTTTCAGCTTTTTATTGGAGAGGACAGAATATTGCCTTCCAGATTCCTTACATTCAGAACCATAAACCTCTCTATTGCTTTTTAAAATTTCTCTCTCACAGCTGGTTTGCCCTTGAGGTAGGCAGAGTTATAGAAGTGCATCGCAGATTGAGGCTGTGGAAGCTGGAAGCCCTAGCATTTTGACAACAGAACTGAAAAGATGAGACCCAGAACCGAAAAATTACCAAGGACATCACTGAAAGGGAAGAATGTATGAAAGAACTTTATTAAATAATGTATGAACTCAACCCTGAGCTGTACATATGAGGATCTGATCCAAATCAGAGGTTCTAGCCATTGTAATAAGGAAGACAAAGAAGTCATATATTTTGGGGAGGAAAAAATAGAACTACCCCTTTTCACAGACGACATGATCGTCTACAGAAGAATTCTTAAAGAATTAACACATAAAATTCTAGCACTAGTAAGTAAGCTTAGAAGTTTGCAAAACCTGAGGTTCTCACATAAAAGTAAATATTTCTCTGTATTAATGTGTATTAGGAAGCCAAATTTAAAAATAATTTTAACATACCTTTAAAAATTTAAATATCTTAAATGTAAGTGTCCAAAACATGTATAGGATCTGTGTGTGCTGAGATCTAAAAATTACTGATGAAAGAAATCAGAGTCCAAAATGAATGAGGTATATGGTGTACATATATAGGAAAATTCAGTATAGTAAAGGTGTCATTAAATTGATCTATAGATTTAACATAATACCAATTAAAATCCTTGCTGGACTGGTTTGTTGATGTAGACAAAATGATTTCCAAATTTATTTGGAAATTCAAACTAGGATAGCTAAAATGATTTTGAAAAATAACAAAGTTGGAGGAATCATACTTATTTGGCTGTAAGACTCACTATAAAGCTACAATAATGAAGGCAGTGTGGTATTAGCAAAGAGGAACACAATAGAACTCAGAAATAGCCCCGCATACAAATAGTCCCACATACAAATAGTCCCACATATAAATAGTCCCACGTGGACAGTTGATTTTTGGCAGAGGTGTAAAAGCAATCTAAGGGAGGAAGGATAGTTGTATGCCAAAAAATGAGCCTTGACCTAAACCTAACACCTTATAAAAATTAATGCAAGGATCAATTCTACATGTAAAATATAAGCGTATAGAACTTTTAGAAGACAACATAGGAGAAAATCTTTGTAATCTAGGCTAGGCAAAGCTGTTTTAGACATGACACCAAATACATGATGCATAAAAGAAAAAAATTGGTAAATTTGACTTTGACTTCATCAAAGTTGAAACCTTTTACTCTGCAGAAGATGAAGTGAAAAGACGTGCTACACACTGGAGGAGGATGATAGAAAATCACTTATTTGACAAAAGAGCTACATCAAGAGTTTATTAAAAAAACTCAAACAGCAATAGTAAGCAAACATACAATTTAATTTTAAAAAATGGGCAAAAACCTTAGACACTTCACCAAAGAGATATAAGGGTGCCAGAATAGCACATGAAAAGATCTTCAGCATCATTAACTAATAGGGAAGTATGTATTAAAACCACTATGAGATAACAACTACACGCCTCGTATAGTGGCCAAAAGAAAAAAGACTCAGTGCCATGCACTGGTGAAGAGAGGAGCAACTGGGACACATAACTGGTGGGATTGCCGACTGGTACTGCCCCTCTGGCAGTTTGGCAGTTTATTATAAGTTTAAACATATACTTATGATGTTATTTAGTCTTTCTACTTCTGGAGTTGTGTCTCTGAGAAATGAATAAAACTTTTCTCTCAAAAACCTTTATGGGAACATTTGTAGTAGTCTATTCATAATTGCTATTGACTAGATATAACTCAAATGTATACAAACTATTGTAATCATTTCATACAATGGAATATTAATTATTCAGCAATTAAAAGGAATACACTCTTGCTACGTGCGTCTACTTGGAGGTCAGGAAGCACATACTCGGAGGATTGCATACTATGTGATTCCGTGTATGTGACATTCATGAAAAGGCAAAGCTGCAGTGATGGGTAAGAGGGAAGTAGTTACCCCGGGTTATGGGTGTTGGGTGAGGACGACTGTGAAGGTGTCAAGGGATAGGATAAACGATCGGTGTCATGAAACTGGTGTGCATCTTGATTGTGGTGAGGTTGTGTAAATCTACATATCTAATGTTCTCTGAGTCGTACACACATACACACACAAGAAAGAAGTCAGTTGTACTGCATAGGTCATTTAAAAACTAAAGTTAATTATAAAGAGATTAGAAAATTCCTGGGCATATGTAAAGCCTAAGTATCACAATAATTATTTCGGTTTTCTGTGTAACCGGCTGTTTTAACATGTATGTCATTTCTGTGGTAATTTCAGCACTTCTGGGGTACGTGTTGAATGCTGCTGCTTCTGGTAAATGAGCTGGGGCCTGGCTCAGAGTGGAGCCAGCCAGGCAAGCAGCGCCGTTCGACGCCACGGAGTGTTTGGATCTGAAGGGCACTGGGGTCTGCACATGTGTCATTCTTATCTGTCTCTGATTTCCTCTGAAATTTCAAATTTCTTAGGTGTTAGGAAGTTGTATCAGACTTCCAAAGTATTCCTGTACCCCTGGGTTATACTTGGTTACTGTAGTGGTGCTGCCACTTGTAACAACTCCAGGAAGTTTTCGTAAAGGGGTTAGGGCATTGAGAGCGTTGTGAGTGGTTGTTTTGTGGGTTGTTTGTCAATTGCAAACTGTTAGGCTTTCACAGTTACTGCTTTTACAATGGAGCTCTTTAGTAAATATTGACTGTTTTTAGAGAATTATGGAGCTCATCAAAAGACTTTTCTGACTATGTAAATACTAGTAGATACTACATACTAACTTATAACTATGTCATAAGGGGTTGAGAATTAATTCATTTACAGTACAAAGTTTCTAAATTTATTTCCTTCATAAGACAGATTGTGACATATTTCAATCACACTTTCATGAACATTGATTTTTTTTTTTTGCCTATATTTTGTCAAATAAAGTAGGCTGATGAAACATAAAGTCAACATTTCTTACCAAGGAAAGGCAAAATGTGTACTAGCTTGACTAACTTTTAGAGGAGCCTTTAAAGGATACTCTTAAATAGCCATGCTGGTGTTCACAGTTCAGTTAATAAGGCTGCCTGTCTCCTTATCAGGCTGAAAGAAAATGTAGAAATTACCGAGGCGAGGTTTCATGGCTAAGGGCAGGCGTAGCGATTTCATGTGCTACCCAGTGTATTCCATCTGTCCTTACATTTTACTGTGCTGCATTTCACTGTTTTCCTTATTTGACTCTACAGGTAAATGTATTTTACTTATTTTGGCATATATCTCCACTTGGTGTCTGAACTGATGAATGTGACAGTTTGCATACCAGGATTCATTGTAGATATAGACAGGTAGGCAGTGATCTTTTGAGATAGCATCGTCAGGAATTATCTAAAAGTGACTGCTAAATGTACTTTGAGTTAGAAACCTTTGGGTTAGAGCTTCTAAGTTTTAACTGTGAAGGACTTTAACTCTACTAACTTATTGTGAGATTTTTTTGTGTGTCCCTGAAAATTAATTGTTTTGAGTGTGAAATTATCTTGGGTATGGACTTGAGTTGATTTCTTTTATACAGTTTTATTCCTGCTGTGATCACTCTCGTCTGAGAAGAGTTTTGTAGTATAAAAAATAGCATAAAAACTATGGTATTAAATATTTGATAAAATTTTAATCATCTTTTGCAAGATTTCAGTATATCTCAGTACTAAACTAGGCTACCTGAGAGATGAAACTTTATGAAAAAAATGAAAAGATTTTACCCCCTGACTGGTATCTTAAATCTTAACCGGAACTTAATCTACTTCTGAATTTATTCTGACAATTACTTTGCCTTAGTGTTTCCTAAGAGATTAAAATCATTCTTTTGTAAGGGGGAGGAAGTGATAAATCTCAGGGGGAATCTTTAATTTTAACATTATTAATTGCATTCTTCTTAATATATTGAAACAAACAGACTGTTTAGCTGAGGTACTTTGCTTGTTTCAATACAAAGCAAATGGAAAAGCCAGTTTCTGTCTTCTAAGAACTGCTTTTGAATGAAACTGAGGTTATATATTCAATATTAATCATTCCAGTTATAAATTAGATCTATCTTTATGATATAGTTTATCTTTAAATAATAAAATACCTCAAATAATAAAAATTTGGGGATCACATTACATGAGTTATCTGCATTAGTCACTTTTAAAAAATAAATAATGGAAAATAATGGACAAATTAAAATGGATAAGGTAATATTAAAATCAAATAAAAAATCTTTATATAAATTTTAATGGAACCTAAATATAGTATGCATTTTTCATTAGAAACAATTTAGTCATGCTTATACATTGTTACCAAATATTCTCAGGTATCTGTGGGCAAAGACTGCTATGGTTTTCTTTAATAATATGAACTAGAAATCTCTGGAAATATTAACAAATATACCAAGTCATGAAAGGTATTATTATACCATTTCTTTAATTTTTCCTAAGGCCTACCCCTTTATGACACTTGAAATAAGTTTTATTTCCTAATTCAATTGAAGCTTATTAAGAATTGGAAGATGGTAATTATTTTAAAGAAATAACCCTATAGATTATTAGTGTCATTCTTCTTAAAAGGATACAGAATTAAAAACCCACAATTGTTTCTGAAGTAGAATTGCTACTTATAGAACATATGCTACAATGTCTACTGAAAAGTTTAGCAATTTTACTTAATGAGATAAAAATCAGAAAACTTTTTGTCTGTCAAGTAAAATATTCCTGTGAACATTGCTTGTAGGTATTGCTGTACTTTTCAAGAGAATGTTCTATGTTGTATACTAGTTTTGGCTGACACAGGTACTTGCTTTTGATTTATCCTATATACATAGAGCCTCTGCAGATGAACTGATGTGTCTAGACAGGAAGTGGTATGTAGGAGATATAGGAATGGGCTGAAGTATCCTTTATATTTGCCTTTGTATCTAGGGGAGTTGGAAATAGGCAAGAATGGAGAGAAATTTTGTATGGCAGTACACAGAATTTTGCAAGTTTATTGTGAGCCCTGCAGCAATCCGATGCATTTTAGTTACTGGTAAGTTTGTTAAATTATGTTTGCAAATGTACCTCTTCGAAGATGGCCATCTATTTACTATTATGTCCGCCATGTCAAATAAACTTATTTTAAAGACTTGTTGAAAAGACATGGTATTGCTATTGCATTGGGTTTTAGGTGTAAATTTAAAATACCTCTGTTAGTGAATGCATTTGACTTTTCAATTGTTGTCATAGTTAAAATTGAAGTGAAATTAATGTTATATGGATAGCATAGTCATGTGTTAAGATTTTGAAATAATAAAATTAACATTTCTGATTTTGTAATGGAACTCCACTGTGTTTAGAAGTCTGAGTTAATTCATTAGATGTTTGAGATAGAGTTGTTCTTCTGACATGAATAAGAAAATCCATGGCATCCTTGTAATTTTATATGGTTCTACATAGGAGGGTGATTTTATCATAACAAATACTTTTTGCATTTTTCCATGGACCACAGGGACAGTAGTGACACATTTCTAGTCTTTGTTTTTGGCATTGCTGATGTTTAGGAATCCTAGTGATCTTGCTTCCTAAATCACTCATTCACGTGTGCGTAAGAATTCCAAGAACAGATCAGGAAATTGTGTAATCTCTATGCAGCAATGGTCTTCATTCTTTTCACACATTTAGGCAGAAATATTTTGAATAATAGTACTTAAGTAGTTATTTGTGATGTGGTTTTGACTAGTGATATAATTCATTTAAAATGGACTAGATTCCTTTTAATAGCTGTTCTTTACAGAAACATTTAAAAAATCCCAAGGAATTTCTTGGTAGTTGCGTTTTTCTCGTAAATGTTTACCTTTGACTTTAGGACATAGTTAAAGAATATCATTGATTTGTAATACTAGTTTACTTGTTTTTGTGGTTTAAAGATATGGGGCCAGATAATGTAATTGAATTTTATTTTCCTGTAATGAAGTACTTTGTTTCCAGATATACTATATATTTTTTTAGCTGAAATAATCCATTAAGCTGTTGATTTTTATAACAATAATGATAATTTTGCTGTTAATTAATTTTAGAAGACTATTTCTGATTTGAGCCAGAGTAGCCACAGTATCAGAAAACTGTTTTAATTTCTATTGAAACCGGAAGAGCTGGAATGACTTAGAGGATAGAATAACTTTACATTCCTTTTGGGCCTTAATAATTTTCACATTTTCTACATTACCAGATTTTCTTAATTTCTTGTAAGAATGCGTACTTGTGCATTTAAAATATATTTAGAAGCGTGTGGTTTTACCCATTCTGTGATATAATAAATAGGCAATTTAGGGTACCTTGGAAAGCACTTTAAAAGAGTATTATTTTAATTGCTAATAAAGTCCGGCTTTTAGTCATTTATTGGTATAAACTATGGTAAACATGTAATTAGGAATGTTATCACGTATCATCACTGCTGTAAATTGTTCTGTGTAACTTTGTGAAGTAATACATTATTAAAGCTTAATTCAATACAGTCATTTATTTTTCTTTTGTTTCTTCACCAACAGACCTATCATGTACTTTATGTTTGGCACATATCTTTGCATGCTTTTAAGTGTTGTGTATACATTGTGTAATTAACTGTCGCTTTCATTTTAGTATTACATAAATCATTTATTTTATCTACTCATGAACTTTTCATGAGGGCATATGTGGACATAACTAACATGTTCCATATTTCTCTGGATATTAAAAAAAAGTATATTGTTTTCCAAAAATAGGTCTAAATGAAATGTTTAAAATAAAGACATGTTCTTCCAAAGAAATCTTGTGTACACATTTAAAATTCTCTAAAAGATAGCATGTTCTTCAGAAGACTGTTATGAGAAAGTCTTTATTATGGAGAAGTGACATATTTGTGGGTATGCTTCTTAGATTTCCTTGAAGCAGGGGATATAGATATAAATTGGTAAACATTAATATTTTGCCTTGGAATATAAAAAAGCTACACGAATGTGTCAATTTATGATATTTAAACAGATAAAACTAGTTTTCTCATGCTTGTGATAAAACATTGTTATTGTTGCATAATATAAGGTATGGTTGTCATTGTTAGTAAAATGGAGATTAGATTTGGATATGGTTCTCTTTTGGCTTAAAATACTGAAATGTAACACTGTGTTTATAATCAACATTTGATGATAACGTAATGAAATTATCTGTACTTTACACGCAGTGCTACTCTTTTGGCTTTCCTGGTTGAACTACTTAAAAGTTCAGTAGCCATGCAAGAACAGATGCTGGGTGGAAAAGGCTTTTTAGTCATTGGCTACTTACTTGAAAAGGTAAGTGATTTGTAGTGACGATTTTACTGTCTAGCCTTCAATATGGACAACTGGCAGTCAATAATTATATTTTTTCTATAGTTTCTCTTTCCATTAATTGTGCAAAGGCTATGTTTTGGGTTAATTTACAGACATTTTTATATTGTTTTAGACATTGTGTAGACATTGAATTAAATTGAGTTTAGAATTCTATAAAATTAAGAAATAATGAGTGAAAATAGAAACTAAAAGAAAAATTCTTTCATCTACTTTTATTCAAAGTTGCAAGTATTTTCTCTTAAATATTTTTGTAGTTTCTTTGCTGTTTTCACTTAAACTAAGTTTTTAAAATATTTTATTATTTTTACTTTAAGTAGATTTACTTTTTTATTTTTGCTCTATTTTTCATTTACAAGGTAAAAAAATCTTTGTAGCAACAGAAACATTATTTTGTGCTTTATTCCTGCTTTTCATATATTTGAATAATTAAAGAAGCTCTTCTTTAATCAATATGTAGAATAAACAATAAAAATTAGATGGATTTAATTTTTCCCATTTTGTGTCATTTGTCTTATTTTTTAATGACCTTCTTTACTTTAGTCATACCAGTACTATTATTTAATGAGGGCTAAATTTCTGATTATGGTTGCAACAGAGTTTGGTCATACGATGTGATTTTCTTTAAAAATTAAACTGAAATGTCATAAATGAAAGTT
Source organism: Eonycteris spelaea (assembly GCA_003508835.1). NCBI lineage: Eukaryota > Metazoa > Chordata > Mammalia > Chiroptera > Pteropodidae > Eonycteris > Eonycteris spelaea. The sequence continues at coordinate 1,994,618 of PUFA01000189.1, forward strand.
TTCTTTATTTCTAAAGAAATCTATTATCCCCATTAGCTCTCTCAAACCTCGACTTACTAGTTAACTCTTTAACATTCGGGTGCTCTGAAAATGGAACTATTTGAAAAATAATAGAGTGAGATCTCAAGTAAAAGGAATAAGCTCATTTTTCTCTTGAGAAATAAAATCGAGAAGACTTTTAGAGACAGTTTTTTTCGCCTTAGATAGTTCTACATTTGAAATCCTTTTAACCCATCTTTCCTTTGAAACAAGGACTCTTCTTTCTGGAAGGTTTGGTGATCAGAGAGTGGTAGGTTATTAAGTGGATCGATCACTGACAGCATTTCTTTATTGAGATAATTATTTCAGCAACATTATTAAGATTTTCATTAAGGCTGTTTGTTTTTTTTGTAATTATGGAAAACTATTTTCCTATATCCAGAGTATTAAGAATTGCTTAGAAGGTGTATGTTAAATTATGTTTTATGTGAATGAGACGTTATGAAATGCCTTTGTAACACTACTGTGCATGACAAGACCCCTATGAGGAATTATCTCTTAAATGTGCTTTCCCGTTTACAGAGGGTTTATCTGTGTAGTTCTGAAGCAAGCCTTTTATTTTTACACTTAAAGCTTAGCTTAAAATTAGAAGTAATGCGAAAAGACTTTAAAATAGACACATTCAATTTTTTCTTTTCTCAGAATTAATAATCTGAAAATTATATTGTCAGTTTACTGGGTATATATATTGTCTCACTGTGGTTTTAATTTGCATTTTTTAAGATTTTGAATAAGATTGTATATATATATGTATTTATATATATGACATTCATATTTTTTTCCTCTGTGAAGTATTATTCATGTTTTTTGGAAATTTTTCCTACTCCCTCAAAGAGTTCCCAACTCCTAGGCAACCTATAATCTACTTTATGTCTCTATGATTTTGCCTATTATTTCATATTTCATGTTAGTGGAATCGTTTATTTTTCCTTTCATATCTAGCTTATTTAACTCTACGTGCTGTTTATAAGATTCATCCATGTTGTGGCATATATCAGAACTTCATTCCTTTTTATGGCTGAATAATATTTGATTGTGTCTGTTTTTGTGTGTGTATATATATTATATTATGTTATCCATTCATATGTTAGTAGACATGGGGTTTTCATCTTTTGGCTCTTATGAATAATGATGCCATGAATGTTCATGTATGAAGTTTGTGTGTAGACATGTTTTTATTTCTCTTGAGTAGATACCTATGAATTAATTTGCTGGTTCCATCATAACTTTGATTTTAACCATTTGAGAAACTGCCAGAGTATTTTCCAAAGTAGCTCCTCCATTTTACATTTCCATCAGTGGTGTATAATGTTTCCAGTTGTTACACATCCTTGCCAACGCTTGTTATTGTTTGTCTTTTAAATTCTCGCCATCCAAGTGTGTATGAAATGGTATATTTTTTATTCACATTTTTGTGATGTCTAATGATGTGGAGCATCTTTTCATGTGGTTATTGCCTATTTGTATGTGTGTATTTTTTTTTTTTTTGAGAAATGTCTATTCAGTAATTTTGCCCATTTAAAAAAAATGAGGTGTTTGTCTTTATTATTGAGTTATAGGAGTTTTTTAATTTTATATACTAATCCTTTATTAGATACATGATTTGCAAAGATAGTCTTTCATTCTGTAGGTCACAAAGTGTTTTAATTTGGATTTCTCTGATAAAAACTTAAGTTGAGCTTTTTTATATATTTTCGGTAATTGTCTTGTTATGTTCCTGTTCAAAGTGTTTATCCTTTTTCATTTGTATTGTCTGTTCTTTTCTTATTGATTTTCTAATTGATTTGTGGAAATTCTGTATATATCTTGGATTTGAGTCCCTGTTGGATATGTATGGCAAATATTTCTTCTTCTTTGGCTTGCTTTTTCACTCTCTTAATGGTGTTTTTGAAGAAAAAGTCCTTAATTTTAATATGTCAAATTTTACTTTTTTTAAATGATTAGGCTGTTTGGGATCTCTTTGTAGCACTAAGCCATGAGATTCAAAATTGTGTTTTACTTTTTACATTTAGATTTATAATCCATCTGGAATGGAATCTTACGTATGACAAGAGGTGTAAGGGTCATAGTTCTCTCTCTCTTCCCCTTCCTCTCTGCGTGCACATATGCATTGTGTGATTGTGTGTGTGTGTGTGAGAGAGAGAGAGAGAGAGAGAGAGAGAGAGAGAGAGAGAGAGAAGATTGTGTTGTGTGTGTGTGTGTGTGAGAGAGAGAGAGAGAGAGAGAGAGAGAAGTGTGTGTGTGTGTGTGTGTGTGTGTGTGTGTGTGTGTGTGTGAACTGGCCCAGTACTGTTTATTGGACAGATGTTTTTCTGCTGCATTGCAGTCTATCTCATCTTTGCATAAATCAGGTGACCATGTATAAATGAAATTATTACTAGAGTCTTACCAATTGTGTTTTTTTTCTAGCTTTGTGGTAGTACAATACTGTCTTAATTTGCATAGCTTTTTAATACATCTTGATAACTCATAGTGTGTCATCTGGCTTTGGTGTTCTTTAAAATTGCCTTGGCTTTTTTGGGGTCTTGATATTAGAATACATGTCAGCTTGCCAGTTTTCACCAAAACATGCTAGGATTTTCATTGTTTATTGAAATTTCCAATTCATACACTTAGTATATTTTCTGTTTATTTAGGTCTCTTTGGTCTTCTGTGTAGATAACTTGGTCTTTTTGCTGGATATTTTCCCTATATCTGAGGTTTTTTATTTTTTATTTGTCATTGGTACAAAGAAATATAACTGGTGTTTATATTGACTTTTTATATACCAATTTTGCTAATCTCTATTAAATCTAGTAGTTTGTAGATTTTTAAAAAAATTTTCTTTGTAGAAAATCATGTATTTGTGAATGACAGCTTTTTTCTTTATAATAATTTTATGTGTCCCCCCCCCCCCCGCCTTCCCTTATTGTATTATCTAAGACTTTCAGGATAGTGTCAAATAGAAGTTGAAAAGCAGTATCTTTATCTTATTCCAGATTTCATGGGCAGAGCTTTCAATAATTAGCCACTAAGTATGATACATACTATAGATTACTTTTTGTGGATTTTTAAATTGGTTTAAGAAACTATTTCAAGTTTGCTGAGAGTTTTCTTTATTATAAACAGGTGTTGAGTTTTATTAAAGCTTTTTTGGCATTATTTGAGATAGTTATGTTTCTATGTTGTTTGTTAGTTCAGGGAATTACATTAACCAGTTTTCAAATGTTAAAGCATTCTTATGTTCCTGGAATACTGTGTCGCCTGAGCACCATTCCCATTGCAGTCAGGCTTTCATCCCTGTGCCTCCTCAGAATGGCTGTGTGTCATCAGTAGCCTGCGTATTCTTAAATCTGTGGTTCTCAGTCTTCATCTTATTTGAGGTTTTAACGTTTCAGCTTTACATTCTTTTCTTCTTGAAATGCTTTTTTTTCAGTTGTACTTTGTGACAGCATTCTTTTGTTTTGTTTTGTTTTCTTCCTACCCTCTTTTTATTTTCTCCTATAGTTCTTGCTCCTCTTTTAAATTCTAAAGACTAGTGTCAGGGTGCTTAACCCTGGAAGCCTTTTCACTTTTCTATTACACTTTATCTGTGTTTACCAATCCCTTAGCTTTCATTATTCTGTAAATACCAATTATTTTCAAATATGTTTCTCTAACCACAGCTTCTCCTTTGAACTCCAGTTGCTCATATTTGGCTCCACTTGGATATCTAATAAGCTTCATAGATCTGAAATGATCCAAACTGTTACTTTTGATTTTCCTTTCTAACCTTTCATCCCTCATTCTTCTCTATCTTGTTAATAGCATCACCATACAAGTAGTTTAGACCAAAAATGTTAATCCTTTTTGACTCTACTTTTTCACACAATAAATTCATAGTCTCAGCAAATTTGTTGTTTAGTAACAAAACCTATCCAGAATCAGTGACGTCTGCACACTTAATACTCTGCTTCTTTCTCTATCCATTGACATTATCTCAGGTCAAACCATCATCACCTTTTACTCGCAGTCAGACTTGTGCTCTTAAGCAGTGCCAGACATTACTACTCCAACCTTCTCAGTGTAATTTCCAAATCTTTTACTTTTGACATAATCTTTTAACATCCTCCTTCTTGCTTTCTCTGTTGCAGACATGTTGGCCATACAAAAGCCTCTGCCTTTTGTGTAAAATTTAAAATGTGCTCATCCCAGGACTTTTTGCATATTTTCCCCATTGCTCTGATCACTCTTTCCATAGATACCCACATGGCTTTCTTAATTCTATACTTCATTTAGGATTTGGCTTATGACACATTATCAGAGAAGTCTTCCCTGATCACTCTAAATATAAGTGTCCCTTCCATCACTGTCTCTCTACTCTAATTTTTTACAGCATCATTCTGACATGTTTTTACTTGTCTATTTTCTGCCTCCTTTCACTAGAACTTGGCTTCAGCCATCCTGAAAGCAGGAAAATATTTTTTTCACCTTATTGCTGTGTCTTCAGCACTTAACGAGTGCCTGCCTCAATAAATATTTTTTGAATTGAACTTAATAAATGAAAAGCACTCACATGCTTGTTTGACTGCCTAAAAGGAATACATTTTTCAGCTTTATCAGATGAGTGTTTACACTTTTATTTGGAAACGATCAGCTGCTATGAGTTTAGGTAATAAAGGCTCCATTTGTATTTTATCATCAGCTAATAACAAGTTAATGGTTAACTGTCCTAGCTTTATCTCCCTTCTTAGCAAGGCAGGTAGACCAGTGTGAGGTTTCTTATTCATCACATCTAGATTGTTCCATGTAAGACTTTTAAGGTATTTTTGTTTTGTTTTATTTTGCCAAAATATGAGTTTGAAGAAAACTTTGAGGGTATCTGATGTACTCGGTATTTTTGGTTATGGTTAATGAAAACTTGATTCAAAGCATATTTCTTTAATGTTAAATAATGTAATATAAAGTCTAGTGATAGGTGGCTTATCAGTCATAGTCCTGGCAGGAAACAGATGTCACATTCAAACTTTATTGAAAAGAGTTTAATACCAGTTCTGTAAAAAGTAGTGAGCATTGCTAGGGAAATCAGCAAGGTTAGAAGAGATGAGAGGTGAGTGTTTAGCATAAATCAAAGAGAAAGTTATTTTAGCTATAGGACAAGTGTTTCTGACAGGCGTGTGGTCTTCATCAAAGGGGTGTGTAGTGTATCGGCCTGAAGGGGTGAAGCCAGGGGAATACATACCCCCAATTCATTTTCTTCCTGCTGATGTCTCAAACTAGTCAAACCCAGCTGGAAGCCAGTAGGGAAGGGAGCCTCCCAAGCAGACATAGAACGGGGAAGGCTGGAGGCTGGATCAGTAGAGTCAGCAAAACATGTCCAGTGAGTTGAGCTTCAGGGTTTGATATCGGGTCTCAGTTATGTCATGAAAGACCTAGGACTTTTTTTCTATTTCTCTGCTCTGCCACTTACAGTGATGATTTTTAGCACAGCTGCTGTCCTTGTGGTCCTAAGAAGGTTGCCAGGTAGACTGGGTGCTCTAGGCCCATATACATCAAGGTAGGGGGAGAGGGAGCTTTTTTTTCCGTTAGTAAACAAGATATGCCCCTCCAGTTTGATTAATCAGCTTCGGTCTCAGCCTACTTTTTTGAATAAATTGTTGCTGTGAGAATTTTGATGCTGGATCTCTGCACTAATCATAGCCTGCCCTTGCTAACAACATGCAAGTGATTCATATTGGATTGGGCTACGTGGAGCTCCATCTTGGTGTCTTGGGAGGAGTGAAATGGATATTGAGTATCAACTACTTTATGATATACCTCTACTAATTAATACTACTTTCCATACTTTACTTACTATATAATGCATGTTCTATGTACGTATATAGAATTGTTTCTGCAATAAAAATGAACATTTCTGCCCATGTATCCTATTGTGGCTTGCTCTAAATATGGGAGAGACATCTTTTAACTGAGTAACAATTTCTCCCTGTAACATCCATTGCTCATGTTTGATTTAGTTATTTTTTTCTTTTTTCTCAGATTCTACTTCCAAATATATTTAGTCACATCTCATATAGTGTTTCTTACAAAATATGTATTCAGTCACCACCCCAAGTAATGTCATGTAGTTTAAATTTCAGAGCTTTCGTTTTACAGATGTATAACTATACATTGCCCAAGCATAAATCTCAATATAAAATAACATTTCTTTAGAAAATGAAAGCAAATATCAAAATAAAAAAATATTAAAAACAGTTAAACACATTAAAACAGAGGTGGATGTTTTCTTTCATCCTCTCCTCTCCTAACCTGTTTTGTCTTCTCTGTTCTATTTGTATCCTGTTTTTGAATTTGCCATGAATTCAGTTAAACATTTACTGAGGAACTATGGCAGGCACCAGAGGAAAGATCAATAAGATAGATAGTATCCATTTTTTCTACCAAGAAAGAAAGATATGTGAATAACTAACAGCAATAAAGGCAAAAGGAGTTAGTACTACTCAGGTAACTAAAAATAACATACTATTGATTTTAAGCTGAGTAGTATTTTGAGTGGGCCAATAAAAGAAAAGCATAATTTTAGGAAAACATTTTCTAAAGGTAAATTTTAGAAGTATATACTACTGCCCAATGACATTAATTACTATGAAAAATAACTGGCATTTTTTTTAGTAATGTGGAAAGCCTTGTGTTGCTTCTAGCATATCTTTTTATAGCATGGAGCAAGTTTAAAACTTGCTTTCAAATTGCTAATTACTTCCTCAAATCAATAAGTTCATAATTTAAAATCATAATCCAATCTTATATTCCTTTAATATTCTTTATAAACATATGACAGTTTTTATAGGATAAAATCTGATCTGTGAGAATGTTTAGAAACGAGATAGCACTGTTCTGTTTCAGAGCAGAAAAGTAGAATGTGTCAGATGATATTTCTTGAAACCATTATTACTGAATAAAAATAGAATTCATAAGATAAGCAATGTGAAGTTATAACTAGTGGTGGAGATGGCTGAAAAAAATAAAACATTGCTCTCATTTTAATTTTATTCCCCTATCCGTGAATAAAATATTTTAGAATTTAATTATTCACTTTATTAAAGTTTCTTTGAAATGAATGCTCAATTTTTGCTTTTTTGTTTTTACTCAAGTATGTATTTTTTTTTGCTCCTTCCCCACTTTAATAATTCAGCTTTTGGTAGAATCATTTCTTCCACTTATAAAATTCTCATGTGAAGTTATGCTTCAGGGCTTGGTTTGAATTTTGTAGGACTGTTGCTTATCTATTCATCATTGGTGGTTAGTCAGAAAGACAAGCCTGCTAATCTAAAATCACTGCTAGCTGTATCATACCTCGAACATTACATGCTACCTTCTCTGTAATACCTTCTTTTAACCACCCTTTAACAAAATTTCACTTCATGTTTTTTTCATATACTTATTAACATTTAACATGTTAAATATTTTACCTTTTTATTTACCATATATCCTTACCTTCTCCCACAGAATGTAAGTTCTATGAGTCTATGAGAGCATTTTTTTTTTTTTTTTTTTTTTTTAGTTTTGTCAAATGTTCTTTTTACAGTGTCAAGGAGAATGTCTGGAAAATAGTAACTACTCAACATGTATATTTTCTGAATGATTAAATGAAAAGTGTTGTGTTCCACATTTAGGGTAAAGGAAATGGATGTGAGTTTCTCAAGGTGAGGGAGCATGATAGAGAAAGCAGGTAAAACAGACGGGCATTTTATAGGTGAAATTGGCTCAAAAAAATATTTTGTTTTGCTCAATGAAAAGTGTTTTAGCCTTGAACTTTATTTTTTTTACGTAACTTGAATAGTCTGCACTATTCTTTATTGTCTCCTATCCTGAGTTATACATTGTTGTTAACTACTTGCATACTGTAATCATTTGTGTTTGTGACTCCTTAAGTAGAAGTGTGAAAATGCGTGGCATGCTTAGGTCAAATTTATTGAGCTGTCCTTGTCATAAGTGAGATGAATGTAGGTAATATTAGACATTAACAGTCCTATACTAATATTTGGATTTCAGTTAGTGGATAATGGAGGTAAACCTATAATATGACTTGTGTTTTAGGGTTGAGTGGTAGCTGATTCTTTACAGTAGGGAGAATGGAGATGCGACTAAAATGATCACTAGATAAGGAAGAAAAGATTTGTGTAGGAAAATATATTTTTTGAGGTTCATTTGAATTATTAGCTTTTATGAACAGTTTTTTTCTCTATAATATTTTCATCTGAAATTTTACTGTAGAGTAGCGCTGTCCAATTAAAATATAATATCAAAATAATATAGAATAAAATAATAAGTAAAATAAAATAAAGTATAAAAATAAAACAATGCAAGTCTCATATGCTCTTTAAAATATTTTTGGTAATAAGTAACAGGCGAATTTAATTTTGATAATACATTTTGTTTAACCTACTATGTCTGAAATAGTAACTTTTTGAAATACACTCAATAAAAAAATAATTGATATTTTGTATTATTTTTTATTCTAAACCTTCAGAATCCAGAGTGTATATTTACAGCACATATCACTTAGGACTAGCCATTTTTCGAAGGCTCAGTAGCCAAATATGACTAGTGGCTACTGTATTGGACAGTGCAGCTTTAAGGTTTGGTTTGAATTTTGCAATTTGGTAATAGGTTATGTATGGGTGGTGGTAGTTGAAGATTCTTGTTGGGAGTGCTCAGCATAGACATGGTGCCATATGAAGCTGTGGAAGCATGAAGTGTAACCCAGTGAGGGTGTATGCATGGGGACTGAGAGCCGGGTAATCTTCAGCAGTTCTCGTCTTTAAAACAAAGATCACTGAGGAGTAATCGGAGGGTCATGAAAACCAAAGGAGGAAGATAGTTTTAAGAAAATAAAATCAGCTTTTTCAAATACTATGGATATGTCAGAAAGGGTTTTTGCTAAGCAAGAGTCTCTACAATTGTAAACGTGCAACTCATTTGTAACTTTTTGAAGAAAGGATTTAGTGGAATAGTAGGGTTGATTTATTTTTCCTTTGTTTTGGAGCTAGTGAAAACACTTCACTTACTCAGTGTCTTTTTCTTTTTCTTTTTCTTTTTTTGTTTTTTGGCTTGTGTGTGTATAAACGTGGTATTTTCCTCCATTTTAATTTTATTTGTCTAAGATCTCTTGTTCATCAATTTCTATAAAATTGGAGTAAAATCATTCTTATTCATAATTTAGTTTATTTCTTTAATTTAAGAGTGACATTATCTGTATTTGACCTGGAAAGGGCTTCAGATAACAATCTCAGAGAATTATCTTAAAATAAATTCCTAAATATAATTAATTTTCAATACAAAGGAAATCTGCATTTTCATTTTATATTTAAAATATTTAGGGTTGCAAATGAAAAATTCATAAGAACTTACTTTAAGTCTTTGGCATTCTGCATATTTTTAGCTTGAATTTCTCTTTTCCTTCTTTAGTCCTCAAGAGTTCATATAACTAGAGCCGTCCTGGAACAATTTTTATCCTTTGCGAAATACCTTGATGGTTTATCTCATGGAGCGCCTTTGCTGAAGCAGCTTTGTGATCACATTTTATTCAACCCAGCCATCTGGATACATACACCTGCAAAGGTATAAAACTTTATTTTTATTTATTTTATTTTAGTGTAATGTTATAAATAATAGTTAATTGGAACTAAACTATTCAGTAGAAAACATTTGGAATTTTCAGCTTATTTTATAGTTAATTTGAGGCAGTTGTATTGGGCAGTATCAAATTAAAATGTTAACTATGCAAATATTACAACATGAAACTTTAGTTAAAAATTAAGCTTGATGTAATAACACTATTCTGCAGTCATTAGATGTGATTCATAGTTTTCCAAGAAAGAGAATTTGGTACACTGATTATTAAAAGACTAAGAAAAGAGAAAATTACAGGTAACTGTACGATGATAATTGTGATCATTATGACTGGAAAATTGCTTGTGCTTTGAATATAGAATTTGTATCATGACATGTAAATACTGTTTGTTTTAAAATAACTATATACAGAACACTTTTTTTTGATATCTGCATAAAATTTTTAGTATTTTGCTACCTGAACTTAGCCCAATTGTATTCTGGTGGAAATCAGGAATGAAGGACATTTTTAATGAATTTAAGCTTTCTTTTATAATTTTCAGACCTCCTGCATAATTTTGTTTAAATGATGTTTAAGTTCTGACTTTTATTACAGTTTATCCTGTTAATTATATTGGTAAACTCACACCTGAAGTTTGTTCACTCTCTCAACAAGGTGTTTGACTTGTCATTTTTCTATTTACATGGTTAGATTCTGATAACAGTAGTAATGGTTAAGAAATTTTGAAATTACATGAACTTTTAGGGTATATGACAATGATATGTGTTTTTACAGATATGATATAGCTGACGGTTAGTTTTGTTCCTTTGATCTGCTGAAATGTACTTTGATTAAAAGCTTTTGTCTAGTTGACTTTTTAAATAATTTAATCATTCTATCAGATACTTTGAATGGAATTATTCAATCATTTAAAATTAATTCATTGTTAATAGCTGTTAGATTAGCTTTATTAAAATAAATGTTATTGTAATGTGTTGATTGCAGATTGTTTTCTTTTTAAAAATATAAATAATAATAAATAGTTACTTTAAACCTGGTAATAAAGGGTTCTTTCTTGGCTTTTACTAATTTGCATTTAAATAAAAATAAACACTTGAGATATTTTAAATTTATTTTAATACTCTATTAATATTCTGTATTAGGTTCAGCTTTCCCTATACACTTATTTGTCTGCTGAGTTTATTGGAACTGCTACCATTTACACCACCATACGCAGAGTGGGAACAGTATTACAGCTAATGCACACGTTAAAATATTACTACTGGGTCATTAATCCTGCTGACAGTAGTGGCATTACACCTAAAGGATTAGGTACGTATGACTCTACCAGTATGTTACACTGTACTGTGATTGTTCATGCTGAGTACTGTTATAGTGAACAGATGTGCATGGCTATGAAAATACCGTTTATGTAGTAAACTGGTATATTGAAATTTTGGCCTGTAGTTTTGCAGTTTTGAATTAGTTTTAGAGTAAAGGCAGGTGAAAATAAATAATATTCTGTCTTTTAGCCTATATGCTTATTGTGATTCAGGAAGATATATTCATAATATTGAAAACATGAATGATATTGGTCATAGCCAGTGAGTTCTAATACAGTTGTTTCAGTGCCTTTGTATTTTTTCCCTAATTTTACCCGTTCTTCCAAGGGTAGTGGAAACTAATTCTTTGCTGCGTTGTGTTGTTTAAAATGTATTGCCAACTTTTCTAACATATAATACTCATACATACATACTCATAATGGAAAATATAATATAGAAGAAAAAATTATTCATAACCCAAACCTTAAAAATAACTGTTAAAATAACTGCTCTTTCACTCTTTCTCATTGCCTAAATATTTGAAATATTTAAATTCTTCCAGAATTGAGATTTTCTTGATGTTTTTGTGTGTTTTTCTTGGCTCTATGTAGTAATCTAAGAGGATATACCATTTATATTTCTAAAGTTTTGATTGTACAGTAATCAAATATATTAGTAATGCAGTGAGCAGTTCCATTTTACATACTTATTTGAATCCATCTTTGATATGTTTAGAATTACTGAGAGTCTTATGATAAATATTGACAGTTTTTTTTCGGAAGTATTGTAACAGTTTACAGTTTCACCAATAGTATGTGAGAGTGCTTTTCTCAGCATATTCACAATAGGATTGGAGATTATCATTTTAAAAAATCATTTTAATAGGAAGAAGCATTTTATTACTTTACTCTTTATTATTAGCTTTTATGTCTTATTGATGAGACTTAAAAAATTATATTATTTGCACTCAGATCTATTATTATTTCATTTACTGCTTTTTCTATTGCTTTTAACCACAGTAATGCCTAAAATATACTGAGTGCTTACCATGAGTTGGAATCTATGCTAACTAAGCATTCTACATGTTAATTTTGTTTAATCATTTATATGTAATATAATTATATATACATAGACATGTTTACACATAAGATTATATCTTTACATAACTGTTTTGTTAACATCACTTCCATTTTGCAGATTAAGAAATGAAAGTTGGTACAAAGTAACACAACTAAAATTTGTATCGTTTTTATCTGACTCAGAGCCTTTGTTCTTAAACATTACCTCTCATAGTTTAGGCAAATCATATTTTCACACATATTAATTTCTAACTTACAGAAAATTTACAAGAATTGTATAGGAATTTTTATATACCCTACCATATTTCCCAGTATTTTACATTTTACCACACTTTATCAGTTTCCGCTTATATAAATGTAAACATACACATTTACACATGTATGTTTTTTGTTAATCATTTGAGAATAAGTTGCAGATGTAATGCTCTATTATCTCTTAGTAATCTGCTGTTTATTTCCTAAAAGATAGGGGCGCTCTCTTAGACAACCAGGGCAACCATAAAATAAGGTAATTAACCATAATGTAGTACTATCGTCTCATCCGAAGACCCTATTGAAATTTTACCAATTATCTCAATAATATCCTTTCTAAGAAAAATACAAATATTTTTCTCCCTGAATCCCAGTTGAAGATTTTTTTATTGCTTTTAGTTTCCTTGTCATTTTAATATTCTTCAATGTAGAGTAGTTCTTTTAATATTTCCTTGCCTTCCATAACTTTGACATTTTTGAAGGCTACAGGTAAATTACTTTTTAGAATGCACCTTAATTTGGATCTGTTTGATGTTTGCTCGTGAAGATTTAGGTTTTTCATTTTTGAAAGGAATCAGGGAAGTCATACCAGTTCTGTCCCATTGTGTTATTTCAGGAGGCACATGATTTGAGTTGTCTTATTACTAGTGATGTTAACTTTGATCATTTGATGAAGGTGGTATCTACCAGGGTTCTTCATTGTAAAATTACTACTTTCTGTTTTGTAATAATGTGTATTTGGTGGAGAAATACATTGAGATACGCAAATATTCACCTACTGGTTTTAGTTCTCTGATGAGTTGTCAGAATCGATCTTTACTGTGAATGCTGCCAAATGACAATTTTTTCTAAGATATTTATTACTTCGAATCCTACTAGAGGAAGGAATTGTTTTTTTCTCCTCCATTTATTTGTTCAGTTTCTATATCACTGTAAATTTCATGGGTTTCTATTTTTTTCGATTGCATGTTACATCAGTAGCTGGTAGGTTTTTTCTGGGACAGGCCAGACAATAAGTTTGTGAGGCTTGGGGATCCTTAAAGTCTCTGTTGTAAGTAGTCACTCTGTCATTGTGTTGCAGGAAACAACCTTAGACAGTATGTAAATGAATGGGCATGGTTTGGTTCAGGAAACTAAAACAAGCTGGCTTGATGGTAGCAGCCCAAGGCTGTCCCCTGGGTTGTTTCTATGCATTACTTAATGTTTATGTTCACCTTGTCTCAGACTTTGTCGTAGGTTCACCTTCATGTGAGTACTTGGGTTTTTATGACAAATGTCCATATTTTTTAGTACTTTCTTTCCTTCTGGCACAGAATATTCTTGGCTCGTCTTATGCTTTTCCCATCCCAGCCCTGGAACCAGCCATTTCTTCAGGAAGCCTTGGATTGTTTTGGTGGATACGATTTTTAGAAACTAAGATCTGGATGTTAAATGTGCTTCTTAGCTTATTGCTCTCTGGATATCATCACTTCTGTGTGTTGTTGGTGAAAGGACGTGGGAAATAGAAGTTTATATATGTTATATATAGAGAGATGTACATATATGCGTACATCTACCTGTATTAAAAGCCATGAGTTCATACCAGTACCTTCAACTCCATTTCAAAACCACATGGTTCAGTCTGGTCTCCGACTTACTGTATTTACTGCTTTCTTCCTTCAAAAAGAGAATTCTGACTCCTGTTACTGTTAATATATTTATATATTTTCTTACTCTGGTTTTGAAACCAGTGTTCTGACAACTGCACTGTCACCTTCTTAGCTTCGACATTGCAAGTTGACTTTGACCATCTTCTCAGCTCAAACTCTGGGTGATCCTTGTTCCTCCCTTAATCTCAGTTGGTTCTTCGCCACAGTACACGCCTGGCCTCTGTCCTCTCCTCGCCCTGTCCCCGCAGGGCTTTCCTCCTTGTCGGTGACAGCCGCTGGTGTGTCGTTGGCCTCTGCGACCTCCTGGGTCCTTAGGTCCTGGGCCGTCAGGCCCTGCTGGCTCTGGCCATCTCAAAGAGAGGGGAGAGAAGAAAACAAATAAATATATTTTAAAGAAAAGTGATTAGAAAGTGGAAGAACAATTTTTTAATGGTTTAATTTATTCTTTTTAATCTATACTTTTATTATTTTAGTCTTTTGAAGTTCTGACTTGAAACTTACAATTTGCCAAATGATATTTTTAAATATCATTTTGAATTAAAATGCTTTCTTTCAAGGACACTAAAGATACTTTGTACCACACTAGCTTTACTTAGAACTATTATTTACGTGCAGGCATTTACTTTGAGAAGTAGGATATTTTTGCTTTGACTCTGATTTAGCACTTTTATCTCAAATTATTATACATTGTTCACTATGAAATATTTATTTATATTACAAATGTCATAGTAATGCATGAACTTGTTAGCCAGTGAAATAATACAGAGTTTATAAATAAAAAGTTATAAAGGAGCCAGTGTTAAAAGTCTTATTATATGTATCCTTCGGCCTCTTTTTCCTGCTCATACAAACACAACCTTCACAACCTTACACATGCATGCACATAGGTGCTTCAAATTATAGATGTTTCCAATATTTATTCTGAATATATCATAAACACAAAATGGTATTATAAATGTAAATATAAAATGAACCTCATAAAACTATCACTACGCTTGATATATACAACATTACCATGAAGGCATATCTTCCTTTGATTTCTAGCCATGGAGATAGTGGCATTCTCAATTTTATGTTTCTTATGCCTTTTGTTAAATTTGAGCTCTTATTATTTTTTTATTATGCTTTACTCATTTTCTGTTTGCGTGTGTATTCCTAAACTATTGTTAGCATCTGTATTACTCATAAACAGTATCATTTGTGATTCGTTTTGTCAGTTTTATATTTGTAAGATAAATTTATTTGTATTTTATTTTGTAAAATACAAATTTATATCATATACCTACACAAAATTCACACATATCTTTATATTTTTCTGCTACCTGCTCTTCACATTGTGTGATATATGACAATAGTAATTTTATATAATATTACCAAGTACTTACAGTTAAAATGGACCAGGCACTATTCTAATTTCTTTACATATGTTGATCCACTTAATCCTCACAAAATATTCTGTAACATACACACCATTATTATGCTCATCCTAACAACAAAAAAGTGTGGAAAGGTAATATAAAACTTGTCCAATTTCATTAATTGGACAATATTATAATAAAAGTGAGATAATTATTACTAAGATAATGGCTGTCTCCTCTGGGTTTGAGTGGGGCGTGTGCTCAGGAAGGAGGATGTGGCTCAGAGCTGAGGGCTGAGGGAGGCTGAGGGTTCTGTTTCGCTGGTGCCACAGCCAGTGATTAAATATTTAGGGATTTTCTGAGCTGGTCGCCAAACCATTGGTAGCTGACTTGAAATCAGTCATGGTGGGCGTATTTACACAACAGAAACAGAAGCCGCAGGCGGCGTAAGCCAGACCTCATGCCTCCATGCCTCGCAGTTCCCTCACTTCTGCTTGCCACTCACTGGCTTGTGAGTTTGGCGGTAAGGCCGCCGTCAGTGTTCCTTCTCTACCTAAGTAGTTACACGGGTGTTCATTTTACAGCAATTCATGAAGTTGTACATTTATACCTTCTCTGTGTGCTGTGTTTCACAAGGACAGAGACTTTTTAAAGAAAAAGTAATACCAAGTGTTGGTGAGGAGGGAAAGGACGCTTTGTGCTGTTGGCAGTAGCAGGGCGGGAGATGCAGAGGGCCGTCAGGGACGTGGGCAGTAGAGTTCCTCCTCAAGAGAGAATGGAATAGGATGTTTGAGGGATAATTTGCTTTGAGACATAATAATCTGCATGTAAATATTTGGTGAAATTATACATAAAGGGATTGTAGTTTTAAAACCTGAAGAAGCTGTAGAAATCCTGGTTGTATTGCTGTTTAAAGACTTCATGGTTCTAGCTACATATCCTAAAGTTATAATTTAGTTATTATATATGTTTATCATTGCATATTCTCATTTTATTAGTAATTAAATATTCATAATTACTTTGCAATTTATATATTATAGAACTGATATGTATGCTTTAATTGCTCTTTTCATTTATTGACTCATAATATTTATTGTCCACTCTAATATGTATTTGATATATACAATTAGCATGGAAGAAAAAAGCTGCAAAACAAATTACAATACTGTGTCACCTTTTCTATGTTTTGTTATATAATGTGTGGGGTGAAAATGGGGACAGTTTTTAAATGAAGGCAGGTTTGAGGATAAGAGAAACATTGAGAAAACTTAGAAAAGAAAACCCATTAAGTTAATAAAAGTAAGAAAAAGTATCCATGTAAGTATTTCATGATTGTACATTTATCAGTGGATACTAATGTTAAAATTTATTAAAAGTAATTTTCTCCCAAATCTGACACTTAGTGAATAATTTCAAATTGCCAAAAATCTCAAAAGTAATGTTGAAATTCTCTAATATAATTGAAAGTATATAGTGTTAATACTAATAAATTGTATTATTAAAATAAATGTAACTATTAAGAATTCCATAGTATCCTAACGTTATTGAATTAAGCATTATTGCATTTAATATCATGTTTTATTTTTTTCCTGTTTTCTTTTTGTTTTTATTTCCTCTTTTATTCTAGATGGTCCCCGGCCATCACAAAAAGAAATTATATCGCTACGGGCATTTATGCTACTTTTTCTGAAACAGCTCATACTAAAGGTAAAATAATTTTACGTAATTGCAGACTAGCATAAACTATGTTAATTCATAAATTGCTTTCAAAATTCTGTAACTTTTGTCAAACTTCACTTTTTGTTAAATACTCTTTGAGATCCTCCATACCAAGGGATATAGCAGAAATGGACAAGGAACATATGCATATGATACTAGCATAAAGATTTCATTGCAGAAATTGATCTGTGTTCCTGTTCAGAAGGCTTATGTTATGTATTTTATCACAGAATGATGTTTAAAAGATCAAGAAAATGGAAAGTAAAGGTTAAATACATAACAGTACTGTAAAATTTTAGCAGTAATTTGCATTATTTTGAGAAAATGATACATGGTTAGAAAATAGTTATATTAATACAGTTAGATCAAGATATACTATCTTTATAGTAAAGGTTAAATATTAGTAACTTTGAAGAATTAATACAAATTTCTATTTAATGTTTACTTGAAATAATGTGTATGATTATTTTAATTAAATTGTTATGTTTTTGAGTTTTAAAATGATTTTTTGATGCCTGTCTTTAAAGTTTTAGATTTAAATTACGATTTTTAAAAACTTAGGATCGAGGGGTCAAGGAAGATGAACTTCAGAGTATATTAAATTACCTGCTTACGATGCATGAGGTAGGACATGGTCTGGGTCTTCTGTTCTAAGTATTATATTCAAAACATCAGAATAAATTTTAACTGAAGAAATATTGGTGATCTTTATTATGCAGGATGAAAATATTCATGATGTGTTACAATTATTAGTGGCTTTAATGTCAGAACACCCAGCCTCAATGATACCGGCATTTGATCAAAGAAATGGAATAAGGTATGATGATAATATTAATATTTCTAATACATTTTACTTGAGTACAGTTATGCTTCCTGGAATAACCCCCATTCCATGAACTTTTGAATAAATACAGCAAAACTTTACACATAAGAAAGGAAATAAATGGAGAAAGCCTCTACGAATCCCCTAATGCTCAATACAGACGAAGTGTATAGAAATGGTCTCAGATCTCAAGAAAAGTGATTAAATTGTTACTGCTCCAGCAAAGACATTTCAAGTAGTGGAAAAAGCAAGCTTTTTCTTTTCCTTCCTTCCTTCCTTCCTTCCTTCCTTCCTTCCTTCCTTCCTTCCTTCCTTCCTTCCTTCCTTCCTTCCTTCCTTCCTTCCTTCTTGCAGGAAGACAACAGAGAGCATGGTATATTTCAGTAAAAGAGAGCATAAGAAAATAATGAGTTTAAACTCAAGAGCTAGATA
The DNA here is from genome assembly GCA_003508835.1 of Eonycteris spelaea. Taxonomy (NCBI): domain Eukaryota; kingdom Metazoa; phylum Chordata; class Mammalia; order Chiroptera; family Pteropodidae; genus Eonycteris; species Eonycteris spelaea. The sequence goes on from PUFA01000189.1 coordinate 2,012,862, forward strand.
GTGGCCAAGTTTGGAAATATAGATATAGACTGATTAGTTTAGATCTTATTCTGTTTTGTTGTGTGTATAAACTAAAAAAAAACATGTCCTTTGGATAAAACATGGGTCAGAGGAGAAATCAGAAGGATTTAGAAAGTATTTGGAGATGAATGAAATAAAACAATATATCACCATTTATGCAGTGCACCTACCTAAAGCAGTGTTCCAGTGGACAGTTAAAGCATTACATGTTTATATTAGAAATGAGAAAGATCTCAAATCAATGCATTTCAGTGACCCTCTTTCCATTGTTGTCCTGATCCTGTTGTTAGAAAAGAGCTCTATTGTATTTCCAAGCTGTACATTTTGATACTTCAGAAGATCTTACTCTGTTGATGATGAAATTAAAGAAATCTCAGGGAGGGACTGATTTGCTCAGATTTTTGTTGTGTTAGCTATGCAGTCAGCTGTGTGGAAAATGAGTTGGAGAGGAACAACACCAATGCAGTGAGATCAGTAGGGAGATTATTTCATTTGCCAGTGTTCAGGGTGATGAGTCGGGTCAGTGGCAGTGTGATGGCAATGCTTGGTCTAGACAAAAGGTGTTCTAGAACAAGAGGATGAAGCCAGAAGATTCTGCAGACTTAGTTGATTGTCAGGTAGTTATGCAGGCAAGTGAAACAATTGCTTCCTTGGTATTACGAACTCAAACTCATAACCTAGCCCCTTAGGGATTCTCCCTTTTTATTTTTCTGGAATCCGAGTTATTGGAATTAAAAAGAAATCTAGATTATTCCATGTATAATTCAGTGACTTCCACAGGTTATAAATAGTTTGGAGATTATCAGTATTAACAATACCAGCAACTCAAGTATATGAATTAGGAGTAACATATTATTTACAGGTAAACATTAAATAACTGATCTGTCAGTGAATTTCCTGTTTATACCGTATTACAATCCTGTGTCTTTATCTAGTTTTTTAAGAAATACTTATCTAATTGTGGAAAAAATCCTATGTAGTGTACATGTGTGGTGCTCTAGACATTTTCATGTTTCAGATGTTAATCATAATTACTATTGATCTTACACCTTTTTTCCCCCTCTAACTCAGTTATTCCTAGAAAATGGGAGTTCTGTGGGAATTTCTGATTTCATATTTGAGTATAGTCACATTTTTAGGCTGTGAACTTTTACTTTGGTTCTCAAGATTGTTTTTGCTGTTGAATGTTTTTTTTAAACGATTTCCTGAATATTTATTTGACATATATAACTTTCCTGTTCTCACATTTGTCGTTTTTAATGACTGAACTTGATTTTTAAAAATCCTGAAAATAGATTTTAGTATAAATAGGTATTCATTTGGGAACTTGAAGCTTTTGAAAAAATCATCTTGCAAGGGAATAATCACTCCAGAGTTTATCTTATTGTCTGTTCTTCAGTAGAGTGATGAGAAAAGAAAAAGTCTCTAGTTACATGTAACCTTTTTTGCTCCAAGTAACAGAAAACTAGTTAAAGAGAATATGCATTTCTTACAGAAATCTTGTTAGTGTAGGAAGTAGGAATTGGAAAACTATAAGGAAATAAGTTTGTGTTTTCTACTACTTTCTCTATGGCTGCTTAGTCTTCTTTCTGTATATAGACTCACATATGGGAACACAGAAAGGCTGTCTTATGGTTTTTAAAATCATTTCATAATTCAAGAGGGCAACAAAGACTAAATGTTGTTTCTCCGACCTGTCTGAATTCTGAGAAAAGAGAAATAATTGGGCAGATAGATCCATAGTCCAAAGGTCAACAAGAACATATGTCGGGCAATTCTAAGAGAAGAGGAAATATGGTTTCCTAAGCATGTATGTTAAAATAGAACATTTTCGTTGAATGTGCTGAGAGTAAATACTTATGAACAATCAGTCACATTGCCCTTTTTAGTATGTATTTGAAGGTCAAGTTAAAAAAAATAAAATGTACTAATTTTTATTTTCCAAAGAATTTAAAATCCTGAGACATATTTTATCTTTTATGTATGCACATTTGATTTGAAAAGTATACAGAGCTTATATTTTTAATATTTCTAGGAGCTTAAAAGATCATTTGTTTTCATATCTTTTAGGGTAATCTATAAATTATTGGCTTCTAAAAGTGAAAGTATTTGGGTTCAAGCTCTGAAGGTTCTGGGATACTTTCTGAAGCATTTAGGTCACAAGTAAGTTGATTTTTTTATAATGAATTATAGAAATATCTACTGAAATTGTCATCTTACAAGTTTTGTATCTAATGTAACATGAAATTTGACTACAAGCAATCTTATAGTGGAAAATAATAGCTTCTTGTAGTAAGTCATAAAAATGTTTTATAAAAGAATGCTTATTAGTAATAGATTATAGAATAAAATCACAGTTTCAGTAATATGGTTCATATTTGTTTGCTGAAAATAAAATACTGTTCATTTTAAGGATGTAATAAAATATTTCATTAAATAAAGTAAAGCATAAGTGGACATGACTTCAATGAAAACTTTCTTGACACAGGAAATGCCATGTATATGAGTTCTCTGTTGCTTACATGCTACGTCAGTATTTTTATTTTTTTGGTATTCTTTTCTAAAATTGGGGCTTTTTGACTACTTTTGTGTTTAAAAATCCTAGAACAGTCAGTCTATGGCTATGCTACTCTGAACAAGCCTGATCCCATCTGATCTCAGAAGCTAAGGAGGGTTGGCCCTGGTTAGTACTTGGATGGGAGACCACCTAGGAAGACCAGGCTACTGTCAGAGTAAAACAAACAAACAAATAAATAAGGGATTGTAAGCTGAAAAGGTCCTTGCAATCTGTGAGGTCAACCAAAGGTTGCCTTGCCTAAAAAAAAAAAAATCCTAGAATTGCTCTTTTTTCTCCAAAGTTCAGAAGTCAGATACTTTAAAAAATCACCTGCTGATATTATTAGTATTTTTCATACTGCATGATTTTTTTTTTATAAAATCCATTTTCTATACAAATGAGCCCAAGAAAGTAGTGCTGTCATTTAAGTATTACTCTATTACGAGGTGGGGTGCCTCTCAGAACCTCCCTGTCGCCAGTTCTTTTTTGTGTTTAATTTTACCAAGTGTTTATTGATAACACTGATGAAACTTCACAAAATCCAGATAAAACATATCCGACATCCTAAATAGTCTAGAAGAGTAGATGTTATTTTCATGTCGTTGCCAAATGAATAGTAGTCAAGTAAGAAAGAATAGAGATTTTGTAGATAATAGGCAATAGTTCAAAATAGCCAGGATTGTAGGAAGAAGTTGCACATATGTGAGGGAATGTAAGTGTGCGAGTTGATAGAATGCCGAGAGTGAGATGCATGTACTAAGGAGAAGGAGTGCTCATTTAACTTTGGTTAAGGAAAAGAAGTTGACTAGGAGATATTAATAAAGACTTTAGCCTTTTGCAACCTCTTAAAAATTGTCAAGCAAAAACATTTAAAATATTGAAGTGTGGAAAAAGTAAGCAAAACTAACCAGTAGATAAGAATACTCACTGGAAAAATATTGCTATGGAGTACATAATTGTGCTTAAAATTTTTACCATAAGTTAAAATAATAAGAAATAAACAAATTGCTTCTGAGGAAGGACAACTACCAAACAGAATTTCACGAAGCTGGAAGAAATGGCAGGGTAACATGGAAACGTTGAACCATGAGCTAATGAAACGGGGGAAAAATCGAGGGGAAAATCTTTCACATAACTGAAGATGAAATCGGAGGAACCTCAAAGGAAGATTAATGTGTGGATTGCATAGGAAGATACATAGATGATAAAAATGGAAACAAAGCAAATATAGGATTACAGAGCAAATGATTGGTGTAGAAAGCACAAAAGTTCCAACAGTGGCATAAACAGAGTTTTCAGATAAGAAAAGTGAAACACTGGACTAAACAAATATTTAAAGCAGTAGTTCAGTGAAATCCTAATGTAAGATTTTTGTCATTCCTATTAAAAGGTAATACTGTTTATTAGGGGAATTTTTGCTGGAATGACCAGCACAAAAGTATATTATTCAATTTAAGTATAAGTAAGTGATCTTCTGTTCAGCAGTGTGCAGATGAGGAGAAAAATATTGAGTCTGGCCGTAGACTTCTCTGCGACGGCCTTCGATATAGAAAACAGAGCACCAACTATAAGATTATTGAACCAGAGAAAATAAGGGACAGAGTATCCTTTAAGTAAAAAGGGTGCTGCCAAACAGTTTTTAACCATGCAAGGAGTTGTTTTTTTTTGAATAATTCTTGGGAAACTTGATGGCGGACAAAGTTTAGCTGCTTAGGACAACTAGGTAGACTACAGCTAAGGACTACTGGGGAATATGGAATTAATTTAACAGTTAATGTTAAAACAAATGCTTGAATTGGAGCGCCAGGCCAGAACTTACTTTTCATTTGTTTTTATGTAGAAATGCTACAATTATAATGAATTGAGAAAGGACTGAGGAAAGATGAAAAGTGGAATATAAGTCCAAACAGTCAGATGATATCCATTGAAGCTGACAAATGCAATATTAGACATATAAGACTATTGAATAAAATTTGATGTTAGGAGAGAGGAAAAAGTAAGATTAAATATGCTTATATTAGCAAAATACACTTTATTATTGCTTATATTAGGGAAATACAGCCTCTAAACACGTAGTGGACTTCTTATTCCTTTATAGTTGCAAAGATAAGCAGTTCAACAAAATTATGTTTTCAAAATATTAAAGAATGTACAAATAAAACTAAAAACTACACATGTAATGGAAGTCTTTAAAAATCTATAAAAGTCAGGAAGAGCAACAGAATATGACATATCTAACACATATCTGCTATCTTAATAAATGTAAAAATTTTTGTAAATCTGTTGTAAAAAAATCATAGTTCTATTTAAGAAACATACTGAAAACAAAGTGAGTCAGAAAGGCTGAAAATAAAAGGATGAGTAAACATATACCACATAAATACAAATGAAAAAAAGTAGGAACCATGTCTTAATATTGGACAAATTAGAATTCAAGACAAAAACCAATAAATATTATAAAGAAGGGTACTTGATAGTATCAAAGGGTGAAACCTTCATGAAAAAAATTTTGGGAAAAACAGACAATTATTAGAGTTTAAAAGAAACCCTTATTCACCAATCTCAGTTCATAAAAAGTCAAGGGAGAGAGTAATCTAAATACTATGATAAATCTGATTAGTATAGTTTAAATTCTGTACCATGTTAACAAAGAATATAACTTCAGATGTCCGAGGAACATTTATGAAAATTTGACGTGGTACAGTAGGTATCAAAGGAAGATTCTAAAATGTAGAAATAAAACAAGATTTATTAACAGGCAATAAAATTATAAAATAGGACAAAGTCAGAACCCAAAGATTCTATTACCTAGAAATTTAAAATTTATTAAACCATTTTTGTGTCAAAGAGAAAAATGCACACTGAAATTGTAGAATTTTTAGGAAACTAGTTCAAAAAACTTATAATCTATAGCAAAAATGTGCTTGGATAAATATCCATAGCCATAGAACAATAGAATAGAAATACAGAAGAATAGGTAATTAAAACATAAAAGTTAGAAAAAGTATAACAAGATAAATAGAAGAAATCGAAAAGTAGAAATTCATGGTTCAGAAGATGGAAAATCATTTAAAAAGTTGATTTTTAAAACATGAAAAATATATGAATCATTAAACAGCTCAAGGAAGGGCAAAAATATGAATGTACAAAATAAATGACAATTTCTATAATATAGAAACTGAAGGAATTAAAGGTATCTTACATGATAACTTTGCACAGCTTTCCTTAGACATCAATAAGACAACCCCAACCAATAAGAAATCAATAAGAAAAATAGGCAAAGGATGTGAATGGTCAGCATATAGGAGAAAACGCGGATGGTACACACATTTGAACAGAGCTGAATCCTGCTTGTTATAAGGGAAATATAATCTAAAACTAAAGTAAGGTACCATTTTTCACATATTAGATTGACAGATTCTCAAAATTCAGCATCCATCTTTGTTAGCAAGGTTGTGGCAAGAGCACGCACTAACACATTTTTAACGGAGCATAAATCAGTAAAATGTGCAGTATGTTAATTTTTATGAATGCCTGTGAAAAGTACAAATACATACATTTTTTAACCCAGCAATTCATCACTTGTACACGTGTAAAATGATGGCTATTCAGAGATGTTCATTGTTACGTTGTTTATCATTGTAAAGGTTGGGTGAAATCTTAAATTCCTGTAATAGAGGATTTGTTAAATAAATTATGGTTCATTCATTAAATAGAATACTATGCAATTATAAAACAAAACCAATGTGATAATTCTCTTTATGCTAATATTACAGCTATATTGTGAATGGATCAAAAACAAATAGTATAGATGGGTACGTATTGGGTGCTAGTTTTGTACAAAAAGGAGAATATAAGAATATAGTACTTATATGCTACAGTAAGAAAATCTGTAGGATATGCAAAAAATAAATTAAGAACAGTGGCTCTTAATGAGGAGTTGGTGGAAACAAAAGTGGATATGGATCATTTTAATTTTTTAACCATGTGAATGTTACCTGTAGAAGCAATTTTTCAATAATAACATTTCTTTAAAAGAACTACAAATGCTAAAACAACAAGAAACTTAAATCTTGGAAGAATTTTCAATAATTATATTATTAATGAAGCTGGATTGAATAAAATCAGTGACCTAGGTAACACTGAAATTAAGTGTGTTTTTGATTACTTAGCTACACAGATAATTAAGTCTAAATGATTCCTATCAGTATAATTATAAAATTTAATCTAATAGGAAAAATAACACTTAAAGCAAAACAACTTTATAATTAATAGAGATAACGGTTAATAAAGTACATGTAATTCATTGGCTCTCCAGTTAGGCTTTATAGGTTTAGATCGTGGTTTAGCTGCATATTTTCTCAGTGGCCTAGAAAAATTTTCGAGCTTCAGTTTTTACCCTATGAATGAATAAACCCATACTGCTTCCCTTATTGAGTTTTTAGGATAAGTGATAAAGTAAATGTAAAGTGGTTAATCACAATATATTGCCATATGATAATTTGAATAGTTAGCAAAAAGGTAATAGGTACAATTTAACATATAGTTCATTTCTTAAGTATAGTAAGACATTTATCTTAAATACCTGCATTCATATCAACAGTGGGGTAAGAATTTCTGATAATCTAATCATTGCTTGTTCAAAATTTAAAAAGAAATAAAATAGAATTATTAGAGAGGCAGTAGATATCCTTATTTATAGATGGTTTCATTACATATCTAAAAACCTAAGAGAATCATGTTTAAAACTATTAAAAAAAAAAAAGAGATACCACCCAAACTCACCATCTCATTTGTGTACGGAGGGATTGTTCGTCTGGCATTGAATCTGACTGGGATTCAGTGGTGGAACTAAACTGAAGTCTGAGTGGGTTGGTCCCTTGTTTATATAAACACCTAGTTTATATTTTCTGTCTAGTACCTGGGATACGAGTTATGAGATAATCCATACACTTGAATTATTAGTTGAACTAGATATAGGTTTGATGTGTAGCATTAAAATTGAGGTTTGTTCAGAATAATATATGCAGCTGCTCCTTTCTCCTGAAGGTAGAAATAAAATCTCCTCTCCGTGAGTGTAGGATGGACTTACTGGCTCCCTTCCAAAGAATAATGAAACATGGCAGTGATTTTCATTAATGATTAAGGCTAAAATCAACAGTCATGGCATGCTAATACCATGTATTTCCTGATATGATGTGATGAGAAGCGCACTTCACCTCTGTGGTATTCTTCTAAAAATAAAAACCCTAACCTAATCCAGAGAAAGCTTAATAGAACCTCCAATTGCAGAACATTCTATAAAATATTGTATGAGTACTTCTCAGAGCTGTCAAAGGCCATGAAAAACAAAGAACGAGAATCTACCACAGATCAAAGAAGTCTAAGGAGATTTGATGACTAAGTGAAAGGTGATATCCTGGATTGGATCCTAAACATTAAAAGTACATGAGGGAAAACTGGTGAAATACGAGTCAAGTTTGTAGTTCAGTTAATAATATTGTGCTTATGTTGGTTTCTTATTTTAACTTATATACTATGATTAGATAAGATATGGACATGTGGGGAAGCTGGGTGAATGTTATCTAGGAACTTTATGAACTAATTTTTCATCTTTTCTATAAATCTTAAAAAGTTCCAAAGTAAAAAGTTATATAAAATTTAGAAATCTAACATGGATATATGCTTGAATCAAAAACCAAACTGTTGTTTCAGGGAGATGGCCTGGTTACGGTTATCTAAAAAGAGAATTCTAACAAATGGTTCAAATTGATGATCAAAACGCCCAACTGCAAAAGCTAAAGAGGACTTGTGATCAAAATTGCGGTTGGTTAACACTGTGTTTGCCGCCTCCTACGACCACATCAAAATTATAGAACAGCAATCACCTAGGACCACCTGACACTGCTAAACAGAAGTCTTATAACTAAGAACGTACAGAGAAAGCCACTCAAGCTTGATAGAAGGGGCGGAGACACGGAATGGGCTGGTCCCCATACACACGTGTGGCGGTTAAAAATTGGGAGGGATATCTGAATGCAAAGATTCCCCCTGAGGAGCAGTGGGTCCCATCCCTACACAGGGCTCTCCAGCTCAGACGCCAAGGCTGGGAAGAGGAATGCTCAGAATATCGGACCGTGACAACCAGCAGGGATTGCATTTAAGTGAGATGGAGGGATACTGGAGAGTGGGAGACCAGGGCGCCCCTGTTGAGGAGCCTGCATATGGACTTTTTCACTCACAGATTCACTTGTTCTAAGCTCCAGCATAGGGGCAGCAGCTTGAAAAGCACTGGGGACACATAGGGAAGAACTAAATTGACTGACTTCAGGGAAAAGGCTGGAGGGGCAGGGTTTGGGGCAGCTCTCTCTGAGGGTGGAAGTGCGACAGGTACCAATATTACTTTGTTGAACTCTCCTCTACCCAACTGGAAGCACAGCATGCACCCAATTTGAGTCTCCATTAATCTGGCTAACATTGTTCGCCTTGCCCTGATGATTCTGAGACCGCACCCCACCCAACTTGTGGGCCCTGCTTAAACCTTTTCCAGCAGCTTTTCTACACAGGCAGCCTCCCTCAACTCACTGCAGAATTTGCCAAGATCTCTCAAAGGTTCCCAAACCGGAAGCAGCAGCAGCTGGCCTCCATGTGCCTTGTACTTCTTGTTAAGTGGCATCAGGCTCCGCACAAGCAGAAACTATCTTGCATGTAACTCCTAACAGGTGGCCCCAGCCTGGCATAAGTGTCAGCCAGCCTTGGCTGGAATGTAGCTTCAACTAAGCTACAAGAAGCCTGGCACAAATGGCAGCTGGCCTCAGCTCACATGGTGCCTGCCACAGGGCTCTGAGCCTTGACTAGTGGCAGCCAGCCTCGGTTCACACCACAGCCTTTCATGAGCACCTCCAAGCCCAGCACATGCAGCCAGCCAATCACAGATCATTTGCTAGTTCCTATCGCGTGGCGACAATCTGGCCACAAGAGATGTCTGATCTTGGCCTGCACTGGAGCGCCTCTCAAAGGTGTCACAACCATCACACCTGGTGTCTGGCTTCATACCACACCAGAGCACCACCCAGTCAGCTCCACAAGTGACACATTTGTAGGGCGGACTTGGCTGTTACATGAACATCGCAAAGTGATTCTCACACATTGGGGTCATCCCCCACACAACAGTTTGTCTGCTGCAGTCATGGCCAGCCCTTACAGCCCGCCTGAAAGTCAGGCTCACTCACTAACATGCAAACAGCAATCTAGGCTCAACTACAACAGGAAGGCACACAGAATGCGCACAAGGGACACCTGTCTCAGGTGACCGAGGAGACTCTGCCACTGGGCCCTACATGATATCTACTACATACAGTCACCCTGCCAAGACTGTAAGATATAGGAAGTCTACCTAATACACAGAAACAAACACAGGGAGGCAGCCAAAATGAGGAGCCAAACATGTCCCAAATGAAAGAATAGGACAAAACTCTAGAAAAAGAACTAAAAAATGGAGGCAAGCAATCTGCCAGGTACAGTTCAAAACACTGATTGTAAGGGTGTTCAGTGACCTTAGGGGAGGATAGATGAAATCAGTGAGAACATACACAAAGAGCTAAAAACCATAAAAAGAACAGGTCAGAAGTGAAGAATATAATAACTGCAATAAAGAATACATTGGAAGGGATCAGCAGCACATTAGATGAAGCAGAGGATCAAATCAGTGATATGGTAAACAGGTTAGTGGAAAACTCTTGGTTGAAACAGCAACAAGAAAAAGATAAAAAACAGATAAAGATAGTTTAAGGAAACTCTGGGACAACATCAAGTGTATCAACATTTGCATCATAGAGGCCCAGAAGGAAAAGAAAGAGCAAGGGATTGAAACCTATTTGAAGAAACTGACTGAAAACTTCTCTAACCTAGCAAAGCAAATGGACATACAGGTCCAGGAAGTGCAGAGAGTAACAAACAAGATGAACCCACCAAGACACATCACAGTTAAAATGCAAAAGGTTAAAAACAAGGAGAATCTCAAAATTAGCACGAGAAAAGCAGTTACCTGCAAGGGAGCTCTCATAAGACTGTTAGCCATTTTCTCAACAGAAACTGCAGGCCAGAAGGGATTGGCACAAAATATTCAAAGTGATGAAGAGCAAAGGTCTACAACCAAGATGATCCTACCGAGTAAAGCTGTCATTTAGAATTGAAGGAGAGAGTTTCCCAGACAAGAAAAAACTAAAGGAGTTTGTTACCACTAAGCCAGTATTACATTAAGGGTTATAGCTACTTCTTTAAGTAGGAAAATATGAATAGGAATATATAGGAAAGAAAGAAAAAATTTTACCGACAAAGGGAAAACACAATAAAAGCAGTGGATTAACCAACTATAAAGCTAGAACATAGGTTAAAAGACAAAAGTAGTAAGATTATGTGTAATTACAACACCAAAGGGAAACATACAAACACACAGAAAAGATGAAAATAGACATGGGCTAGCAATACTTATATCAGACAAAGTAGATTTAAAGGCTGTAACGAGACACAGAAGGTCATTTTATAATGACAAAGGGATAAATCCAACAGGAGCATATAACTCTTGTAACATCTATACATACCCATGTAGGAGCTCTTAAATATATAAAGCAAATATTGACTGATGTATATAGAGAGAGCGACAGTAATGCAGTCATAATAGGGAACTTGAATACCCCACTGACATCAATGGGTAGTCATGCAGAAGAAAATCAAGGAAACAGTGATCTTTAATAACACATTAGAGCAATTAGATTTAATTGATATTTTTAACATATTTAACCCAGAAGCAGCAGAATCAACTTTTTAATCAAGGAAAGAAGGAACATTTTATAGGAGCAACCACATGTAGGCAACAAAACAAGTCTCAGTAAAATTTAAAAGATTGAAATCATATCAAAGATTTTCTCTGATTACAGTGGTATATAACTAGAATCAATACAGCAAGAAAACTGAAAACCATACAAATACATAGAGGTTAATTAACATGCTAAACAATGAATGGGGTTGAAATGTGATCAAGGAAGAAATCAAAATAAACCTCAAAAAAAAAAAAATGAAAGCACAGGGACTGCAAATTTATAACACAAAAAGCAATTCTAAAAGGGAAATTTGAAGCAGTGTAGTCCTACTCAAGAAACAAGAAAAATCTCAAACAAATAATCTAATCTTACAATTACTAGAACTAGAAAACTAAAAGCCCAAAGTGAATAAACGATGGAAATAACAAAGGTCAGAGCTGAAATAAACATAATAGAGCCTATAAACAAACAAACAGACAAATAACAAGGTCAATGAAACCAAGACCTGGTTTTCTGAATGATAAACAAAACTGATAAACCTTAACCAAACTCATTAGAAAGTAAAGAGAGACAGCTAAATAAATAAGAAATAAAAGAGGAGAAGTGACAATTGATGCCACAGATGTACAAAGGATTATTGGAGAAATACTATGAACAAATATATGCCAACACATTGTACAATCTGGAAAACATAGATAAATTCCTAGAAACATATAATCTACTAAGCTGAATCAGGAAGAATAGAAAATCTGAGCAGATCGATAAGTTCTAACAAAAGCAAATCAGTAATCAAAAGATTCCAACATACAAAAGTGAATTTTATCAAACTTCCAAAGAGCTAATACCTATCCTTGTAAAACTATTCAGAAAATTGAAGGAGAGGAAAGGCTCCGAACCTCATTTCACAAGGCCAGCATTACAATGATACCAAAACCAAAAAGTACCCAAAAAATTATAGGCTAGTATCCCGATGAACACAGATGTAAAAATCCTCAACAAAATATTAGTAATTCAAATTCAACAATATCTTAAAGAGATCATACACCATGATCAAGTGGGTCAATTCCTGGTACGCAAGGTTGGTTCAATATTTGGAAAGATTTGCAAATCATTACTAATGTGATACACTATATAAACTAAATGAAAGTTAAAAATCATGTGATCAGGCAATAGATGCAGAAGTATTTTACAAAATCCAACAACCGTTTATGATAAAAACTCTCAGAAAAGTGAAGATGGCAGAACATACCTCAACATAATAGAGGCCATATATCAGACCCATAGCTGAAATCATAATAGTGAAAATCTGAAAACGTTTTCTTTACTATCACTAACAAGACAAGTATGTCTGCTTTCACTATTTGTTTTCAACATAGTCTTGTAAAGCCTACGCACAGCAATCAGAGAAGAAAAAGAAATAAAAGTCATCAAATTGTAAAAGATTAAGTTAAACAGCCATCATTTGCAGATGACATAATTCTATATGTAGAGACTCCTAAAGATTTCACCAAAAAACTGTTAGCACTAATAAAATTATTCAGTTAAGTAGCAGGATACAATATTAATATTTAGAAATTGTATTTTTATACACTGATAAACTATTCACATCAAAAGAATAATATGCCTAGGAATAAATTTAACCAAGGGGATAAATGATTGGTACTTGGAAAATTATAAGACAGTGAAAGAAATTGAATATACAAATAAATGGAAGCATATACCATGCTCATGGATAGAAAGAATTAACACTATGAAAATTACATACTACCTAAAGCAATCTATAGATTCAGTGTAATCCCTGTTAAAATACCAATGACCTTTCTAATAGAAGTAGAACAAATAATTCTTAAATTTGTATGGAACCACAAAATACCTCGAATAGCTAAAGCAATTTGAGAAAGAAGAATAAAGTTGGAAGTATCATGCTACACTATAAGGGTATAGTAATCAAAACAGCATGGTACTGGCCTAAAAAAAGACACTTGGATCAATGGAACAGAATAGCGAACCAGGAAGTAAACCACACCTTTATGGTTAATTAATGTATGACAAAGGAGGCAAGAATATACAATGGGATAAAAACGGCCTTTTAAGAAATAGTGTTGGTCATGAACAACGGACTAGTTGTTACCAGCGGAAAGCGGGGAGGAGAGAGGGGAAAAAGTAGAAAAATAAAATGTTAAAAAATAATAAAAAATAAAATGTAAAAAAAGAAAAAAAAAAATGGTGTTGAGAAAATGATAGATACATGCAAAAAAATAGAAACTGGACCACTTTTTTATACCATATGAGAGAATGAACAAATAGATTAAAGACTTAAATATAAAACCTGAAACCAGAAAACTCCTAGAAGAAATATAGGCAGTAAACTCTTTGACATCGTTGTTAGTAATATAGTTTTGGATGTGTCTCTTCTGTCAAGGGAAACAAAAGAATGAAGAAAACCATCAGTAAAACAAAAAGGCAACCTACTGAATGGGAGAAGATACCAGCAATATATCCAATAAGGGGTTACTATCCAAAAATATAAGAACATTTACATATGTTCTTATATAATGTAATTACAAAATGGGCAGAGGACCTGAATAGACATTTCTTAAAGACGACATAGAGATGACCAATAGACATATGAAGGGATGTTCAAAATCATTAATTGTCAGGGAAATGCAAATTAAAACCACAATGAGATATTACCTCACAACTGTCAGAGTGGCTGTCATCAGTAAATCGAGGAACCAAGTATTGGCTGGGATGTGAGAAAAGGGAACCCTCTTGCACTGTCGGTGGGATTGGAAATTGGTGCAGCCACTATGGAAAACAGTGCGGAGGTTCCTCAAAAATTGACTCAACAATCCTACTTCTGGGTATTTATCTGAAGAAATCTAAAACACTAATTCAAAAAGACCTGTGCACCCCTGTATTCATTGCAGCATTATATATAGTAGCCAAGATACAGATGCAAGCTAGTGTCCATCAATGGACGAGTGGATAAAGAAGCAGTACGTATATACAGTGGAATATTACTCAGCCATGAAAAGAACTAAACCTTGCCATTTGTAACAACATGGATGGATCTAGAGGGTATTATGCCAAGTGAAATAAGTCAGACGTAAGCAAATACTGTGTGATTTCATTATATGTAGAATCTAATAAAACAAAGTTAATGAAGGAACAAAACATAGAAACAAACTCAGAGATACAGAGAACAAATGGATGGGTACCAGATGGGAGGGAGGGATGGAGAGTTGAGTGAAAATGTGAAGGGATTAGGAAGTATAGATTGGCAGTTGCAGAATAATTACAGGAATTTAAAATACTGCATAGAGAACATAGTTATATTGTAATAACTATATATGCTATCAAATGGGTACTACACATAAATATCTAATTACTGTTGTGCTCCTGAAATTAATATAATGTTTTATGTCATCTGTAATTAAAAAATAAATCGTTTTAAATAGCCAGATGCTCTTTTGTAATACAACTATGATAATTTTAGCATATAAAATTTTAAAGCACATATTACTGAATGTTCGCTGTGCATATAAAATTCACAACTAAATAAATTTGTCTATGTCTTAACTTCAAACACTGTAATTTCTGGGTAATTTCTCCAAGATAATCATACTATAAAACGTACTGTTGTTAAATGAATCAGCTTGCTGTCTATAGTTGTTCGTGTTAGTCACAGGCCTGTTATATGTGACAGTTATTTAACCTTTCCCACTGGTTGAGATTCGCCCAGTTTTTGTTTTGTTTTGTTTTGTTTTGTTTTGTTTTGTTTTTGGCAGAGCCAGTTCTGTAGTATAAGTAGTGATGTGGATTCTGGGAGTGTGGTAGTTGGGGAGACTCTTATTTCCCATCTACTCTCAACTCACAGCAGGTTGTCTTCTCTTTAGGCAAATGTTGGTTTCCATATGTATCTGAGTAAAAATGCGTCTTGGTGTTCATTTGGGGTACCAGCAGAGAAAACAAGACAACTGCTGGGGATTTTTCTCCCATGGCAATCACAGTCAGCTGAAGAATTATCTTAGAGACCTAAGGCAAAGACTAAAAAGCAGCAAATCTTGAGAGGTGTTTGTTCTCAGATACTTCTGCTTCTTGTTCTGTCTCGTCTCCTTTGCATCACCCCCTCTCCCCTGCCCCAGGAATGTTAACATTGGTTTCTGTGTAAGTGACCACCAGAAGGCTGAGAGGTGCCTGAAATGATGGGATGAATCTTACCTGCCCTTGAACTTGTGAGAGTATAGAGATAGTGGAGTGCTAGGATGCTGGCTCCAGGACTTAGAGCATGCTTGCTAAGTTTTATACTATAGATCAGTGAATTTAGAGGATCCTTTGCCTTAGGACACTTGCAGGGATCCCATTATGTAAAATTCACAGTAGTTAGAGGGACCTCAACTATGTGAAAATGAAATAACAATCCATTAAAGGGACCTAACAGCCAGAGGCAGGAGATAAGCTGGAGTCATCAAACTGTACTCAGTGAAGTAGATCTAGTGGTGGGGGCTGTGGTTGAAACTTTGAATTTTGTGTTTAAAAGAGCATTTGAGAGTCAGGTAGTATACTGCAGGGATATTCTGCCCCTTTTGCTCAATTGCAATTTACTCAGAATCGGAAAGGAAGATCTGAAATCATGGACCAAAATATAAAGTGAAAGAAAACAAAGTTGTAGAAAACAGGAGACTGTATGTGTGACTAGTAAAATTCTTGGAGAAAAATGGTAGGTAAAACAAGATATCCTGAAGCACTTTGTACTATTAAAAACTTAGAAATGTTGAATGAAATACATCAAAAATCCTTTTAGAAGTATACCTGAGCACACAAAAGTAAGAGAAATTCTCATATGCCAAAAAATGAAAATCACGCATAATAGAAGAAATAATTCTCAAGAAAGAAGATAATATTAAAATAAATCATGGGGCTTAAAAATACAAGTAACTTCTAGAAATGAAAAGCTAATAATTAAAATTAACAGCTCCATGGACATGTTAAATAGCTTATTAAAACTTAAGTAAGAATTGGTTGATAGAAATGATAAAATTACCTAGAATACAGCGGCAAGAGAGAGATAACAAATAGGAAAGAAAGTTGAGATAATGGAGAAAGAATGCAAGGTTTCATTGAATAAAATACCTGGGAATAAATTGAACCAAGGTGGTGAATGGTGTGTACATTGAAAACTATAAAACATTGATCAAAAAAATTTAAGAGGACACAAATGAAAAGATGTTCTGGTTTCATAGAGGCACTGATAATACCAAATTGTACTATCTAAAGTGATCTGCAGATTTAATATAATCCCTATCAAAATTGCAATGACATATTTCAAAGAAATAGAACAAATAATCCTAACATTTATATGCAATTAAAAAGACCCTAAACATCTAAGAAAGAGCAAAGCTGAAGCTTTCACGCTTCCTGATTTCAAACTATATTACAAAACTGTAGTGACCAAACAGTGTAGTATTGGCATAAAAACAGACAGACACAGATAAATGGAACAGAACAGAGAGTCCAGAAATAACCCATAAATATATGGTCAATTATTTTATGACACATAAGCCAAGAATATATAATGGGGAAAGGACAGTCTCTTCAATAAGTGGTGTTAGAAAAACTGGACAGCCACATGCAAAGTTAAATCTGGACTTCTATCTTGCACCATACACAAATTAATTTTAAATGGATTAGAGACTTGAATGAACATAAAACTGAAGCTATACCATTCCTAGGGGAAAACATAGCACGTAAGCGCCTAGACCTTGGTCTTGGCAATGATTTTTTTGGATTTGGCTTCCAAAGCAAAGGCAACGAAAGGAAAACTAAATAAGTGAGACTGAAAATTTAAAAAGCTTCTACAGAGCAAAGTAAACCATCAACAAAATGAAAAGGCAATCTTTAGCATGGGGGATAATATTTATAAATCATATTTAATGAGAAGGTAATATCCAGGATGTATAAAGAATTCATGTAACTCAGCACAAAAACAATCTAATTCAAAAATGAACAGAGGATCTGAATTTCCAAAGAAATCATGGAAATCGCTAATGGCCAGTAAGTACATGAACAGGCGCTCAACATCACTAATTATCAGGGAAATGCAAACCAAACCAAAATGAGATATCACCTCATGCTTCTTTTAATGGCTATCATCAAAAAGACAGGATATAACAAGAATAACAAACATTGATGAAGATGTGGAGCACAGGGAGCTCTTCTGCACTGTTGATATGAATATAAATTGGTGTAGCCAGTATGGAAAATGGTGTGGAGTTCACTGAAAAAAATTAAAAATAAAACTGCCATTGGATTCAGCAATTCCACTTCTGTGAATATCTCCAAAGGAAATGAAATCACTGTCTCAAAGAGATATTAATATGCACCCCCAAGTTCATTATGGCATTATTTATAAATAAGTCATGGAAAAACTGAAGTGTTTATTGATGAATAAATGGAGAAAGAAAATGTGGAGACTAAGGTTGTTTCCATGTTTTAACCATTTGTAAATAATGCAGTGAGCTTGGGGGTACAGATCTTTCTCTAGGTAAAGGAATATTATTCAGCTATAAACATAATGAAATCCTGCCATTTGTGACAACGTGGATGGATCTCGAGGGTATTATGTTAAGTAAAATAAGTAGACACAGGAAGACAACTACTGTATGATCCCACTTACATGTGGAAACCAAAGAATCCAAACTCATAGAAACAGAACAGATAATGTGGTTTCCAGAGGCAAAAGTGGGGAGTGGAGGAAATGGGTGACTGAAAAGGTGCAAGCTTTCAGTTATCAGGTAAATAGTTCTGGGACGTAAAGTACAGTATTCTATTCTGACTTGTTAACCATATTGCATCCTGTATCTGAATGTTGCTAGGAGAGTAGATCTTAAAAGTTTTCATCACAAGGAAATAAATTTTGTAAATAAACGAGGTGATAGATGTTAAATTTACGTTGGTCCTCGTTTTGCAATATACATGTGTAACAAGTCATTATGTGGAACACCTTAAACTAATGCAGTGTTATATGTTAGCTATGCCTCGATAGAACAGAGTGGATATAAAAAGCCGCAAGGCAACTGGAGCAAATGTACCACGCTGATGGGGGATGTTGATTGCGGGGAAGCTGAGCGTACATGGCCTACGTGGATCCCGAGATAGATGGGAACTCTTTGTATTTTCTGCTCAATTTTGCTTTACACCTAAACTACCCTAAAAAGTCCAATCGATTTAAAAAGGTGTGTGGAGGGGAGAACATGATAAACAAATAAGAAACCAAGAAAAATGTTTATCTGTTTGGGGCGGGGGGCTGCAAAACCAGAGGGGGAGGTCTGAGTTTAGTGTGAAACCTCTCTATCTTTTTTTATTGTCATCGTTTAAAATTAAAAAAAATTTTTTTCAATTACAGTTGACACTCATATTAGCTTCTGGTGTACAACATACTGATTAGACATTTATATAACTTACGTAGTGATCATCCCAATAAGTCTGTACCCACCTGGAATTATACCGTTATTACAATATTATTGACTATATTCCCTATGCTATGTATCCTGTGACTATTTTGTAACTACCAATATGCATTTCTTAATCTTGTCATCTCTTCCACCCATCCCCAATCCTCTCTCCCATCTGGCAGCCATCAGTTTGTCCTCTGTATCTAATTTGTTTCTGTTTCATCTGTTTGTTTTTTTAACCAAATAAACGTGTTACTTATTTTTAAAATTCAGTGATAAAAGCTAGTAGACCAATATTTAAATAAACCAGAATAAAGTTAATGACAGAAAAGTTAATAAGACTAAAGAGGGGCGCCATGTAATGATAAAGGTAAAATTCTCCAGGAGGATAGAACAGTTTCAAATGCCTATACACTTAACAGCGTAGGTGAGGTATAGAAAGCAAAATGGGCTAAATTTGAAAGGGAAATCATAATAATTTAGACATTTTAACATATTCTTTGTATTTTCTTGATTTTTATATTAAATTTGGGTGACATTGGTTAATAAAATTATATAGCTTTAAGTGTACAATTAAATAATACGTCATGTGTATATTGAATTGTATGTTTACCACCAAAGTCAGATCTCTTCTGTCACCATATATTTGACCCCCTTGACCCTTATCGACCTCCTGCACCCCCCTTTCCCTCTGGTAACCGTTAAGCTGTTGTCTGTGTCTATCAGTGTTTGTTTGTTTGTCCTGTTCTTTTGTTGCTTCCAGTTTTATATTCGCATATGAGTGAAATCATATGGTTCTCAGGTTTTTCTGTCTGCCTTATTTTGCTTAGCATGATATCCCCAAGATCCATGTATGTTGTCAAAAATTGCAGCATTTTATCTTTTCTATGGCTGAGTAATATTACACTCTATATATGCACCACATCTTCTTTATCTAATCATGTATTGAAAGGCCTTCCGTCGTTTTCATATTTCGGCCACTGTGAATAATGCTGCACTGAACATCGGGCTGCATATATCTTTATGGATCAATGTTTTCAGTTTTTTTGGGCTAGATAACCAGCAAAGGATTGCTGGGTCATATGCTAATTCTATTCTTTCTTTTTTGAAGAAACCTTCATACTGTCTTCCATAGCGACTATACCAATTTATATTTCTACCAGCAGTGTATGGGGGTTCTTTTTTCACTACGACCTCTCCCACACTTGTTATTACTTGTCTTGTTGATGATAGCCATTCTAACAGGTGTGAAGTGGTATCTCATTGTGGCTTTGATTTGCATTTCCCTACTGGCTAGTGTAGTTGAACATCTTTTCATTTTTTTTGGCCATTGTATGTCTTCTTGGGAGAAGTTTTTATATTTGTAAATGGCAGTTTCAATAAAGGGCTAATATTCACAGTATACAAACAACTCAACAACAGAAAACCAAACAATCAAATTAAAAATGGGCAGAGGACATATTATTTTTTTAAAAAACAATTACAAAAAAATTAAACAGTATAAATTTGAACAAAAATATCCAGCGACTTGATTAGCATATAGATTATTCTCAAGCACACACAAAACTATAAAAATTGTTCAAATGAAGCCATTAAATTGTCTATATAAATTTAAATAATCATTATATAAATTACTTTCCACCCACAGTGCAATTAAACAAGAAATCAGTGATAAAAATCAATTTATGACAATGGAAATCACATATCTAAACAACTCATAAGAAGAAATTATTGTGCAAATTATAAAATAGACTCAGAAGATATTGAAAATTATATATGATTGCACTCCTGAGAATTAGCCTAAGTGGAATTGGAAGCAATTTTAGCTGAAAATATTTATATTAAAAGAAGAAAGGTATTTTGCATTCCCTCCCCCAACTTTTTCAATTTTATGCTGAATCTAAGGGTAGTTTAATATCAGGATATCTTTTAATATGATCTATTTATTAACACATTGAAGAATAGCTATATAATTAAAATGGGCATAAAATTTTTTGATAAAATTTAGTGCTAATTCATCATAAAAATTCTTAGGAAGCCATAGAAAGTTATTTATTTAACCCAATAACATATAGATACCAAAACTTACCATACTCCAATTTAGGAATGAAATGTTAAGAGCATTCTCTTTTAATAACAACTAATGAAAGCCTGTTTCACCACGCCTGTTCAAGATGGTGTTGAATTTTGACATTTATATAGAACAGTGTACCTACAGCAGAAATTTTTTCAAGTGCATATACAGTGTTCTTCCTGATATATTATGGAGTTGAGCTATAGAACATAAAACAAGTCTCAGTAAACTTAAAAGAATTGAAATCAAGCTCAATATGTTCTTTGACATGACAGAATTAAATTATAAATCAGTAATCGAGATTTGAGAAGTTGCTAGATATTTGGAAAGTAAACAATATACTTCTAAAGAACCCCTGGGTCAAAATGAAATCACAAAGAAAAAAATAAAATAGTTTAATTTGAGTAAAAGTAAACCCACAATATGTAACAATTTCTTGAATCTTCATGCATTGCTGATGGGAATGTAATAAGCTCCAGCTATGTTCCAAAAGGATTTTTTTTTTTTCTTTTTTTTAAATTAAAACTTTTTCAGTCTTGAAAAAGTCTTCTGTAAGTCCCCAGTTCTAAGGCTTCTATTCAGCTAGACTTCAGGTGACTCTCAATGATGACTGTTCTGTAGTTTAGCTGTAGTTTTGATGTGGTTGTGAGAGGAGGTGAGCACAGCGTTTACCTACTTCTCCATAGTAACTGGAACCAAAAGGATTTTCCAGTTTCTTTAAAGTGTAACAAAATGTAACACTGTAAAACCCAGCATTTCCATGCTTGGATTTCTACCCTGGAGAAAGGACAATGTATGTCCATACCTAGACTTATGCATGGATGTTCCAGGACTATTTTTTGTAATAGCCCCAAACTGGAAAGAAGTCCAATTTCATTGATTGGTGAATGGATAAAGTAGATATCCGTACAATGGAATATTATTGCACAATTAAAAGGAAACTACTGATGTACACTATGACATTAATGAGTGCTAATCATCATTCTGAGTGAGAAAAGCCAGATGCAAAAGACTAAATATTGTATGATTACTTTTATATGAAATGTCAAGAATACAGATTAGTGGTTATGTGGGGCTAGCAGTGGGAGTGGGGATTATCAACAAATGGGCACAAGGGAACTTTTCAAGGTGATGAAAAGGTTTTAAACTGGATAGTGTTGATGATTGAGTGACTGTAAGGTTTTTAAGAAATCCCTGAATTATGCACTTATAAGTTGTGTGAATTTTATGTTGTGTATATTATATCTCAATAAAGTTAATAAGAATTTGAAATGCAAAATTTAAATCTCTTAGAAAATGTAGGATAATAGTGTTATCACCTTGGATTAAGGAAATGTTTCTAAAATGATAAATAGGCAATCAAAAATCATCCAGGAAAAAGTTGATAAACTTGGCCATTAAAGTAAAAAATGCTTTAAAAGATACAATTTCAAAAATAAAAAGACAAGCCACACAGTAAGAGGAGATATTTACCATTTTGTGTAGTGGATTTATATTCTAAATATATGAAAAATCATGTTAACAAATAAGAAAGAAAAACCATGAAGAGCATGAGTAATGTAAAGTCATTTCACCTGAGAGGAAACCTGAATTCGCTGTAAGCATATGGAAGGATCCTCAATTTCAATTGCAATTTAAAAAAAAAAAGTGCAAATAAAAAAGTTGCATTTAGCCCTTTATGATAGTAAACTTTAAAATTTTTGATAATATCAAGCGTTGGCAAAGATAAGAGTAAGGGAACCTTTCAAATCACTGGTAGAATTGTATAATTGGTACAGTCATATTGGAGAACACATTTATAATTTCCAAAAAGGTGAAAAAACTCATACTCTATGACTAAGTAATTCCCTCTTTAACAGAGAGAAACTATCAACTTAACTTTCATGAACCTAATATGAAGCAATAAGGTAAGCTGCAGAATACATAATAATGATACCATTTATTTAAACTTCCAAAATATGTAAAGAAAATTATAAATAATTTGAGAATAGATACATATATAAGTATAAATATATACATGGAGTAAAACCCACAAAATTCATGATATCGTTTACCCTGAAATATACTAAAAAGAATGGAATGATGGACAATGTCCAAATGTGCTTATCTTGATGCTTTTTTGATGGCTACATGAGCATTATATGATTTCCTCTCTTTTTTTTTAAAAATCGGACTTTAAAAACAATGAACAGGTAAGGGAAGGGATAACAAAAACAAAGCAGAAGTTGCTGGCACTGTTAAAATTGGATGGAATTTGAAAGTACAGAATAGAGAGGATGCAATTTTGTTAGAAGTTGAAAACAATCTAGAATGACATTATACATTGATGAAAGGTACAGAGATTTTCTTATGGTTATACACTTGCAAGCATCAAAGCTTGCAGTCAAATATGTAAATCAGAACACATTAGAGAGGCAATAAAAACTTGATAATGTATAATAATAACATAGACAATATATCTTTTTTCAGAATTGGACCAATTGAATAGATAATATATAACAATATAGAGAAGTTAAATATATAGTCATAGATCTTGACTCAGTAGATATATGTTCAATTTTACATCCTTTAAGAATATACTTTATGGCTATAGAACACTTACTTAAAAAAAAGCATGTCATTGGCCATAAAATGAACAGTGTGGACAAAGATTTTATTGGCTATTCTCTGACCATAATGTAACAAAATTAGAAATCAAAAAAAGTGAGCAAAAAAATCTCAAGTTCTTAAAAATTAAGAAACAGTCCAAAATATCCCTTAGTGAACGAATAAAATAAAAGGAGTATCAGAAGTTATCTAAAGAGATCTATGCGTCATAGCAAAATTTAGTCAGAAGTAAATAATTCCAGTATTAAAGAATAAAAATTAAAAATTAGAAGAATGCATACTCATATTACATTAATTAAAGGACAACCATTTAAACTAGTACAAATTATTAAAGATGAAAGCTAGTATCAGCAAAATAGATAATAAAAACTGTTGAAGGGATCACTAACTTCAAAGGTGATTTTCTTGAAGGAACCAATAAAATGGGTAAGACTTTTTCATACTTTATTATTAGATAAAATGGAGAGATTCAGACTGAAGAAGAGCTTTTAGAATTATAGGGCAAATTATAAAAATGATAAGGAAATGTATTACTCTGTAGCAACATAGAGTAGGTCATCTTTTGGTTCTTAGTAATAACATCATTTTGTTTTAGATATTTAAAAATATTATATTATTGTGTCTCTATACATACACATACTTTCTTCCATCAAATAAAAGTTGGGAAGAAGAATATCAAGTCATTAATGAACAGATGAATGTACAGGAGCCCAGAACATAACTGTTTTGTTTCACTAGTAATCATTATCTGGTATTTTGACAGACCTGTCCTGTGGTTCCATAATCCATAGTTGTGCTTGGATAGATTTCTTGTAAACACTGATAGATGCATATATTGTTAAGTTTGAATAGCTTATTCATTTTTCACATCAAAGTAAAAAGTTGAGGAAATGTAGGTTAAAATCTCATAATCTTACAATTGTCCTGTTAGATTGAAATAAATTAAAAAGCATAGTAGTGTCCAGTAGTTAAATAACTAATGATTCTTAATATAGAATAATAGAATAGTAGCGTAAGGTGTTTTTTACTTTCAATTTACTAGAAAATAAATTGAAAATATAAGTAAAATTATAAATTATTTCTTAAAAACCATGAAAAATGTTTTATAATTGTAGTAAATGAAGAACTATATTATCTGCTTTAATGGAAAGACTCATTATATAAAGGTTGAATTTTAATAAATCAATTTGTTAACATAATGTTTTGGAAAAAATTCCAGGTTTTATTTTAAAGTTTATAAAACTTCTGTAAACCTCAGATGAACAAATGAGTAAAAATGTCAATGAAAGATTAAAAAATAAGAATGTGTGTACCATGATTCATCTAATAGAGTTTATACCAAGGCACGAGCTTTTTAAAAAGTGAATAAAGTGGATATGTGATAAGTCTAATAGATCTTATACCAGGACAAGAGCTAAAAAAGGTAAATGGAAACCCCACTTATTGTGATAAATCTAATAGACCTGATACCAGGGCAGGAGCTAAGAAATAGGTGAATACATACTACTTAATGTATGTATGCTTAGATACTAGGGACATGATTAAAATGTGAATTATCCAATACTGATGATGGAAAATTGTTTAATTTCTGAATTGGACAGAGAGAAGTTCAGAACAGACCTCAAACCATGTCTCCCCTTTCTTCTGTTATGCACCCCCCCAAAAAAAAATCAAAAGCAGATATTAGAGAGAATAAACATTTGAAATTGTGGACTTCTAGATCAAGTTGATAAGAGAGTTGAAAGGATTTTCTTCATCTGAACCTAATGAAGTAAACAGTAAATAGTAAAATAGAGCCTTCTTAAAAAAAAAAAAAAAAAAGGAAAAGAAAAAGAAAGAAATAGGTCCAACCAAGCAAAGAAAGCTGCATTACATAAAGTAATGCACTCAAAATATTGACAGCTGGTAACAAATATAATTGATAGTTATTCTATTGAAACCATTGTCTGTAATGAGATTGGTAAAGAGGATGTCTAGAAATACTCTATTCTCTGTAGTGGTTACGTTAGTTAAAATTAACTTCCCTTTTGCATAAAACTCTTTTGCCTGACTTTGAAGACCATTTATAATTTAGTTCAACATTTTCCTGATACTGCCTGGATATTTCTAGCACATTTCTGGACTCCTTCCTTGCTTTCAATTTATAGTAGTTTACCTTTCTCCTATAAACCTCACGTCCTCTAATCAAATCTTTCTCAACTGCTTTAGTTTCTTTCAAGTGATTGCTCATCCATTATAATGTAGTAATGTAGTAGTTATACGTACCCACTGTTGTCTCAGACTGCTAGGATTTGAATCTCTGGGAATGTGTCTTAGTTACCGGCCCTCTGCCTCAGTTCCCCCTTGTGAAATGAGGTAGTAGTAGAATTTACCTCATGGAAATGTTGATGCAAAGTAAGTGCTAAGTATCTTTTTAAAATTACAACTACTATTAATATCATCTGTCTCATAAAAAAAATTTTTGATAGCTAAAGAAAGAACCAGAAGATTATGGAGTGAGTTCATAGGTATTCGTAATCCATTCCTGTGCCTGCAGAGTCAATAGAATTCGTATTTCTCCCACAGTGGAACGATGGGAACTTATTAAGTATCCCTGTTTTCTTTCTACTTTGGGTAGGGGGAAATAATTGCTGGGAGAGACATGGACAATGAACCACTAAGGCTGACATGCTGTGAGGGAATTCAAAGTTCCAGGTCTTTCCGTATCAGTTGGAGGATCAGTCCAAACCCTGAGATGATTCTCTCTAAGAGTGAGATATATCTATCCCCTTAAGTATACTGAACGTCAGTAGAGACAATTTTTAAAAAATTGTCTCAGAAGAGAGTAGTACTGTTGCTCTAATAAAATCTATGCAGAGCCTCAAGCTGTCCTTTTTCTGTCCAATTAAAGCCTTTAGACCCGAAGGAAAAAAAAAGTAAATAAAACATGAAATGCTTGGCCCTGAAAACTATCTTATGTGACAAAGCAAATTTCAGTGTGAATAAAGAGGGAAGATGAGTAGTACACAAATTGTAGAAAAACAGAATAAATACTATAACGACATGCACAAGCATAACCAAGATGAAAAGATGGCAAAGAAATCACACGAATATGACCCTACAAAAGGAGAGAGACAAAGAAATGAGTAAAGGACAAGAATTTAGTCCAGAGGAAACATCTATTGAGGAAAGGAAGGTGATAATCTTTTGACTTAACAGAATAAATTGCAAGACTATAAATTCAATAAGCTGTCAAGAAAAAGATAATAAAAAACGAAATGAGATAAAAAGGAACTTGAAGAGTTAAGGGAACAAATTGATGACCTAAATTATATAATGATTTTAAGAAATGTATATAATATAGAGAAAATGAGATACGGAGAACAGTGGAACCTGATGATAACCAAAGTCTCTGGAGGGCAGAACCAAACACAAGATGAAGTACTCCATGAGATAAAGAAGGAACTCATTTGTGTATTTGTGTATAGGAAAACATATGATATAAAAATGTGACAGAGTGATCAACACAGAGATATAGTATGTAAATTGAAGTTTAGAGATAAAAGATAATTCCTACAATTAGACAAAAAAAGAAGTTGCCTTCATCTGGTTAAAGATTTAGTAACTCAGGGTTCTCTGTTAAATTTGATGCCAAAAGAAATAAAGCAGTTTCTACAGGTTCTGAGAGAACATGGGACCCAAGAATGTTAGATCCTCATTACCAGTTGTTAAGTGTATAGATACCAAGTCAAAATTCAGAAGACTGACTTCATGATCTCTTGAGTGACCTTTATCCATTGGAGAGACGAGTCAAAAGAATGAAACCAGAAATGGTGAAGACAGGGTCAAGGAACAGAATTTAAAATAGACCAAGATGTAACAACTAAATTTTTAAACCTTGACGATGTTAAAATAGCAATATAGATCACAAAAACTGAGAGGTAACGTAAAGGGTGGGAGTGCTGATTACCTGTTTTTAATATAAAGGAATAACTAATACTTTCCAAAACTGAGATGTTTATTTAAAATATATATCACTTCACTCTTTTATTCAAAATATGTATTACTTCACTCTTATTTATAATTTTCTTAAATATTATAATTTTAGAAAAGAAATAACATCTCTTTTGATGAAGAAAGTCACCTGACTCTCAAGGTTTTTTTACTTTGTAAATTAAAGAAATATTTTTTAGTTTTATGTCCATTTCTTTCTACTTCATTAAATATGAATAAAATTACATTTGATGCTTTTTGTTTAAAGTAACATTTAGAATGATCCCATTAGTACGACTTTCTCCTATTGTTCCTTCCTTATTCTATCTCCTTTCCCTCCTCCTTTCTCCTCTTCTCCACAGATCTCTAATGTTTAGCATCGTTTATAATGTTACTTCTTTTAGTGGCATTCTAAAACTTTCTGCTTTGTATTTCCCTGTGCTGCTTGCATTTTTGTGTTGTGTATCATTTAGTAAAACCAATTAAATAATTATGAAAATGAGTTAGACTAAAAACTGCTGTAGGAGAAAGAATATGGAATATTTACTGATCAATAGTCGTTGCAACATTAACAAATAAAGAAATACAGGGTTAAGTTTGATAGATTTCATTCATGAAAATTAAAAACCACCTCTATTACCCTCCAAAAAAACTTGAAACTCAAAACATGGAAATGTTTGTCAATTATTTTGATAAAGGGGGGTAATGCCCTTAATATTACTAGAGTTCTTCTAATCAGTAGGAAAAAGGTGGCCATACAGAGAAAAAATGGTCAGAGGATGGCATCAGGTAGTTTCATATATAGTTATGTAAATGGTCAAAAAGCTAGCGAACATTTATTAGCATTTCTTGTAAATTAAAATAAGATCTATTTTTGCATATCCCATTCATGATTTTTATGATTATTGTATGACATAGGATTGTTGTAGCTGATAAAATGCATGTATACTTTGATGGTAGAAGTCGGAATCTATATACTTTTGGAGGTCATAAACTGCAAAATTTTACAAAGAAAATATAAAAACTTTTAGCCACATAATTTTAGTTACAATAATTTAACATAAGGAAATAATTATGCCCAAAGATTGACCTAAAGGCACAAAGTTTTTGGTGGGAAAAAAATCATAAATAACATAAGTGGCTAACAGTACGGGAAACAAGCTACAAATGACCTTATCTAGAATTATTTTCATCGTATTGATATCACCTATATTTATTTTTCATATTTATATGTATGGTGATTAATCTGGAAGAACATAAACTGATATTTAAAATGATTATCTTTGAGTTACAGAATTATAGGTTTATTTTTTCTTTTTTCCCCTTCTAGCATATTCTGTGATTTGCTACAAGAAATATTTCTTTGACTATTCAGAAAAAACCTTGTTTGTTTTGTGAAGGACGTTAGAGTATGTTTTCAATGGCATGTTTAGTAAGCAAAAAAATAGTATAATTTTTATGAGAATAAAGGTACTATATATTTTTTTTTTTTAAAAAAGGATGATCCTCTTAATCCAAGTGGGCAGAAATCCTATAAAATTCGAAAGGTAAAGCAAGTAGGCACTAGAGTATATGCATCAGTGGGGCCTTCCTGAGCTGACGTGTAGCAGGGGTCTTCTGTTAGAGGGTCCCAAAGAAGCAAACCGTGTGATAACTAGGCCCCCACCCGACTGCCTGAGAGAACGGATGGCATTTGCAGCTACTCTTGACTCCTGTGCAGCGAAAATTTATTGGTAAACATTGTTTTAAAGAGGCCTGCAGGAGAAAGCTGACCCATCTCTTCTCTGCTGCATACATAGTATTCTTCGAGATCCCCCAAAAGGCCAGAATTAAGCTGCTCTATAAACATTTACATCTTAGGAAATAATCGGGAGGGTTGTAATTTCTTAGGTGAAATTATAAGGGCACAGTTAAGAGATTAAATTCCAGATAGCGTGAATAGATGACTCTTATCAGCTCTGTGTACCAGAACGGTGTATCAAGGGCTATGGTTTGGCATTTGTTCTTTTCCAATTAGGAGCAAACGAAAGGTTCAGGCCTCCTTTTCTGGATGTGGCTTGAATTGGAAGACACTAGAGCCTTCCCCTCCACAGTCCCATAATATCTATTAGTCCTGATTTTTTTCCTTTTTTTAATGACCAGTTGACCTTTTCCAATGTTGCTTAAGTGCTTTACAAACACAACCACAAGACAGATGCCCAAGCTTCTCATGGGGTTAGGTAGTTTTGCTGTTTCCGTCCCTGGAATGAGGAGGCCTGGGTGAGGGGAAGCAGCTGTCCTAAGTCCTTTGTCGCGCAGTGTAGAGAGTGGAGGCTGCTGTTTAGAAGAGAAGATTTCCAGGTGAGTGGTACCCAGAAAAATGGGTCAGTTTTTTGATTTCCATATTAAGGTAATATTAGCTTCTCTGAAAGACAAATTGTAAAATTTCAGTCACCTCATCAAACTAGTCATTTCTTTCTTGTTCACATAAAATCCAAATCACTGTTCTTCAGCCGGCAGTTTCCTCTCAAGTCGTGATTCAGAGACCCAGGCTGCGACTTTCATCTTGTGTCTGTGTCTCCATCGTGTGGCTCCTGTGTTTATGCCATGTGAGAAAGAGCACGAGAGACATGCGTGCTTCTCCTATGGCCCTGGTCTAAAAGGGGTCCACATTTCACGGGCTGGAACTCAGTTCAGTGGCCACGCCGAGCTGTAACATGGGCTGGAATTACAGTATAGGTGTGGACTCAGGAAGAAGAAACAAGAGTTTGGCAATTACATAGTCAGTTTATGTCATAGTTGCCAAGTCCAAACAAGGAACCAAAAAAAATCAAATGAAATACCTTGGTGTGGGAGCGAAGAAGATCCAGATCTTGAATTCTAAAAAAGTGACACAAGATGTATAATAATTCCCGGATCTAGAGCTAAGCGCTCAGGAGGCCTTAATCGAGCCTTCTGTCCTAATTATGGATTGGGTGGGAGGACAGTTAAATGAGCCAACAGTAAGAGAGGGTGGTTTTTTCTTATTGTCATTTTTTTTAAATGTTTTAAATCCAATGGCAAACTGCAACTACAAGCAACAATGAGTCCCTTTACTTTTGTCAGATTATTTTGCTATGTAATTCCAGTATCAAGCTAGAATACTTTCAACTGTAATTTGAAATTTTTGATATTAAAATTTGTCAT
Organism: Eonycteris spelaea; assembly: GCA_003508835.1. Classification (NCBI taxonomy): domain Eukaryota; kingdom Metazoa; phylum Chordata; class Mammalia; order Chiroptera; family Pteropodidae; genus Eonycteris; species Eonycteris spelaea. The sequence goes on from PUFA01000189.1 coordinate 2,043,537, forward strand.
AGACTCTTTTATAGAGTTCAGATTTGGACAAAAAGAATTTTAAAATTCTGTGAGCTCTGTGTTAGAAACCAATAATCTTAACCTAATGAAAATAACTCCTACAGTTTAGAAATTTGAAAATAATAGCTGTCAACATTTACATAATTTTTTATAATTTGTATATTAACATTTTAATTTGTACAGGTATTTTATATGAGAAGTGTTTAAATAGTATTTTTGGAACTTTAGAAGATAGCTGTGCTATAGATTCATTTCTCTTTTTTAGATGGAAGTTAAAATCATTATGTATATGATTCTGTATCTGCTTATAGATTGTACTTTATTTCAAAGTCATGAGAATAGGAAGTCCAGTGTACTTCATAGTATTTTGTGTTTTTTTCCCCTCTTTTTCTCCAGGAGAAAAGTTGAAATTATGCATACCCATAGTCTTTTCACTCTTCTTGGAGAAAGGCTGATGTTGCATACAAACACTGTGACTGTCACCACGTACAACACACTTTATGAGGTAAAAATTTAAAAAATGTGTGATGACAATTTTAAATGTATACAATGGAAACCCTCTATGGAATTTGAATCAGTAGTTGGTCAGTTAATCAAAAAATCTGGTAAAATTAAAAAAAAATTAAAATATTTTCAAACATCTATGTACGTTTGTTTATTTGCCAGTTTTTTATGTCTGAGGGCTTTTCTTTGCATCTGGGGTGGCTGAGCGGCTTTGCACAGTTTTTCTTATATTCATCACACCCATTATGTATTATATGTTAGTTCTCACTGTCCCTCCCATCTTTCTCTGTCCCTAATATGTAGCAATTACCAACATTAACCTAGAATTGATCCTGGGATAAATTGTAGTAGTAGTATTTGTAAAAATGATACCTGGAAGAAACTTTAGATCTCATCATTTCAATTCACAAATCCTTTCTCATCATTTCTGACAGGCAGCTGTATAGCTCGGGATTGGCATTTTCCATGAAATGCATGTGCTACTTCCCGTAGTGGCTCTTTTTGTTTTTAAATGCTAGTACAATTTTAGGAATGTTGTCTTATGTTAACTTTAATTCTACTTTTCCGCCACTGATCTTCAGTGGTCCCGGTTTTCTCCTCTAGTGCAATGATTAGCAAACTGCCAACACTCACTTTTGCACGGCCATGAACTAAGGAGTTTTTTTATTTTTAAATAGTTGAAAATAAAAAAAGATGAATTACATATGACATCTAAAAATTATATGAAATTCAAATTTGGGTACCTGTAAATAGTTTTGTTGGAACACAGCCACACTCCTTTCTTTACGGATTGCCTCTGGCTGCTTTTATGTCCTAAAGGTGAGTAGTTACCACAGAGGGTGTGTCATGCTCCCATCATTTTGCAGTGCTGCTCGGTGCGGTTCAGATCACAGCAGTGCAGTAGCTCAGCGGTGGTTCAGGTAACACGTGTAATGCTGAAACTAACTTTGTAATCCCACTGCATATCTGTTATTTCAAAATGGGAAGAGAAAAGTGGACTTCATATCTCACCCTTTTAAAATACAGTGGACTGTGGATTACTTTGGTATAGATTTGGGTGGCAAAACATTGTGTCTGTGATTCAGGGACACTGTAGTGCTAACACAATATATGTTGGCATTACTAGATTAAACACTTAGAATAATATTTCTAACTCAGAAGAACAGTGATCAGAAAATATAAAATGATATATCATTATTGCAGTTTTTTTTTTTCACAAAAATTTAAAAAACGAAATGAGAGCCATTGCGGAGAGTCACATGCTGAAATTCTGAATAGAATTATACTAAAATTTTAAATTAATATGGGCCAAATTCAGATTCCTCTAATACTACTTTTTTTTTTTTTTTCATTTAAGCTATAGGCCAGATAAAGCTCAGTTCTAATTTTTTTGCATGGCCCACATGTAGGGAATAGTTTTTACATTTTTAAATGATGGGGGGAAAAAAGTAGACTTTGTGACAAAAGTAGACTTTGAAATTTTGTGAAATTCAAATTACTGTGTCAATAAAAACAGTTTTATTGGAACATAGCCATGCTTATTCATTTATAGTCTATGAATTACCTCATACTATGACAAAGTTGAATAGTTGTGAGAGAAATCATAGGACCTACAAATCCTAACATAGTTACTATTTGACCTTTCTGTAAAAATTTTGCTGCAAAGTTAAAATTCTCTCTCTACTGCAACAGAGAAATGTGTTTCCTCTTCTGTTATTTTTATTAAAGTTACATTTTAATTTGATACTAGAATTAATATACATGCATTATAGAAATATGGAAAATACAGAAAGTCACCAAAATAAAATTTATCCATAATGTCTTCATTAATACTTAGGTTAAAGGTATATGTAAAATCTTTTCTCAACACATGTGTACACACACACACCCACACGCCTCTATGAAATACCATTCCGCACATAGTTTTGTGTCTCGATATTTTTCACTTAACAATATGCTACAGATATTTTTATTATAAAATGTTCATCTTATTTGGGGGAGCACATGTTTCTGATAAAGGGCCAGATAATACATATTTGTGGCTTCGTGGTTATTTTAGGCCATGTGGCTGCTGTAGCAGAGTAGCATCACCTGGGTGGCTGAAAAACAACAGAAATTTATGTCTTGCAGTTCTGGATGTTAGGAAGTCCAATATCAAGGTGATGGCAACTTTGGTGTCTGGTCCTCATTGACTTAGTGGCTTATAAACTGTCTTTTCCCTATGTCCTCGCATGGCAGAAAGGACAAGGAGCTGTCTTGGGTCTCTTTTATAAGGCCACCAGCCCCCTCCTTATGAGTACTTTGCAGCCCTAGTCACCTCCCAAAGGCCCTGCCTCCTGATACGCTCACACTGGGGTTTGTGTTGTCATTATGAAGTCGGGGGGAGAGGGGCACATTAAGTCTGTAGCAACGGGATGTATGGAACTGCCCAGCTCTGCGGTTGTGACTCGGAAGCAGCCACAGCCCGTGTGAACCAAGTTGGTGTGGCTGTGGCTGTCCCATAAAACTATTTACAGAAATATCAATTTTAGCTGTTTTATTTCATCATTTTTTGTTTTATAGTCTCATCAGTAAATTTAAGAGTGACTACTCTTTAGATAAATGAGGAAAATCCTTTTGTCTACACTGTATTTTTGTTTCTAAGTTTACTATTTCAGATTTGTCAATTATATGATTTGTAAACTCTACTCTCAAGACCACTATTTTTTGAATATATTATTATTTTTTTTTGTATTGCTCTAGTATTCTACAGAACTGAATAAGCACTGATAGACCTGTGCTGTGCAGATCATCTTGATTCTGATATTATACTTTCCTAATATAATAATACCTGTTTGGGATACTTCCTATAGCATTCACCTTGAAGTACTTTACATACACTCACTTAGATCCTTACAGCAGACCCTATGGAATTTGCGTTTTTTTTATTGCCTTTTTAAACAGACAAACTGAAACAAACCCAGAGGGTAAATAATTGGCTCTGTGTCCTACCAGTAATGAATAGTCACACAATAGGCAGTTTCTACAGCATCTGTGCGTAAAAAGTGTCAGAACCTGCCTTCACTTGACAGCGTCAGGAAGTCGTCCTCTGAATCAAAACCTTGCAATAATATCAGGGTTCTGAATGTTAGTGTCTAATATTAACTTGTGTTTCTGTCTTGATTTTCTTATCTACTAATTGCTTTGGTTAATGACTCCTGTCTATGTTTTTAATCTTTTTTTTTTTTTTTTTTTTTTTTTTTTTTTTTTTTTTTTTTTTTTTTTTTTTGCTTCCATGAATTTTCGACCTGCTGTTTTTGGCTTATATAGTGTCAGTAGAATAGGAAGTCTTTGTAGTCAGTGAAACCTTATATTAAAAGTAAAGCATAGCGGTATAATATGTTGGATTTGCAACTGATTGTGTTCTCCAACCTTGACATAAGATGTCCCGCGCGCATGGGCACACACGTGCATTTTTCTCAGTCCTCCCGGAAATGGCTCCACAGCAGGCACAGCAGTGTTTTCACCTGCCGTCTATTCACATGCACGTGCCCAGTGTGCGGCGTTTGGTCCCTGATGGTACTCGACACTAGGCAAAGTCACATTGTTCCTGATTCCAGGTCTTCGGTAAAAAAAGCCAGAACAAGTTTGGATCTTCTGATACGGGATGTTGGGTGTTACCGTGGTTCTGAAATGATAAAAGTAGCTGACATACAGGGCCTCTGCCTGACCAATTTAGCATATATCATTGGAGGATAATAATGGTTAATTGAAATGAAGGACTCTGAGTTAATTGATACTCAATAAGAAAGTTAATGTAAGTATAAGAAAAGTCCAAAAAGAAAGATAGTTATGATATGATTGGTTAGCACTTGATCTCATAGGAAAGTAGAAAGAGTCTTCCTCATAAGCTTTAACACAACTAGCAAATCATGTATTATGAGACTGACAAAGTGGTGGGAGCCTCTGGACCACCAAAGTTTAAAGACTGTATCATTTGGAGAGTGACATCTGTTGTAAAAAATTAAAACTTGTATGATAAGTTTGCACTGAAATTCTCAATATAGTAAGGGGAATTTAACTAAAAAAACAAAACAAACAAACAAAAAACAACCTTAAAACCTGCAGCTAGGTTTGATTCACCTGAGCACCAAGCAGGACCTGCACCGCTAGCAAGAATCTGTTTTTTGATAACCTACAGTTTGAAAGCTCGTTTTATCTCATTTCCTCTTTTGATTTGGGGAAATCGCCTCACCCATGCACTGTATCTAAATGAATAGGACCACAACAGAGTAAAAACAAGTATAGAAATAATAAAGAACTGGGCCATGTGGTTTTCACAAAGTGTTTGAAGTTAGGATAAGGACTATGCTACTGTCATCTTTAAAATTCTAAATCTGATACAATGCCGTAATAGAATAAATAATAAATATGAAAGGCTGAAGTGAGTTAGACTTTTAGCAGGATGTCAGACAGCATTGCATAAGTTATAAAGATGGAAAGTTATATCTTAATTATTCTGAAACTTAAAAAATTAAGAAAACATTCCTGTTTCCTTGAGGTGAATTTATTCTTGTAAGTCATATACTAAGAAGTGAGTTGGTTTTAATGGACTCCTCTTCGAAATTACCCAAAGCTATTTTTAATACAAATATTTTTGAGAATTGTATTTGCAAAAATTGTGTCTTAAATTTCATATGCTCTATCCCCTTTTCCATTTAGAAAATAAAGTGCAGCTCATTGCCAGTGTTCAGTCAATATCGTGTGTAGGAATGTTGGGTGTTACAGTGGTTCTGAAATTTGATATTTTGAGTGATCAAACCACTATAACCAGGATGCTATAAATAGAATGATGTCATTTGTTTCCAAAGAGTAGGGACATACTAGAGTGATGTGAAAATAATGATAAGAGCGAGATGTTTCATGGCAAACTTTGGGGGTGAGGTTAGGACTGTAGCCCGCGAGTTGTCTCGGGGTAAATGCTGCAGCCACAAGCACCACCGGCGAGTATTCTCAGGCATACGGGAAAAAGGTTGTATTTATTTTGTCATTCCATCTCTAAATTATGGACAATTAATGATTTGTAGGACTTCCTAATACACTTAAAAATTATTTGTTAGGTTTTAGAATATGTGTCCTAAAGGCAAAACTAGATTTTCTGTTTAAAATACTTGGTCTCAGCACTATCTGATTCATTAATACTGTGATATTAATTCACTTGATAGCTACCTCTCTTTACATACTGTTCCTATAATTCAGTTGAATACTTAGTGCAGAGGCAGCTAGGTGTGGGATCTTGCCATCCGAAGAGTTTTTTCTTATGGAAATAATGAACTGATTTTTTTTTAAAAATATATGTTTTAGTTAATTTATCCTTTTATATGAGCATAATGGTTTCTGAGCACAAGTTTTTTACAAGTGGTAGTCAGCTTTAAAACTTTTAAGTACCTCATAATAAAACCCTTTTCCCAAATTATAGAATTTCAGAAGGGGACAGTATGTTAAATACCATCTTATTCAAATATTCTCTTCACAGATAAAGTAACTAAGAGTCAAAAAAGTAATAAAACTTGTCCAGACTGTAAAGATACAAAGATTCTCTGACTGCCGAACACCTCCAGTGGCGTGCGATGTAACAGTGGGCTTTGTAGCTTCCACTGTAAGAAACGAGCTGTTCTGCTCCCGTCTCAAGGCGAGCCGACTAATCCAAGACGATGTATGTGTGCTGGGGCTGGGAAAGAGTAGTTCAGAGAGGAAGCGCCCAGCAGCTCTTGCTTAAGCCTAATGTCTCTTCGTAACCCATGAATCAGGAGATAATTCCATTTCTAAAATAAAATTTAAGTGTATAATGCTGGGCTCAGATCTATATAAATAGCACCATTACCTCAGTGCTTATAATTCGTTTCTCAGCCCCTTCCAATATGATAGCCACATGTGGCTATTAAACACTTAAGATGTGGCTGGAGTGAGTTGAGATGTGCTGTGGGGTGCCACACACAGTGGATGTATGTCCAATCTGGCCCATCACCCTCCATACCGTTTCTTTCGTTGGGGAGCAGGGGTGAACTTCCTGCACGCAGCTCTAACCAAGTCCCGGCAAAGCTTTGTGGTTGGAGCCCCATCCTTCGTTAAAGTGTTTATATCTACATTCATCTCTCCTTTTGATATCTTGTTACTTCCCTCCCCCCTTTTATAACTCACATAGGTCCTTAATGACAGTCTGCTGTGTTTTATAATGTAACAGGGGCACGGATTTACGCCTGTCTCCAGAATGTTAATTAAGTAATTGATTCTAAAACTATAGTTCCACTTAGGAACTGTGTTTTCCATTCCATACGTGTAGCAGAATGTGGACGCATAACTGGTTCTTAACAAATACCTGCTGAATTGGGTTTCTAAATGTATTTTTATGAAAACACTCATTTCAATATGTTACAGTTTCAAAGCACTTTCACCTGTAGAGCCTTATATGACCTTCCGAGCAGCTTTAGTAGACGGACAATGCAATTATTACCCTCATGTTATGTGATCAGATAGGACTGAAAAAGGACAGCAGTACAAAACTGGGGTTCTTGAGATTAATTTTGTTTTCTGTGCCATAAGATTTCTTCCTGGAGTGAGAAGGTTTTTCCTATTCTCTGTTGTGGAAGAGTATGGCCTACCTAGCCTTTTTAAGTTTGTATGAAAATATTTTGAATCTATTTGTAACCAGAATTCTTGGGATCTTGTCCATGGGCTGTAGGTTCACACCAGGGCTTTTTGGGCAACTCTATGTGAAAACTCTTTGTAAACATATACCTACCAACCACTGATTATCTGTGGTATATGGTTTTCAAAGAAATTTCTATCCCATGTGTCAGCTCCATTTGATTAATAATGCATGTCTGGAGTGCTCTGACACACTGTTTAGTTAACAGCAAAGTATTTAATTTCAACCAAAGTATGGGAGTGAAGGGAAGATGGCCTCTATCATTTTAATAATAGTAAGTTAGTTTTTATTTCAAGTCAGTACCTTTTTGATTTACATTCCTGATGTAGCAAAGCAAATTTCATGTCTTTTTTTTTCTTTTTTCTTTTTTTAAGTCTGAGCAGAAAGGTAAGAAAATGCCACTTTGGGATGTCATGGGTTTTTTTAATAAGAACAGACCATCCCTGTCTCTTGATTAATTTACTTTCATCATCCCTAGCTTTTACAATATGGCCATGCACAGCTAGGCCTTCAGCTAACTTTTATAGTTTTCCCAGAGTTTGTGTACTTTGATACAGGTTGAAGTATTTTAAAAGGTTCATTCATAATTTAGCATGTCAAGCAAAACAGGAAATGAAGTCACTAATATAAAATATTTAGTCTCATTGGATTTTTATCTATGCAAGAATAGAAGTAAACACAACTAAAGCCTAAAATACAGTAAACAGTCATGTATGTATTCTTTGTATATAATTATACATTTTAAAGTTTAACAAACATTTATTGTGTATTGGCAGCGTATCCGGCAGTACTAACGCTAGGAACGTAGCAGCGAGAAGATGTGTACAGTCTGGCAAGCAGAGACTGTTTTAGTGGAAAATTAGTAAATGTTTTAGAATTGTCTTTCCTTTATTTGGTCAACTTTTGTCATTTTTGTTATTTGAAAGCAGTTTTTAAAAACTCCAGTAAGTGATAATGAGCCACATTTTTAATCAAGATTTTTTTCCTTATCATACTTTATTTTAAACTGGGACATAGGCTTAAGACTTGATTTTTTATTTGCATATTTTCTAAGTTTTTAAAATTAATGACAGCATAAAGAGTCACATGTTTACAATTCACAACATAGTAAAGTTATTTCAAACAATAAATTCTTGGATTTCTTAATCTCTTTTTTTCTATAGATATTGACCCTGGTTTTGTCTTTATCCATAATAAACACAATTTGAAGATTCAGAGTTTAGAATTGTGTGAAATCACAGAAGATATTTTTGAACAGATTTCTTTTGATTTGAATAGAATTGACATTTTTTGCATTTTTTATGTATGTAAATATACATATATATGTAATTGTGTTTTAAATTATTTTTTAAATGAAACTCAAATTCTTTGTCTTTCAGATACTGACAGAGCAAGTATGTACTCAAGTCGTACACAAACCACATCCAGAGCCAGATTCTACAGTGAAAATTCAGAATCCAAGTGAGCAAACAACAGTTCTTTGTTATAATGCAGTGGTAACATGGTAATGTGAGACTAAATCAGAACTTCTTCCAACCACTTAAGTCATCATGGTGTTTACATAGTTCATGAGGCTTATAACTCACCTCCCATAGAGCTAAGCCTTAGTTGAAAATCAGTAGACACATTGTGAAGGGAAGATTGATGTAGTTATAAATCTACACTGTATCTTTTTTTTGTTTTTGTACAGTGATTCTTAAGGTGGTGGCAACTTTGTTAAAAAACTCTACACCGAGTGCAGAACTGATGGAAGTTCGCCGTTTGTTTTTATCTGACATGATAAAACTTTTCAGTAACAGCAGAGAAAATAGAAGGTAAGGAATTTGGATACTATAATTAAATTTTATTCCATAATTAGTTTTATTTTCTTTTCTTAATTTTCAGTCTCTTTCACAGAAAATTTTTTTTAACTCTTTCCCATATTGCTAAATACTTTGTTAGAAAAGACATTGTATGTTTCTGGGTATAATCTGCAATTATTATACTTCTATTTTTATGTTTTTATTTGTATGCGTAGTTTAATAGAATACATGAATATATTTCCACAAACCATTACTTACAATGTACTATTTCTTTTAGTACTGTCGCCAACAGTACTTTTCATTGTAATTGTGTTGGATTTGCTCATATTCATCCATGTTTTTCCAAGTTTGTCTGATAACTGTTGTCATGCTTTTTTAAACTGGTTACCTAGGACATGGGGTACAGTCTGAGACGTGGTTGCTGGCTGAGTCTTTAACTTAACATACATTGATTGTCTGGTGTGTATAGAGCACCTCGCTGCACAGGTTGTCTTAGTACGCAGCCTTAGCGTAATTTAGTGGGGAAGATGATGACAAAGCAGGCGTTCCTTTATCATGTATTAAGTGCATAGTGAGTGCTACATGTGATGAGGGAGTAGAGAAATAATAAAGAAATCTGGGAGCCTTACGAAAGCAATTTTAAAGGATAATTTAGATTTTTCCAGGTAGAAAAATGGGGCGAACGTCATTTCAGGTATAAAATACAGAATGTGCTGGACAGCATGCTCCTTGTTTTGCCTACATCACATCACGTTTCCACTATTTAAGTTTAAAAGTGGTATTTCTAATGTAATTTAGGTATTTTTAATGAGTTTATTTTCCCCACTAGATGTTTATTGCAGTGTTCAGTGTGGCAGGATTGGATGTTTTCTCTTGGTTATATCAATCCTAAAAATTCTGAAGAACAGAAGATTACCGAGATGGTGTACAATATCTTCCGGATCCTTCTGTATCATGCAATAAAATATGAATGGGGAGGCTGGAGAGTCTGGGTGGATACACTCTCAATCGCTCATTCCAAGGTAACAGCGTTTTATAGCATCATTTTCGGCTGTGGATTAAAGGCCTCTGAACACTCTTCTGGTGCCATCTTGTGGGCACCTTCCATTACGGCCAACTCCGTTATCCCAATTTTCTTTGTTTTCTGTCCCACCCCACCCTACCCCTGACCACCCCCCTGCTGTTCATACACTATTAGATCTTGAAGTATTTTGTAGATCTTGTAATTGAAACTCTATAAATTAGGAATTTTAGACACCAAATGTGACCCCACATATATTTTATAGCAGATTTGAGAACTTGAGTCTGAGCCAGGTGCTCTTATTAAAACATACCTTCTGATACTTAAAAGACTATTTCATGAAATAAACTCTGAAATATACTTTTTAAGACTTTTTTGTAGGCGAGGCAACCCTTGGTTGACCTCACAGGTTGCAAGGACCTTATCAGCTTACAATCCCTTATCTTTTAATTTTTATTTTTTAAACTTACAGCACCTAATCTTTCTAGGTAGTCTCCTATCCAGGTACTAATCAGGCCCCACCCAGTTCAGTTTCCGAGATCAAACGGGGTTGGGCTTGTTCAGGGTAGCGTGGCCTTAAATACTTTTTATGACTTTATAAAAGTAGAATTCAATTTTATTTTTAATAAATACATTTAAAGTTTAGTGGTATTTTAAATTGCATTATCTTTATTTTTAATCCTGAGAATATGTATTTCTGCAATTTTAAATAATATGTTTGGTAAAAAGAGAATGTAGTTTGCCACTCTCCACTCTTGGGACTTGATTTTATCTTTTGTAAAATGAAGGGGTTTTGGTATAAGAATAATCTCCTAAGGAAGGGCTCGTTCAACCTAAAATTTTGTTATCGTATCATTTAAGTATAAATTAATATACATGTCTATAAGGGCATATTTTCAACTTTGTTTTTAATTTTAGAAGTTTTTATTTCTGCTAAAAACTTAAATTTTATTATATATTGGCACCTTTTATTGAATTAACAAATTTGAAAATAGTATTTTATAGGAAAGACATTGCATTTTTAGTGTAAGTTAGATAGACATATCCTGATTATTCCTAAATAAGCCCATATAAAGTAATAAAGTAGCCTATTTATAAAGATAAAATTATAGTTTTTTAAACAATTTATAAATATATACGTTTACAGATATGTTTGAATTTTTTAACCCCAGTCGTTAAAATAGGCACACCTGTGAGTAAGAGATGGTGAAAACTGATCTAGTTATAGTATCTTGGATACTGTATATTATTAGCCAGTTCTCTGCTTAGCTCAAATACCTCAGATGTGTAGGAGTTCATCAGGCATATTAAGTAAGGGTAAGAGTAACCTAAAAGAAAAGGTCACTTATTTAAAACTTTAATATTGTTAGTTTACCTGTGTGTCTTTGGACATATAAGTCATACCTTACCTTTTTTGATGATTATTTGCAATTACTTGATGAAACTAAGCACTTGTCTTAGGATTAATATGTGTCATGTTTAAAATCTTAAAATTCATGACACCATTTTGCTATTAGTACTATAATTTTATTTGTATCTTTTTCTTCTTGATATATAAAAAATACTTTAATGTTTTCTTTATGTGTTCCTCAGGTCACTTATGAAGCCCATAAGGAATACCTAGCCAAAATGTATGAAGAATACCAGAGACAAGAGGAGGAAAATATTAAAAAGGGAAAGAAAGGGAATGTGAGCACCATCTCTGGCCTTTCATCACAGACGACGGGAGCAAAAGGTGGGATGGAAATCCGAGAGATAGAAGATCTTTCACAGAGCCAGAGCCCGGAAAGTGAGACGGATTACCCTGTCAGCACAGATAGTAGGACCTGCTCATGTCAACAAAAGTGTCAGATGATATTCTCGGAAATTCAGACAGACCAGGAATTGGTGTCCACGTGGAAGTGCATGATCTCTTAGTCGATATAAAAGCAGAGAAAGTAGAAGCAACAGAGGTAAAGCTGGACGATATGGATCTGTCACCGGAGACTCTAGTAGGGGGGAGAACGGGGCCCTCGTGGAGGTCGACTCTTTGTTGGATAACGTATACAGTGCTGCTGTGGAGAAGCTGCAGAACAATGTGCATGGAAGTGTTGGTATCATTAAAAAAATGAAGAAAAAGATAATGGTCCGTTGATAACATTAGCAGATGAGAAGGATGAACTTCCCAATAGTAGCACATCATTTCTCTTTGATAAAATACCCAAACAAGAGGAGAAACTCCTTCCTGAACTTTCTAGCAATCACATTATTCCAAATATTCAGGACACGCAAGTACATATCGGCGTCAGTGATGATCTTGGATTGCTCGCTCATATGACCGGTGGTGTGGACTTAACTTGTACAGCAAGTATAATAGAAGAAAAAGAATTCAAAATCCATACAACTTCAGATGGGATGGGCAGTATTTCTGAAAGAGACTTAGCATCGTCATCTAAGGGCTTGGAGTATGCCGAAATGACAGCTACGACTCTGGAAACTGAGTCTGCTGGTAGCAAAGTCGTACCAAATATTGATGCAGGAAGTATAATGTCAGATACTGAGAGATCGGATGATGGCAAAGAATCAGGAAAGGAAATCCGAAAAATCCAGACCACTACTACAACACAAGTGAGTTAGCCTATATGAGTTCTAAAACATCTAATAGATATTGACTTATCAGTACCAATTACACTATGTTTATATTTAAGTATGATACAGTAATTCAGGAATTGAGTAGGGTGGTAGGACATATAAAAGAAACTTAAAATATCTAATTATATTTCTGGCTCTGCCACATTCTGTCTGTGTAACGTTGCTTAACGTCTCTGGGCTGAATTTTCTTAAACAACACAACAGGTTGTACTAGATTGAAATATGGTTCTAACATTTTATGACTCTGTGACCACATTTACACATTTTGGACTTGAAATCTTCAATCTGAATACTTGATTAACCTTTTAAGCTTCAAGCCCAACCTCGTTCTGTGGATTATAGAAAAGAGGACTTGGAGCCCAGATTGAACTGATCAATGAGATGAGGGAAAAGGGAACTGTTGTTAATCAGTGCCTACTGTGTGCCAGGCTCTGGCTGTATGTTTTCATATTTAATCCTCACAACCACCCTGTGAGGTAGGGAATATGGCTGAGGAAATTTGGAATTATTAACAGTGAGAATTTTCTTTACAACCACATTGATAAAAATTCATTGTGAGGAAAATTAAAGGCTCTTCGGCCTGTGGTAACTACGCGTTGCTGCTGCCGTTTGGCCAGGCCAGGTCTGGCTGAAAACGGGTGGTGTTTTCTGACATGGATTTTAATTGTCGAGCTTTGAGTTTTAAAACTACTTTCTTGCTTTCTAGGCTAAGTTAAGAGTTGAAGAAAACTTTTACCCTTAATGATTTGTTTTGTTATTGTTCTCTGAGTTTTCCACTCAGTTTTTAATTTCATTGAAAAGAAATTTAACATGTTCTGAATAAGAATAAGCCATACCTAACTGGTGTCTGTACTCTAGTAAGAATCCTTAATAAATATACTGTGTGGGAAAGGTATTTTTATTTTTTCTCTGTTAACTGCCAGTTTCCATTTTTGTGGCATTTGTACTACAGAGATAATTGGCAAGGGATGGGAATACTGAATTAGGTACAGATTTAAAATCAAAGAAAGCATGGGGTATTGTTTATTGAACATAATCGCTAGGCTTGTCTGGTTTTCATTCAGTTCATAGGCATTTTTCTGGGTTTCTAACTTATCAAATACATTTATTTTTCTAAATTGAAGTATTGTGAGTGAAGTAGACTTTGAAGTTAACTTGAATCGGTTCAAGAAGTGTTTCTTTTAATCTTGTGGTTTTAATTACAATTAGTGGATGGCGAATGTCCAGCCCTCTCCACTTGGAGAACATGCTCACTTTTGCAGGGAAGCGACGCGGCCGCGTCCATGCCTCGTAAGTGGGTAAACAGGGCCTGGTTTTCAGTGTGAACTGTGGCGTTAAGCTGAGCTATTTGATTTCCTTGCTTAGTTCCTGGAACTGCAGAATAAAAGTAATGACAGTAGCCTTTTCAGCATTAAAAGATTCCTGAGCAGGAATCGCCAGGTAAATAATACATGTCACACACGCGGACCTCCTGAAGTCATATTCAAAAGCTTTTCTCCCCTCACTCGCGTTCCCGTGCTGTTTTCATTTTGAAACCAAGTACTTCCTCCGCACTCTCCAGGCGGTTCAGGGTCGGTCCGTCACTCAGCAGGACAGAGACCTCCGGGTGGACCTGGGCTTCCGCGGCATGCCCATGACGGAGGAGCAGCGGCGCCAGTTCAGCCCCGGCCCTCGCACCACCATGTTTCGGATTCCGGAGTTTAAGTGGTCTCCGATGCACCAGCGACTGCTCACCGACCTGCTCTTCGCATTAGAAACCGATGTGCATGTTTGGAGGAGGTAGACATTTCTTTTCTATAAATAAGATTATGTTCAGTGAAGAATTTTAATATTTTAAATTTCTGGCATAAACTGATTCACAAATGAATTAGATCTTTAAGTTTAGTAAAAGCAACCTTTTTTTTTTTTTATAGAAACCTGAATATTTTCATAAAGGTTATAAGGCCTGGGGCTCATATCATATCAAAAAGGATCCAAGAACTTAGACTTAAGACAATGAAAAAAGCAAAATTCTGAAATCTGGCATTGCCTGTTCTGTATAAAAAGAGATTTAACAACAAAAAAGTTTGGTTCAGTGAAATGTCCACATTTTTTATCTTTTGTTAAAATTAATACCACGTACTAAACTTTTTTTTCCTAGTAAGATTATAACATATATGTACATATATATTATAGCATTTAACATGTATGATTTTAAAATAATATTTAAATCACCTTATGATATCTATTTTTAGATCCTATACCATTTAAGTGGTTAGTGGTAACAGCTCAAGTATGATCACTTAAAGAAAATGTAGTCTACATAAATTAAATCATTAGCTTGCCTCATTCTCAATTTAATTTTAATAGCAAATGTGCAACAAATTGATCATTTACGAGAGTGTGTACTTTAAATGTGCAAGCAAATGAATTGGAAAGTCGATGGCTCTGAGTAACAGACCACCCCACCAACAACGGCAGCCCGTGGCATGAGTCTCGGGATTCTGCTTCTCATTACTTTCCTTCTAAGAGTCAAGGTGGCTGCTTCAGCTCCCAGCATCAGATCGATATAGAAAGTACAGCCAGCTAGAAGGCAGGGGTTCTTCCTCCTCCTCCATCCCCTTCTTCCTCCTTTTCATTGTTTCTCTCTCCTGCTTCCTCTTACTCCTCTTTCTTTTTCTCTTTTTTCTCCTCCTAAAAGAAGCCACTCAAAAAATTTCCCCACCAGGATGATATGCTCATCTCTAAGTCAGTCACCAGCAAAAAGGAAAGGGGTTATAGTGACTGGCCCAGACAGAGCAGTACTGGTTAGTGACCCAGCAGCTGGGGTGAAGCCAGCCTTTCCCATACCTGGTCTAGTTCAATGATAGAACGAAAGCTAGATGGTGTTAGTGGGAGAGGAGGAGGAGCTATCATGGAAGAGGTCAGCGTCTGCCGTGGAAAACTTTTACTTCTGATTTTATTTGATCATTTTGTCCGTAAGTCCACTCCTGTGTGGAAACAAGTTTCATTGCTGGAGGTGTTATATGCTGAATCACCTAGGGACAGTGAATAAGGAAACTGGAATGCTGTGAAATACATTACTAGGAACATGGGTATCAGTGTACGGGAGTACGTAGTGCAATTTACTGATTACCATATTAGTAGCCCCACGTGACTGAGATTTGATTTTATTTCCCTTACCATACTGTGTCTCTTTTTTTCCCTTTCAAGGGTTCTCATAAAATTCCACAAATTGAATTTTATGTAATTAAAAAATTTTAAAAGGTACCCTTTTGTATTTAGAACAGGGTCAAACAATGAGATCCAAAATGTAGTAAATGGTATTTTACAGATCTAAAAAAGTGAGAATCGTTGACTTAAATTTGATCATGGAGTAACTTCTTTTCTCCTGATTAGAAAATAGTTTGTATTCCTGACTGACAGCAGACTGAAGTGGTGTATTTCTCTGCGTATCTACGTTGCATGCTTTGTGTGAGAAAGCAGCACAGCTGGCCTCGAGGTCTCTTCTCTGTTTAATTCAATAAGTCCTTGAATTTTTACTGATTCGTGTATATTTCCCTGTCTTGTCACTTCTGTGACTCACGGTATACATTTTCAGTATGGCTGGTCAGAGGTAGGGGCTGCAGTCCGGTGATGCAGCAAGCTAAAACTGCTTAAAAAGGTTGTAAAACGTCCAATTAACTTTTCAGTTGTTCTGACTTTCAACATAAAACAACTCTGGTAAAAGTAAATTTTTTTAAGCAGAATTCATTGACCTAGTCTCATGTGTTTGAATCTAGCTAATACACTGTATTTTTAAACAGAAAAATGCTCAGTAGACACAAAATAGCACTGCATAGTTGAATGATAAATTTTTTGTAATGTGATATCTCAATTGCAAATTACTTTCTTTTCTAATAACTTAAATTTGTCTACCTCTTGCATTATTTTTTGCTTTAAAAATGTTATTATAAATAAATTGTCTAAACTTCTTATTCTTAAGCCAAGGAAGTTTCATTTGTGTTTTGTTTTTCTGCTATTTTAGCCATTCCACAAAGTCTGTAATGGATTTTGTCAATAGCAATGAAAACATTATTTTTGTACATAACACAATTCACCTCATTTCCCAAATGGTAGACAACATCATCATTGCTTGTGGAGGAATTTTACCTTTGCTCTCCGCTGCTACGTCACCAACTGTAAGTACTTTGCCTCCATCTAGTGGTTGTATTTTATAATTACATGGCTAGAGCTTGTTGGTTTTCGGTAAGCAGATGGGTTTTGACAGGACATGTTCATCTAAGGGAACTTTTAACTATATAAAGTTATAATTATATATTTATATTTCTACTTCTTTTGTTTGTCAGTGTTGGGTTTCAAAGCCAACTATGAAAATATTTCTCTGGTAATTCTGATGAATACTTCTTTGGAAGGGCCATAACTATCAATTATTTAACTTTATTTTCTCTGTATTGTTTATCCCTTCAAATATATATTATAATAATGAAATCCCTATTCTGAAAATCTTGAAGTTCTAAATACAAGTATATGGTTATTGTATAGTAATTAGAGTCATGAATCTAAATTTAGAAAAAAAATTAGCTATGCCAAGTTTCATATGAATTACTTGAAATCGTATTTCTGAACTTAATATTATTTTAACCAAATGTAAGTGGTTTGCCCTCCTGTTTTCTGAGATTTGCTCTTGAAGCTAGCAGTTTGCTTCCAAAAGGAACCAAATTAATGAATTCTTACAGTGTTTTTCATTTAAAACTTTAGCACCTCAGATAGAACAGGCATAAATAACACCATTTTTATGCTGTCTTAACATTTCATAGTACTTAAAAATCTCAGAAACTTTATGTTAGTTCCATTCCCTCTAATAGCATTTGTATCTGACTTTACTGGCTCAAGCTTTATTTCATATTTTTATATTTTATTTTATCTCTATATAAAATATCGAAATGTATTATATAAGTTTGAGAGACATTTATTGCTATTTATATATGCAATTTAAGACATAATAGGGCATTGCTAACTTTATATTTTAGTTGTCATTTTAAAAAATGTCTCTGATCCACATCAAAAATACTTGAGCTGGAGAGGACAGAGGACTGTGCTCCCGTTTTCCCTGTGTTCCTGCTGCCATGTTGGAAAGTCATTTGTCAATCCCAGAAGTATACTTTTTTCCAAAGAGAAACCTGTTGTTGTAAGATGTCTTTCACTTGGCGAGGCAGGTTTTCCAAATGGATCTTTGGCTTTATTTCATCATTAACAGCTTTTTTCTACGTGGCTCTTTTTCCTCAATGCCCTTTTTTTGCCACCACCCCACAGCAGCTTTGAAACTTAATTAATAGCAGCAAGAGATTGTGTGCTCGATACCCCTTTCCCCCACGGGCGCATGTAGTTTGACTGCATCCATGAATTTATTCAGAAGTCTGCAAGGGCAAGCAGCTTCGTTTGGTATGCATGCGTCAAAACGTCACCATTAGGATTTTCATGGAGTTAGTAGCTAGCCAAGGAAATGGAGCCAGGAAGGAAAGTGGTTGGTGCTGTGTTCAGGGTGCCGGTATCCTGTACCATCCCTTCTCTTTAATCTCTGATTTATTACAAATGCCAGGAAATTGAGAATTGTGTATGATTTTAAAAATGTATTCTACAATTGGGGCAGGGAGACATCCTCCCACCCCTTCTATTCCTTAAAAACGAAATAAATCAGTGTTTTCCTCCTGGCGGTTTTCTTCATCATATGTTTTGTTTCATGTCTTATAGATTATCATTTGCTGTCAAGAACTTTTAAAAGTTTGTACTGGAATTCACTTTAAATGTAACACTTTTAAAAATTTGTGCAGAACAAAAAAATGGTCTTTATATGAGTTAGTAGTAGGTATCAACATTTGTATAGGTTTGAAATATTCACTTTACAGAGTCGTCTTCCAAATTGTTAAGCTGCAAGACCTCTATCATGGTAGAGAACATATTAAATTAATAAAGTATATTGTCCATAAACATTATGAGTTATACGCTATTTCACTCTCCATATTTGCTTGTTTTTTATTTTATAATGAATGTACAATAAAGGTTCTGACCTTTTGAGGTTTGATTTTCAAACTTATTACCTGTGCAATTTTGATCACTATAGTTTGGAATTTGAAACTGCTTGTTGCCAGAACTGTTCTCAGTAGACTTGGGAATTCATTCAGTTGTAGAAACTTTTCTTTATTGTCTCTGTCTCTGTATTTCTATTATTTTGATCCATTATCTGATTGTCCCTATGCTTGATTATGCAGCATAGCTGATTATATGTTCTTTGAATAAATTGCTTCCTTAAAAGAAACAAGCAGAACCTTTTCTCCCACAGTATGCTGGTGGAACCATGATTGGTGCTGACAGCTGAGTATTGTTTTCTGTTACTCGATCGTATAATATTCTTGTTAAAGATTGTAATATAGTAGAGGAAAACAGGAAGGAGAAGTATGAATAAGGAAGGCAATTAGAAGTGAAGGTAGGGAGCTTTTGACTTAGATTTAAAATATAAAAAGCCAAAAGAGAACTTCGGAAAGAATAAGTGAAAAAGGAGATATTGACAGTATACAGATTACCAAAGCAAAATACGTAGACACCATTAGAATTTCAACCCTATGCACATGAAGAGAGAGAGGAACATTCGAAACTAATGTTTGAGTGGTCTGGTAATTTTGTTTAGGTTTGTGGAGTTTTTCAAAATATCCATGCCTTATGTGCAGATATGCATTTAATGAAAAAATATACTATTGTACAAAAGCAACTATAGACAGTTACATATTGAATAGATTGTTGGTGTGTCTCAATAAACTTTCATACAAACAAGCAGTGGGGAAGATTGGACCTGTGGGTCATAGTTTGCTCACCACTAACTTAGAGCATAATCTTCAAATAAATAGAAATGTCGTAGTGCAGTGTTTTAGTGTGAAAACTTTATTACTTATTATTGACCATTGAAAATTCAAGTTAGAGCTTACGATAAATTCATTATTTCCTATTAAACAAGAATTTGGATTTGATTTACTGAACATTCATCAAGTTTAATTTTCGAAAACAATTTCACTGAATATTGTGGTCATTATGTTTTTACTAGGAGATATGAAACTTTTCACATTTAGCCATGCTTATTTTTTCTTTTTTTTTTTTTGCATTTGATATGTTTAATGTAGAAATTGTATTTAATTTTGAGAGGGTGAGTAGAATACTTAGTACTTTATATGATATCCATTTGAAAAAACGTGGCACAAAGCTCACCTGAGA
Organism: Eonycteris spelaea; assembly: GCA_003508835.1. Taxonomy (NCBI): domain Eukaryota; kingdom Metazoa; phylum Chordata; class Mammalia; order Chiroptera; family Pteropodidae; genus Eonycteris; species Eonycteris spelaea. Next base: position 2,063,428 of record PUFA01000189.1, read on the forward strand.
ATGTGTCTTCCCTGTTTCTCAGTATGTGTGGATTGCAGATAACTTACTCATCGTCAAAATCAAACTTGTTTTTTGTTATCAGTGAGACTCAGACATGATCTTTTTGAAGTTATGGTTTAATATAAGGTGTATGGGTTTTAGCATAGATAAAAGCTTGTGTTTTAACCTGGGTTCTGCCACTTACTAGATGTGACCTCAGCCTCAGTTACTTCATTTAGTGAAAAGTGTTGGTTATGCTTATCTCGCAAGGAGTTTGTGAAAATCACTAGGTAATATATGTAGAATCCTCTAGATAGAGAATCCTCTTAATGAACGCTTCTTTTCTTTAGTTCCTTTTGTAGCTATTTATTCCTAGTTGTGTCATGATAGAATAATCTTCCGTTTATCAAATAAGCCTGCCATATACAGAATTCTGAAGTTTAAAATAGGATATTTGAGACAAATTTAGTTATTATGGGTTTTGATGGCAAACTTCTGTAACGGTGTCATCTTTTCGTGTGCCATTTCCATGGCATTGGCACAGTGGACTTCTGTCTTCTGCCCCAGACCGTGTATGACACACGGGGATAATGTCTGTGTAATGCTCTTGCGGTATCTTCATGTAAGAATGTTTGAGCTGTTTAGATTAATCTTATTTGTAAGGAAATATTTTAATGAAAACTTTAAGGAAAAAGGAATATATTTATTATATTTATATTACAGTGAACACCTTGACCTTAATCTTCGTGGAAGAAATAGGACTTTTATCGGAGCTTCAGTTTTGCCTGGGTTATTTGAAATCGTGTGTGGCATAGAAAATAAATGACAAAAATAGTTTCAAGTCTCTAAATTAGACCAATGCTTTTAACTTTAGTACCCGGGGGGAAATGTAGACCTCTTCGTATGTAGTCTGACCAGTCTTTGGTTTGGGGAAGGAACACTATTTTGTTATTGTTGATTTTTTGGTGTTAATGTTCCCGTGACTAGTTAGTCGAATCCTCTCATTTATTCTCTATATACATTGTTCAAGTTGGCCATAAAGGAAAGCAAAGAATTGGAGGAAAAAACAAAGAAGTAGTGAACATGGGTGAACGACAGACTGCATAATCATTTCATGATTTTAAGCCGACTGTTTGGTTAGCTGTCCACAGCACCGGAGTTTAGAACCAATTCAGTGTCATGTGTGATTTCATTTTCTCTCTTACAGAGACTGATATTTCTGACTTTCCTAATAGTTTCATAATTATAAGGAAGAACAACTTTTTTTGTCAAAAAATGATGGCCAAGTCTTGATTTTAGTTTATATTTTCCTACCATTAACACAATATATGATTAATAGATTTGGAAAAGTTTTTTTTTTTTTTTTTCGTTTTATCTCATTAACACCGATCATACTTTAGTATTCTCAGGATACTTTTATATGTTTTCCTGTACCATGAAAATAGTATATTTTGAAATTTATGCTAACATACATTTCATCTCAAAAATCAGAGAAGAGGAGCTGTTGGTGACTTTAATTGCGAACTTAATTCTATCCAAATTTTTGAATATATTGAATATAATTCTTTATAAGATTCTTAAACTAAGTACAATATCTATGTAATTAGCTTAATTCACATGCAGAACTCCTTTAGTGTATCTCTATAATTCTTTTCTAGTAAGGAAAAGTAGTTTTTAATTTATTCTTTTAATAACTCCTGGGGGTTTTGGTTTATAGGAAGAACTCCAAATATTTTAGGAGATAAATTATAACACTCTTCATTAATGAAAATTCTACAAGTTTGATATAATTAGTTTATTTTCCTAAGTTGTTTCTGCCTAAACCAATACTGAGTTAGGGCTTTTACGGGGATGTTGTATTAGTTTATTTATTAAGCTAGTTCCTTAGTCATCTGCTATGAAAAGAAATTTATTTTGTAAAATAGAATTTGCATATATGAACTATATTTATAGATATATTATTTGGGCAGTTACTCTAATGCAAATAAATAGAAATCTAAATATTTGATATTTAATCTTAATCATTGTACTTTATAAAATGACTATGTCTTATGAGAATTTTTGCTTAATAAAGTAATCAAATACAATTTTTGAATATATTATTTTGTGTTTCAATTTTACATTGTATTTTTATTTAATTTTAATAATTTCCTTTTCTTGTACTTTTTTGGTCTGTTGTCTGTTTTGTCTAATGCATGTCCAGGGTCCTAAGGTTAGTATTACTTCAGTAATTTTTAGGTTTTCAGTTTAAAATTTTATTTTTGCTTATTTATGAAATTTTTGACTTGGTTATATTTTGAGTTTCCATACCATCTTTAACATTAGGCATATTTTTGGTATGTTTAAAAGATTGATTTAAAGATTATTTTCTTAGTGCATTGATGACTTACTATTTTATAATTCACAATAATTTTTAAACTAAACTATCATAATATGAAAACAATAATGTCAGTCATATGCACAATTAGATGTTAACTGGTTCCAATGAAAGGAAATTGGATGGAATGTATGTTATTTTAAGATTTAATAATAATCATCTGTGAGTGATATTTATTTTAACCCTTTATGATGTTTATATAACATTTCATCAGAATTATAAATTACTTTTATATATAATGTACTAAGAACTCCCTTTTAGCTTATTGTTTTAAGAATGCCTTTTATTTTCAAAGTTTATTTTCTTTAGTCAAAATAACAGTTTGGCAAATTATATGGATGATTAATAATTCTCTTTATAATTTCTGTATATAATTCACTCATGTAAAATGAAAGCATATTTTGAAGTTTAGGTCTTGTACATCCCAAGAGACTCAAAAATAAGACCATTAACTAATAAAATGAGTGAGATTTCTAGTAATTTAAGGAATTCAAAATGACGAAGTATGTGAGAACATGGATAGATACCCAAAAATTCTAATATTTTGAAACTTTATCCAGAACATGGATAGATACCCAAAAATTCTAATATTTTGAAACTTTATCCAGAATATTGATCTTAGTGATGGCTGGATCGTCTCTTCTATTATAAAAACTTACGTTGATAACTGAGTTTTAAAAGAGGTTTTATATAAAATGCAATTTTTTTTACTTTTCATTATACATATTGTGCTGTGGTCACAGATTTTTAATTCGTGCTTTGAAATGATGCTGTGTATCAGTGAAGTGCTAGGAAATACAGAAAGTACATCTCAGAAGCCCAAGTAATGAATTAACCATTTCTATAAGCCATGGCGTAATATTATGAATCAACAATGGAAAAGACATTTTTAACTATTTCCAAGCTCATTTTAGAAAGAATGATTTTACCACTTCTTGATGTTAAATGGAAGGAAGACAAGTCGTTGCATTTGATTCACCATTTAGAATTGAGTATGTAGTGCTTGCGGTAGCCACCTGCCATTTTTAATGCCCATCTATCTTGTGCCAAGAAGTGTTTCAGAGTTGTTGTTTATTTTTTAAATTACCATTTCCCGTTAACATTTCTCTGTTAATGTGAACAGAAATGTGTTTAAGCAGAATGATGGGTATAAGCTACGTCAGAGTGAAACAGTAAATCGGAGCAGATACCTTTTGCTTTGTAGTTTAATTTATCATTTGGTACAGAAGTAAAGTTAATAAAGCTAGTATGTCTATTTTCAGAAAATTTAAACAGTACTGTTTTTTATTCATAAAGCATTCCTTACTCTGCTCCTTGAGACATTGAGAAAATGAGGCCTAGCATCGTGAACCAAAATAATTAAAATATTATATAATAAATGAAAAATAAAAAAGTGTGCTATTGCTCATAAAACACACAGTTGTACATCTTAAGAAACAAATATGTTGTAGCATTCCCCTTAAAAGCAGGAAATTATGTGAAATCATAGGCAAAATTTTAGTGAAAATGCAGCTTCACCAATCTAGAATTCTGATTCTTCTTATTGTTAGTGTCTTATAAGTCACAGATTAATATCTGTAGAAGAATTAATGATCTCAGTTATTTTTATCTTAGATTTTATCGTACATATGAGATACCTAGTGGTTTTAGTTTATTCTGAAATGGATGAAAAGTTGTACATCCTAACTTGACAGCTGTCTCATTTTGTTGCCAAATGAAGGTGCTGCGTATCTTTTCTATTACTCACCAGACATTTACAGGAAAGAAAAATTAACGTGTATCTTTTCATAAACAAGAGTGATGGTTTTAGGAAAGAAATATCAATTTTATATCTGTTAACTAATGAAATGAAACAAATAAAACTAGTATAAATATATATGTGCTATTATTTCTAAATATCTTTATGAAATGATCTTCAGTTTTTAATGAGTTTTTTTAAAAGTAATGACATTTAAAGCTAATACTGATTTTAAAAAGACTTCCTTTATTCAAGGATAATTCGTAGGAGAACTAAGCAAGTTTGATGACCAACTCTTATGATGTATGGAATCAGATTATAATTTATAATTTATTTTGTTTAAGAAATATACTAAACTGCTGTTCACCTGTAGTATGTACATGTATTACATCTCCAAATTTTAAACAAGACTTGAATCTTCTCATTTTTTAAAGACGGAATTGGAAAACATTGAAGTGACACAAGGCATGTCAGCTGAAACAGCAGTGACTTTCCTCAGCCGATTGATGGCCATGGTTGATGTACTTGTATTTGCCAGCTCCCTAAATTTTAGTGAGATTGAAGCTGAAAAAAACATGTCTTCTGGAGGTTTGATGCGACAGTGCCTAAGGCTGGGTAAGTCTGTTAAGAATAAAGGTGCATGTTATATAATTACTTGCAGATTCTTTTTTGACATTCTGTGATACATAAAATATTGCTGATACAAGTTGATGATTATGTAATGTAGAGATTAGTGTAGTAAATTATAGAAAATTATAGTATCTTTACATTGGAGATTTATAGATTTGATCACCTTGGATGGATTATAATTTGAAATAGAGTTAAATATATTTTGAATTGTATCAAAATCAGTAGGTCTATAACATACTCCATTGAAGTGGTTTAATGTAAATTCATTTATGATTTTTTTGGGTGAACTAATACAGAGGACAGTTGTCCCGGACCCACACACATATCAATTCAGGACATAGTTTTGTACACAGAATGTCAAGGATAAACTGTCATTCTCTCTGTGTTTCTCAGAGTGAACAGTTAACTCTAGTAAACATCACTGCACCTATGCTGTTTATTTACTGTCTTGAGTTGTAAAGAAAAGTTAGCACTGACAGCTCTTAGTAAGTTTGGAACGAAACAGTCTTTAGGCAGAACCATCCTTATCTCTCTTACCGTTTTTTTAAGGGGAAATGTGTTTATGCTGTTTAGACTTTGCAGGAGACCAGAAAGCTACGGGTTACATAATTTCCTTAGGGCATGAGCAGGACATAAGAAAGCAAGACATTAGATAGGAACTTCCTGACGTGTACTCTTTTTTCCATAATTTTTTTAAATTATGTAAATATTGACATGTATAATTTCAAAGGAGAAGTTGTTCCTGATTTAAGAAAGGAATAAGAACTCGCTTTAAGAATGAGAGATTGACCGTATGGAGGACCCTCTGATGAGAGGTGCGGGGTCATTTACCATGGGCCATTGCCTCGGACACTTAACAACAGGAGATAGATGGAACATTGTGAGAAAGAGGAAATTTTTTTTAAATGCTTCAATCTCTCGAAACCAGCATTTATTTGGTTATTCTGAGCTTTTTTTCTGAATATATTCCAAAGCTTTACTGCCAATGTCATTTTTATCCTAATAATTTCTATTGTCTACTCTTTAAGCACTTCACACATATTAACTTAATTCATCTTCACAGTGGTTCTCTAAGGAAGTATGTATATACTCATTCTACACATGAGGAAACTGAGGCACAGATAGGGTAAGCAGCTGGCCCAAGATCACACAGTGCCTCAGTGGCAGAGCCAGGATTCATGGGTTTCCTGTTCTAAAAGCGGTATTATCTGTTGCTATACTTTACTGCTTCTTAAAATAATAAATAAAAAGCCTGTACCTCTCGAACGCTTACTGACAAAGGCCGTAGACTTTCCTACTGTGAAGAAAGGTGGATATTGGGACTGTGAGCCTGGACGAGCCTGCGTTCCTGCACGTTGCCCGAAATGGGGAGTCGTACCTAGTGCAGGCTTTGGGGTGTTCTGGTTATGGGACGCAGTCTTATATAAGATAATTTATCCAATGTGATATTTAAAAAAATTTTATTGATTCATAAAATTCAGAATTTTGAGTGATGCTCGCTGGTAGTACTTAGGTATTTTGTTTTTGTTTTTTAACTAAATATATGTTTTCTATATATTTTTTATTGCTGTATTCATAATTTTCAAAAATATTGATCTAGTTGATTTTTAAAATAACAATGGGATAGAGGAAGGGGAAAAGAAGAAAAAACAACTTAGCAACTTTTTTCAACAAGTCAGTGTCCACAGTTTAAGTAATACGCTTTTGGTTTTTGAAATAGTTTGTTGTGTTGCTGTGAGAAACTGTTTAGAATGCCGACAGAGACAGAGAGACAGGGGAAACAAGTCTTCCCACGGAAGCAGCAAGCCTCAGGAAGCACCCCAGAGTATTACTGCCACAGCAGCTTCGAAGGTAATTAAATATTTTTTTTTTGTTACGTATAATGTATCTTTTAAGCCTTTAAGGTTAGAACAAAATCACATAGTATCACTTAATGAAGGAGCAAGGGTCTAGTGTTTAGGCAGCTCTGGGCTCCAGGCCTGGTTTCTCCTCCTCCTGATAGTCTTACCCAGGTTCCTTAACCTCTCCGAGACTTGTGTTTTTCATTTCTAGATGAAAAGATACCAATAATTTCCACTTCATAGGGTTCTTAAAAGGATTATAACAGTTCATAGCTCTGAAAAGGCCTTAGTTATAACAATTTTTAATACATGTATTTTCACAGAGTTTAATATATATTGAATAATGAGTGAATAACAATGAATGAATAATGCAGTATATATTGAATGGATGAATAATGCTTTTTTAAAATGGCTATGGTTTTGATGATAGACATTCCCGTAATATTCAACAACAATATATTGAATGTTCAAGAAATGAATGAACAGTGTAGAGTGTTTTAAAGGGACACACCAGTAATTCTCATTCTAAATTAACTCTCTTCATCTCGTGGTTAACTCACCCTGCAGCTTGTCCCTTTACTCTTGTTTTCACCATTTTAGTCACACTGTGGACTTCATTTATTTTATCAGAAGAATCATTTTTTTAATTTTAACTTTGAGACTTTTACATAGGTTTCCTTTCCTTGAAGTTTTCATCCTTATTTCTCACCCAGCTAAAATGTGTTTCACTCGTGATGTAGTTTAAGTGCTTCTCTGATGAGAATGTTTTCAGACACCCTCACTCACCACATCCTAGTGTAGGGTAGGTTCCTCTGTTTAATATTTGCATAACACTCTGCATGTCCCTTAGCTCACTGCACTTGTTTCTAATTAGATGTTTGGTATTGACGCAATGTTTTTCTTTTTTTTCCTCAATAAGTGAAGGCCCAAAGTAGAAGTTTAATTCATTTGAAAAGTTCTATGGCTTCAAACTTCTGCAGTTTTCAAACAGAACAACCACGTCTTTAGTATATCTGTATTGCAGCCTCTTTCTTATTTACTGTCAGAGAAACATTCCTAAAGTAATTGGACTATATATATTTTACTGCTCAGAAGTCTCCACTGGGCTCTCCATTGCTTAGAAGATTAAATATAAGCACATGAGTAGTAACACCTCGCATTATTCGCGTGGCTGTGGCACACCCTAGTTCCTTGCGGGCAGGCCATGTCTCCTACGTCTTCGTCATTCCAGAGCTTGTAGGGCACAGTGAGTACTTTGCCAAAGGGCACAAACTCTAGAACCAGTAGTTCTGAGTTTGTGTCCTGGCTCTGCCACTTTCTGGTCTTGTGACCTAACATAAATTCCTTAGTGTCCTGTGCCTCAATTTCCCAGTCTTTAAAATAGATGCAGATCTTAACTTATAAGTGTTTGTATGATTTAAATAAAAAGCAATAATGTGTTAAAGTATTTAGTAATTCCTGACATGCAGTGAACATTTAATTAATACTAATTCCCTTCCTCTCTCTAGCAGTTGACCATTCATTATATGAACTCAACAAAATGAATAAACATATCAGTGTTTTTTGAGAGCTTTGATATAAAAGTGTCTGACTTACTTCAGGAGGAAATGGGATGCTTTTCAAGACTGTCAAGTCAGCCAAGCAGTGCTCCGACTCTAGAGGCTGGACAGAAAGGCCTTCTGAGGGGCAGTGTGTAGTAGTTTAGTCGCGCTAGCCAGGTGTCTCTGTCAAGAACTCAGGCAGTGAAAACTGGCAATATTGATGAATATAGAAATATTAGAGGGAAAGTTGACTTGATAACATATTTCAGGGCAGAGAATCAGTGAACCTCATTGGTGAGGGTCTTATTTGTTGTTTTTTCTCTCCTTGTGTTTATGCATTTGTTTATATACCACTTCACTAAGAAAACTGTAGTTAACTTAGTTGTGTTACTAACTTGTGTGGACTCGCATGACTCACATCTTCATTGGGTCCCGTTTTTATACTTTGTAAGAAGATGGAATGATATAAGCTTTATAAGGATCACATTACATTATGGATATAGAAACACTCTGTTAAAGGGTGTATAAATTAAAATATTCATAATTTTTTCATTTGTTACAAATTATGTACTTTTTATGTATGCTGTAAATAATGTGTTATTTAATTGTCTTGTGATAAATGTTATTAGCCTGTTACTTAGATGATATAACTGAGGTTCACAGAAGTTAAGTATCTCACCTAAGGTCGTATTGCTGGTAAGTTTTGGAACTGTGGTGGAAACTGAGTAACTGTCAACCTTCAAATCCCATCCTGTGCTGCAGAGCAATAAGGCATCTTAACGCAGGAGTGAAATATGATGATTGAGGTCTGTAGAGAATTGGGAGGCCTATTTATTTTGCATTAATTAGAGTAACAGCAAGTTATTCTATTTGCAGGAATAGTGTCTGGTACTTCACATATGTTATCTAATTTAGTCCATGTAATTTTAAAAATATTGTTCCCACAGTTTTTACTATATTGTGTAAGTGAAAAAGTATTAGATTGAGTTTCAGGGAACCTGACTCTCAGTGTGCTGTGTGACACTACATAAAATTTGTGGGTTTGTGTGTCTTTAGTTATAAAAATGATTCTGATGGTGATGATCTGTAATGTCTTTAAGCTTTAATATTAAGGTATGACTGAATTTTTTTAAAAATTTACTTTTCTGACTGCAGATCATGAAAATGCTTACACATATAAATCTCATATAATAACCTCATATATTATGAAAGCATGATGGATAAATAAAACCCAGTGACTTACAGAGATGTATTAACTAGAGGTAGGGAGAATGAGGATCTGAAAATTTTAGTCATAAGCCTGAGGTCACACAGCAGAGAGTCAAGCCTGAATTTTCTGAAGTCCAAGATCTGTCTTTTTTTCTAACACAGTCTTCCCCGCTTTTTGAGTCTATACTGGTGGCTGGGTGACAGAGAACAAGATCACTAGCAAGGGAAGCTGACAAGAATAGAGGAGAAAAGAAAGTGTCCTATAATATTGTGGTCAATAAGTGTTATCCAGTGATAAGGAGGTAAAGAATCTGGCCAGTTTAATGCCTAAGTTAGAGATGTTAGAAATTGTTACTGTGTAAGTTTATGTATTATGCTGTTTTTTCACAATTTCCTATCCCTTTTAAGACTCCATTAGAAAGTGTTCCAGGTAACCTGTCCCCCATCAAGGACCCGACAGACTCCTCCAGGACGTGGATATCAACCGGCTCCGCGCTGTGGTCTTCCGGGATGTGGTGAGTTACGCCTACACGACTTCCCTGGAAAAAGCCTTCAGGTGTCCTTTGTGTAAAATGATTTAAATTTTATAAGAAAGCTGCAAGTTAAAATTAAATATCCCAATGCCAGCAATCGTGGGGTTTATAACATACTTCTAATTGTAAAATGGTTTGGCCTTAGCTTTCTCTGAAAGCTTATTAATATGTTATTTTTTAAATTATGTGAAATTTTGCTTTGTTTTATGTATACTAAGGATAGAGATAACCTTAAAAAATTATAATTCCCATTACCTAGTATCACCTCCTCCTCTCTTTCATTATGCCTTGCTCCGTATCTAGGTACTGAATAGTTTGTTGTCATTAATGTTCATGTTTTATGGATAGAAGGGATTAACTCATTATGGTGTTACTGGCAATTATTTGGGGGGGGGGTGGAGGGATTACTTTTGAAAGAAGAATCTGCATTTTAAGTAGGAATATATAGTAGAAAAATTGTCACTCTATATCAGTTCTTACAAATCACTAGGAAAATTATAAACATAACACAGAAGTAGATAGTGGACATAAAATTTGAAATATAAGGTAACAAACATGATAAAAATTTAGGATCACCAGTAGTCAAAAGGATGCAAATTCAAACAAAAGTGAGATATTTTGCTATTAGAGAAACTAAAATTGAAAGCAGTAATACCTAGCATTGCAGGGGTACACTGAAATATGCTATCACATATCACTGATAGAACTAGAAATTGGATAGACTTTTCGAATAGCTCTTTACCAATATGTGTTAAAACTCTTACAAATAGTGATGCTTTATGATCCAGTGGTCCTTCTCAGAAGTTATTTAACCTTATGTGTTGATCACAGCTGCCTACAAGAAAACTGGCAACATTATAAATATCCAACAATAGAGTTTCAGCCCAGTGAATTGTAGTATATTCATTCAGTGGGTAACTCTGCAGCCATTAAAATCATATAGTTTTGAGGGAAATTTAGTGACATGGAAAACACTCATATACTTTAAGGGAAAGCAGCAGTATGCAAAAGTGCTCATATTGCATAAATACTACATTTGTATGCTGAGAGTATGTAAATGCTTAAGATTGGAAAAAACTTACCAGAATACCACCAATGATTATCTCTAGATAAACGGTTTTTATTTTGTATGTTTTTATATTTTCAAATTTTCTATAATAAAGCCATGTTGCTTTTGTGATTAATAAATGATAAAGGAATTTTTAAAAATAGGAGATAAAACACATGATAATATAAAAACCATAATCTGATCTGTAATCTAGACTTGGGGAAAAAATCACAAACTAACAATTTAACCATTTAGAAATAGGAATTATTCATCCTTAAAAAATGTGTTGAGGAAAGAATTTTTTTAATAAAGAATGATTAAAACATGGAACATATTTTTATCTCCAAGATTCAGACATGATATATAAGAGGTTTATGTTAATTGTGACAGTGTTCAAATTGTTAGTAAATTCTACATTAGGTTATGGTGGGTTATAATTTTTCTAAGATTTTTAGATGTTTTGTAAATATATTGGATAACCAAGCAGTGGCGCTAACCTTTTGTCCTGTGGGGAATTAAGTGATCCCAGGTGTATCTTACAAATACCATCAAGACAACATAACTTGTGTTCACTGAGATATAGTGTGTTTCAGATACTCAGTATATATTATCCTAAGCTCTAGTTAAGGCTTAAGAGGTAGTTAAGACTCAGAAACATTAAGATCACATCCCTAGTACAAGGGAGAGTCAGAATCCCAAGGTAGATCTTCTGAAAGCATTCTCTTTTTCTTTCACCAAATTTCATAGATTATAAGAAACACTTTTTTCCTCAGTTTTCAGTAATCTTTGAAATTTGAAAATGTTTTACAAATGACGTGTTTTAGAGTTAATTGTAGATGTTATGGTAAGAATTCTTCATGACTTTTGAAATTTTCATGAATCAATAGTCATTTTTAGTTTCCTTAATTTCAAGAACAAATGGGTAAAAGTTAGGTTCTTAAGGAAAAGTGTATGTACATTATATATAATATGTAAATATCTGTATATATGTGTGGAGGTATATTAATAGACTATAACCTTGGAGCGTAAAATTGTTTCTTTTTTTTCTCTGTAGTCTTTGTCAGTTGTTTTACCTTTTAAGTCTGTAATTTTCTTGGTATGAGCACATACACAGACACACATAGAAGCTCATATTACTGTATTCTTAAATTTAGAGATTGAGAATTTTAATGGTTTTCAAGGTTTTCTGAGTTTTGCTGACACCGTAAGAAAGTACATACTAGCTGTAGTGGCAGGAGGAAAATTTGATAAAACATCAAAGAATGAATTCCTTTCGTGTTCATTTGTTTTCTGTGATGAAGACATTGCTGATTTAAATTCATATGAACTGTAATTTCTGGTAGAAGATTTGTGGCAAAATTTGCTATGTGGTTAAAAAAAATGCGGCTTTAAAAAACAAAAACTTTATTTTCAGTGTTCCCCAGTAAGCCAAAATTTGAAAGGAAATTCATTATGCTTCTCTCTTTCTCGAGAGCCTGGATTATCCTAGGTCAACTGTATCCATAAACAGAAGTAATTTTAATTCTTAGAAACTGAATTGGAACGTTTTCAACATCCTGGTTGAAGCATTAAAAATTTTAAAGGATTTTGAAATAAATTAATTATGTTACTGATTCAAGATTGAATAGTGGAAAGCTCCATTTCTTAAGCAGATGGGAGAAACATAATGAAGTTTTTGTTTTCATAACAATAAAATACCTAGGAAAGGCAATTAATTTGTAAAATTTAGTTGTTCTCCAGATGTTTAGCTTCTATACATTGTTCATTTTCGTTTTCAAAGACAATACTGCGAACAAGCATCACAATTAGTTTACAGATCTGGATTTGAAGAGAAAAGACAGCTGTTTTCATGCCATATATAAGGGAGATTCTAACTTGGCGAGGACAATTCACAGTGTCTGTTATTTGCAGCTCTGCAACTTTGTAGCTGGCATTCACTCATTCCACACATACTTGTTGAATGCCTTCTGACTGAGTGGTACGAAGTTTCCACTGGCGGAAATTAAAGTGCTGTGGGGTAGTGTGGGCTGTTGCAGCTTGAGCTGTGTTTGAATTCGTTCTTGGTCAGTATCTTTGTTAGTCTGATTGTATTCATTTCCTTTATAATAACTGTTAAGTATTTGATTTTGTCCCTTCTCTATATATTTATTCCATCAGCATTGTAAAAAGGAGTATGCATTTCAAACACTTCATAGGAAACTATCTTTAGAAAAGCTGTCACCTACCCACAGAGTATGAGATGCTAAATTCATATTTCATAATATTCAATTTATTTTGTTTTCTCCATTAGCTGTACTAATTGTTTCATAGTATTAAATCATCAGTTAATATTTCTTGTTTGCCTTCTTTTCTGACAAATGCACGTAAATTCTGAACTTTGTTCACACTGTGTTTAAATGAAATAATAAAGTGCACCACTAATGGAGTTACTAGACTTTAATGCATGTTTGTTTTCTTTATTTCTCTGATACTAAATTTTACCTGATATTTGTGGGGCACAGTAATTACTTGCAGTTTTATTTTGAAGTATCACTTTTACTTAGCTCAAAATGCCTTTATAATCATTTCCACTTGATTCCTAGATAGGGTCTAATTTGGAAGTGGCGTTAGAGCTCATATAAATTTGCCTTCTTAACAGTTTTCCCTGTAAGATGGTTATCTAGGCTTTTTGTATAGAGCTGTCATGTAATATGTAGTACATTATATTTTTTGCAAAGCATATTTATTATAAAGTTATCTTCTCTGGTAGACTGGAAGCTACTTTTTAAAAACTGTTATCTTTAGCCTAAGGAGGCTTATCTCTTTCAGACCTTTTACCATTTTGCTGTTTTCCTCCAGAAGAACTCCAATTGTCCTTGAACTTTTGAAATTAGGAGCCTCAAATATTGGCAGTTTTAGTGGCTATTTTCCCAGTGCAGAATATTGGGACTTGCACTCGGTAATCTGTTGTGCAGACAGAGATTACATTAGCATTTTCTTAAGTTACAAAATCATCCTTCTAGCTCATATTAGGCTTGTATAAAATTTATGTTTTCTGCTCTTCCACTGTTTATATCTTTCCTGTTTTGTACTCATATAGAGTCCTGCTCAGTAATAATATGTTAGGATTGTATATGTATTCCAATTGTAATTTTATTCTATTCATTTTTTTAGTTACAAACTTAAAACTTCTATGTTTTTCTAATTGACACATTAAATTATTCTCTTCAACCTGTGCCATCTGCATATGGTCAGTTATGGAAGTAATGGACAGTATGGTGAAGGGGACAAAGAATAAAATTTTGACACATGTTCATCAAAATTTTAACATTCTTGTTTTTTGAAATTGCATTTCATCCTATAACTCAGATGATATATTCCTGGAGTTTTGTACTTATACTTAAATGATACTTATTGAATAACTATGTATATTTAGCAAGCTTTAATAAAAGTTAAATGTCAGATATTGCCTCCATAAAGAAAATGACGTAAGAGTAGTTGCTTGTGCTCTATGAACTTTCACTGAAAGTTTTTTAAGCGTCAGAACTGCCTTTCGTTTTCCACAGGATGACAGCAAGCAGGCGCAGTTCTTAGCCCTAGCTGTTGTTTACTTCATTTCGGTTCTGATGGTTTCCAAGTATCGTGACATCTTAGAACCCCAGCGAGAGACTGCGAGAACTGGGAGCCAACCGGGGAGAAACATCAGACAAGAAATAAATTCACCAACAAGTACAGGTACTTAATACTTCTCGAATTATTTCAATTTCCATCATCATTTACCTCCTTTTTATTTCACTTTGACAATCGATTTAAACTAGTCCTATTCATGATCACCTCATATATTTATAAGTATGTGATATATACATGACAATTTACTATTCTTTAATTCCTCAGAAATATGAGTGATATTTCCATAACAATTGTTATATTCTCTTTTATCAGTGCAGATTTGGTTTTAATATTCGTCTAGTAATAAAAGTCATCTGTATTATAATTTAATATGTAAACAACTCATTTTGTATGTAATGTTTTTTAACCTTTAAAAACATGAAATGGGGAGGTCCTTATAAGTCAAGACTAAGTATAAGTCAAAATGTAAATCTTTATAGCTAGGTTCAAAAACAACAATCCTTTTTTTCTTTTTTTTCCTTCCCTTCCCATTCCCTTCCTTTTCTTTTCTTTGACTTTCTTTCTTCTGCTGTGTAGTTATTTCAGAATCTAATTATCAATTTCTATATTCAACATATAATGTATTCAAAATATTCTATATTAAATACTCAATATCAGTATTCTGTCAGATTCATAATAAGCAAACATATATTCTAAACTTTATACCAGAGTTGCTTCAACTAAAATGAAAGACTTGTAGACAACAATGAACCATCTTGGGCCATGCTATCTTTCTTATCTACAGAAGATGCTCGTGTCGTAGGAGTTCTTGCATTATCAGTTTTGCCTATTCTGCTTGAAAATGATACACACATTTTCTGGCAACTAATATTGTCATATTGCGAGATGCCTTTATCAGTTGCATTTCCTGCCAGGTGTTTATATCAAGATTGTGTCTCTGTTTTTTGCAGCGTAACCTTGATAACCCAGTGATTATTTCATGTACCACTGGATTAATTTATATTTAAAATTGCCTTTCCTAAATAAATATATATGGTCTGTAAATAAAATTGATATTTTTAAAAGTGAGTAGAAATTAGTGGTCAAATCTCTGCATTTTTGTTTTCCATAAGCATATCGTATCTCATTTAGCTTTTTTGCTGTTGTGGTAATATGGATTCTGTTTTAGCTGTAATACTTTGCTGTTGCATGCTCTATTTACTGTGAACACATAAACATGATAATTCATTGTAGTAATTACTTTTAACTTTATTTCTCCAGAAAACTAAACATTATCCTACCATTCCAGTTTATGTCTTTTGACCATTTAAAACATGACGCTAAGATACTATTATCTTAATCAACTCCTTTTCTTAATTTTAATGCACTCGTATCAGTTATATATGTATAAAATGAGCAATATCTTAGTGAATTGCCAGTTTACTAAAGCCAGTTCTGACTTTCTTGTGTGTTTGTATGACTCTGTGTATGTTGCTAAAATTACTTAACAAATATATTGTTTCCTTTCTCTTAATGCATAACCACTTTCTTTCCTCAAGAGATGCAGTCTTTATTGCTAGTACTGTTTGCATGTCGCATTGATTAGAATTGTGTTGTACCTTCAGTGGACCGTGTTTCAGGTTGTTTCATGCTTGCTCAAATTTGATCCCATGATTTTTTCCACAGTTGTGGTCATACCATCTATCCCTCATCCAAGTTTGAACCATGGATTCCTTGCCAAGTTAATTCCTGAGCAGAGCTTTGCCCACTCATTTTACAAAGGTAATATCGACCTCATCTCCTGACCTGTTTGGGTATTCTTATTGCATCATGTTATACAAGAAATATCCATAATGATGTTGTTCATAAACAAGTATACACCTCAGGTTTCATGGAGATATGATATGTTGTATTTATACCTGGCTAATGAGAGCAAAATGTAGCTTTTATGTTTGTATTCCATCACATTTCTTTATGTATCATCTGCAAATTAAGTATACCTACTCACATGTATGGTACTATGCACCGTGGTGATGTGCACTGGAGCTAGCCGAAGAGTTACCCTTTCGTAGTGGTAATGAATTAGCCCAAAATGAAGGCAACTCCAGACTTATCAGAAAAACTATTAAAAACAGTCTTGAAAGCATCAAACCGATTTATAAGTTATTTAACTTACTATTAGAACAATGTTCCACCTCTCTTTGAAGGAATGCAAAACTTTCTCTACCAAACACCTAAAATTCAAAATTAAGCATTTAGTAAAAAATTATTAAACATGAAAAGAAGCAGGAAAGTGATTCATAAGCAGGAGACAAAAATTAATCAATAGAAACCAATTCAGAAAGGACAGAGATGGCAGATGTATCAGATAAGGACATTCAGACAGCTGTTACAAATATGTACAAGATGTGTTTTCAGTCTGAAAGAAAAAGGGAACATAATGAAAAATGAAAGATTTTTTTAAAAGAACCAATAAGTTTTAGAGATGAAAAGTTAAATAGCTGAAGTGATGTCTCCTGGACAGTTAACAGGAGAGTAGTGTCTGCAGAACACAGGATTGTGTGGGTCAAAGCCTGCACCCTCACTGCCCCTCCCAAAGATGTCCCATGCGCATTCCCCAGAGAATTCCTGGGACACTGAATGTGATGGATTTTACTCCTGTCATTAGGTTGTGTCCTATACAGCGATTGCTTTTAAGAAAAGGTGATTATGCAGGTAGTCCCAACCCAAACACAGGAGCCCTGTGAAGGCAGAGAGTTTTCTCTGGTTGGTTGCAGAACAAAGTCAGAGAAACAAAGTGTGAGAGGGATTTGACGTGGCCAAGATGGAGATGACCACGGGTTACAGGCCTAACATCACTCTCTTAGGACCTGAGAGCACTTGCCTAGCTGATGGTCGGTGAGAAAGCTGGAACTCGGGGGCTTCAGCCTACAACAGCAAAGAACAAAGTTCGGCCAGTAACTGGAGCGAGTTTGGGGAGGACCCTGAGCTCCAGATGACACCACCATAGTTCAGAGTGCCCAATACACTGATACGGAAGATCAATTATAGAACAAACAAAGCAGTAAAGTGTTTTTTTTTTTTTTTGTTACAACTTGATAAATACTCAGATATATTTTTATAAATGTGCAACCTTTGAACATCATGATAAAATGAAAGAAAAATTTCTTTTCAGATTTATTCCTCCCAAACATATCTAGCTCTGAAATGTGTAATCTGTAGATAAGATTAAATTAGATGAAATGCCCCTGAGACTTGGTGTGTAGGTGCATGTCCCAAAGGCTTAGCTGCAGTGACTGCAGGATAGTCTGTGGCAGTCATCCAGGTCACAAGCCCACGTCCGGCCATCAGCGCATGACTTTCTTCATCAAGGGGCTTTGTCAGGGAGACAGTTTTAGCTGAAGTACCTGGTGGTCCTAGTGGTATGATAAAATGTTAAATTACTTTAAGGCTCTTGTGGTAAATTTAATGTTATTCTCTTCATTATGTGATAATGTGGAAACAGGGGTGCAATGGTTATTTAGAGGAAAATTCTGTTCATAATTAGAAGTGCAAAGTCAACTCTTAGTGTTTTCACCGGATAAGAAACCAGTTGGAATCCACTTTTTAAAGACTAATGGGACTGGCTTCTATGTCATACATGTAAAGTATTTTTAAAGAATGTAGCGTTCACAGACACAGAAGGATTGCGATTTTTTTTTATTGGCAGAAAATACCAAATTACAAAAATAAAAGAAACTTGAAAGTACACAGTTCTCGACACATTTCATTATTTAATAATAATTACCTAATAATTATCAATGAAGCATATTGATCTTGAAGAATGAACTAATTTTGTTCATTCCTTTCTTTCAGCTCCCTGAGCCTTTTAGAAGTTTCTGAAGTAGCGCTCTGACCCCTCTCTTCTTTCTAGTCTTTGACAGTCCCTCAGTTCAAGGTCTTACCCCTTCCTAGCATATTGCCATAATTCCTTCATTGGGCTTCTTGTCTCTCTAGTCATTTAACTTATTACTGATGAGAAATTTTTAAATAGCATTGATGTATAATATAAAAATTAATGTAATAAAATATTTACCATAATATAATACATTAGTGCAGTAAATGTTTTATAACATATATAATAACAAATGTATGTTTTATAACAAATATAATAATTTTTCTTTTAAAAAATTTGTAAAGGCTTCCCATAATTTTGACGACAAAGTTAAAATGTCTAAACTTACAGTGAGAAGACTACTAGAGTTCCAATTTACTTAGAATACTACAGATGCTTCCAAAGTTCCAAAGTGCTTTTCTCACCTCTTACTGATATTTATTCTGGGTTTTTTGTTTTTTGTTTTTGCTTGTTTTTTTTTTTTTTGCAGTTTTACCTAAATTTGTTTTAAAATTAAAATGAGATTGTGCCCCATTTGGACTTATATTGTTCTAGTAGCATTTAGAGTAAACTATCATATGTGTCTCTGATAATCTGACTGCTGACTGCTTTTCCAACTTTATCTTGTATTATTTTTCCATTCGCTCACTATGCTACAAACTACCTTTTAGTTCTTTAATCATTCTAAGCTATTTCCTGTATCATGGTATTTGTATTTTGTTTCTGGTTTTGGCTCTCTCTTTTCCCTGTTTTTTTGTATGATTAGTGCTTACTGACTTTTCAAGTGTCTGCTTAAAGGTCACCTCCTCATAGAGGGCCCCCTGACTCCTGTGGCTAAGCAGCTCTCGCCTTCACCACCCTGCTCTCTATCACAGCATTCTCTTTATTTCTCTTCTTGCACTAATGCATTTTATTTGTTTGTTTATTAGAATGTATACTTTGAGAAGGCAGTTCTGCTGCCTTGCATGGTACTTAAGAGTAAATACGGTAAATATTTGTAAGAAATATTTGTGAGAAAGTCGAACAATTTTTTAAAGCTGAGCGTTAATGTTTGCTATAAATGCATTTCATTATAAACATGCGAAAACTGGAACTAGGAAAAACTTCATTGATAGCTTGTTCTGAAGCTGTAGGAGCTTCACGTTAATTATTTCACTTTCGATTTAATAAGAAGAAAGTGGCTATGTAGGTGCACTTATAAGTAAATACGTTATATTTTCCTCTAACAATTTATAATCAGGGGAAAAAATTAACGCAGAAAATAAAATAATTAAGAGAATGTGATACTGGCACAAGAATAGAATATGGCATGAGCCGTCTATAAATAGGTTGGAATTTGCACAAGCATTTTATATCTTATAAATATAACTTATTTAATCAAATGGAAGAGAAAATATAATTTGGCAAATGATATGGGGATTATCAAATGGAGTAACCGTTTGAAGAGAATTAATTTATATCCTGTCTCTCATTTTGTCAAATCATTTCACATGTATCAAATTTAAAGATAAAAGTGAAACAACATAAATCAAGAAAATTAAAATTAATATTAATTATTATAAAGAGATGTTTAAATCATGTCAAAGGCTGAATTATAAAGTAAAATATATGACTAAATAAATAAAAGTTTTATATAGCTGCATATCTGAATATATTTACAACATTAAAAAGAAATGGGAACAAAAATTATATATTTATGTAGTAAAAGTTAATAGACTTAATGAACAAAAAGCTCTTACAGATCAAGTAAAATAATACATCACAATAATGGAGAAAGATAGAAAACACCAAACAGCTAACAAAAGGCAATGTACATTACAAATAAGGAAAATATATTTAAAATAATCAAATAAATATATATTCAAACAAAAATGTACCATAATTTGAAAATTGGGAAAAGTTTTAAAAAATGAGAGTTTAAATCTGTATACTTTACATAGCATAAAAATACCCATAATCCTGGACTAGTAATTCTACTTTGAGAATTGAACTTAAGGAAACAATGATATGCCAATAATTTATATACAAGTATTTTTACTGCTCAGTTTTTTATTGCATACTTGAAAATATTAAATTAATATTTATTAAATAGTTACTACATTCATATAATCTAACATTTAGGTTTTTAATATTACAAATTTGTTATTTTGCTTTTGGAATCATTTTTACTGGATCCTTTGTATTCTATAATACAAATACATTATAATTTATTTTACAAGTACTCTAAAACAATATTGTTAATATAAAATTTATAGAATTAATATTGGATAGGGATGTCGAATATGTTATATATTTCAGTTATTTACAGGTAAAAATCATTCCCAGTTATTCCTAGCAAATATTTTTAAGAACTTTAACTCTTAAATATTCACTTTAAGTATTATTAAAAGTACCAAGAAAATCTTCCCTTTCTCCATCCCTCCCTTGTGTCCTTGCGTCCTTGCTTCCTGTTACATCCTTCCTATTACATCACTATATATAATAGTGAGCAAAAAGTCCCTTTCCTTATGAAACTAACTTTCTAGCAAGGGCGATACTCTTTTAGAAACTACACACTTAAATTTATAACTAGAAGTTATGTCACATTCTACGAAATAAAATTACAGATTATTATGAGAACGTACAAAAGAAGAAACCTAATTTAATTTGGTATTAAGAAAGGCATCACAGAAGTGATTTAAACTGGGAACCAAAGGATGGATTCAATTAGTTTGGGAAAAAGGACGGTGACAGTAGGGGCACATTTCTGAAAAGTTAGCCACATGTCCTGAGAATACCTTTGGCATATTTTGGGAACATTTGTGGGTAAACAAAAGAACCAAGGGAAAGTGAAGCAAGCATTCCATGAGTTAGGCAGGCAGGAACCAATCACATAGAGCCTATAAACTGCATTAAGGATTAGGTTTTAAAATTAGCAGAGGAGTATTATATTAGTGTTTTATTGCTGCCATATCAAATTACCACAGACTTATTGGCTTAAAACAACATAAATTTACTATCTTACAGCTCTGTAGATCAGAAGTCTAACATGGATTTTGCTGGGTTAAAATTAAGGCATCATCAAAGTTACATTCCTTTCTAGAGGCTCTCAAGGAGAATCTATTGTCCTTGCCTTTTCTGCTTTAAAGGCCTCCAATATTCCTGAGCTTGTGGCCTTCTTCCTCCTTCCTCCATCTTTAAAACAAGGAACAGTACATCTCTCAGACTATTCTTTTGTAGTCACATCGTCCTCTGAATAGAGTTAGGAAAGGTATTCTGCTTCTAAGGATTCATGAGGTAAGATTGAACCCACCTGGATAATCCAGGATAGTCTCCCCATCTCAGAGCCCTTACATTTATGTCCTTTTGGCCCTGTAAAGTGCCATTCACAGGATTTGGGAATTAGGATATAGATTTATTGGAGGGGGTGGGATTATTCTGCCTACTACAAGTATCATAATCCGGTTTATAATCTGGATACAGTGGGGAAATAGATTAGAGGGGACTTCTAGGGAAACTGGATAAACCAATTGAAGGCTATTGCTGTCTAGGTAAAGATGCTGTTGCTTAGGACTGAGATGCGTTGGCAGTGGAGATCGAAGAGAAAGGTAAATCAGGGACATATTTTGGAGATAAAATTGACAGGATGTGGTAAAGATTAGATATAGGGTATGCAAAGTTTTCAAGGATGGCACCTGGCTGTCTGGTGTGAAACACTGAAATGATGAAATGGCCATTTATTAAAGTGAACAACAATGGAGGAAGACAATAGCCAAGACTTCCATTTTTGATGTGTTACTTCTATTTCTTTTACCTTTGAACTCCCTTCATACATTTCTCCCGCTTCCTACCCACCCTGCCTCTGGCAGCCTCCAATCTGTTCTCTGTATCCATAAGCTTGCTTTTTTGTGTGTGTTTATTTGTTTTGTTTTCAGATTCCACATATAAGAAAGATCGAACAGTATTTTTCTCTGACTTTTCTCACTTAGCATAATGCTCTTGAGGTCATCCAGGTTGTTACAAATGGCAAGAGTTCATTCTTTTTTATGGCTAAGTGATATTCCATTCTGTGTGTGTGTGTGTGTGTGTGTGTGTGTGTGTATACATGTAGATATAGAGATCTTTCTATATATCTATAAATAGATATATCTCTATATCATCATTTCTTTATTTATTTGCTGATAGATGCTTAGGTTGTTTCCATATTTTGGCTACTGTAAATAATGCTTCGGTGAACAAGGGGTGCAGATATTTTTTTGTTAGTGTTTTTGTTTTCTTCAGATCAGAAAACCAGAAGTAGAATTTCTGGTTCATGTTATAGTTCTAGCACCAATCCACATTCGCACCAGCAGTGCACAGGTTCCCTTTTCCCCACATCCTCACCAGCACTTACTTTTTGTCTTTCTTATGATAATCATTCTAGCAGATGAGAGGCGATATCTTATTGTGGTTTGCCTTTCCATTTTCCTGATTATTAACGATGTTGAACAGCTTTTCATGTACTTGTACATCTGCATGTCTTCTTTGGAAAATGTCTGTTCAGATCTGGCCATTTTATAATCAGATTGTTTGTGTCTTTTTTATTTTGAGTTGTATGAGTTTTTATATATTTTAGATATTAGCCCCTCATCAAATATATGAGTTGCAGATATTTTCTTCCATTTAGTAGGATG
Organism: Eonycteris spelaea; assembly: GCA_003508835.1. Lineage (NCBI taxonomy): Eukaryota > Metazoa > Chordata > Mammalia > Chiroptera > Pteropodidae > Eonycteris > Eonycteris spelaea. The sequence goes on from PUFA01000189.1 coordinate 2,086,438, forward strand.
CCTTTTCATTTTGTTGACGATTTCTTTAGCTGTGTATTTTTTTTTTAATGTTTGATATAGTCTCACTGGTTTATTTTTGCTTCTGTTGCTTTTACGTTGTGTCAGATTTACAACAAATTATTGCCAAGACTTATGCCAAGAAGCTTACTACCTGTGTTTTTTTTTCCTAAGATTCTTTATGTTTCAGGTCTTATGTTTTGATTTTGAGTTATTTTTTGTGTATGATATAAGCAAATGGACAAGTTTCATTCTTTTGCATGTGGCTGTCCAATTTTCCAAACAATTTATTGAAGACACTGTCTTTTCCTTAATGCATGTTTTTGGTTCCTTTGTTGTAAACTAATTGACCATACATGTGTGAGTTTAATTTTGAGGTCCCTATTCTGTTCCATTGATCTGTATATCTGTTTTTATGGCAATACTATCCTGCTTTAATTACTGAAGCTTTATAATACCGTTTGAAATCAGAGAATATGATACCTCCAGCTTTGTTCTTCCTCAAGATTGCTTCATTTACTCAGGGTCTTTCGTGGTTTTATACAAAGTTTCAGATTATTCACTTTATTTCTGTCAAAAATGCCATTGGAATTTTTGTAGGGATTGCATTGAATCTATCCATTGCTTTGAGTAGTATGGACACTTTAACAATATTGATTCTGATTCATGAGCATGGAATTTTTTTTTTTATTTACATGTTCTTCAGTTTTTTTCATTAATATCTTACAGTTTTCATCATATAAGCCTTTCACCTCCTTGATTAAATGTACTTCAAGGTATTTATTTTCTTTAATATTGAAAATGAGATTGTTTTTTAAATTTCTCTTTCTAATAGTTCATTATCAGTATGTAGAAACACAGCAGATGTTTGCGTGTTGATTTTGTATCATGCAACTTTACTGAATTTGTTTATTCTAAAAGATTTTTGATGGGAATCTTTAGGGTTTTTACATCTTACATGTATATATTATTTATATTATAATGTAAATAATATTATTTATAATGGTGTCATCTTCAAATGGTAACAATTTTCCTGCTTCCTTTTCAATTTGGATGCCTTTTATTTCTTTTTCTTGCCTGATTGCTCTGGCTAGAACATCCTATACTATGTTGAATAATGGTGGTAAGAGTAGGCTTCTTAGTCTTTTTCCTGATCTAAGATGAAAAAAAGCTTTCAGCTTTTCACTCTTGTATGTGATGTTAGGTATGGGCTGGTCATCTATGGCCTTTATTATGTTGAGGTACATTTCCTCTATTCTCTCTTTGTTGAGAGTTTTTATCAGAAATAGATGTTGAGTTTTGTCAGTTGCTTATTCTGCATCTATTGAGATGATCATGTGATTTTTATTCTTCATTTTGTTAATGTGTTTTATCAGATTGAACCATCCTTGCATCCCTGGAATAAATCCCACTTGACCATGGAATATAATCTTTTTCATGTATTGTTGAATTCAATTTGCTAATATTAGATTTTTGCATCTACATTTAACAGGGATATTGACCAGTAATTTTCTATTCTTGTGGCATCCTTATCTGGTTTTGTTTTAGCCTAATGCCAGCCTCATAAAATGATTTTGGAAGAGTTCCCGCCTTTTACATTCTTTGGAAGAGTTTGAGAAAAATTGGTACTAATTCTTTTTTTAATGTTTGATAGAATTCACCAGTAAAGTTATTTAGTCCTGGACTTATGTTTGTTGGGAGGTTTTTGATTACTTATTCAATCTTACTACTAGGAAACAGTCTGTTCATATTTTTTATTTTATCCTGAGTTAGTCTTGGTAGAGTGTATATTTCTAGAATTACCCTTCTTCTAAATTATTTAATTTATTGGCTGACAGTTGCTCATAGTAGTCTCTTAGGATCCTATCAGTTTTAACATCTCCTTTATTTATGATTTTATTTGTGTTCTCCTTTTTTCTTGGTGAGTCTAGCTAAAGGCTTGTCAATTTTATCTTTTCAAACAGCTCTTAGTTTTATTACTCTTTTTTCTATTGTTTTAGTCTATTTCTTTTATTTTTGCTGTTATCTTTATTATTGCCTTTCTTCTTCCAACTTTGGGCTTCATTCATATTTTCTTTTTGATTCTTGAAGTGTAAAATTAGGTTGTTTATCTGAGATTTTTTTATTTCTTAATGTAGGCCTTTATTGCTATGAACTTACCTCTTAGAACTGCTTTTGCTGCACAGTACAAATTTGGGAATGTTAAATTTTTATTTTTGTTTTTCTCAAGGTATTTTTAAAATTTCTTTTGATTCCTTCTTTGATCCATTTTTCAGTAGCATAGTGTTTAATCTCCACAGTTTTGTGAATTTTCCAGTTTTCTTCATGTAATTAATTTCTCTTTTTATATAAACCACTGTGGTCAGAAATGTTTTCAAGCCTCTTAAATTTATTAAGATTTTTTTTTTTTTTTTTTTGTGCTCTAACACATGATCTATTCTGGAAAAAGTTCTATGTGCACTTGAGAATAATGTGTATTCTGTTGCATTTGGATGGGATGTCGTGTATATATCTATTAAGTCTATGGGATGATGTGTCATTTAATGCCATTTTTTTTACTGATTTTCTGTCTGGATGATCTATCCACCAATATAATTGGAGTATTAAAATCCCCTACTATTATGCTGTCTATGTTTCTATTTAGGTTTGTTAATATTTGCCTAAGATATTAGGTTCTTTTATTTGAGTGCATATATGTTTACAAATGTTGTATCCTCTTATGGTTCAACCCCACTATCATTATGTAATGCCCTTCTTTTATTATAGTCTTTGTTTTAATGTCTATTTGTATCATGCAGTTATAGTTATTCTCCAGATTTCTTTTGGTTTCCATTTGCATGTATTAAATTTTTCCATCCCTTCACTTTAAGTCTGTGTCTTTTCTTTCATCTAATGTGAGTCTCTTGTAGACAGTATATATGTAGGTTTTGTTTTATTATCCATGCAGCCACTCTATATCTTTTAATTAGAGAAATTTGTCCATGTGTATCTGGTGCCCTGATTTTTGAGGCTGCCACCCAAGGGATGCCTCTGTATCTCCTGGCTCTGGTGGCCGGTGAAGCTTATGCTTGTCAGTCCCACAGGACTTTAATAGAGAAAGCATTCTTAAGTAGTTAGCACTGCCAAAGCACAGTAAAAACAGCAGATCCAGGAACTCTGTATTTCTGCGAAGGAGGCATATTAGCTAATCATCATGGTTGCAGCCTGAGGGGCAGACTTCTAATTAAACATGCATTTAGGAGCTAACTAATTTTTTCCAGAGACCTCTTAGGGTGGCACTAACTTCTGGCTCTCTCTCTGCCATTCTCCAGAGTGCCAGTGTCTCCTGGAGGGGAGCTTTACAGATGTCTGGCACCCTGGTTTTAACACCTGCTTCCACTTTAATTTTGTCTGCTGCCTTGGGGATGCCTCTTGATTGCCTGGCTCTGATAGCCAGGGGGCTTACGTTCCTAGGTCCTATGGGACTGTGGCAATTGGAGAGGCAGGTCTTGGCAGGCTACCACTCCCCAGGGCACTGTATAGACAACAGACTGAGGCACACCTCACAGAGCTTCTGTGAAGGAGGACTGTTTGTCTTTGTGCTTTGGCTTGGATTTTGTACACGTCCAGTGGCCTGCAGACCTGCTCTCCAGGAACAAAGTCTGTGGATTCCGTCTTGGCACTATCCCTCTTCCTTTCTTCGGCTCACCAGTATCTCCAAGAAATGAGCTTATACACTTGACTGGAGCCCCGGTTTTTGAGACTTCTGCTCAGGGGGCACCACCAGATTGTCTGGATGTAGTGGCCAGCATGGCTTACAGTTGTAGTCTCACACTTTTAAAAGCTGCTGCCTCTGCTTCTGGCTTCTAATTAGCCTGAAGGTAGATGCTAAAATCTTTCTTCTGGAATCCAGAAGTTGTGGAACTAGAACTTTGGTCTATTTGATTATAGTCCTATGCTCTTTCCATTATGATATATTGACTTCAGGAAGGAAGGAGAAATACCCCAAATAGCTTAAGGGCTATAATTGTAAGTGGAGGTGGGGATGACAAATCTTGGCATATCCTCAACTACTGGGAACCATTAAAAATAAAACAAACTGCTTAGACAAGCACAAAGGTTTGAGAGATGACAGAGAGCTGGGATAGGGTTGAAGGACGATGTGTATCTCCTACACGAGGCCACTTCTTCAAGACTAGGAGAGGTAGTTGTTTTATCTATTGAACAGAAACCGGCACAGAGAATCAAGCAAAATGAAGAAAGGGAGGAATATATTCCAAATGAAAGAACAAGATAAAACAGTCAAAAACAAAACTTAAGGAATTGGAGATAAGTGATTTAACTGATAAAGAATTTAAAGTAATGCTCATAAAAATGCTCATCAAATTGGGGAGGAGAATGAATGAACACAATGAGAACTTCACCAAAGAAAATAAAAATATAAGAAACTACCCAATAGAAGTCATAGAGTAGAAGAATACAATAATTGAATTGAAGCATACACTAGAGGTGTTCAATATCATTATATGAAGCAGAAGAAAGGATCAGTTAACTTGAAGACAGGGCAGTGGAACTAACCCTATCAGAGCAGCAAAAAGAAAAATGAATGAAAACAACATGAAGATAACATTAGGGACTTATGGAACAGCACCAAGCCAAATAACATTTTGCATTTTAGAGCTCCCAGAACAAGAGAAAAAGAAATGGGTAGAACTCATTTGAAAAGCAATGGCTGAAAACTTTACAAACCTGGGAAAAGAAACAGACATCTAAATATGTTAATTTTGAGCAACTATGCACATCTTTGGAAAGCTGAATCTACAAGGACAATGCAGGTGACGCCTGACAAGTTTTTTAATCCTCACAGCATATTTAAGATCTATATAATTTAAGAGCAGTTCCTGCAACTCCGAAGGTATAACAAATTTTTCCAGGTGACATGGAAAACTAGTAAGTTATAGAGTCAGAAATGGAACTTTGATCATTTTGATTACATTCCTAAGGTCTTTCCATTATGACATAGTCCCTTCAGAAAGGAAGGAGAAATACTCAGAATAGCTTAAGGGCTAGATATATAAAGGGAGGTGGGGTTCAAAGTTGTTCTTTTAGGGTAGGATATACTGGTCTACAGATAAAGGGGCCAAAAGCTAGAGAAGAGAGACATGAACTGAAGTGACTAGAGAGAATGGTTGGGCCCTGTATTTTCTTATAGGATATGATAATGGTGGTGATGTTATCAATAACAGTAAAATCTATAATGACAGCAACAAGTTCAAAAACTTATAAGGATTTTTTTTTATGCTAGACACCATCAATTTTGTTCTTTAATCATAACAACTGTATAATATATGTACAGTTATTATGCTCACTTTACAGATAAAAGAATGAGGCTGAGCAAAGTAAAATGGCTCATGCTACATCACAAGGCATGAATAAGTCTTGATTGAAAGCCAAACAGTCTAAATTTCAAAATCTGAACTCTCAATCATATATAATATGCAATTTGTGGCTTGTCTAATTGATGTTTGGTTGTTTTCATTTTTTTGCAGCTCGAGAAATTTAGACACATATGTTGACATTTTATTATTAGTGTTAATGATTGCCTCCATTACATTACAGAAATGGCATGATGTATTTCAATAGGAAAAGTGTTTTTGTTTCTTTGAGAAGAAAAGAGAAAAAATACAAACAAGCTAAGGCAAGAGAATAGCAAACTATATGAAAATTTTTCATTTCTTTTTGATATTTAAAATGTACAAATTGGAACTATACTAAAATATAGATCTTCAACATCGCTTAAAGGAAGGACTTCTGGAAGAGTGGAAAAGGACCTTTCCAAAACTGCCCTTCCATGAAAGCAATGAGAACAGTGACAAAATGGTCAAAATCAATTTTTTAGTTCTCTGGAAAGTAATCAAAGGCTGGCAACAATCTAAAGATTATTAAATCAAGAAAAACTGTAGAATCTTCATGAGAATACCAAGCTTTGTGATGACTTAACTTGCCCATTGCCATTCATTTCTCCCCAGCTCTGCAATAGCTGAAAACCAGCAGCCAGACTACCGTGGTAGCTGTGAAAACCAGCAGCCTAGCAGCCGCTGGAATGAGGCCAACGAGGTTTAGAGTTTTTAGAAAGTCCTATTTTAGAGCATTGTCACTATTTAACTAGCATCTCCCTCTGGTAAAGCTCTATTCATTGGACTTGTTATTATTCAATCTGATCAGAGCTTTATCAATAATTTTTATTTTTAGCATTGCGGACACCTAAAATGGTAACAACAGCCTTACCAAAAAGCTTAAAAGGAAGATCTAAGAATGAGATGTCTGTATTCCTGGGCCTATATTCAGGTACAGGAATGATCTGAGAAGGCTCTAATCACTCACCTCTGTCTGACCTTTAGGCTCTGGGCATGCAGGAAATGAAGGGTAAATGAGAGTTGTAAATCGTATAAGTGTTAAAAGCATGACCTGACACAAAACCTCTGGAAAGGAGTAAAAGATTTACTGGTTCAAGACACTAAAGGAAATCTCTGTTCAGTTATTAGCTGACCAGTGTGCTCACTGAGCAGAGATTTCAGTGACTAGGAATATAGATTTCGTAGAATTAGTTCAGGAGAGTCAGTAAACAGAGAAACAGTGATCTCCCATGTGAGGGGTGGGATTTCCGGGATTGACACGTATGTTTTAAAAGGTCTAGTTTTCTACAAAAACAAATGTGAAACGTGAAAAAAAAAAAACAGGAAAGTATGGCCAACACATGTAGAGAATAAAAGCCATCAGTAGAAACTGCCCTGAGGAAGCCCCGATGTTGGACTTACTAGACAATGCTTTAAACCAGCTATTATACATACGCTCAAATAATTAGAGGAAACATTTTCCAAAGAAAAGTGTGAGGGTGATGTCTCACCGAAGAGAATATAAGAAACACAGAAAAGAACCAAATAGAAATTCTGGAGTTGAAAATTTAATAATTAAAACATGAAGTTCATTAGAGGGTCTCTACAGAAGATTTGCGTTAACAGAAGAAAGAATCAGCATACTTGAAGAAAAGTTCATTGCAGTTATCTTATTCTGAAGTACAGAATGAAAAAAGAATGAAGAAAAGTGAGGAGGACCTGAGAGACCTGTGAGGCACCATCAAGTGAATCAATATACATATTTGGGAGTCCCAGAGGAGAGGAGAAGGAAAGGGGCAGAAAGAATATTTGATGAAATATTGTCCTGAAAACATCCCAAATTTGATGAAACTCATTACTACATACATGCAAAAACTTCAGTTTACTTTATGATAATTCCCACAGATTTACAAACCACAGTCAAAACATCCATAGGAAGTGCCTTCTTGGCTCTTAATTATTTCTTCTGAATTATATTTTTGTCTATTGGGGGCATATTTTTTTGGTAATACTATCGAATTCCTGAAGTTGTATTCTTTTTATACATTTAGTGTAGCAAAAAAAGTAAATCATATATAAATAATTGCAAATAATTAATGCATTGTGGTCTTTTGTTGTGTAAAACGAACTTTAATAATGATTTTCAGATCTTTTATGTATGCATTTTTTTTCTCCTTTGGAGTTCAGGTTACTTTTTATGTAATTTAATTTGGCTTTTTTTAGATTTAATATGTAAATATACATCCTAATATATACAAGTTTTTATGTTTTATTTTAAATCACTCTAATGTGATTTAGTTTGCTTGAAGAGCATATAATTAATCTTATATAATTTTTAGTGCTATGTTAACAAGGAACTATTGGACTTACTAGACAAATGTATGTGTTTTTTCATGTTATTTATTTAGTTTGGAAAATAGCAATTTAAATAATTTAATACATAGGACATATTTAAACACTTCATAAATCACTGTTAAACAAGATTTTTGGAGGGAGGAATGTGATAAATGAGGTCACCATGTTGAAACCATGTCATTTGCTGAACTTAACCCCATAATTTTTCCAAAATTTATTAGAGGAACTCATTAGGTTCAATGAAACACTGTAAGAAAAAGAGGCATCTGGCATCCAACTGCCTGTTTCTGACAAAGTTAAGATCACTCAGGCAAGTAATGTTTCTGTTTTGTGTACTCACATGTATGCTACAGAAACTCAACTACTGAAAAGTTACAAGTGTACTGTCATTGATACAAGTATACAGTCATTTATACTTTCTCTGCTGTTCATGCTTAATTAACTTCCTATTGAACTTTAGTTAAATCCTCAAAGTACTTTAGTGTCATAAACAAGCATATATGTGATCTAAGTTAAGGTTTATGCTATCAACTGAGAGCATGTTCTGTTAATGCATAATGAGAAATTAAGGTAGGCTTTTGACTACTGATCTATTTTTTATTTGCAGTTATTATTATAAAATGTTCCATTGGTGTTTATTTTTATTTCTGTGATCACATGGTATGATTTACAAAACCTATTTGAATAGACTTATTATTTAAATGTCACATTTCCTGCTTCATTTCTGAAATCATTTTATTGGTCACAGAAAAAATAAACCTAAGATATTTATTACTGGGTAAATATTTTGATGATTCACATGAAAGTTTTTTAATGTTCAATTTTAATAAGCTTTTAATTGTGTTTTATAATCGAGAGGTTAACATTTCTATTTCAGACTAATATAACTTGAAAAGTTTACATTTTTTTGTGTAGCTCATGATGTAAAACACACCATAAATATACCGAGACATCATATCAGGGTAAAGACAGAACTCTAGGCCAAATCTATAAATCAGTTAAATTCAGATGAAGTGCTAGACCTGACTTTATACCTTTTGGTAATTAAACGCTGTAGGAAAAGTTAGCCAGTGCTGGTAACCATGACACTATTGTTTTTCTTGATGTTAGAGTTCTTAATTCTACATTCTCTGTTCTCTTGTCATAATAATAACACTAATGCTACTTATTCTTTCCTGATTTTTCTGTGACAGTTGTTTCTCTTCAAAAATATATAATCTATAGATAAACACATGTATTGAATTAATTCAATGGTATCTCTTAATAGTGGAAATAACTACCTTAGCCATCTTATCTTCTCATTTTATATCCCTAAGGTTATTTCAAAACATCCAAAGTTTTATCACCTCAGTTTAAATAATCCCAAAACATGTGGCTATACTTATCTTGACCTACAGATACAAGTATCTCAGAGATTATACAGATTTAAATGATTCAACACTTAATTCATTATTTTCCCGATTAAACACACTCCTCTGTTGCTTCCTTCCTCAGTAGTGTAGCACTGTTCTTTTTTCTTAAGCTGGCTTAAGATGCTTACAGAAGCATCTCGATTCATTCCCTTCCTGCTTATATTCTAAGTCCTAATCTTCTCTCACAAGGTTTTATTAAAAAGCCAAACTGTTATCTTTACCTCTTAACTTTTTCCTTCTGTAGTGCTTTGCCAGTAGTAGTGAAATTGTCTTTCGTTTTAAAACTTTCATGTCGTTTTAGTTTTCAGTCTTGGGATCAACAAAGAATAGGTCTACTCTATTTTTCATGTTAGTAATTCAGTGTTTGAAAATTAGTATCATGTTGTACTACTTAATCTTTCAATTATAATATCCAAACAAACAAGCAAAACTGAAACCTCTATAATTAATATGTGAAAAACTACAATATAACACTGAATTGGGAGAGATGTATGGTTTTTAGTCAATTTAAATATTATATATTAGGAATATTGAATAAGAAGATGTTATTTATTTCTAAATAGCTAACATTTACTTTTGTATCTACTTTATGCAGGAACTATAAATACTTTACATGTAGTACCTTATTCTTCAACATGACTTAAATTAAAAGCTATTATTCGCATTATACTGTAGATTAGATAAACTTTTTAAGGTCACTATTCAGAATTTGATAATATTTTATTATATGGAGAAGTTTATTAACCTTTGTATAATGAGATTTGATATGAATTTAACATTTAAAGATTTTCTTTCTACTTTAATTGGTAATATTTGTATTTCATACATATATACTTTTTCAGAGTTAGTTTTCGTAAATTGCAATTGATATTTATTCACAAAATTAATATTCTAAAATAATTATTCTTAGAGAAAGATACATATAGGCTAAATTCTGGAGCATTGTTCTCTTATTAAACTATCGATTTAAATTAATTATTTGACATGCTTTTTGCAATTAACTTGGGAATTTTATGTATTATGTGCAGGTAACTTTAAAATATCTTCAAATAGTTTAAATATTTCAGACATATCGTTATTGGTTATTGAAGTACCGTAAAAGTTATAAAAACTGACATATTTTTAAGGACAGTATTAGAGAAGTATAAGAATTCTCTTATTTAATTTTAGCTAACAATGAAAGGATAAAAAGGGAAGTTCATATAATAGTTATTATTGAGCTGCTATCAAAATTTTATAGGAACGATTCCTCCATGTTTTTAAGGCATCAGTTTTGAAATGCCAGATGATTTATAAAGGAAATGGGGTTCTGTTGATAGTTACTGAACAAAATGTCAGGTACATATCAATGTTTTAACCCAGTTGTGTGTCATACACATCCAGTTAGCAGACTTTTTGTTTATTACTGCTTTTATGTCCTTTATTCTAATATATGAGAATATTTTATTAATAATACTGGGTTTCCGCTTGTTAATCTTTTTATTTAAACCATTTTCTTTCATTACAGAAACACCTGCTGCGTTTCCAGACACTATAAAAGAAAAAGAAACAGCAGCCCCTGGTGAAGATATTCAGCTAGAAAGTTCCATTCCTCATACAGATTCAGGAATCGGAGAGGAGCAAGTGGCAAGCATCTTGAATGGGGCAGAACTGGAGCCTAGCGCAGGCCCTGATGCCATGAGTGAACTGTTAACTACTTTGTCATCCGAAGTGAAAAAATCACAGGAAAGCTTAACTGAGAACCCCAGTGAAATATTAAAACCTGCACCGTCCATATCTAGCATTAGTCAAACCAAAGGCATCAATGTCAAGGAAATATTAAAAAGTCTCGTGGCTGCCCCAGTTGAAATTGCAGATTGTGGCCCTGAACCTGTGCCATACCCAGATCCAGCACTGAAGAGAGAAGCGCAAGCTATTCTTCCTATGCAGTTTCATTCCTTTGACAGGTAGGTACTGAACTGATTGTTTACAGTGCTCTCTACCTGGAGGGAAATTTGAATCTCTTAATTTAAAAATGGGGGTCTCAAAAACATTATGTTTATTAGTGTAGATTCTCATTGCAAAGAATATCTGACAGACCAACCCGATTGATTTCACAGTAAGGTGTTTTAATAAAACAGCTCAAAAAGGGGTTTTAATATGACATGGAGGATAGCGCATTGACTTGGAAATCAAGAAACTCAGATTCTGATTTTAATCCATCATCAAGTGACCACACTGCATTGAGGAAATCATTTTATCTTTTGGGGACTTAATTGTTTCATGGATAGAGTCTGGAGGGGAATAGACTAAATTTCTTCAGGTCTAGTCTGGCTTTGTTGTGTGAGACCAAATAGCCTGTTTTAAGTAATAAAATTCAAATTTGAGTTTTAAATGCAAGTATATGGAAACGTATTTTTTACCTGTGTGATTGTCTTCCTTATGGAATCTTCATTATCAGTGTAAAAGCCACATTCTGAGGCGTGTATTTGAAAGTAAATATTGCTGGGAAACATTTTAGGGTTCTAATAATTTGTCTACATTCAGATGTTAATCAAACAAGGAACTTTAAGTTTAGAACCAAGAATTTTTTTCTGTTCTGGTGTACCTGCCATAAAAATGATAGTTAACAGTAAAATATTTTAGGACCAACAAACTCGTGCATATAATATATCCTACTATTTAAAAACATATGCAGCATTAGAAAAAATACTTTAGGAAGTCACTAATTACAACAGTACTTAACTTTGAAATTGATGTATATTCCAAATTATTTTTACATATTAACACATAAACTCTTTGGCTTCAGTCTTTTTTACCTTCCGAATATTTAAAATTCTTTTTCCTACAAAAAATTTGTATGTATGTGTGAGGTGACTGGCAAGCAGTTATTTTGTGTGAAAGAGAAAAGATTAAGTTAGGAAATCAAATGTTTCTTAAACTGGAATGTCAAAATATATATCATCAAAATATAATATCTCTTCCATATTGCTCTTTATAAAATCGTCAAAAACTGCTTTGTCTAAATTTGAGACAGTAATTTTGAGTGTTTAGGGTTAAATGTATGGCAATAAAATCATTTTTAGTTAGAATGAACTACCTTTTTTACATATAAATGTAATTTAAACTTTGTACACATTTAACCATATTTTTTGAAAATGTAGTCTGAGGATATAGATGGCAGTAGTCATCATGTCAGATATACAGATGGATAAAATTACTTTTGTCTTCTGTGAGCTTAGAGTAGTAAAGGAGATAAAATGTTTGCAAACAATTGTCATATAAGGTAAACTGCATTGTTTCAAAAATTCTAAAAACTAATAAAGGATGGTCTATAAATGTAGGAAAATATATCTTTTTAATAGTTCGTGTTACTGTTACAGTTGGATGTGCATCCATGTAGTTCTTTGGATATTCCTTTTTCATATCGATGCCCTCTGTCTCACCAGTTTCTGTGTATCTCTGTTTATGAGTCTGTATAAACATCGGGTATAAGTATCTATAATTACATAGACCTATTAATCTATATAAATAAATGATATAATAATTGAATTTATGGTCATGGAAGTTCTGTGTTCCATCTAATTTTAAATAATTTATTTAAATTTTGTTAAATACAGAGAATTATTGCGATTTACATAAGAGAATGATGAAATATAGATAAAGTAAAACATTTTGTTTTACTTTTGATTATCTCATTAGGAAAGTTTTTTTCATTAAAACTTAAAAGAGCAATCACCTGAATGTCACTCTTCTTAGCTACTCAAAATTTATTACACTTTGGAGAATATTGCTTTTTGAAAAATAGAACTCTATTTGTTCTCAGTAGCATTTGTGCAAAATGCAATGGGAGTGAAATCATTATTCTAAATTGTATACGTAGAAATGAAATCGAGATGCACAAAGCATATTTCAATTCTTTTTAGGAAAGGGGTCTCCAGTGTAGTTAATATATGCAGCAGCTCAAGTACTATCAAATGTAAATGATGAGGTGATATTGATGAAAGGAGGGGATTGAGGTCTCAGGGGGCGCTGATGACGGATTGAACAGAAGCGGCCTTGCACTGCACGTAACTCAAGTCTGTCGTCTTCACTGCTCAAAGCCATAATGGGAGGTGGCAGTCTGAAATGAGTTGCCACGGCAAAGAGTATTATTTTTGAAATGCTTTCACACAAATCACTAGGCCCTGCATACAACTTAGTTTCATGCTTTAATGTCATCAGGAGGCACAAATTGGTGTGTCTAATTGTTTGCCACCTGCCAGCAAAATGAGCTGCCAGCCAGCCAGACGGGTTTGATTGTCTGTCAGCCATTCAATAGATAGAGAGTGACAACATCAAAAATTTAACTTCAAACTCTGGAGCGTTTGAGCAGGTTTTCAGAGACATCATCCCCACAAGTGTTTCTGGACAACTGCATTTTCCTATCATATTTCCAAAATATTGCTACCATTTGCCTTATCTGTCTTAAGGTAGCTATAATTACATTACGAAATATATAAACATATTTCTGAAGCACTAAAGTCTGAAACCCAAGTTATGACATATCTTTTAACATCGGGCTGAATTCCTTGAAAATAGGATTCAAGATGACAGGCTTTAGACGCCAAGTCCTGAATACTGCCAGTTTCAAACACAGAATTATCAGGGGTCTTACTCTTCCGATAATATAGTTAACATTTTTATCTTTAGTTGAAAAATAGTTACAAACTCAGTTAAGCATTTCTTTCTAACTAAATTATACTTCTTAATAATATTGTACAATCCCCATGGAAATCACCTAGGGTTTTAGTAGTTTATTGGTTCTATTGCAAACATGCTAACAATGTATTCTTTATACTCATTGTAAATTTGGAAATAACGTCCTAAAACAACCGTTATGATTTGAGTTATGTTAATTTTCGTTCTCTGTAGGCTGTTTCTCATCACTTAGGATAAAGGATTGATGAATTTCAGTGTTTTGAAGTTTATTTTGTATTTTTTGAAGTTCATCTTTATTAGGTAAACTGAAACATCAAATTTTAGAAACACTGAGACTTAACTAAAATAAACTTTTTTCCCTTAGTGTCAAATCTTTTATCAAATTGTATTATGAAATGCATATACATTCTTAACTGTATATATAGAAAGTGCTGATTCTTTTCCTTTCATTTCCTCCCATCATCTGTGCAGATTTATGTATATATATCTGATGAAACTGAGTGTCCCTACTGAATGTATATTTATGAAAAAGCACTGAAAATGTTAGAGATCCACTAGTACTGTTGTCCAGTGAGAAAACATTATATGTATAGAAGAACTACAATTGTAAAATTATAATAGCTTTTCTAATCTTCTGTTACTGTAAAGCAAAGACATATTTATCATGGTGTTATTTCTAAGAGAAACAGTTAATCTCACCATAGAACTCATAAACCAAGTTGCATAGTTTCCCCAAATACTCTCTTTTGCTAGATTTCTGTGATTTATAAAGTATTCTAGCTGAGTTATATTTTTTGTGTTAGTAACCTCGTAACATTTAGGATGGGGTAATGCTTTTCTCCTAAATTACCAATTAACCCTTATCCTATCTTTTCTACTAAAAGTTTAATTTTGTATATCCTCATATTTTTAATCTTTTGAGAACTTGGTATACACACACACACACACACACACACACACACACACACACACACTTTAACTCAGTCTTAATTCCCCAGGGATTCCTAAGATGCCTCTTTAGTTTGGACAAAAGATGAAAAAAAAGCAGTGAACAGCATGCTTTTCCATACATTTTAACTGTTACTACGTTTAGAAAATTGTTTTAAGTCTGGAACATCGCAAAAAGCTTATAGTTGTGTTGCTTCTCTGGCCAACATAGACCTTACGTGATATATACTTCATCCCTTAGAATTTTGCAAACCTGCTTATGTATGAATTGCTGAGTTCAGTACGTTCAGGCAAAGTAGTATGAATTTTTTTCTCTTAAATTTTAATATTTGTGCTTCTGTTTCATTCTCTGAGAAAGAAGATCTCTTAAATAAAATATATTTTATAAATATTGCAGGACTGAAAAAGCAATAGGGATAGCTTACATATTATTTAACCTAAAATACAAATTTAGGCTATGTATTTTCTCTCTACTTTTTAACATTAACATTTTTAACGTAGTGCCAAGGATGACAGAACACAAAATTAAAGAAATGTTTCATAGATTTGATGGAATCCTCATACATTGATTTCTTTAAACTTAGAATTAAGTAAGATTGTAAAAAAAAATTATTATTGCTAAGGACTTCAATTTCTATTTTTGTAATTTTCTATTTTTTTTAACGTTTTGATTATATTAAAGGATGAACAAGTAAATGGAAGCCAATTTAATAAAAATCTGCTAGCCTTCACATTTTAAAGTTTCTGTGATATCCAGCCACTGGAATCCCAGCTTTTATTATGCTCCAGGTGTCCTGGGTATAGTATTTTAAAGCCAGTCATCAGAAGATGCAATTTTGGTGGTACCCTAATTTTCCCAGTTTTGTTGCCTTTGCTTCCCCTGGCATTTACACAGTCAGAATTTAAAAAAAAAAAAAAAAAAAAAAAAAAAGTCTCTCTCTTTAAAGGGCAGATTAATAAAATACTCAGTTATTTCTTTACATATATTTTTCTATGGATGTTCTAAATGTTTTAGAAAATAGGGACTCAGAAAACTTGGAAACATCATAGCAATAACCTTGTGATTTCTCATGAGTGTCAGTGAATTGTAATGTTGCCTTAAAATCAATAATGGATTGTTATTCTCCAGAGTTTCAGTTTTTTCTTTCAAGATAAATGTTTAACATCTATAAGCCTTATTAGGGGAGAGTGATAATCTGGAAATTAGGAGAACTGGCTATTAATAATGAGTCTCTGTACTTAGTTGTATAACCTTTGTCGATTCTCTTTGATTCTCTGGGACCCAGATTCCCAACATTCAGAATAATGCATTATTTCTATAAAGTAACATAAAGTTTCAAAATTCTATAATAACTGAAATGGCCTTGTAATTAGTCTAAAAAAGGAATAGATGGCTAGTTTTAAATTTGGATAAAAGACCTGAATCCCAGAAAAGCTGTGCCACGTCCATTCCCAAGGCTGTCACACTGGAGGCCTCAGCATCTCTAGTGGATTTCTTGTTTCCTCGCTCTTTCTGGATGTTCCCTCCTTGCAAATACATCTTCCACATTTGTGCCATTTTCTTAAATACAAAGGGACAATTCTGAAATAATTCCCTGTTATTACACAGTCAGTGACGAACTTACTAGTTTGGAATGAAAAGTCCTCACCTTTCACCAGTTTTAAGGATTTATTGGCAGTTTGTTCAGTCTGCTCTATTTTTTCATCTCTTTGCCTAAGTTTTGGGATTGAGCTTTTCTCCTCTCGCCTCATTCCTATTGATCTCTTTAGATTCAGCTCACTCTTCCTGATAATACACATTCTTTGTGTTCCTTGTGTGTACCCTCGATCAGAGCAGTTATTGGAATATGTTGCACAGTAGATTTGTTTGTCTCTTGTATTTCCTTCAAGTATCTCTGAGGCATGGTTATTTCTTGGTTGTCTCTAAGCACTCCTTTGACCTGTCAGTGTTCAATAAGTTTTGCAGCAAAGAAGGAGGGAACGGAAAGAAGAAAGGGATTCTTACACGGTACCATGAATAATTATGAAACTCAACTGCCTTAATGAGTCATTATTGAAAAGCCCTTTCTTGTCTTCAGTATCTCAGAACTTTATACTTAGGACAGATCTTGAGGTGTAGGAATAAAGTATTATCCTTTTTACAAAATTCGCAGAACTTATTAATGGAGAACCCCCTAGGCTCTCTTCTTGGACCGCCTGTGTATTTGCTCCCACTTGGATTTCATCCAGTTTCCTAGCACTAACCAGCATATAGGCTGATGACTTCCAAATGTATGTCCCAGCCCCAATCCCTCTTCTGAACTAGAGACTCATCTATCCAGTTGCTTACTCAGCATTGCTACTTGGCAGATTAATAACTCAAGTTATTAAAAAACAAAACAACAACCCTGCTCCAACCATAGTTATCTTCATCTTAGTTAATGGCAGCTCTGCTCCTTAGTTGCTTAAGGCAAAATCTGTATTACATCATTTTTGACTTTCACACCCATGTCCATTCTTTTGCAAATCCTATTTGCTCTGCCTTCTTGATATAGTCAGAATTTGATCCAGTTTTCACCACTTCACTTTGCCTTTCCAATCCAAACTACAATCTTTTCTTGCCTGGATTATTGTATTTTCCTAACCAGCCTCATCTTCCTTAAATTCATCCTTAATAGGGCAGCCAGAGGGGACCCCGTTGTAGCCTAAGGCCATGTTCCTCCCCTGTTCATAGCCATTAACAGCTTCTGATCCCACTCTGAGAAAAAACCACTGGAGCACAAAGCTTTGTGATCCAAGCCTCTGATTCTCCTCTCTTCTCACCTCGTAACTCCACGACACTCAGGATTCTCGAGTCACACTAGCCTTCTCCTGTTCCCTTTGCCTGTGACCCTTTCCTAGATAATATTGTCACGGCTGTTCCTTCACCTCCTTCAGCATTTCCTCAGATAAAGCTAAAAGTGAGTCTTCTCTTAGCCATCCTTCCATCAATACTTCTTACGCTTTATTTTTCTCATGGCACTTGTTTCCTGTCTGTCTCTATTGGAATTAAATTCCACGAGGGCAGAGATTTTCTCTCCTGTGCATGGCTGTGTATAAGAATTTAGAACAGTCTCTCAAACATCATAGTGCTCCACATTTGTTAAATGGATGGTTGAATCTTAGATCACACCCCAAATCTCTGGCTTTGAGATAGAATAAATTCAGTTATGGAAGAATTTGTACTTATATGTCACTGAGTATATTACAAAACGTAATTAATCACTCAATGGAACATGTTGAAGTGAATTAGGAAGTATAACTTCCTGGCATGCGCTATTGTAATTACAACCTTTAGAGCCTTGGAGTATATGAAAGTTATGTGTATATAAGGGAAATATCCATTTCTTTATAGTTCACAGTCTTAAAGGTGTGGGACGGAAGTGAAGCTGTGTGGGTAAACATGAAAGGACTATTCTTAGATAGACAAATGCATTTGGTAAATTGTGTGAGCATAGTGGATTCTAGGGTGCCATCAGTGTAAACAGCAGATCGAGAAGCATGAATGTGTTCATAGTTTAGATTGAAGACTTCAGTTTTGTGTGGCTGTATTTGGAAATCCTGATAAAAATTACGTGCTGCCCCTAGAAGAAGTGTACGTACTCCAGAAACTTGTGTGTATTCCGGGGTGTCTGTGCACCCCGCGTAGGTACCCAGACTCCTGGGTAAGTCTTCTAGGTAACCAGATGGGGAATGCTGAGCAACAACTTGGTAGAAGATTTTGTAAGAGTTGAAAATTTTTACTTTCCATATAAATAGTTGAAAATACATAATAACATTCCAAAGAAATGAATGTGTTTTCAACACATACTGATAAGTATAAACTTTCAAATTATTTGTAAAATAGATTACTTAGGACAAAGAATGGTTTGAGGTGTTAAGGAAGAGATAGCGTTAGTGAAGAAATGATATTAAAGACAAGAATGTATAGTCCTCTGGCTCCAGATGAACAATGTGGCCGTAATAATTGAAGAGGAAATAATAGTTCTTATAAATGCATAAAGTTGTAGACTGAGAAAGAATCTGAGAAATCTGTGAGTCCAGCTTCCTGCCTCTCGACACAGCCCTTGTGACACGAGCATCCTAGTCACGTGAACATGCCACGTGGTTGGAAACGGGAGCTCGTAAAAATTCTTAGCGATTTGTTCCTCATGTTGGTCCTAATTTGATATTTGGAGATACATGGAGGTTTCATCTTGTTTCCTTGTCATATACCTTAAGATTTTTGACAATTTTAATATCTTAGTCTCTCAGCCTTTCCTCAAATGACTCATTTTCCGGATCCGCTGTCATCTTGACTGTTCCCTTATGGACGTGATGTTGTTTGTCATTATTCTTGAAATACTGTGCCTAAACCCGCACGTAGGATTTTGTTTATGAGGTCTGACAATCACGAAGTGTATCAGGTTTCTTCTTTCAGTCTGGGTACTGATGTAGACCCACACTGCATCAGCACTTTCAGGAGCCATAAAAATACCAATGATATTTAAAACGTGTTGACCGTTTACATTATTCCGGGTAGAGCGCTAAGCACTTTATGTGCGTTCTGTCCTTTCATCTTTATAACACTCTTATGAGGTACAAACTATTAGGAGTCTCATTTTAAAGGTGAGGAGAATGGAGCTCAGAGAGATTTACTTGCCTAACATCACACGTCTAGGCATTGTCAGAGGTGACTTCTAACTCAAGTCTTCTCAACATTAATAATTGGGCTTTTAGTCGCTGTGCAGCTGTATTTATATACCATGGCACTATCAGCCTGTGCTGACTTAGCTGTCAGTGAACAGTCTGGAGGCTTTCATATCAGTTGCTATTAAATCAGAATCTTTCAGTTCTTTAGTATATAGGCATGTAATCTTTGCATTTATTTACAGGCCATTGTTATAGGTCATTGAGATTAAAGTATTTTCTCCCATATTATTAGTGTTTCATATTATATTTCTCTTAGCCTCAACATTTGACCGAGAGTTTTTACGTGAAGTGGGCAATGATCTGCTAATCAGGAATCTGTTTTTCTACCATTTTCCAATTCACCTCCCAGTACTAACAATAAGTCTGTGTTTTTTATTTTATCTGTGGATTTTAATAAGTGATATAGGAAAAAAAAGTATTACAGTTTCATTAATGACTTCTTTACAAGTAAGTATTGTAAGTATTGATCTTTTTTTTTTTTTTTTCTTGCTAGATAGCCAGTGAAATAATGCATCTCAACACTGGTTTAGAAGTTTAGAGAAGAGTTTTGGTGATAAACCCAAATTTATAGTTTGTTCTTTTGTTTAATTGCTCTTTATGTTGATCACTATAACTTTTATAGGCAGAGAAATATTTCACTTTAGGCAGTGGTGACAGTTATTAACATTTATAAGATATTTTATAATTGACCAAGTCCTTTTAAATACAGTCTCATTTAATCTCCCCATTTACATGTGAAATAAGTGGCATTAATCTTGCTAGTTTTACAGGGAGAAACATTTAAGATCACACAGCTTGAGAGTGACTTAGATCTCACCACTTAGACTTATAACTCCATATCCTATATCCTTTCCATAAAGTCCCACTGCCTCTCAATGAAATAAATGAAGTCATTGGATAAGGAATGGCTATTTAAGGGATTGAAGACATACTGTGCGCTTTTGGTCATTTAATAAATAGTTGAGAGTTCAGAGTTGAGTGTAATGAATTTGACTATATCCATGAAGAGAAAAGAAGAAAGTACCCAGAGATGATAAAATAATAATAAAAGAATTGGCACAAGTAAAATTTTTGAGGTTATAATACCTTTTGTTAAAAAAAAAAAATTTAAGTACTCCTAAAATTGAGAATAATAATTCTGACAAATTTAGATTTTGACATTAAGGAAAGTCATTGAAGATAGAATATATTGGGATTAAGGTGTTTTAAGCCATAGATTTATTTGAGGATGAGCGTTGATAGAGATTCCTTTAAGAAGAGCTTTTTAATGGGAAAATTATAAAATATAGATAGGAACATGTAAAGACTTGGTTTGGGTTGGATATTTTTGCTTTGTTGGTTACAAGTTTTCAAGCATTACATTTGAACTTAAAATATCTCATACTTTCTAGATAGATGAGTTCAGTGATGGTTGAGCAGTGCTGGAAAGTATGCATCAAATGAAGTCACAGTGTGTAAACTTTGAGAAGAATGGTGCTTCCCTGCAGAGACATGAAGATATTTATGTTAAAGAAATGGTTTCTTTATTTTTTCAGTTGACTCATACTCATATTCATTTATTATAATTTAAGATTAACACAATGTCACAGTCAGACTTTTTAATGAAAGTCATTTAAATATGCTAAAGAAATATGGGAGAAAATACTCAACCTCTATGTTCAAAAAGTCAAGGCTAAGAGCTAAATAGATTCTTCATCAGATGTCTAGTTTATCATCTTAGAAATTTGTTGAAAGTATAACGTATTACACCATTAGGTGTTATCAGTGTTCCTTTAATTTTTTGCTTTATTATGAAGAAGCTTTCGAATGTATCTCTCAAAGTTTTTATGACCATTTTATACATGGAGGCTATAATGTAGGTAAGATGGACATTTTATATCTGTCTTGCAAAAAAAGCCCTGTGTGCATGTGAAAGATATTCTAATTTGAGTACACATTTTCCCACTTTTCCCCAATTCATGATGATAGCCCTCATACCATCTTGAGAAAGGTTTGCCAATTTCAAATTCTACATAACATTTACCACATGAATTACAGTAGTCAACACACTTTACAATATGTTTACTCGTATTCTTTTCACCGATGAAATGGTACTCAGGAATTAAAAAAAAGAAACACAGGCAGAAGAAAGAAAAGAAAATTTTATGGTTACTATATGTATCTGCCATAGTAGGAGTAGAATTCATCCTCGACCTTGTGCTGCTCCTTATTTTCCATCATTTCCTTCTGTGCAGGAGTGTCGTGGTGCCTGTTAAGAAGCCACCTCCAGGTAGTTTAGCTGTAACCACTGTGGGAGCCACTGCGGCTGGGAGTGGGCTGCCAGCAGGCAGTACCTCTAATATATTTGCTGCTACTGGAGCTACACCAAAAAGTATGATTAATACAACAGGTATTGTCCTTATATATTTTTGTGATACCTCATCTTTTTCTTTCCGTTTTCTATATCTTCATTTTCCTGCTTATTTGATCTTAAATATAAAGTACCCTGATCATTTAAGGTTATCTTAATCTTTAAGAAGTTTCCACTTTATGTTCCTACCTTTCAGAATTTGTCTGTAGTTCTAGGGTGTGTTTTTTAGTGGTTATTTTGGAGGACACTTAGTTTTTGTTTTTAGTCTTCTCAAAACACAGTGCTGTTTCCTTTCAGAGTGAAATCAGATTGCTGAAAAGTATTTGAGGAATAAAACCAAAGATAATTTGAATGCTGAAGTTTGTAAAAATTAGTATACTAATGTGTTAGTGATGGAAAATAGATTTAGTGACATTAACTGGCTGAATCCTAATGTGTATCCTCTAAGGGAAGGCAGAGCTCTTCTAAGGAACTTGATGATATGCGAGAGCTTCAATCGAATAAAAAATGCATGTGAATAAGAGCCATTGTTTGACATTGAATTAATTTATGTACTTAGATTACAATTGTCTCCAATTCATTGTCCACATTTTTCTAATGATTCTAGGAACAGAAAATTCCAGTCACTACAAATTTTAAAAGCCTGCCTGAAATAGCCTTTTTTATTTTTTTTTATTTTTTTTGTAAATTTCCAGAAATGTTCCTGTTGATTAATAGCTAAATAAATCCTTACCCAAATCTTTGTGATTCCATTTTAGGTATTTATACAACGCAAGATGATCCCTGACTTTTCTTCCCTGACTATAGTAGTCTTCTCTTCTCCAAACTGTATAGCCTTGAACTTTTCCATCTATTATCATTACTTAGATTCTTCCCATCTTTATTAATTTCATAGCTTTCCATGCTTTCTGTATCTATCTCGTTTATCATACCACTGAGTCTGACATATCATGAACAACACATTTATGGGGTTGTAGTAAGTAGAATGTACTTTTATCAAGCATATTTTTGTGAGCAAATAAACATAATTAATGGCATTGTGTCAAAGAACATATAACATCTTTGATTTATCTATAATATAAATAAATATTTATATCTGACCTTTCTGAAGACTTTACATAAAGTTTTTATATTCACTTTACAATCTTACTCTTTATACTCATTTTGCTTTCTAGAAGTAGGAACATAAATTTTCTTTTTTTTACCAAAATATATACCAGAGAAAATATTAAGGTTTTTAAAATATGCAAATGCAGTAGAAAAAACCTACACTGGTATTTATTGAATAGATTTTTATTTTTAAAAGATAGGCAAATGAAAAGTTAAATCACTTCTTTTTTATCTTTATGTGAAATAAGTTCTTTTTTTTCTAATTTCTATTTTATGGATTAATAATAGACATAGGAAGTGATAGTAGCAGTTCTAGTGACAAAGTATATAATGTTACAGTGAAAAATAAAATGTAAGTAATAAACCTCCTTAGAGGTATATACATACATGTGTGCATACAGACATACAAACATACACACAGACACACGTGTTGTGGGCCAACATCTAAACTGGCCTTTTTTCCAGTTTAGATATTGGCACATGGATGCTGTGTGTTAGAGTGGAAATCAATTCAGTTTTGTGGGAATTAGAGTAAGATAAGATTATATTTCAGAACACTAGATGTCTCTCAACTCCACAGCTGTTTCTTATACTTACATGGTGTATTATAGAAAAGTCTGTTCTAAAATGGCATCTTCATATCGTTGAGGAGAACTCATTATTTTGAAATCAGGTACAATTATATTTATTATAGCCCTTCTTAAGCAATCATTTTATCAAAATAAGCATTTGATATTGCAGTGCCATAAATGCTCAATTTATTATAAATTATATCTGAAATGATGAAAACTAAAAATATTGCAGCATAGCAATAAAACAAATTTTTCACATCTAAATTTGCATTGTTTTATCAGCCTCATTTTATCTAAAATTATTTTCATTTGTTGATGTCTTTTATTTATACCTCATTTGTAATGTGTAGTTTTCTTAGATTAAGTTAATCAACTAGATTTTATGCAGCACTTACTATTATAATTATAAAGAGTTATTAGTGTACTAATGGCCAAGTGATTTTTTAATTGTTAAATTTTGTTTTGAAGTTCAGATGAGTAATTCTCCAAAATCAGATAGTAATGTAATGAAAATTTTCTTAAATAAATTTATGTTTAAGGCTAAAAATTATTATTTTGGAAACAGGTGCCGTGGATTCAGGGTCCTCCTCCTCTTCCTCCTCTTCTAGTTTTGTGAATGGTGCTACCAGCAAAAACCTTCCAGCCGTGCAAACTGTGGCTCCCATGCCAGAAGACTCGGCTGAAAACATGAGGTATACATTACTGTTTGCTTTGGTTTTTTTACTCAGGTTACTTCCTCCTGCCCTCTCAAACATAGTGAAACAGTACACAGTGAATGCAAAGATAATGTTAAGAATTCTTGAGAAAGGTTAATTATGTATTTATTTTAATATTTTAGTTAGTTATTCATTATATAAAAATCTGTTATATTTTAAAGTCCAAACAGGCATCTTCAATGATTTTCAGACATCGACTCTGCTGAAGTTATAATCCATTGTCATATAGCATACGTTACTTCCTTCCAATAAAGTAAAAAACATGCACAGATGGTAACATGATAAAATTGGGCATCTTTGAGGCAGTGATGAAAAGTTTAAAATAAAGGCTTTCAAAATAAATAAAAGCTGTATGTAACATATGTGATCGGAACTTGAATAACCGAACATTATCTTTTTTATTGTAATTAATAGATTAAATTGTTTTTAGTAGCATATAAGAGCATTCCTAGAAGAGACTGGCCCTCATTCTTGGAGTTAAATTGACACACAGGTACCCACACATGTATGTGTTTGTAAGTATCACAGATGCAGGATGTATAAGCTCAATGAACAAATGAACACACTTATCTCACATGTCAAGAAGCTGAATGTTACAAGTGCCCCAGAAGCCTTCACACTGCTCTTTTTTCCTATCACTGTTCTGGCTTCTCTTCAGATTCACCACCTGGACTTTTAACATTAGGTTAGTTTTGTCTTTTTTGAATTTTGAACAAATGCAATTGCATAGTACGTATTCTTTTGTCTCTGACTTCTTTTGTTCAACATTATATTTATGAGATTTATCCATGTGTTGCAATAGCAATAGCTTGTTTATTTTATTTCATTTTATTTCTTTCTGGGTATACATTACAGTTTATTAATCTGTCTTACTGATGGTGGTCATTGGAATTTTCCATTGTGGGGCTGTTACAGATAATGCTGCCTTTTACATAGTAATGCTGCTTGTACATTACTCTTGGGTATACTGCACATTGCTATGCATATCTGTTGAGCAAATAACTTGGAGTAGAATTGCTGTTCATAGTGTTTATCCAAGTTCACTTTTAGTAGATAATGCTAATTGGTTTATCAAAGTGGTTATGTAAGTTTACTAACTCAGCAGCAGCATATGATAGTTACTATTTCTTTGTATCTTTAACAGTATCTAGATCTAGTATTGTCATTCTTACATTTTAGCCGTTTTGGTAGAGGTATGGTGTGTTCAGTTGTGTTTTTAGTTTGCATTTTCTTGATGAATACTGAAGTTGATCACATTCTTCAAATACTTTATTGGTCTTTTGGTTTTCCTCTTTTGTGATTTGCTTGTTGAAATCTCCTGACCATTTAAAAAAAAAATTATTTGTTTGTCTTCTTGTTATTTTGTAAAGGTTCTTTATGCATTTTGAAATCGAGCTCTCTGATGATTATAAGTTGTATATGTATATATATCTTCTACCATTCTTAGCTTTTCTTTAATCATGGTCTAGATGATCTTTTGATAAACAGAAGTTATACATTTTAATGAAACTCAGTTTATCAAGTTTTATTCGTGCTTCTTCAGTGGTAGCTGATAACTTTGCCTACATTTTTTCTTCCTTATCTTCTGCTTGCTTTATTCTTTGCTTTTTTATATTTAGGAGTATTATTCATTTGGAATTGAGTTTTGTGAATTTAATGAGGTAGAGTATAATAATGGACATCAAGATGACTCAGCATCATTTATTTGAAAGACTCTTTTTCCCCCATGCTCTGCCACGTTTGTCCCAGATCAAGTGTTCCTATATACTGCGTTCCAGTTTGGCAATCAGTTCCACCTCATTTGTCCTAATATCCTTGTGCCATACTGTCATAATTAGCTTTAAGTGTTTAATGAAGATCAGTATCTTGTTGAGTGAGGTCTTCCCACCTTGTCCTTTTTTGCAAGAAAATCTAAGCTATTCTTGATTCTTTGCATTTTCATTTCGATTTTAGAATTACTTTGACAAGGAAAAATAACTTTGCTGGGGCTTTGGCAAGGAATGGACTATATAGATCTATTGCAACTGGAGTTGTAGTGCATCAATTAGCCTCTTAGGATGGTAACTTCCGAACTATGAACATCATATAATCTTTGCATTTCTTTAGTTTTTCTTAAAAGTTTCCCAGTAACAATTTTTAGATTTTTAATGTAGATTTTACATGTTTCTTTTTTGGTTTTAATATTTTAATATTTTGTATTTGTATGTTTTTTCCTGTAGTTTTTGAATCGACTTTATTGAGACCGTTTATATTGTTTAAATGCAATAAAATACTTATTTTGAATGTATATTTTAATGACTTTTGATTAATTTTTATGTCCATATAACCATCACCACAATCAAGACAAAGAATATACCCATTGCCCCAGATAATTCCCTTGTGCCCATATGTGATTCATCCCATCCCTGCCCAAGGCAAACATGTAATTTTTAACATTCTAACTTAAAATCGTCTTTTCTAGGGTTCCATGCAGATGAAATGATACAGAACATACTTTCTTGTTTCTATCTTCTTTCACTCAGCTTTTGAGATTTTAAGATTTATCCATGTCTTTTTGTTTATATGAGTGATCCATTTCTTTTTATTCCTGAGTAGTATTATGTTGCTATCCCACAATTTATCAGTTCACTTGTTGGTAGACATCTGTTTTTTTTCTAGTTTGCTGCTGTTATAGTTAAAGAGTAAGTATCCTAGACTTACAATGGTTAGACTTAGATTTTCGACTTTACCATGGTAAGAAAGCAGTATGCATAATAAATTACCTGAAATATTCATACTTTATCATAAAATAGGCTTTGTATTAGATGATTTTGCCAACTGTAGGTAAGGTAAGTGTTCTGAGTACGTTTAAGGTAGGTTAGGCTAAGCTTTGATGCTTGGTGGGTTAGGTGTATGAAGTGCATTTTTGCCTTAAGATATTTTCAGCTTAAGATGGATTTATGGGATGTGACCCCCCTGTAAGTGGAGGAGGGTCCGTCCATAGGTGCTTGTCTTCCTAAGAAACTTCTGAGCCATTTTGCAATGTGGTTGTATCATTTTATATTTCTGTCAATGATGTGTAAAAATTCCATTTGTTTCATATTCTTGTCAATACTTGGTATTGACAATCTTTTTAAGACTTTATAATGACCAAGTAATCTCATCTCATTTGGTTTTGTTTTTCATTTTCCTAATGATTTTAATGATAAGTTTCTTTTTCTCATGTGTTTAGGGCCCTTAAAATATGCTATTTTTAAAAAATTGGGCTGTTTTTTATTATTGAAATGTAAGAGTCCTTTATTCTGAATATGTATCACTTGTCAGATATATATATATATATAGTGAAAAAAATATTTTTCTATTCTGTGGCTTATATTTTCACTTTGTTAAAAGTGTTAAGAATAAGAAGTTGCTATTTTTGATAAAGTCCATTGTTTTAAGAAATCTTTACCTACCCACCCTACAGTCATGAGATATTCTCTGATACTTTCTTCTAAAAGTTTGTAGTTATAGTTTTAATGATTAGGTATATGATCCATTTTTACTAACTCGTATGTGACGAGTTAAAGGTTGGCTTTTTTTTTTTTAATCCATATGTATATCAGTGTTTCGGCGCCACTGAATTACCTTGGCATATTGGTTTAAAATCAGCTGTCCACATATACCTGGATCTATTTCTGGACTCCATACTATTCTGTCACCTTATGGTTATCCTTATGTCAGTATCTTACTGTCTTCATTACAGTAGCTAAAGTAAATCTTGAAATCAGGTAGTGTAAATTCTTTTTTTACAATTGATTTGACATTTTTTTAGTTATTTGTATTTTCGTGTAAATTTAAAATTGCCTTGCTAATTTTTTTAAAGAAATTCTACCGAAACGTTAATTAGGATTTTTTCATTTTTAATTAAATTTAGGGAGAATTGTTATCTTACTAATATTGAGATTTTCAGTCTATGAACTTCTCTATAATGCCATTTCTTGAGATTGTTAATTTCTCTCAGCAACTTATTATAGTTTTTCATTATAAAGGTTTATACTTATTTTAATCTTTTTAATTATTTTTCATGTCTTTGATGATATTCTAAATTAAATTTTTTACTTTAAAGTTCCAATTTTTAGTTAGAAGCCAAACAAAAAATAATAAATACTGTGTTTCCCTTTAAAAATTATAGAAAATGCAAATAATCTATGTACTAGAGAGGAAATTGATGATTAACTATGTTCATTATACCTCAATAGAGCTGAGAAAAAAGGGAAGAACATTTTAATTGTGTGTCAGTTATATATAGAAAGAACGCTTATTTTTAAATATTGACTTTGTATCCTGCAACTTTGCTTAACCCACTTAATTTTAGTATTCTTTGGTAGATTGTTTAGACTTTTTCAACTCATTTAGTATTTCTAATACTATTTGTAGTTTCTTTATTATGTTCTATGTGTAAAACAATGTCACCTGTAGTTTTATTGTTATATATACTAATAGCTAATGTTTGAGAGTTCACCAGGTCTGCCATCTTTGCCTTGAATTATTTTCTGAGAAAGTTTTAAATTACAAATTTAATTTCTTTAATGGAGAAATAACTATTCAGAATTTCTGGGTGTTTTTTTGTTTCATTTTATATATCAGTTTTGGTCATTTCTTACTTTCAGGAATTTAGCCATTTTATCTAAGTAGTTGGATTTATTCCCATAGAGTTTTTCACAACTTTTAAAATTATTTTGTTTCTTTTAAATATTTGTGGGATCTCTAATGTCATTCCCTCTTTCATTCCTGATATTCTTAATTTTAGTTTTTTTGACCATTTTAGAATAGCTATTGATTTTTTTAAAATTGTGATTTCCCCTCTAGAAATTAGCTATTAGATTAATTTTGTTTCTATTTTCTATTACATTGAATTTCACTCTGTTACTTCCTTTTAGTTATTGCAGGTTTACTTACATTGTTTTTTCCTAGATTCTTAGGATGGAAACTTAGATCAGGAGTATACACACTATAGCCCGTGTGCGCATTCTGCTTGCCACCAGTTTTTGTAAATCAACTTTAATTAAAATATAGTCACATCGTTTATTTATATATTGCCTGTGACAGCTTTCCCATTACAGTAGTAGAGCTAATAATTGCAACAAAGATAATATGTCCTAAAAGCTTAAAATATTTACTGTCTTACCCTTTACTGAAAATATTTGCTGACCCCTTGCTTATATTTTTGATTTTAGATATTTATTCTTTTCTAATATGAGCATTTAAAGCCTTACCTTTTCCTCTAGACACTGGTTTAGTTGTATTTTACAAATTTCTTTATGTTGCTTTCATTTTTATTCTACATTTTTTCTGATTTTATGATTTCTTCTCTGACTTATGCAAATTTCAGAGGTGCATTTTGAGATTGACATTTGCTCACTCAACATAATTCCATGAGATCCGCCCAAGCTGTGTGTATTAATAGGTCATTCATTACTTTGTATTCCTGAGTAGTATTTTATGATATGGTTGTATGACAGTTTTTTTAACCATTCACCCACTAAAGGACATTTAGGTTTTTTCCAGTTTGGGGCTATTATGAAAAAAGTTGAAAGGAACATTCTTGAGAGAGTGTGTGTGTGTGTGTGTGTGTGTGTGTGTGTGTGTGCGTGTGCATATGTGTGTGTGCATAAGTTTTCATTTCTCTGGGATAAGTCCCCAGGGGTGAGATTACTGGGTTTATATGGTAAGAATGTGATTAGTCTCACCAACAATGTATGATCGCCCAGTTTATTTTCATCAGCATTTTGGTGTTGCCTTTTTTTAGTCATTCTCTCAGGTATGCAGTGATATCTCATCGTGATCTTAATTTGCATTTTCCTAATGGATGATTTGAACATCTTTCCATGTCCTCTTAAGTGAAATGTCTGTGCATGTCTTTTGCCCATTTGGTAATTGGATTGTTTTTTTACTTTTGAGCTTTTAGGGTTCTTTTTATTTTCAGTACAAGTCCTTTTTCAGAAATGTGGTTTGCAAGTATTTTTTCCAGACTGTAGCTTGTTGTTTCATTCTTTTAATAAGGTCTTTGGCAGAAGAAAACTTTGCATTTTTGTTGTAGTCTAACTTATCATGGTGTCGTGTCTAAGAACTCTTCACTTAGCCCTAAGTACTGAAGATTTTCTCATATGTTTTCCATAAAGTTTTGTGGTTTTATAGATAGTTTTAGTTTTAAGTTCATGATCCATTTTGAGCAAAGTTTGTGTAGGGTGTGAGGTTTATGTCAAGGTTTATATTTTTGCCTATGAGTGGCCAGCATTTGTTCAAAAGGCTTTCTTTCCTCATACAGCCTGTTTTTTAGGATTTTTAAAGGCAGAGCTGGGCTAGGGTGGCCATTAGTCTTGGGCTGATAGTGCCACACACAGATCGTGTGCTGGCATTTCTCCTTAACACTCAGCGTATTTAATGAGGCACCTTGTTTCCGGAGGCAGCTCTCATCCTTCTGTGAGATGTTTGTATTGCAGCTCCTGCATAATTGTTCTTTCCTCAGAAGCTGTTCTAACCTTGAGAACTTTTAGGTGTTATTCAGCCGAAGACTCACATTACTGCAGTTACTTCTGTTTATAACTCCTGCCTCTTGGGTACTCTGTCCTCCAGATTCTAGTAACCTTGGCCTTCCTGAAATGCGGTTTTAGTCTTGTCACCTGGGCTTGCTGGGTTCTGGCTGTGCTGTAGTGTAGGAAATACCGCCGTGCAGGAAACCTGGATAGTGGTGGGACTCACTTCACTTGTTTCTCTTTCCTCTGGATTTATGGGGTTTTGCTGCTTGTTTTGTCTGAAAATAGTTGTTCTCTGAATTTTGTACAATTTTCTAGTTAGTATGGGAGGTAAATTCTAGACCATCTTACTCCTTCAAGATGAAAAATGAAATTTGATTTTTTAATGTTGTTAAATTCATTTCTTTTTCATTAGTTTTGTTTTAGTTCGCTTGTGTATAATCCATTTCATTATATTGAACTAGTATCCTGAAACCTTTAACTTACTTATTATTCCTAATTATTTATTTATAATTCCTTCTAAATAAATATGTATGTACAGTCAATTTGCCTGTGAGTACTGGCAGTTTATCCCAACTTATAGTCCTTACACCTTTTTGCTTTTCTTGACTTACAGTACCACCTAGTACTGTTACTGAAATAAAGGGGTTCGTTTGCACACATCAAAGCCCAATAAGACACGAACAGGGGTTTTCAGCAAAGAAAGTGAGGGTTTATTTAAGGAAATGGTGCCAAGCCCGGAGACACAGGTGAGCTAGGACTCCAACACCTGGCTCCCCAGTGGTGATATAGGGGAAAAATCAATCATGGTAGATAAGAGTGTTGGGGTCCTGGGCTCTACGGATTGATCAAGGCTAGCGTAGGAGGCAGGTAATCATTCCATCAGGCCCTGATGTCAGTCATGGCATTGTTTTGTCTGGTTTTAAGGGGATGTGGCCAGTAGGGTCTTTGTGTCTCCCTGGGTCCCAGGCTGAAATGCAGCGGGGGTCAAGATGTTATCTTTAGTTTTTCTGACACTCTGCTATATTCATGGCCTATAGACCTGAGGCTTATTCCTTAGAGACTCTGATGCTGAATAGAACCTGATGTCCTAAGGGCTTAATGATTAAGGGAGTGGACATGCCATATGCCTGAAGGTGGAAGAATCTAGTTGAAAGAAAGCAAGTCATAGCTCTAGACTGAACAAAGGTAGCGTGAGTTGGGGAAAAAGTCTTACTAAAGAAAAGCAGTTCCTGTGCGGTTGGGTACCGGCAGTGCAGTTTTCTGTAGAACTGGCTAGAGCCGGCATTCTTTTCTTCATCTCAGAAGGAAAGCTTTGAACATGTCATCATTCATTTTGATGTGTCCTCTCTATTTATGATAAATACTTTTCATCAAATATAAGAAGTATTTTGTGTTTATAATTAGCCAAGAGTTGCTGTCATTATGTGTGCTGAATTTTATTTTCTGATTGATTTATTTTTTATGCATACCCTGAGATGACCATGTAGTTTTTCTCCTTTTTCAGCTAATACAGTCTGTTGATTTATTTTTTAAATGTTAAATCTTGAATTCCTGGAAGGAATCCATTTTCTTTGTGATTTAAAATCTGTTTTCTCTCTTGAAGAATTTTTGGTGTTTTTGAACATACTTTGGTGAATTTTTGATGTCGAAGAATGATTCGTGTTTTTTCCTTGTTTTCGTTTGTTTTTCTGAAATATTAGGTATACTTCACAAAAAAGACATCTGATCCTGGATCTTCTCTTTTGGGAAAGTTTTTAAATTAAAATTTTAATTTAATAGTTACAAGTGTCTCCAGATTTTCTGTTTTGCCTAGTATCAGTTTTGGTAGAGTCTATTGGCATAATGCAATTCATAGTATTCTCTTATTATTCTTTTAACATTCATATATTCTATGAGAAATTTTTCCTTTTTATTTCTGATATTTATTATTTGCATTTGCTAACTTCCTCCTTCCTTCCTCTCCCTCCTTTCCTCCCTCCCTCCCTCCCTCCTTCCTTCTTTCCTTTCTTCCTCCTCCTTCCTTCCTTCCTTCCTTCCTTCCTTCCTTCCTTCCTTCCTTTTTTCCTTCCTTTCTTCCTTCCATGTCTTTGCAGTGATTCATCAATTTTATTCATATGCCAAAGAAACATTTACTAAGAGAGAAGTAACAAGAAACTGTTAGGTTGAGGATTATATAGTAATACTTTCCCCTTAGCTCAGCATGCAGACATCAGCATGTAACAGTCACATGGAAGGCTTATTAAAACAGATTGCTGTGCCTACCCCCAAGATTCTGATTCAGTGGATCCCCAAAATCTGAGAAGTTCCAGGATCTGCTGTCAGGAAGCTGGTGACTCAGGAAAGCCAGTGGTATAAATTCCGGCCTAAAAGTTGACAGCTCAAGATCCAAGAAGAGCTAACTTTTCAGTCCAATTTCAAGGTCAGAAAAGACCAATGTCCCAGCTCCAACTGTCGGACAGGAGTTCCCTCTTAACATTTTTATTCTGTTCACTTCTTCAGCTGAATGGATGATGCCCATCCATATTAAGAATAATCTGCTTTACTTGGTCTACCTATTCAAATATTAATCTCATCCAGAAACACCCTCACAGATAAACTCAGGAGAATATTTGATAAAATATCTGTACCCCGGAGGCCAGTCAGTTGACACAAAAAATTAGCCATAACATAAACGATCTTGATGCTACTTTGTTCTAAAAACACATTTTGAGAATCGGTGTTTTAAGTAATATCACCCATAGCGCAAGGTTAATTCTTGATTTGTCTAAGTTCTCTTCCCAGACAATGCATCTTAGTATAACTTTATTTGCCCCAAATTTTTCTAACACACTTCTATATGTATGTATATGTATGTGCATATGCATCTGTTTAGATGTACTCAAATGTTTATCATTTTTTGTTGCTTATCATTCTTTTCTGAATGCTTGATTTCCTCTGGCCTCGTTTTCTTCCTTGAAGAATACTCCACCTCCTTAGTATTTCATTTAGTGCAGGCCTGCCACTCTTGAATTCACTCAGTTCTTATTTGACTAAAAATCTTTGTAATTAACTCTTTTTTTAAAGGATATTTTGGATTATCATAGATTTAGGTGGGCAGGCTTTTTTTGTTTTGTTTGTTTTTTGAGTGCTTTGATGATATTATTCAACTGTCTATTCATTTTCATTTCTTTGTTTTCTTTCCTCTTTTGCCTGTTTTTTAAAGGTTAACTTTCAGTCTTACTGCTGTTTCTCTGCCCATGTCCTTACTCTTTCTCACCCCTGCTGTCTGCTTTTAAGGTTTTCTCTTTCTTTAGTATGTAGCACTTTTACTATGATACTCAGGCTCTGTGTGGTTTCTTTGTATTTATCCAGCTTGGGATAAAAATAATTTATAGTGCTCCTGAAATCTGAAATCTGACTTTCATCAGTGGCTGGAAAATTCTTAGCCATTACCTCTTTAAATATGCCTTTCACTCGATATCTTTTCGAGACTTCAATTGTATATATACTTGACATTTTCTTTACTTATCATCTGTGTATATTCTCATTCCCTTCTTACCCCCCACTCCATTATTAAGTTTTTTCTTTGACCCTTAGCACATTTTACTAATTCCTCTTTAGTTGTTTCTAATCTTCTGAGTTCTTAATTTTGTTTTTTTTTTTTTGTATTATAATTTTCATTTTATTTTTTATAGTTTAATCTTCTAGTTGTCTGGCTTTAATTCATTAATATGTGAAAAATAGATACTTTAAAGTCTTTGTTTCATTATTTGGCTTCTCCTGGAACTTTCGCTATGATTTTGTATTTCTCCTGCTATTCAATAATATCTTCTTGTCTACTTTAATGTCTTTTGTTTTCATTATATTATGAAGAAGCTAGTATATGAAAGATTGTAAAGAGAAGATAGGAAGGTTCAAAATGGTGGGGTTTGTTTTTTCTCCCAGAAAAAAAAGTAACATTTGCTTTTGATAGACACCAGCAATCCTACATGACATAATGCAGACTAGATGACGGGCTAGTCATTTCCTGTCCACTACGACTCTGGGGTTTAATTTACAGAGTCCCCTTTGAATCATAGGGTTCTTCTAAGGGCCTCCTCCCTTTTGGTAGGCCCTGAACTTCAGTTTTTGCCCATATGCTTGTTAAAATTTTTGTTCACTGCTGAGCTGTTGCACAACTTCTTCCAAAAACATGTCCATGTGAGAAAAGTGGCTCAGATACCAAAATTACCTCTTTGGGGTTTCTTCTTTTTAGGATCATAGTTAAATAATGGGTGCCTGGCTTAACTGTCTCAAAGAGTTTTTTTAGTTTCGTTTTGGTTTTTATTCAGCTTTCCTAGTCACTCTAAGCAGGGGAATCAGATTGTTACAAAAGGTGGAAATTCAAATTATTTTAATGTAGCTAGTTTGTTTATCATTACAAATTAGATTGAGTACAAACATTGAATGGCTTAGTTTTTTTTAGTCACTTCTTTCCACTGGGTTATGTTAGATCCATTTATTCATTCTTTAATTAAATCATACAAAAATTAAATTTTCTTGTAATTTTTAGCTTATGAAAAAAGTAGTCAAGTATGATGTAAGTTTAATATCTAATAAACCTTTCAACTCCTTAACTTGGCTTTCTTTGTATTAGGCTTTTAATGGCAATTCTTTTTGCTTCATTTTCTTGTAACTTATCTATATTTTTATTTTTTATTTTTTATTTTCAATTACAGTTTACATACAATATTATATTAGTTTCATAGTGATTAGACATTTATATAACTTATGAAGTGATCACCCTGAAAAATCTGCTACTCATCTGACACCATAGTTTTCACAGTATTATTGACTGTGTTCCTTATGCTAAATCCTATGTCCCCATGACTGTTTTGTAACTATCAATTTGACGTTTTATTTTATATAATTTACTCCACTAAGTATATACCCTCTAGGACCCCATGTTGTTGCAGATGGCAAGATTTCATTCTTTTTTTATGGCAGAGTAATATTCCATTGTGTGTGTGTGTCTCTCTCTCTATAAATATATCTATATATCTATATATATTTATATATATAGATATTTATATTTATTGTGTGTGTTTCTATATATATACGTGTGTGTGTGTGTGTGTGTTGTGTGTGTGTGTGTGTGTGTGTGTGTAATTACTTCTTTATCCATTTATGGACACCCAGGGTTGTCTTCTTGGGTATTATAAATAATACTTGACCGTATGGATGCACATGTCCCTTGGAAGTAGTGTTTTAGGTTTTTTTGGATGAATATCCAAAAGTGGAATTAATGGATTCTTCTTTATCTCTTATTATAGTCTTTGGTTTCTTTTTTTAATTTTTGTTTTTCAATTCGAGTTGACATTCAGTCCCCCAATTAGTCTAGTACCCACCTGGTGCTATCCATAGTTATTACAATGTTACTGATTATATTCTCTATGTTGTACTTCACATCCCTGTTATTATTTTATAATTACCAGTTTATAATTCTTAATCCCTTTGCCTTTTCACCCACCTCTTAGACCCCTCCCATATGGCAATCATCAGTTTGTTCTTTGTATCTATAA
Source organism: Eonycteris spelaea (assembly GCA_003508835.1). Taxonomy (NCBI): domain Eukaryota; kingdom Metazoa; phylum Chordata; class Mammalia; order Chiroptera; family Pteropodidae; genus Eonycteris; species Eonycteris spelaea. Next base: position 2,122,703 of record PUFA01000189.1, read on the forward strand.
GTCTGTTTCTGTTTTGTTTGCTCATTTATTTTGTTTTTTAGATTTTATATATAAGTGAGATCGTATGATATTTGTCTTTCCTTGACTTATTTCACTTATCATAATACTCTCTGAGGTCCATGCATGTTGTTACAAATGGTAATATTTTGTTTTTTTATGACCAAGTAACATTATATGCATATATGTTCCACCTCTTCTTTATCCAGTGTCTACTGATGGGCACTTAGGTTACTTCCATATCTTCACTGTTGTAAATTTCACTGCAGTGAACATATGGGTATATATATATTTCTTCAAATTAGTGTTTTCAGTTTCTTTGGTTAAATATCCAGAAGTGGGGTTACTGAGCCCTTTTTTGTCTCTTTGACAGCCTTTATTTCAATGTTTATTTTGTCCGGTGTAAGTATTGCTACCCTAGGTTTTTTTTGTTTGTTTCCATTTTCATGAAATATTTTTAGCAGTCTATGTGTGTCTTTATGATCTGGAATGAGTCTCTGGTAGGCAGCATATATAACGGTCTTGTTTTCTTATCAGTTCAGCTACGCTATGCTTTAAATTGGAGCATTTCATCATTTACATGTAAAGTAATTGCTGATAGACATGTAGTTATTATTATTTTATTATTCATTTATTTATCTTTTTTTTTTTCTGTTTTTCTTCTTCTTAAAGATAAATGTCCAGAAGAGGAATTGGTAGATCAATTTCTAACTTTTTTGAGGAATCTCCATTCTTTTTCCCGTGGCTGCAGCTGTTCGAAGATCCACCAACACTGCATGGTTCTCTTTTCTCTACACGTTTCTTGACTTTTTGATAACAACCATCCTTGTATCTTGCTGTAGTTTTGATTTGCATTTCTTTGATTAGTGATGAGCATTTTTCATGTGTCTGTTGGCCATCTGTATGTCTTCTTTGGAGAAATTTATTTTCATGACTTCTACCCATTATTTAATTGAATTGTTTATATTTTTGTTATTGAGTCATGATAGTTTCTTATATATTTTGGATAGCGGCCCCTTATTTTATCTATCATTTGCAAATATATTCTCTCATTTATAGGTTTTCTTTTTACTTTTTGGACAGGACATTTTTAGTTTGATGAAGACCCATTTGTTTATTCTTGCCTTTGTTTTCCTTGATGGAGGAAACAACCAAAAAGATACTACTGAGACTGATGTCAAATAATTGACTACCCATGTTTTCTTCTAGGAGTTATATGGTTTCAGATCTTACATATAAGTCTTTAGTCATGTTTTAGTTTATTTCTATACAGTGTAAGGGTGTGGTCTAGTTTCTCTTTTTTTATGTGTTATCTGTCTGGTTTTCCCCACACCATTTGCATTATTTTTGTCCTTTCTCCATTGCATATTTTTGCCCCCTTTTCCATAGATGAATTGACCATATAAGTCAATTTATAAGGGTTTATTTCTGGCTCTATTCTGCTCCATTTATCTATTTGTCTGTTTTTGTGCCAGTACCATACTGTTTTAATTATTATTGCTTTGTAGTATAGTTTGAAATCAAGGATGTGATGCCTTCAACTTTGTTCTTTCTCAAGATTGTTTTGACTATTCATGGTCTTTTGTGATTCTATATAAATTTTAGGATTGTTTGTTCTAGAATGAAAATAAAGACTGGTATTTGGGTAGGGACTGCATTGAATCTGTAGATTGCTTTGGGTAGTATGGTCATTTTAAAGATATTAGTTCTTCTAGGTTATGAGCATGGTATTTCCTTCCATTTATTTGCGTCCCTTCAGTTTCTTTTCTCAATGTCTTACAGTTTTTAGAGTATAGGTCTTTCACCTCCTTGTTAAATTTATTTCTACGTATTTTATTATTTTTTTGATGCAGTCATAAATTGGATTGTTTTCATAATTTCTCCTTATCATTCTAAATGTAATGGATTTCTTTACATTAATTTTGTATTCTGCTGCTTTACTGAATTTATTTACTAATTCTATTAATTTCTTGGTGGATTCTTTAGGGTTATTTTAAAAATATGTGTTACCATGCCATCTGGAAATAGTGACAGTTTTACTTCTTCCCTTCCAATATGGATGCCTTTTTTTTCTTGTCTTATTACTGTGACTAGGTCTTCCAAAACTATATTGAATAATAGTGGTAAGAGTAGCTACTGTTGTCTTGTTCCTGTTCTTAAAGGAAAAGCTTTCAGCTTTTCGCCATTGAGTATGGTGTTACCTGTGAGTTTTTTTTTTGTGTACAACCTTTATCTTGTTTAGGTAAGTTTTTTCTATAACCATTTTATTTACAGTTTTTATCATAAATAGATGTTGAATTCTGTTAAATGATTTTCCTGCATCTATTGAAATGATCTTTTGATTTTAATCCTTGGTTTTGCTGATGTGATGAATCACATTAATTCCTTTGTGGATATTTGAATCATCTTTGTTACCTTGGTATAAATCTCACTTGATCATGTTGTATAATCCTATGAATGTATTGCTGAATTTAGTTTGCTAGTATTTTGTTGAGAATTTCTGCATCTGTGTTCATTAGAATATTGAGCTGTAATTTCCTCCTTTTTTGCAGTGTCTTTGTCTGGTTTTGGTATCAGGGTAATTCTTTGTAGAATGAGTTTGGAAGTGTTCCTTGTCTTCAATTTTTTGAAATAGTTTGAGAAGAATAGGTATTAATTCTTTAACTTTCTGGTAGAATTCAGCTGTTAAACTATGGAGTCCCCTACTTTTATTTTGGGGGAAGGTTTTTGATTACTGTTTCAGTTTCTTTGCAAGTAATCATCTGCTCAGATTCTCTTTTTTTTTTGATTTAGTCTTGGAAAGTTGTGTATTTCTAGAAATTTATCCATTTCTTCTAAATTGTTGAATTTGTTAACATAGAACTGTTCATAGTATTCTTTAATGATCTTTTGTATTTATATAGTATCGGTTGTAATATCTCCTCTTCATTTCCATTTTATCTATTTTGGCTTTTTTTCCTTGAAGGTCTTGCTAGAGGTTTGTCAAATTCATTTATCCTTTCAAAGAACCAACTCTTAGTTTTAGTTATCTTTTCTTTTACATTTTTTAGTCTCTATTTCATTTATTTTCACTCTGGTCTTTAATATTTTTTCTACTTACTTTGGGATTCTTTCTCTAGTTCTTTGGGTATAATGTTAGATTAATCATTTGCAATTTTTCTTGCTTCTTGAGGTAGAACTGTATAGTTACAAACTTTCTTATAACTACTTGTCTTGTAGCCCATAAATTTTGTTAAGTTGTGTTTTCATTTTCATTTGTCTCAAGGTAGTTTTTGGTTTCCTGTTTGATTTCCTCTTTGATCCATTTATTGTTTAGTAGCATGTTGTTCAATCTCCACGTATTTGTGTGTATATGTGTGTTTTTTCCAGTTTCTGCAGTTTTAGATTACTAGTTTCATGTATTTGTAGTCAGGAAATATTCTTGATATAATTTTAGCCTTTTTGAATTTTTTTTGTGTTTTGACTCAATATGTGGTGTATCCTGGAAAACAGTCTATGTGCACTTGAGAAAAATGTGTCATTTGCAGTTGGGGATGAAGTGTTCCATAAGTGTTTATTAAGTTGATCTGGCCTAAGGTGGCACTTAAGGCCATTATTTCCTTATTAATTTTCTTTCTAGATGATCTACCCGTTGAGTTAAGTGGGATATTGAAGTCCCCAACTATTATTGTATGATCGTTCCTTTCTGACTTTATGTCCATTAAAATTTGTTTTATATACTTGGGTGCTCCTGTATTGGATGCATTTATAGTTGTTATATACTTTTCTTGGATTGACCCCTTCATCACTTGATAATGTAAATTTTGGTCTCTTTTTATATTCTTTGTTTAAAAGTCTATTTTGTCTGATCTGAGTATCGCTGAGATTTGTTTGTTTCTATTTTCATGGAATATCTTTTTCTATCCCTTCACTTTCAGTCTAAGTGTGTCTTTTGATTAAAAGTCAGACCCTTGTAGGCAGCATGTAGATGGGCCTTGGTTTTTTTGTTTTGTTTGTTTGTTTGTTTGCCCATTGTGCCACCCTGTGTCTTTTGATTGGAGCATTTAGTCCATTTACATGAGTCATTATTGCCATTTTCTTCATTGTTTTTGGTTGTTTATTGTTCTCTGTTCCTTTCTTATTCTCTTGATCTATTTCTTTTTATTCACTGGTTTTCTTTAGTGTCTTGATTGAGTTCCTATTTTTATTTTTCTGTAGTTTTGGTAAATTTGGTTTGTGGTTACCATCAGGTTCATACATATCCATCTATATCTATAACAGTCTGTTTTAAGCTGGTGGTCAGATAATTTCCAATGCATTTATGAAGCATTATACTTTTATCCCCTCCACACTTCTTTTCATGTCATAGTTTATATCTCTTTGTTTTGTGTATCCCTGACTTTATTTTAGTTACAGTCAATTTTGCTGCTTTTGTCTTTTTAACCTTCATATTAGTTTTTAAGTGGTCGATTCATTGTGTTTACTATATATTTGAATTTAGAAGTGAGTTTTTTCTTTCCTGTATCTTTTTCTGGTTATGACCTTTTCTCTTCTGTGTAAAGAAGACCCTTAACATTTCTTGTGAATTGATTTAATGTGACAAACTCCTTTAGTTTTGCTTGTTGGGAAACTCACCTTTCCTTCAGTTTCTGAAGTGATAACCTTGCAGGGTGTAGTATTCTAGGTTGTAGGTTGCTTTCTTTCAGCACCTTAAATATTACCTGCCTGTTCCTTCTGGGTTGTAAATTTGCTGCTGAGTAATAAGCTGATAGCCTCATGGGGTTTCCCTTGTACATGACTTGTTTCCTTCTTACTGTTTTTAAGATTGTCTCTTTATCTTTAACTCTTGCCATATCATTTACAGTATGTCTTGGTGTGGGTCTCTTCGGGTTCATCTTGTTTGTACCTCTGTGCTTCCTGGACCTGGTTGTCATTTCCTTCCCCCAGATTCAGAAAGTCTTCAGCCATTATTTCTTCAAATATACTTTCTGCCAGATGGTTTTAGCAGGCTGCTTGTAGTTGGAGCAGGGATGTGTATGGCCTGGTATGCAACCTGGCCAGCAGGAGTGGGTTCTAGGTGGAACAGCCTGGTGTTTGAGTGCTTCCTTGTCCTTTGGATCCAGGTCGGGCTGCCATTGTGGGTTGGGCTGCTTGGTGTGAATGAGGCGTGTCTCCTTGCTTTAATTGTCTGCTACCTGAGCTGCCTCTGCACTGGGCCTCTCTGTGCTCCTTGCAGTGTCCTGCTAGCTTTGTGCTTTCTGTGGATGGGGCAGCCCTGTGTACCTCCGCACTGTGCCAGGTGGGCAGTCCCATGTGTACACACAAAAGCATCCCACTGTTTTCATACATTTTCTCTTTTTGTTTCAGTGTCTTTTTTTCTTTGGCTTATTTTCTAATTTCCTTGATGCTAGTAAGTCTATTGATAAGCACATTAAAGGCATTATTGTCTCCACTGTATTTTTCATTTGTAGCATTGTTTCTTTTTTACAGTTTTTTGGTTTGTGCTGAAATTCCCCATCTGTTTATGCATGTTGACTATCTTTTCAACTATTAATTAATTCTTAACATGTAATCATAGTCATTTTAAAATCTGTGCGTGATAGTTCCAACATCTGGTTTATCTGTTTCTGATTCTGATTCTGGTTTGTGATTCTGATTACATTGATTTTTCTGATTTGTTTATCTTATTTCTTTCTTTCTTTTTTTTTTTTTTGGATGAAAACTGAGTATCATATATAGGACAGTTTATAGTGTTCATGCCGGGTATGCATCTGCCTCTTATGCTGAGCCTCTACTGTTGGGAGTTCCATCATTCTACTCAGGAGTTAAGCTAGGTTTGTGTTTTCTTCTTTAGTTACTCTCACTGCTTTTACTTTATATACCTTTTCCTGTGGTAATCTGGGGGCTCGTTTGTCAGAATGTTTTACTAGTGTTCCTATTTTACCCTCGTCTTTAGGCTTTCCTTTGATCCTGCACATCAAAGGGGTTCTCTACACTGTGGCCCCTTCTGTGACAGTAGTCTGCTGTTATTTGTTATTGGATACTTGCAGGTCTGCTGTTTGGGGGACATGTGGTTGTTTTATGTTATTCTGGTTCAGACTTGGTTTCAGGCAGGTGCTGCCCAGGGTCTTGGAAGTCAGGCTTTCCCACTGATCCCACCCATTCCCAAGTGGTTGCAGAATATCTAAATATCAGGACTCAGGATGATCTCCTGCCCCTCTCACAAGAGTTTTGTTTTTTATTCTTTCTCAGCTTGAGTAGGCTCTCCCATACCCTGCAAATAAATGGCTTTGCTGTCCTTTTCAAGATGTAAAAGGCTTCGTTTCATAGAGGATGTAGGGATGAGATGGGCTTCGTGTCTTTTCTGCAGCAATTACTGCTTCCCTCCCTCGGCCCCCAGCAGCGAGGGACTTCCTCATGGCGAGGTTTGTGGAGAAGAGCCTGCAAATTACTGCCACCTCCCTTTGTGTCCGCAGCTCTGACAGTTTTATTCTCTTGCATTAGCTCACACTTGAACTTCAGCAATTTATTAAAAGTTTTAGCTGACTTCTTACCAGCTTATATGGTACCCAAGCAAGTTCTGGCATCCCTCCCATATCTCCTTCAAGGCTCCTGTCTTTAGATTTCAAGGCTAGTTGGTTGGCCTGAAACCTCAATTCTCATAGGTTCTAACAGCTACATCTAAGAGCCTGTCGATTGTCTGGCTTTCTGTTGTCATCAGTGTGGGAGCGACCCTTTCCAGCTTTTTACAGCTAAATGGAAGGTCTCGATGTCTCTTTAAAAGTTCCTATTCCTAATCAATGATTTTTCAATTTATATTTCCAAAAGATATTATGTGAACCGGGTACTATGCTAAAAAAGAAATAATACTCCTGAACTGACCGCTACCCCAGGAAACTATTTCATAGATAGAGCATCGTGCACAGGTGAAGTGTGCTTTTGATCACACCCCGGTAAGGAGGTGGGAAGGGAGGGTTAGTCAGGAAGAAAGTGATGCCGTTGTAAGGGAGGCCCAAAGCCATTCCATGGGAAAGCTCTGAAGGTGGAATGACTCTTAGGGATGTCCTCAACTGAGTCAAGGGACTTGGGCCTTTTGTCCCCCTTACTGCTAGCGTTTGAATGCAGATTGCTTTCGAAGAGGAGACTTCACTCTGGCTGAGACAAGTTCCTTCTGGGAGGGTTCACTGTGCGTGAACCATAACCCAGTGGTCCTCCTTTGAACTTTCTAGGGAGTGAAGATCTCTGTTCTAAAGGGGGTTTGCTGATCCACTGCAGTATCTACTACTCTGAAATCTCTTTTATAATATATCAACATAGTTATTTAGTAAGAAAAGTTTTATTACTTCAATTTTACATCACTTATGTAAAAGCACAATTAGCCTTACTCTTTATATTGCAAGGTTTGTTCTTTTGTCTCTGTTAAATAACATATTCTGGACTTTATATTTTTATTTCAGTATAGTTAATTTTTATGCTATTTTAGTTGACTAGCAACTATACATGAAGGAATTGTTCCCTTTCAGTTTTTTTTTTTTTCATTTTCTTTCTGCTTATAAGGCATGGATTTAACAATTTCCAAAACTGCACTCCAAAGAAGCTTATATAATTATGTAAAGACATTCCAGCATTACATTTCTTGAAGCTTGAAAATGTGTTCTTCAAATTTAGTTTACCACATAAAGGAGTGAACTTCTTGCATACAGAAGAATTCTAGTTGGGTTCAATTTTTTGGTGTCCTTGTAATTTTATCTACTTTCTTAATCAGTACATCATGCATTTGAAAATGCATATGATTGAGTTAAGGAAGAATGAGAAGAAGATGCCAGTTTTCAATTTAAAAGATCATGGGAAAATGAAATGTGCAAGAGTTTTTTTCAGCTTCATGTTTTGCTTAGCGACTGCAGCCCTAAAAAAAAGTTATAGTTTAAAGAAACTGTTTTCAGTAGCTTACAGTGTCACAGTTTCTGAGATCTAGGAAGTATTTTACTCATCAGCCATCTACTCTGTTTATATTTCATACTGGAAGATTAGTGAAATATAGACAAAATACTTAAACTCAGTGTTTGTCAATTACCAGTCATAATGTGTAGCTGATTAAGAATTTAACTTGGCAGTATGTAATATTTTGCTGTCATTAACACTCTCCTAATATTGCACCTAATTTTACTTAAGGAAATTGGCTCACTTAGCCTCTGCCTGCATTTTCTAATTTACGTAGGACTATTTGATTAATAAAATCTACTGTAGAATTTACTTGTGTAATAATTTCCTTTATATTTGGGCTATATCTTTTAAGTACATTGCTGAAGGGTACATAATTATTTTCATTCTTGATTTATTATTATACATATCCATTTTATATGTTTTAAGAAATGAATAAAGAAGTTTAAGAACTTTAATATACCAAATTAAAATATTAAATGTTTATTGTATTTTTGACCTTGTGCTTAGGACCTAGGAGAATACAAAAAATTAAAACCAAAAGTAAGTGAAAATTATAACTTTATAAATTGGCACAAACACAAGGTAGTTTATTAAACACAATGTAAGCAATGTCCTAAATAAAAGTAGCATTATGTTTTTCTAGAATTCTAAAACATATAACATTTGAAAATAATCAGTACTTTGTTGTGCAACATATTAATAAAGGGGATTTATTTAGAAACAAGAGACGCTTATTTTGCTGATTTTTTTTTTTTTTTTTTTTTTTTTTTTTTTTGGCTGATTCATATATTTGCGGTTACCTTGGCCTTGGATGTGTTTCCAGGTCAGTTACATTTGGTAAGATTTGATCATTTTCAGCCACGGGTTTTCCTAACCTTTTTTTTCCCATGAGGTAATTATATTTTCATTCAAATAAATTTATCACAGTTTATAAATCCCTGTAAACAAGATTTCCTAATTCAAGTAAAGACCAATACATGATTGTGGTTTTTAAAACTGTAATAGTAATCACTTACTGTTTTAAGTCATAGTATTTTAATTCAGGCTACAGAATTTCATTTAAAGCATTATTATTTTCTTTGAATGTTTTGTTTTCCTATAGTTGGTAATTTTGTTAGAGTAGTTGATAAATTTTCCAAGTTGCAACAGTAATTTTCTTCATGGAAATCAGTAATTCTCTTTCTTAAAAGAATTTGCACTTACTATACAGAAAAATAGCCAAAGTCAAGATAGCACCACAAGCATCATTCACGTGACCTGAAGGGAATAATAAAGAATAGAGTAGGAAGAGAGGGATGGATAGCCCGAGAGAATACATTTCAGCCTAGAGTTGAAAATTCTCTTTGTAGGACCCAAGAACATATGCAGATATTAAGACGTTACTAGAGTGTTAAGATTAGAAATGTCACTGAAGACTATGGAGGGCAGATTCTGCATCTAGTGCATGTCTATATTATCTCTGTGTAAAAAATGTCTGCGACTAAGTGTTTTTTGAATAAATTAAAAAAATAAACTTTCAAATAAATTGGAAAAGTTACTACTTAGCCTAGTCTTTTCTCTAAATTAATTAAAATATGCCAGTTTTTCTTACAAAATAGTTTTCTATGGAACCTTGTTTTCTTTTGGTAATTAATGTTATTTCTATTTTTAAAATAAAAATTATATTTTAAAAGAAGGGAATAAAACATTTATTTTTATAGAACACAAGGCCAAGGAGTTCTGCTTCATTAAAATGTTTTTTTTCTTAATTTTTTTTTTACATGTTAACGGATAAATTTTTCATATATGCCTTGCAGTTGGGAAAAGTTTCTCATTGTGTGTTTCTCTTAGATGAGAATTCAAATAACAATAGAAGCACAATGTTTTGTTTTTGTTTTTCTTTATAATAGGTGATTATTTGCCAGGTGATAGAGAAGGTATAAAGCTGAGATTCATGTTTATACCATTTCCTTTGAGAATTTAAATTATGTAAGATGAAGATCCCATACAATGTTTACTTTCCTTTAAAGTACATTGTGAGGAATCTTTAAATATTAACAACAAAATACCGTCCATTTTTTTCACTGTGAAAAGGTGATGCTAAAACTTCCATTTAGATTTTGTTGTTGTTCAATAGAGAAATCTGGCAGTATTATTTGATAATGATTTTTCTGTATTTAAAAGCTTCGACCTCTTGCTGGGTAAATTGTTACATTGTTTGGCCCCTAATAGAAAATTAAAATTATGGTTGCAGGATGTTATGTATAAGCATCATATAATATTCTATTAAATTTTATAAGAAAATAGTTGCAAAATATTTTATAGGGATTCATTCACTGAGAAATGTCTGTTTTTATCCATTACCCTTAAACCAAGGTAATTACTATATTAATATATAAGAATATATTATTACACACACATGTATTTAGTTGTTGAGTTTCCATCTGATATTTAACTTCAGGAACAGTTTTTGCAATGCCGAAGCCTCTAAATTACACAAAAATCTGTAAAATTTGGGAAAAAAGTCTTAAACTAGGGCTAAAATTGTTCCTGGCTTTAATGAGAAAGTTGTATATTATGATCCAATAATATAACTATGATGTCAACCTCCGTAAATCTAGAATTTTTCTGAAGCAATTTTACTCTCATAAATTAATCTTAAGTAAAAATAAGTATTCATGCTTCACTCAGAATTCAGCTGCAGAAAGGAAGAGCAATAATTATATCTAGATTCTTCTCCTCTTTGTAGGTTCACGCTTCCCATTCCTACGTAGCTTTACTTAGTAGTGAGAACGGTAGTAGGGCATGATCCTGGAGATTCAACTGAGTGAATGAAGTAGTGGAGCCCAAAAGGAAGTCATGTCTACATTCACGAAAAGCCAGAAATAACAAGTATTATTATCATTCTGTGATGTTAGATAGCCGTTCCTTTGCTAGCTGTTTCATTACCACATACTAGTAGCAAATACTCTCATCAAAAGTTATTCTCAGAGTGTGCTTTCTGGATCAGCAGTCTTAGGCCACCTGGGAGTTTGTTAGGAGTGCCGATTCTCGGTACCCCAGAGGCCTGCCTGATCAGAAACTCTGGGGTGGGGTTCCGGGAGCCCGTGTTCAAACAGGCCTTGCAGGTGGTTCTGATCCACACCGAAGCCTGAGAGCATTGGGAAGAACAGAGTAGGGAGGACATTGAAGACTTTATCTTGAACAAGTCTGGGAAGTATCACCCATGTCTTTGTTCCCTGCCTAAAGTTGTTCCTCCAGAATAGTCTCTTTAAGTGTTTGTGGAAGTGCCCAGATCTGAGGTCCCTCTTGAGTTCTCCTTTCTCTAAAGCTGTTGACCTGCGTAAGAGGAGACAAAGGCAGATAGCAAAGACAGCGTGCTAACGGTGAGGTTTGCGGATACAAAGGATTCAGGAGAGAAGGCATCCTAGATAACTTCCTCATCCCTAGTTAATAATTGAATTGCTTAAAAATGTAATAATTTAGTTTTAAATATTAGCAATGTACTGCAGATTATTCTATTATTACCTTTTGTCATCATGTTTTCCTCATATGTAACAAAAACATTACCTAGCATTGTGGCAGAACTTTTATGATTTTGAAGCATTGTTTAATTCTTTCTTGTACATGTCTTCTGTGTAGAATGGGCTGTCATCCAACATTATGTTATTAAACAGGTTTTTAAAAAATATATCAGTCACATTTTATTAGAGTAAATAAAAATGTATTTTATTCAGAGTAGCAGTCACAAGAGCTACCGTTATTGACCTGTCTCTATGTCCAGGCGTTTTTCTGTGCACTTTACAAGGCTGGGCTCACTTAATCCTCAAGGGGCAGGTACTATGATCATTTTCATTTTGCAGGCACGGGAAATCTAATGTCCCAAGGTCGCCTAGGCAGCATGTGATAGAGCCAGCGCTGCAGGCCAAACAGTCACACTCCAAAGCATGTTTTTTATTCTTCTGAGCAGAGTTATTTCTTTTCCTATGTTTTTTTCTCTTACACATACTATGCAGGGTGTTTTCAAGAATGTCAAACAGTTCTTATGTATGGCCATTTAACTTATAACTTAATAGTGAAGAATATAAATAATAATGCAGAGACTGGTAAATAAGACTAAGTGGGCTTATGAAAGGTAACTTGCCTACTCTGGCAAAGCAATTCAACTGTATCACACTGAATTCCAGTTATTCTCTTATTTATTTAGCTTTTCAGAGAATTTCCAGGGGACTCTTGAGATCAAGGGTTCATTCTTTATAATAGGCACAGTGATCCAGTGTTCAAAACCATTTTTCCTTGATGGATGGAAGGATAGACAAAGAAGACATTCAAGAATTTCTTTCTTGCAGCCCCTTATGAAGAGGGTCTCTGGCCCTTGCCGGTTCCAGAGCCCTGATTCCTTTCACCACGTAGTCGTTCTACTTTAGCTGCAGTCTTTTGAGTGGCCTTATGACTAATGTGAAACTGCACAGCGTGCCCCTTCTACATGAAGCTGTGATTCAGTGGGTTAGAATTGGACTTCTATGATTTTCAAAGACTTTAATTTAGAAGTAAAATTTATTTCACTTTTTATTTTGAATTATATTTACTAGTCTTTATGTCTTAATTTCAACAGCATCACTGCAAAACTTGAAAGAGCTTTAGAAAAAGTTGCTCCTCTTCTTCGTGAAATTTTTGTAGACTTTGCCCCATTCCTATCTCGTACACTTCTTGGCAGTCATGGACAAGAGCTATTGATAGAAGGTATGATTTCTCTCTATATTCTAATTATTTTAGTTTCCTGTAATGTGTCTGTTAATCATGGCATAATTTGTAATTCTGGAGAAATATTTATTGCCAAAAGAATACAAAGACGTTGTTCCACAGACTTTAAGATATTCATATATGCTTTCTCCTTATTCCTGTTTTAAAATAGCATGTTTACACAGTCAATGTTATTGCACAGCTAATAACACAGTGAAGAACTGGGACGAAGTGTGGGAATGAGAGGTTCTGGTTTGCATGATCCCAGTCTCTCGGGACTGCTGTATACCTGCCACAAGGACGGCGTGTTTACTAAGCAAAGGTCTCTAAACACTCCTTCTCACTCTAAGAGCCAGGCTTCGTTAAGCGACTTTTCTTATTCACGTAACGTGTGTGATATGAACATGCTTAACTGAGAAAATGCAAAGAAATACTTAACGGGGAGTTGACGAAGCTGTTGTCTTTTACTCAGCAGCAGCTTCAATGGAGTGAGGAGGCAAAGAAGGTAAATTAACTGTCATGAAGATTTCATTTATGCACCTGTAACAGGAGAGCAGCTTTCAAAAAAATGTTATTTGGAGCCTTATTTATTTTGTAAAACGTTTTGGTTTATACCTGTTAGCGAACGTCAGCAAGGGCAGTCAAACTCCAGATGCCGCTGTGGGTGAATGATGGCTTTGCTGCCACTCTTTGGGTTTAGCAGCCGCATGTGCACCTTTCTGCTTTTCACTTCCTGTTACTGGAGACGTTTTCCTGCGCCTGTTCCTTCACTGTCTCAACCGCTTTCACACAGTCTGTTCCTGCTCGGGGCACAGTAAGTGGTTCATAACTGGTCTGAGTTGAAGTCTTGCTCCACTGCTTCCTGAACTCTATGACCTTTGAGACTTACCTGACCGTTTCGTAGCTGAGTCCCTCTCTGTAAGATGCCGTCAGCGACAGTGCCTCTCTCACAGGGCTCCTGGGAGGGGTAAATTCCACAATGCAGATAAAGCTCTCAAAACAGTGACGCGTGGCAGGCTGTCCATTTTTTAAAAACAAAATATTGAGTTCTTGCTCTAGTTTAAGCACTTGGAATATATTAGTAAATAACGGATGAAGACCCCTGCCTTGTGGAGCCTTTATACTAGCAAAGAGAGACAATAAATAAGCATCAAACATAATAAATAATTACATTATATAGAACATTAGAAGCTAGTAAATGCTGTGTAAAAGGATAAGTACAACACAAGGGTTTGGGATTACGGAAATGACAAGTGAGACCGCAGTTTTAAAGAGGGTGACTGATTTTAAGTAGGCCAATGGTGAAAGGTACCTTTGAGCAAAGCCTTAAAAGAGACAAGCAGTACAGCTTACCAGAACAGTATTGCTCTAGCCAGAGAGAATATCAGTGCAGTGACTCTGTAGTGTGTGTAACTTTTACAATAAGAAGAATCAGTGATTATTACTGAAAAAAATAAATCTTAAATGTTTCCTCATTCCTTTAAAAGCCTTTTTTTATATATATATATAAATAAAAGCCTTTTATTTTTTATATAATATATGTATATATACACACACATATATATATACACACACACACATATATACACATATATATCCTTTACTAAAATGATTTGATAAAATTTGCAGAATAAATTCATACTAAAAAACATACTAAAATAAAACATACAAAAACATACTAAAATAAACAGAATAAATTTAGTAATGTAGCGATGCTAGTAATGGGTCCTGTACTGTTATTAAAACTGGGACACAAATTCAGCACCAGGCTTGAAGGATTTAAGTTTTAAGTCTCGCATTACTGGTTCCTAAGTGACGGTTTGCGATAATTTTAAAATGTAAGGAATTGCTGTCAAATAACTTTTTAGCTGCTCTGTATTGGTCAGTCAGGACCCACATATTAGCCCCCTTTCCCGAATTCGTATGGCCAGATATCTCCACTCTTTTTTCTTCCCAGCACTGTGAAAAGAAAGTAGAAGAAATTGCTGGGTAATTGAGAGCTGTTTTTCTTGGGCTCCCATAAGTTTACCTCAGATGTTCTGAATTCAGTCAAAAGAGCATTAGGAATATGCCTCTTGGATTTTTTAAAAAGTGATTATGCTGAAAATGAGACATTGGAACAAGTTACATATTGAAAGTTCACTTTTTGGTCGTCTGGCAGAATACAATTCTATAACTTTCCTGCAACCAAAGAATTTTAACATATCCCATATTTAAGACTGTGGAGATAATGTTCATATCTGTCTTTTTGTTGTTGTTAAAATGATTTTTCTTAATAAAATGATAGCAAATGGTAGATTTTAGGTTTTGAGTTTTGATTTTTAAATACCATTACTTGGCAAAATATAAAATTGCCAACTGTTAAGATATGGTCCCTCAAATTTCTGCCAGATTACATAATCCAAAAATCTAGAAACCTTTGCAGAACTACATTTGGTATCCTTTACAATTTAGTTATAATCTTCTTTTTCAGACTCATCTTCATGCTCTTGCTATAGAACACATTCCTTAAACCTGCAGATAGGTTATGCATGATCACATTTCCCTGTTTTTGTACAACTCTTCCTTCTGCAATGGATCGTTTTCCTTTTTTCTCTCTCCCAAATTATTCTTTCTTTTTGAGTCCTGCTTCAGGTTTCTTATGCCAAATTAATGCCTTCTCTTCCGTGGTCCTGTTGTCATTTTTATTCATGCAGTATTAATTAAAATATTTTTCACTTGTAGCTAGGATGTATCTTATTGTTTACATTAACATTGCCAACTTAGATTCTAGTACATAATATTCAGTATTTTTCCTTGTATTTGAATAGAACATTATTTTTGTTAGTGATCATTTTTGGTAGAGAAAGGTTTTTGAAATAGAGAGATAGGTAAAATTGTGTGTTGTGTGTGAGAATTCTCAGTATTGATTATTCACACCCACGAGCTGGCTGCTGTAGTCACCCGAGGTTAATTCTTGCTTTCCACCCCAGACTACAGAAATACGTGTCCTTTCACGTTCTCGTTCTTGAATGTATACTCTTCATCATACTTTCTTTTCCTCTCTCTTGCATTTCCCTTTTTATCTCTGATTTGATATATAATTCCCTTCCGCTGAGAAAAAAATGTTAAGCTGTTGTGAAGAACTCATTAGATTTACATGATAGAAATATCTTTACCCCAGCTATTGAATAGTTGTTTTAAAAAAAATAGTACTTGTGATGAGTAAATCTCATTGCTTTTGACATTATCATACATACGTATGACAGGAACAAAGGTGGATTTAGGTTACTGAAGGTATTTTAATGTCTTACAAAAAGAAAAGTGATCATAAAATATATTTGAATTGCATTTTTATGTGTTATTTTATTCTTAGTTTTTCTCAACCATGTATGTATTCATTTAAATTTTTTTCTTGTAATAATTAATCATTGATAGTTTATATTGTTATGTCCTTTAAAGACCAAAATAATGTTCTTTCAGTTTTTAAATTTCTCACTTTAATTAGGCAACCTGACTTAAATTTATTCTTGTATTTCAGGAATAGTCAGTGGAGTTCACATCTTTTAAGGCCACTCATTAACAGTTGCTGTTTTGCCATATCTTTTGGCGCATGTGCATTTCTCTTGGCAATAATTAAGGATTTTTGAAGACTAGTTATTTGGAACATACTGAATTTTCTCTATGGAATTTCAAGCTTTTAAATTTGTAAATCAATAAATACATAAAAATGAGAGTAGGTATGTCTGCAAGTATCAACCTCTGCCAGCCCGAGATGACAGAACAACCTTCGGTGCAAAATCGCTGTGTGTATTTGGCGTGTTGCAGCAATGGAGAGGGTGCTTTAGGGGACCTTGGAGCTTCTCTTACAGGAGTTGAGAGGCGCCTGTTTTAAAATTTGGATTTAAGTAAGTAGGGCCAGTTCCAGATGGGTTGCCAGCTGTGAGGAAGTGGGTTAGAGATTGATAATTTTTATCAAGGAGGCCTAAGAACTGCAGTGGGCCTAGAGTTATAATTAGTAATAAAGAAGCAGTAGTCACCAAGTTAATTAGAAGAGGAGATGCTTAGGGGTGTGTGAGTGTTCGTGTGTGACAGCAGTGTTCTTCACTCTGCCCGGTTTCACCATGGCACAGAGTGGCCCTGTGAATCACTGTTCGTGTTCTGTGAGCATTTTATGTTTGAGAAATCACAAGAACATTAAAGGTAACTTAATGGCCATGAGGTTACAGCAGAAAATCTTGTAAGCATCTAAGGGCAGAAAATGAAATATCGTTAGACTTTGGGCAGCCTGGAAATGGGCGAGGGGAGTCAGTAGCCAAGGCCACTCCCTTTGACTCTCAAGGCAACTTCATATTCTCCTATTTTTGTTTCTCTGTGTATCAGCTCATTTTTTTCCAGACTAATGTCATTTTCCTAGTTATTAAGCATGGTATTCCATTCGTGACTCTGAATGTGCCTTTAATATAAACATCTTTTATCATTTGACTGTAGTTACTACCTAGCAAAAGAAAATCTGAGTGGCTTAGCCTTGGGTTAGGTGTCTGCCCCTTTTATATTACTTAAGATTGATGTGGGTGGGAGGGGTGAGGTGAGTGTAACATGTAGGCTGCCCCTTGAAGAAGACACGTATGAGTTGAAACATATTAGAGAAGGGTGGTAGCAGTGTAAGAAGTGTCCCTAAGTTGTCTACTATACTTTTAGTGACATGAATATATATTTTATGACAATCATATGCTCAGTATCATTTCCAAGACAAGCATGTTTTTAGAGTATATAAATATTGCATGAAATTTCTACCTTCACCAAAAGAGAGCATCACTGAAATATTATTATAAAAGGAATAAACCTAGTGAAACTCTTATCACACTTGGATTATTTATAGTAATATGGCCATCTAGTTATAAAAACTTTTGTATGTTTATTTTAAATTTAAAAAATACCTTAAATGTAATTTCAGAAGTTATTTTAAAATTGCAATAATATGAAAAACTGTACATGACAAATTCTGGGTAGATCGCAGTGGGGACAGGGTAGAGATTTTAAATACCCCTGAATTCCTCCATTAAAAACAGACAGAACAATAAGTGAAATAATAACTACAATAACAAGAAATAGATACCTACAATAAAAGTAGGTGACAGTGTCCCATTGAACCCCAAAACGTGATCCAGTTACAGGATTAAGATATACGCAGTATCAGCAGATGCGTGGAAGAAATGGTGGGACACAGGAGAGCATGTGAGTATTCTGGTCTATAATTACAACCTGGTAAACCTAGAAGGCTGAGACAAGGAAGTTTTTACACACTATAAGAGCAGATGAGTCCGAGTGTTCCACAGTAAGGTTGTCAGAGGCTAGAGCCATCCAGGCCCATGAAAAATTAAACCAAAGTTCCCTTCCAGGACGAAGTCCCATGCTGGGGTGAGACTACTTTGAATGCAATCCAAACTGAGCAACAAAAGGGCAAGAGACACAAAATGAAAGTCCAAATAAAACTGAGGAAGACAGAACTAATAGATCTCAGAAAGTAGCCGGTCATATTTTTCAAAATTACACGAAAACAAACAAAAGACATCTCTAGAACCTGAAGAAAGAAAAAAAAATCTAAAAGTTATCTAAAAGTACAGATAAACAGATTGAGCAAAACTAATAACCAGCAATAAAAAGATCTTAATCCCATATTTGCAATAAGAAAAATCAGAATGAGTAGAAAAACACCTCCCAGACCATTAAAGAATGCTAGAAAAAGGTGAAAGGTCTTTAAATTAGCTAAGTGACATTAGAAAATGATACAGAATGTTAAAGAACAATTTAAATAAGAATTTAGACAATCTCACAAATACACTAGTAAAATTAGGAAAGAATTGGAAGTAAAGGGAAAAATAATTTTAGAAATGAAAGATAAATTAGAAGAAATAAAATAAACTTTATAGTTAAGGCATAAGAGAAATATAAGATAAAAAGAAATTCTAAATATCAAAAAAATAATGACTAAAGGTCTAGAAAAGATGAGGGACAAATTTAGAATTCCAACATACACATGAATTTCCAGAGAAAAGCAAAGAACAGAAAATAATGGGATCAGTTATTTCAGAGAAACTCTAGAATTAAAAGATTTTGAAAATTCTACTTAAAACATACACTGAATATCTGAGAAAGTATGTCAGATACTAACATCGAGATGTATTCTAGCAAATAAATGGACTTTTATAAATAAAAAACATTTCATGCATCTAGATAAAAATTCAATTATCTTATTAATAGAAATATATGGCATTCATACTTTTTGAGAGACTATTTTTTAGCACAAAAATGGAGTAGGAAGGATGATAATTATGCTCAATCGGCTTTCATTGTAGTAGACGAATGATAAACTGTTAACACGTGAGAATTCAGTGACTATTGCTCCCATGCACGTCTCCTGTGGAATTTGCTACACGGCAAGCATCAGGCAACTGAACTTACTGGAAAGATATAAACATACGGACCCATGTTGACCATCGATATGGATACATTTGGAAAACTAACTAAATGGTGGTTATATGGGAGAGAGTGTAGAATAGAATGACTGTATTTTTTGAAAACCGAAAAAAGTAGGGGGACAGTAATTCTGTTTCTAATGGCATCATTGGTATTTATATGAAAGTGTTCCATGTTGGATAAAACGAATTAGTATTTATTGACATTCTAATTATTTTATTCTATGCTTGAAAATCAGGATTCTTATTTAATAAAGGAATGCAGATGTAAAATAGAAGAGTTTATGTGAAAGCATTTACTTCTGAATTTGAATTGGACGTTACAAATGCTAAATTATCACATGCTTGCACATACGTGTACTACCCCCGCGCGCACACACACACATACTCACTTATGTACTACACCCTGTCTCCTGCTTGGCCGAGACTCAATGACCAAGTCAGTAGCAGTGAGCACGCCTAAAGTCCAGATTATAAGTCTTAAAATATCATTTGACATTCTGAAAGAAACCAGAGCTTCTTGGAGGAATGGGTGATCTCAAGGCCAGGGAGGGAAATGTTCATTATTCGCCGCAACATTTAGTGATACCAAAAACCAAGGAAGATCTCAAGGACTGTTACAAGGGCTCAGGAACTTGAAGACACTCTTACTGGCCAAAAATGGAGAATTTTGAGCATCAGTAAGTACAATTACTGCAGTGCATTAACATCTGTATATGTTGGATTCTGTGAGTTATAAGAATGACTTTTAAATGATTTGTGGAATTTGTAGGCTGTTAGGGAACCAACACATTATTTTGAAAACTGATAATTAAAGGGAAAGACGTATCCTGTTATTTGTAAATTATGTCATTTGTGTTATCAAATCATTAATGAGGGAAGCTTTATCTTTATATGAATATATGTGATAAATGATGGAATATTTGTGTTAGATTATTACCAGTTGGCATCCCCTCAGGAATTAATAGATCTTAGCATCAATTGCTGCTAACATCACAGAAAGAGAGACAACTAGACAACCAGATGGGTAAAATACCATCACTCATCAAGCCTGACTGACTGAAAAAATGATCGAATGAATGAATGAATTCAAATAAAGCTGAATAAAGCTCTTATACCTAGCATTTTAAACTCTGCCATGGGATTTTTATCATCAAAATTAACATTGGTGGAAATTCTATGGTACAAACTGACGTGGTTTCTTCAGAATAAACAGGAAAAAAAGGATAGGTGGAAAACCGTAAATGGACAGAGCTTTAAAAGATATGTCAAAAAATTGGTAAAATTAAGTTGTTTATACATTTAAATATCAATTAGATGATAAACTTCCAAAAAAAACCAGTGATTATCATAAAAGTTGAATGATGGTATGTTACAAGAATAGAGAAGGTTTTAATTAGGACAGGACATGTGGAGGGCTCCTGGGCTACTTTGCAAAAGTCCATTTGTTAGGCTATGCTGTGGTTACAGGATGTTCGCTTTAAAAAAGTTTATTAACCTATGTTTTATGCATTTTACTTATTTGTGTTATATTTTTAAGCAGTATCTTTAATGTCCTCTATGGAGAGAGTTATAAAAAAGTAATGACATTAAAGACATAAGTAATGGCAAACTATATCATATTAATGGTAAGAAGACAATATCACAAAGAAGTAATATATATCCATAATAATCCATCAGTTTCAATAAAAATTTTACTTAAAAAATCTTAAATTATATTCATAGAATTTGATGTGCTTTCTCTTAAATTTCTATAGTTTAACGAATGGTTGAAAATAACCAGGATAATTTTAAAGATAAAGAAGCTATTGTAATTTAAAGAATGTGGCAGTGGCCCATAGATCATGGTGTCAGAATAAATATCCAGAACTAGGTCCTGTCCATACAGTTACATTGTAATGTGGAACTGTCTTTGCAGAAAGGGATGAGTAACTCAATATGCAGCTAGAGTAATTAGATAGCCTTTGTTAATTAAAAAAGAAAGACATTGAATCCCTTTCTCACTGAATACACAAAAGTCACCACTGAAATGGTTGATAACGAAAAACTTCAAATGTTATAGACAAGAAAACATAGAAAAAACCTGTATTGCCAAAGGCAGGAAATATTTATTTAATTAGGTGCTGATAGCATAAAATGTAGAAATTGAAGATTTTAACCCTATCAAAATGATTTGGGTTTATCAAAAAACACCATTAAAAAGTTGAAAGGTGTAGAGTGACATGAGGAAGATGGTGAACTAGCAAGTGTCAGATCCTCATTCCCCACAGAAACACTAAATAAACAATAATATGTAGACTAGAATAGCTGTGTTAAAGCTCGAAGAACCATTTAAGAAGCTGCAGCAACCAGAAAAATGCTCAAAATAGTTGGAAGTGTCATGATATTTTGCCTTTGTCCTGTCTCCTCCCTAATGCAGTATGACCTACACAGTCAGATGGAAGTTACCCAATTCCCAGCTACTCCCTTGGTAAGGAAGGAAAGAGTGGGAATTCCCTTCTGACATTCAAGATTATCTGGTGACTTAACGAGGGACTGATTTCTGTCTCACGTGCTTTTGAGCACTGATGGGAATGCAGGCAGGGTTTGGATAGTAGGTTAAAGGCTGCTGAAAGTGGTGGCGAGCATCACGGCACGTTAGAGGTGCAGGAGGTCTGCAGACGATGGTGCAGTTGTGGACAAGACGTTATACAAACAGGATATAATGAAAATGAAGGGCTTCTGGGAAGCAGCAGATAGAGACCCTTAGGGAAATTGAGACATTTAAAAGAAGTGACATATACAGGGGACACGAATAAAAGCACATAAACAGGCCCAGGGAGTGCTCATTTCCCAAAAAGATTTGAGAAGACCCTGAGCCTTTAAGCCAGGCGAGTGAGCGAAGGTCTTCCCCTACCTGAAAGAAGTTCATAAAGACCAACAGAAGGGATTTTTTTCAGATGCCCAAATACCAGCAAAAATTACAGAAGTCATACAAAGAACCGGGAAATCTGGTTTATTTAAAGAAACAAAATAAGTGTCCACCAAGTGACCCTAAGAAATGCAGGCCTCTGTTTTATTTGATGAATTTTTTTTAAAAAATGTGTCTTGACTATGCTTGCTGAGCAAAAGGAAAACACCGGCTGACAAATAAATTCAGAAAAATATTTTTGAATACAAGGAGAATATCAGCAAAGAGACATTCTTAAAAAGAACCAAACAAATTCTGGAGCTGAAAAATACAGTAGATCAATTGAAAAATTACTAGAAGGGTTCAAGAACCAACTTGACCAGTCAGTGAATTTAAAGACAGGTTGTTTTGAATTAATAAGTTAAGAGGAGAAAAAATACGGGGGGAAGAAAAGTGAACAGAGCCTAAGGAGCTCATGGTACTTCATTAGCTTTATGGGAGCCCCAGAAAGAGAAGAAAGAAAGAGCAGAGAGCATATATGAAGAAATAATGGCTGAAAACTTCTCAAATTTGAATAAAAAGAGACACAATATTTCAAGATGTTAAAACACCAGGTAGGATAAATCCAAACAGACACATACTAAGATACATTATAATCCAACTGTGGAAAGTCAGACATAGAGAAAGGATCTTGGAGGAAGGAAGAAAAAAGGATTTGTCACATAAAAGCGAACGTCTGTAAAATTGTCAGTGGATTTTTCAACAGAAAGCCTGCCTGCCTTAAGCAGTGGGATGATATATTTGAAGAAAATGAAACTGTCAACCAAGAATACTATATCCAGAACGACTGTTATTCAGAAATGGAGAAGAAATTAAGAATTTCCAAGATAAATAAAATCTGAAGGAATTCATTATTACTAGACCTAGGCTAGAAGAATTGGTGAAGAAAGTCATTCCGGTGGAAACAAAAGGATTCTAGACAGTATCTTGAAGATATGAGAAAATATAAAGTTTTCCAGTTAAAGGTATATATGTGGAAAAAAGCCGTATTATCATAACTCCACTTTCAATTCTTTTATAGGACTTAAAAGACAAAAGCATAAAATTAACCATAAATTTATGCTAATTGGTACACAATATATAGAGATGTAATTAGCAACAATAGTAATGTAAATCATGGAGAATGGCAGAGATGTGAAAGAGAGTTTTTGTATGCAGTTGGATTTGTTCAGTTTAAAATAGATCATTATAACTTTAAGATGTTTTATATAATATGCATAAAACTACAAAATATCTGTAGCATTTGCCCAAAAGAAAATAAGGCAACTAAATTATATCACTTTTTATAAACATCAAATACAAAAAGAAGGCACTAAGGGAGGAAATGAGGGACAGAATGTTATAAGGCATACAAAAAGACAATCCATAAAGTGGCAAGTTCTTCCCTATCAGTAATTACTAAAAATGTTAAATGTATTACATTATTAAATGCTCCAATGAAATGGCATAGATAGATTGGCTGAACGGATTGCCCGAAAACAAAACAAAACCCCAGAATCTGACTATATGCTATTTATAGAAGACTCACTTTAAATCTAAGCACATTCATAGATAGAAAATGAAAGAATGGGGGGTGTGGGGGAGAGAGGAGGGAGTTCAAGCAAATAGTAATGAAAAGAGCAAAAAGGGTGGCTATACTAACATAAGACAAAACAGGCTTCAAATAAAGAACTGTTGTAAGAGACAAAGAGGACAATATATATGGGTAAAAGGGTCAGTTCACTAGGAGAATTTAACAATTATAAATTTATATGCATCAGACATCAGAGTTCCTAAATATACAGAACAGACATCAACAAAATTGAAGGGAGAGAGAAATGGTCTTCAAATAGTAGAAGCTTTGCTGCACATTCAATAATGGATAGAACAACCAGACAGAAGGCCAGTAAGGAAATAGAAACTTGAACAACACTGTACATCAGTCGTACCTAACAAACATTACAGAATGTTCCACCCAACACAGAATAGATATTTTTCACAAGAGCACATAGAGCATTTTTCAGGATAGGCTAGATTAGACCACAAAGCAAAGATAAGTAAAGAGAGATGTGAAAAAGAATCGAGGAACTTAGCAAAACCAAGAGTTGGTTTGTAAAGATCAACAAAATTGACCAGTCTATAGCTAGATTAACCAAGAACAAAATAGAGGCAATTCAAATGACTAAAATTTAAATATTACAGACATATAAGAGAACGCTATGAACAACTGTATGCCAAAGAATTCTGTAACCTAAATGAAATGGATAAATTCCTAGAAACATGTGACTTATTCATACTAAATTATGAAGTCATAGAAAATCCAAATAAACATGAGTAAAGAGACTGAATCAGTAATCAAATATCTTCCATCAATAAAAGCCTGAGACCAGGTGGCTTCACTAATGCATTTTCTCAAATGTTTAATAATTAACACCAGTCCTCCTCAAGCTCTTCTCTAAAAAATTAGAAATGAACACTTCTGAACTCCTTATGTGAGGCCACCATTTCTCTGATACCAAAACCAGACAAAGACAACAAAAGAAAATACAGAACAAGATTTTTATGAACGTTGATGCAAAAACTCTTAACAAAATTTTAGCAAACCAAATTTAGCATCATATTAAAAGGATTATACTCATGACCAAGAGGGATTTTTTTTTCCTGGAATGCAAAGATTGTTCAGCATGTGAAATTTATCAATATAAGATACCATATTAATAATGAAGAAAAAACGTGATCATCCTAATCTATTCAGAAAAAGCATTTGACAATATTCAATGCTCTTTTGTGATAAAATACTTAACAAACTAGGAACAGAAAGAAAACACCTTGATGTAATAAAGGGTATATATAAAAAACCCACAGCTACATCACAATGGTGATAGAAAACGTTTTCTCTAAAATCATGAGCAGGAAAAGATAAAACGCCACTTCTGTTCAACATAGTACTGGAATTCTTGGAGAAATTGTTTAAGGAAAAGAAATAAAAGCTCTTCAAATTGTAAAGGAAAGAGTAAAATCTATGTTTGCATATGACATGATCTTATATAGAAAATCCTAAATATTCTACTAAATACCTGTAAGAACTGTTCAATGTAACCAGCAGTGTTGTAGAATACAGAATTATCACCCCCCAAATCGGTTACATTTCTATAAACTAAAATGAAAAAAAAACCCAAAAAACAAAAAGGAAACTAAGAAAACAATTGTATTTACAATAGCATCAAAAGAAAAATGAATAAAATATTTAGGAATAAAACAGAACAAAGAAGGTAAAGTCTTATACACTGAAAACTACAAAACATCAATGAAAGAAAACACAAATAATTGTAAAGACATTCCATAGTCATTGATTGGAAGACTTAATCTTGTTAAAATGTGAATACTGTCCAAAGCAATCTACAGATTTATTGCAAACCCTGTCAAAATCTCAGTGAATTTATTGCAAAGATAATAGCAAAAATCCATACTAAAATTGTATGGAATCTCAAGGGACCCCAATTAGCCAAAATAATATTGAGAAAAAAGAACAAAGTTGGAGGTTTCATACTTTCTGATTTCAAAACATACTATAAAGCTACAGTAATCATAATAGTATGGTGCTAAAACAAACATAGACATACAGACTAATAGAATAGAATCTCTAGCCCAGAAATAAACTCTAATATATATGGTCAAATGGTTTTTGACATGGGCACCAAAACTATTCAATGGGTTAAAGGATAGTCTTGTCATTATATCATGTTGCAAACACTAGATTTCCACATGCAAAAGAATGAGGTTGAACATTTAACCTTATACCATATGCAAAAATTAGTTTCAAATGTGTCAGAGACAGAAATGTAAGAACTAAAAGTATAAAACTCTAGAAGGAAACTAAAGGAAAAACTCCGTGACACTGGATTCAGTAATGATTTCTTGGATCTGATACCAAAAGCAGTCAACAAAAATAAAGAGATAAACTGGATTTTATCAAATTAAAAAACTTTTCTGCACCAAAGAACACAACATAGTGAAAAGGCAGCCTAAAGGAAAGGAGAAGATATTCGTAAACCACCTATGTGTTGAATTAATATTGAGAATATATGAAGAACTGTCACAGTTCAACAAGAGAAACACACTAACTCAATTTTAAAATGAGCACAGGACATTACCTCGCACCCATTAAAATGGCAGCTGTCAAAACACCAGAAATAACATTGTTAGTGAGGATGTGGAGAAATTGGAAACCTTGCTCACTATTGATGGGAATGCCTAATGGTGTAGCCAATGTAGAAAATAGTCTTGTGGTCGTCACAAAATTAAAAATAGAATTATCACATCAATTAGCAGTTTTCACTTCTGAGTATATATCTAAAAGAAAGCAAGATCTAAAAACTATTTGTACACTCACGTGCATTGTAGCATTATTCAAAATAGATGAATGGAATATTAATCAGTCTTAAAAAGGAAGAAAATTCAGACATGCTACAACCTTTGAGGGCATTATGCTAAGTGAAATAAGGAAGTTCCAAAAATATTGTATGATTTCTCTTATTTGAGGAATGTAGAATAGTCAGACTTAATGGAAAAAGTAGAATGGAAGTTGCATGGGTCTGGCAGGGAGAAATGGAGAGTCGTTTAGTGGGCATAGAGTTTTAGTTTTTCAAGCTGGTGATTGTTTGCACAACATTTTGAACGTACTTAACGTTTGAAAATGGCTAAGATGATAATTTTTGTGTTACGTGTTTTACCACTATTTTAATAAAAGTAAAAAGTCACCCACCCATGGAAAGATGTATTTCTAACACCAGTAATTGACGCAGGTTACACAAAAACTACCTATCAATAAGAAAAACATAGTTTCATAGAACACTGAGTAAAAGACAAAACCATTGATTTGCAGATGAGGAAAATGCAGGTGGTTCAAAAACATAAAAAAAAAAGTTCAACCGCATTTTTAATTAGGTAAATAGTACAGAATGTGTACTTGTATCCAGTTGGTACAAAATGTATATTTAAAACTCATCCAATTGATACAAAATGTGTACTTAAACTCTGTGTAGTAAGAAGGGTGTCGAATCTCCTGGTAGGTGTGTAAATTGATCTAGACACTTTGACATAGAATTCTGAGCTGTCTTACAAAGTTGAATTTATAAAGGTACATTGATTCAGCAATTTCATTCTTATGTATACACCATGAAGTAATTTTTGCATATGTACGCAGCAGATGTAGGTAGGAAATGTTTATAGCAATAGTGTTTTTGCCAAGGACAAACTGGAAGCAACACAGATGCACAGTAACAGAGGAGTGTTCAAAAAATGGTGCAGTTATACCGTGTAGTTCTGTGCAGTAGTGAAATCCAGTTTAACAAAAATGGTATTGACCAGAAAAGCTTAACATGGACAAGAATACTGTATCTTCTTTAGAGATTTCATTCATATGTGATAAAATTATGAAATATGAATAGAAATGATTAATTTATAGTAGTTGTTTCTAGGAGAATGGGATCAGGGAGATATACACAAGTGTTTTGAGTCTACAGTTTTTATTTCTTAAACTGGGTGTTGGTTATCATTACATTGTGGTCCATACCATGAGCCAAAAACTATGGCCTGGAAATCAATATGGCACCAACCTAGTTTTATAAGTAAAACTTTATTGGAACCCAGATAAGCCATATTTTTATATCATCTAAACTGCTTTTGTGCTGCAATGGTAGAGTAAATCAATTGCAACAGAGATCATGTAGCCCACAAAGCCTAAGATATTTACTGACTCGTAGGGAAAAATTGCTGACCTTCCATCTACATCTCTGTGCCATTTGGTAAATCAGAAGTATTAAGAAAAAAGGAATAAAGTGGTATATATATTAGGATTTTCAGTTAACATGTTAACACTTCTGATGAAGTTAGAAAGGCTATTTTTGTGAATAGAATTGATTGATTCTTGGTTATTTAGTTTTTGACATGGTACTGAAAATTAGGCAGATCATATACATTTTCTGTAACCAAGTCCTTATCTAAATTTCTGATCAGTTAAATATAATGAAGTAACATGATCTCATTTCTCCCATCTCTTTGAGTAAATGTTGAAAATAGTGTACATAAGAACTTTACCCTTAGGCAAAAGCATTTGGTTGGTGTTCCAGTTTTATCCAGAACCTTTAGGGATAACATTTTAATTATAAAACTCTTAAGCAATTAAAATTATTTTGTAAATCCTTCAAAAATATTTAACTATATTTATTTCTGTACCTTTTATTCCTTACTTTTGATATCATTGTTAATATAAATAATAGGTTATTTTTTTCTGTTCTTAAAATCGTAACTGAAAAATTATTTTTCTGAGATTAAAGAAATGACAATTTAATTAACTATCTTTATATTATATGTTGCTCATAATCATTGAAATACTACTTCCAATTTAAATTTTATTATTTAAAAATTTTTAAATCTTCAAAACTGGTGTGGCGAGTATGTCTTTTTCCTGAAAAAAAAAGATGGTTTTGTAATGCTGCATCTAGAATTTTAAATCGATAAGAATAAATATATGAAGTAGATTCTATAAGTCAAATGCTTGTTAAATATTCCTGATGTAAAAATATGATTTTGACAGTAACATTTCTGAATTTTCAATTTTAGTTTTGCTACTTCTGCCAATATTTTTTAATCTATTTAAAATATTTACATGTCATTAATTTCTGTACCACTTCCGAGAGATGACATGGTTCAGGAGTCACACAACTTTTAAATTTACATTAAAATATCATTTTAAGAGTAGCAATAGACATGACAACTATAGTTATGTTTAGTGACTGAGACATCTTTAAAAAAAATATCATTATGTGAGTTAACAATATAATACCAATTACCTTATGCAAGAAGTTAGGTAGACTGTATTCATAAGAAACTCTGTTCTCTCTTAAAATGGAATTATGAGGAACTCTTACAGATTTTTATATTTAATGTTTCTATTTCTAATGAATTTTGCTTGCAATGCAAAATTTCATTTTAAGGAATTCAGCGTTTCTCTTTGTTCTCTAGATGTATCTAGACCAAGGGTTTGCACACTTTTTCTTTAAAGGTCTGCATTGTAAATCAACAAACAGCCCCTGTTATATATTCTTTGTTTTTGTTTTCGTTTTTACATTTTAACAATATAAATTCTGTTCTTAGCTTACTGACCAACAAAATGAAGGTGCAGACTGGATTTGGCTGTAGTTTGCCAACTCCAGTCTAGAGTAACAGGTAATAGCATCATTAAAAGAAAAATTAAATTTAAATACTGTTAGTAGTAGTAGTCTTTATTTTCATTTAGTTGGCTGAGATTATTATACTATATAATGATGTAGCTTGGAAGTCTCATAGTATCAGTAGTTCCTTTCTGTACTAAGCTCTCAAAGGTCTTTCCTTATAAATGGTTATAGGAAGCTATTTTTCTCTCTTTAATTTATTACATGGTATCCTATATATCTGTTCTCCTTAAATACTTTATTTGAAAAGATATTTCTAAAGAAAATGGTTAATAATGGAAATGGGTTTACAAAAAATTAAATTAATTATTAATGTATTCATTTCTAATTTTTAATAAACTTGTATTCAACAGAGTAATTTAAAAAAATAAAAATAAATAAAAAGATGTTTCATTTCTTTTAGCTGAGAACCAAGCTCAACTGGCATAATTTAGCAGCCAACACAACTCAATGCTGTGTTGTTTAATACTGAGATTAAGATAGGCTGCAGAAAGCATTTTTCTTCCTATTTTTGATTATTACTTTTGATAAATTTTGTTAACTGACCCTTATAGGTACCATTGTCTATTCTTTGCATAATTCTGCCTAAGCACCGGTGTGTATTCTTAGTTATGAGGGTTGTTTCTAGTGATGTCATATTAAGAAAATGACCATTAACATTTTAAGAAAATTTCACAGTTATGCACCATTAATGTTTTGTGTAAGATCCCAAGCTTTTCCAAAGAATATATCCAGTTTTACATTAGGAAAAAAATACTTAATATATCGTGCTGAATCTCAAAAATTTAGGCATTTATATCAACCATTTTTACTCAAGTTAAATATTCTACGTGTAATTTAAAAATTTGTATCGTTTTAAATTATTCTTTAAAGTTATTTGTTGGTATATGAACAGATGATGACTTGAATTATTACAAATAAAATAGCTAATTAATGTATCAAGTAATCACATTACAATTTTCAAGTAGCTGCTGAAGGCTTTTAGGTTCCTAAGTTATTTGGGTTGTTGGAATGTCAAGAGATCACAGTATAACATTAACTAAAGAAATAATTCTATAGTACTATTTGGACAATGGACTGTGAGCAGAAAAAATGGTCAAAAAATGATAAACCTTACTGCTTGAGTGCATTTTATAGACATTGTGAGTGAGAAATGCTCATCTCAAAGGCTTGTATATTTTGTTTCCATTTCTTTGGGCATTCTCAAAAAGACAAAGCTAGTAATGGAAAACAGATCAGCGGTGGCCAGGGGTTATGTAGGGAGAGTGTCACTGCAAGTAGTTGCAGAGTGTCACTGCAAAGTAGTAGAACAGGTGATTTCTTGGGGTAATGGAACTATTCTGTGTTCTGATTGCTATGGCGATACATGAATCAATAGATGTGCTAACTCATATAACTTTACATGCAAGGTAAAAAAGTCAATTTTAATGCATGCTAATTTAAAATTTAAATTAAGTTTTAAAGAGCTATCAGAGGAAAAAACACATTATTTACAAAAATAAAAACGATCACCAAATTTTAGTCAAAATTATGCAGACCAGAAATAATGGAACATAGAGAACACTTCCAACCTGGAATTCATAGTCCAATGAAAATATTCTTCCCAAATGAAGGGGAAATAAAGACTTTTTCAGACAGAAAAAGATGGTGAAGTTGATTGCCGCACATCTGTACTATAAGAACTGTCCAAAGAAATTTTTCGAGCAGAGGGTTAATGATACCAGATGGAAACTTAGATATACATAAAGGAGTGTGCAAGAGATTTGTGGACATATATGAATGTTTATTTGATGCAGAGAAAAACATCAGAACCCATTTAAGATAAAACCTTCAAGAAAAATAGGTCCTGAATAGGATAGACTTAACCTAAAATTTATATCTAAGAAAAACCAACAACTAATGTCATACATAATAGTGAAAGACTAAATGAGATTGGGAGAAGGAAAGCATTTTTCTCTCATGACTGTAAGTCAACATTTTACTGGAGGATCTAAGTAGTCAGTAAGGCTAGAAATAAAAAAGATGTATGCGTTGGTGATGAGGAAGTAGAACTTTAATTGCAGATGAAATTGTCATTTATATAGACAATTCTAAGGATTTTGTACATTGCTGATTAGATTGTAAAATGGCACAACTTCAGAAAACAATTAGGCAGTGTTTTATAGTTAAACAATTAAAATTTGACCCAGCAATTCCTCCGTAGTTATTATTCAAAAGAGATAAAAATTTATCCAAATAAAGTCATAAAATTTTGTTGCAATGTTAATAATGACCACAAACTAGATGTTCATCAAAAAATGAATAAGCAAATGCTGTATATCCATATAATGATTATTCAGCAATACAAAATAAAAATATGAAAAGAACTGCTGATATTTGTAGCAAATGCATGAATTTCAGAACTGTTCTCCAAGAGAAACCTAGCTCAAATGAGTTCATATTGTATGAGTTCATTTTTATGAAACCTTAGAATAGGACAGATTTTTTTAGTAGCATAGAATGCAGGGCAGTGGTTGCTGGGGCTTGGGTATAGAGAGAATTGACTGGAAATAGGCACAAGAGAACTTTTTTTTGGGGGGGCGGCAGATGGTATTGGTGGCCACATGGATATATAAATATTTGCTCCCTCAAAGAAGTGTACATTCAAAATAGTCACATTCTATTTTATGTAAACTATCCTTCAATAAATTTTATTAAAATAGAAAATAACTTATTGACTATGGTAGGTACAAATTTATTTTTAATGCATGACAGTGGTAAATATTATACAGAAGTCAAAAAAAGAAGACTAAAAACAGACTATTTGATTTTATAAGTATCCTATGGTTACTTTGAAGATATATCAGAAAAGTAGTAGAAAAATACAAGATTGTATTATGTGAAAGTGTTTGGGAAAGAAACTGATTATACATAGAGCACTCATTGGAGAAATTTGACAATGAAACAGAAGAGGAAAAGTAATAGAGGTTCAAGGGTCTGCTGATGACTTTTTTCATGAAAGAGAAATCTATGCCTATTGGGAATCAGAGGAAAAAGACATTGGAGATGAAAAATGAAGGTGCTTGATAAGGATAAGAGAAATGATGTAGACAGGACATCATGAGTCAAGAGGAGCTCAGACCAAATAGAGAAGTTCACTTTGAAGGGGAGCAGAGACACTTCTAAACTTGGAAGGATTCTTTATATGATGAGATTAGACATGAGGTGAGAGAAATGTAAATGGAATTTTCCACATCGGTTAAACTTCCTCGATTTACCTTCAGGGGTGTTCTAATGCAGTTCTAGTTATTCCGTGCTAAAAGGCATTAGCTCTTTTTGAATTGACTTAATATGCTTGGCGCCTTGTCCAAATTACTTTTTCTTCATAAGTAAGTAGAGATTAAGTTGTCCAAAAAATAACACAAATGTTTATTATATGTAGATTTTAACAAGAATTTTTCCATAATAGGTCAATTCTGTCATGCAAACAATCCTCTAAAAGCAGAAGTCATACTCTTCATTGTAAATAAAACATTTCACACTGTGCAATTTAGTATTTCATTATGGAAATCTCCTTTTGGCCAATGAAAATGATTAACACAAGGAAGACACAGTTTGTCAAGAAGAATGGTTTTACTACAGTCCTTAAACCAATATTATTTTCTCATTCACTGAAATTATTATTCTTATTGTGTACTCATTGACTGTATTCCAACAGTGTAATATAAAATCAAGTATTGATGAAAAGTCAGAGAAAATATATTTACCAAAGAAATATATAGAGGTATATATTTAAGAAATATGTACAGGGTAACACATCACCTACTAGTCTCCCAAGAGAGAAATTAGAAGTAAAACATACAGGAATGCATCTTCTTCACAGAGAGAGGATATGGGAATAAGAACGTATAAACCCAGAGTAGACCAGCAGTGGCCGTCTAAAGTCGCAGATGGCATATCCGAGCTACCTGCTCAGAAATAACTGAATAGAAAGAGTTTATCATTAGTGCCAGATACATCAATCCCTTACTAAGAAATGGATCGTCTACTTTGACACTGTGATTGGAAAATATTTTTGTTTCACAAAATACTAGATTATAATACCTGTATGATATATTCTATGATAACAATTTTAAAAGGAAATTTTTTTCTAATAAAGTTAAAGTATTCATATAATTTTTCATGCAACTCAAGGCAATTCCCGAAGAGAAAGGGACTATATTTAGAATGACACCCAGGCAACTGGTATGAGCTTGAATTGTCTTGGCAAATCAGGACGTGTGGATGCTCTAAATACAGTTAATATCATGAAGACGAGGTCGAAATATTTCATGAAGCATACAGCATTGACTAAC
The DNA here is from genome assembly GCA_003508835.1 of Eonycteris spelaea. Taxonomy (NCBI): domain Eukaryota; kingdom Metazoa; phylum Chordata; class Mammalia; order Chiroptera; family Pteropodidae; genus Eonycteris; species Eonycteris spelaea. The sequence continues at coordinate 2,156,301 of PUFA01000189.1, forward strand.
AGGTCTTTTTGATGGCTACATGTATTTAACATGTATAGTTTATACTGACACAGAGAAGTATTTTTACATAATGAGGAAATTGCCTTTATACTGATTTGGATATATTGTCTGCACATTGTGGTAAACTATGTGGGATCTTCCACATACTGTGCTGGAAATCAGTATAGGCTTTTATTATTATTTTATCCCCTAAGATACTTATGCACATTAGAGAAATACAAAAACAATTGGGAAAGAAAAACTACATTGGAAAATTTAAAAGAGGAAATACATTACAGAGCAGTTCTATTATGTTATAGCGGTTATAGTTTCCAGCCACTTTGTATTCTTACTATGGACATAATAGAGTTGTAAAATGTGAATAATTTACAGTGTTTATCCTGAGTTTATTTAGTAGCTGATGGTTCTCTGTGCCTTTATGTTCCAGGAAAATTTCATATTTTTAACTAAATTCTGACTGTTTTCAAGTATAAAGTATTTTTTAAAAATTTATATTAAATTATGTACTTTTAAAAAACTCGAGAATGTTATTTAGTTTTTTCTTCTACTTTAACAGATTCAGAGAAAGCATGTGCCCCCATGAGTCACAGTGGAACCAACATGCCTGTGACCCCAAGTGACAGGGATATGTGAGAAAAATAGGAGATACCTTTATGTGAAATGCAGCCAGTTAGGGATAAGAACAATTGACTATTGTTGTACATCAGGGAACAACAGCATCTGGATTGGACAGAAATAGCAGAAACAGTGTATTTGCCACTTATAAACATCCTTATGTGCCAGTTGGTGGAGTGCTTGATCCAGGCGATGAAACAAAAGCCAATTTCTGGAGTTCTTATGCAGTCCTTTAATTTCTGGTAATTATAGAATCAGCAAACATAAAGTCATATTGATTTTGGTGATTCTTTGTATATATAGCAGATAAATTAGAATTTTCTATTGGTAATTTGTACTTTTGCACATTAAAGCTACAGAATTAATGAAATAGATGTGTTTCTAAGTCATTGAAAAATATGAGGGATTCAGAAAAGTCTTTCCATATTGAATTCTTTTGTAATGACCATGAAATATTTTTCATTTACCTACATTTGCCTGGCTGACTCCTTTAGATTCTTGTATCATAAACTTCCTCTGAGAAGACTTACTGATAGTCTAGACTAAGTTAGGTGCTTTTGTTATGACCTTTCACAGCCTAGTGTGTACGAAGTTATGGCTGGTAGCCTATATGTGTGTGATTACTTGGTAAGCCTCTGTCACTTACCATGCTTTAAGCTCCACAAGGGACCCAGGACCTGCCAGAGTATCTGACTTAAATATGTACCCCAAAACACTTGTGGGTGGATAAGTGGACAGGAGAACCATTGAAATCATTTCCTACAGACAAGTTTATTTCAGTAATATGCCTTAATGGTAGAAGAGAAGGGTATGATATATTTAACTTGGAACAAGCTGAAAGTAGAAATTTCTTGATTATTTTATTTCAACATTGTCTGAAGATCTTATGAATGATGATGATAATAACCAATTTTTTAATAGTGCCCATAAAATAATATATTTTAGTACAACACTTTGTTTTTATTCTAAAAAATTGACATATATCGTGATACTGTTTTACTCCCAACCATCTTCCTAGAACAGAATTTTGTAAATTAATAGTATAATACACAAAAGAACTCAATGTGGACAACACGTGGTCAGCTCTAAACCTGGCAGCAAAGCCCGGGCCAGAAAAGCACAGATTTGTTCATGACCACTGTTGAAAATGGTGGAAAGCCAGAGAAAGTGTCTTTGACAAATGCACATATTCCAGAGATGAAAACTAGACCCTACTCATCCATGGAAGAATTTCGAACAGGGAGAGACAAAATGAAAATATTATTAAGAAACTGTCAGTTGTATACGGCAGAGTAAAGTGGAAGAGACTGGAGGCAGAGAGAACCTAATATTTTAGTGAACAAATCGAGTGTTCAAATACAAGTCAAACATGAACATGAAGATTTAAAAAGGATAGTTGAAAGATAGTTTCAACTTAGATAAAGAATGTAAAAGTGAAGAGAAGTCTATTTTATCATTGTGGATTTGACATACACTTACACACAGTGTAACATAATTGATCATTTTATGTTCAATGCTAGTCCCTGATAAAAAAAAATTACCAGCCTTTACTGAGCCCGTCTGAAAACTAAAACACTTAGGGCTGCAAGTTAAAAGCCCCTGAACACAGCAGCTCCGATTCTGTAAGTGATTTTTAACTTTATCCTACACCAAATACTGCCTCTCGGTCTACCCACTTCTCAGTCTTATTTCAAGAACAGAATGAAGTAGAACTCATGCCTGTAGAACTGACCAAGAATACATGCTTTCCCACACCATTTCCTTCCCACCAGCATGCAGTTAGTTACTCTTTGGTCTCAATTCCAGCCCAGTAAGACATGAAGGAAGGACTTAGAACCATGGATATTCAAGCCAGAAAGAACTGTCAATGTCCTTTAGTGCAACATTTTTCTGCAAGGGACCAAAAAATAAATACTTAAGGCTTTGCCGCCATATAGTTTCTGTCATAACTTCTCAACTTCGCTATCATAGTGAGAAAGTAGCCACAATTGGTAAACGAATGAGCTTGGCTGTGTTCCAATAAAACTTTATTTACGAACACTGAAATTTGACAGTTTTGCAAATTTTAAGTGTCATGAACTATTTTCTCTCTTTTTTAACCATGTCGAAACATAAAAACTGTTGTTAGCTTGCAGGCCATATAAAAAGGGGAAGTGGTCTGTTTAGTGGCATTCGGACTGCAGATTGTGACCCATCGGTAGCATGGTGTCACCAGTAAGGAATGCCCTGACAGTAGTTTTTAATGGCATGCCATCACATAGCACAGCATAGATCAGAGTATAGCACACAGTGACAGAAAGTGCTATCGTGAAACATTTGTTTCAGTCATATATGCTAGGTCAGAATGTGAAATGTATTGCTTTAGGTTGTAAATAAAAAGATCTGCAATCACCAATCTATCAGCAAAGATTTTGAGTATCAAGAAGGGCAACTGTCATAGCTCGTTTACACAGCTGTTAAGTTTGTCCACTGAAATCAGGTCTTCCAATTTTTAGTTCACTGTCTTTAACTTAAGTAAAAATGAGGTCTAGGTTAAAGAACACTGTAATGCTAATAAAATTGCGTGGTTCTGAGACTTTGGGGTGAACCCAAATATTAAGATATTTAGGAAGAGGTATAGGAACTAACTGGGTTGTTACTAACTGGTTTGTTACTAGCATTCAGGGAATTAGTAGCACTCACCTGCATGGCGTTTTAAACACCTAAAGAGAATACACACAGGCACACTTCTTCCTGGCCCATCATCTCTGCCAACCAGATATGTTGTTCCTCGTCTCTAGTTTCAGAGATCGAGGTCAGATCCAGGGCATGTCACCCTTGACCATCAGTCTCCAGCCTGTCTTTCTCAGGTATCAAAATAGTTTTCCGCATTACAGATGCTCCTCACAAGGTAGAGTTGCCATAATTTAGGTGTACACTGGGCCGCAGAGAAGAAGCGCTTTCTGCAGTAACTCTTTCCCCTCAAACCTCATTTGCCAGTTGAGCATATTTGGTTTCCTGTAACTCTTTCCTACACCTCACCTCATACCTCATGCCATCCTCATATTTTTCTGTAGATGGATTTCATTTCTTTACGTCCCTCCAAAATTCTAGGACTTTATAAACTTACTATTTCTGGTCCTGTTATTGTAAAGGACAGTGGAATAATGATTTCATCTTTAATTTTTCTACTGTACAATAATGCAAACCAAGACTGTTAGTTTTTTCATACTAGAGAGATTTTGATTAACTAATATTTTTTTCAGTTTCCACTAGTCTGAAGCCGAAGGTTAGCAGAGCTGTTTCCTCCGTGGGCTTTTCCCAGGGGACCGAGCTTTCGCCCTGTGTCTCCGTTAAGGTTGTTTCTCTGTGTAGCTTTTTCACCGCTGTCTTTTTCATACACGTTGCTTCTCCATGTAGAACAAGGACTTTTAATCAGTGTTTGCTTGGTATCTAGATAACAGAATTTACTGGATTGTGTGTAAAATCAACTCTGTTGTGCATAATAGAATCTGTGAAAGCTACATTTAGTCTTGTTATGCCAGTTTTTATTGTTAGAGGATTACTTCCTCCTCTGTGTGGAAATGTGACCCTTGATGCATGGTACATATGCTTTTATCCATGCTGAAAATGTTGTTCTCTCTGTACTCAATAGGGTTGTTCTGCTTACACTAAGTCCAACCAAAGATTGGTTGAAACTAGTTAATTAAAAAGATTAAATATGTAATTTCAATGGCTGTGCATTGTGATTTAAGCTAGAAAATATTCTCACATAAAATGTATTATTTATGTATTTGTTTTGATATAGAGAGGAATCTTAAGGCTCGATATACCGTCAGGAGTAGTTGTTTATGTCAAATTAAACAGAATCTGTTTTATAATTGAATAATGTCATTTGTGATTGCTGATCTTGGAGTGGTCTCTAAGTCATTTTCCCCAAGAAATTAATAACTATCCATTACTTCAAGTTAAATATTTCCTGTTGTTATTTCTCAACTCCACCATTTTCTTGTAATCACAGTAGGAATCACTTTAATGACATCATTTATCTCACTCTCTGGGTCAGCACCTTTAAAGGCTCTGAGCTAAGCTTGGGCTCCTCACATTAGACTGATTAGTTTATGTAACGTGTCCTCCCTTAGAACACAGGCTTCTCCAGCACACAGAACGCGTCTGTTCCATAGTTTTGCCCTGGCACGTAGTAAGTACGCAGTACTGTTTTTAGAACTGAATCATTAAACGTTTTTAATTCTTCCAAAGGGCTAGCTCCTCACTTTCTAGTGGACATTTTTATGGCCATTTAGTTTATTTGATTCCATTTTTTGAATTTCCCAGCTCATATTATTTCAGATGATAACTGTTATTTGTAATAGATCTACTCTTGTGAAAAGAATTAGAAGAAATAAAAGCACCATTGCTTTTAATTTATAAGGTCTGATATTTTATGTTTGAAGTGTGTGTTTGTTAACAAAATTCACATACTGATTTCTTTACCGTATCATTATTGGATCATTTTCTGATATCTACCCATATAATTTGAATCCAAAATATCACTCTGAGTTATAGATAGATGTGAGTTGGTTATAGGATTTTCCAGTGTAGGCTAAATAATCTTGTTAATTCAGTGATATGTGTACTTTTTTTATTTATGTAATCTATGACTTGTAACCTAATAAAGTATTTCTTGGATAGAATCACATGTTTATAATAATTTCTTTGATTTATGAGAATGTCTTCAATGTTGTAAAAGTTAAGGAAATTCTAATCTTCCTATTTCATTTCTAAGAACAATAAAATTAGTCTGATTATCTCTATTAAAAGATTTTGCCTTCAATGGAGGATTCAGTAAACAAAATTCAGCTTGGGTCAAATTGGAGAATTTATTACTTTGAGATTGGTAAGGAACTTTGTGAGGTCTAATTTTTTTTTTTCTGAGTACATCAACAATTTCAGCCAATTATTTCAGCCTATAACCTTGCATAAGGTTAATGCACTCATGAAAATAAGCCATGTTCACCTGATTGACCTCTACCTGAACTTACCTTTACCCAAAACTATTTTTACTGTGTGCCTTAATCATGATTATCAAATAATTTTCATTTCTCAATTATATGTCTTAGTTTTTTTTTTGACTTCATGAATGAATGATCAAGAAAAGTGATACCTAGTATTTCCATTATATTAAATGTTTGAAAGAAAATGAGCCAATGTTTTTGTGAATCCAAAAATAAAGAACTTAAAGGTGAATGTAACTGCAAAAGCAACTTTATTTGAATTATTAAATGTATTTATTTGAGGAAGTACATAAATGAAAGTCAGAATTTGGGTGTTTGAAACTATATATGAATTATATATTTATGCATATTATATTTAAAAGGAGAATCTGATATTTTATAGAATATAAATTATTTTTAACCTGAAAATATTAGTACAGCCATTTTTATTCAATTGTATTCATTTGATTTAATTGTATGACTGTTTAACTTAGTATATGTTTGATTATGAATATTACTTGAAGTGAAATACATGGTTAAAACACATATATCATTCTTAATAAGCATTTGGGACCAGAGTCTTTCTTGATTAATGTCAAAATTTGAACCAGACATAGTTAGTAGTTTTAGAATTTAATTGAGGCTTTTGGAATTTCAAGGAGCATGAGTAGAGGAGAAGAAAGTTGGTACGGGGGAGCGATACAGGAATAAACAATTGGTTCTATAATTAAATTTAACCCAAAGAGAATTGAGGAATCCAGATGATTTATGATTGTGAAAATGTCTCTTATTTCCATTATTTCACCCTTTTTCATTACTGTTGTGATTAAATCAGAAGTCAAGGAAGAGCAAGACACTCAGGTCAGTCACTTCTGTAGTGGAAACAAGCCTAATACTATGAATAAAAGTATTTAAAGAAAACCTCAAGAATAGTTGTTTAAATTATGTGAGGTATAAATTTGTAATTTTTTCCCATATAATATCATCCAGACTCCTTCATAAATATACCATCTTTGTAATTGGGCTGTTCGCTTCTGGAGGTCAAAGATTGTCATCTCTCTGCATACAGCAGTGGCCTACTTATAGTTCCTTAAATAAATTATTTAAAAGATAATGCCTCAAGAGACAGCCAGCTCAAAACTTAAGTCATTCCAAAGTGATTTGGAAATTGCAGCCTACTGTTTAATATGGGTAAATGAAAAATCCTATTTCAAAGGAATGTGCAAAAAGGTTAAACTCATATGATGACAGGAAAAGAGTGACATTGGACATCAGCAATTGCCAGAATACTTCCCCCGACATGATCTTTTTGATGGACTAGCACAAAAGTGTTTTCTAAAGCATAAGGAACAAAAGAGTAGGTTTGCAGCAGTGTTTCACATTTAATAGGTGTTACTGCCATGAGGATGCTCTCTTCAGCTCATCTTATGTTACGATCAGATCATTAGTGACGATCTGTGTAGGAACTGTCACTAACTATGCTTCATTTTATATTGAATCTCTCATTCTATGGAAGAATATTCTGTGAAGGAGTCTTAGGATCTTTAGCTCTACAGTTATACAAAATTCTTAGAATAACAAAGACTATAAAAAAGAAAAATATCTGTGATCTGTAAGGTCCTAGGCTACCTCAACACAATGATAAAATAATTTTGAGAATTGATTTCAATAAATCAGTCAAAATAACTACTTGTCTTTTGTGTTACTACATTTACAGTTAATTTTGTTTCTGAGTAATCGACATGTTGTAGATTTATAGTTTAAAAGCATATAGCCAACAGTGTCCTTACAGAAAGAGTTTTAGTTCTTCTAAAACATGGAATTTTCGTGGAGAAAGGTATAATATCAAATTACTTGAATTTTCAATTAATATAAATAATATTTTCTTTATAAGTATTTCAAAATGTTTAATGTGAGAGAATTACATCAATTTCTGAAATCTCTTATTCAAACCTTAGAGCCAGATGAGTTTTGTAGTTCAGATATTGGGGATTTAAGAAAGGTAGTGGGCGCCTGGATTGTATATTTCGTAGCATCTTCAATGGAGTCCCAGTGGGTCATTAATGAAACAATGATATGTCTGCAATAGTACATAACATATTCACTGTAAGTGGAATAAAGATTTTAATTACATCACATGAAGTGAAATTTTGCTGATAATTGAGTTTGCAACAATCTTACAAAAAGGCTTTTTACAGAGCATTTTAGATTTTGGAATTATAAAGTATCATAGATATACATGTAAAATAATTTCCCTTGCAGTTTTTAAAAAATCTGTAGTGTATGTGTCAGTATGTGTGCATGTGTTCTCTCTCATGCACGCACACACACACATACACACACACACACACACATGCATTTGTGCACATATGCCTTGAGATAATTATTTTACTGGAAGACAGCCTAGCTCATTGGTTTATGAACTGCTGGCTGCTTTTGCATGACAAGGGCAGAGTTAAGCAGGTGTAGCACATTTACAGCCGCACCAAAGCCAGAATATTTTGCTGGGGCTTTTACAGAAAAAGTTTGCTGACCTGATACATATGATATATCCAGAGACGCAGTTTTATTTCTATTCTAAGGACAGTAGCACTGCCCTAAGTTTGTGATAACTTAGTTGGTTTTTTGTTTGTTTTTCTTTTCATTTTAAAGCAACTTTTAAAATTTATTTAAATTAGTTTCAAGTATAGAGTACATTGGTTAGACATCTATAATGTTCATAAAACGATCCCTGCAATTGCTCCCTCTCTTCCCTGGCCCTCCACCTAGCCATCATATTAATGCTGACTGCATTCCCTATGCCGTGCTCCCCATCCCCGTGACTATCCATCAGCTACTAATTCGTTCTTCTTTAACAATTAGTTTTTAGTGAAATAAAGTAAACCGATGAATGAATGAACTCTCACCGCCTACAGTATTTTGAGGGTTTTTCTTCAGTTAAAATTTACAATCTAAATAGAAAAAGCTGTGATGGTTTAATTACTCTTTAAAAAGTTTTTTCATAGTAACTGAACTTAATGTTATTTTAATTTCTTTAAGGTTGTATTACAGTTTTTTCATTTGTAATGCAATTTTAAAGTAAAACCACTGAAAGAACATGAGGGTAAATCTTAAATGAAATGTTCAGTCAGAATAGTAGTACATAATACTACCTATGTGCATATGAATATTAATTATAATAATAATAACAAAAATTCAAGCCATTGTTGTTTTAAAGAACATTTAATATTGATTGGGGGGGGGGGAGGTGAGGTTTTCTCCTCCCTTTTGATTTTAAATTAGAAAGCCACAGTAATTGTGTGGTTTGCCAAGTTTAGTTTTTTGACCTTCATAAGTTCAAAGGACTTAAATGCTAACACTGAAAGTAATTTTTATGGACAGGAGCATGTCACAGTGATGAAATAGGAAAATAAATTGCATGTTTCAGATAAAAAAGTAAAAGAATGGTAAAAAACATAGGAATTTTTAAAATATTTATAGAGATGTATAAACATTGCAGAAATCTTAGAAGATATCACTTTATAGTTTGCCCTGTATCTTAGAATGCTTCATAACGCAATGTGAAAACTGCATAGAACAGAAGATTTCAAAGCAATTACCATCTGCACACCACTGAAAGGAGCGTAAATGCCACAGCATGCCACATTCCTTTCAGAGTCCGTTTCTTCATCATTTTTACTAAAACAACACTATTTCAGTGCCATTAGTCCTTTTATTAATTTTAGAATTTTAAAACACTAAAATCATTGGAAAGTTATTTAAAAACTAGTCCTGGGAAAACTTGATTTTTAAAATTTAAATGATCAGAATAGTCATGTCTAGTCAATGGAAAATAAATTAGTTTATCTTACTTTGAGGAGAAATAGAAAACTAGATCTTAAAATTGCCCTAGTAAGATTAGGACTGGTAGTCGACTGGGACGCTAGCAAAAACGTCACAATTCTGTTTTCTTCATCACCATGTATCTGTGACTTATGTGCATCTGGTTTGTCAGAGGTATAGGATCTATACCTAAAAATCAAACAAACCTAAAGCCGAAAATTAAGATTTTTGCCTATCTATATTTCTAATTTTGTCTCGAATAAAACTCGTGCTTGGTTTCCACAAACCTACTGCATTTGTTTCCTTTCATCCTTCACACTTCCGTTGCTCTTTTCCCTAACCCTTTAACCTCATATTCTGCTGTCTAAAATAACTTTTTGTCTCAAGGCAAAATGTCTTTCAGTTTGTCTCATATCTGTCTCTCCCTGCATTGCCAGTGCCTTCTGCCAGGCCTTCGTTATCTTGACTAGACTGCAGTACGGGTTTCTCCCTGTACCCCTGGCACAGAGTGATCTCAGAATGCATTGGCTTCCATCTGACCCCCCTCGAAACCCTTCGTTGGTTCCCCGTTGCCACGCGTGGCTCTGCTTCCTCGCTCCTCTCTGTCTTCATGTCCACCCGCCTCTTCCAAACCCCATTCTCCTGGCTGTTTCACGCTTCTTCACACCTCTGATATTTCCGTCACCTCAGATGGTTTCTCTTCTTTCCTTTTTTTGTACAGAGAAGCTCAGCATCATCCGGTTCAAACGTCCTTCCCTGTGAATCCTGCACAGCAGAGTCGCTCACTGCTCTTTCTGTGTTTCTAACACTGTGTGCTCTGTGCGCTGAACTCTGTACCATGATTTTGTCTGTAGCATCTCCCACTTCTCTCACTTCTTCTTAGACTTAGTGCCTGGCATGGTGTCTGGCACATTAGGCATGATGCTCAGTAAAAGCTTTTTGAATGAATTAGGCTTTTGTTAAAAAAAAATAATAATAATAAATTTCTTATTTTTCCTCAAAGTCCTATTATTTTCCCTTATTGACTATAGTAGTTAGTGGATGGTGGTTTCTAGATTTATTCATTTGACAGATTTTTATTGAGAATATACTCGTAGCACTGCGCGAGTCATGGATGTCTGTTGGTCTGTCTTGGAAGAGGGCCCTCGATGAGAGAAAACTCCGATGTTCCTTAAGAGACGCCTTCTACCTGCGAGTACCGTTCCTTGTTTGTTACTGTGATGCCTCGAACCTATTACCTCCCACCTTGAGGAATGTCCTGCTAGAGTTGGAATCTGTCCACATTATTTTAAAGCTTTGGGGCTCTTTTAACCTGACCTTCTAATCCTACAGATACATAAAGTCAGACCCACAGAGTGACTCAGAAGAGTCTGGCAGCTCATTATTAAAACAGCATCGCCGTACCTTTCAGTATCCCTGCTATTAAAGAAAGATAGCTCTGTCCCAAGATCAAACTAACTTTATTTTCATTTTACAATTCAGTGGGGTTTTTTCTGTGTGTGTGTGTGTGTGTGTGTGTGTGTGTGTGTGTGTGTGTGTGTGTTTTCCAATGGCAAGGTAGTATAGTTCTGAGTTAGATGACTTCTTGCCTATAGTGAGTGTGGACCCAAAAGAGCCAGTGTTTGGGATGACCGTTTACTCGTCTACACCCGTTCTGTTTGCCGCCAGATCTGGACCACCTCAGACATGTCCTCCTAATTGAACTTCTCAGGGGCTGGTACGTCAGACTCGCTATTAGCCAACCTTAGCTTTCAGCGATGTCGTTCATAATACCTTCGGAAACTGGCACGAGACAGCTTTCCTCGCTGTCCTTGCTGTCGGAACCCTTCCACGCACATGGGCCGCCTCTCCTGGCATCTGCTGCCCGCGCCCCTGGTGGTCAGTTTGCACCGGTCATCCAGTGCAGGACGCAGGACTGGAGTAGGATTGCTAGTCAGAATGTTTGTTCTGGTAAATGTGTACCTGCTGGTGGAAGTGCTCTACTACTTGGCCAGTTCTTCTCATTGGATTTTGTTGGAGAGAGGCATATGTACAGCCCCGTTGGGAGACACTTCTCATTTGACAAGACGGGACAGGCCATCGGGGATTAGGGGTGCCGTAATTGAAGCTGACTGTGATTTCCCCCACTTTGTAACTTACTCTAAAGTTTTCCTCTTAACTTTCAAAACATTTAAATTCTATTTCCTTTAATATTTATCTCTCTGTTTTACCCTAGTCCTCCAGTCCACTCTCAGGCACCCCCAGCCCTCCTAAGTCGCTCATCTTCCAAGCGATAAAAGTGTTCCAGATTTCTGTCGTCCTTGTTCTCTGCTTCCTCTCTACTTTGTGCTTAAGACAGTGCTTTTTGTCCCCATGTCTGACCAACGTATGCTACTTTCTCCAAGAAAACTGTCAAAATCATCTGAGCTGAAATTAAGCATTATGACCTTTCTCATAGTCACATATTGCCATCATATTAATGTCAAATTATTTGTGTAGCTCCACAGCAAACATGAAATGAGCTTTCAATTTAGATGACTTGAATGCAAGTCCCAGTATCACCACTTACTGCATGAAACACCATTGGACCAGTCACTAAATCTCTTCATTTTTTAAATCTATGACATGAGAATAATAATAACTGATTCAAAGAGTAGTTAAGGGAACCAAATGAGACAGCATATATAAAAGGGTTTGTAAATGATAAGGCTGTATGTAAATGTTAGATAATCTTAGATTTGAATTAATATATGGAGCACTTGGGAAGGTATAGATAATGTCTTACTCATTATTGTAAATTCCTGAGTTCTAACACTGTACTTTGCAGATATGAAGAGATATCAGATTAACTGATTATGAAATTTTTGCCAGACAAAAAGGAAAAACTCAACCTGTTTGAGGCATACACTTGTAAAATATTTGCCTTAAATGTATACAACCTGAGTTATTTATGACACCATTAGACAAATTGAGCTATCTTGAGCTTATGATTAAGTTATACTAAGCCATGTTTATAATTACATCTTGAATTTTCAAATGGGATACTTTTTTATTTAGAAAGTGTACAAGGATAGATTGTCATCAGACAATGCTTGTATTTCAATATCCCCTTAGAAAAACATTGGAGATACCTATTTGTCTTAATGTTAGAAACAGTTCCAACCAAAATGTGTACATAGTTTTTGAAGGTTGCTATGTCTTCCAGAATTGTTTCCGCTTGTGTTCTCATTGTGGAGGTTAGGGTTTTTTGTTTTTTGTTTTTAAAATCTTTTGAAGAAAATTTGTTAGTCCATTCTATTCAAAACTAATTAGAAAAAGCACATTAGTAAAGGGGTTTATGAAGTTGAAGTCACAGTGGCCTTTTTCAAAGTTCCACGTGTACTGTTGACAAACTGCAGTTTTCCTATCCTACCAATTCATTGTCATTTTCTTTGAACAAGGCATTAATGAAGCATTTGTTTATATATTTCTTATGATGGAATGATAGTATTTGTAAAAAATTATGAATGTTCTTGTTACATAGGGGTTTTTTGGATGTTCATGAAAAATAGTCTGAGAAATGAAAGTAATTGCATGTTTTTTCTAATTTTTACTTCGTCGTTATGTATTTTAAAAACTAATACACAGAATATTTGGTGAATGATTCTTATATAGTCATTATATATAGCCATGTGGTCTAATCATTCTTTATGTAGCCTTACAGTTTAAAATCTACATTGATATAGAGTACGTATCTTAATGATGATCCTTTTGCTACGCATAGCCCTTTGGCCCTTAGTTTTTCTATGCAGAATTTCAAACAGCTGTGTAGCCAACAGGTGATAAATATCCCATTTAGCTTTCTGACTCTCTAGCTCCAGAGCAAAAGAATTGCTGATCAATTACAGCAATTGTCTCTTAAATGAGCTTTTCACATCTGCCTCTTATTTCATTAGTTAACTGTCTGCCCAAAGATCTGATAAGATGGAATACTAGTGCCTTTTTTCGCTTGTTCTGTCTCTAAGGTCGTTAGCAGAGTGGGCACAGAAGGGTATTTATCCACTACGTACGTACAACAAATATACATTCTCGTGTCTAGAAGACAATTGAGACTATATATTGAAATCACCTTAAGAAGAAAATAAAATAAGTGGTTTCTTTTCAGGTCTCCACTTAGTAACAACTAATGTAAGATGGTGGCATTTCTTACTACATGAAGCTTTTACTGATAACGTTTGCCCTCATATAAACATAAAAATCTAATCTATTAATTAATTTAAAAGTGTCAAACTTAAAAAAAAGTCAAACTTTTAAAAGTATTTTTTAAATTAGCAAACATTATGATTAATAACAGATCGTTATGATTAAATCCAGCAGTTATTATTAATTCTTGGTTATATCCCTCTGTGTTGGTGCTTTAAGATAGTAGCATTTATGATCTGCTGTCTTATATATTATACAGCAGACATCCTTTTAACTGGAAAAAGAAAAGTCTATGATTAATTAGTGTTTAAACTACTCATAGGACAATTTCCTTGCCTGTAGAGTGGGAATAATAATAATATGTATATTATTATAAATGAAATAACAGTATAAATGAAAATTAAATGAGACCATATACAAAAGTCATTTAACACTGTGCCCAGCACATAGTAAGTGATCAAAGAATAATAGCCATTTTTATGTAAATAGTGTCACATTTAGTTAGTATTTCTTCTTATGTCTGTTCATAGACTTTGGAAGCACAACATAGCAAGATTTTATAAACATTGCTTAATAGGTTAATTGTGTGAAATTCAAATTTAAATATGTATAAAAATTTGAAAAACTGACGATCTATTCGTAGTTATTTTAATTATGTCTTTTGGAAGAAAATTTAGGTAGCTCTTCAGTGATCATTGGTCTGCGATCCAGGAGATAGCCCCATAAGAAATGTCATTGTGATAACAGCAACTCTAACTAGCTCATTAATTTCAATAACTACCCCCACCTTGTTCAAGTCTAAGAAATGCCTTGACCAAATAACCCAAGGTGAAGTCAGTTTTTTAGTATATTTCACATCTTCTTGACTATCTGAATATTTCTTAATTAATGTATAAAAATATGTTAGCAAACGTACCCATGATGTTATTTTAGGAATTCTATTCTGAAGAAAGTTTTTAGAAGTGAAAACTATATAATGGATGAACTTGGAATGGTGAGGTCTACTACGGCAATTTCACTTCGTTTTAACCTTTCTTTGTCGTAGGCCTTGTGTGCATGAAGTCCAGCACTTCCGTGGTTGAGCTCGTCATGCTGCTTTGTTCTCAGGTAGGAAATCTTACTCACTTAACAGCATTGAACCACATGAAGGAATTGTTTTTTGTCTCTAACAATAGAATGTGTGCACACATATATGAATATGTTTATATGTATTTTAAACTTCCATCTATTATCCCATAGATGAAGAAGATAGTTTATAATGATAGGTACTTTTATGTAGATGATCTCACCATGCAAATATTGATTTGGTTTCCTCCTTTTTTCCATTCTATATAGCCATCTCTTTGTTTCCAACCCTCCCTAGCCTTCCATTGTTCCCTACCTTTTTATCTCTGAAAAAAAAATATATATATACATATTTAAAAGTTGTTATTGATCTTTGGATACCCTTCTTTATATCCTACCTTTTAAATATGATACATTAGTAGAAATTATAATTTTGATATTTATTGCTAATTACATGGTTTCTTCTCTATTAAATTTGAAATAATGAAAATAATTTTTTTTTTGCAATAGTCAAAGTACAAATGCAGTTCATTAATGAGTGGTCTTTACATGATCCCTTTCTGCTTTCCTTTCCCTTTTTTAATGGAATTTGTATATTTCACTGTAAATTCTAAAAATCTACTTATCTTATTTTTCTTTAGTAATCAAAATTAAAAATAGAATTATAATTGTTGGATATTGTTTCTTCTTAGCAATGATAAGAACCTAAATATACATATATTACATTTTCCCAATAACTAAAATAGGCACCTATTAGTCTTTCTTCTCATCAGCTCTTTCGAGTCTCCTAGTGATCCTGATTTTCATTTAAGTATAAATATTTTGTAATATGAGAATGAAAAAAATGATTGCGTGTTTGTAATAGGTAGTCATTACATTTACCCATAGTTTCCTCAATAGAAAGAAAAGTACATTTAAACTGTTTCTAGTTATTGACCCCAGGTCTGCCTAAAAGCACAGCTAACTCCCAAATAAAAAAACAATATGGCTTCAGCTGGTCCTTTAAAACATCAGCAAAAACAAAGCAACCAAAGACTTACCTATTGATTTCCAGTCTCCAGGTTTACATTCTTCAGGAATATGTTCATAGGGAAGTCATTTGGTCCATTTCCCTCTTTTCAGCCAGGAAGAATATTAATAAGATGTTAAAGAAAACAGCATCCCTAGCAGGAGCTCATCTTCAAGGCATTTGAAATTGTGACCTACTGCTATAGGGTCCTGAGTGCGAGAGACATTCCGAGAGATTTCTCTGAACCTTTTTGGATCTTGATGATGCACATTTAAAGAAAAAGCTTTTATGAAAAAAAAAAAAAAAAAGCTTAAAATGTCTTCTTCCTTAGCTCTGGGTTTCACTGCAGTTCAGAGAAATAAAGAGGAATGTAGCATTAGGGTCTAGTGTCTTTGATGGCCTCATCATCTAATCATAGGTTTAACATTACTCATTTGCTGGCTCCAGGAATTCCTGCCATTAAGGGCCCTAGAGATGAAACTTTGCCTCAGATATTGATTGAAAGGAAGAGTGAGAAATTCAAGCTCTCTGTGCAGTGCACTTTATTTCAGCGTTTCAGCAAAGCAATATTATAAACATGTCTCTTGGTTTTGATTTTTAAGTTGATTTTTTTGAATAATTCAGAGTGTGTTTAAATATTTCAGGTGGTTAATTGATTAAATATACCTCCCTGAAGTGACTTAAAAATGTATGTTAAAAGAAAGCTCCACTGGTTTTATTTCTGTTAAACTGAAATGTTGCTTTTCAGAAAATATTTTTAAAGAAGCAAATGAGTAATCTTCCTTCAGTACAAGTCAGGTGGGAGGAATTTATATTCTACTCTGAAATTATCTTATGAGATCATCTTTGTAGATTATTAATTGTTCCATGGATGTATAAAACCTTGGTTTCAAGGACACACACAAAAAAGGACATGTCTTCAAAGTTTCTAAAAATAATCTACTATTTTTCTCTACTGCCCAAATTCAACATGATTTATATCCTATTTTCAGCCATTAGCAGAGCATCCATAGCAGTAGCAGACTTCTGATCAAGAGAAATAAATATAGTTAGTGCTTCTGTGGAGATTGCTTGGCATAGCACTCACCAAAGCTGGGTTCTCTCCTACAGGCCTTAATGCATCTCTTCAACATTGGCACTGATCCCTATAGAATTAGCACAGTTCTGTAGGCTGTCTTTGCCTAGACAAAGGCAGTCCTAAGCAATCTTTTATGCTGCAGAGTTCTGAGTTGTCTTTCTTTTTTTTATTTATAATCAGCCTTTTGTAAGTATTGGTAGCTCCATGATATTGTGATAAGCAGTTATTAGTACTAACTAGATACTTGAAAATCTGAATGTGTAACTACTGTCTTGATGTGTGTGTGTATTCATACATACGTATGTATGTATGTATCACTCCCCCCGCCTCAAGTGGAAATTACAACTAAGGTATTATCCACACTGTGATTTAATTCTTAGTTAAAATAAGTTTTCAATGCAAATGGAATTTTCCAGTTTATTCATTTGCTTAAAATGTGTTTTTCCCTTTCCAAATTTACATAAACCATAGAAGGATACGATTATATTTTTAGAGAATAGGTAGCTAATGGTTAAAGAAGAAAAGGAAAATGCAACATTTCTTGCAGTATGTCCCCTCCCCTCCCCATTTGCTGCAACACATTAGATGCTTTTATTTTATGCTTTTCATTTTGGAAATTTCATGTTAACTTCTCTATATTATTAAGGATATCAGCTTTTCTTTTATTATCTGAGCTCCTGATTAAACTTACTATTGCCAGTGGTTTATGTGCAAAATATGGTCTAAATTTACATGAGATCGTATTACAGATGTCTGAAGGTACTCGTCAAGGATAATTCAGTTCATATGCACAGCCTTTTAAACTCCAAGGGACATGCCGTCCAGTCTACCTCCCCCCCATCCCGTGGAATTTTTGGTCTCTGTAGAAAACATATTTTAAGCTTTAAGAAGCTATTAGTATTATCATTATATTGCATTTATTTTTTCCTACAGCACTTTTATTGTATGTTGGGTACTTTTTCATGTGGAACTTATGACTCTAAAGTAAATATTAATAATTGACTATTCTTTTTCCCTTTCAATTTGTATAAAGTTACACTTAATGGCATCTTTAAAAAATGGTTTTCTGTCATTTGGAAGTAAAATGAACTGAAGTAAAAATTAATGTATTGTTTTGACAAAATCGGTGTTTTTAATCAGTTAAATACAGTGTTTTCTACAGAGTTCTTCAGTATCACAGGTCTAATTCTATTCTCCAAACCTCCTTTATATTTTCACAATCAGATGTGGTCAAGGTGATTATATTATTCTATATGTGTACCTTATTTTCCCATTACAGTATTCTGAGTGTATTGTGTTCTTTGATGAATAGCAGATTTAGTTTTCAAGTAAACTTTTTTAGGTACCATAATAGTTTCTAATTATTTCCAGACTTTTTTAAGGAAGTCTCCATCAGAGGTACTTCAGGAAAAATTGAGTGATGTTATCCCATAGGATTTCTTTAAGTTTTCATAAGTAAAGCTTAGCAGATGTCACTTACATTTTTCTGTGCCTTATCTGTCAGTAGAAAACATTTTATAAATTGAGAAACTTTTATGTAAAAAATAATGTCTCTTGGTTTTTAAGTACTTGGTGACTTGAAGCACCGATTAAGCAAATGTATGCTTAATAAATCATTTTTATTCTCATTAAAAGCCCAAGCATGTACAAGTGACATAAAGGAGAAGTCAGCCTTGCAAGTCTCTTTAGGATCTGTGTATGAAGTTACTAACATGAATTATTTTGTGGTTTTGTTTTTTTCTTCTTTTCTAAATATTTTATATACTTAAGTAAAAAAAGGACTTTAGTGACTTCACTGATGCGATCAAGGCCTTTTAAACACAGTGCTTACAAAAGAACCACAACTGAAGAACACTCTTCCTTTTTCGAATGATTTGGTCTTTGAACATTAAAATTTTTCATTTTTCTTCAGTATGATACAGTTTAGTCAGATGGTACAAAGCAAAAAGACATGCTTTTCTTCTAACTATAATAAAGCTAAGATTGAGATACAAAGACATAGATAGAATGAATATAGTAGCCTACTAAAAAATGTTCACTCACGAGTACTCAGTATTGAAAGGATTTTTGGTATGTGTAATATGAAGATTATAAATGGAAGACAACTAAAGATAGACTAGATGTTTTTTCATCATCTTTAGAAATATGAAATCTTAATTATAATGAAATTATATCATTTATTTGTTTAGTGATTACTTTTTTAGCATTCAGATGATTACTACAAATTTATTACTATATTCATCTATTTTTTAAAGAGTCTAATGTTCATCTGTGAAAGTTGACCATTCTATAGCTTAATTTAAAATCAGTAAAGAATAAAAATCGTGGCATGATATTTTAAATTGACTATAATCAAATACCATGAACCACAAATAAGATTTCGTGGAAAGCTTTGTTGAGATGAACTGAAGATGAGCACCTTGAAGCTAACAGACTTGCCGTAAGCATTAGCAGGAAAGGAGATGCAGACCCAGGAAAGAGATCCAGTGGGGCGTGGCCCCAATGGGAGCTCAGCCAATGACCAGCCTCCTTTGGAGCACGTCTGAAATTAAGTGGCCAGACTGTATTT
This sequence comes from Eonycteris spelaea, assembly GCA_003508835.1. Classification (NCBI taxonomy): domain Eukaryota; kingdom Metazoa; phylum Chordata; class Mammalia; order Chiroptera; family Pteropodidae; genus Eonycteris; species Eonycteris spelaea. Next base: position 2,175,593 of record PUFA01000189.1, read on the forward strand.
ATTTGAGATTGTTCGGTTATGGAGGGGAACTACCCATTTTCAGGCACTACATGAAATAATACTTCCCTCGAGGGTATTTTTTATATATATATGAAATATTGTAGTGTGTTAATAGCACAGAAGTGAAATTGATAAGAAATTACTAACTTATGAATAGTATTGGGTATTTCATGGTTCTTGCCTTTACAGGTTCTGCCTCTACTTTCAGAAGGAATGAAGCTACTGTTTCATTCTGAGTATTTAACGGAGCTCTGCCTTTTTCTCTAGACCATGCCTGACTCCGACTCTCATCTGCGATGTTGCGTCACAGGAAATTGGGCATTTAAATTTTTTTGAGTTGCTACGATTTTATCATCTATCTAGCCAGAAGGTTTATAGTATGTCCTAAGTATAAATAAAAGTTAAGCAGGAGATTGAAAATGTGGCGATGAATAAAGATTATTGTCAACTTGGGTCATAATAAAGATTTTAGATTATTAGGAAATACGGAGGAAATTATATAGTAAAAACAGACATTTTGAGGGAAAAGAAAGAATATAAATATTAAGTAATCAGAAAATGTCCATTTATTGTATCTTGGGAAGAATGCCTACTGAAAATGCAATGGGAGGGCAGATTCAACTATCATTTATCTACCCAATTATTCATAGCATCCCTCTATGAAAATGTAATCAAAGGTTTAAATAACATGTAATTCAAATTACTTTTCATCATTTATATGAGATCTTTTATTTCAACCCCTAAAGAAGTTAGGAGGTATAATACATTTTGAATCAATCACTTTTATGTTATATTTTTTTCCTAAGCTACCTATAATATATATGATACTCACACATGACATCACACTTTTATTCTTGTATATTCACCCCAAATTATAAACAGAGAAGAAAAATAATGGATGAACAAAAATTTATCTGTGTGAAAAGGATAAAATATTTTTTAAAAGAGAAATGAGTTTTTTCTCATGTCTGAATTCCCATAATTCTACCAAAATGGGAATTAAAGATCAGTAAGCCTCAGCCACTTGTAGAATAACCCTTCAGAGCGCTGTAATTTCCGTGGCGGAGGAGGAACGTAGTACGTTCGGGCCGTCTGACAGGCTGCCCCCCCCCACACACACACGGAGCCCCTTTCTGTGTTTGGCCACGACATCCACCCCTTTCCTTTCTTCTCCGCTATTTTGGTTTGTTTGTCTTCCCCCTCTTTTTTCTTTTTCTTTTTTTCCATGTTTACATTACATACATCTCAGGCGCATTACCACAACTTTGAAAAATTGTGAAAACAATGCTTATATGTTTCACAGTCCTACTGTTACATATTCTCCTTCTTTGGGGTGGATTCTTTTCCTTTTTGTCATTTATTTCGACATGCTTTATTTTTATTGTGTCTTCTTTTTATTTTATTGCACATTTTCTTGTCTTTTTTTCTGTAGTTTTTTTTTTGGGGGGCGGGGAGTTGTTGTTGTTCTTTAAATAATTGTACACTCACAAGAAATGCCACATAGTACATGAGTCTCACATATCCTCCCCCTAGTTTCCTCCAGTAATGCCATCTCATAAATGTGACACAGTATCAAAACCAGGAAATTGATGTTGCTACAATACTGTTAACATACAGACACTTAACTTTACAATTTTTTTATGCATTCATTTGTGTGTATGTATAGAGCAATGCAGTTTGATCCCTTATGTCGATGTTACCACCACCACTATTGAAATACAGAATTATTACTATTCCTTTATGTCTTCCCAGTTATTTCAAACTCTTTTCTTTTCTGAAGCTTTTTTCTTTGTTATTACATGGTTCTAATGACTCCATCATTCCCCTTAGCATTTGAAGTGCATGTACCTAGATAGTAAGTATTTTACATATTTTAATTGGATACTCTATAGGTGATAAAGGCATGGTTTTCTCTCTCCATGACATTGGAATTTCTTTTAGAATAAGCATTATGTCCAGTATTGCCTTTCTTTTTGAAGCATTCCTTTCCACCACATGGAGAAAATAAATATTGTTTAGTCTATTAGTATAATTATTTAACATTTATTGAGCACATTCGAAATTATATAATGTTTATTTAAAACTATTTGAACGGAGAAACTACTTATGGATGACACAGTCTTACGTTTTCCAAGGTCACTTTATGGATGTTATTTCAATTATGCTACAAATTTACAGCATAACAAAGTTTACTCTATTTTTCTGTTGCAATAGTCTTCTGTTTTGCTCACTACTATACCATCCACATTTAGCACAGTGTCCAGAACAGATATTTATTACTTATTGAGTTAATTCACAAGTAAAAGGAAAATAGAACCCCAATAAGATTTGATTAATTTATTTTTATTGTGTAAAATACATATAATAAAAAATGTACCATTTTAACCATTTCAAGAGTACAATTCAGCGGCAGTAATTACATTTATAATGTTGTATAACCATCATCATTAGTTATTCCAAAATTTTCAGCACCCCAAACAGAAACTCGTACCAACTCAGCAGATATTCCCCATCTCTCTCCCTGAGACTGGTACTTCTAATCCATTTTTTCTCTACGGTTTGCCTATTCTCAATATTTTATATGAATGGAATCATACAATATCTATCTTTTATGTCTGGTGTCTTTTGCTTCGCATGATGATTTCAAGGTAATATATGTTGTAACATGTATCAGAACTTCATTCTTTTTTATCGTTGAATGATACTGCATTTTGTGTAGAGAACCACATTTTATTTATGTTAATGGGCACTTGGATTATTTCAACTTTTTGACTGTTGTGAATGCTGCTAGTAACATTGGCCTACAAGGATCTTTGTGAGTCTCTATTTTCAGTTCTTTTAGGCATATTACTAGGAGTGGAATTGAGTCATGTGGTAATTCTATGTTTAACTTTTCAAGGGACTGCCAAACATTTTTCCTCAATGGCTACACCATTTTACATTTTCATGAGGAATGGACTAGGGTTCCAGTTTCTCTATATCCCCTCTAATAGATCATTTTTGTTTGTTGGTTTGTTTTTATTTGTTGTTGTTGCTTTTAATTTTAGCCATCTTATAAGTGAAGTGATCTTGGTGTGGTTTTGATTTGCATTTCCTTAAGGACTAACGATGCATCTTTTCACACACCTAATTGCCATTTGTACATTCTCTTTGGAGAAATGTCTATTCAGACCTTTCCCATTTTTTAATTAGGTTTTTTATCATTGAGTTGAAGGTGTTTTTTAAATTTATTCTAGATAGTAAACCTTTATCAAGTATATGATATGCAGAGAGTATATCCAATTCTGTAGATGATTTTCATTTTCTTTATGGTATCCTTTGATTCACAGAAGTCTTCAATTTGAATGATGTCCAGTTTATGTTGTTATTTTGACTGCTTTCGGTATCCTATTCATTAACTCATGGCCAAATCCAAGCTCATGGAGACCTTTCCCTATGTTTTTGTTGTTGGTTTTTTTTGTTTTGGTTTGGTTTGGTTTGGTTTTTTTGGTAGTAGTCGTAGTTTTATAGTCCTAGTTCCTAAATTTAGATGTTTGATCCTTGTTGTTTTATATATGGTGGACCATCCAGTTTTCTCAGTGCCATTTGTCAGACTGTTCTCTCATTGAATGGTCTTAGTGCCCTTGTTGAAAATCAGTTGAGCGCAGATGCTCCAGATGATTTCTAATGAAAAAGTAATTGCAGTATATTAAAAGAAAAGCAGTTTTAAAATATTATAAAGTTAAATAAAATTTCTCATGCCCTCAGAAATTTTTAGTACTTATGAGTAATTGCTTAACATGTATCCATTCAAACTATATTTTTATGCTTAAATGCAAAAATTTGATTTTCTTTATAACTGTTGTAACACAATAGTTTACAAACTGCTTTTTTCTGATCGATACTCTAGAACAGTGCTGTCCAGTGAAAATATAATGTGAGCCACATATAATTTAAATTTTTTTAGCCACATATAATGAGGTACAAAAGAAACAGATGAAATTAATCTTAATACTATATTTTATTTGACCTAAATATAATATCAGTCTGTAATCAGTGTAAAAACTAATTAATGAGACATTTTATATCCCTTTTTTGTACTAAGTCTTTCAAACCAGGTGTATATTTTATACTTAGAATGCATATCAGTTCATACTAGCCACATTTCAGGTGCGTGTAATAGCCACATGTGACTTAATAGATGCTGTATTGGTTAGCACAGCTCTTTCCTACCTATGTGAATATCTATGCTTACTTTCTTTTAATGTTCATATAGTTCAGAGTAGAACAAGCAGTTCCAGAAGCCCAGAATATTGTGCATATTTAAACAAAGATCAATTAATTCTGTGTCAGAGGTTCTTGCGCTAGGTTTAAGGGATGTAAAGGGATGATATCTAAATCTCATACAATACTGGCATTCATATGCGGGATTGTATACCTATTGCTGTGTGATTACTCATGAATAAATGTGAAATAATTAATATAACCATCCATAATTCTGCTTCATGGTAGTGAAGCCCAGCAAGGTATTAGCATTCAACATTTAAAACTGGAAGTCCCTTCTCCTTAAGTAGTGACATAGGCTTAGAGTAATTTATTATTTTGCCTAGGAATGGAGAATTGAGGTAATGTATCCTACAAGTTACATATGTGGGAGTGAATAGAACAAGCGGATAACAAAGCTTCAATGGCTCAGTGCAGTTGTCGTTCCCTATTTATTTAAAAAACTTTTTCAGTTATAGTTGACATACAATATTATATTAGTTTCAGATGTACAACATGGCATTAGATGTATATATACACCTTACAAAGTAATCACCCCAAAAAGTCTAGCACTCTCTGGCACCATACATAAACAGTAAGTTTTCTGTGTCCCACATTTTTTTTCTCCTCTTGATTCCTGGTCTAATGTGGGATGCATAATAATTTGCTTAGTAAATTTGAATTGATTATTAATTTTTTATCTGATTATATTTAATGTTAATTTTGGAAAATTTGAAAAAACTACAAAGAGTCAAAATGGGTTATAACATTGTAACTAGTGGTAATTGCTGTTACCATTTGTTGTGTTTTCTACCAGTGCATTTTATAATATAGATATAGATATAGATATATATAGATATATAATTTTAAAATAGTTGAGACACCCCACCCTCTGTGTAATTGTGTAATCTATTTTTTCCTGCTACACTAAATTATAATTACGTCTCTGGATCTCTAAATGGGTCTTGATAATTAGTAAAAGCTTAAATTTTAATTTTTAAAACAAAATTTTTATTAGTTTGACTTAAATAATAATACCTGTTAACTGTCAAAACCCTTGAAAGATATGGAATGAAAAGTAAACATAACTTCTTCCCTCATCTACTTATTTCCTTCTTAGTACCTCCTCTTTTAAATTAATTTTTTCCCAATTACAGTTGACATCACGATGTTAGTTTCAGGCGTGCGACAGCGGTCAGACATGTATATAGCTTGCGAAGCGGCCCTTCCCGTAAGTCCGGCGCCCGCCTGGCACCGCCTTGCGATCACAGGATCACTGACTCTCTTCCTGCGCTGTACTTTACATCCCCTGATTATTTTTGTAACTGGTAATTTGTGTTTCTTAGTCCCCTTCACCTTTTTCATGCATCCCCCAACCTCCTCCCATCTGGTGACCATCAATTTGTTCTCTGTATGTATGACTTTGTTTCTATTTGGTTTGCTTTTTTCTATTCCATTTATAAATGAAATCATATGGTACTTGTCTTTCTCTCTGACTTATTTCACGTAGCATAATGCCATCTAGGTCATCCATGTTGTCACAAATGGCAAAATTTCATTCTTCTTTATGGCTGAGTAGTTTGCATTGTATATATGTAGCGCATCTTTATCCACTTGTCTGTCAGTGGACACTTAGGTTGTTTCCATGTCTTTGCTATTATAAATAATGCTGTGATGCACAGAAGGGCGCATGTATCTTTTCAAATTAGTGTTTTAGATTTCTCTGTTAAATACCCAAAAGTGGAATTGCTGGGTCATATGTAGTTCTATTTTTAATTTTTATAGGAAACTCCATATTGTTTTCCATAGTGGTGCCCCGTTTACATCCCCAGCAGTGCAGGAGGGTTCCTTTTGTTTCACATCGTCGCCGACACTAGTTTGTTGATTAATTGCTGATAGCCATTCTGACAGGTGTGAGGTTTCATAAATCTCATTGTGGTTTTTATAATGGTCTTTTGCTGTGGGGTATAGTATAAGCCTAGGTGGTAGCCACAAAATATAAGTTTGTACAAAGGTCTTGAGAAATATTTTATCTGTATTATATCTTTATTTATGAACATGTTTTGAGAATAGTAGCTTCTTTCGTGACATCTTTGAATGCAAGTTAGAGCTCAAGATGCTAATGCTATAATTGCCTTTATATTTATATTTTACTCTATCTTTTTTTTAAGTTAGTGTTTGAGGATCACTCCACTGATACCCCTATTCTTAGCTGAAAGACCATCACCAAAGGAGTGATAGCAACAGTACAGTATAACTTCAGACAAAACAGTAGTGCAGTTGTCATGACACAGACATGTAGCAAGTTAAAAAATGTGTGCTGTTGAACAAATGTAAATTATCTTTTTCATGATAAATCATAGAAATTAGAGATAGACAGTCATGTTATTCACTGCTTGTAGACCACTCCAGTATTTTGGTTTAAGTTTTAAAAGTTCTTGTTCTATTAAATTTTAATTTCAATAGCTAAAGATTTTCAAAACCACATTATAATTAAATCTCAAACTGCATACTTGAATAAAGCAAGTGCTCACTTTTTAAAAATGTTGCATATTTTTATTTTTTAATTTAAATTTTTAATTTTGAAAATTTCTTTCAAAAATCCTATTCTAGATTTTGTTGTTTTCTGTCCAAATGATTCATAAAACTAAAACAGCCTGTTTTTATTTGATAAAATTAGCATTTCTTGATTTTTTTCTGATCATTTCTAGTAGCACGTTTTCTCAACAAGGAAGAAGCATTCTCAACAATTCAACTTAGCATATAAATATGTCTATCTGTAATATATAGTCACATATAAAAAATGCTATTTAAAAGTATTATAATACAATCTAGGTTATTTTTCATTATAAATGCAAACACAAGTATATGTGTGTGTGTATATACATAAGAGTGTTTGTAATAAAAACTATTAAATTTATTTATATAATTTAGTAATATACTAAGATCCCGGAAAAACCTACTTATATTTATTTTTATATGATGCACCAACTTTCTTTTACTAACCAGTTAGACACACTTTATATTTCCTAATGTTTTTATTGTTGACCTTCATATCAACAATCTCTTTGAACTGATCATTGATTATTCATTTCTTACATTCATTTTTTTCTAAAATGCTTTTAGTAAGATGTTCATAAAAATAAAATGGAAATGATACTTTGGGTACTTGCATATGTTCTCTTAGTTTATTTTTGTGTACACCGAAAACGTTACCTACCCATAGAGCAGTCTTCTTTCTCCTACGTACGTTTTTACTTCATTCCTTGTGCTCGTTAACTTTCTAACTTATCACACACAGGTTATACGCATGACAGTGATGAGCTTTCATTACGAAACTTATTGAGGAACATGCCTACTTTTTTTTTTGTAGTAGTAGTAGTTGATGATAAATAGACATGAGGGTATAAGAAGTAAAAAATCAATTCTGGAGTTACTGAAGACTTAGGATCTCAATTTAACCTCTTATTTTTACCTTGAAATATTTTCAATATTTTGAAAGATTTTGAGATGGATTGAGTCTCTAGGGACATTAAATTGATTTCTTAATTTTATATAAAGCAAAATGGGAATGAGAAGCGTGCACTGAGCTGACATAGGGAGAAAAAACTGGTGAGGGGAAAAAAGTGCGTCTAGGTCTGAGATTTCTACTAGGTCATCTAACTACCATACAGTGATTGTGAAGAGGACATGGGGATTTCATCGTCACCCTTCTGGAACCTATTTGTCTTCAAAGTGTTTAGTTTCAAAGGATCCTTAACTTGATATCCAGTTCTCTGAAAAAGTTTTTCATCTTTAGGAAGTTTTATGCATCCATGTAGAAGAGTTAAAAAATTGTGACAAACTGCAGGCATTCAAACCCAGTTTAGTATGTTCCCCATCAAGAAAAAGCTTGACGCCTATGTTTAATTTCCACCTTTTCTGATGACTTCATTTTCTTTAGCAGTGGAGTGGATTTGCGAGTGTGTGTGTTTTCTGAAATGGCAGAAGACTTTCTGAAATGATTTGTTGTAGATAAGATTTTAAAATATAATTTTCCCTGCCATTGCCAAGAGATTATCTTTTTGAAATGACCATAAATTACTGTTATCCCGTTGTGTACATTCTCATATATCCATTTCCATTGTTTTAAGTAATTTCTCTAAGTCTGCATGCAAGAAGGAATTGTTAGAGAGCCAGGACACTGACGAGAGTGTTCATTCCCTGTCCAGCTATATCCCATTTGTTAATTCTTGTGGTAATTTATACCTCAGAAACCACAGCAAAGAAATAGCCTTTTTCTGTGCTGTGCACTCTTCTTGTGACACAGTTGTGCGTATCTATCTCCCCTTTCAATATTTTCCCTATTTTTTGAAACTCTTAGGATCGGTTACAAAATAATGGTGTATTTAAGAAATACTTGTTGAAATTCAAAAACAAATGTGCATCTGTGTAAAAGAATATAATCATTGTCTGCCATTCATCACTCACATTTTTAACACGTTTATTATAAGCTAACACTTTCAGTCTTACAAAAATTCCATTTATGGGAATAAAATGCCATGTCAGAGCTTCAGAGGGTCTTAGGAATGGCCTTATTTTAGAGATGTGGATACTTTCATAATTCTGATATAAATTATGATGTAATTATGATGTGGTAGTATACTATTTTACAAACAAATAGAAGGAAGTTTGAATAATTGAACGATTTGAAGGAAAATGCACGCATCATGTTATGACAGCTAACTTTCTCCACACCAGCACGTCGGGCGCTCAGAGGTTCGTATGTGTACAGTCTTGTTCAGGGGAAGAAATGACCTAAGCTAGTGGATGTCAGCACTGCCTTCACCTCAGAGTCATTTGGGAAGCTTTAAAGTATTCCTGATTCTTGGACCCTACTCTGAGATATTTTTCCGATATGATTGGTACTTTTTATTAACTCTCCTATCAGTTCTTTTGTTCAGCCAAAATTGAGAATGGCAGATTTAAGTGATACCATAGATTCAGGAGAATTAAATCAGTTCGACAACCAAAATACACTGAGTACATACAACATGCCAGTCACTTGCTACTTCCTTGATATGCATAGTTAAATTAAACACGATCTTTTCTTTTATTAAGGAGTTTATGATCTAGTGGGAAGACATATGTGTGAGTAGATCAGTACAAAATATAAATAATTATCTTTCAGCGGGAATGTTCTCTGATTAATAAAAATACAAAATATTAAGCATAGAGAAAATAATGATTTAGGTTTGATCCCATTTCCAAAGTTTTAAAATTATTTCCTTTACACACTAAGATTTGTTACTTTGCCAGCAAACTTTTATTAGAGTGTTGTCCTTTTCCATAGAAAGAAGTTCTAAAACTTCATCTGTAACTTGGAATAACTGAAGGAGGATATGTGTTTTTTACACTTTCTCTATAGGGTACTTTTTCTTCACATCCCGTTTTTTCCTTTACACTTGGGCATTTTCGTTTGCTACTTAATTCTGTGAGCCATATTTTACCAAAAATGTAGAGATTGGACTTTTCATCTACAGGTGCCCCCAAGTTGATTATCTGTGCTACTTTCCCAACTGTGATTCATTAAACAAGCTTTAAAAAACACATTCAATCCTGACGTTTTCTCAAGAGGAAAATATATTTTTATCTTGTGAGGAATGTTTTGTCCTCCTTTTTCTCTCATTGAGTTTTTTAAAAAATTAATTAAAAGGCATAAACTGTGTCTTCCTCATTGCCTTACAAGGCTCATCTATTTAAAATTCACCAAAACAATGAGACACTAAAATGCTGAATCCCTGAAATTTTATGTTTAGAATTTTCAGTTTCAGTGCTGCTTATGCGGCTTAGGTGACTCGTCTCCGGCTCCTCCGCCGGGGCAGCTGCAGGGTTGACGGTGAAGAGCGGAAGGAGTTGAAGGGCTGGCCCGGGGCTCGCACTGGCTGCATCCCACCCATCACCATCAGCACAAGCGTTGTATGTGCCTGTGTTTTAAATTCGTATTTTACTGTATTATTCTTATGTTGCTTATAATTTCGAACTAAATCACTTGAATTTTTTGTTTATTCATTTCTTTTTAGAAGCTCTGGAGGTGAATATGTATATCCAGGGGCTTAGTATTATCTCCTGCCCGGGACTTTTGTATCTCATACCACAATTTAAAAAACGAAAGGTTTAAGCAGTCTTTCTTAAGGAAAGGCAATTGGTAACACTTTTGCGACCTTACAAATTGTTAATAGTAGTTACTGTGGTTAACAGAGATGGCCTTGATAAAATGAAATCATGCAAATTGGTTGTCATAGTTGATGAGGAATTTTGAAACCTGCAAAAATGATATTATACTCTTGACATTAGGTGGCATCCACGTTCGCCCTTACTTAGATTAAGGCTTCCAGAACGAGCCTTGTACTCCGAACCATATCACATTGACGCATAACTCAGTAGGCTTCTCTGGTAGAGAAGAAAATAATTCATGTTTGGCGAGCAGTAACTAATAGAACCTAGGAAAAAGATACCAGAGAATATAGCACTTCTTAAAATTTACATGTAAGGGTTTTTTTTTTCTCTGTTTTCCATCTAGTGTCATCAAATTTCTATAATTAAAGGTTTTTTTGCCTTAATGCTCTAGTAGAGTCACGATGAAAATTATGTCGTCTGTTTTTTCTGCCCTTACAATTACTACAGATGAATAAAATATAGCTTTTCCTTCTAAGATACAGTACCTAAAATTTGATCATATGATGCACACATGAATCAGATAAGAGAGTGAACTGAGGTTGCAGTCCCATATGGAAAATACTATTAAACAAGTTAGCAATAAGCTCTTATAATGGAAAATGGGCATTTCAGCTTACATTGTTTTAGAATTTTGTGTCTAATTCATGGCTGAGGACAGACGATCAGGACAATGAGTGGCAGCAGCAGAGCAAGATAGAGGAGAACCGAAAATATCTTCTTTTGTGATTAGATAGGTAGATGATAGATGATTGATAGACAGACAGACAGATCCTTTCTTCTTTTCGTGATTACCAGTGCTTTTTCATTTCTTCACTACAAAAGAACCCAGTTTGGGTGTGCTTCCATAGACGAAGAGAAACTCTGTCTTCAGTTAGTTATGAGCGTCCCTAACAGGAGCATTTTAAAACGTTTTAGTACCTGTCATGTGGCCTTATATCTCTGATAATAACAAGTGGGGCATTGCATGTGAATTCAGCTTACCTGGTAAATCACTAATTAATAATACTTATTGAGTATTACTTACGTGATTCAATTTTGGCAGGTGCTAACTATTAAAATTATAATCGGATTTAAAACACTATACTTCTAAAGCACCAAGACAAATAAGACCAAAGAGTTTACACTCTTCTAGAAAGAATGATAGTAACGTTTATAGTAATATTGTGCACTAATCTGGACTATTTTTTATGTGAACTAGAAAAAGTTCATCACTTAGTTTTACTCTTTTTCTGAAGAAATAACTTCCCTTACTCCTTTCCAAGACACCCATTTTCTAATGTCTTCTTCAAGATTTCCTCTTACCGTTTCTCTCTTACAATTCATGTTTCTCTGTTTCTCACATTTTCTGGCCTACAACAAGATTTAAGTCTTTTCATCATAAAAACTGTGAAGCTTTTTCTCAGCCTCCTATTCTGTTTCTTCTTAGCTTTTACTGCAAAAAAAAAAAAAAAAAAAAAAAAAAAAAAAAAAAAAAATTGAAAGAGTATATTCTGGTTCCGGTTCCCACCTTTTCTTCCTGAATGCCCTTTCATTCATCAGCCCAGTGCATTCAGGCTCTCAGCCACCACATCTGACCACTGGACCCAGGACACCTTCCGCATCCTCATCATACCTGGCCTTTCTGACGTGCGGAGAAATTGACAGTATACAAACAAATAAAACGGTAGATGTTTGATGCCTATATTTAAAAATATCTGAAATACTTAGAGCGTAAATGGGAAAGTGACACTGTCCCACCATGACAAAAAGGTTCAGAAAAGTTCTCTTGGGCGAGATTTCAGCCCTTCTCTCTTTTGTGACACTTTTTTGGGCAGGAAACAGAGAAGAGTGACTCTGTAACTTTAGGCCTCGAGGAGGAGTTGAACTCAAATACAAAGCCTGTCAATAGCATTGTTGTCAGACAAATTCAAGAATTACACTGCCTACTTAGTCACAAAAACCAATTCTAGAGAGAAAAAATATATACACTTATATATGTGTATAAACACATATATGTATGTGTGTATGCATATATACACATACATACACATTGCAAGGATAAATTTTTATTTAGAATTTTTTAACATGTCTTCTATATTGAAAACCTCTGTAATTTGATAAATTAACTTTTTTTTCTTAACATTCTTTTCATTTTCATGCAGTATAAGTCTCCTTATTCTTCACAGAATCTCTCTGTTACATTTATAATAGTTTTATAAATCTAACACTGTTATAAAAGAAAAAGTTAATATTTAAAGGAATTTAAAAATTGTGTACATAGTTTAAAGACTTACAACAAAACAAAACAAAACAAAGACCCATGCTTCACCCCTTAGACCCACCTAGTTTAGGCAACCACTATGTTATTAGCCTTGTCCTCTGTTATTAACGAGTATTTTCTAAATAGTATAGTTGTACCAATGTTCTTTGTTTTCCAATTTTTTTACATTTTGACTTTATTATAGTATTTTATCCTTATGGCGTTGCCACTATCCCCTACTAAAACTTACGGGGAGTGACATGAAGCTGTGCTGTGAGATGTTCTGTCTTAACCATAAAGCTTTGGCTGCTTTGTTGAAAAAGAATTTACATCTAACTCTGTAAACTAACTTAAAAAATCAAGCAAAATAACAACAACAACAAAAAACCCAGAAGGGTTGGGGGGGACCCCTCATTTTCTCAGCATTTGCCCACTGTTTTAAGTTACACGTTTAAGTACGTCAATATTGCTTGTAAATATCATTGGTATATCAACTGTCTACCACTTTCTTCTTTAAATAACTCCTTTTTTCTTGAAATTAATGGGTTCTCTGCTCTTTTTTACCTAAGTTTTCTATATCCCTATCACTAAATTTCTCCCAAACTTTCCAATTTTACTAAAAGCCTCCTCTAAATATAGTGCATACCAGATATTCTCTCAAATCCTGCCCAAGAAGACCCAGTGTTGGTACTTCCTGTCACCATCATTTGGAGAGTTCCCACAGCCTTGCTCCTGGGCCAGATCCACCATTTTTAGATCTGATTTCTTCCCTTGCAGTACTATTCGGGTTGTTCACATGTATTTGGCTCTTTCCTGCCCATTGATTGTTTGGGTTCGCACACCCTTGCCTCCTGTGGGCTTAGGTTTGGTGATGTGACTTTGATGAAATATGAGAAGTGACACGTTTTACTTCTGGGCAGAAGCTACAGGAGCCAGCTATGCTTAAACTCACTCTTCCCTCCACCTTTGTTGCTGACAGCGGTCTAGACGGTGGCCACGTGGCCTCTCTTGCTCCCTGAGCGAGGGTGATTGACAGTGACGCAGGGCAGAACACAAGCAACAGGCATGGGACCTGAGGAAGGAATGACCTTTACTTTTTAAACCCCTGAGTCTTGGCCACTGTCACAGCTAGTCTGGTCTCTCTTGTTTGACACACTCCCTCATTTTGGCTGAGCACACCATGTTTTTGAAAGAAGCGTGTGAAAAATAAATGTTTATGCATGCCTGAAAGTAAAACTCTCCTGTCCTCATATTTATCGATAGTTTGCCTAGATACCCTGTTTAAGTATCACATTCCTTGTAATTTTAAAGACGTTTCTCCTATCTTCTACCTTGGTGTTGCGAAGTCTAGTGTCATGCTGATTTTCGATTATTTATTTAAACTTTTTTTTCCTGTTGCCTTTTCTTTAACCATGGTGCTCTAAAATTGTGTAATGGTATGCTCGCCTGGGATTTTGTGTCATATGTTTAATTCCTAGGGAAATTTTTAAATTTCTTGATAATTTCCTCTTGTCCATGTTCCGTGTCCACGCTGCCTAAAATTCCTGCTCAGTGGATACTGACCTTCAGCAGATCCACTCATTTCCTTATCTCTTTACCTCTTTTTTTTTTTTGGGGGGGGGGCATCTCATTATCTTTTCTGTTTTCTGGGACATTTTTAGCTTTTTTTTTTTTTTTAAGCCTTCTGTTTTTGTCTGTTTGCACTATCTTTGCATCTCAACTGTATAATTACAGTCTTATTTTTCCTGTTGCTTCACTGTCTTTCATTTTTCAGATTTCCTTTTCCGTTTTATTTTTGTTGTCATTATCCCTGGTCTCCCTCTTCTCCTCTTGATGTGTCTTGCACGTCAGGTTGCCGTGGCCTCTAAGGAATGCCTGCAGAAGCGGTGTTGGTGGCTCCGACACCCGCTCCACACCTGTGGAGCCGGGGCCAGCTCTCGCACAAGCTAGAGCTTCATACAGCTCTGGGACCTGCTCTGGCAAGAGCGCTAGAGCCAGTGCCGGCTGCAGAACTGGAGCCTGCCCCAGGTAGAGGCAGATTCATCCTTAACTGGCATCAGCGCCTACAGCGGTTGGAGAGCTGAGACCTGCCATTCCAGAACCAGTGCCAGCTCCGGAGCTGCAGAGCGACAGCCAGCTGCAGCATGAGCTCTTGTACCAGCTCCGTTCACAGTGCCGCTCCAGCTCCAGCATCAGTATCAGCTCTAGACCTAGAGTCGTCCCTGTCACCGGTTCCCACACCAGGTTTGGCACCAGTGCCAGAGTTCAGGTCAGCCCCAGAACTGGAGCCAATTCCATAACCAGTTCTGACACTTCTCCCCTGAGCTGGAGCCAGCTTTGGGCACTAAAAGAGGACTAGGGCCAGCCGCTCACCTAGTGCCAACTCCAGCACCATATCCAGCACCAGCACAAGAAACAGTCTGTTCCCCAGTGGAGCCAGCCCAGGCGCCAGCCCTCTGCGCATGCGCGGCTGGTGTGGCAGCAGCTCCTGCGCTAGACTCTGAGCCAGAGCAGTCCGGCCCCTTCTGCACCCACGCTCCCCTCCGCTCCCCTCCCCTCCCCTACCCTCCCCTCCCCTTCCCTCGGAATGGTGTCTTCTTTGTTTTTTGGTTTTTTTTGTAGTTTTGTTTTTATGTTTAGTATTCTTTGTGGTTTACTATATTTTAATTTTGTAGTTTATATATAAGACAATTTAACATCTTGATCATTAAAAAAGAAAACAATATTAGTGATTAAAGGGTCATATCTATTTTTTATTCTGAGCCAGTGTGCTTACTGGATTATTTTCTTTTGAATACTGCTAGGGCATTTTGCTTCATTTCTTAAATGTTGGTAGATTTTTTCCTACCCTTTGCAACTGCTTCTTTTTCTAATCTTAAAAATGTGAATGGTTCTCAAGAATGAGCCAAACTCTTTTGATCCTCTTTCTGTTTATTCTTCTTTGGAGACTTGCCTGATGCTATGCCTTAATATTTCTAAATAAATAATTTCAAATTCTGCATTCCTTTTTGATATGCAGTCATCACTGTAAACCCAACAAATAAAAAATAAAGACAGCTTTATGATTTTCCCCAAATGTGTACCCTTCTTCATATTTTCAGACTAATATTACTATTCTTTCTATAGTCATCCATGTTTAAAACTTTATAACTTATTTGATTCCACTCTCTACTTTAGCTCTAAATCCAATTTGCCATCCAGTCCTGGCATCTTTGTTATGTCTCTTAATTTTTGTGACCCAATTCAAAACACTGTTGTCTCTTCTGAAAGGATGCATAAAAGAATCTCCTACTATCTTCTTGCTCAAAAATGACAAATTACTCTTTTAAAACAGTATCTCTTGAATGAAGTCATGCGGTCATCACATTCATTGGCTTTGTCACCTGTAAGCTCCAATATCCTTAGCTTAGCTAAGACTTATTTCTGCTGTTCCACCATCAAAGAGTGCAAATAAGCATGGCCTGGGCCGAAGGCACCTTACAGATGCATTTTGTTTATTCTGAACAGTTTTTAAAATATTTGACTCTTTGATCTTTTAGACCATGATTTGGGATGTGTATGTAATACCTGAATATGTATGTTGTGAATATCTTCTTAAAAATCCTTTTCACATTAAAGTTTATACTGATAAAGAGCTGTAGTGTACAAACGGCATCATAAAGACAATCACATTTAAGAAATTATAAGAATCTCTTCTTCAGAGTGACGTGGTTCTTAGTACGTAAGAATCAGTTTTTTCTTTAAGCTAATACTACAATAAATGTCAAGTATCCCTGATAAATTGTTGCATTTTTGTGGGATATTGGTTTGCAGGAAATATAGGATGTATAATGGTAATATGCAAAATAGAGGAGGATGGTCATAAGTCATTTTGTTAAAATGTAGGAAAAAGAGTTCCCTGTAATTGTTTTCAACGAAAATGATTTGAAAGTTTTAATAAGCTCTGCAAAATGCAATAGCAATCTTGTCATTTTGACAAATTTTAGTTAAACATTGTGGTGGTGAAAACACAATGACTTTGCTAAAAATGGAGTCATTTAGGCCTTTATAAGATCATTTCTGTCCCCAGGCTACTACATCTCTTTCCCCAAGTTGTTGATTCTTTCTCCTGGGGAAATGTAGATTCATGATTTGTTCTTCTATAATTCTTCACAAATTTACTTAGAGCAGAGGACTGTTTACATGCCAACATGGGGGACCACGTTTATGCCCAGCACGTGTGCAAAGCGTTAGAGGGGAATGTGACCAGGAGCAAAGGGCTGACAGAGGTTATGCTTTCTGTGAAGCCGAATTCATGGCCAGGAAGCTGACCGCTCTGAGTGGCCAGCACTACAACAGTAAAGTCTCAAGAAAGAATCTTTAGATGAGTGCCTTGAGCGGTCAATAAGAACTTTTTATATAGAAAAGTATCAGGAAAGTATTTATTTATAGTACTATTGAAAGGGTTATAATTTTTAATCCAAAAAATGTAATTTACCAGCTATATTTAAAGAGACCAAAAAAATTTGAAATCGCTAGGATAGGCCTGTAACGAAAAATTATTTTAAAGCACATTCTAGATACTATATAAGAATATAAAATAAGCGATATATTCTCATAATCCAAAACATGATATAACAATTACTTATATTTATATTGATCAAACTGTGGAACTGCCAGATTATCACAAATGTATTTTCATCTAAATCAGCAAAGACTACATTTGAATATAGTTTTAATAGTAAGTATTCTATTTTTTAATTTTATCTTTTAAATTTTAAAAGAACTTCTTATTAAAACATTTTTCTATGTGCTGTTCAATCATTTGACTGCACATATAACTAGAATGTTTCATTTCCAAGTCAATCTAAATATATTATTTATATTTCTAGTTTTCATTTTATAATCTCAGTGAAAAAGAATTTATCTCAGGGACTAAAGTTTTCTACGCTGTTTCCACTTCTCGCGCGGCTCGCCCTTCGGTCTCTGGGGAGGAAGGACGCTCTGTGCCGAGAACTGTGTGTGTCTTTCTGTATCAGTCAGGATTCAGAAGCACCTTCTCCTCTGAGTAATACAGTGATATTTGTTAAAAACCTTTTTTTTTTTTTTTAAGATTTAGAAATAACGTCACATGGAAGTTATTAACAGCATCAACATGATCCTTAAACCAGATGTTCCCTTCGTTTACATGCTCGTTTTTCTGACACTTGGTTTGGTTTCTTTTTTAGGAATGGCAGAATTCTATTCAGAAGAATGCAGGGCTTGCATTTATTGAACTCATCAATGAAGGAAGGTAATTAATTTTACAATTTTTAGACAACTTGTCTGTACGTTTTATTCCACTGGGCAACTGCTCTTTCCTACCATCTGTTCCAAAAATGTGTAAGAAAATACACTTTAATTAAATAATTTACTACACAGGTACAGAAATTAAGTTTAAAACGTTAATCATGTTTTGAGTGGGAAACACGTAACAAATAAAATGAAAAACTTCAGAAGGTTCTGTGAGATTCGAGCCACATCTCGCCGAGCAGTGAGGTTGTGTTACGCAGATCGCGCGAACCCAGCCTGCAGCCCCGTCTGCCGCTCCATCTGCTCGGAACCAGGCTCAGCTCACGTGAAGCGGTTCTGTCTGAACTTGTGCTGATTTCTGGTATCCAGCTGAAAATGTGAAGGACGTTAAATGTAGGAAGTAGCACAGTCTGCTTAGGTCTTTATGTATACCATTGATAAATGGTGCTTGTAGTTAAGTTATGTTAGAGCCCATTACTGTATTTTTCACTTTATTGTAAGCAGTTGCTCTCTGTGATTTTTCCGATATTTTATTGGCAGTGGATACATTAAGACAGATGTAACTGTCATCATTTTGATGTGTACAGCTTCCATTAGCCAGAGACCCGCATCCTCTGCCACTTGAGTTTCTTCTCTAATATAGTGTATGCTTTGAAAATAATGACTCAATATTTAGCATAATCTATTTTTTTTATTTGAAGCCAGATTTAATTGAATTGATAAGGGAGTAATGCTTACTATATTTAAAATTAACTTTTGTCAAGTAAGGTGTCATGAAAGTATGTTTAACAGCAGAGTCCTTAAAAATTAGTTTATATATGGTATAAAAACCCATTTTTAAAAAAAAAGTAACAGATACAGTTTAGTATTTTTTAGTGTTTTTTTTCCATCAGTGTATTATAGTCTCAGAAATAGCCTCTCTTTTTATAATAGTTCATCTTATTATATATTTCTCATTTAGATATTCCATGATCGAATTATTTTTAGTCATGATAATATAACTCCAAAAATTAAAACAAAGTTTGCATTCACTACAAAGCAAAAGGTGCAGGGAAATATTAGTTTTCTTCTATATTGTAAATCATTTTACATAATTATAATAACACATTCTAGTTCTTAAAATACTTTATTATCATAAGAGTTGATAATTATTACTCATCTTCAGGTGAAAAATAGAAGGAAATTTTTCCCAGGCTATTTATTGTCATATCAGTTATAAAATCTGCCAATTCACGTACATGCTAATTTTGCTACTTTGTTTCAACTGTGTAAGTAAAAAACAAAAATGTTGTCATCAGTAAGTCTCTGAAGTTAACAGAATTCAACCTCCAACACTTAAGATTTTAGTTATTGTCCTAGAAAAGAAGAAGGGTGGGAAATTTGCTAATATCAAAAGTTTTTAGCTTTTGATAGTTTTATTATTCAGTGGTATTGTTGGGGTTTATTTTGTTTTGTGTTAGGAAAGAGGTTAAAATTATGGAAAGTAGTTATAATTTAATTTTCTTTGAATTTAAATCCATGAAAACCTCTAAAATGTTCACCATAATGTTCTTTGTGCCATTCTAGATTTGTGTTTTTATTTTTACTATCAGTTTTTTCCCAGTAAAGATGATTTGGGACAAAAGTTGAAACACAATTAGTTATAAATGTCATATATACAAAAATATAGCAAATGCCTATTCAGCACCTGCTATATCTGAAACACTGTTGCGGGAGCTGGGAATAGAGAAGTGAATGAGACAAACATTAGACTGGCACATAAAGTAACACAAGGGTGCTAGGGTAGACGTGGTGTAGGTATTAGTGTAAGCATAAGACAGGGCACTTAACCTAGTCTGGAGTGGTGCATTCTCTGGGCAATGGTGCTATCATTTTTAAAAAATGTATCCAAGCAAAGCTTATACATTGGAGCAAAGACAGTTCTTTCAATGGTGCTAGAACAACTGGATGTCCATGTGAAAAATAAATCTGCACATAGACTTTATACCGTCACAAAAATTAACTAAAAGTGGATCCAAGACCTAAATGTAAAATGCAAAACTATAAAACTCCTATAAGATATCGTAGGCTAAAATCTAGATGACCTTGTTTTCAGTGATGGTTTTTAGATAATACCAGAGGCATGATCCATGACAGAAAGAATTGATAGATTGGACTTCATTAAAATTAAAAACTGATGCTTTATGAAAGATAATGTCAAGAGAATGAAAAGACATACCACAGATTGTGAGAAAGTATTTGCAAAAGACACATCTAAGAAAGGACTGTTATCTAAAATATGTGAAGAACTCTTAAAGCTCAACAATAAGAAAACAAACAGCTCGGTCAAAAATGAGCCAAAGACCTTCACAGACACCTCACCAAAGAAGATACACAGGAAAAGATACTCCACATCTTATGTCATCAGGAAAATGCTAATTAGAACAGATACCACTGTTCGCCTATTAGAATGGCCAAAATCCCTATACTGACAACACCAAATGCTGGCGAGGATGTGGAGCAACAGGAACACTCCTCCATTGCTAGTGGGAATGCAACATGGTATAGCCGATTTGAAAGATAAGTTGGCGGTATCTTACAAAACTAAGCATTTTCTTACCATACAATGTACTATCCAAATCACACACCTATCTATTCAAAAGAATTTAAAACATGTCCAAATAAAAACCTGCACATATAGAGTCCCTTGATTCATAATTGTCAAAACTTGGACACAACCAAGATGTCCTTCAGTAGGTGAATAAATAATTAAATACCTATTCATTCATGTGGCACATCCAGAAAATGGAATGCTAATTTTTTCGTGATAAAAATAAATGAACTATCAAGTCATGAAAAGATATGGAGGAACCTTAATTGCACATTCCTAAATGAAAGAAGCCAATCTGAAAAGGCTACAAACTGTACAATTTCAACTGTGCGACATTCTGGAAAAGGCAAAACCATGGAGACAGTCAATAGATCAGTGGTTGGCAGGGGCTTAGGGGGAGGAAGGATGAATAGGCAGAGCATAGATGTTTAGAGCAGTGAATCTACTCTGTGTGATACTAGTAGTAGATATGTGTTGTTATACGTTTGTCCAAACCATAGAGTATACAACGCCAAGAGTGAACCTTAATGTACACTGAGGACTTTGGATGACAATGCTGCGTTAATGTAGTGTCATCATTTCTAACGAATATACCACTCTGGTGACATATGTGATAATGGGGATGATGGGAGAGGAAGAAGGGGGTATTTGGAAATCTCTATCTTCCGCTCAAGTTTTCTGGTGAACTTTAATCTGCTTTAAAAAATACTCTACTAAAAAAAAATGGAGGGAATTCCCTAAAAAAAGAGTGTATCTAAATATAATGCCATCATAGTTGAGACCTGAGAGAGATGGTCAGGATATAGCTTTGTGAAATTAAAAAAAAAAAAAAATAGAGGAATCAAATTCTGGGCCGAGGGAATAGTGTGGTATAGAAGCCTGGAGGCAGGAGGTAGCAAGACTCGTTGCTGGAGATCTATTTTTCGGTCAGCCAACGACTATTTAAGTGCATATTGCATGCCAGCCACATAGAGGTGAGGGTCGCCCTCACGGCGGGGATCATCGGCAAGGGCCGTGCCGGAGGGCTGTGTCGGCTGGGTGAGGCTGCTGGGTGGAGTGAAGAGGCTGGCATAACCTGTGGCGTGGCAAGTGGATTTCAGGTCTCAAGACTGGAACGGAGACGCCAGTCTGAAGCTTCAGTGATCCTGTTGTCAGAAACTGACAAACAGTGGCTGTGAGAGCGGAAGACGTGAACAGATTTGAAGAATCTTTTGGACAGCTGGATGGCTAATAGTATAAACACAGTTTACTTAGAACAGTTGGGAAGGAGGAGCATGGCTTGCGTGAGAGATGTTTTCACTTTTGGTTACACTGAGTTTGGAGCTTCTGTGCCGTGTCCAGGTGGAATTGTTGAATAGGCGTTTTGGAATTTGGGGCTCCAGCTCTCCAAAGATACAGCTAGAATGGAGATTCAGTTTTACGAGTTCCCTGCTTGTGTGTGTAAGCGGTAGGTAGGAATGCAGGTGTGATGCTCAGGGAGAGTATGTAGGGTGAGCAGAGAACCTGGGGCCAAGCTCCTGCGGCATTTTCTGCTGAGAATCCTTTTCCCCACATCTTCACACAGTTGGCTGTTGACTGTCATTCAAGAAGCAGCTTAAATCTCACTTCTCAGAGAGGCTCCCCTGACCATCTTACTGAGCAATCACACTTCCATCACATGACTGTGTTTTAACATTTAATAATGCCATCACAAATTATCTTATGTTGATCTTCCTCACTAAAATGTGCTTTCCTTAAGAATTCACCTTATTTGCCGACCTCTCCCTGGTTTCTGGAATAATACCTAGCACATAGTTCTCAGTTACAAATATTATTGAAGGAACGAAGAAGAATGGGTAGTAGAATGTTTGAGGAGAGATGAATAGTTAACAATAATGTTTGTAAGTGAGAATTAAAGGAACCACTGAATTCAGTGACAGGAGGGTCATGTTGATGTCGTGCAAACTTCTGCTGGTGAGCCGCAGTGTGTCAGAGGTGCTGGGTGTAGATGCCAACCCTGTTCTGCCAGAGTCTAGTGGGGTCTTTTGTGAAGTACTTATCCATGTAATGAATGTACCAGGAGACAAACAGAGGGTGCTATGGAAGCAGATAAATGAGGGAAGTCACGTTTAGAAAGTAGTGATGCAGACAGAGCTGAGTTGGTTTGCATTGAAGAGTGGGAGATGAGAATAGGCAGCAAGTATGTACTCCAAGTCTGAATAAGGGGTAACAGCGTGGCTCCTGGAGGTGGGTAGGGTTTTTAATTAGAGGGGTTGGTACTTTTTAGAAGGAAGGATTTAGCATTTTTAAATGCTGGTGGAAAGATGCCAGTATGATAGGAAGGAAAGAAGTAAAGTTTCTGTTCCATTGACAGTCTCCGAGGAGCTGAGACTGAAGGCTGGCCATTGTAGGAGAGCGTTGGGAGGAGGATGCGCACAGTACACTTTGGGCAGGATTCAGAGGTGTTCTTTTATGATGTCTTCTGTCCTCTCTGATGTGTCAGTAGGGCCATTTACTGAGAATGAAGGAATTTGGGCGGGGAATTTGGAAATAGCCAGTGTAGAAAAAATGAGAGAGAAAAGACTAAGGAAACTGGAGGCTGGCCAGAATGATTGGGGGACCTGATTGAGTTGTTGTCTTTGATGTCGTGATGCTTGCCTCAGCAGTCCAAGCGCGAAGATGGGCATTACCTTGGGACATCCACTTCTCTCACTTCAGTGAAAATCTCTTCACTGAGCACCTTCTCCCTGCCCCGCATCCCTAATCCACAGACTTTTCCATTTTCCCTGGTTTGTACCATAGTATTATGCCATAGTATTAGTGCCCATTTATTTATAGCATATTTTTCTGGCTGTTTTCCATATGCCTATTATAATATAATGCATATGTATATTTTATACCAAATTCAAATGCCAGTTATCCTATTGATAACCTGTTAGATTCTAGGCTTGGAATATAATTTTCTTCTGACATTTTTTTGTATCTGTAGAATAGTATAAACACCTTTATTGCCCAGTTTCTTTGAAGGTTGGAAATAATGTATATGACATTTATTACAACTGATGCAATATAGGAATTCAAGAATGGAAGTTTTTTTATTCATTATATATAAGAGATATTCAGAATTTTGCTGACTCCCACCTTTAGTTTGGTTCATTTCCTCCCAATTTAACCTTTTCTCTTTCATAAATTTGAACAGGGAGTTCTAGATCAAAAAATACTGTATTTAGATAATTGGGATGCAGTACAGTAAAGACATTGCTCTGTTTATCTGGCTTCTATTTGTCGCTGCCTGTTATGTGCTAGGTGCAGATTAGATTCTTTACACATGCTTGTGTGTTATTTATCTGGACATAAAGTATTTTTCTTAAATTTTTATAATAGTTTAAAATGAAACATATAAAAATACTTCCTCATGGTTGTTATAAAATGTCTTTAATTTGTCCTTGTGGGAATGAAGATAAAAATCTTTAAGTGGAAATTGTTATAAATGTTTATCCTACTTAACAGCCACACTCGTGAGTATAATTCATCAATCATAGCTGGAGAAAGCAATTGTGCAGTTGTCTACAATTAACAGGACAAAAACAGTGGATGAATGTGCAGCTGAGTTAAAATACTCCCTAGGACAGGCTGAAATTATAAACTGGATCATTTAAAGGAATCTAACAAAGGCTCTTTATAATTAAAACAAAGCAAGGTTAATGGGATGTAAAATTGCCTATAATATCTTGGCAATAATAATTGGATTTTAAATTATTAAAATATGAATTGAACTATAAAGCAAGTAAGAAAGACTTTTCAAATTATGTATTTGAGTGCTCTTTTGAGGTAAATGAATGATTTGCCTAAAATAAATCTTTATCACTCTTTTGAAAGCGTAGAGGATATATTTAATAGATATTCATAAAAAGCCAGGATATATTTTAGTTCGTTTCATGTCTTTGATTTGGTAAAAACAATATTAAAAAAAAAAGTTTCATATTCCAAAACTGTAAGAAACTCTTTCTCAGCATTGAGATTCTGGTTTAATGTTGAATTCCAAATCCCTGAAAACTCCTGAAAACAGGAATTCCCTCTTTTTTTTTTCCATGTAGAACCTAATCTGTACCTTTTTCTTATTTCTCTGTTATTCATTTTACACCTGTAATAAGTTATTAAACATGCTGAGTTTTGTAAATGACTGAAGTTTTTAAAAATCTTGTGCTTTTACAAAATTAATTATCTGGATCATAAGTATTATTGCTAATTTGTGGACTTTCGACATTAATGATAAATATTATTTGCCTAAAATTGAAATAAACCAGTCCCATTTAATAATGACTAGATTTCCAATAATAGGAAAATACATTTCAGAATTTAGTAATCATAAATTTCATTTGAATTACTTTTTTTTTTGCACTCTAGACCATGTTTAAAATATATGTGCATATGCATATGTTTTGAGATATTTTTCTCTTCTATGAATAACTTGAAATATACTTTTTTCTAGGCAGCATTATTTTATATTTGATGAAAGTTATATATATATATATAAAGAAACACAAAAATCGTGTTTCTTTATATATATATATATAAAACACACACACACACACACACACACACACACACACACACACACAAAGAGCACGTTCCCTGTTAGGGGAATATTCATTTCTGTGTCATATTTCCCTGTTTTGTTTTTTTTTTCCCCTTAGGGACATACATTTTTTTGTTGTTGTCCTTAGCTTACTTACAGCAAGTGAAGTAAGATTGTCAAGATTCAGATGATCTGTGTCTTTATTAGAAAACATTGATTTAGTTTTTGTATCATTCTGACATAACTAGAATCAATATGTCACAGAATGCTAGATTTGGCCTTAGAGTTTGTGGCTGGTATGTTGTTTAAATAGCAGATACGGGGAGAAGTGAACTAATAGGTCTGGGAGGGATGATGCCAACATGGCGGTATAGTGTGTGTGTCCACTCCAAGGATACCCTAAAGATGAGAAGTAAAGAAACAGGTAAGACAGGAATGAATGTAGCCATGGCCTGCGCCATAGATTTTAGTCTAGGTACACTTCTTGAGGTGCCAGGGAAATTGAAGCATTGAGTTATAGGCTGATTAGTTCCTTTATTGGTGGGGCAAGAACACATGGACAGTCTTCAGTTGTGTTGTACAGAGCAGCATTTAGAAAAACAGAATACTTTTATAACACATCTCTCTTAAAGAGTCACAGTCCAATGCTAGACAAGAATTAACAAAAAGTCATTACTATTTGCTAATTACAAAGGTAGTATAACACCTGTGCAGATAGTCTCGAACTTTTTAATATCTATGTAATTACATTACACTTGAAAAAATAAACCTGAATGTAAAATACTCAGTAAGTAGTTTAATTTTAGTAGTGATACAAATACACATTACATGTGATTCTCATCTCCGAGTAATTTATAATCAATCAGTTAGGATTTACATACTAAAAAAATATAAACAGTTTAAAATGTCATAGACAGTATATAATAAATAGTTCAAACATGCAAGTAGATTATGTAAAAATTGCAGTGGCTTTAGAAAAAGGTACTATTGCTGTGGACAGTAATGCTTAGAAGGCTTCTTTTGGGAGACAGTCCTAAGCAAGTATAGGCACAGTACGTGGGATGAAAAAACACCAGTCCTTGCTTTATTTGTGAAATTAAGATTTAGAACAACAGAAAATAACTTTAAGTTCTTCATTATCTAATAAAACAAATGTACATAATTTTATTTGCAAAAGCCATAATCTGTCTTTGAGCTTTGTATTATTTAAATAGTCAAAGTTTTCCTGACTTTAAAGTAAGGACCAGTACTTTATTTAATTATTAATGCTGATAGGGTTTATAATTATTTCTACATCATAAAGAATATGGATATTTTACATATATTTTTAAAAAGCATTACTCATACTTATGAAACAAACTTCATAACAAACTTCAAAGCTTATATATTTTAAATTATTTCTAGCAAAGTGTAAGAGAACAACAGACTTAACTTAGGAGCAGAGTTATGTTAAAAAAATTTTTTTTAATATTACTACTAAACATTTAAGGGAGAAATAGTACTGATTATGCTCAACATTTTCCAGATATAGAATAAGTAGTACTTTATAGTTCATTATATGAGACCTCATCACCCTGATAATAGCACCAAAGACATTACAAGAAATGAAATTACAGACCAAAATCTATCATAAGTATTGGTGAAATAATTCTTAATAATATTTGGCAAATCAAATTGAGCAATCAGTATGTGAAAAGGACTGCATCATAAGCAAAAGGTATTTATTTCAAGAATTTACAGTTGGTTTAATATTCAAAAATATTTATCAATGAAATACACCATATGAACGCACCAAAAAATAAGGATGTATATATGGCTATTTCAATAGATGTAGTCAAAACATTTAAAAAACTCGACATCTATTTATGATATAAACCCTCCGGAAATTAGAAATTGAACTCCCATGGTGTGATAAATGATTTATACAAACACATAGAGCTACGTTCTTCTTAATGGTTAAAATAAATGCTTCCCTGATCTAAGACACATGGTGAGGATGACCTCACTCACTACTTTTATTCAACACTGGGCTGGGCTGGAGGTTTAGCCAGTTCAATTAGGATATTAGAAAATTCTAAGAAGTCTGAAAAAAGATATTAGAACTAATAAGTGAATTTAGCAAAGTCATAGGATATATGATCAATACTCAAAAATTATAGTAACATTTATATGTGAAATACTGGAAATTTAAATAAATAAAATCATTATAATAGTATCAAAAATATGAACTCCTTATGGATGTACTAAATCAAATACATGAAAGATTTGCATAATAAAAACTTTTAAATGTTTCCGTGAAAATTTTTAAAATAAATAAACTCAGAAATATATTGTGTTTGGGAATCAGAAGACCCAACATGGTTAAGATTTTAGTTTTCCCCAAACCAATTTGTAAACTCAATCTAATCAAAATTCCAACAGGTTTTTTTTGTTTTTGGTAGAAATTAAAGAGTTGATTTTTAAACTTCTGTGACAATACAAAGGACCTGCGATACCAAAGCAAATTAAAAAAGAACAGAGTTGGAGAATTGCTGTGAACAAAGACAAATAGATCAATGGAAGGGAGGAAAAAAGAATTCACAAGTCAATTATAAAAAGATAAACTACGCAGTACAAACTGGGCAAAAGACTTGAACAGACACTGCACCAAAGAAGATGTACAAATGACCAATCAACACATGAAAAGATGCTCCCCATCATTGTTCATTTGGGGAATTCAATTTTAAACCACAAATAGAATTATGCTCTTATTGTAACAGATATAATTAAATATATTGGCAATACTGAGTATCGGTGAGGATGTGTAGCCATTGGAATACTGGTAACTTACTTCTGAGTAAAATGGTACATCCTGTTGGAAAACAGTTTGTCAGCATCTTATAAAGCTAAACATACAGTTAACATTTGACACCAATAATTCTTAAGCCTAGATATTTTCCCAAGAAATAAATGTAGGTAAATATTAAGACCTGTATGTGAATGTTCATAGCAGCTTTTTTATAAGAGCCAAAGACTGGTAATAACCCAAATCTTCATCAGCAGATAAATAGATAAAATAATTATGCTGTATCATAATTAGAATACTACTCAGCAGTAAGAAGGTATGAGCTACTGATACACATGACATCTATGGAATTTAAGAGTGTTATGTGAAGCTAAAGAAGTGAGACAGTAAAGACATACTATATAATTCCATTTGTGTGACATTGAATTTTAATAAAATTCCTAGAAGGAAACATAGGCAGTAAGCTCTTTGACATAGGTCTGGCAATGATTTTTTTGAATCTCACACTAAAAGCGAAAGCAAAAATAAACAAGTGGGATTACATCATAGTAAAAAGCTTCTGTACTGCCAACAAAACCATCAACGAAACGAAAAGGC
The DNA here is from genome assembly GCA_003508835.1 of Eonycteris spelaea. NCBI lineage: Eukaryota > Metazoa > Chordata > Mammalia > Chiroptera > Pteropodidae > Eonycteris > Eonycteris spelaea. The sequence continues at coordinate 2,204,094 of PUFA01000189.1, forward strand.
AACCTACTAAATGGGAGAAAACATTTGCAAATTATCTGATAAGGGATAACATCCAAAATATATAAAGGATTCAGGCAACTGCAAAACAAACAAAAAAAAAAAAAAAAAATGGACAAAGGGTCTGAATAGACATTTTTTTTTCCAAAGAATTTGATTAAAAATGGACAAAGGGTCTGAATAGACATTTTTTTCCAAAGAAGACATGTAGCTATCCAGCATGTACCTGAGAAGGTGCTCAACATCACAGTGACCATCCGGAAATGCAAATCAGAACCATGGGAAGATGCCACCACCACCTGTTTAAATAGCTGCTATCAAAAATAGAAGAGGTAACATGTTGGTGAGGATGTAGAGAAAAGGGAAGCCTATGCGCTGTTGCCGGGAACGTGAATTGGTGCAGCCACGAAGGGAAACGGTATGGCGGCTCCTCATAAAATTTATAGAAAGAACTACCATGTGATTCTGCAGTTTAGCTTCTGGTATTTATCTGAAGAAAACAAAAACACTAACTTGAAAAGATATGTGCACCCCCACATTCATTGCAGCATTATTTACAATAGCCAAGATATGGAAGCAACCTAAGTGTCCATTGATGGATGGATGGATAAAGATTTTGTGACACACACACAGAAACACACATATACACAGGAATATTATTCAGCCACAGGAAGAGTGAGATCTCGCCATTTGCAACAACATGAATTGAGCACCAGGGCATTATACTAAGTGAGATAAGTCAGATAGAGAAAGATAAATACTTTACCATCTCTTTTATATGTGGAATCTATAAAAAATTAAAAGGGGAGGAGAGAAAAAAAAAGCTCACAGAGATACAGAGAACAAATTGGTGTTTGCCAGAGGTGTGGGGTGGGTGGTAGGTGAAGAGAGTCAAAAAGTAAAAGTATTTTTAAAAGTGTTTCTGCAACATGTAGATGCTATGGTCTCACCTGAGACCTATGGAATCAGAATCTCTAGGTGGGACTTGGAAGTCACCGTTTGTAATATGTCTCACAAGTGATCAGTCTCACTTAGATCAGTGAACTGTTCTAAGAAGATTAACTGTTTAGGTTCATGGTAGATTAATGTGACAGTCTGCTTGATGTATTTGAAATTACGAGATTTATTTTAAGACATAAATAAATGTGATAAGAAATTGAAAAATGCTAATATAGGGATTCTTGTTTTCATCCAACACAATGAATTCCTAGAACTTTCTCATAACACAGTTAGATGGGGGAAAGGGTGGTTTTTAACCAAAGCTAATTTTTTCTCCTCATCCCACTTTTTCTTTTTAATGCCTCCTCTCTTCCACATCAAGTCCTTAGATACCAAAATTTGAAGCTCCCACATTACCTTATAGATTTGCCCAGTTAAAACCCAGTTTCTTTAGATCCTGAGATGAGTATAGGTCTGATTATATTTTTATATAGTAGGTTTTCATGTAATCACTTGATGTGAATACAAGAATAATTGATTTCATCATCCGGGAAAGATTTAGTATTTTAAGAGAATAATTAATTTTTCTATATAATTTTTTTCCTAACAGCCCTATATGTAGATTTTTAAGTCTTAGGTGACATTTTTCTACCTTTCTTTTTTCTGTGCAAATACAAATTCAGAAAAGCCTGCTTTATAGACCACACCTTTGCCTAAGTTTTTTAATCTTTGTATTTCACAATTCATAGAATTGAATAAATTGGGTCAAGCTTTAAAAAAGTTTGATTATTATCACAGTTTAAAACTAATACACCAGATTATAAATCTAAGCTATGAATATGCAAAAATACTTTGAAGTCCCACCACACCCTGATGTGGAGCTCCAGATAACTTTGTCATCTGTTTTTTCCTTTTAATGAATATAAATATAACCAGTGTCTCGATATGTACCTTTTAGAAAAGCGAACTGCTGTTTTTGTGTGCTTAGGATGTGTCAAAGATTTCACAAATAATCGCTCACTTGCCCCTAACAATATGAGGTAAGTGTTTTCCCTGAAAGAAAATGCAGTTTGGGGGAATGTAGTAAAGTTAGCTCCGTTCTCAGGGCAACAAGTCATTTGTTCTGCTGTTTTCTTCAGGTGAAGACTTGTTGGCATTAAATTGTTTAATGAACTAGTGGAGCACAAAGCTTGTAAACATTTTCCACGGTAAAAGTTTTTTAAATAAAAATTATAAGTTTTTTCAGATTTTTAAAGTATCTATTAAAGAACTACAGTATTGGAAGAAATCGAGGTTCTCTAATCTGGCTAGACCGTCTCTTGCAGTGTCACCAGAAACTCTGTGCCTTCCTTTCGAGTGACACTGAGGAATTACACTGCTCCTGCAATGGAAGCCACTTCACTTCCAATTAGAGTCGGTCTTCTTGACTAAGTAATTGGGATCTTAAAATATAATCTTACAGATATAATCTTATATCTGAAACAAGACACAGAGAAAATTATTTGTCCCAGTTCTTAATGCCATTAAAAGACAGATCTTAAATACAAACTAGATCTGCCTTTTGTCCCCTCCTTCACCTATTGATGATGGAGACTAATTCATCTGACCTCTCATTATGCTTTTTCTATTGATTTTTTTCTTTCATCAAATTACAGAAGTTATTTATATTTAAAATGTAGGATCTCAGAGTCTCGGGTCAGAGACAAGCAATTTAAATTATAACAAACTCAAAAAATGAAATACTTCCTAGAACATCTGACTTGCCTTGCTGAGATCTGTTCATTGGAAATAGAACACTTTGTTTTGTCTCCTGACATCTTTCCTACGTCCATAACGGCTCTATGTGTTTTAGAATGGGAATGGCTGAGAGTTGAAGGGCTGTCCAAATACATACATACAGCTTCCTGGGAAAGTATGGGAACTTTTTTAGGATCTAGTAATTTAAAGAAATCTCTGTTAGCCATTAGCTAACTCTAGGTAATGGAGCAGAAGCATCATGAAAAGGAATACAGACTTAGCAAAATTACTTCAGAAAAGTCACTCAACAGGCAGCACACAGTCCAGAAATAAATCCATACATTTATGGTCGATTAATCTTAATGAATAACAAAAACAATTTGGTGGGAGAAAGGACAGTCTTTTCAACAAATGATACTAGAACAACTAGATATCTATATGCAAAAGTATGAATCTGGATCCCAACCTCACACCACATACAAACATTATCTCAAAATATACCTAAGACCTACATGTAAGAGCTAAAATTATAAAACCCTTTGAAGGAAACATAGGTTAAAGTATACATAGCCTTGGGTTAGACAGTTTTTTTTTTTGATATGACACCGAAAGCACAAGCAAAAGAAAATTAAAAAATAGGTAATGAAAAATATGATGCAATAGGATTAACACAGGCAAAACTCTGTTCTTTAATAAACCAATAATAATATAGGCAAACTCTCCCAAGATTGATCAAGAACCAAATAGACATAATTAGGGTAAGGGATAAAAAGGGAGTATAATTATGGATAAAATGTTTTACCATTAAAAACTAAAAATTTACATGAAGCAGGAATATTTCTAGAAAATACATAACTTTCTAAAAGTAAGAAAAAACATAATCCTAAATAGTACTTTAAGCATGAAAAAAAACAGTCAATATTCTTTCTATAGAAATGGCTTACAGGTATAGATACCAAATGTTCAAGTAGAACATTTCAGCCTTATACTACTAACTTGTGGAGAACAGAGGGAATGATCTTGACCCATTCTTTAGGCCTCTATAATCTCAACTACGAAAGCAAACAAGATGTGTGGGAGAGAGGGAAGTCACAGACAAGTCTCTGTCATGAATGCAGATATGTAAATCCTAGTTAAGTAGAAACAGAACCTAGTCCTGCCATGTGAAAAAATATGCTGTGTCTGTAGAGGGTTGAGTTTGGAGGAGGGAGATGAGGGAAAGTATCCCAGAGACACAGAAGTTGTTCATCATGTCAGAATTCCTAAAAAATGTCATTCATTTATCATATTACAGGTGACAATCTTCATGCTCATGTTAGTAGGTGCAGATGCATTAAATGAAATGTAACATTCATGATTTTAAAATAAATATTCTCAGCAAACTTTTCTTATTCTGAAAAGAAAACAGAACACCTCTAGTTTTATTTATAAAAGTCATAAAGAAGCAAATCTGAGCATGTCGTGGCTTATATACATAAATACGATTTTTAAATATGTTAAAGAAGCAGGAGAATGATAAAATGTAGCAAAGTGGTTAATATATATGCATACAAAAGTTAAGACAAACTTAAACTTGCCCCATTCTGATTGAAATGTATGACAACTTGAGCAAGAAAAAAATGATCCATTTCAACAGTGAGCAATGAAAAGAAAGAATAGTGAACTTGAAAATAGCACTTGTTTAAAATCTAGGGAGAGAAAAACTAGATAATGTGAATATTAGAACTAAATTTTAAAAGATGTAGATAAAGGAATTGAAGTTACTTCATAATTTCTCCCTTTCAGAAAACCCCAGGACTTAAAGTTAAATTTCAAATACCCTTTGTTTTTTTAACACAGTGTTTATTACAAAAGAATATATTGTAATTGACATGAAAGGACTTACTGTTTTCAGCTGACCAATGAAAAAATTAATGTTAGAATGTCCACCGGAGATGACAGAAGTAAACACAATTAAAAGGTTTACTTTAAAAAATATTGTTGGTTAATGAAGATGCAGTGCAAAATATAAAATTACAAAATTTATTTTAAAACTTATGATCTGGAGCAAGGAACTTAATTTTTCTGAGCTGTGGTTTCTTATGTTTAAAAAGGAAAATGATGATGTATATATCTGAAGATTCTTGAGCATATTAAGTATTGTGTTATCCAAAAAAAGGTTTGGTTATAGTTTTTATCGTCATCATCATCATCATCATCATCATCATCATCATCATCATGTGGCTTAAACAACAGCCATATTTTTTTTAACCTTTCACGCTCATTGACTAGGCTCAGCCAAGCAGTTCTTTAGTGCCGTGAAGAATTGTCTAGGGCCGCAGCTACCCAGGAGGCTGGCTGGCTTTGGGCTGGGGGTCTTCTAGGCCTGGAAGGCTATCTCCTTTTGCTCTCTCGGAGGCTCTCTACATGCTACGAGCTTCTCTTAGCATTGCAGCGAATCCTAGAAGAGAGAGTTCTCTGAAAGAGGGACAAGAGCTGCAAGGCATTTTGTACTCTAGCCTCAGAAGTTACATGGCATCACTTCTGTTGTATTCTTTCACTGGAAGTCATCTGGCCCTAAGAGAGTGGGAAAAGACTTCCCTTTGACAAAATCACACCGCAAAGGGCATGTGGGTGGGGGCATTACTGCAACCATCTTTGGAAGTAGCCTCTATCTGTGCTGTAGAAGGTGAAAAAGATCGCTATGTAGACATGGAAGGGTGTCTAAGATATACTGCTAAGTGAGAAAAGCTAGGTAGAGAAAAGAATGAATAATACATATATAGTAAAGGAAAGTGGTGAAAATATTGTTTAAAAAAAATTTGCCCCATGTTTACATTTTTAAATTTCACTGTACCTCCATCTTAAATTTAGAAATCTTAGCATTTAAATGAATTATAAATAGCATTTACTTGTCACTGTGTTAATTAAAGTAAGAATCCGTCTATAGATTTTCTAATATGTCACCTAGATTTTGTGTGAAAATTTATTTCCAAGGTAATGAATTCTTTTAACCATTTAAATCACTCTATCAGAAACCCTCTATTTTTATTGCATTAAATTTTATTAAATTAAGTGAATGATTTGTTCACAAGACACTGTATTTAACAGAGGCATTGCTGTACCAGTTTTATGTCATATTTTATATTTCAGATATCACCAAATTATAACTTCAACTATATTTATATAATGTGGCTTCGTCTGAAATTTATGCATAATTAATATTTGTAATACTGAAGTTCAATTGTTGAAAAAGTTGATCAACCAAAGCTATCAAGAATCATAATTCCAAAGGTGTTTTTTTTTTTTTTTTAGATTACTTTGTCATGCTATGAAGGACCACATAGTTCGTGTTGCAAATGAAGCTGAGTTTATTTTGAACAGACAGAGAGCTGAGGACGTACATAAACACGCGGAGTTTGAGGTAAGCTTTTGGGAGCAGATGAGAGTCTGCTTTTCTATTATAAGCCCACCATCACCAGTGGTGACCTTACAATAAGAAGGGTTTTTGTAAGAGGAAAATTTCAACAAGGGCAGGCATTTCAGTTCTTCAGTAAGTGTCAAAAACAGCACTAGTTTATTTTCACCTCATTTACAACATGCCTGCGACTAACCACTTGATAGACTGAAGTTCTTCTAACTTACTCTTAAAAGCAAATAAAATTTTATGATGCAATTACTTTAATAATTTTTAAGATAGCAGAATTTACACACTATTAGATATGGATATAAAAAGTAGTTGTATGAAGTCAGTTTCACCAAACGTTTAATAATTTATTATTTATTAATGTATCCTTCTTTAGAGTGGCTGTAAGTCATGTTAGTTCATATTTCATTTTTTTTTGTAATTGACATTTTGACAATTGAAGCATTGCTCTTCTATGATATATATGTACCGTTATATGTACAGACAAGTATAATAGTTTTAAAATCCTCATAAGTACCTTGAATAAAGAACAAATTAACTATCATTTCTATTGCAAAAACTAAAGGATGTTGAAGTATTATACATTCCATAGTAATATTTTAATTTAAAATATTATTTTTATATTTTTAGCATGTCAGTGATCTTTTGCCACTGTTTATATTGCCTCAATTCAACAAATACTCTGATTTTAATGTTTTAAATATAACAATTACTTCTTTTCAAACAAAATTGGTTTCATAAATATTTAGGTAATCTGGTATTTGGCTTAAGTTGAACTGTCAGTGGCCTTGAAAATAATAAATAACTCATCAGTTTATTTTCCTGATGCAACACACGAACAAGTGTGGTGTGGCTGGAAATCAGAGCACAAGATTTCAGTTTTGATGAGGTTTTTATCTCAGTAAACCAGCTCTCTTAGTTATGCAAGTTGATGTTCTGGGTCCAGTGATCTCTGACCTAGCTGCTGAACAGCGTGAGACTGAGAAATAGCCTTTGGCGCTCCAGTACCAGTAACCTCTCCTTCATTTGTCAGATGAGACAGTGCACAGTTGGCATATGGGATTGCAACAATCTTATTTTGCAAAGGATACCAAACATTTTAAATTTGAATAAAGTACATTGATAATTAAGTGCTTGTCAAAGTGACATTTCGTATCACCTCAACAATAAGTAACATTTGGATATTTATCGGAGTATCTGGATGACAAGATTGAATTTTCTGTTCTTTGAAGAATATGTTTAAGATGTGTCAGAACTCTAAACAAAAAAAGAATATTCAATTAATTTTGATTTATTTCACACTTTATGAAAATTAAGATTTAGAATAATAACTGAATTCTCTGTAGGACCACTTCTGACTCAAACATATTTCTACCAAAAAAAAAAATCAAGATATTTTATGGAATATAAGCAAATATTTGTCATGTGAAAACATTTAAAATAAGTTTTTAGGTAGCTAGATATTAATGACCAGCTTCAACGCTTATTTAGGCAAGGTGATATCAAGCTAATGGCAGCTTTTAAACTCCTTTTTCATTATTGTCCACCTAAAAAATCTTTTTTGCACAGTTTTTGTCTTAACTGTTCCTAGTGAAATTGTATTACCATCAATATGCTGCATATCTTTCTGTCTGTGTAGTGTATGTACATCTATACTTTATATATAAAAAGAGTAAGATTTTTTTCACATGTTCCAATGCCAGTTTTCACCCCCTCGGGGATGAGATTACTCCTGTTGAGGCTGCATGGCCAACAGTGATAAAAAGCTATGAAGGGAGACGTAAAGATTCAGTGATTTTTTAGGTTTTTATATATATTAAGTGTATATAATATAAATCTTTTTCGAGAGTATTATCATTGTTACTTAATGAATGTACTTTTTTTTAACCCAAATGTTCGAGTGTGTTCTTTTTAGGTTAGAGCTGTATTAATAAATGATGTATGTGTGTGTCTGTGTTCACGAAACACTTATCATTTTTCAATTATAGAAGATTTTTTAAAAGTCATGACATTTTACTAAGACTTTTTGAGAATTTTCTCTATCTCTTATATAAGCTTGTAATTAAGAAAGAAAAGTGTATTTAATTTGAGATGGGTACTTCACAGTTAAGATTTTTTTTAGTTAACCATTGTAATTGTTAAGGAAGAAAAATGAAAATCTAATTTTACTCTCCAATGAGCTAATGAAATATTAACCTCATTATGGAGGCAGACCATTGTACTAATTGGTGATTCCCTGTACAAAAAGATAAATTGGAAAATGAATTAATCCTTCTTAGATTAATGTAGGTTATTTCTCTGAAAGAGGTGAGTTGTGGTACTACCCTCTATCAGTAGTTAGACAGAGGGCTGAGTTCAGATACTTCCATGAAACAGTTTTACATAGTAATGATGAATGTGAGCAAGTTAGTTATATGCATTTTTTTAGATGTATGAATTTTTTTTACCTTCCCATTTATATGACTCATATTACATACTTGGTAATGTTAAATTCTATAGTCAATCCAGCCTATACAAAAATTATTATACAAACAAAGTCATACTATACAATTAAAGTCATATTATACAATTAAAGAAATGGTGAGCTTCTGTTCATATGGAACCTTTCGTTACACAATGAGATTGATTAGCTGTGTTACTAACACCAGCGAGTGTGAGAGTTGACAGGACAGCTGATTATTAGAAAAGATAAGGATAAGATAGTACTTATCCTGAGAAGCTTGGAACACATTAAATTCTAGAGTTGGGAGAGATTATAGCCTCATTTTATAAATATAAAACTGAGTACTGGGAAAAAATAATTTTTATAAAGTACAAAATAAAATCCAGGTCTAGTTACCTAAACCATTGCTTTTTCTTCCACACAATATTGACATTTATGAAATAGAAAACTTTAAATTGCAAGTTTTTTATCAGGACCATAACTCTTATTTTAAGTGAGTTATATACTATATTGGTTAAAGGTCTATTTACATTTTTAATAAGCTGATTTTGTTTCTAAAATGATTATTTTTGGAATATATTAAAATCAGAATTTAAGAATTGAAGAAACATTAAAAGCTTTTAATTACTTTATATAACATTATCCAAATTATTTTATGTAGACTTTGTATATAAATACATAGAACACATTTTTACAAATTTGAAAGGTGACTGTATGTTTTCTTGAGAATAAGCTTTCAAAAGATTACATTATCTGAGTTTTGAAATTGAATTATCATTTAACCTAAGGTTAATATCATTCCTTATGCATAGCGGAAGTTATACATCAATCGTTACGCATTGTTTATATTCCTTTGTAGTCGCAGTGTGCCCAGTATGCTGCTGATAGAAGAGAGGAGGAAGATGTGTGACCACCTTATTAGTGCTGCTAAACATCGAGATCATGTTACAGCAAATCAGCTGAAACAGAAGATCCTTAATATTCTCACGAATAAGCATGGGGCGTGGGGCGCTGTTTCTCATAGGTGAGTCATAACGAATTACAAGTAAACAATAACTCATAGGTTAATTATAATTCTTAAGATTTTAAAAAGGACTATACATTTTAAATTATTTATAAAATATGATTTAAAGTATAAAAAGTTACTAGAATTATTTCCTGGTATCTTTAGGAATGCCTCTTTAGAATGATTTAGGAGACAATATAAACTTTTAAAAGAGCTCCAATGGAAGTTATTTCTAATTTGCACTTACATGTAACATAATAAATTTGTTTAGGCAACTATTTTAATCTCAAAAGTCAAATCTTCTTACTTATTAAATTTATATCATTTCTAGTTTTCTTAATTATCAGTAATAATATAAGCATTTACTATGAATAGGTAATACATTAAAAATTTTTTTCTTCCATAGTTTTCTATTTAGTCTTTCTTAGGAAAAGTTTCATCTCAGTTGAGGGCATTTATGATATTATTACAGTTCAATTAAAATCAAAATTGGTTATTTAGAAATTACAGATGTTCTGCTTTCTACAGTTTGGTGGTTATAAAATTTTTCCCTCTGTACAATGAAGTTTTCTAGGAAAATGGCTAGTAATGGAGGATGTCGCTATATTTAGATTGCTAATGTTATTTATTTTTATATCTTCATTTTATTTAATCCCATTAAATGTTTTTATTAAGTCTTTGGCAGAGTTTAGGGGTTCTTTCATGTGGACAGGACACTACTCAGAAGAATTGTGGTAATTGGGGAAGAACTTTTGAATATAACCAGGGTAGTATTCAACCAACTATCCTGGGATTTCAAGTATCAGGTGGATTTAAGAAAACTTTATTATTTTTAATTATTAAAGTTAAAATATAATATATTATCTTTAAAAATAGTTAATACTCAATATTTGTTTCTTATAATAACAGTACCATGACATCTAAAATTTGTCAAATATTTATCATGTGCCAGGTAGAACTTTACGTGAATTATTTTGTTTAACCTTCCAAACATCTCTATTAAGGTCGATACTGAAAGTTTCTCCTTATTACAGTGAAGAAACTAAAGATTTAAGAGGTTACATAAAATGTATATAGTATCACACAGCTTGTACAAGTAGAGGCAGAGTGTGTCAGTTGGGGTTCTCCAGAGAAACACAGACACAGACCAGGAGATTATATGTGATAACAGATATAGACTGAGATGTTGTATTTTAAAGGATCGGCCTACGGGATCGTGGGGCCGCAAGTCTAAAATCTGTGGGGCTGCCTGGCAGACTGGAGACCCAGGCAGGAATTCCTTCTCCAGGGAACCCCAGTCTTTTCTGTGAAGGCCTTCGCCTGACTGGGTGAGGCCCACCCACATGATTGAGAATAATATCTTTTATTTAAAGTCAATTGAATGTTGGTGTTAATCATATCAGCAGAATGTTTCACAGCGACATCTAGACTAGTATTTGACCAAACAGCTGAGGCCATAGCCTGGGCACGTTGCCACATAAAATTTAACCGTCATGTGGAGTAGCAATAATATGAACATTTTACCAGCTGTAGACATCGTCTCTCTTTTTGTGTCATCTGAATGGGATTTACTTACTTTACTTACTCAGTTATATATAGTCAAGACTGTAACATTATACTGCTAATAATTCAAATTAGCTTGTATGACTCAGGATATTGCCGTAAATGTCTAAAGCTATACAGTGTTTGGGTTTTAATATTTCGTTAAGTAATTAAAATGCCTCCAAAGGACAGTGACCTGTTCAGAGTGTCAGTCTCGCAGTAACGTATCCAATGCATTTTCTGCTCTGCTCACCTTCTGTGATATCTCATTAGATTGGCAAAAGGACTGGCAGCGGGACCCCTCAGCAGAGGAGGTACCTGTCCTGTCTTGCACATTAATTCCCAGCGCCGACTAACTGAAAACCAGCAATATTTTTATCACCATCCTTTTCTTAAGAGGGTCCTGAACCTTAAATCTTTTTTTTTAATTAAATAAAAGTTTATTGTTTACTGTTTACACTCAGGTTGCCGTTGAACTTTAAGTGTTTAAGGGTGGCTGTGTTCTCTGTAAGCTTCCTTAGTATTTGGTGAATTAAAAAGGCATCGCCATTGGACCTCATCTTTTCTTTGTCTTACCCTTAACTCTAGTCCAGATCTCTCCCTTCTCCTCAGACGTGTATATCCTTTGCCTACTTGGCATCTTACACTTGGATATCTATGAGTCACCTCCCTTTTAACAGGGCAAGGGAACTCCAGCCTTATGGATGCCCTGGCCATAGATGTTGCTCTTAGCCTTCATCACTCTTCATACATTCAACATTGAGCCCTCGGCAAGTCCTCTTGTCTCTGACGTAAATTATATCCAGTATTCGACAACTTCTCACCGTTAATTTTGACATCACCTGACCCAAGGCACCGTCATTTCTGACTTGTTGCATCAGCGTTTTCCATAGTTTCCTGCTTTGGCCCTTGTCCTCCCGGAGCCCTTCTCAGCACAGCGGCCCGGGTGCTTCTTACTAAAAACATAGATCCTTTTCCTCTGCTCATGAACCGCCAGAGCTATATGCAAGATGGTAACAAGTCATATGTGGCTATTCAAATGTAATTAGTAAAAATTAAATTTAATTAAAAATTTAGTACCTTAGTTGTACTACTAGCCACACTTCAGTACTTAATATGGTGCTGCCGTATTAGACAGCACAGGGCATTTTTGTCATCGCACATAGTTGTGTTGGGCAGCACCGCTCCAGAGGCTTTGCGTGTCACTGAGAGGAAAAAAACAAACAAAACAGTGACCTGCAGGCCAAAGAAGCGTGCTATTTTTGATAGAATAGGCAGAGAAGGCCGCTCTGGTGAGGAGCCACTTGAGTGAAGACCTGTCTGAGCATTTCAGGCAGCGAGGACAGCGTGCGAAAGATGGAGATACTCGGGCTGCTCAGAAAGTAGTGAGAGCCAGTCCGTCCAGCTGCCGTGGGGTGAGCCCCGGCTAAAGGCGCGGGACCTGGCCTTCTTAACGCTGCGCCCCCCTCCGTCCTGCTTCCCCTTGGTTCTTTTTGTTCCAGTCACTGTGGGTTCTTGATGTCTCCAAACTTGCAGGACACGATCGCTCTGCTTGAAGTGCTTTCTCCAAAAAAACCCATGAGGCTACGGGCTCTCCCATTTTCTTCAGCCTTTAAATCAAATGATATTTTCTCAAAAAGGCCTTTTCTAGCCACCTTATATGAATTTCTTCTTCCTCCAAATATTTTATAATGCATGTCTCTGCTTTATTTTCCTTTTTCAAAATTTATTACTATCTAATGTATAGCGTATTTTACTTATCAGTTTTATTGTTTCGTTTCCACTAAAAGACAAGCTCCATAATAGAAAGCATTTTTTCTCTTTTATCCACAGTGGCAACCTATAATAATGTCTAATGCATAGTGGGTGCTAAATAAATGTTTCTGAATAAATGAATACTTTTTTTATAAAGATGATCCAATAATAGAATAGAATAATGAATTATTCTGTTGTCAGGGACAGTTTTATATTTTAAATGAAATAATTTTATTAAATGAAAAAAATACTTATTCCTGTGTGAAAACAAAGCTCAAGCTCACCTGGAAATGGGATGAACAGTTCTTACTTCATTAAGTTATTTAACTAGTAAAACGGAAGGTTGTATGCAAAATGCTTAACTTAGTATTTCACGCATAGTAAATGTCTCATGTTTGTTAGGCGCCTGTTTTCTAAAGACTTTATTTTTAGAGCATTTTTAGGCTTAAAACTAAATTGAGAGCAAGATATAGAGATAGCTATATCCTCCCCCCCAGATGTTATCCCTCCCCTATTATCTATGTCACTCATCAGAATGGTACATTTTTTGACTAAGAATTTTACTAATAATTTATTAAGAATTATTTGTGTATTTTGATAACACTCCTCTATTAGACGTGTCTTTTGCAAATATTTTCTCCCAGTCTGTGGCTTATCTTTTTATTTTCTTGACTTACTGTAGAGAAGAAGTTTTTAATTTTAATGGAGTCCAGCTGATCTGTTATTTCTTTCATGGATGGTATCTTTGTTGTTGTATCTAAAAAGGCATCACCATGCCCAATTCATTTTCTCCTACGTTATCGTCTAAGGTTTTTATGGTTTTGCATTTTACATTTGAGACTGTGATCCATTTTGTGTTAATTTTTATAAAGGGTGTAAGATCTCTGTCTAGATTTATCATATGTGTTTATTGGTTCTTCCAGCACCATTGCACTGTTTTGTTTTTTTGTTGTGTTTTGTTTAATGTTTTTTTTGTTTTGAAAAGACTGACTTGCATTAGCTCCCTTATCAGTTGCCTATTTTTATGGAGGTCTCTTTCTGGGCTCCCTACTCTGTTCTGTTGACCTATTTCTATTCTTTTGCCCGTACCACGCTGTTTTGCTTACTTTAGCTTTATGGTAATTCTGGACGTGGTAGCATCAGTCCTCCAGCTTTGTTCTTTTCCTTCCCAAGAGCCTTTTTAAAGTAATTTCCCATACCACTTTGTCACCCTACAACTTGCAATATATACTTAAAATTTGTTGATTTTATTCATTTATTAAACAGATAACTCTTGAGCTCCTATTTGTGGTAGCATAGTGATGAGCAAAACAGATTTGCTCTCTGTCTCACATAGTCACGGTCTAGTAGAAGAGACTGATACGTATGAATAAATTATATAGATACAAACTTTGGCAAATACTAGGGGAAAATATAGGGTCCTCTGAATGAGATTATATAACAAAGGGTCTTCATTTTAGGGGAGGGAGTCTGGGAGTCTTCTTTGAACAAGCTGCTTTTAAGCTAAGAACCAAAAAGATGAGCAAGAGATTGTCAGCAAAGGTTGGTGTGTAAGACATTCAGGAGAGAAATATTACAAAGACTCAGAGCTTAGAAATAACAAAGTAAACAGACAGGAGGCTAGTATGTCTGCAGCTTCCTGAGCAGTAGGGATAGTGGCTTGAGATAAGGCTGGAGAGGAGCATATGAGCCAGATGATTTAAAGTCTTGTAGATCATGTTAAGTATTTACGACTGTATCCTAAGTGGCATGAAAAGTAGTGAAGGGTTTTGAGCAAAATAGTAACATAATCTGGTTTATGTTTAAGATCGGTCTGGTTGCTTTATGAAGCAACCTATTTATAGCCAAGTTCAAATGTCACCCTTTGCATAGCATTCCCTGGCTTGCTCTCTCTTCCCAAATTTGCCTCCTCATACTTTGTTGTTCGTATCTGGTCACCGCTACCTGTGAAACATCACTTAATAGTTTATAGCTGTGCGAACGTGCGGTCTCTTTCAGTAGACTTGTAGCTTCCTAAGTGGAGGGAATGAATAACACATCACGCATATTTACAACCCTCTTATCAAATATATGTTAATTCTGAGGAATTTCATTTCTATACTGAACTTGTTTTACTACTTTTATTTTTTGACTCAGCGGTGCTGCTGGATCAAACGTAATTTAGCTTTTGAATTTATGTTATTGATCTTTATTTTAGCCTTGAGGAAAACTAGAATTTGAAAGCCCCTTTAAAATGCATGTTCAAGAATTAATGCTGTTAAGTAATACTTGGTATGTACAAGCAGTTTTTCTTTATTTATTTATCTTTTGAGATCATATTCTATTTTTTAAACTACACAAACCAAATTTTAAAATGGGCAAAGAACCTGAATAGACATTTTTTCAGAGAAAACATACAGGTGGCCAACAGGTACATGAAAAGGTGCTCAGCGTAGCTAATTGTTGGGGAAATGTAAATGAAAACCACAAGGAGACATCACCTCACACCTGTTAAAATAGTTATCAAAAAGACGAGAGATAGCAAATACTGATGAAGATGTAGAGAAAAGGGAACCCTCATGCACCATTGGCGGGAATGTAAATTGGTACAGCCGCTATGGAAAACAGTGTGGAAGTTCCTCAAAAAGTATAAATATAACTACTCTATGATCCAGCAAATCCCACTTCTGGGTGTATTTCCAAAGGAAAGAATAACATATCAAAGAGATATCTGCACCCCCATGTTCAGAGCAGTATTATTTATAATAGCCAAGATGTGTAAACAACCTAAGTGTTCGTCAGTGGATGAAAGAGTAAAAAAGTTGTATGCGCACACACACACACACACACACACACACACACACACACAGTGGAGTTCTTATTCATTCGTACATTTAAAAAATCGCAGAAATCCTGCTGTTTACAACATAAATGGACCTAACATTGTATGTACTAAATGAAATAAGTCAGACAGAAAAAGACAATTACTATATGGTCTTACTTATATATAGAACTTAAAAAAAAAAAAAAAAAGAAAAAGAGATCAGATTTCTGGTTGCCAGGGGTTATGGATGTGTAGGGGGAGAGGAAATTGGATGAAGGAGGTCAAAAGGCACAGACTTCCAGTCGTGAGATGAATAAGTGCCAGGGACGTACTGTACAGCACAGTGACTATAGGGAACTGGCTGTGTTACACATGAAAGGTAAAAGAGTCTATAGATCCTAAGAGTTCTCATCATAAGGGGAAAAAATATTTTTTTCTTTATCTTTTTTTTTTGTATCTTTATGAGATGACAGTTGTTAACTAAACTTATTATGGTAACGCTTTATAAAATATGTAGGTTAAATCATTATGCTGTATGGCTTAAACTTATACAGTGTTATATGTCGTTATATCTAAATAAAACCAGAAAAATCAAAAAGAAAAAACTATATAAGTTATGACAACCTAAATTAAAATCGAGAGATTATGATAGGCCCTGAGTAAAGTAATATACCCACATGTGTGTGTACCCCCACTTTTTAGTGTGCATTTTAATATACACATTACTACCGAGATTTTGTTTTCTGATAAGATGTTGGTAGTAATTCACATTTATTGAGAGCAGCTATGTAGCTGTGCACTGGCAGTAACTGCTGATTCCTCACATCTGATGTCTCATTTTCGTTCTAACAATACTGTAAGAAAGGTATCATTTTTCCCATTTTTCAGATGAGAAATATGAGACTCAGACAAGTTGAATAGCTTGCCCAGCATTACGTAGCTAAATAGTAGGGACAAGAATTGAATCTAAGTGTATCTAACCTTAAAGTCCATCATTCCATGGATGAAAGTGATTACTAATTATTGTGTTAACTATGAAAGTTATCAAGTAAAATAATGAAATGAAAGTACTTCTCAAACAAAATTAAGACTCAAAAATCCAAGGCTTTAGAAAATATTTTTAAAGTTTGCTATGTCCAAAACTTGAGTTGAACAAGCATTGAAACACTGCCCACAGAAGGCGAGATTGAATTTGCAATTCTGAACTTAACAGGTTCATTAACTTCTGAAAGAAAAATAAGTAAACACCCTCCAAAGGACGTTAACAGGATTCAGGGTCTCACAATATAATATTTAAATATCCAATAAACAACCCAAAATTACTTAATACTTAAAGACTCAGAAAAATCTCAACCATTTCTTACGGAAAAACAATTAGATACCAATCCCAAAATGATTCAGATGATGGAACTGTCAGATAAAGATTTAAAAGCAGCTATTATAACCATCTTCTATGAAGTAAAAGTAAACATTTTTTAAATGAATGGAATGATAGAAGATCTCAGTGGAGAAATAGAAAGTATAAAAAGGAAACAAATCAAAATGAAAAATGTAATATCCGAAATTTAAAAATCAACAATGAGTTTAGCAGCAGAATGAATATGACAGAGGAAAGAATGAATGAACTGAAGATTGATCAACTAAAATTATCCAACTGAAGAACGGGAAAACAGATTGAGGGGAAAATTAAAAAGAGCCTCAGGCACCTATAGGACAATATCAAAAGTCTAAAATTTACATCAGCAAAGCCCCACAAAAAAGAGGAGAAAGAGATTGGTACAGAAAATTTATTTAAAGAAATTTGGCTGAAAACATCACATTTGGTGAAAGATGTTAAGTCAGTGACTAAAGAAAATCGAAGACCCAAAACAGGATAAACTCAGTAAAAACTAAATCAATCTTCTGTAAACCAAAGATACAGAAAAATAATATTTTTCCCTCCAGATTTTATTATTTTTTTTAATTACAGTTGACATTCAGTATTATTTTATATTAGTTCCAGATGTACCACATGGTAGTTAGATATTTATATAATTTATGAAGTGATCCCCTTAATACATCTAGTACCCACCTGCCACTATACATAGCTATTACAGTGATATCGAGTATATTTTCTATGCTGTATTTTACATCTTCGTGATTGTTTTGCAACTACCCAAGGGATTCCTTCACCCTTTTCATCCATTATCCAAAGAAATCTAAAACACTAATTTGAAAAGATATACATACTATGATGTTCACTGCAGCACTACTTACAAGAAAAAAATTTTGACAGAAGCCAGAGGTAAAAAAAAAAAAAAACATTCCATATAGACGAACAGTTCAAATAATTATAGCTTTCTCATCAGAAATCATGGTGGCCAGCAAAAGAATTGTCTACCAAAAATTCTATATTTAACAAAAATATCCCCCCAAAATGAAAGCAAACTAAAAATGTTTTCAAATGTTGGAAAATTAAGAGAATTCCTCCCTAGCAGCATATTTTCAAAGAAGTGCTTTTTAGGCAGAAGGGGAAAAGGAACATTGAGAAAGTTGGAAATTGGGAATGAAATAAAAGTTGTTTTCTATTGTTTTTTTTTTTTTCATAAAAATGCAGTAGCAAGTTAATGGAAAATGGTAGTCTTTTCAACAAATATTGCTGAAACAGTTGAACATTCATATGCAAAAATTGACCCCTGACCTATGACTCAAATCTTATGCATAATTTAACTTAATGAATCATAGAAATATACAATATAAAACTTTAAAATTTCTGGGAGAAAACGCAGGAGAAAATCTTTGTGACTTTACTTGAGTTGGACAAAGAGTTATTAGATATAGCAGCAAAAGCGTGATAGGTAAAAGAAAAACAGATCCACAATGAACTTTATCTTGGTTCATCCAGACCACTATAACAAAAATACCATATACAGGGTGACTTATAAAGAACAGAAATTCATTTCTCACAGTTCCAGATGCTGGGAAGTTTGAGATCAAGGCAGTGACACATTCATTTTCTGGTGAGAACCCACTTCCTGGTTCATTGAGGTCTGTCTCCTCACTGTATCTACACAAAGTGAGAGTCAAAGGATTTCTCTGGGTCCCTTTTATAAGGGCACTAATCCCATTTATGAGGACTCCACCCTTATGACCTAAACACCCCCTAAAGGCCCCACTAACAGGCACTATCATATTGGGGGTGAGGTTTCAACATACGAATTTTGGAGGAACATAAACATTCAGTCTGCAGTGGATTTTATCAAATTGAAAACTTTTGTGTGTGTGAAAGAAGACTTTTAAGAGATGCCACATTTTCTCAGACTGGGAAAAGCACAGACTTGGAAAAAGTGTTCGCAGATTACTTATCTTCCAAAGGACATGCAAGTATAAGGGTCTGCAAGTATAAGTATGTGTATGTACATATATTTACATACTTACACGAGTATAAAACTAAACAAAGACTTACAAGTAACTGTGTATATCTATATATGTGTGTGTGTGTAAGTTACTTTGAAAACAATAAGAAAACAAACATTACAGTATAAAAAAGTAAGCAAAAGTTGGAACAAATGCTTCACCACAGGCAATATACAGATGGCAAATAAGCACATGGAAAGATATTTAAAATCCTTAACTGTTAAAGAATTCAAATTAAAACAGCAATCATTCACCTATTCGAATGGCCAAAATTAAAACAAAAGCCTGACAATTCAAGAGCTGATGAAGATGTGTGAAGTACCTGAAAAACTCATACACGTTGCTGCAGAAAATACGAAATGGTACAGTCTCTGGAAAGCAGTTTGGCCATTTCTTATACAGTCAAACATACACGTACCACATGACACAGCAATTATCCTAAGTCCTTACACCGAGAGAAATGAAACTTACATTCACACGAAAACTTACACATCAGTGTTTATAGCAGTTCTATTAATAATTGCTAAAAATTGAAAGCAGACCAGTGTTCTACAGCTGGTGAGTGGATGAAACACTGGCACGACCAGGCAGTGGAGTACTGCTCAGCCGTGAGAAGGGGCGCACTGAGACGCATGCCCAACCTGCACCAATCTCAGGTGCGTTGTGCTGAGTCAGAGAAGCCAGGCCAAAAGAACACGTGTTGTCTAATTCTGCTTAGATGACGATATAGAAGAAGCGAAACCTTAGGCAAATAAAACAGATCAGTGGCTTCCAGGGTTTAACAGAGGAGGGAGGATTTGACTAGAAAGGGGCAACATGAGCCAGCTTATGGGGATGAGTGAGGTGTTCTGCACCTTGATTGTGTAGATTTTTCACAACTCAGTGCTTTCGTCAAGATTTATAGAACTGTACACCAAAAAGTGAATTTTACTCTATATAAATTGATAAATATTATAAAACTTAAAAAATTCTTTATATATGGCTCTTCAGTTGTAAATACTAATATTTATTGAACTACATTACATTTTTAATATAGAGAATTGCAAATATTTATTTACTGTTTTAAAATTATGTAAATTATAACTCAGATTATCTCAATTATTTCCATGCCACCACAGGTATATTGGTCACAAAATCTAAAAAAACATAAATTGGATTTCCCTACAAATAATACTTGTTAGTAAATAATTTTCACCACTGTATTTTAAAAAGTTAAATAGTTTTTAAAATAATAAAGTAAATATACTATTGTACTATTCTCCAATAAAGATTAGGAAGTATTCAGAGGGGAAAAAATAACTTTTTCCAGCAATTTCAAGTAGTTTAAAGCAGGGATCTCCAACCCTGTGCCCCAGAGCGGTACTGGTCCATGTCCTGTTAGGAACTGGGCTGCACAGCAGGAGGTGAACGAGCAAAGCTTCACCTGTATCTGCAGCCACTCCCCAGCTCTAGCATCCCCCTCACCTCCGCCTCAGATCATCAGGCATTAGATCCTCATAGGAGCACTGGTCCCTGGTGCCAGAAAAGTTGGGGACCGCTAGTTTAAAGTATCAAGATTTAAATTAAGAATGTGCTCTACACTCAGTGACTACAGTATTGCAAGCTGTATTGCCAAATATATTGATAGTTACTAGGTTAGACCAACCAGTCAAGTATACGAGTTGTTATCTTGGTAACACTGTGAGATTTACAATGACCAAAAAAAAGGAAAAAAAAAAAAACTGCTTAGAAATTAAATATATTTACATCATAGCCTGTATTTGTTTAATGGCTGTGAAGTTCATATAACTATGTAGTACCTTCAAAAAAGTTATGTAAATGGACATAACAGGTTCAATGAGATGACATATTTATTGGATTTTAGCCTGACGGTCTACATTTTCAAAACACGAGTTTTCATACACATTGAATCAAGAATTTGAAGTTAAAATGATAAAGTAACATGAAATAAACACTAAATCATCAAGTGAAATGAAAATTGATGCTTCTGAAATAAATTCTGAATTTGGAATATTCTTAAATCATTAACTTTCACTTCCTGGCTCCACTTCTGATTCCCTTAAAACAGTCACTATTGCCTTCTGTAATGGGTATGAAATGCAACACAGTACTCGGGTGGTTATTTAAATCTGACTTAACTTGCTCTAAGGTCCCCTCCATGGAACTGTTGGAAAATTCAATCTCAGTTATTAGTAGGGACTCTAGGACTGTGCATGGATTGTAGTAATCTTCCTAATGGAAAGCCCTGGGATCCTCATTCCACTCTGCACGCTAGGGACCTGCTTGATTTGTGATTATAAGTAGGTCTATTTCTGGACAAAATGAGACATTAGGTTCTATATTAGTGCAAGGAGCTGTGGCACCTAGGGCTCAGCCATATATGTTCCTGCCTTTTCATTGGGAGTAAATTTACCCTAACACTTTTAGGACTTTCTCCTTATACATCATTGTTTTAGGCTTGGCATTAACCACTCAAACCCTGGATACTTCAGTCTCTTCACCTTCAAGCCACTGTGGCCATCATCTCTTCTAGAATAGCTCAGCTACTTTTCTAAAAGGAATACTTCTTATGTTTGCTGAGAAGGTAATGGTAACCTCAGGTCTAGATTTAAAATCCTGCTTTTTTTGAAGGGGTTAGCATAGAGTGGAGGAGGGATTTTGGATTTTGCTCATTTTTCCAATCCATTTAAATTCTTTGGCCCAAATCTTTCTATATCTATCCTAGTATATCTGTTTGATCGAAAGGTCTATAACAATGTAACAGACTTTGTTTTTCCTTGGGTATTTGAACCTTCAACATCGAACTAATTAAGTTCTAACTAATTGAGATTGCTAATTCCAAATGCACTAATAGAAAACGTAAATCTAAAGGTAGGTAGAATCATTATGACTTAATGATTAAATAGATAGGAAAGAACCAAGGATGTTACCCAAGACACTGTCATGATTCCCTGGGTGAATGGTGGCGCCATTCTTAGAACTGAAAGACACTGCAGAACCTTGTGTCGATAGTGAGGTGATTGTTGAGTTTGCCTTGCACGTGTCATATTGTGCTGGACATGTCCACCAAGAAGTTGAAAATAGAGCTCCATGTGTCATTAGGTCACTATTTATGCATGTGATAATCTTTTCAGACATGGCCAAAGCATAATTTTCCCATCTCCAACAAATTCCATGTCTCCTGTTCTTCCAGTAAAAAGGCATCTGAAAATCCTTGATTTACTTCTTTCTTTCAGCCCTCCCTCGCCCCTTACAACACACATGTGCAAATCATCCCTCAACAGGTCCTACCAGCCGTTCATCTAGGGTATGTGCTCTCTTCTTCCAAGCACTGAAAACAGTTAGAATATGGATTCTTCCAGGGTTGTTTTTACTGGTTAGATTCATCAATGTAAAAGAGCAAGAATATCAAAATAAAAGAAAGTGGTTGAAGTGATAGTTAAAGAAGGGAAGTAGAGAAAGAAAGAGACTGATAGAAAATAATGGAGCAAGACAAAGAGAGTCAGTGAACTCAAAGGTTGGGAAGTTGGATGTTTGAATTTAAGATTTCAGAAATATACCAATATAAGATTGACAATTCAGAATGTCGTTGTGAAAGTGGTGAAGTGGAGTTAAGTTAAAGATATGGTAATGAGGAAGTAAGAAATCAAAGGATGAACTTTTGCAGGTGGCACTTAGTTGCATTACTCAAGATAATTTCAGTATTTTGGATGGAAAAGAAGATTGTCAGCATCTTCTAATCTTCAGTAAACAAAAGGAACCTCCTGCAAGGCTGGTTGAGGATCCTAGATGGGGAGAGGAATAAGGTCGTATTGCTGGATTCAGCAGGGGCCTTAAAGGAGTCCCATAGGTCATCTTTCCGAAAAAATATGTAATGCGAGTCCACATGAATAGGGTAGGAAATATGATACAGGGTGATAGAACTCTATGAGCCTGTCATATCATTTTCTTTGTTAGAATTATCATTCAGATCACAAAGTAAGAACAGTGATTTGAAAGGACTAGGTGATATAGACCAGTAGTGATTGTATCGTCAGGACAGTAATGTCTCTAATATGCATGTAAATGTGATCAAGCTGAATCCTGTGACCAGTCGATTGCCACCATCATTGCTGCTTTTTTCCCCCTAAAATATATAGATTTTTAAATTAGTATGTTTAATTTAGTAAGTCCGAAGTAAGACACTTAATAAAAGTGCTTACAAACATAGAATTAGGATTACATAAAAAATAAAATGATAATGAAGAAAATCAATAAGCAGAAACAAAGTAATAAAGCTCATAGATGTTAGATACAGCCATGTTAGTCGCTTATTTTAAAATAAAAAGTAGTGTTTCAGATAGCCACATTAATGAAACTTCTGACTTAGAAATGGCATAAAGTGTAAAATTTTGACCATTTGCAACAAGTGCCTGGATTTAAAATGAGATTTAATAGAGTCCCTCAGTCCTTTATGTGGCTACTAATTAAAACATGGCCCATTCCAAATTGTAGAAAATATTTTCCAAGCAGTTGCTTCTATTTTCTTGGCAGATGGCATTTTTGTAGGAATCATTAAAGATGGTACATGATCAGGTTATTGAGAAAAATCTCTGGACTCTTTGATGTGATTATTTTTGTAAGCTTGCTTTTTATATTAGTTAAATATCACTTAGTTATCACTTCTTTAAATATTACTTAAGTATCACTACATTCCCTAAAATAATATGTTCAACTCATCAACTTTTTCAAAATCATAAATAGACATGTTAAAACATTTAGGAATTATAATTTAAACAGTATTTTTTTCTATAAATATTTCATTTTATAACTACATACATATTTGTATTTATAAATGAAATGAGTAAGTTTATAGTAATATTGTTATATATTATATGCACACGAAAGTTTTATGCATTCAGTTGGGAGAATTTCTGATATTTGTGTTCACAAGTAGTTTAATGTCTTTTGTCAATAATAAGGGTTGCCTATTAAGTTAGAAAGTGCCATTGCCCTAGAGTGCTGTGTTTTGAAGTCATCTATCATGGATACGTTGTAGAGAGAAAAGACTATTTATGTTTATGGGATTTTAAGTAACCGAGTTAAACTGTTTGGAATATAGAGAAATGGCTTGTTTACTGTCATCACTGTTCACTTAATCTTGTGACCCTGACATGAGAGCATTCCCATAAATCTCCCTCTGGGTAGTTCAGTCAAAAAGATGGACATCAGAATGTAATGATTGTTTCAGCTTTAGGAATTAACTATCCGATGGAATAAATATGGCCCAGACAGTAATGTTACAGAAGCATTTTACCACTCCCATTTTCTAATCCTGGAAAATAATTATTTTATTATAATTTGTATTCTATTTTCTAACACTATTTATAGAATCTGTCGTTATATAGATATATATAATGATATATATAGATATATAGATATAGAAATAGATATAATTAATGTGCATTATGACTTTTTTAAAAACAGTTTAAATTTTTTGGCATATTTAAAATTATTGAAAAAATTGGTTTTTATAAGGATGTTTTAATATAGCTTTATTTTATATTGTATTACATATCCATTGTTCTATATGGACTCTTTAATATTATGATTAAATATATATATATATTTCCTTGAATTTCAGTATTCAGAATACTCGAATTTCAGTATTTTTCCCCACTCTTTTTATAAACACCTATTGAGGAATTCAGGGGAGGAAAAAGAACCTGAGAGCATTGAGCCATTCAAGAAAAAAATAAATTAACACGCAAAGTACTAGGATAAATTAATGGAAGAAAATTAAAGGATTTAACAACACTCAATTCTCACTATACTACTATATTCCAGAGATCCTGTCTACAAACTGCAAGAAAATCCAACTTTGATTCAATATCCTTTGAAAAGATAAATGTTACTAATACTCTTCATTGCTTAGATAACAGATCTGTAGTATAAAATGATCTTAAAGCAAGTTACATTTGTCAACCACTAACTTCCATATGTAAAAACTTTTTGTCAGTTTAGTTTAGTTGTGGAAAAATCACTAATCCTCTTTTCCAAAAGGATTTCATACTTTGCAATAATTAATTCAATTTGTATGATAATAAAAATTCTAAACACTAAAGTGATTTATAATATAAAATCTGTGTAAAAATCATAAAATTTACATTTTTTACAAAGATTATTATAGAAATATATATATATATATATTACACTTCTATAAAGACCCTCATAAGCATTTTCAGTAGCATTCCAGGCAGAAAACCCAGAAAGCAAATGCTCTAAAGCCTGTCAGAAAAGAAAGTCAGTTACTAATATGATACAAGTACTCAGAAAAATAAGATGAATCAGATATCTTTACTAATTAAATCTTAGACCAGTAGCATCAAGTTGAAAAAAAAATTATTCCATGAAGAGAAGCTTCTATATCATTAAATTAATGGTTAACTCCTTTACTTTAGCTTAAGACAACTGAGCCCTAAGAAGAATACTTTCATCTATTTTAACAGCCTTTCAAGCTGATGTAAACCCTAAAGATTTGATTGATATGATTTGTCTAGAGGCTATAAATCATAATATATCTTTGCGGACAGTGTTAAGGCAGTTACTGTTGTCTTTTAAGTCAGGTTCCTTTCTGTTTTATTGTTTAGTAAATAAGTTAGAAGATTGTAGTCAAACACTATTAGATAGACTCCAAAGCTAGGGAATGGGGTGTCACATTAAGGGGATTTTTATGCCCTTTGAGTCTTAACATCTTAAAAATTAGGCACGGCTGGCTTTTGGACAAAGGAAGACTTTTGAGGGCCAGGCAACAAAATATCCCAAATATAAACTATTGCATAGGGCATTTTTAAAACTTGTAAACTGGATTTATCCAACTGAATAAGCTTAAGTGTTTTGGGGGCACTTTAAGATACATTATTAAGCAATAAGTTAACGAACATATGAAAAAGACCACTAGCAAAACACTTACTAACTTTCTTAGGAGCAGTCATTAAGTATATGGTAATTAAGTGGATAATTAAAATTTTCACCTTTCAATAAATTTGATGGTGTCATGGTCAGAGTTATGTGAGTTTTGGTTCCAAGTGTTAGTAGTTCAAGGGCACTTAGATGATGAGGACCTTGTAATTGTTCCCTCGAAGAGCAGCATGTCTGTTGATACTTGGTTTAGTTTAAATTAAAGTTGATAAGTCAATTGGTCTTTAGGTAATTCTGTATCACATATAGGTCCTTTTAATCTATATCAATCAAGAGTAAAGCTTTTTTCTCTGTTCAATCCTGGCTACTTCTTATTTAACATCTTATTTACATTAAACTTCAATTTTGGTCAACCCGAACTTGATAGTTAGCTCACAACTGTACACATGCCCCTGACTCAGACTGTGACTGCTCTCTACTCTTCTAATCCTGGTGTGTAATACAGGACCCAGAAGGATAAAATACCTTGGATTGGTCTCTTTGCATTTCTTGAATTTCTTCAATATCTATCTCTATTCTGTTCCACTGGAAGCCATGCCATTCAAATGGTTTTCATTTTGAAATTACACTTTTGGGTTATACTGCAATCCAAAATTGTTTGTTTTTACTCTGGCTATTTATGATAAGTCCCTTTACCATTATTAATACTACTGTTGTTTGTTTCATTTTTTTTTTGAAACAATCTGCACTCCAGATATTTTAAAGTAGTTCCCTGATTGATGTTTAACTTTTACATTATTATTAATACACAGAACATGCCTCTTAAGGAGGTTGTAAAGATTACAAACATAGTAAATACAAATATGATGATTGATGATGATGATGATTATGCCTCTTCTTGCTACATATTTCCCAAAAGAGGTAAATTCTTAAATTTGTAAAACTCCAAAGATATCTAAATTTTACCTGAAACATAATATATTAACTCACTTCAGTGTGATTTGGGTTTCAAATGCTGGGGCTAGAAAGTTTTGTCAAGAAGGGTTATTCTAGCCACTGCTCATAAACAAAAGCACCCAAACCATCCACAGTGTCTACGTGCTAACACTGAACTGTGCCATCTATTGGGTCCACGTATTTTTATGGTAGCCTGCAAGTTTAGATGAATATCAGCAAACTGTACTGATCATCCCAAGAAAAAAAGAACACAAGAAAAACAAAACAAACAAAAACCACTGACCGACCTTTGTTAAAAATCCCATCTGGTAAGATCAGAATCTTCAGCTGTCCACTGGACATCTTGAACTAGGTACCCTGTGAGGTCTTAAGGTTAATAAAACGTTTTAAGTAGTGCCACTTTGGGTTTAGTTTCTTTCTTCTCTCTGCTTCTATAACACTTTGTTACTTAGTTTATATCACTACCATGTCGTATATTTATTTAACTTTACTGCCAAAACTCCGTGTTCCTAGGGTATATCTGAGTGCCTGGCACATAAGAAGTGATCTGTAAATAAATGAATGTACCCAAATAATTATCATTATGGTATATTTGCTAACATTGCAGAAATTATTAAGGTTAGATAAGTAATTGAATAAGAATACACTTTGCTACTATTCCACCTCTTTCTCTTTTATCTTAAAATATAGAAAAATGAATAATACTGTTATCAGGATATTTTCAGTAATTTAACTACAGTGTTTTACATATTTGGTGAAATTCTAATTTTCAGTTTTTGGTAAATTTTGAACATAAGAAAAGTAAACTAAATTGTTAAATTTAGTGTAAAATTTGTTATTAAATTAATTTAAAAGTAATCATTAATTATATGGACAGCATTTTACGTTGGAACTTTGGATAGGACAGACTTGAATTCAGTTTTCTTCTCCAAAGTTTTAGATCGGCTTTGGCAATCTCCTACCCTTTTCAAGCTTCGGTGTTTTTCATTTGTGGCATTATGGAACATAAATTAGAAAACAAAATCCTGCAGTTATCAAAGATTTATTAGATAAGTGAATATTTCAAACTGGTAATAACTTAAAAAAAAACAAATTATAACCTATTAGAATTTTAACTTTTCTTTATTTAAATATATACAGTATTATATTTAATCATTGGAATATTCATTAGCATATTTCAAATCCCAAACATTTCAGGACTTAAAAATATACTATTCTGATTCCTCATTTATCTTATGTTTTTTTTTATACTTCTTAACTATTATCTCAGTGAAAACACTTATTAATTGATGGTGTATTCTTACATATACATGCTAATATATGGCTAGACTATTTAATAGAACTAACTTACAAAAAAAAAAAAAAACTGGAAGAGTATTGTTCATTAGTAAAGCTTTCCAAGAGAAACAATATCAGTCACAATGCTGTAACGTCAGAACCTCAACCTGTGGTTTTAAAAATTTGGAGCAGCTTTTAAAAAATTATTAAGTTAAAATGTGTACAGGTTTATTATTTCATTTCTGGTAATTAGCTATTATTAATCACCTTAGCATTACTTTCCTGGTCTTTCAAAAGTACATCCATGACTGGACACATCTACTAGATCATCTTTACCTAGTTAAAATCTAATTTAAAACTCATGCTATACGTTAATTTCTTTTGAGTTTTGAGTTAGAACCTAAGACATCCATTTTGAGTCAAGAGATTTTGGTCCTACCGTCTCGACTCTAGGGTGTCTCGTGGTCCAGATTTGGGCGTTCTTTTACTTGTTCAGCAAGTTTTTGTTAAATTTGCTAAATGAAATCTAAAAGTTAGGATATTTTCGTGGAATTGTTTTAAAATATAAAACTCTCACCTATTTGTTCAAAGAATAAGATTATTCCAAGCCTCGTCCCCTTGAGTGACTTTCATTTTTCTTCCTTCACCTTAAAGGAATCATGGTTAAACGTGACATCTGCGTGTTTTATTCTTCCCTTCCTCTGCATAAAAGACATGGGCAGCAGTATTTGCATGTAACACAAATAAGGATCCACTTCCTATGTCATTGTTTTGCAGATATTTATCAAGGTGTGAAGTTAACTTATGTTTCCAGAAACCGCATAAAATCATAGCATTTGGGAGGTTAAAATTTACAATAAATAACATGTTCGGCTTTGTAATAACACATTATGTTGACTATGTTAAGTCAGAAAAACTAAGGAATTTAGGGAAACATTAGGCATGTTTCCTTAGTTCCTTTTAAAAAAAAATTTCATGGTTACCTGAATTAATATGAATTCATAAGACTTTAGTTTACAGTTAATAAATTCTTGTTTCTTAAATATTTGGAAATATTTCTGTGTTAAATAGTTTTACCTTAAAAGTATTTTTGAGGAGAATATGTCTAAGTAGGATGCAGTTTGTCAGGGACTAATTGGATAATATGAACCATCAACCTGGTTTTGTTGTTTTTTTTTTAATTCCCCCCCCCCTTTTTTTAACTTCTAGTTTTGGTCAAGAATAGGGAGAGAAAAACGATCCATTAATTCCATGATCTAAAGGTTTTACTGCAGCGGCTGAGCATCTCACTTTTATTCAATGCTACATTAACTTTTCCATTAAGGTCACTGTTATAAAGCGCCAAGCCTTTCAGCATTACCGAGTTGCTCTGTGGTATTGTTCATTGATACGGCTGCTGTAGTTGGATGTCACAGTCATTGCAGTGAAAGCCTTCATTGCTTTTTAAGAATGTTGTTTCTTTCCTTTTAAATTTAGTTAAAATTTAATTACACTGCTGTGGTTTAACTGTCTGTAAACTTTTTATAACTACAATATAATTGCACTGTTACTATTTTTCACAAAACCCAGATTTGGTAAGTAGCAAATCTTTCAGGCAAAAGGCAAATGCTTTGGTCTCAAGCATGTCTTTTAGTTCATTGTTCTTCTTTTCCTCTTTTCCTTCATTCTGTAAGTTATCCCAGTTGTCTAGAATTGTGCACGACCTGAGAAATAGTCTCCAGGAAGCTGGAGTCTTCAGGCGAGCTTGATGCTGGGATAGGATGCCCTCCCTTCCAGATTGTTAGGACTGCTGCGGGGAGGGGGCGGAGCTGCCGAATGGCGAGGGACAGAGATTGCAGTTGTGGGCACAGACTCCACCGGGGCAGCCTGCAGAAGAGTTGCTGTAAGCCTGCTTAAGGTTAAAGGCCTTTGTGCTCCATCAGCAGGCTGGGGAGCTCAGATACTGAGGAGCAGATATTCAGGCCTCATTCCATCCTGGTGACAGGTAAATCTATGGTGATAAAAGGCTATGACAATCAGATACCTTGTTTTCGTGTTTCTTTAAAGAGCTAAGAAATAGGGGAAAAGCTGATGAGAACCAAGAACCAAGTTTGTGCTCAGATGTTGTTGTTGTTGTTGTTGTTGTTGTTTTTCATTTTTACCAAACAGAGATTAGGAGACAGACTTCCCTACTCCCCTCCCAGCTGTGCGGCCAGCTGTCCTGGTGGTGGTGAGATCACTTATGTGGATCACAAGCAGTGTGGGACTAAGGAGCAGCATGGGCCTGCTGCAGAGATGGTGAATCACTGGTAGAGATGGAAATTAATTTAAAGATGGCCAGTGACTATAGACAGAGACCCCTGGCAGAACCCAGTGCCCTGCCAGTGAAGGGCGAAGTCCATTTAGCTTGGACTTGAGGCTGGCAGTGAGAAGGAACTATCCCTTGGGGCTTACAGTTTGACAGTATATCCCTTTCTTGTAGAGCAGAACTATTCTTCATAGTTTTGATGGTTAATTGCCCCCCAATACAAACGCTTCCAAACTTTTACTTCTGAAATATAAAATTGTTGTGAAGCAGCAAGGTGCTCTCTCTCCATAACCTTGTTAAAATTTACCTCCTTCAATGAAAAAGCCTCTCGCTCAGAGCCCACTGATCTTTACCTATCCATCCCAGTTGCCTCTGACTGATTTTAAATTGTTTCTCGGCCCAGTGCCTTACCATCAATATCATCTTGGAAACCATTTGACTGACTGGTGCCTTCCCTTAACAGTAAATTCTGGTGCTTTCTACTGCTACAGTCCTGTCTTTATGACCTCTGTTATACCTCTCTTTTATTTATCCAATCAAACCAAGTAATTAAAACACAAACATAAACACAAGTAAACAAATTCACTCCCTGCCCAAACAAAAACACTGATTTGGGTCTTTTCTTTAAAATTTCATGTTTTTATTCTGGTCTTTACAAGCTTCACTAATCACTTTAAAATAGCAGAGAAGAAGAGATTAGTGACTATAGTATCTTTCCAAAGACCCATCACAGTCGCTGATTAGTGCAGTGCTTCCTGATTAGAAGAACAAAATCAAATACAGAAAGGTTCCTAACTCTTAGGAATGAATGTCTGCCATCAAATTCCAGAAAATACATTGGTCATTCTAAACACATTTGGGAGATTTCCTGGTATATGTAAACAGTGTCATAACACTGGCTGGCCATTTAATATCCCCTGCTTATAAAGTTAGCTTTGTAATTTTCCTTTGTGTGTTGGTAAAGAATGCAAATAAAGTCAGGGATTTTTTGGGTCTTGGGTAGATTTTATTTTATAAGTAAGTTAAAGTGATAGATTTGAATTTCAAATAAGCAGTGAAATGGCTCATAAATTACCACAGGGTGAAAAGAGGCAAACAATGAAACATGAGTGTTTCTTTTTTACTTTAAAGTGTGATACAGACAGAAAAGTGCATATATTACAATTAAACAGCTCAGTGAATTTCAAAAACTGAAAATATCTATGCATTATCATCCCAGATAAAGAAATAGACATTAACAGCTTAGAAGCCTCACCTTGTGCTCTCCGCAACGCCCCCTCCAAGGTAACCTCGATCCAGAATTCTAAGAGCATATTTTTTTTTGCCTACATTTGTATTTATGTAAATGGATTCATATAGTATGACCTCTTTTGTCAGGTTAATTTATTCAATAGAACATATCCAAGACCCATCCATGTCACTGCATATAGTTATAGATTTTTTATCCTCATTGCTATTAAGTAGTCCATTTTGTGAACATACCCAAGCTTACTTATCCATTATATAGATTTAATATTATGAATAGTGTTGCTATGGATATGTTAGTACATGTTTGTTTTTGTTTCTGTTATTTTTCGATGAACAAATAAATATTTCTTTTAGGCATATACCAAGATTGAAATTGCTAAGTCTTAATGTAGTCTTATGTTTAACTTTACTGCTTTTTCCAAAATGTTCAGTTGCTCTGCATCCTCAGGAACACTTGACACTTTCTATCTTTTTTTTATTTTAGCCAGTCAGGTAGAAGTAAATGTATTCTGTTACAGTCTTAATCTGAATTTTCCTGATCACTAATGAAGTTGAGTACTTTTTTTTTTCAAGGGAGGGGGAATCATATTAATTTAATTTTTTTTTGAATTTATTTTTCAGTTACAGTTGACATACAATATTATATTAGTGTTAGGTATACAACATAGTGATTACACATTTATAGAACTTAGGAAGTGATCACCCTGATAAGTCTAGTACCCGGCTCATACCGTCGTAGTTACTGCAACATTAGTGACTAGTTGAGTACCTTTTATAAGACCAGTAAAGATTTGCCGATCCTCTTTTGTCTAATGTCTGTGTCTTTTGCCCATTCATTCTTATTGATGCATTAGACTTCATTAAATATTCTGGATCTGAGACCCACTCTGTGGTTGCTTTCTGCTTTATTTCTAGCCCAAATTATCATTTTTTTTTTTTATGGTTAGTGATTTTGTTTCTAGTTTAAGATACCTTTATCTCTTTGAATATCACAGAGATGTCCTCCTAGGATTTTTCCAAAGCTTTATTGATTTGCCTTTTATGATCATATTTGAAATCCATCTGGAATTGTATATGGCAGGTGGTAGAAGTCAGGATTAATGTTTACCATATGAATATTCATTAGACTCAGCACTGTTTCTTAAAAAAACATTCTTTCCCCAAAGATGCCTTTTTCTGGGTCTGTTTCTGGACTTTCTGGACTTTTCATCAGTTCTTTTGATCAGTTTGTTTGTCTATTCTTGCACCAGGCCCATGCTGTCTTTTTAATTATTATTTTTTTAATTAATTTTTTTTTTTAGGTGAGGCAACCCTTGGTTGACCTCACAGATGCAAGGACCTTGTCAGCTTACAACCCTTTATTTATTTATCTATATTTATCTATTTATCTATTTATTTATTTATTCATTCATTCATTCATTCATATTTTTTATGCCTACAGCGCCTGGTCTTTCTAGGTGGTCTCCCATCTAAGTACTAACTAGGCCCGACCCTGCTTAGCTTCCGAGATCAGATCAGACAGAATTGAGCTTGTTCAGGGTAGCATGGCCTTGGACCGCTGTCTTAATTATTATTGTTCAACGAGTAAATCCTGATACCTGGTAATGGAAGTCTTTTTGCTTTGTGGTTCTCACAGATCAACTTGACTATTCTTGACCCTTGCGTTTCCATGTTCATTTTTTAATCAGGTTGCCTATTTCTGCAATAAATAAATAAGTGTTGGAATTTGATTAGGATTGCATTGACTCTATGGAACAAGTTGGAGAGAAGTGACATCTTTAAAACACTGCAATATAAATGGTATCATTTAATAAATGACTCTATGTAGGTCTTCTTTAATTCCTCTCATAATAATTTTGTAGTTTTTAATGTAGAGGTGTTGTGCATCTTTTATAGAATTTACTCCTAGGTATTTAATGTTTTTGTGAAACTGCTGTAAATAGTATTATGTTAAAATTTTAATTGTATGTTTGAGATTGATACATAGATAGTTATTTCCTTGTATAGACCTTTATTCAATAACTTTTTCATTTTCACATATTAATTATAATAGTTTGTATATTTATTAGATTTCCTGTGAATATAATATTATCATCTGCAAATACTGACAGTTTTAGTTCTCTTTCAACTTGCACACCTTTTTTTTATTTGTTTTTACTTTACTGTAATGACTATCACCTCCAATACAACATCAAATTGAAGTGTTATACCAGGCATCCTTGTCTTCTTCCTAATGGCAAGACAAGTTTGACATATTTGCCACAATTGCAATATTTGCCATGGGGTTGTTTGCCTGGTTTTTGGTAGATACTCTCTGTGAAAGGAAGTTGCCTCCCCTTCACATCCTAGTTTGTTAGAAGTTTCATCCTGAATAAGTATATGATTTGTCATATGCTTTTTCTTTATTTATCATAGTGGTCATTTGATTTTTATTCTTTTTATACTAATGTAATAATTCAATTGATTTGTGTTATTAATCTATCAAAGGCTGATTATTAACAACTTTTCAGACTGAAAACTTCTCAAGAGCTTTTTTAGGCATATATCAAAGGATGGAATTGCCTACCTCTTAGAAATGTGTTTGGCACATTTCGTTATCTGACTGATAGTTCAATTGATATGTCGTTCGGGGAAATATACCTTCTTTCATTCAAATTAATACACATTTAACAACTATTCTATGACATGACACACAGCAGGCCTTGCTACACACTGTGTAGAGCACAAAGATGTGTAAGATAAGTCTCGGCACTAAGGAACTGTAGTCTTGTTTGAGACAGCTTTTTAGGCAATTATAATATGAATATGAAGCACTATTTAATAATATTTGAGTGAAGCCTAACTAGGCTGTATGCTTTATAAAGAAACAGATGAATATTTAGACTTCTCAGTTCTGAGGAATTGCATGGTCATTGCTATGCTCATTATATTAAATTATCCAGAATAAAGTATGATAATGATAGCAGTTAAAGATAAGACTGCAAAATAAAGTTCAAATTCAATCCAGAAAGATCTTGAATGCCCAGCCAAAGATTAAACCTGGTTTTGTAGCAACTCAATTTTACAGATAAGAAAATAAGCCCTGAGAGGTCATGACCTGCCTATGGTGATAGCAAATCAGAGTTGGGAGTTCATAAGAAAAAGAATATTACCTTCTTGATCCTTAATGAAATTTTCCCCCCTCCAAGCTTGCTTGCTATTTATTATAATTGTTTTACTTTATATTTAGAAAAATAGTTGGACTCTTATCTTTTTAAAATTAAATTTTTCTATGTCTAATTATATTTAATACTCAGTGGTAAAACTAAATTGATGAGGAATGGGGGGAAAACAATTATTCTTTCGCCGTGACAGATATAATAGGCATTCATGTCATATGATACTGAATGTTAAAACAAGGTCACAGGGCACTAGAGAAAAGGAAACAAGCCATATAGTACCTCTGGGTGATGAATGTGATGGGAAGCATCTTATATAAAGTACTAGCCAGGATATTTATCTTTTAGTGCTGAAACTGATGACATGATAACAAGGCTTTTCTATAGTAGTCATGATACCAGAATCCCATGGAATCTCTTCAACTTCTTTATCCTATTAGCTCAGTGCTTAAACAAGATGATCGCAAGTTTCATAAGGAATGATGAAATGTTATTAACTATTCCCTTTTTGGTGCTGCCCTTGTTACCTTAATGTTCAGAATAAACCTCTTAATTTTATTCTGTTTAACATATATTTAAGTACCACGAAGGTTAGCCTATACTTTACAAGTACTAAGTGAATTTGGAGTTAAGAATTTTATTGTTATTTTTATGTAGCATAATACCTCTTGGGTAGTAAACAATATGTTTTAGAAAATATTAATACCTGTAAAATGGTCAATAATAAAATAGGTTTACATTTTCAAAATAGCATAGTTTATTTCTAATGCTATGCATTTTAATGATATAAAAATACATAATTTTAACATGAATGAAAAATTCACAAGCTAAGTTGAATTGGAAGTGAAAATGCTTAACATTGGAAACTAATGTTAACAATGGAAACTGATTCAGTTTAGTCCTTCATTCAGACTTTTATGGGCTGTATTTCAAGTTACAGAGTTTACTAGAAACACGTGAGTAATCAGCCCGGTATTAACTCTGCCACCTTAGCACGTGATCCCCTCATGCCATCAGCCTTTATAGAGTCTATGGACTAGTGGGAATAATTCATGATATGGTCATTTGTTCTTTGTCCTTGAGCACATTTGTACCAGTGGGATTTGAATGTCATTATACAGTGATCATACATAAGAGTACCTTAATAATTTGGGGAAATTTGAATCATAAGAGAACTTGGTGGAAGAAAAATTTAGACATTTTCTTTGTAAGAGATAAGCAAAGCATTCCCCAAAATTGTGCATCTAGGAAGACCCTCTGAATTGGGTGGATTGGTGTCCTTAAAATGAGGGAGGTTAGATGACTGGTGAAAATTTTTAAGAACCAACAGAGTTGAGAATAGGAGAAAGTATATTGTTTAAAGTAAAAAAATATAATGTCAGCCAGGAATAAGTTATGCCTATCATGCCATGAACTATAAATAACATTATTCAGGGAGAATGAGGAGATAAAATAGAGACCGTTCCGTAAAGCTCATGTAAAGAACTTGAGTCTAATTCAGAAAATTACAGGGCTCTGCATGCTCAGGAGAACTGTTATCAAAGTGTGTGGCTGGGAAGATCACTTTTAAGGGAACTTTTAGTCTGACTGGAGGAAAAGACAGAGAAGAGCATTGAGAGACCATTTCGGACAAGCAGGTCAGGGGGCATTGCCAGGAGATACAGCTTGTCCTAGCGCAAGCATTCTCCTAGCCCAGGGACGACAGTCAGTAAACAGGATAGATTTTACGTACTCTATTGCTGAGAAAGGCATAGAAAGAGATAGTAAATACACTAAAGGTAGGGAAATGGAAAAAGGCTAGAATTATTCATTAAATATGATCTTGATTATAAGAATAACATAAATAAAATTTCCATCAATATTTTTAAAAATGAATAGGGAAAAACATTTCAGGAAGAGCTGTAAAATTGTGTTTGTGTACGTTTAAACATTCTTATATGTTGGAGAAAAATGACCTTTTCTTCTCTGTTGGAGATAGTGATGAAGCAGCCAGGGGGACAGAGACTGGCCTGAAGGGCTGGCCATATGAGACTCTCATGTAGAAAGGTAAATCTAGCAAAGAGGCCCACGTGTTTCTGGAGGTAAGATAAAGGTCATGAAGAAAGGAGATTAGTAGCGAGGCCCATCACAAACATACCGATTGGAACAGCAGAGGCTTGCTGAGACTGGGACACCAAAGGAAGGGCCAGCACATATGAGGACACACACATTATAAGGATCAATTTTAAATGTTAGTATTATGTTAGTACTTTAGTTTTGAATTATCATGTTCTAAAGCAGCGGTCCCTAACCCCCGGGCCACAGACAGGTATAGGTCCATGGCCTGTTAGGAACTGGACCGCACAGCAGGAGGTGAGCAGCAGGCAAGAGAGGGAAGCTTCATCTGTATCTGCAGCTGCTCCTCAGCGCTGGGTCCACCGCCTCAGTTCCGCCTCAGGTCCTCAGGTGTTAGAGTCTCATAGGAGCACTGGTCTCTGGAGCCAAAACGGTTGGGGAACCTTTATTCTGAAGAGTATTTACTTATCCTAAAATTGTATACCTAAATAGATTCTCTCGACCTTTAGTAAAAATTGCAAAGTGGTGAATTATGTGTCTGAGGCATGAAGTAGTACCCTTGAAGTATGTAAGAGTAATATAATGTATTAGGGTCTGATATGTAATTAAAAGAGCATTAATTTAATCATTCATCAGGTTATAGTCTCTTTGTTGATGCTGTCTTTCTTAGGATTTTTTACCAATCAGGGTATTTTAGATACATTCAAAAACACCTACAACCCAGAATTGTAAATTTTTTTAAATTAATTATTCATTTCCAGTAGTATCCATTTTGAAAGTAGACTACATTTTCTAGAGAAATGAGAATATAATATTGCACCTTTCTCAAAGTTACTATGAGCTCACTTCATATGATCAGCAAGCAGAGTTCAGATTGAAGATTTTGACTTTTTCACATTACCATTCTCTTTTGAACGTATAATTCTCTAGCCCCTGTTGGATCACATAGCTTTTATTTGAACGTCTACATTGCTTGCATTACATTTTCTTCGTCTGGCATTATTTTTGTTATTCAGGTAAATCTTTTTGAGTCTTCGCTGTATTAAAAATTTTAGTAGTTGTATAGTAGCTCAGTTTTATTATTTAGACTCTGGCAAATTAAGGTTGGTATGAGTGTATGTATGTATTAACTACAGAGTACTTCCTTTTGATTATAATGTAAATTTAATAAATTACAATGTAAATTTAAAAACTTCACAATTTTTATATAGTAACTGATTTTTGTCTTGCTTTTCTTTTTGTTTAACCATTTTACTTCTTTTTGCCTGGTTAAAGAATACAAGTCATATGTTTCTGGGTTTACAACATTAAAAAATTAATATTTTCTTTTGCTTATTAACATGTTAGTTGGAAAAGTTTTATCTGTGATATGTAACTAATCAATAAAACCTCTTGATCTCTTTTTCATACTAACAGGCAGGGACTGAATTCACTTAGCTGG
This sequence comes from Eonycteris spelaea, assembly GCA_003508835.1. Classification (NCBI taxonomy): domain Eukaryota; kingdom Metazoa; phylum Chordata; class Mammalia; order Chiroptera; family Pteropodidae; genus Eonycteris; species Eonycteris spelaea. The sequence goes on from PUFA01000189.1 coordinate 2,242,442, forward strand.
CTTTGTACAGGGCTCACAACCATGCCACGCATATGTGGAAAAGGGATCTTAATAATTAACAGCGAACATGTATGATTTACATCATTTCCCCATCTTTTCCACTTTCTTGTAATATTTTATATAATTTTCTGTAGAGATCCACAGTAAATATGACATTTCATGTTTGCATAAGTACTTAATAGGACAAGTTTTTAAATATAAATATATATTTTAAATATAGTGAAAATATATATTACTAAATTTAAAATAAATATATTTATAAAAATATGATATAACTTGAACTTAAATGATGTCATTTTGGAAAATTTTTTAAAGGCAGGATTGTTCCATAAAAGCATTTCCTCTGCTAATTTCCTCTACATTCTTAATAAAAAAAAAAAAAAGGAAGTTTATAATAAAATACTGATAGTGTGACAACAAATACAAGCATATGGATTTTTGCTTTTTTTTTCTTTTTTACTCTCTCAGAACAGGATGGATGACTTTCAGCAAAACTCCTATTTTAATAGCAGGATTTTCATTCATATGGTTGTGAACGAGAAATATTTAAGTCCTCTCTGCCCCCTAAATATTTCAACTACATAGTCTGAAATTCTTTTAAAATGTTTTTGGTCATTCTCTGCTCCCACTTTTGGCTGTTTATTAACAAAATTATTTTGTATATTAAATAATAATTCACTCTAATTTTTTCTCTTTTCAAATGTGAATGCATAGAATAGATTAGAATAAAATACCTCTAGGAAAACCTGATATCAGAGGTAAATAACTGAGAAACTTAGGAGATAACGCTGGATTAGTTAAAATAGAGAACAAAGCGAAAAATAGTAGTATAAAAACTTTAACTCAATTTCTTGATGAACTAGGTTAAACATTTTTTTATGACAATGATTAACCGACAAGGCAAGTAAACCTGAATATTATTTGATCATTTTATTTTCTGAACCTTTATTTAAAAATAAATTGAGGTTTTTTTTTTTATGACTGTTGATAAATGTGGCTGCACTAAGCTTATAGCAGAAGATCAATGTTTTAAAAATTGAAACAGTATAGGTTTGTATTGATTATTGTGGCTAAATCAAAATGAGAGGTTTTGTAACGGCTTTCTTAGACAGGCTACTCCCCGGTAATGGCAACCTATCAATTTTAGCTTTCTACTGATAAATCAGCTTGAAAATTGGATGTCAAATTTTTTTCACTGAAGGAGTGATTTTTTCATGCCCTTTAACCTCTTCTGATATATTAGATTGGTTTATAAGACTAAGCTCTGTCTTACAGAAAGCAGTTGTCAAATTGACATTTGGATATATTTTCAAATGATCGTAACACCTATTTTAATCTATGTATATAGAGTAAACGTATGTATCATCATCCGTGATCTACCTCCCTAACTGCAAGGTTTGTTTATTTTGAGAAAAATTCAATTGTACGTTATAAAATTGTAGATTGTTCTGTTTTTGGATCTCAGAAGTTCAAAGAAGGTCAGAGTCTCAACCAGAAGATGAGGAAACAGACTTCCAGAAGTATTTCAGGTTTCACTGAGTGGGGACATTGATTGTTTTTCCCTCGTGAATCGATTTTTGTTTTTTTATTTTTATCTTTTTATTTCCTTGAAAAACACTAATGGGTTAATTAATGGTAACTCTCCTATGTTGTTATATGGTCAGTAGTAACTTGGTATGCTTTAGTAACAAAAGACAAAACAAAGGCAAAATGTGGCAATACTTTATTTCTGAGGAACCAATATCAAGGACTTGAAATAACACTAGGAAAGATTTGATTAACAGCACAGAAAAACACGCTTAATTTGGATTTAATGGGGTAGACTTCTGTGACAGGTGACGGTGCCATACCTTCACACCTATATAGCTGACTTTAAGTTAGCCTGAGAAGGTATTGATTGTGAAGTTTCTGTTGTGTAATTACTTTTTGCTAAGGAAAAAAAAAGCATGCACACAGGGTGTATTGATCTAGAAAGGAGCATTTGAGTAGCAGTTTCCCTTGGCTAACAGTGAGTGTCATCTTTCAGCCATGATAAATGGTAACGTTCGGGCTCAGCGTAATTGCTTTGTGGTGAAATGAACCTCCTCTCCCCTTCTCCTTCCCATCAAGGAGATACAGTAATCATCTTTATCTCACAGCAGTGATTTACTGAACTAATGGTGCTCTTAATACAAGAAAATCCTCCCACCCCCATAGTATGTCCAGTTTTTGCTAACTGAAACAAATGCATTGTGAACAATGGAATTTTTGAAAATTTAGAATCCATAAATGCATAGCTTTTTAATAGATATCAGTTATTCCTGACCTAAGCTTTTATCTCTCCTTCCATTCCTAGTCATATTAGGTAGCCTTTGATCTTACCTTGAGTGTAAATTTAAAAAGAAAAGATAGAGGTGGTCAAATTTTATGCACTTATTTCAAAATAGGAAGAATCATTTAATAAATCTGTTTTCTAAAATTTCTGACATTTGGTAAATATAAAAATTTATTTAGTTAAAATATGTTTGGGAACCATTCTCTGAATATAACTTTTTTGGGTTTTTTTACAATTTTAAGTATTAAAAAACATTTCTATTGTTTAGATTCTTTTTCTGTGATGCTTTTCTCCACTAAGAGCAAATGAGATGCCTTGAATGTGAAAACCATACGTTTCCTACCCATTCTGAAAACCTAAGATATTTTGTATTATTTGTTAGCTTTCTGACAAAGATGTTTAATGTGTTACCAATTTTTCATTAAGCCTATGTTATATTTTGCTGAAAATAGATCTGTATTTACTTGCCAGTATTTTAATATTGCCCCTGGGTAATGACTTTTAGTTAAGTAATGTTATTTAAAGAATATCTGGCAGTCATTTTAGATCATTTTAAGACCGCTGTGAGGGGTTTGGATAAAGGTCATTTTCAATGATTGTGCTTAGTTAAATAAATGTGAAAGATTTCACAAAGGGAACATTGCTTTTCAGTGTGCTGTCAAAAATTTCCTCTTAGCACATCTGGGAATGCCGAGTAAATGTAGTTGTTTCTGCCTTGACGGCAATATATTTTATATTTTCCTTCTCGTTGTTTATTTTCTCCTCCTAATTCTGTTTATTCCCACAACCAAGCACAAAGCTTTCATTTTGTCATAAATTAGATCCATCACTTTTGATAGCTATGGAAACCCCTCTATATTTCTTCAAAACATTTAGAATGTGTAGGGTTCTTGCTATGACTTATTAAAAAGTATTACTTTTTTTTTCCTCCCCCCAAGCACTGCCCCTCTAGTGTCACCCTGGTTCACGGTTTTCTCTCACTCTGGCCACAGCTGGCCTCTTGCTGTTCACAGTTGAAAAGTGAAATCAATGCTTGCTCTAACAAAATGCAGATGAAAGCCATTCTGATCCTATATAGTCACTTCCCGTAACTTTATCAGCCTTCAGTTACTTATGTGATCTCTGGAAATCATGGTTTATTCAAGTAAGTACAGCCTAACTTCTGTGTTGAGATGTGCTGTCTGCTAGGAAAATAATACTTCCTTAAAGCCATAGCTCATCGTTATAGTGTTCTAAAATAACTATTGCTTTTGTTCCCCTGAAGGAAATATTATGTCTCTAATCAAGTCGTTTATCATGTGAATTCTAGAAACTTAAACTCTAAGCAAAAATTTATACTCTAAATAAAGATGTTTCTTTATTCTAATGTTCATACAATTTAAAATTCTGGAACAGAGAATGCTAGAATACCTCAATCTAAATTATCATCGATCATGTATTTTCTTAAATATGTCTTTGAACAAAATTAGATAGAAAGCTGTATTGTAGCTGAATGCTTCAGAGGTCACGGAACTACAATGAGTTTGATGGAAAACAGCCTTTCTCCTTTCTATTTTAAATGGTTTCTGCTTTGATTACAAGCATTTATTATAATTATCAAGAGATTAGACTGTTGTTATAGAATCCTTGTAATGGAACCATTTAGAAGGAATATAATGGCAGTTTATTGGATTCTGAAAAGAAAAGAGCACAGATAAAGTGGTCTTATTTTGTAAATGGTTCGACTGCTAGCTAATTATACTAATTTTATTATTCTGTCTTAGTTCATTTGCTATGGTAGTTTTTGTGACTAAGAGTAATTTTTGTTCTAATAAATAACCTGTCTTCTGCTGTTTTCTGTGGCTTCTGTCTGTGGTGTGTGTGCCTCTGTGTGTGTGCTCTCTGAAAGAGGGAACGTCCACAAATAAGTAGCACTCAGTACTCTGATATGTAGTCTTCCTTTTAGAACTGACATTCATACAATATTTTTCCTAATACGGCTTTTTAATGTTAACTTATATTTGATTTTTAAAATTTACTGGCATGTAAGATGAATCCAATTATTTATTACTTCAAATTTATGTGTACTTATTCTTCTAGCTGCAGTAAAACAGTCCCAGTGACATAAATACTCGGGAAGTTAGCTGACGTAAGACTCTCCAGTGCTAATATCTTTTCCTCAAAATCAATACAGTTGGCACTCAAGGTAGATGTATTTTGGATCTTTTCTAATTCCTCAAAGGTACAATATGGTCTTGAACAGCAGTCTTTCTCTTTCGAGTCTTTGATCCATTTGAAGCCAGACGCAATAAAATGCAAGATATGATATTTTGAAAGATACTAAATTCTGTAAAGTAGATTTTCCTGTCCTTTCCCAGACCAGCAATTAATGGAATCGCAATGTTTGCTAAAATACTTGAGTAAACAAGCAATTGGGACTCTCCGCCTGCAGAGAAAAGGAGCTAAGGCCCAAACTATCATCTGTCCACGGTCCCAGGGCTGGTAGGAGGTCGAAGTTCAGGAAAATCGGTTCTTGGGAAGGAAGGACTGACATGGGGCCCTGCTATTTTAGAGATGACAGACTCCCCAAAACACAGGTCACATGGCACTGATGCGTTCATTATCTTGAGGATATTTTTAGAAAAGCGTTTTGTGTTTATCAAACAAGCAAAGAAAACACTTTTTATATGTGAATTTTACTTCTTTGAAGAATTTCAAACCATATTTATTATCTTTACTTTTGTACATTCTATGGTATCAACGTTCATATCCTGATTTTGACAAAGCACTTGTCATCCACCATAAGAAAGCTTTACATGTAGCTTAAAGGTTTCTAGAGATGATAGCTCAGCGTAAGGACGTGCCTAGCCTTCTTTCCTTCATTACTGACTTTCGCGTATGTTGTACATATGGGAGATTTGAAACTGCAGTTATATGCCAGTTAACACGGATGTAAAGAGTGTAATATATAAAGGAGAGACATAAGTTAGAAAGACTTTGTGAAAAATGAGGATAGTTAAAAATGTACAAATTCATTATACATGCTACGAGTTTACCCCGTTTTGTTATTTAGCTCTATATTAATTTAATATTAAGCTTTGCTTAAAAGAATATAACATTTACGTGTGCATATGTATGCTAATAGTTTACATAGCTGTATATTGATAAATAAGAATTGCAGGTGCACAGGGTATATAGGTAAATAAATAAGAATTGTGGAAGCATTGACTATGAAGGGACTTCAAAAGGGATATTTCTGTTTTCTACATAATTCTTGTAAGAACTACACTTAAAACATCCAGAAGAGTGAAACCAAGAAATTTACACATATTAGTTGAAGACTTTCTTGTCATTGGTTGCAAACTTGTCTATCAGTTTATGAAGTTCTTGCTAAGTCTTCAGATATAATTACATATATGTTAATTTTGTAAATTAATTTTCTCTGTGACTGAATTTTGCCTTGGATCTCAGTGAATGCATATGACATATACTGCCACTTTTGTTAATATGACTCTAGTCATCGTTGGTGCTGGAACCTGTCTCCCGGCGAGGCAGACTGATGGGTAAAGAGGCATCACAAGCATACTGTTTCTCTTGGGTTTTATATAATGAATCAATAAAAATAAACTTTCCTACAAAGCCATCATTCGTATTTTATATGTGATATTTTTTATTAATCTTACTTAGCCTCAAGGAGGCTAATGTTATTATATCATTGATTATGAAAATGAACGCACACAAAAAGATTTATGTTTACTTACTAGGACCATAATATAACAACTGCATAACATTATTGAAAAATAAAAGAATTAATGAAACTTTGCACTCACTTAAGCATTTGCATCAAATGGAAATGAGTTTCACTATTAGAATTTGTTATAAGTCTTTAATTTTTTTGAAAGTTCTGAAAACCATACATTTTTTCATGTACTTATGGAAAACATATCTGGTGACAAAACTTAATTTAAACCAATATGTGGCTATTTGTTTTCTTTATTTATCCCACTTAATGTGAGTATTTATACATTTTTTTGCAAAAATATTAATCTTTGTAATTATGACGTGCTAACCAAAATGCTACTAGAGTGGCATGATACAGAGCAGCTGCATTACAGCAATTCTCTAATGTTGGAAAAACTTTGATTTGAAAACATATTCAATCCCAAGGGTTTTGGTTAAGAACCATACTAACAATTAAAATAGCAAATGAAGTTGCCAAGAGACCTGGAGAAATCAGAAGAGAAATAAGAAACTCAGGTGTTTAGATAAATGGAACTTTCTTTTCCTTAGATAATTTCAAATTAAAGATGGTGATCTTGCCCAGAACCAAAGGTGTTCTGAAGCACAGACGATAAAGACTGAGTAGAGTCAGCAGTATTCAGAAGGGAGGTCCCAGTAGGGCACACTTTGATTGTTGATGGCCTTCCAGGTCACAGCTGGATGTTCCATGGGGAAGTGTTTTCTGTGATCATTTTACCTGTTGGCTCTCTAGAGTAGCACCTCTAGCTCGCTGGGACTCCTGAGTCCCATTCAGAAATTATAATCCACCTTCTTTCTCAGAAGCTACTCTTTTCACAACTTCCCTAGACTAGACTACCCTTACTGTGGCTGATTGGTTTTAAAATTGTATTTAATCCATATAACTTGTCTAGTTATCCTAAAGCTGAAGGACAGTAATTGCGCTGGAGGATAGAGCCCTGTGTAGTTGCCTAGAGGTGTGCTGGGGCAGCACTGGAGGCTTTCTCTCCAAACACATTTCTAGCACATAGTCAGGATTCTGAAAATTCTCGTTGTAGCCTACCAAACTTAAAACTGAACAGTTCTTACTGGATTTTACTTTCATTCTAATAAAGCAAATTATAAATGCAATACTCCAAAAATTAGGATAATTATGTGTCATAGAATATGTAGTATAAAATCGGTTTTCAAACTTCTAAAGTAATATCCTTTAATACGATTTTTTCTTTGATTTTTTTTTTGGGGGGGGGCCTTGGTAAATTTTGGAATCCAAAGCATCATTGGAATATTAGTTTATTCCAGAAAAATGTTCTGATGATTACATTTAGATCATTTAAATTTACAGGCCCTTTTGTATTTAGTTTCAAGCATTTATGGAAAATTTAAGTACCACTAAAATATACTTTTCTTATTTGAAATTTTTATATATAAATACTATCAAGAGTATACTGATTTGCAGCTGTAAAGTAAAACACTGAGACAATTGGAAATATTATTTCAGTTCCTTCTTGTTTCAAGTTAAAGGAAATAGTTATATAAATACCTTGTTTAATCTTGAATTCTGCCTCGCTTCATTTATATGTGTTTTTGATTAGACACAGCAAACCTAAACTCAAGTTCTGCACCTTTAAGAGGAGTCTCTCTAATTGGCTTATTCTCCCTGTGGATATTTGTTAAAAATTGCAGCTACCACTTTGCTGCCAGTTTCATCTTACAGACCAAGAGCCCATTGTAGGTATTCTAATATAATATGTAGCATATCATGGTAACTAAGGCTTGCCTTTCTGTTTCAGCTATTTTATATCATACCTAGACAGATATAGAGAAACAGTACTTCATGCCCTTTCAAAAGGCATGTTTGTTTAACGTACATACACCTCTTTGTGTAGTCAAGGACCAGATGAATTGACTTCAGAAAATGCCTTAACTGTTTATTAAGCATTTCCTGTCTTGCTCCCATCACTGATGGATTGGTCCACCTCCACCAGACAAGGGAGCACCAGACAGATCTGAAAGCATTGCTCTGAAATCAGGAACTTACCTGTTTCTTTACCTTTGAAAAATAAAAGGGATTGTCTCCCGAGGACACAAGAGGAGATGTAATTCTCTCCTTCTTCCCTCCCTGCCTCTCCTTCTGTCCTTCTGTTTGGTCTTCCAGAAGAGCTTAGTATATTTATGATCATTGATGAAAATGTATGTATCACAGGAAAGCTGTAATGTGTTCAAACTCTGAGCTTTTCTTTAGTCATTATTGTAAAGATTTTTCAAATCAAAAGTGGTTCAATTCCAGTCGGCCAACAATTTCATATAAACGTATTTTTCTTGCTACGTGAGCAAGAACGCCAATTGATCGAACTCGTAAAAACAAGCATTTTCTAAATCGTGCTAGTGACTCTAGATCCTACTGTCTCCTTCAAAAAACATATGCATATGTATCAACGCAGAACAGAGGGCCAGCTCTTGGGTGATCTCCAAACCTGTCCTAGATACGGGACGAGCTAGATTAACATTCTCTGTCAGATAATCATGTGTGAATTCTGCTCTCACCTTTATTATTGTCTTTATTTTGCTTATATTAGTTTTACTTTACATTCGTTTTCTAATTCTTTGAGATACAAGTTTAGGTCGTTGCCTTTGGACCTTCTTTTTTGCTATAAGTATTTAAGGCTATAAAGTTCCTTCTAAGCACTTCATTAGCCTCATCTCACTTCTATTTAACTTTTATTTTTTTCACACCTACAGCACCTGGTCTTCCTAGGTGGTCTCCCTTCCAAGTACTAACCAGGCCCGACCCTGCTTAGCAGCCGAGATCAGACAAGATTGGGTACTTTCAGGGTGGCATGGCCGTAGACACATCCATTTAACTTTCATTAGCAAGTTTCCTATTTATATTTCTTTTATAATTTCTTTTATCACCAGTATATTATTTATGAGTGGGTTTAATTTGTGATATTTCTTTTATTTCATTATAGGCAAAGAATATACTCTATATAATATAATTTCGGTATGTAAAGTTGTAAGATTAGTTTATGACTCGGTATATATGGCATATCTTGGCAAATGTACTGTGTACACTTGAAAATAATGTACATTTTTCAGTCATCAAACAATTATTCTACAAATTTAAATTAGGTCAAAGTAATTGGTAGTGTGGTTCAGGTGGTCTACATCTTTACTGAATTTTTTGTCTACTCGTTCTGTATATTCAGAGAGGAATGTTTTAAAATTTCCTTCATTCTGAAGGCTATTTTTCACTGGATATGGAATTCTGGGCTTATAGTATATCATTTTTCTTTCAGTACTTTAAAGATGTTTTCCCACTGTTTTCTGGGCTCCATGTTTTTCTCGTGTATGTAATGTGTCTTTTTTTTCCCCCTGAGGCTTGAAGATTTTGTCTTTCTCTTTGATTTTCAACAATTCAACTATGATGTCCCTGGCATGTGTGTGTATGTATCTGTATTTTCTAAGAGATCACTCAGCTTCTTAAATCTGTAAATTTATATCATTCCAAATGTAGTTAGTTTGGGCCATTATTTCTTCAAATATTTACTGCTGCCCTCTTTTTGTTTTGGGGACTTTAATTGCATGTATGATAGACCTTCTGATATTTTACTTCAGATGTCTAACTAAAGTGCTATTAATTTTTTCTTATATTTCTTTCTTCCTCAGGTTAAATAATTTCTGTTGATCTATCTTCACGTTCACTGACTTTCTCTGTATTTCCATTCGGCTATTAAACCTGTCTCATGAATTATTTCAGATATTTACCTTTGCATTCTAAAATTTCCATTTGATTCTATTTTACATTTTCTATTTGCTGAGATTTCCTATCTTTCTTTCATCATGATTGTATTTTCCTTTCCTTCATTATAGTAGCTATTTTAAAGCCCTTGTCTAATAATCCCAACACCTGATCATCTCGTGGTTGATATTCATTGATTATCTTTTTTTCTTGAAAATGTGTCATATTTTTATGGCTCTTTGAAGCTATTTATTGTATCCCAGAAACTATAAATGTTATGTGCAGAACCTCAGAATTCTGTTACATTCTTCTAAGGACTGTTGCCATTGTTGTTTTAACAGGCAGTTAACTATGTTAGACTCAGACTTCATACTTTATCACCTCTGCAGTGGGCTGTGGCTCAGATTTTAGTTCAGACTGCTTTTGTGTGTCCTACTCATCATGGTTCAAGAGCCAGCAAGAGACCTGAACATAATTTTAGCATGGGACTTGGCGTTCCCCTTCCCAGGCATTCTCTTTTCCATGGTTCCCACTTCACCCTGCTGTCTCCGGGAGATTCAGTTTGTTAGGACCTTATTCCTCCAGACTAGAAGCAGGACCCTAATGGGAAGTTGGGAAGTGTTTTTTCATTCGTGTCTTTTCCTCACCATTCCTCTAAGCCCCCTCCCTCTGCCTCTGTATTATATCAGCTAGTCCCATTGGCTCTGTCTATAAAACATATCCAAAATCTGACCTCTCTTCTCCAGTTCCCATGCTGTCTACCACAACTCTCTCCATCCTGACAGCCCCAATATTTACTAACCTGACTTTCAGCTTCCACTTTGATCCTTGATCCTGTATGATTTTTCCTCACACAGCAGCCAGAATGAGATAAAGCATAAATCAATCTTATTATTATTCTCTTTGAAATCTTACAAAGACTTCTTCAAGACCCTTAGTAATCCTGTCACTGCCTAATTTAAGAATACATTTGGTCTTCTTTTTTCCAAGCTTAAGCCACACACTAATACTCCTTCTGTTACTTAAAAATACCAAGCTCATATTCATTGTAATGCCTTCTCAGCTAGCTCTCCCTACTGTCCAGTATGTTTTTACCTTTTATCTTGGATGCCTAGATTCTTCTCATCACTGAGATATCAGCTCGTATGTTACCTTCTCATAGAGGCTTTCCCTAAATATGCAATTTTCCTAGTCACTCTCTATTCCATAACTAAGCTTAATTTTCTTTGTAATTCTTATCATATAGCTTTTTTTTTTTTTTTTTTTTTTTACTTTTTAACATACTTATTTTCTGTTTCACTACATGAGAACTGTAAACTCCTTGAGGGTACAGACCATTGCAGTCTTGATCATCATTATATTCCTAGTTCTAGAAATAGTGCCTTTTCTAGAATAGGCATTAAATAAGCATGTGTTTATTAAATATTAACCTGCTGTTTGAGCTTGATACAAGACTTCTTGAGCCTCTCTTTTCTTATCTATGAAATCAGAGGTTAATATATGTTTCATAGAACCATTTTAAAGATCAGATGATAGGTTTAAAGAATATGGTATGGTGTGTGACTCATATTTCTTGCTCAAAATGCATTAGCTCAATAGAGCCATAAAAGAAAAATATCTAGCATGCCCTATTTTTTCTCAGCCAGAAATATGATATAGTTTAAAGGATAATAACACAACCTTGAGAAAGACCGTGAGGGGACAGAGCCATGGAGTTCAGAGTATTAGAGATGGCCAAGAGCTTTCCGCGGGCCCGAGGCCTGTGCCGTGGGACGCCATCCTCCTGCCCTGCTCAGTCCTCGGGCTCCTTCCTCTTTCTGCATTTTACCATTTTTGCCTGGAATTCGTAGTCTGCAAGGTTCCTTGGGAATGTTTGAATGGGATTCAAACTGGGACGATTGAGGTCATCACAAATCTCACTGAACCAAAATTCATTCACTTATTTATGGAAGTCTGCAGTGTTGGGAGAAAAGGAAAATCACTAAGAAACCATTGTTATTTGAGTCGGAAGTCTTAGGGTTCTCCTTTTTCAGTGTGGCCACATCGAAGGTCAGTACCTCCCTGCCACATCCTGCTTTGTCCTTTAGGTTTATTTCTAGCGTCATCTCCCCCTGATTTCTCCAGCATAATTTCCAAGTCCTTCACGTGTGCCCTCTCGGAGCTTTATTCAGACATCAGTTACCCCATTCTATTGTAATCGTTTATATTGTTTATATCTTTATCCGTCTCTCCACAAGACTGTGAGCTTCTCAAGTAGAAAATACTCCCTATTAATCTTTGTTGGCTTGACTCCTAACACAGTTACTAGAGCCAGGTCGTCACTCTAAACAGGCACTACAGTAAGCATTGTTTCTAACCTCTGCGGACACAGCAATGACTAGGAAAAGGTCTCTGCCTTCATGAGCAGGCGAGAGGGGCATGAATGACCTAACGTACTGACTGACAGGCTCCTGGCTCATTGTACATAATGTTTTTAAATGAAGAATCACATATCACTATCAACATATTCCAAAATAAGATCAAAGGACTGTCAATAAGTGTTACTTGAGTAAAGTATTACACGGTCAAATGAGTTTGGGTGTTGAGTTGGGATGTTGAGTTAAAGACAAATAGTTTTGTTTAATGCAGATTTTCACATAAGTAAAAAGCTCTTTACCAGAGCCCTACACATCTCAGTTAATTGAGTCTATATGGACAGTATTCTAAAACATTTGTTAATAATCTCTACCTTATATTGAGTCAATTACAAGAGGAAAGGTTCTTAGCATTTTGCAAAGTTTTTGCCATCTTTAAATAGTTTATTAATCAATCATATGTGTCTATTGCCTTAGGAAGAATATGCCTTTAGGGAAGACAGAGGTCATATATTATCAGCTAAATTGTACATAATTTTAAACTCATTATGTTTAGATTCAAATAAACTTTCATTGAAGGTCAAATCAATGGATATGGATTGGTGAATTGTGCTGAGTTTTCTAGTCATGTTTTTATGTATTTAAGCATATAAACTGCCTTTATGTAAAAAAGGAAACATGAAATTTATTAAATACTGAGTAGCAACTGTCCACCTGTAATTATAATATGTGTATATGTGTATAACAAATTTTTTTAGCATATGCCCCTTATTAAATTTATGTGAACTATTTAAATTGTGAAGATTGAGTTAAAATAAATTAAAGCAAACTTTTATGCAGGAAACTAATCTACATTGAAAATAGTTTAAAACCACTGCAAAAGTAAACAAAATTATAGAAATATTAAATTTTAATAGAAAATTTAATTTAAATATAATTTTAATAACAGAGGCATGAATATTGAGGTAAATGTTCAAATTTATTTAAATTATATAAGCACAAGTATTATGCTATTCTTTAGAAAAACATTTTATACTTGAATACAAAAAATGAATTCAAAATTAAATGTTATATTTAAATACATTTTTTAAATAATTACAAAATTGTTAATTTGCGAACACAGTTTTAAAAACATTTATTCAATTAGATAGGAGGTAAAAATATAATGAAAAGTTTGCTGGCTACTCAGCTACTAGGTGCTTTTCTTCCTTGTCTATTATGAGAGAGAAAATTAAAGGTGGTTTTATAAAAGTAAAAGGAAGGGAGTAGGATTTGGTGGTTTTCTGGATGGACAAAATGAAAAGTGCCCACAAAGTTGAGAGTTTTTGTAATTTAGAAAGTTAATTGTAGAACTCATAAGCATATTATTTCAGTTTAAAGGCAAACATATTAGATATGTTTTTTGAATAGAAACATTTTTCTTTTGGTGTGCCTCATAAATATCAGAAAGAATCAAACACTAATGGGCCAGCTTGCATTTGATTACTTAAATGATTGTGTAGCCTAAAGCAAACTTCACAAAAGCAGGCTAAATTGTTACTATGTTCTTAATTTACTGTGTTATTTTTTCTATTTGGATTAAATATATTGTCACTGGCAAATCATTATCTCCTACAAAGGAATGATTAGCTACTAAGAAAGTAGTAACCTTTGGTTCCATTGCCAGAAGTTTGATAACTACTTTCACCCCACGTAGTGTGTATCAGCAGAAAAGCCAAATAGGCCAGGCTTTAGATGGATTTGTTAAAATGCATAAGCATGTTTAATAATTAATAGCTTTGCTCTGACTTTCAAAAGTAGTCTCTAGCATAATTTTGTTTTAAAAGTTAAATCTAATTTTATTACATGGAAACGCCATGAAAAAACAATCCAATTAACAAATATTATTGCATACCTGTTATTTGTAAATGCTGTTCTAAGTACTTTGATGCGGGGTGGGGCACAAAGCTGCATAAGACAAACATCCTGATCTCTTGCTGCTTACAGTTTAGGGAAAGAGTCAGATATAAATGCATGAAGTAGTAAATGAAAAGTTTAGATCCACGACATTACAGTAAAATGTTTAATTTCCAAATTTATAGGCAAAGATATTTTAGAGGAAGAATGGCATGTGATATCAAGTAGGCATAGAAACGTAGCAGAGCATAGTGTACCATTAAATGCTGATTAGGAAGGCATGAACATTTCAGTGAGAGGAATAGCATGAAAGTAGGAATGAACACAAGCTTAGAGGACAGGAGAGGGAAGTAGAGATTCTAAATAGTGCTGAGGGAGTGATGAAATTGGCAAGAGGGTGACACTGTGGACCCTGCAAAGCAGGATAAAAGATTTACTTCTGCATATATGTGTATATATATGTCTATATCACCACAGTTAAGCATTGCATTTAAAAATGTTAGACCTTTAAAAACCATATTTGAGTTTCTGGAAAATTTATTGTTTCGGTTTGATAGAAATGCAACTAACTGTATGCGTGTTAGTTTGTAAAACAGCCGATATAATTACTATTTATTAGTGGACTTGTAGCAAGTGCTAGGAAAAGAGCATTAATCAGAACTCTTACTCTCATAGAGGTAAGAAAACTAATACTCAGATAAGTTGTCATTACCTAGCAAGTGTCAGGACTGGGACTCGAACCTATTTCCAGCTATCTATCGCTCCTGGCTGCTGCCTCCTTACATGGACCATACACTTGACTGAGCACTTTGCAAGCATTCCTTAAGATAAGCTACGAAAGGGGTTCTGTTTACCCCCATTTTCTAAATGAAGGAACTGAGGTTTAGATAATGCAATAGCGAATATCATAAACTTAATCATTTTAAATAATATAAGACTTATAAACATTGTATAACTAAGACACCTTTTGTATTAAATATTTATTGGGATTTAAAACCATTATTTTATAGCAATAGAAGAAATTTTAAAGATAATTAAAAATTTTACAATTTAGCATAAAGATACTCCTCAAAATTAAGTAAATCCTTTTCTGTGTGATTTCTTATAGTGATCAATTCTTAAGTCTTGTGGGAAATAATTTTTAATTATAATTTCTAGATATATAAGCTTATTCACCACAATGGTAATTATTAGGATAAAAGAATAGTCTGCTTCCTTCAAATAGGATAATTACTATATAGAATTAAATGCTTCACATGTAATTTTACAATTTTCTTATTGAAATTAAAGTAATTATTTCTGCCCTAAAATTGCTTTAAATTGAGAGCCTAGTGCTACAGGAGGTGAAAAAAAATAGTGTCTACAAGCTCTAAAAAGATTTGTACGCTGTTGTCATTTTTCTAAATAAAAAAAAAAAAACAGTTGAGTAAGAAAAATAGTTAAAGTGAAAATGCAATTTAATGTTTACTAATCATAGGTAACAGAGAGCCATTGAATAAAGGGTTTTTTGTTTTTGTTTTTAGAAACCATAGTACTGCCTTGTTTAATTAAGTTCATTATGTTGGAGCCACTTTTTTTTTTTGCAAGCATTAATTAAGTGAAAAAGTACATTAAATTGTCCCTTAAATTGTTTCACCATTAAAAATTTTATGTGTACTCTAACCAGATCTGTGGGGCTCATACCTGGCACCTTTTTGAGAAACAACCATTACAAGAAAATGAGTTGACAGAGCTCCTTAGTTACAGAATAAGGAATGCTCGAGAACCAACCATACTACTCTGGCTTGATACTCCGCTCCTAACTGTCTTCTTTTAGTCAAGATTCAGAATTTACAGATATTGCAAATAAATATTTTGTGAGAATCAAGCCCAATTTCCTGGACCACACACTTATATCCTATAGTAGCACATAGAACCTCACCAGATGTTTATGGGCTTAGTTTTCCCATCTGTCACTTTCACATTGAAAACTATTCTTGAAAGACTATAAAACAAGTTTATTTCTTACAAAACCAGGAAACCAAATCATAGGGAGTAGTGATGCACCCAAGAAGCAAAGAGAGTCACCTAAATATTTTTCGTGCTCAGAAAACTGCTTCCTATGAAGAAAATAACATAGACTAAAAGGCAGATTAAAGAATCAAATAACACTCTATCAGGAAATATTTCTTTCTATAACATTAAAAAAAAAAAAAATACCAGCCCTCCGATATTATTAATTATTTTGTGGATAGAAAGAAGGCTTTTTTTCTTGAATGGTTTAATCTACCTTTTATCAAACAGGCATGCATCTGCCTCAAACATACGGAATAAATATAACTCCCTTTAAAATGAATATATAACAATGTGGTTTTTCAAGTTCACTGCGAATAAACTAGTAATTTTCTTTCGTAGTATATTTTATGTGAAAAGATTTTGCTTTACGTGTTATGTGACTAAGATTATACTATCATACTTTAACCAAATAATAGTACCTTTTCCTCTTTCTGATAAAAAAGTAAATAAGGTGCAAAAATGATACAAAGAAGTGCAACGCAGGGGAAAAGGAAG
Source organism: Eonycteris spelaea (assembly GCA_003508835.1). Classification (NCBI taxonomy): domain Eukaryota; kingdom Metazoa; phylum Chordata; class Mammalia; order Chiroptera; family Pteropodidae; genus Eonycteris; species Eonycteris spelaea. Next base: position 2,259,015 of record PUFA01000189.1, read on the forward strand.
GCAGAAGCTACAAGCGGGGTGGTCCAGAAAGAGCAGCAGCGAGCAGAAAAGTGAGATCATGACTCAGCTCAAAATAAGAAACCCGTGCTGGAAACATAGTTTTAGACAAAAAAAGTTTACTTTCCTACCCACTTTCTTTTTCATGTCTTTATTATTTATTTACTTATTTTTCTTTTAATTTTTCAGTTAGAGTTGACGTTCGGTATTATTTTAATTACTTTCAGCTGTTTAGCATGGTGGGTAGACATTTATATAATTTATGAAGCGATTCCCCCCAATTAGTCTAGTACTTATCTGACATCATATGTGGCTACTACAGTATCATTGGCTGTATTCGCTATGCTGTGCTTTACATCCTGACTATTTTGTAGCTACCAATTTGTACTTCTTAATTCCTTCACATTTTCCCCCAGGGTCCCTAACCCCACATCTGGCAATCACCAGTTTGCTCTGTATCTACGAGTCTGTTTTCGTTTTGGTTTTTTGTTGTTGTTGTTCTTTAGAATCCACATAAAAGTGCATCATAAGGTATTTATCTTTCTCTGTTTGAATATTTGACTCGGCCTAATACTGTCTAAGTCCATCCATGTCACTGCAGATGGAAGTTTTCATTTTTTTTTTTTTGGCTGGGTATTATTCTATTGTATATATGGACCACAACTTCTTTATCCAGTTGACTATTGATGGGCATATACGTTGCTTTCATATCTTGACTATTGCAGTGAACATAGAGTTGCATAGATCTGTTCAAATCTGTGTTAGTTTTTTTCAGGTAACCTCCAGACTGTTTTCCATAGTTTCCAAATTTGCAGTCCCACCAACAGTGCAAAAAGATTTTCTTTTCTCCACATCTGTACCAACATTTGTTGTTCTTTATTTATTGATGACACCATTCTGACAGGTGTGAAGTGATATCTCATAGTGGTTCTAACTTGACTTTCTCTGATGATCAGTACATTGAGCATCTTTTCATATGTCTACTGGCCATCTGTATGTTCTCTTTGGGAAAAGGACTGTTCAGATCTGTTGTCCATTTTAATGGGATTTGGGGTGTGTTTGTTTGTTTCTTTTGCTGTTGTATAAATCCTTTATAAATTTTAGATATTAACACCTTATCAGGTGTACATAAGCAAATGTCTTCTCCCATTCTGTAGGTTGTCTTTTTGTTTTGGTGATGGTTTCCATTGCTGTGAAAGACTTGTTAGTTTGATGTAGTTCTATTTATTTTTTCTTTTCTTTCTCTTGCCCAAGAAGATATCCTCAGAAAAAAATACTACTAAGAGCAATGTCTGAGAATTTACTGCTTGTGTTTTTTTGTAGTTTTATAGTTTCAGGTCTTGCATTTAAGTCTTTAATCTATTTCAAGTTTGTTCTTTCATGTGGTGTATGAAGGTAGTCCAGTTTCTTCCCTTCCTTCCTTCCTTCCTTCCTTCCTTCCTTCCTTCCTTCCTTCCTTCCTTCCTTCCTTCCTTTCCTTCCTTCCTTCCTTCCTTTCTTTCCATGTCTGTCCAGTTTTTCCAGCACCATTTATCGAATAGATGGTCTTTACCCTGTTGTATATTCTGGCCTTTGGCTCTTTTGTCTTATATTAAATGACTATATAGGCAAGGGTTTATTTCTGGGCTCTCTATTCTGTTCCATTGATCTATGTATCTTTTTTTGTGCCTCCACCTATTTTTTTTTTTTTCTCAAAGTCGATCTAGTTATTCAGGCTCTTTTATAGTTCCACATAAATTTTAGGATCATTTGTTCCAGTTCTGTGAAAAATACCATTAGTATTTTGATAGGGATTGCATTGAATCTATAGATTGCTTTAGGTAGTACAGATCTTTTATTGCTGTTAATTATTCTTATCTATGTGCAAGATACATTCTTTCATTTATTTGTGTTTTCTTCAGTTTTTTTCTTCAATGAGTTATACTTTTGCAGGTATAGGGTTTTTATTTTCTTGTTTTAATTTATTCCTAGATATTTTATTGTTTTTAATGCACTTGTAAATGAGATTGTTTTCATAATTTCTCTTTCTATTCATCATTGGTTTATAAAGGTGGAACTGATTACTGAATATTAACTTTGTATCCTGCTACTTTACTGAATTCATTTATCAGTCTAACAGGTTTTTTGTTGTTGTTCTTTTCTTTTTCTTTTTTTTTTTTTTTTTTTGGTGGAATCTTTAGGATTCTCTATATAGTTTTATGTAATCTACAAATAATGAAAGTTTAACATCTGCCTTTCCAATTTCGGTGCCTCTTATTTCTTTTTCTTGTTTGATTGCTACAACTAGGACTTCTAATACTGTGTTGAATAATAGTGGTGAAAGTGGACATTCTGTATCTGATCTTAATTAAAACTTTGTAGCTTTTCCCCATTGAGTATAATGTTAGCTGTCGATTTGTCATATATAGCCTTTATTATGTTGAGGTATGTTCTCTCTGATCCCACTTTGTTGAGAATTTTTATCATAAATCTGTGCTAGGTTTTATAAAATGCTTTTTCTACATCTATTGATAGGATCATATGATTTTTATCTTTCCATTTGTTAATGGAGGTGTCACATTAATTGGTTTGTGGATATCAAACCAAATTTGCAACCCAGGAATAAATCCCACTTGATCATGGTGAATGATTCTTGTAATGTATTGCGGAATTTGATGTGCTAATATTTTGTTGAGAATTTTTGCATCAATTTTCATCAGGGATATTGGCACATAATTTTGTTTTCTTGTAATGTCTTTGGTTTTAGAATTAGGGTAATAGGGGCCTTATGAAGTGAGCTTAGGAGCCTTTCCTCCTCTTGAATTTTTTGGTATAGTTTCAGAATAGGTCTTAGTTCTTTGAATGATTCATAAAATTCACCTGTGAATCCATTTGGTCCAGGACTTTTGTTTGTTGGCAGTTTTTTGATTACTTATTTGATTTTGTTTGTAGTAATTGGTCCATTTAGATTTCTTGTTTCTTCTTTACTCAGTCTTGGAAGATGGTATGTTTGCAGGAATTTTTCCATTTCTTTCAGATTGTTTAATTTGTTGGCACACAATTGCTCATAGTATTTTGTTTTATAATCTTTTGTATTTCTGTAGTGACAGTTGTCATTTCTCCTCTTTCATTTCTGATTTAATTTATTTTGGTATTCTTTTCTTGCTGAATCTGATTACGGTTCATTAGTTTTGTTTATCTTTTCAGAGAACTAGCTCTTGGTTTCATAGATCTTTTATATTTTTTATACTTTATTTCATTTATTTCTACTCTCATCTTTATTTCCTTTCTTCTGTTCACTTTGAGCTTTGTTTTCTGTTCTTTTTCTAGTTCCTTTAAGTGTAAAGTTACATTGTTTATTTGAATTTTTTCTTATTTCTTGAGGTAGGCCTGTATTGCTATGAATTTCCCTTTTAGGACTGCTTTCACTGTGTCCCATATATTTTGAATTGTGTTTCATTTGTCTCAAAGTATCTTTTGATTTCCTCCTTGATCTCATTGTTAACCTATTTATTGTTTAGTAGCATGTTATTTAGCCTCCATGTGTTTGTGTATTTTCAGGTTTTTTTTTTTTTTCTTGTACTTGATTTCTGCTTTCATACCATTGTGGTCACAGAAGATGCTGGGTATGACTTTAGTCTTATTAAATTTATTGAGACTCATTTTATGGCCTAACCTGTGGTCTGTCTTGGAAAACATTTCATGTGCACTTGAGAAGAATGTATATTCTGCTGCTTTGGAGTAAAATGCTCTAAAAATATTAGTTAAATGTATCTTGTCCGTTATGTTGTTTAAGGCTGCTATTTCCTTCTTGTTTTTGCTTGTTCTTCCTTGTCTGGAAGATCTGTCCATTGGTGTCAGTGGGGTTAACATCCCCTATGGTGAATCTATTATTGTCAGTCTCTCCCTTCATGTTGGTCAGTATTTGCTTTATATATATTTAGATGCCCTATGATGGGTGCATGAGTATTTACTAGAAATATGTTCTCTTGTTTGATTTATCCCCTTATCTTAGTGTTCTGTTTTACCTCTTATGATAGATTTTTGTTTTAAGTCTTATTCTGTCTGATATTGATATTGCTACTCTAGCTTTTATTCATTTCCATTTGCATGAAATATCTTTTGTCATCCTTTTTCAGTCTGTGTGTGTCTTTTGATCTGAACTGGATCTGTTGTGGACAGCATATGTATAGGTCTCCTTCTTTTAATCCATTCAGCAACCCTAAGTCTTTTGATTAGAGCATTTAGTTCATTTACATTTAAAGTGATTATTGATAGGTACCTAGTTATTGCCATTTTATTATTCATATTTATGGCTTTCTTTTCTCCCCTTCTTACAGAAGTCCCTTTAGCATTTCTTATATAACTGGCTTGTTGTTGATGAATTCCTTAAGCTTTTTCTTGTCTAGGAAGCTCTTTATCTTACCTTTAATTTCAATTGCTATCTTTTCTGAGTAGAGAAGTCCTGGTAGTAGGTCATTACGTTTCATCAGTTTGAATATTTCATGCCAATCCTTTCTGGCCTGCAGAGTTTCTGTTGTGACATCAGTGACAGCCTTATGGGAGCTCCCCTGTAGGTAGCTACCTTTCTCTTACTGCTTTGAGAATTTTCCTTTGTCTTTGACCTTTGGCATTTTAAATGATGTGTCTTGGCGTGGGCCTCTTTGTGTTCTTCTTGTTTGGGACTCTCGACGCTTCCTGGAGTTGTATGTCTATTACCTTAACCAGGCTAGGGAAATTTTTCATCATTATTGCTTCATAGGTTCTCAATCCTGTGCATTCTCTTTTCTCTTTCTGGTACCGCTATGATAAGAATGTGAGCATGTTGATGTTGTCCCATAGGCCCTTAAACTGTCCTCTTTTTTTCTTTTTTTTTCCTTTGTTTTCTTTTTTTTTATTTGTTCTTCCAGTTCGATGTTTTCTGTTCCCTTGTCTTCCAACTGCTTTACCTAATCTACTGTTGATTCCTTCTAGGGTATTCTTCACTTCGGTTATTGTAATCTTCATTTCCGACTGGTTCTTTTTTATGGTTCTGTGTCCTTTTTTACCCTTACTATATCTTTGTTGAAGTTCTTACTGAGATCATCTGTTCTCCCCCTCAGTTCATTGAGTATCCTCATAACCAGTGTTTCAAACTCTGTATGTCTTAGGTTGCTTGCCTCCATCTCATTTAGTTCTTTGTCTGGTTTCTCTCTTTTTCTTTTCTTGAGGCGTGTTTCTTTGTTTTCTCATTTTGTCTACCTCTCTGTGTTAGTTTCTATGTGTTAAGTTTGCTACATTTTCCAGTCTTGGTCAGGTGGCCTTATGCAGTAGGTGCCCTGTATGGCCCAGCGGCATAGTATCCCTAATCACCTGCCCCAGGTACTCCTGCATTCTCCCTGTGTGAGTTGTACGTGCCCTCCTGTTGTAGTTATGCCTTGATTACTGTTGGCACATTAGTGGATGAGATAGACTCTCAGGCTGACTGGCTATGAGGATGGCCAGGCCCATAGGGTCTGGGCTCCTGTGTGGCGGCTCACCCCACGGAGTGGGATCCACTCCAGCAGGCTTGTTTCTGTTGAGATCACCCTTTGGCTCTTCCACCTATAGTGCTAATCAGGTAGTGCTCTCTGGTGTGGTCTGATGCCAGCTCCTCAGTGTGTTATTTCTGGGGCCCCTTGGGAGGGGCTCCATGTGGGCCAAGGTCAGCTGCTGCCTGTGACCTGCCCAGGGTTACCTGGTAGAAGCTACAGAGCTATCCACTTTTTTGCTCAGTGCTGGACCTAGAGGCATGCGGTAGAGGTCACACTCCGAACCAAAGCTGGCTGCCACCAGTACTCGGCCTGGGACAGCCTAGCTAAAGGCCCAGGGCTCCCCAAGGCCTGAGGCTCTCTACTTGCTACCTGTAAGGCTCAGCAGCTGAGAGAGCTTCAGGCGTTATACATTTGGGTGAGACAGGGTCCCAGGAAGTCACCAGGTTGGGGTGAGTTGTGTTCCCCAGGTTAGTTCCAATTCAGATTTCATGCCAGTGCTGAGCCTCTGGCCACTTGTAAAAGTCTCAGAACACACCAAGGCCAGCGACTGCCTTCCTCAGGCCTGCAGACCTCCAAGATTTGTTTAAGAAATATTGCAGCTCAGGCCAGGGCTGAGACAGTAGACCTGTCGATTGTTGTCGGAAGAGTCTTCTGCCCAAATGGCAGAGTGGAGCTGGTAGCCTAGCCACAAATATGTTCCAGTAATTGTGAGTTAGGTACGGCAGGGTCTCGGGGAGTCACTGAGACGGAGTGAGCAGATCTCACCAGGCCAGTGCAGATTCAGAACTGGCATGTAGGGGGAGGGCTCAACACAGGCGAGATGGTGTCCACCTGTAGGCTGCACAGGAAGAGGATCAACACAGGGACAGTGGTGGCTGTTCCTCCAGCCTTCTCCCTGAAGCCACACAAACTCTTTCCTTGTATGTCTCTGGCACCTCCTGAGCTGCTGTCCCCGCTTAGAGCCTAGAGTGATGGCCTGTGTTGTGAATGATCATGTGCACAGGCCTTTGAAGGGGACATCTGGGTTTCCAGTTGCCTTCTCACTCATATGCTAGGAATCCCAGATTTTCACAGCCGAATTTATGGGGACTCCTCTTCCCAGCACTGGAACCCTGGGCAGGGGAGCCTCGTGGGGCTGGGACCCCTCGCTTTTCTGGGGGACCTCTGCAGCCAAGACATCCCTCCTGATACTCAGCCACCACGTACAGCTACAGAAGCCAGCCCATTTTACATCTCTGCCTCTCCTACCATTGTCGATGTGGCCTCTTCTTTATATCCTCAGTTACAGGAGTTATGTTCAGCTAGTCTTCAGATGGTTCTCCAGGATGACCGTTATATCATTTAGTTGTAATTTTAATGTGGTCGTGGGAGGAGGGAAGCACAGCATTCACCTATTTCTCCTCCTTGACCAGATTCCTCATTTTTCATGTCATTAGCTGTTTGATTTGGTTGCTTACAAATATTTTCTTATTATTAAGTATGTTGTTGCAGTCTGACCTACACTTAGTAATATTTGCTGTTGTTTGGGGGTTTTTGGGTTTTTTCCATCTAAAGTTTCATTTTAGCTATTGGGAACCTAGTTTAATTCATATACATTCATCAATCACTATCTTCCTGTACTGTGAATCCAAATGTTTGAGAGTTTAGCAAAAATCATCATTAATAGTGGCTACTCACCATAATATGCATGAGAACAAATGATATAGCCAGAAGGTTGGGTGCATCTCCAGACCTTGAAAGAAGTATTCAGCAATACATAGGAAAGAGAGCTAGAACAGTACTAATGGCTTATGATATATCATGCATAGATAAGACTGTGTACACAACACACACACACACACACACACACACACACACACACACATACACATACACACAGAGCATCCAGGTAATATAAATATCACTAGGCATTGACCAAATAGGACATAATACATGTTAAATAAAAGGCTGATGGCTTTTTTATAGAGAAGACCTAAGACTGCCAATAAATACAAAATTTGTTTGTATATTTTGTAATCGTGTCATTGGCATACTCACATCTGTGTTCTTGTATGTTCACCTATTCAGTAAGTGGGTCCCGCCATTTCATTACTGTATCTCATTTCTTTCCTCAACATTTATAAAAAATGTAATTTCTGTGTATGCAGAGGGACTCTCCCAAATGCCAAAGAGCTGAAAGGCCAAAGAATGATGCGGACAAATCTAGCTTGTCATTTTAAAGTGTTTTAATAGGAAACTGACAGAAATGGCAGCAGGACAAACATGGATCTCTCTTTACCCGCCCAGACCACTAGTTTCTATACCCCTAAGGCACACCAGGAAAGACAGGCAAAGCTGGGCCAGGGGAACAGAGGGACCGGATTCTGGGGACCCTGGCACCAGGGTGAGTTAAAAGGTGACACACAGTGAGCATTGCGCCCAGAAGAAGGACTGAATGGTGGAGGAATGATGAATAGTAGTTTGTGAACAACCCGCAGCCTCTGTGCACAGTACAGTTCACCCAGGGAAAAGGGAGGTGGATTCAGGGTCCAGGCAGATTAGTTCTAAAATGCAACCAGCTTTATCTGCACATTAACTTTAAATTAATTTGTTTATTCACATTATGAAATAAACTGAGCTGCACAAATGCAGCAATCATGTTGTTTATTCATCTATGTACATAGCATTTAGCCTATGGCTTGGCTCATAGTAGGTGTTAAATAAATATTTGATAAAAAAATGAATGAACATAAACAGTACACACACCGTACTCTATATATCATAGCTTTTTTCATTCAGAGTAATTAGTTCTGGTTCTAGAGAAGCAGGGAACACGTGTGGTGCTTTCAATAATATCCTCAAGATAGTGCATGTTCTTGGTTGTTTTCTTTGCAGACAGAGGCAGTGTAGCATGAGCTAGGAAATCAGACTACCTGAGGACGAGTGCTTATTCTGCCACCCACTGGTTGCTTAATCTTGGTCAGATTGCTTAACCTCTCTGTGCCTCCCTTCCTTCATCTATAAATGGGTTAATAACAATATTTATCTCATATGGAATTTATGAAGAATTAACCAGTTACTATAAGCTTAGAAAGTGCATGTGTCACACTAAGCTCTCAGTTAATATTGGCCCTTCTATAAGTATTATTATTCTAGGAATTTATTCAATTCTTAAGTTCGATTATACTGTGATTGACATACAACCTTCAAATCTCAAATTCATATAAGAAGTTTCTTTCTCACTCATATCCATGTCCAGCGTAGGTATGTAGATCAGCCCATTGAAATCTCTCAGGGAGGTGAAGTTCTGGAGACTCCGTATCAAGGCATATTTTCTTGATTCCTACAAAGAGGGAAGGGAATGTGGCAAATTGTTTATTGGTTCATACAGCTTTTGTCTGCAAGTGACTCACTTCTGCTTACGTTTTACTGGCTGAGAGAAGTGACATAGGCATGCCTAATTTCAAAAACGATGGAGCAGTACAACGTACAATGTGTCCAGAGGTGGAGAACATAATAGTTTTTAACTATTAGTCTGTCAGTATCTGTGTTTTTTTAACTCTTGATAGGATTAGAAGCCAAGCACAGATGTCCTGACCTCAGTGATTACCACCAATTCTTTCGCCAAATAGATATTTAAGTTCTCATTGTATCTTATGTCTGTTTGTAGCAAAATATTTCTTCCTTTCACTTATTTCTGTGTTTATCAGAGAGTTTTTATTACTGGAAAACTAATAACTACTTAGCAGTTCAGTCATGCTTTACCAAGTAAATTCAGTTTTTCTTCTAGCTTATGAAGGTGATCCATTCCGGGGAGGCGAAGGGGTGATCCCTTTTAAGAAAATTGAGCACATTCTCATAAACCTAAAATGTGATTAATAATTTCATGCAGAAAATTATGATTTCCTGACCCCTATATATGTGAAAATAACACCAGATTCCATGTAATGAAAACTATTACATCAACAGTAACATCATCGCGATACAGCTGGGAATCTTCCCTTCATTAATTACTGTCTGTTTACCTACTCTTTCCCAGCAATTTTGCACTGTCTTGTAAAACCACACTCATGAACAAAATACATATGGTCTCAACATTTCTATAATTCAGTCATGAAAGGAAAAAACAAAGCTATAAAGATAGATAGATGATAGATACGTGCATACATGCGTACAGATGTATATGTTATCACGTTCACCCCCATAGTTGACACAGAGATATTACATGAAATTATAGCAGCTATAAACTAGCAAAGCTAAGCAGACATCAGTGCAGCATGTCTACCTGTACAGCCGTGGAGATGAGAGTTTGTTTATTTGCTTACCTAGCTGCTGTCAAGTGCTACAAATCTATGTTAGCCCTTCTTCATGAGAAGACGTGCTTGTAAATTGTAAAAATAACTTAGAGTACTAGGTGAAACTCTCAGAGCAATCAACATCTACTGACCTAAATAGGCATATCACAGAGTAGATTATTTTGATCGTGCTTATAAATTATTAACAACAATCATATCTATAGTTATTCTTAAAATCTTATTAGAGCAGTCTCTATTATTGTTTTTTCCCAGAGTGCCTCATCAGTTGCAGAAGAATCTGGCAAAGTATATTTCATACTGAAATAATAAATAGAAGGTGTGATAGAGGAACAGTTTAGTGAAAGAATGTCAGTGGCAAAACAGTGAAGAACACGTGAGTGAGGATGAGGAAAGGAAACGCGTGCTATCATGGTGTTGCTAGAATATGTCTTCAGCACCAAGAACATTGTCTAACACAGGACAAGTGCTCAGTAAATATCTTTCTGACTGGGAACATTGGAGGAAGGAGAGAAGGAAATGATTTTGAAGAAAAAACAGAATAATGATTTTCGGGATTGGTAACCTGGCACAGATACCGAACATAATGGCGCTGGAACAGAAGCCTTCTGTAGACATATCATCCTGCCAGCAGAAGAACCCCTAATGATTCTGAACTTGCTGGTAAACAGTAAAATCCATTAGAAAAATGGGGACACATGAGAGAATTATTTATATAGTCTCTACCAATACTTTTAAACTTTTTTGGATCAGAAACTGTTTTGAGAAAAATTTTATTAAAACAGTGGCTCTCCCCCCACCAAAAAAAATATATGTATGTACCCCATAAAATTTTACATGCCATTTCAGCAGCTTCGTGGGCCCATAAAACTCATCGTGGATTAGTTATCAATAAATACCACATATCTCTTTAATAATGGGAATGCTAGATATGTTATGTATAAAAGCACGTTTCAAAAATTTCAGGAAAAAGTATAAGTCACTGACCAGAAATTCAACAAAGAAATAACTTTCAGTATTTATGAGAGGTTCTAAAGCCATAATTGTGAAAATACAACAGAAAATGCCATCAAAAAAGAAACCATTATGAGAGACAAACATAACAAAAAAATGAGAGAAGGAGCAGGAGCACATAAGTGCAAAGGAACAATGCAAACAATGAGATTGATGTCAGAAAAAACAGAATCTAGAGTAAGCTAAAGTATAGTCTGCAAAACTAGTATAGCTCCTCCATCACGTGCCACAGCGGTGAGGGGCATAGCCATTTGCCGGAGGAAAGGCAGGCTCCCCACCTTCATCCAGGAGTCTGCAGTGTGTGCAAAAGGTCTTTATTTATACTACAAAGTACTCCGTTAGCCCAATAATCAAGCTCTTACGAACTTCCTCTAGGCCCATCTGTCCTAGCCTTTGTCCTCTTCCTCTCCTGCCCTTTGTCTTCCCCACCCTTCAGGAACATGGCTGCTCTTAGATTATACAAGGTCAGGGCCACAGAGATGCTTATATTGGCCTCTTGTGAATTTTCTTGAATCAGTGTAATCTCTACATTTCTAGGGACCTCATTTGGGTTTTCAGACTCATTAGAAGGAAGCATCTATAAAACAAACCAGTACTTTTCTTACTAGCATTGACTGACTATCTCTCAGGAAGTAATTATACTGAAAGAGAAAGGAAGGGAAAGAGGAAGGGGGCGGGGAGGCAGGTAAGAAAGGAAATCCTCCCTTTCTACTAGGATTTGAGAAGGGAAGGAAAAAGGGAAAGAGTGACTGAAAAGGCTAGAAAACCACTTTCTGCCACACTAGTGGATTTGAAAGGAAGGCAGCAAGGAAGGTAGAGCTGGCACACATTGTAAATTCAGAGTTCAGTTTAGGTAACTGATACCCACGGGATCGGCCTGTTGCTTGAGGACTGACAGTAATCTTAGATGATCCAAAGAAAGCACAACTTTCACTGCCTATTGATAATTCATTTACACTCAGCCCCACTATCTTTAAAAACACTAAAACAAACATGGTTCAGAAGGAACAGAAGGTTTTTAGAGAGTTTATGATTGTTCAGATATCGAGAACCTCCAAAATGATCAAAGACTAACTTTTGCAACCTAAGATAATTCACACATAGGTAATGGGAAAAATACCAGAAGAGCAAATATCCAAATATTCCCAAATCCTATTCCCCCAAAAAGAAGGAGAGGATGGATTTTGGATTTTAGAAACTACAGATGAATAGTTTTGTTTGTTATTTGTACTTAAGTTTAATTTTATATTATGAACTAAGAAGTATATGATTTACTTGTTTAACTTATATCAGGACATTTTTCAATCTAAAAAGGTAAAGGAGAAACAATTTAAAATAGAACAAAATACAGAAAAGACATTTGAAATAAAGAGGATTGGTAGATTTTAACATTAGTGATTGGTAGCTTTTAACAATAGTGACTTTTTCCTTTTAAAGTAGACATGACAGAATCCAATTTTGCCAAATCATAATTTAAACTATTGTTTGTGATACTAGCGAACGAATGACTTCCATTGAGATGTGTCACTTACTCTGTCATTTATTCATGAATTGGTTAATAGCTGTTAGGTATTTATATGTCTCGCCAGCACAGGGAATGAGTTGGAGGTCAAAACTGGACAACTACTCTCCTGTGCATTCTCCCTCCCCCACCAAAAAAAAAAAAAAAAAAAGAAAACACAGAGAAGTGAAGCATTCCTTATCATTTTTCTCTCCCAATACATCTTTGACTTCAGCTGCTCAGAGGCGTGTGCTCTATCATAGGTGTGCACAAATATTGCTGGTTGGCTGAGTATTTTCTGATAACCCAAGTTCAGGTTGGGATTAACTCTGAGTAAGGATCCAAGGTTATTTTTTACACAGAGTTGTCCAGAGAATCAAAGATAGTGAAGGAAAAGTTTATTTATTATCATTAAGAGAAAATGAATATCACAGAAGCATAGGGTGCTGAATTCGGATATAAAAAAATTAATTTGTATAACTTCATTATATGTGTGAGTATAGGAAAATTTACATATCTGTTGAAGTCTTGATATGGGTTAGGACATTTTTTAAGTTGAACATTGTTTTGAGATAGTTGTAGATTCACATGCAGTTTAAGAAATAAGACAGGTCCCATGTGCCTTTTATCCAGCTTCCACCCATGGTAACATGTACAAAACCATAGGACAGTGTTATAACAGGATATTGATATAGTCAGATGCGGGACACTTTCATTATCACAAGCGTCCCTCATGTTGCTCTTGTGTAGCCTCCCTCAGACTTCACCTTTTCCTCCAGCTCCGACAGACACATCTGTTCTTCATTTCTATACTTTTGTCATTTCAAGAGTGTTACGTAAGTAGAATCACATATAACCTCTGTGGATTGGTTTTCTTCACTCACCATAATTCTGCAGAGACTCATCTTAGTGGTTTATTGTTGAGTAGTATTCCAAAATGTGAACATACTTTTATTTAACCATTTAACTGCTTACCATGGGACAGCTGGGTTGTTTCCAATTTGGAAGTATAACAAATAAAGCTGCTATAAACATTTCTTTTGTGTGAGCAGAGGTTTAGTTTTCTAGGATAAAATTCCATGACTACAATTACTGGGTCACATAGTTAGTTACATATGCAGGTTTTTTAAGAAACTACAAAATTGTTTTCCAGAGCGACTATACGATTTTATATTCCACTAGCACTGAATGACTTATCCAGTTTCTCCACATCTTTGACAGCATTTCATTTGATGTTGTCACTATCTTTTATTTGAGCAATTCCGATAGAAGTATAGTGATATCTCATTGTGATTTAAATTTGCCCATCCCTAATGGCTAATATGTCGAACATCTTTTCTTGTGTGTATTTGACATCTTTATATCTTCTTTAGTGAAGTGTATCTTCATGTCTTTTGCCCGTCTTCTAATTGTACAGTTTGCTTTTAAATTGTTGAATTTGAGATTCTTCATATACGCTAGATACTATTCCTTTGTCAGGTATCGGTTTGCAGATATTTTCACTTATTCTTTTCATCTTATTAACATTTTTTAAAGCAAGTATTGTTAATTTCTCTGAATTTGTTATCAATTTTTATTTCAGTGTTTATGCCTTTAGTATCATGTTTAAGAACTCTTTACCTACCCCTATCCCAAAGATTTTTTTTCCCCTAAAATTTATATAGTTTTAGAATCCTGTTCTTACTCATTTTGAGTTAACTTTTGTATAAGGTGTGAGATGTAAGTCAGGTCTACTTTATTGCCTATAGATGTTCAGTTGTTCCAGCACGATTCACTAAAAAGCTGGCCCCTCTTCCTTTGCATTGGCTTTCCACCTTTGTCAGAATCAGTTAAGGGTGTTTAGGCCCATTTCTCTTGGTTCTCTATTCTCTTTCATTAATCTATGAATCTATCTTTTGGCCTTATCACATTCTTGATTGTTATAACTATATGATAAGTTTTACAATTAGGTAGACTTATTCTTCCTGTTTTTTTCCTTCCATTTTACAAATTTGATAATAATTTGGTTTGTATTTGCTGAAACTTGCTGGAATTTTGATAGGAACTATATTAAACCTATATTTATTTAGGGAGAATTGATATCTTTATTATATTGTGTCTTTCAATTCATGAACATGGTATGCCTCCCCATTTTATTTAGGTATTATTTAATTTCATTAGTACTGTGTAATTTTCATTACACAAGTTTTGTACATGTTGTCTTAGATTTATACCTAAATATTTCTCTGTTTTTTCAGTGTTTTAAATTATATTTTTCATTTCAGTTTCCAGCTAGCATATAGCAATACAATTGATGTTTGTATGTTTGGATAGATTTTTGTGATTTTCTACATAGACAATGATGTCATCTGCAAACAGGGACAGTTATATTTCTCCATTTTCTATTTATATTCCTTTTATTTCACTTTTTTGCCTCATTGCATTGGCTTAGAAATTGTAATACTGTGTTGAGAAAGAGTGATAAGAGCAAACAAGTTTGCCATGTTCTTAGTTTTAGAGGAAAGTATCCAAATTTTCACCTTTACATATGATTTTAGCTTTGGGCTTCATAGATGCTTTTATTTGGTTGAGGAAGTCACCCTTTATTCTTTTTTTTCCCCTGAAGATTTTTTTCATCATGAATGGTTTTTGAAATTTGTCAGATCTTTATTGATTAATATGATCTTATGGTTTTTCTTCTCTAGCTGTTAATTTGGCAGATTATGTTGATTAATTTTCAAATATCAAACCCGACATCCATCCCTAGAATAAACTCCACTTGGTTATAATGTACAATTTTTATTATTATTCTTATATTTTATTTGCAAATATTTTGTTAAGAATTTTTGTGTCTATATTTATAAGGAATATTAGTCTGTAGTTTTTTTTCTCTAGTGTCTTTAATATTTTTATTGGTATGATCCTAGCTATAAAATTAATTAGTAAATTAATGTTTCCTCCTCTTCTGCTTTCTAGAACTCTTGTATAATTGGGGTTGATTCTTCTTTAAATGTTTGATGGACTTTTCCAGTGAAACCATCTGGACCTGGTGATTCCTTTTTGGGAGTTTTAAATAATATTTTAGATTTTCTTAATAGTTAGAGCTGTTCATATTATCTGTTTCATTTAAGTGACTTGTGTTAGTTTATATTTTGTGAGGAATTAGGCCATTTTGTCTAAGCTGTCAAATTCATATTATGTTGTCATGATGCTTTTGATGTCTTCCGGGTCTGTAACGATCTCCCTGTTTCACTCCTAGCATTGGCCATCTGTGTCTTCTCTTTTTCCTTTGTCAGGGTTATTGAGCTTTCCAAAGAAACAACTCTTTGTTTATTGATTTTCTCTATTGTTTTTTTTTCTAATTTCATTGATTTCTACTTTTATCTTTATTATTTTCTTATTCTTGCTATACTCTTCTTTATATTCTTAAAGTGGGATTTAGATTATTGATGTGAGACATTTCATCTTTTCTAATATATGCATTTAGTACTATAAATATCTTAGTACAGTTTTAGCTGTGTTCCATAGGTTCTTATATTTTTATTGTATGTCTCCTTCAGTTCAGTATATTGTTTGTTTTGCTCTGAGAATTACTTTACGACATGGCTAATTTAGAAATGTGTTGCTTTAATTTCCAAGCATTTGGAGATTTTTCTGTTGTCTTTCTATTATTGATTTCTATTTTTATTCCATTTTTATAGGAGAGTGCACTGTGTGATTTCGCTTCTTTTAAATTTTTTAGATTTGTATTATGACCCAGGATATGGTCTGTCTTGGTATATGTTCCGTAGGCACTTGAAAACCCTGTGTATTCTGCTATTGTTGGCTGTAGTGTTCTACAAATGTTGGTGCTGTGTCCTTCTATATCCTTGCTTATTTTCTTTCTGTGTATCTTATCAGGGGTTGAAAAGAGGAGATTTTACACACACACATACACACTCACACACTCACTCACACACTGTAGTTGTGTATGTGTCTGTTTCTTCTTTCAGTTCTTTCAGATTTTGCTTGACATAATTTACAGCTCTCTTGCTCAGTGTATATGCATTTGGGATTGGTATCTTCTTGATAGATTGACCCTTCTGTTATTAGATAAGGTCTGTCTTTGTCGCTAGTAATTTTATTTTCTCCAATGTATATGTTCATTTGAGATTAATATAGCAACTCCTGCTTTCCTTTGATTAATTTTTGAATTATTTTATCTTTTTACTTTCAACATGCCTATATTATTGGATTTAACATGTATTTCTTATACCAGTCATTCTGAGGCATTATTTTTCTTTTCTGTTTGATCTCACTTTTTGTTTCATTTTGTTTTTTCTTGCCTTCCTATGGGTTATTGGACATTTTTTAGAATTCCATTTTGATTTAGCCATCGTGATTTTTTTTGTCCATTTAGTTTTGTTTTGGCATCATAATGTGTTTGAATACTCTATAAAGAAAGGAGTTAAAGTGATATTTTTGTAACAGTTGGTATTTACCCTGAAATACTTATTGTTTTAATTATAATTAAGTCATTGTTCTAGTTTGAAAAAGTAAATTGGACACATTTTTCTACCTACAATGGCTACATACTACTGATACACAATTAGATGGAGACACGTAACTTAGTACAATTCCTGGGACAGTTACAAAAAGAAGAAACTGCATTACCAGCGTCACCACAAATGGCAATTGCAATTCTCTGTGGCAGAGGAAATCAGGAGGCTATTTGCTGCTTAAAACAAATTTTAAAAAAAAAGGGCCTTTGCAAACATTGTCCTCTGTGCTGAGAATGCCCCAGTCAGTTTTCCTTATGCTTTAGATCAAAGCTAAAGTGTTTACAATCCATTGGTTATCTTCATAACTCTTAAAATTTTAATCAATATTTGATTGTACAATTAATCTATTAATGTTATTTATGGCTAACTTCCCCATTAGAATACAAATTTCATGAGAACTGGTAGAGTGTCTACTATACTGCCCATTTCTATTCCTAATGGATACAAAGCTAATGTTCAATAATCATTGACTAAGTGGAAAAAAAGTAATAAAGTGGATAATATCAGCAGAAATTTTTAGCAAATTCATTATTTTAGTAAGTTGCTTTGAAGAGTCAATAATCAGTAGAATTATTCATCTTAAATAAGAATTTAATGTTAAACAAAGTTTTTGTAAATGATTTATTTCTTTAATATATAATTGACATATATTAGCTTCATGTGTACAGGAGAATTATTCAGTATTTCTGTATATTGCAAAATGATCACCACGATAAGTCTAGGTAACATCCATCCCCACACAGTTAAAAAAAATATATTTTCTTGTAATGAGAACTTTTAATATTTCCTCTCTTAGCAACTTTCACATATCTAATACAGTCTAACCACATTCACCATGCTGTACATTACATCCCTGTGATTTATTTGTTTACAACTGGAAGTTGTACTTTTTGACCCCCTTCACCCATTTTGCCCACCTTACACCCCCAAGCTGTTCTCTGTATCTATGAATTCTGTTTTTGTTTTGTTTTGTTTTAGGTTGGCGGGGGGGGGGGGAGTTGTTTTGCTTTGCATCAGATTTCACATATAATGAAATCATGCAGTATTTGTCTTTCTCTGTCTGATATTAGCTCAGCATAATGCCCTCGAGGTTCATCAGTGTTGTCATAAATGGCAATTTCCTTCCTTTTTGTGGTTGAATAATATTTCATTTACGTGTGGTGTGTGCAGATAAATAGATGATAGTTGGTAGATAGTTGATACATACATACACACATACTACATATACATATATATACATATATATGTATATATATACGTGTGTGTGTGTGTGTGTGTGTATAATATGTAAAATCGTCTTTATTGATTCATCCGTTGATGAGCACTTAGGTTGCTTCCAAGTCTTGCCTGTTGTAAATCATGCTGCTGAACATAGGGTGCATATATTTTTTTGAGTTAATGTCTTGTTGGGTTTTTTTTTTTTTTTTCAGATAAATACCCAGAAATGGAATTGCTGGATTATCTGGTGGCTCAATTTTTAATTTTTTGAGGAACCTCCATACTAGTTTCCATAGACTCTTTACCAATTTACATTCCCACCAACAGTGCACAAGTGTTCCTTTTTTTCCACATCCTCGCCAACACTTGTTACTTTTGTCTTTTTGATAACAACTATTATAATTGGTGTGAGGTGATATCTCATTGTGATTTTGACTTGAATTTCTCTGATATTAATAATATTGAGCACCTTTCATGACCTGTTGGCCATCTGTATGTTCTATTCAGATACTCTGTTCATTTTTTAATAAGGTTGTTTGTTTCTTTTCCTATTAAGTTGTATGAGTTTTTTAAATATATTTTGAATATTAACTTCTTATCAGGTATATGATTTGTTTAGATTCTCTTCCATTTGGTTGGTTACCTATTCATTTGGTGGATGGCTTCCTTGGCTGTGCAGAATCTTTTTAGTTTGATGTAGTCTCACTTGTTTATTTTCACTTTTGTTGCCTATACTTTCGGTGTCAAATCCAAAATGTGATTATAAGACCAACATCAAGGAGCTTATTACTGCTTATGTTTTCTTGTAGGAGTTTTATTGTTTTAGGTCTTATGTTTAAGTCTTTAATCCATTTTTAGTTGGTTTTTGTATATGGTAAAAGATGGTGGTCCAGTTTTATTCTTGTGAAGTGGCTGTCCAGTTTTTCCAACACCATTTATTACCATTTAATTAAATTAACATTTAATTCTGATTTAATATCCTTTCTTCACTGTATATTCTTGACTCCTTTGTCTTAACTTAATTGACCATATACATGTGGGCTTATTTTGTGGCTCTTTTTCTGTACCATTGACCTATGTGTCTGCCTTTATGCCAATACTGTACTGTTTTGATTTCTATAGCTTTGTGATATAGTTTGGAATTAGAAAATGTGATGCTTTCAGCTTTGTTCTTTCTCAGTGACTTTGGATATTTAAATATTTTGTAGTTCCATCATGTTAGAATTATTTGTTCTATTTCTGCAAAAATGCCACTGGAATTGTGGTAGAGATTGCATTGAATCTGTAGATTGTTTGGGGTAGTGTGGACATTTTAATAATATCAATTCTTCCAATTCATGAGCATGGAATATCTTTCCATTAATTTTTGTATTCAATTTCTTTCATTATTGTTTTATAGTTTTCATTGTATAGGCCTTTCACCTCCTTGATAAAATATATTCTTAGGTATATTAAGAATATACCTTAGAACCCGCTACCTGAAAGTAGAGTATTTCTATAATGAAGCCTTTCCTAATCCAAAATGGTGTAAAGCAGAGTATCTCCCGCTTTCCAAAAGATAGCCTTCTGTCACTTGTTTTACCAACGACATACATTAGTACGTATTTTCACTAACTGAAAAGAATCCAAATAAGATTTTGCAGTTTAAATAAGATTTTTCTTTACCTACTGAAAAGAATCCAAATAAGATTTTTGTTTTACGAATAAAGTCCTTACCCTAGTAGTGTAGGTCTTTCATAAAAAGGGGATGTAACGCAAACTTTCAGAAACTGGAGATACCAGTCTTTTTGATGCAGTTGTAAATGGGACTGTTTTCTTAGTTTCTCTTTCTCATAGTTTGTTAGCTATGTTTTAGTATACCTCTTTGTATAGCTTTTTAATGGTTGCTCTAATTATTAAATTTATATAAGTCCTTTATCACTTTTACAGTCTTGGGACGGTGTCATTTTATCAGTCCAAGTATAGAAAATTTACTTTCCTTTACATTCCTTTAGCTTCCCTCCATTTATATCTGTCTTGAATATTTCCTCTATGCACACATAGAGTCGTATCAGATGCTGTTATACTTTTTGCTTCAACGGTAGAATTTAGAAAACTCAAGAGGAAAAGGAAAGCTAACTACGTTTACTCATTTTCTTCCTTCCCGACGTTCCAATGCGCCTTCTTTTTGGATTCTTTACATTTATAGGACTGCCTGGAGCCGTTCTCGATACTAGCTCTGATGAACATATTTTTTTTTTCTTTTATCTGAAAGGTTCTTCATTTCTGAAGGATATTTCCACTGATCGGAGGGTCCTGGCTTGGCAGTTTTTTGCTTTCAGCACATGACACATATTTTGCTGCTTCCTCTGGCCACCATGGCTTCGAATGTGAACTGCCTTTCTCATTGTTTTCCCTCTGTGAGATGTTATTTACTCTGGCTGCTTTTTTAGGTTTTTCTTGGTCCTTAGTTTTCAGAAGTTTAATTATGACGTGTCTGGGCATGAATTTCTTTGAGTTTATGTTGGGAGTTCAGTCATATTCTTAAATCTGTACACATACGGGTTTTGGGTTTTTTGTTTTTTTGTTTGTTTGTTTTTGACAAATTTGGGAAGCATTCAGCTATTTCTTCAGATACTATTTAAGCCCTGCTCTCCTTCCCATCTCCTTCTAAAACTTCAATGACCTAAATGTTAGATATTATAATTTGTTTTTAGCTGCGAGGCTCTGTTTAATTTATTTTGTCTGTTTTTCTCTATTGCTCAGATTTGTCATTTTCTGTTGTTCTGTCTCCCAGTTAACTCACTCTTTTTCTGTCACCACCATTTTGCTGTTGAGCCCATCCACTGAGCTTTCTGTTTTGGTTGTCATCTGTGTCAGTTGTAACATTTCCATGTGGCACATCTTTGTATCTTCTGTTTTGGTTTGGGGGTTCTGTTTTGTGGCTAAGACTTTTTGTTTCTTGCAGAGGATTTTTATTCTGTTTGTTTCAAGCATGTTCATAATGCTCATTGAAGCATTTCTCATCATGGTAGCTTAACATCCTTATGGAACATTCATTCAGTCATTCCTGCCATCTTAGCATTGGCATCTGTTCGTGATCTTTTTATATTCTATTTGGGGTCTTCCAGATCCTTGGTATAAGTAATTTGAGATTGACACCTGGACATTTTTGTTGTCGTTGTGACTTTCTGAGATTTTTTTGTATTTCATTTAAGCCTAAAGCCTTAGTTGGTTCTCTCTGGCACTGCTGCAGCAGAAGTGGGGGGCCCTCCCTCTTCAGCACCAGGCGGAAGTAGAAAGCCAGGCTTCCCCATTCCCCTCCATTGATACCAGGGGCGGGTGGCTCCTCATTACTGATTGGCAGGGCAGGAGTTTCAGCTCCTCATTGTTGTCTGCTGGCAGGGGTGGCGGCTCATTGCTGTCGATCAGTGGTAGAAGTCGACTCTCTCTGTCTCCCCGACAACACGCTGGTGGGGAGAGAGAAGGGTGTCTTGTTGCCGATGGCTGGGGGTGGAAGTCTGGGATCTCCACGTGGTCTCCGCTGGCTTTTTGAAGGTGGACACCTTGTTACCAAGCATCAGAAGTTAGAGCCCTGGCTCCCTATTTGGTCTTCTCGGTTGTCAGGGCCCATTATTTACACCTTCATGGGGCTCTGCACTAGGCCCCTCCCTCATCCTTTGCTGGTGTGGGTAGGCGGGTCACGGTTACTCATGGTGTTTGGTAAGAGTACAGAAGATGTTGTCTAAGTTTCCTGCCTCCCTAGGTTGCCCCTTTCCTGGTCCTTCGGTTAGAGAAAGAGGCTTTTGTCAAGGGCTTCTTTTTTTTCCCCTTGATCTGGACCCATTGGCCAATCTGATCTTTGGTCTCTTTGCCTTCAAGCCTAGGATATATGTGACCAAGAGGTAACCCAGGGGACTCACCACTGCATTGCTCCATAGGCCCCAAGGTCCTGAGCCATTCTGCCTTTCAGTCTCTGCCTTCTAGCCTTGTCATCTTTGTTTTATGTATAATGCCCAGATTTTTCAGTTGTATTTAATGTGAGGTATAGAGAAAAATATGCCTATGGTTAGAAATTTGAAAAACCTTTAGATCTCTGGTCTCTCCTGGTGAATTCAGTTACTTAATTTTAACATACACTTAAAGGAAAATCTTTACAGCATGATTTTAGCATGGTCTTCCTTAAACCACTAGGATTAGTCTATATTTGTAAAAATTGAAATCATCCTATTTTAAATTAACAACAGAGTTACACTACATATAACAATCATTCATTATGTACTTACTCATTATTTTGACAGAAATTGAGTGATTATGATTATGTTTAGAAAAACAACTATAGTAAAGTATACTTCAGATGCTTATAATCTTAATGTTCTTTATATGTCCCTTACATTATGTTCCTTTACAGTTTATCAAAAACAAAATTATATGGCCATAAACCCTGAAATGTTTTTCAAAAGTAAATCACTGGTCTCCATGACTATACATATCTATAGATTATCAAAGTGAAAAAAGTGTCTTAATTAAGTCATTGAATATTTATTAAAAACATAATTTATGCCAGACATTGTGACAGAGATATAATGATGAGCAAAATATATACATTACTTCCTGACTCAAACAATGTTCTGCGATAAAATATCAAAATAAAAAATGAAATCAAATCTCGTATGAAAGCATTTTATATGTTTTTTAAATAATGGCAAGTTAGAATATTATCTTTTGAGCATATTACTCCAACTACTATGTAGAAAAAACAGACTTCTCAAGCCCTGGCATTTATCACCAATGTTTTTGAAATTAAATTGAAAAAAAATGATATCATGAAATGTTCCATTGATATGCAGTGAACATACTTCAGTAGTTTCTGCCATATCTCATGGATTTTTAATATTGGTTTAGAGTGTAACACGGTTTAGACGATGCTACCCAATGATGGCCATGATTGTTAATGGTTTATATTAGCTGAAAGCTATAAAATCATCCAAGGACTCTGTTATCATTAGAATAATAATTTACCAAGACAATTACCACACACTGGAATTTTTTGCAGCTCTAATTCCGTATTATTAATAATGGATAAAATTGCACTTTTCTCAGGTTGCTTTGGGCAGCAGGGAATTATTTCGATGAATATTTCAGCACATTATTTTAATCATTTTTCCACCAAATCCAAGTGGGCAATATTTTATAGTTCTTAATTCAGTCTACTAAGAAACCACGGTCATTAAATTGCAAACTATTTGTAGTGAATTCTACCCTGTGATTTACAAGCCTTGTTAAAAACAGTGTAAAAGAATGTAAACTGTGCCATTAATACTTGTAATTTGATGCTGCATTTGTTACTGAACTCCCCATGATGAATGTTTTTTAGTAGAAGGAAGAGCATTATAAAGAGCTGAGCATTAGCATGCCTAAAATCGGAGAATGTTAGTTTCAAGTTTTATTCATTTGCAAACATGTTTACAAATAATTGTAAAATATAAATATCTCAAAAAGTATCTTAATTTTCCAATGAGATCAAAGAAATATTTATTTTATTTTTAAAATGTATTTCCAGTTATACGTTGTTAGTAGTAGTGATCTTCGTTTCTTTATTTTCTTATTCTTAGCCAATTGCATGACTTCTGGCGTTTGGATTACTGGGAAGACGATCTTCGTCGAAGGAGACGATTTGTTCGTAATGCATTTGGCTCCACTCATGCTGAAGCATTGCTCAAAGCTGCAATAGAGTATGGTTAGTACCAATGCCCCTTACACAAAAATACTTTTGGATGTAAGGTAACTAGCTCTTTACTGTTTGATCATTTATTTTTTTCACTAGCCTTTAAAATCCTCTATATCCTAAGTCAAAAATATTATATTCTGCTTTACTTCAGCATCATTTAGGTTACACTTAATCAACCCAATATTTCCCCCACTTGATATATTTTAGATCCTTCAACTTCTTTTTAAGAGATCAAAAGACTCTACATAGTTGGTTATTACCCAACATCCTTCTCATACGGCCTAAAACAGAAGTAAAATCAGTTTCTTTTTCAGTGTCTTTTGAACTTTGGTGACCAAGACCCAAGGTAAAAAAAATATATACTGTTGGTAATCATGTACTCAGACTCATCTATTTTTATCTATAATTTCTGTGTGTACACATACATATATACTGTGTGTGTGTGTATATATATATGTACATACTTATTGATTTAACTGAAACAAATATCTTATTAATAATCTCATTACGTGACATTCTCTATTTTAATTCTTTCTCTTCTATTACCCTCTATTATGTTTAAAAAAATAAAATAAAATAAGGCCTTCTATCATATGCTCATTTAAGCCCCAGTCCTCCAGTGAGTTGTAAATAAAGTCTGAAAAAAACCACCCCACATTAAAGATGTTCTCAACTACCACACTGCAGTAGAACGTACCCTAAATTGTCCTTTATAAAATGTATAAAAAATAGTAAATATCAAAGTTTTTTGTCATTTGATAAAAATGCTGCTACTTTAGATTGCTGTCTACCAGGGAGTAAGCATAGAAGTATTTTGTCTATTCATCCATTTTTAGATGCTCTTATAAGTTAGATCATATCAGAATTTGATAAACCATATACACTTGGAAAACACCATTAATGGATACTCTCCATATGTTTTTTGTTATTAACTACTTTTGTTCTTACATTTACTTGTATTTTTATGTTAATTTTCATTCCTTTGAGAGTAATCGGTGAGCCATGTGTTTTAAAATTTACTATCATTTATAACATATAATACCATTCATGTTCTTGATGGAGTGAACAGAGAAAATATTTAATTCTAATTAAAAGAAAATGTGCAAAGCTTTTAAAATTTGTTGCGCAAATAGTATGTGAATTGATATTTCTTAGTAAGGCTCAAAATATAATTAAATAACTGTGTAGTCCCGGGTGAGTACTAGACTTATCAGGGGATCATTTTGTAAATTATATAAATGTCTAAATGTATAAATGCCGTATACCTGAAACTAATGTAAAATAATATTGAATAATAACATTGACTATCAACTGTAATTAAAAAGTAAAAAGAAATTTAAAAAATAAATACATGAGACTTTCATATAAAACTATTATATCTAAGAGTGCAAATTTACATAGTAAAAGTAAGCACAAAATTATACAAAAATTATAATTGACCTGTACTATAGAAGATTTCTTAAATGAACTCAAAAGATCACCTAAGGATTTTAGCACCTAAGGATTTAGCATGAACTTAAAATGAAGTATTATCTTTATGCTCTATAGGGAGTCTTAGAATTATCTATTTAAAGTGGCATACTTTATAATATGAACTTAAAATTATTAAAACTTTATTTCATATACCCAACTATTTAGAATTTTCCTCCAGTTTATGTTGAATTCATCTCATTTGAAGTTAGAAACACGTAGAGACAATTCGTGACAAAAGTTATGCTAAGTGTGATTTTACTGATACCAAGTTGCCAAAGCTTTAATTATAAAGGGTCCACATTATACTACTCCATTCAGTATTCTACAGGTTGCTTTAAAAAGGGGTCTGTTAGAAAAATATTTCATTTGATTCTCCATAAAAGTGGATATTTTACTTCGTGCATTTAATTTGCAAAATATCCCTAACACTAAACCAGCATCAAAGCCTATCAGAAACAAATTTTAAAATCTTTTTAAGACTGATCATTACATTTTAGCATTATAGTAACCGTTGTTAATGAACCTAAACTAAAATATAATACTCTATTTTTGAAGATAAAAGATATAGATGATACTAAACATCCTCTGTGTAGTAGCCTAAGCATATTTTAAAATGTGTAGTGGTTTATAAATTTTAAATACCGGATCATCAGCATATCAGAACCTATTCTCTCTCTTGAGCATTGGGTTCCTTGAGGGATATGTTCTTATTTTATTCATAACAAAGACCACATGCATGCCATAAAATATTCGAAAATCTGTTTAGCCCAGAGTTATCCTATGGTCATTCTCATGCTGTGGAAGACAAAAGAGAACAAAAACAGTTATACCTCCAAAAACAAGTCCAGAGGACACCTCTTTAACCTTTATCATAGTTCACATCTTCAGACTTTTGAAAATGAGTAGAAAGTAGGGAATAATAAAATATGGAGGACGTGAAGTGGGTGAGTGGAAAGTGTTCCCTGGCGTGATCTGTACGTAGAAATAGAAGGAGAAATTGCCAACTGCCAGGAGAAAAATGTAGGATGGTACCTTCTCCTGAACTCTGAATGTGTCTTCTAATCTATGCACAAAGTGCTTCTTCAGAACAAATGGGAAATACGTGTCAGTAATTATTATAGAGTACTTCGAAAACATATTTTGTATATTTTAAAGAAAGCTTTTGTATTCACATATTGCCAGAACATTCACATAAAAGTAAAAAAAATATTCAGCCAATCATCTGGCCACTCTGCCTACCAGGAAACATTTAAATGTGTTTAAGTACCTTAAAGTCTGGCAGTATAGAGACTAACATACAAATGAGTGAATGTTCTGGTTTGCATAGAGCTTCTAGAACAAATTGAAATCCAATTTATTCCTTTGTCTTTATTAAGTAATTGTAGTATTTCAGTTTCCCTATAAATTCTGTCTTGAGAGTTGAAGTATTAAATGCACAGAAACTGCTGCAATTTTTAGTCAAAAATATATATTTTTTATATTCATCTATATTATATAATGCAAAAGGAAGAAAAGAATATGAATGGACCTTTAAATATGGCTGGAAGTATTTGAATCAGTGATCAGAGTTTCAGATTTTAAACAAGTTGTACAAGCTGAAGGAATAACATTAAATTACTTAAATAGGGAACATTTATTTGCATGGCCATCAAAGCACTCTGCTATTGAAACACTGGTCAGATCTATCTATTCCTGTAGTGCAGTATGTTTCTAGAATGTGAGCCTGTATTAATGTAACATAAGTGAAAATGAATTAACAGGCAATGCTTTAATAAAAATGTTTTGAATCACTTGATTTTCCTCTAAATTCAAACATTTTATATTAAGTTATCATTGAACTTTAATGTGATAGGCTGATATAATTAGCTATAATTTGGATTTCTTGACAGTCTCTTCAGGCAATTTATTTGGAACCACAAAACAAATATCTTAGCAATGCTCTCTTTTAAATGAGCAAATAACAGAATTGGATATATTTTCAAGGAGACATAAAGGACTATAATTTTATTTCATGTTTACTTTGAAAAGCCTTTCTTTCAATTTCATTATTAAAACTTTTGGTTGACCTTTTTTGGGTGGAAAACATCCTTAACACTGATGGAGTTTTTCATGCTTCTTAGTAATACTAATGAGTTGAATAATTTATGAGGTTGTCATGCACAAAAGATTTGATATACTTTCAGCCTCCGGTGTTGGAATGTGATTAATAAAAACCTAGAGGTATGTAATTTTTTTCCTAGTGTTTAATGTTCTAATGATTCTTGTATTCAATATGTTATTTAGATGTTTTCTAATAGTAAAATTTCATACAAGTGCAAATTTATTTGATTACCAGGAATTTTACAGACATAGCACTGAAAGAATATAAGGAAAATATTTTAAAACTCATAAATTCATCTTCTGACCTGCAAGGTTTTATTTTTCAGGGCAAATTAGCTAATAAAAAATGGCTGAGAAAGGAGGGTTTTGTATATTGTTTGTGTTTAAATAAAACCTATGCTAGTCAACGTCTAGGCTTTCCCAGTGCTTGAAGATTATGCTGTCAAGGAATAGTACAAAATCTTAATAAGTTCACTTGTCTTTGTTGACTGTCAGTTATCATTTAAGACTTTGTTTCCCTTCCACGAAATTGCAGTGGAACAATGTTTCATCAAAGCCTAGGAGCACAAGCACCCCGTGTCTGTGATCAAAGACATCATCTTAAATAGGTCTGATCCAGCATCACAGAAGAGGGCAGGTTGCTTCTGCTGGAGGGGAAAACATGGAGCAAAGATGACAAAGTTAATCAGTCATTGCTTTGGCAATAAATAATAAGATATGCTGAGAACTGCAAATGAGAACATCCTTCGGTTCCTCAGAGATGTGTCTGCTTAACGCCTGATTCATCTAAGCTTGTGAAGCCGCTAAGATTTGACCTTGATGAATAAAAAGCAGCTCTGTAATGAATCTGGAATTAAATTAGTTTTGATGGTGTGTGCATGGTTACCATAATGTGCTACTTAAAGTGGTCATGAAATAAGAAAAGCACTGAGAATAAAAGAAACTAGTGCAGCTATACAGTTGTTGAAAAAGCTTCAAATGATCTGACTTCATTTTTTTCTGGCTTTAGTTTTTAGGAGTTTACAGTTATTTGAGAAAGATGATCTGATTTTTTTTTACCCAATAATCTATTGTTTGTATTATGTTAGAGACCCTAGCAAATGTCTTATTGTTGTTCATTGATAACGTTTATTTTAGTTGATATATTATTAATTGAATCTCCATATCTAGAATGAAATAGATGATCTGATTGTGCTTAAAATAATTTGTCGAAATGGTTAAGTCTTTAAAAGAGAGGGCGAGAAAGACAACCAGGTTTCGGTGCCAGTGTCATATTTTACTCTCATGAGCTGGTCTTCACCCTCTGGTTTCTATAATCTCTTCAGGTAATTAAAACATTATATAAATGCTGTTAAAAAATGCTTATAAAATTCCTTTTACCAGTTTTCTGTACCATTTTCATATCAACAAAGGATCTAACAGCTCTCTCTTTTTTATATTGAAACTTCAGATTACAGGCTTTGAAAAGATTCAGAAGGATCAAGTAACGTTATTAATTTAAAAGCATTTATTGATTATACCTGACGTCCAGCACGTGCTAGACGCTGGATTCGGAGACTGAGGCACAGCGTGTGCCTTCCCGCAGCACGTAGGGCAGTGCGTGCCCCTCGGTCGGGGTGGAGGCTGGGCTGCCGCGCTGGCACCTGCCGGGTAGGGACCGGGAATGATGCACAGCAACCCCAGAACCATGACAGCAGTCCTCCGCCAGCCAGAGCGCCGGGACTTCCAAGCTTAAAAAGTCCTGGTCTAGCGGAAGGGAAGAAGTGGTTGTCATAGAGGAGGGAAGTTGTTTATAAAGGAGCAGAGGCGAGAGAGTGACCAGCTCCAAGCTACTCTTGGAAGCATTGAGAAGGACCCGTCCTGCGTCTGCAAGATTAGGAATTTACCAGATGAGCAGGGAAGGGCGGAGGTAATCACGGAAATCACCAGGACACAAAAGCTTAAAAGGGCCTAACTTACTCCTTTGAATGTCCACAATATTTGACACTTGGTAGCAGGTCACTTTGTAAAGACCTCGGGATATATTTTGATTTCAGAAGTTTCATATTCTACAATAAAAGAAAACCCAGAGAAGGCAGGAATCATATCTTTTATTTATTCTATTTAGAGCACCCACATTAATATAATTTTATGTACTTAGTTGCTGTTTTCTATTTAATTGATAACTGGTTATTTTCAAGGTTTACATACAGTATTTTTGCCCACAGTCCATTTTCGGTAGCAGCATTGAAGTACAGGATTTCTATGGAATACATCAGTGCAGTATTTTTAAATTCTGATATATATTTTATGTCAGTGCTTTATTTTCACTGTTAAAGATAAGGCACTGACAAAGAAATATTAATGGATTTATTGCTGAGTGGCATGGGACTGTTCGAAATCTTGCTTATATCCTTTTAGAGTAATTTTTCATAACCTGTGCACACTATTGCATTTATAAATAATTACTAGGATATGATAAATATATTCATCAAGGTGTATTAAAAATGCTGTGTGAGCTCAGTGAAGGGGACTGCCTAACTGAAGAAATGGGTTCTAGCTAGACTTGAAAGGATGAATGGAGATCTTCCCAAGCCAATACCTGGCTTGGCGGCAGTTTGGAGAAAGGGACCACAAAGCACAGAGTAAGGGTGACGGGACAGAAGATGGTGTGGGGACGTCGTGTGGAGATGGGCTGAACAGGCTGTTTGGAGTCACATTGTGAAGGAATTTGTCAGTAGAGCTGTCAGAGGATTTTATTTGGGAAAATGACAGACCATAGAAATTAAGTGACATGCTAATTAATAAAATGGTGTGTAGAACAAAAACTCAGTCCTAAATGTTATTCTCGTACTATACAGTGTGTTGCTGTAGATAAATTTGGAATTTTCTTAAACTACAAGAACATTACTGAACATTTTCAACTCTAAAGTTTAGTTTACCTGCTAAATTTTGGCCTTTTTATAGCCAGCCAATCATCTATAAAGGTTTGTCAATACAGATGAACTTAGGGTGTGTGTTCTGTGGTCATTTATAAAAATGTATTTTTAAATGTTTCTGGTATTTTTTAAAGTGCTTTAAGTAACCTATATCATCACCATCTTTTTGCTATTCCATTTTTTATAATTAAAGAAAAAAATTTTGTTTATTTACCTCTTCCCTCCACGTCTCTGAGCCAGTTACTTACGTATACAAAACACCTACCACATTTCCCAGAGTTTTAAAGTAAATTTTTCACACTGAATGTTGTGACAGGTCTTAAATAAGACCATGCAGGTATCATTTCCCAGGTCGAGGCCACCCACTGCTGGGGGAGTCGGCCCCGCCTCGCAGCCCCGATTCAAGTTTGTGTTCATATTTTCCTTCATTCCACGAGCTGCCAAAACTTACTTTCTTCCATTCTGTGCTCATCTGCCAGCTGCCCTTCTTGACGCATGAATGCAAGTTGTCTTTCCTTTGTTCTCATTTTTGTTTTCCCTCCTCTCCTCCCTCCTTCCTTCCCTCCCTCCTCCCTCTCCCTTCCTTCCTTCCTTCCTTCCTTTCCTTTTCTTTCCTTTCCTTCTTCCTTCCTTCCTCCCCTTCCTCCTTCCTTCCTCCTTCCTTCCTTCCTTCCTCCCTCCCTCCCTCCCTCCCTTTCCTTCCTCCTTCCTTTTCCGCCTTTCCTCCCTCCTCTCTTTCTCCCTTCTCCTTCCTTTTTTCCTTTCTTCCTTCCCTTCTTTCTTCTTTTCCTGAAAAAAAAAAAAACATACTCATTGCAGAAAATCTAGAAAATGCCAAAAAAAGTTTAAAAGAGGGGAGAAAAAAACACACTTGTAAGCAGCAATGTAAAGACAGCTGTCTTTACCATTTTTTGATGTTATTGTTCATGCTGGTCTTTTTATAAACATTCTTTAACATGGAGACCAACCACTATGGTGTGTACTCAGTCACAAAGATGAATAATGTATCATCTCTGCTCTTTATGATATTCCGAGGGTTCTAAACTGAGCCAAGTTTTCTAATATTTTAGTATTTTTTTAAACAAGTTAAATAAGCCATGCGATTTTTAATAATATTGACATTTTATTTAAAATATTTAAAAATCAGCCTAACTTTCATTACTAATCAAACTCCTACCAAGTAATATTCAGTCTAAAGTGTAGAGAGAATTCTACATTTATCACCATTTATATTCTTAAAATATGGTTTATCCTATTTCCTTTAAAAAGCATAGAATGCAGTTTTCTGCATTCACTCTATTAAGATTATTAAGTTAGCATTTCATACTTATATAATATCATGCTAAATTCAATAATATTTTCTTGCTCCTTTTTAAATTGCATTTTTTCAGTTTTAAAATGCTGTTTATGAATATCCCTTTGTTGGTGTGCCCTATAGAATATTGCTTACACATGAATTTTTTGAATTAGGAAGAAATGAAATTCCGTTTTTGCTGTCAGACCCAAATTGTAAAAATACATTGCATGTCTTTGAAAATCAGTATACTCTATTAGCAGACCTGTCAATATAAAAAGTGCATTCCATTTCCACCTCTTGTTCTGATAACCTTTTCTGTGTTACTCTGAGGCAGTTCACATAATCAGAGTATATTGTCAGCTTACTGGAGTTGGGGAACATGAAATGAAAATCACGTTAATATTGATCCAATTCTTTTACTTGCAAGTGTCCTTGATGTCCTTTTCCACTGAGCAATAACTGTTGATGTTAGGTAGACATTTTTTCCCTTTATTTCATATAGTCCTGTAAAGTATTTCCAAGCATAACTAATCTGAATAAGAATAATACCGCTTAGAATAACTCCTATGAACATTTCATCTTAATTAATGCCCATATTGTTAATTCTTTATGTTCACTATACAATTGAAATATTCTCTTTGAGCTTTTCAGAAAACAGCTTACCTCCGGATATAATGTTTATGTCTAGTTTAAAACAAACAAAAGTCTACACAAGTTCCTCATTAGTAAAGACACAAAAAATGCCATACTCGATTTTATGAGATATATGATGTGTTAAAATGGACCGTGAGTAACATCAATTATTGATTCCAGTAAGGAATACCATTTCTGAATCAACTTTATTATAAACTTAAAGCTAGTATCCTGGGTTTAATTTTATGGCCTAGATAATCATCTATTTTGGATTGTTCAATATATCCTCTGTTAACAAAAATGAATTGAAGTAGGAACCAAGCTTAAAGCCAACGCATTCAGACGAAAAAATACCTACAAATAAGAAAAGAACTTGATGTCTGAGCTGTCCAGATTGTTTATCTGTATTTATTAAATTTGATCAATAACTACTTAGATTTTTACTTAAAGTGTGTTTGAAATAACAAATAGAAACCATCTATTTGATTAGAATGTCTAGTTCATTTCTGGAAATATTTGCTTTCATAAAATGCTTTTGTATTGATAAAGTGAGGTTGCTGGCTCCGTATCAGGTATAAAAGAGAACAAAGATACTTGAAATTCTAGTCATTCTTTCGCATAGTGTTTTTATTCAGTTTCACTAATAACCTTTTACCACTGGGATTTTTCTGCTGCAAAGGCTATTCGTTTTTAATGCTGTTCTGTATATTACATGTTTTTTTTAGTCTTTAGTAATTATTTTCTTTTGTGTCATCATTATTTATGTTCTAAAAGAAGGATATATTATGCCGGTGCTATAAAGTCAAACACAAAATTTAATTTTGATTTTAAATTATTTACAAAGAAATATAATTACTTTTTAGTAAATGATCGTTAATGTGTATTCAATGTATGTACATACTGCTTTTATCTCACATTAAGGTCAGCATAAAACATTTCTGAGTGATAGGTTTCTCAATATAATGCTAAGCATTTTTACCTTTTTTGAAATTTTCAAAATCGTGAACTTTGTGAATAGATTGATTCATGCATATTATTACATGAAATCATGTTACCATACCTAATGTGATTAGGTAAGAGGTATATTTGTCTTTAAATCTTCTCCTTTTAGTGGAAATTGAATAATATCATTTAGAGTTACTAAATGCATTATTCTCTAAAGATATTTATTGCTCTATTTCAGCTTTAATGAGAAAAAGTAATCTTTAAAATTTCCCAAAGTATTCATACTTCTAAAAGAAAGTATTTAGGTTTGAAAATGAATTGCAGAATTTTATCTTATTTATGTAGGGGTAGTTTTGTCAAACACATTTTAAAAAACTAAAATATATTATTAAATGGTATATATTGATTTAAAAAAAAAATTCCTTCACATGATTGCCATCATGCGAAACTAGTTTCTAGATGTTTAGAAACATTTGAATTTGATATATTACATTTAGCTCAAATAAAACGAGACTAAGTTTCTGTTTTTCCCAGCTCCCAATGATGGAAGAGAAGTCTGTATCATGTTATCAACTTTGCTGAGAAACCAGTTCTTTTCCTTCAAATACCCAAGATATTAAGAATATTGCATTCTTAAGATACCCATATACAAAATAAAAAATGCACGTCATATACATTGATGCCAATTTAATTTTAATTATTTTATTTAATTTCATCTTTAAATGAATAAAATAGTTATTGGGGGAGAACAATTTCCAAAGTAAGCTATTTACACTCCATTTAATTTCACAAACACTGCATGGCACCTGTCTACATGTGACCCATCCTGTCTGCAGGGAGCATCCAACCTAGTGGAGGAGTTAAGGCCCGTACTGCATTGCAGGGGACATAGACACAGTGCTGCGACAGCGTGGTGGAGGGAAGAAGGTGATCCAGCCTGAGGAAAGGATTATCGCTGGGTACCTGTTGTTTGTTCGGCATGAGGCTGAGACCGTAGATGGGTGCACTATCTTAATTGAGTTTTTTAGTCCTCAAACGAGCCTGCTTTAGTTCTCCTTCATGTAAATCTTAGGCAGCATTATTATAAGCAATAAAGCATTGGCTGTGTTCTTGTCCAATTTTAAATTATGTACTTAGTAGACTTTTAGTATTCCCTTGTTAATTTGTTTTATTTATCAAAATTTAACAAATTTTTAAATGTTTATTATATAAATTATCTTTACACATTTCAAAGTGCTTTAACATCCATTGTCTTATGTTAACATTCCAATAATCCTGTGAGAGGTCAGGTAATAAATATTTATTCCTCTTTCACAGATTGGGAAACTGAAGTTAAGAGATTGGTTCGGATGTATTTTTTAATATGTTCTTAATGGATGTTCGCAGGTAAAATAAAGTAAGAATGGGAAATTACATAGGTCTAGCTTTCTTGTTTTTGAGGAAACTGTAAAGGACATAAAGAGAAAAGTAATTTAAGTACCAAGCATATAAAATGACTAATACGTGAATTATGTTTATGTTTTCATGTGCTCATTCAACATTTAATGATTGCCGCTGTGTGTGACATTTGACATACTAGAAATTAAAGTCTAAAAATAGAATACCTAAATAAAATATTTCAGAAAAAGTATCAAAAAATAATGATAATATGTGACTTGTTTATAAGGCACAAAGTTTATACAGAGAAGAGAGTAATCAACTAAAGTGAATCTTGAAGGACAAGGCAGGTAAGAGAATTCCATGTAAAAGAAATTACATACATCAGACTTAAAGATTTGAGACTATGTGTCATGTTTGAGATCAAAAACATTCAGCTCTTAGGGAATATAAGGTGTGAAGAGGTCAAATCAGTAAAATACTGAAGTTAAATAAGCAGAGCCTCGATCATGAACCATGGACCATGTGTTTCAATTGTACAGAGAAATAACATTGAAAATATATTTTTACATAGTAGGTTTACATAACATTAGGTCGGTCGGTAGGTAGATGGGTAGATTGGATGGATGGATGGACAGACAGATGAATGGATGGAAGGATGGATAGAGGTAGATGATGGATGGATGGATGGATGGATGGATGGATGGATGGATGGATAATAGGTAGATAGATACACATATACATATATGATCATTTTTTAAAAATGACAAAGCCAGATAGACATTTTCTTTGAATATTATTAAGATAAGTTAACACCTCCAATTTGTCATTTCCATATTTTAACTTATCTTAAATAACAATAAAACTATTTTAAATGGTGCTAATGCAATTATAGTAGTAATAAAACTAGAGTATGGTAACACCACTAGATACATTTTTGTTTTCTCGTTACTCGCTTTTAAAATATACTTATTTATTAAGAGAAATTTAGTGAAAGGGGCTTTATGTAGGTTCATGTAAAGTAGCTTTTTATATTAGATCACATTTTCACATACAGAGCTTTAAGTGTAATATACTTACAAAGAAATCTAATGCATATAGAATGCTTTCCTATATTTGTTATTTGTAACATGATGTGGAAAACAGCATGAGTACAGTTTCAAATTTGGCTTCATTCATCTATAGTTTGGCGACATTATTTTTATTCTGAAACCTTACAGATTTTATGGCATTTTAATGGTTTCTTAGAAAATAGGCGTGTATGTCTATCCTATCCAGCTTTACACATAATCCGCATTTTCAAATCTAAGGCATTCTGGTGGTTTGTGGTATTCGCTTGTTAATTTCTTGATGAATGGCTGAAGAGGCCAAGAAGTGCACTCAGTCCAACATGTCTTCTGAAGATAGATGGTCTCAAATAAATTCTCTTCCCAATCACATTTTGATTTGTTGGGTGTTAAACCAATTCTTTCTAAGGACAGCGTTTATAAGCCTTGTAATGAGACAGCCCTTTGAGACCTTACCTCTTTTTGCCTGTAATTTTGATGAATGAAACTCTAATTCATAAAGGATATTGTGATTGAAAAGCACCTTTGGATCTCGTACACTTTAATTTAGATAAATGTTTGCTGCAGTACCATAAAATCAGGAAGTTTACTGAGCTGCAAACTGATAACACTTCAACAGAGATAAGTTCAGTGTGTTGGTATGGATAAGACATGTTTATTTTACTGCTGTAAAACTAGAGGGATACAATTAAAAGCTTAGTATACACTTCAGAGCTCACCTTCATTTGACTACATTTTCTTATTGGTAAATTTTGATGTTAGTAATGAGTCGTGTAAAGTTTTTAAATGGCAAAGCAGATTACCATGGTTGTGATACGAGGAAAAACTTGTTTTTTTAGGCTGACACATACATAAAGGACTTTATTGATAAAGATTCAAGTTCCCTTCTGTGTAACTACATAGATTCTTAAATTTTCCCACAAACCGAAGGCAAATCACCAAGAATCTCTGAGATATCCTGAATCTTCAGATTAAGAAATATCCAGCTGTAACTTTTATATCTCAGTTTATTTGCTTATTCAGTCCTTTTCAGGAGTTGTTCTGTGCCAGGCATTGTGCATGTCTGAAGTCATCAACAGCTCCCAAGCTACGTGGACATAACAAACAAACAATTGCAATACCAGCACCTTCTGTGGTGCGGATTTACAAGGTGTGGCAGAAGCGTAAGGAACCGCCAACCACCTTAAGAAACCACGGGACAGGGAGCCTTGGACTTCAGTTCAGCAAACGTTTGTGGCATGCCTGCTGGGTGGCCGACGCTGAGGCTGCCGAAGTTAGGCCGTAGCATGTAGTGGAGTCAAACAGCAGGTAGCGCCTGTGCAGTGTGGCCGAGTTCTGTGTCAACTGTGAAAGTACAGAGGGTTTGGTGAGGAAAGGCGCCTGAAGGACGTGAGTTTTGAAGGTCAGGCAGGAATTGAACAAAGGAGGAAGGGAGGAAAGCACCAGGCAGAGGGAATACTAGTGGCACCGGTAAAGGAGCCTGAGAAAGCATGGCTGATTTCGGAAGCTCGAAGTGGTCCAGTATTGTTTATGGGGGAGTAAGAAGAGATCATGCAAAACTGGTGATGGGAGGATAAAAGGCCTTGATCAGCCATGCTGAGGACTTTAGATTTTATCCTGTCAGGATAAGCCTTGCACTGAGTGTGTTGATTGGGAGGAGTTCATAAACAGATGAAGTGGGAAAATGTCTTCAACTTATTTGTGTTTTATAGAAAGCACACTGACAGAAGCGTGGCGTGAATGAGGGAGTCGTGCCTGGCTGGGGCAGGGCCAGCCACGTGAGGGATGACCCCCCAGTCTGTGGCTCCTGTAAGTGGCTTGATCAAAGTAGGAGGTGGTGGAGGAGCAGGAGATGATTTATTGTTGAGGAAGACGCGGGATTGGGACCGTCCCGCTGAAGACGTCTAGGAGAAATGTGGCCGTGGGACCTTCCCAGGCATTCATCACTCGTTTGCTCTCAGATGGTTCAAGCTCCGAGTTTCGCAAATTAAGTTTCTACCCCAGAAACAAATACATTATAATGATAGCTACCCCCAGAAGATTATTGTTGTGCTGGCTTTATGTCACCAAGAAACCAAATAAAATTAAGATGAGGTTCTGGAGCAGTCAGTAATCAATCCTCAGTTTTCAGTCCAGAAAAAAAGAATTATCTGCGGGCCGGGGAGAAAAGAATGCACGTATAACCCGTTTAATTCTCCTCGCCTCCCGTGTAGCATTGACTTGTAATAATACCCGTTGTCCCTGAAGTATTTATCAAAATATATATTTTGCAGTCTATTACTTTATATCATTAAGAAATTTTTTAACCACTCTAAATGCTATTACACAGTAAGAGCTAGGATGACGGACTATACCTCTCAGCCAGTGACACTCTACAGTGCTATTGGGACGTAACTGTGTTCCTCAACGTGTGATTTTTACTCTTCTGCGGGCTGCCTTTGGGTCAGTTTGTTAATGTTTTAGCAAACAGTTTTGACTCTGAGTCGCTGATGAAAAGAAGTGTGTACTGCAGGAAAAGAGGCTGACTCTGTTTTACGATGCATGTGTCACAGCAGCCAGATGCACGCCCAGAAAAATGGCTGAGCGAATGTCAGCAGGCAGTAACGGACTGTTGGAAGTCCTCTATGGGCCTAGGAGAGTTGACCAAACG
Organism: Eonycteris spelaea; assembly: GCA_003508835.1. Taxonomy (NCBI): domain Eukaryota; kingdom Metazoa; phylum Chordata; class Mammalia; order Chiroptera; family Pteropodidae; genus Eonycteris; species Eonycteris spelaea. The sequence goes on from PUFA01000189.1 coordinate 2,297,219, forward strand.
TATTATTGTTAAACAGTGAGAATTTTGGCCAAAGTTATGACAAGACTTGGAGAGTAATTGCATGTGTTCATAATATCGTCACATCCTCTGGAACTCTGATACAACGCCACCATATAGGAGTGATTTCTTAGGCTCCATTTTCACAGATATTATCCAGCACACCGAATGAGATGTGACAGTGTTTTCCTAGCTAAGGCTGCTCCTTAAAGCCCAATACGACAGCTAGAATACAGTGAGTTACAGTGCTTTCTTCCAGGTTGAATCCCATCTGCAAGCATTATGAAATAGACATTGCTTAGCTGTGGTTCATCTATATATATACATATAATATATATATATACACATAAAATTTATATATATATATAATTTACTTGCAATTCAGACAGTAAGTCATTGTCACCTGCGAAAGCATGTGTTCAAATGTAAATATTAAAATATTTGTTAAGCAGTCAAATGCATTATATTGATTGACCTTTTTGACGCTAAGTCAAATTTTGCTATATTTCCATTTTTCTGGTTATTTTTTTGTATTTGTATTTTGGCCTTTTGTACTAGGTTATCTAACAAAGTCAGGATATCACTTTAGAAAATTGTCATTTATTTCATTAATTTCTAAGGAAACAGCCCCGCGAAGCACATTTTCTGTCGGCGGCACCCCTAACTCCACCTTTCTGTAGCTGCCCAGTAACAACCATTTCTCCCTTCAGATGTGAATGCTTTCTGCTTTTCTTCATAATTGCCCATTTTCAAAAACGGTCTGATCATTTTCTAATTCACACAAAGGTATAATTGTATAGAATTGTGTAATATCGTGGATCAGAATACCAAGTTTGCGGTGAGATGCAGATTTTCAGTAGAAAATGCAGTGAGCTTAGAGCCCCGAGACATAGATAAGAGAGGCCACGAGCAGCCAAGCGCTGGGTCCCTCAGCGAGGCATGGAGCCCGTTTCCTCGTCTGTAAAACAAGGCTAGGTGGTTACGCTCCCTGCCTTTCTCGCGAAGTTATTTAGAAGACCAAACAAGATAAAGAAGGTAAAGATGTTCTTAATTATAAAGTAATGTGGAAATGCAACACGTAATTATGAGAAAGTAATAGATCATTTCTAATACGGAAAGCAAAACAATCGCAATGACCTGAATTACTCTATGTCGGTTGTAACTAGGCACCGAAGAAGATGTGGTGAAGTCAAAGAAGACGTTCAGGAGTCAGGCGATAGTGAATCAGAACGCAGAGACGGAGCTCATGCTGGAGGGGGACGACGATGCCGTAGTCTGCTGCAGGAGAAGGAAATCGACAATCTCGCAGGTAAATGCTTAAGTGTTTTTCTTACATTTGTTGTAAATAATAAATACGAGGTGACGAATTTAAACATCTATCTCCTGGTGAATAAGTATGTGCCAGTAGTTGGAACTGTGCTCGAAAATCGTGTGCTTTATCTCATGTCTAGTATCGAAGAGAGGAAAATACGTTCAAACAAATAGGTACTTCACTAATAGGAAACAAATAGCATCTACTTTCTATATAGTGAAGAACAACTTTTTAATATCGGAAAAGTAATATATAGCATGCATTGTTCCCATCTAACTGCCTAAATAATTGTGAGGGGCACAAGGTGATGGGCTCATGGACTTACCATGACTCAAACATGCTAACAGCCACTTCAGCCAGGTGACCATTGAATTTGCAGTTTCCTTTCTGGCGTCACTCTTTGGAATATCCCTCCCCATTCCTGGGTTTTTCTCTGTCCCCATTCTGCTGATCTCCACCACTAGCAGCCATTCACCTGCCCACCCTCAGTCTTCACCTTACTTTAGTCTAAGATCAAGTCAGAGCAGCATCTGCAGTGACCAGATGGGACATGGGTATCTTACGGTGTTGGCCCATAACATTGTTTGGGTTTTAAACCACTTTTGAGAATCTCATGAAAACAGATCGCCTGATGAATGTACACAGGCAGTTATGTACACAATTTCAGAGGGTCCACTGATCCCTGGAAACCTGTCTGCAGAATCATACCCAAGACTTCAGCTTAAAACTACTGGCGTAGAGTCTCTAGTGGCTGAGTCTTACCTGACTTCCGTGTTTTCAGCCCATACAGCATTGGAGTGGCAGATTGCAGTAGAGAAGTGGACTAATTTTCATCATTCTGTACACAAAATAGCACTCTGGTTTCCAGAAATATGCTGAAAATTATCTGGCATGATTTATGAAAGCCTCCAGTGATATTTCTACCATAGATTTCTCCTTTTATTAAAGAGAAGAGGTATTGTTAATTGTAAACTGGAGATGGCACATTATTCTCCTTTTTTTTAAGAAAATGTTTAATAAGGTTATTCTAACACCAGTTCCTGGATATGCTTCTGTTATTAACATTTCTATAATCATGAAAACTATTTTTCCTATTTAAAACTAATCTTAAACCTGTGAACAGACGTTTGCCTTGAATTCCCAGTAAATATTCATTTTGTTTTTGTTGTTTCATGATTTAATAGTTCAGAGATTAGATAAAATCTAATTGGGAAGTTTAAGCAAATGAAATCCATTATTTCCTTTTGCCCACAGATTTGTGGTCTTATTCTTGAGCCAAAAGAACTAGAGAAAATTCACAAACATGATTCCTGGCGTTCTTAGATAATGCATTGCCTTTTCTCATTCACATATGCTAACAGATGTGTTCAGTAATTATACAATTTACTTTAGACTGTCTGATCCTTAGTTCCTGCTAGAGGTAATTAATTAGTGAATACAAATTTGGTTAGTACCTTGAAGTTCATTGTAATAAGATCTGCCGAGTAATACCAGAGGCAAAATCCAATAAAGACTAATAACCCCATTATATTTTTTTCATCTAATGGTAACTAGAGTAATTATTAACATTAATTTATGCTTATAAACAAAATTCCCAAAATAACATTGTTAAAATATCTGAAAAACAATGAAAATATGCTTGAAATAAATTATTTAAAAATAGATTCGTGTGGCTCTTAACCAATCCACTCTGTCAGAACTCTTCTGACTTCTTTGAATTTTGAACAGATTGGTCTTTGAGCTAATCTGATCCTATCCATAGCCATTGGATTCTAACTCATACTCTGTTTTGGAATCCTTTTGTCTGAAAAATCTTACAAATGGTCTCAACCTATTGATTCCCTGCCTAGTCTATAACGTTCATTTTTAAAACAGCAGTCCTCAGATGGGAACCTGAACTTTGAATATGGTACAAAAGTAGAGGATGAGTGTTTTACAAAGGGAGAAGAAAAGGTCACAGAAATAGTCCGCAGAATTCATTCTGAGTGGTGAAGCCTATTTATTATTTATTTCTTAGTCTAGCCTGGCATGATAGTGACAATGTCACATTGAAGTCATTTTTAGAATTTAATTGCAAACTGTTATTCTTAAGTTTAAAAAATCAGCTGTTAATGAATTTCAGAACACATGAATATGTAACTTTCTGTGTTGCTCTGACAAATTGTACAGATAATTGTTATCTCTGTCTCAGAAATTAAAATGTTAAATAATGTCTTTCTTATTTACAACTTATTATTGTAAATATCCTGATAGTGCTGAACTGCCTAAAGAAAACTTTACTATCACAGGATATCTAAGACCACATTAAAATCCACGTCGTAAAATATGTATATAAAATTAATGTAGTCTGACGTTCAGTATCTGGAAATAATATGTAAAGTAATAAATGCCTATTTTCCATGTATGACATGAAAGATACAGTTTTATCTTTTAATGACTTAGTGATATGGCTACATATTATTAATATAAGACCATACCTTCAAAGATATAAAAGTAATTATAGTTTTTAGATTTTATATGAATGAATACACCAATTTTATAATAATAACGGTAAACCTAAACCTCCTGATTAGCATAATTCATTCTCCTGCCTCACAAAACGCTCTTTTGCTGACAGGCAGACAGATGAGGAAACCATGCATTTATAATTTGCCAGTATGCAGTATTACTTAATAATCAAGTTAAATTCAAGAGAAAAATGTGCTAATTAGAATAGAAACCTAAGAGAAAGTCCTAACTTAGCTAAGATTAATTCTTTTTTTTCTTTTGGTTTAAAAGATAGGATCAATTTCTGATTATAAAAAGAAAAAAGAAAATAGCTAGCATGTTTTAATAGAAACCAGGCAGTGTTTCAAGGGTTTTATGTGCAATGACCTATTCAATATTCACAACTATATGAGTAGATACTATTATTACCCTAATTTTATAAATGAGGATGTAGAAACCAAGGGAAATTACATATGGTTAAGAAGCATATGATTTGAACAAATATAAAGTACACGGTTTTAACTAAAATACACCAAGTAGTGTATTTAAATATGTATGTTTATATACTTAAAGACTTTTCTAAAATGATTTAAAAGCAAAGTCATCAGTAACTCAACTTTTAGACTGGCTTTATTATACGACATTTAGAACTTTGTATAGACTATGCATAATGATTAATTTTAATGTTATATACTTGTTCCCCCAGATCATTCCGGTAAGTTAAAAAATTTTGATAGAGTACCTGTAGCATAATTTTATTTAAATATTGACCCTTTTGCATGTTTTCCTCCATTTTCCTTGGAGTTTTCTAGTGTTAATAAAGATAAAATGTTGCACAGTGTTTTACAGATTTAAATGTCACACCATTTTGTTTCACTTTTAGTTCCCTTTCTTCCCAAGCTGTTCATCTCGAGAGGCAAGTTAAATGTGTGTGATTATTAATTGCTCAATCTATTATGTATTGTGGCAAATGGCTAATATGATTATAATATAGAAGTATGACAATCAATTAATTATTATATTAATAACACCTAACTTAGTTTAATTGCTTTTTTAGTTTGTTGTGATTCACCAAAGTGAATTAGCACCTGTTTCCTTACATAACTAAAATTTTCAACTTACTATATTTATTTAAAGTATTATTTTATTATTTAAAACATTGAAATTAATAAATATAATGCACCTAATTTTTATCTAAAATCTCAATATATTTTAATTTGAAAAGTAAATCAGTTCTGTAAATTATTTTTGAAAAAATACTGTTTTGTTTATATATGTAAGCTCTTCTTACCAACAATCCATCCATTTAATGTTAAATAACTTAAAAGAATTTTCACAGCCTATGTCAATGTCCAAACTTCCTACTTTACCTGAAATATTCTTAGCACATCTCAATTCTACACTTCTTTTTTATCGCCTCTATCAAAATTTCTGCCCATTTTTAGACCTATTTAAAACACTTTTATGAAGTATTCACTGGCCAATCTTGTCACCCCATAATATATTTTGGTAACAACTTTATTGAGGTATAATTCACATACCATACATTTGACCCTTTTAAAGTGCACATTTTAATGACTTTTAGTATATTCACGGAGCCATGCAGCCGTGACCACATTGTGGAGCATTTTATTGCTCCAGAAAGAAGCCTCAGACCCTCTGACATCTCCCCCGCCCCCTCGTTCTCACCCCTGTTCACACAGCCGGTGGCACTACTGACGTGCTATCTACCCCCATGGATGTGCCTGTTTGGAACACTCCATGTCAATGGAGTCACAGAATGCGTAGTCTGTGTCTGGCTGCTCTTACCTCACATGTGTTCAAGGTCCATCCACGTCGTGGCCTGCGTGACCTTTCATGGTGGAGAATCCTATACCATACGGACGTACCCTGTTCAGTTCATGCGCTCAGTTGTGTCTATACCTTGCTTCGTTTCAGTGCTGCCGTGAACGTTCACATATGACATTTTATGTAAATGTGTATTTTCCTTTCTCTAGTATATGTACCTGGGCATGGAGTTACTCAGTCAAATAATAACTTCACGTTTACCTTTGTGATGAACTGCTCTAGACTGTTTTGCAAAGTGGCTGCATCATTTTTCGTTCCCATCAGCAGTGTGCAAGGATCCAGTCTCCCCCCATCCTTCCCAGTGCTGGTCATTTTCATTTTTTTTTTTTTATAACAGCCACCCCATAAAAATTTAATTGCATCATTTTCAACACACTTATCACATAAAGCTTTGTATTGTAGATGCTTTTTTGTATGTTTTCTCTCTCCTCTGAGATTGCACATTCCTTAGGGGTAGCGACCATATCCCATGTACCTTTGAACCATGAAGAAATCTTCTAACACAATTACTTGCCCTTAAGAGGTTTCCATGGACAAAGTTCATGTAGGTAAAGTAAACTGGAGAGCCGAGATAATATCTAGTTAATTTATACCGAAAACAAAACACAAAACAAAGCTTATTTTGAGCTATTGAAATTAAGTATTTGGAGGCTCGAATTATCAGCTCATCTGCTCATACTGACGGAAACATTTCAAATGATTACTCACCCATCACTTGACTTTGCCAGGGTAAGAACACCTTAAGTTGAGCTGATCTTTGTTTCGCCTCATTTTCCGCAAATTGTGTCATTTTAACTAAATGTCTTTTAAGGTCCCCATTTTTCAAGTCAAGAGACACCACTGTGACTCTTATCAAAAATATTTTCTCTATCACGTGGAGATGTTCAATAACCAATGGATTTTAAATATTTCGGAATGAGTGTTAGTATACTAGCAACACGGGGGAAATTTGTAAGAATACAAGAGTTGGAATTTTTTATGGGTTTTTCAAAGTGATAGATTTATAAACCTTTACATACACACACATGTAAACACACACACACTTGTACACACACTTACCAAAGTCAAGAATCTGAAACTCAGAAAAATGCTTTATGTGAATTTAAGAATGAGAAAAATATATATAAAAATAAGGAGATCTACTAAGAGAAACAGGATACAGTCAGTGAGAGGTCCTTCTAAGTGACAGTCTCTTTCCCTACTGTTAATGTCATCACCATTTCCAGGTAAGGAAACTTGCTTAGATTTCTTTTTTTAAGGTTGATTTTTCCTACATCCCTAAATCTCTATTTGACTGCATTCGCAAACTCATTTTCTTACTCATTAACACATATTGAATATTTAGTGAGTGTATAGAACTCAGAGGAGAATTAGCTCGGTTACGACTACCTCTCAGTGACTCAAATAACTAGGAAGTTACGGCATAGGATATGTCTACCCTAAGAAATGAAAGTAGACAATTAAGATGGTCAGATCCATAATTTAGGCCTTCAAGTGTTCTAACTTGGAATGTCTAGATTCCAGAAGCAAAGCTTTTTATATATAAATTGAATGTCACCTAAAAACCCAACCTAAAAAAAAAAAAAAAGAGGATAAAACAAAATATAGAGTGTGCAAGAGGAAGGAAGAACTCAAGATTCTAGAAAAATGTAATAAAATTACAGGAACAACAGAATTCTAAAAGAGGTTCTTGAACAAATTTGTTATTTAAAAAAGAAAAAGGTAATGTGAGCCAAAAGCACAGGAAGACTTTATTGTACTTGTTTAGTAGAGTAGGAGAGTAAGTACTATGCAAGGGAGCAAGTTTGGTGTTTCGTCAGTGCAGGTAAACTCTGATTCTGGCCTTGTACGCTTAAGTGTAACTGTGCCGTGCAATGCAATTTCAGTATAGTTAGCATTCCTCACTGATAAAACTCTTATTTTTAAAAACATTTCCCCAAATTCATATTTATGTAGTTTTAGTTACAGAGTCAAACTAGAATTGAATCAACCCAATATTTGTATTTAGAGGAAAAATGTCTTTTATAGATTCCAAATTCTCTAAAATGCATTTTGCTCAGGATTTTCCCCTTAATTTTTAAACCCATGTGTATTTCAAGGGAAATTTAATCCATATGTCCCTGACTCACTCACACTTAACTCATCAAAATGTTGTTTAATAAAAGCTATTTGATGTTGAAAAAGCCTTATGAGTCTTTATAAGTCTTTTTTCTCTCTCTTTGAATTAGGAAGTAGCTTTGCCAGTCATAAATAGTATACCCAAAGGGATCACGTTCAGCTTCAAACACAAAATTCACAAAGCTCTTAGAGACAACATTAAACACACGCCCATTTCTTAAAAAGTTCAAATATTTAAATTTCTAACTTAAATTTTTAATTCAATTCAGTTATAGAGTTGTAAAAGTAAATAAAAGCTTTACCTTGAATATCTAACTTTCTTAGCCTGTCTTTATTATTTTAATAATATCTCCAAGGCCATTTTAGAGTCTGCTAATATTTAACTGTATCCATTTTTCTGTACTCCCAAAAATGTATGTCTCCTTCAACTGTGGATTCTGTAGCCTATAAAAAACACTTTTAAGGTACTCTTAACGGTACCAGCATCCTTGCCAACCTATGTAAATTTAAAATATTATAAAAGGACATAATTCAACTATGTTTATTAGACATCAGCCATGATTCAAATCATATATAACATTCCTACATCTTTTTTTTATTTTAAGAATAAGCCATCCTTTGTTATGCCGTGTTTCACAAACCACAGTGATGAAGTCTATTCTTTCTAATAGAGTGTTCTACTTGAAACTTATTTTTTTAACTGTTTTCTCTCTATAGAGAATTTCCCATAAAGTTACTCCTCTACAGATTTATGGTTATACTTACTACCAACATGAAAAATAGGGCAATAAACAACTCAACCGCCAATAGACTGTATCTCTTCTATATGTAGGGTACTAAACACTCATATGCCATGTTTTTTAAAAAGTATATGGATGTGGATATTAGTCACCTACTGAAAATATATGGGTCATCTTGTTTTCACGCTTGGAGAAAAAAAAAAAAAGTGTGAGATAGCAAACGGCTTTCCTAGCGCCAGACTGTGGATGTTAGCAAGTCGGAGAAGAGATGAGGCGTTCATCGTGAAAGCGCTCTGAGCTCCGGTCCTCTCTCCGAAACACGTCGGCACAAATTCAAACACTGCAGGGAGAACGCGTATTGCCACTGCATTTAGACAAGTGCCATCCAACAGGACGAAAAGTCTTCCTGTATGCTGAAAATATTTTATTTATTATTTTACTTCCGTGGCTTGATGCTACAGAGCCAGAGTAATAGCCTGCAGGAGGCACTTAAACCAAACCAGTCTGCACTGAGGACAAGTATTTACATGGCGATCAGTTTATCAGTAGTTATTGCAGTCAAATCTGTTCCATCAGTTTAAATCATCAGTCCAGCAAGTATACATCTAGAACTTTTTATCAGCAAAAAGAAGGAAAAGTCAGGCTGAGTGTACTGTCCATATATTATCAAATACCTTTTTCCAGATAAAATGTTTAGGCAGTTTTATCAATCAAACTGATTACAATGTTTTGCTTTTTTTTTTTAATTAGAAGTTTCTGTTGATTTTTTTTTAAGTCACTAACATATAAAACAGCTTAGTATCCTTGTAATGCTATGTCAGTTCAATTTGTATATCAACCGGAATGTTTGAGAACCAGCATCACAGAAAAACTTCCAAGAAAATAAATCTTGCATCTAAGATGGGGCTGTGAGGTTGAGTCTCCATCGCCAGCCAGTTTTCTGAGGGGAAAGTACGGTGGATAAGTAGCAAAGGGCTGAGTGTGGATGGCCGAATGAAGCGGGAGACTTATTTACATCTGTTGAGATAAAACAATTCTGCAGGCCGATAACTTTACAACTTTGAATTAGGTGCTACACTTCATTTTAAAATCTTAATATGTGGAAATCGAGGTTCATTAGGGTATTTATTCATGATCACATAAGAAGCAAAGAGATGAGCCATGATACAAACCCACTTTTCTCTGTCTTTGCCAAGGTACTTATTCATTCTACATCCATGTTTAGTTTTTTAGTTTTTTTAACTCTGAGCTGCACCCCATTGGTGGATTAGCAAATCAATTACTAGCATTATCTTTAAATGAAATAAAAGAGAAAAGAATAGATTTAAATAGGAAAAAAAAATCACCACACATAGTAAAGACAAGAGCTGGGAGGATCTGTTGGGTGCTTGTTCTCTGATGTCAGACCCCAGCAAAACAAATACAGATTCTGAACACACCTGTGGGCGAGCAAGGCGCAAAGACGCACGTGGTTCAAGTTCCTGCTTTCAAAGACCTTATAGTCTAGAGGGAGAGCAGAGAATGGGGAAAAGTAAAAACAGGATCACCCTAGGTAGACAAAGGAAACCATGGCAACACAACACAGGGCCATTGACCACCCTTTGGAAAGCCTTCTGGAATGGGCGTTTTCTATCTTGCATCTGGAAGCATAAGTAAAAGATTCAGAAACCTTTAAAGAGTTGTTACAGTCAGCGAGAAACATCATTTGCTAAGATACCATCTTCTATGTGAAACGACTGTAGCTCTAAATTATTCAGGTAAAAAAAATATGAGGCAGGGTGTCTGTGAAGCTGAAACTATAGAGCTCGCTGGGGACCTTTGTGTGCCCGGAGGAAACCGGATTTTTATCCCGAAGTGACAAGGCCAACTGTGGCAATGATGATACCCATTTATATATGTTTTTAAATTGCTCATGCTACTGGGTAGGTTATGGTTTTAGGATGACCAGGCTTTAGATAACAGGCATTGTTTTCCAAACCAGAGGTGAAGAGCCTAAGCGAAATTGATGGTCACAGGAAAAAACACTTAAGGGGTGATATGTGAAGGATCGTGATAATTGACAAGTTATGGGGAGCAAGAATGAGGGGAATCTGGCCTGAGAGAAATAATAGAGATGTAGAAGCTATTAAATGTGTTTGGGAATGTGGGGAAAAAAAAGGTTTTTTAGCGGGGAGACAGATGAAGATGATTGGTACAGCTTGGTCTGCTGGATATCCAGATTTGTTCAAATGGATAATAATAAGGGTTTGAAATTTGAGAGCCAAGTTGGGCATGGAGTTCATTGCTAAAGCCACTGAGGTCACGTAAGGAAAGTGAAAAGTGAAATATATAAAGAGAAGAGCAAGCAGTAGGCCAAAGTCGGACCCTCCCATGGAACAGGGCTGAAATGGCAGCCAGGGAGGGAGAGCCTCCCCCACCCCACCCCACCCCACCCCCACCCCATGTGATACCACGGAGGACGTCGGGCGGTAGGAGAACAAGAGGGAGCAGTACTCCGAAGCCCAGAAACTCTGGTTTGGTGTGTTTCAAACTGATATTCCTTGGAACACAGTTTTTGAAATATGTTCGTGAGGGGAAAACGTGTACTTAAATGTGCTTGGGACCTAAGTGGAGGAGCAGGGTGAAGCCAGGGGAGTGGGCAGGAGTGAGTAACTGGTGTCTGGAAGCTTAACAAAGAACGGAGAGACCAGGGTCGGAGGGCAGCTGAACGGGGCAGGGGCGGGGAGGACCACATCCCAGGGGCAAGAGTAACTGGCTCCAGCAGGAGGAAAGATATAGTTTCTGAAACTTTGGGAAAAGGGAAAAGAATAAATACGGAGGCAGAAAAATATCTTTAGGTAGAGGAGGGCATCAAGATAAATGACGAAGTTTGATTTTTCTCCAAAATATGAATATTTATTTATTATACAGGCAGGGCAGCAAATGTTTATACATGATTTTTCCAGGAAGGAGCCATATATTTAACCGTCTTCTCAAAGAAAAAAAAAGATAAGCACTGCTGTTTCACACGGTAACACCTGAGCTTTAATGTTTGATTCCTTAACCTAAAAAGTCTGACGTTCAAGGCTATGTACGTTTTTTTTTAGTTTTGTCTCCCACTGCTTCCCTTTACGTCCTAATCACTGGCCAATTTCATTTTGTCCTCTTCAGATAGAGCATCTGTGTGTGTGTTCCAGCCCTCTTGCCTGCCTACCATGCCCTCCCGCTCATACCGCCTGTCTACATCCTCCCTGTCCATTACAGTTCAGTTCAGATGCCACTGCCTCATCCCATCCCACCTACGCCGTTCCCCCCTCACCCCCGCCCCGCAAAAAGGCGGGAAATCATCATCACGGGTCTCTCTTTTTCTCTGTCCTTCTTTTGGGGAGTAGACAGTGTACATAACCTTTAAATGCCCTAACTTTGGCGTCAGATAACCAGGTTTGAATCCCGTCTCTACTATTCACGGTTGTATGACCTTCCCTAAATTATTCACCGCTCAGTCTCATTTTCTTATCTGTAAAATAGAGATAATAGCAGTACCTCTCTCATAGGTTTGTTATGAGGAATAAATGAGATTAATTCATTTAAACTGCTGTAACAATAGTTGGCTAAACCCTCGCTTCCTTATGTGAAAATTGTTCCTGTATGTCTTATCTTTACTCTGTCCAATAGCTCTTTGTGGGTAAAAATCTATGTCTTACACATTACTGCATTCTCTCTTATGGTCCAAAACAGTGAATAATTTTGGTTGACTACAAGAATGAATGAATGAATGAATGCTGAGTTAAATGTCTCTCTAATTACTTAATTTACAAAGAGGGAATAGCTTACACACTAGGTAAAATATGAGTTCTAAAATTATGCTATTTAAAAATAATTCTGTGCATGTGATACAGCTAGAATGACTAATAATGTTATAACACTCATTGGTTTTCAGCATATTTTTAATTTACGCTTTCTCTAAAATGCAGTGTCCCATATTTTCAAAGAACAATTTAAAATCAATTCCAGAAAAATATAAAACACATTATCTGTTATTTTAAGTGGCCTTTTTACTGTGACACATACATGCGACAATGGCGTGTATGGTTTTCTATATTCAGTTCCAAAAACACAGATTGCGTACTACGTGACAGATACGGTGCTGGATGACGATAATGCCTCTGTCCTCACGTAGCTTCTGCCCAACGGGAGAAACAGACTTCTAAACACATACATACAACATATCAGAGCTGCAGGAAAGCTGTGCCCAGGAAACTATGGCAGCCTAAAGGCAAAGCATTTAGTCCACACAAGGGCTACAAAGGCGTAGTCCTCCTAGTCCGATAGATTTAAATCATCACCTCTGGTTTATTCACTCATCTAGTCTAGTAGGAATTTACTCTTCTCCATCATTAACTGATATCCTAGTGCTATAAAAGAGTCAGTACCCTTCCAGAAAGTGAAAAATGTTTTCCATATGTTGAACTAAATGTGATATAACTGGAAACACAAATCTCATCTGGCTCACCTATTGAATCAGAAGGCAGAGCAAATTATCATAATGAATATTAAAACTATCACTGTTGGTAGTATGTTTTGTGCTAGATAATAACTCAGTCATATTTTTCTTAGAGTATGTATGCTTTGTAAGCTGCTTCTGCACAATCACTCATTGCCCTGTGGAAAATACAATAGTTTTTGTTAGCTTTTTAACATAAAGAATTATCTGTTCTCCAAATAAATCAAAAAATACAAATGGTAGGTAAAGTTAGAGCCTTATCTGATTGTTTCTCAGTACTTTTCTAAAAATTATTTATTATAAATACATTAAATAAGATGTAATTTTAGATAATATTAATGCAAAAATAGACGTTGTACCATGATGAACGCATATTTTGTTAAAATGCAGTCTTCAATCTCTCTTACCAGAAGGCTGTATTATTTGTTTCTGTTTCAGACTCTGGTAAGTTGAGTTTTACCAGAGGTTGATTTACTCAAATCTGAAAAGATTAATGTTCGTTCTTGGGCACCTGTCTCATTTTATACAGTAATAATCTAGGAAAACCAGAGCACTGTGGAAATGATTGGTTATTGCTAATCTCAGCGTAAGGATAGACTGTGTCAGGAAGACACCAAAGGGCACAAAGAAGCCATTTCTTGGGCACAATGAGCTTTGTAGTATAAAATTTGGGTTTATAGAGGGTTTATAATAGATCGGGGTTTTTTATTTTTGCGGGGGGGGGAGGTGATGTGCATGCTGTGTGTGTGTGTTAGGGAGGGAAAATAATTCTGGAAGTTAAATTCATTAATAAATTCTTGAGGTATGCATTCTATTAGTTGTTCAAGTTATGTTGTCCTGATTCAAGCAAAAATACTATAACTATTTTCATGGAAGAAACGTTTTTGAAAATTTCAGAGGATCGTTATTTTGGTAATATATTTGGATCACTATTCATACCCTCTGTATATAGGAAAAGAGTCACTGTCTAGAGATGTTGTTAATATATTTTCTTTTTCCTTGAGGCATTTAAATGCCTAGAACCCAGGGAACTACTTTGGATCAGTCTGAGACATTCTGCATCAGCTTTCCTCTAACTCCCCTTACCCCAGGCACAAACACAAACACCTCTGTTTTCTTAATGCCTAATAAAGCTTTCCTGGGATTCCAAAAAAAAGTTCCAACTTTTCATATTTTTGAATAATTTAAGTTGTTTTGAAATCAAAACATTTTATTCTTTTAATTCTGTGGGGAAAATCTTTTCTTTTAAATCAATAGTGCCATACTTAAAAATAAATCCAAAGCTATGATACATATTTTAGATATGTTCAGTCACTCATGATGTGAGTTATTTTCCTACAAATTTTATTTCATTATAGAAATAATTATAAAATCATACTTACATATTTTTGTCTTAATCTTTTGAAAGATATTTTTGCACTGAACAAAGGATTTCAGATTATTTTTTCCAAATATCAGAATTTTAAGTTTAATAATTTTACAAAAGTTACTCTATGTTTATACTCTAAAATAACGGTCTTTTACATGTTCCAAAAACAAATTGAACATGTGGTTTCAAAGTAATTGAGGTTGGAGAAAATCCACACAGCCAATAAAACTTTTATTAATATTAAACTAAATTTAGAAAATATTTAAGTCATTCTAAAATACATAGTAATTTCATGTACACTAAATAAATTTTTTGCCAATTTAAAATCAACTAATTGTAATGACACCAATTTTAATTAACTTCAGTTCTTTGTTACCTATATATTCTTGTTTTTTATATACAACTTGTAAAGAATCTTAGCGCTGTTTGAAAATCTCCTTGCCATAATTACAATAGCTAGTATGCTATCGACCCCTCTAAAAATGATTAATTCCTGTATCTGAAGAGAAGGAAAGCAGCCATGACCTCTGGAAAGTGGCCTGACCCTTCATGGAGTCCCTGGTATTGTTGGGAGCCAGCCTGGAATCACAGGTAGGCCATGGTGTTCTCCTTTTGGACAGAACCTCACAGGATCCCAACACCAGACAAGGTCACATGATGACGATGTGAAGCAAGAAACCAGCTTTATAATTTTGTTGAAACAGACAAAATCAAGGTCACCACCAAAATACCAAACATCCCCTCTGCTGGCTGATATGAGTGACTGCTGCTTCTTTGCCAGGTAGAGCCTTACCTTAGATCTAGTCTTCCCTCCCTTTAGATAAGATTTATTTAGACACTCAACCACAGAATTATCCCCGCTTCCTCAGAGCCCAATCCAGGGGAAGGCCCCGCTTCCTTCCTGGAACCCTCCCCAAAATCATTTTACCGAAGCCCTGATCCTACAGAAAATCCTTCTGACACCGTCTTACTAAGTCACCCTGTGGTTCCCATGAACATCTCATTGCAATGAGCCATAAACCCAAGTCGTTCAACCACAGATATGTTCTAGTGGTCTTTGGCAGGAGAGTAATGACACATCCATAGCCCAAAATTGTGAATATTGAAGTAAAATATAAAAGAACTTTGTAAACTGTAAAGTTGTATTATAAAAAGTTGATGTATTAACATTTCTAGGCTTGGAATTTTGTTTTCCCTAATTTCATCCAAACCCACAAGTATTTTTTTAACATTCTGCTTTTAAAATGTATTTGATGAATAGTTCCCTTTTTAAATATAAAATGTGTGTGTTTTCTACTCTAGGTTTATCATCTCAACTGATTAAAGATTCTGTGGCTCTAGAATGAAGTTTATTCTTTGAAAGATTCTTTTCATTATGCCTGGGAAATTGATCTTTGTTCTAGTTCAGATTTTAAATTAGCATTTAAATTAATGGCAAGTAACGTGTCTATCCTTTCAAAAATAATAATGGATCAATATTTCTTAAACATTATATATTTAATTCTAAAACATAAATAACATTTTTTTCCATTAATTACTACTTCAGATGGTGCCATTTTTAACTATTGTAGGCATCAATAAGGGAAGGCTTTGTCCCATCCATTTGTTTAACTGTTCTTTGATATGTATCGCTCAAATGTGTATTGAGGACATTATAATTTATTCTTTATTGCTACAGTAGATGATTGGAATGCAGCCCCAATTCACTACGCTAAGCAAAGTTAGGAGGTTAAATTTGCACCAGGTTATCTTCTAGAACAAAACCTGCTAGATCACCATCTCTCTGGCATCTAGAGATGCTGCCCCTTTCACACTATTCCTCTTTGGAAAAGGGATCGAGGTTTTCAAATAACAGGATCTTCCAGAAAGAAGGTCTGTTGGTTTGTGATTGTGCCTTATGTAAACATTTTAATATCAGATCCCTAAAATCATGGGACTCCCTTGAAAGGGATTAAAGCATAATCCCCTCTCTCTCTCTTGCTCTAGTGGATTAACTCTGCATTCTCTGCGGCTGGTTTGCTCCTTAAACAGGCTATGGAATTGGACGTTGTAATTGGAGATTTCCAAAGGACGAGGGTAAAAATGACACACTATTAAGACTATTTTATGAAGTGTCTTTCTTAAAGAGGGACCAGTTTGAAGCCCTTTTATAAACCCCCAGAAAATATCAATTCAGTGGACAAGAGGAGTAAAGTCAAAGGGAAGTGCAGTCTCCTTTCAAAAACGCAGAGAAACGTAGAGAAAATGTGTTACCCGTTAAAAGTTTACGGAATCGTACTTAAAATATATTTCAGTAAATCCGTGTGTATGGTTTTCATAATGGGTTTCGTGATTATTTTCAGTTTTTCCAATTTAATCGTTTGGATATGTGAAATCACTTTTTAAGAGAAAGAAAGAACAGTTCGCCATTTTTAATGTTTTTTGACCGCTCTTCGCCTCCAAATGCCAGAAACCTCTATTAAACCAGAAATCACTCGCCTTCTGTGTTCAGAATGACGACTGTTTGGAGGATTATTTAGCAAGGCCCAACGATGTATAAGAAGACACTTTGTTTCTGACGTGGATCACGTCACCTTCGTCCTCACCTCGCCCCCATCAAGAGGAAACCTCTTGGATTTCTCCAGAAGGGAAGCACGAGCAGCGGCGTCCGAAGGAGTCCTGGCGATCCAAGGGTTAAGACAGCGGCTGGAAGCGGCCCGGGCGTTGGGGGACCGCGAGGAGGGCGCGGGGGGCAGGGGCGCCGCCGAGCGCGCACACAGACCCTCCAATAAACACAAAGGAGGGCCTGGGGAATAGAAACCCAAATCCACTTGTAATCGTACAAGAGATTCGGGCATAATTACTTGAGCAGCCTAGATTAAGATTGATGAGCCTTTAAAGTGGCGCTTCAGATCGACCGCCTCGCCCTTTGGAAAGAAAAACCTGCTGGAGCCGGGGTGGACCCCGACTCCGCGGGCTCCGCGGCGGGAGCTGCCGGCGCGAGCCCCCGGCCGGGCCCCGCGCGGGCTCCGCGGCGGAGGAAGCAGTGAAACACACGCACGGGCTCTGCGCTGGCCGGCCCGGGCGCTCGCGGGCGGGGGCGCGGGCTGACACACACTCGGCCTCGCCTCCGCCCCCTAAGCGCGGCGGAGGCCGGCCGAGGCCCCCCGAGCCCTGGGCCGCAGGCGCTGGCGGCCTCGGCGCGCGCCTCGCCCGGGCCCGCGACGCCGCGGCCGCGGCCGCTCTCCGCGAGGGCCCCGGCCTGAGCGCCTGCGGGCGCCCCCCTTTTGGTCGCCTCTCTCCCGCTCCTGCGACTCGTCGCCTTTGAGGGGGGGACGGAAGGGACTAATGGCATAATGAGCCCTTGCTGCGGAGGAGCGGGTGTCGTTTCTGGCGTCCGTGTCTGCAGTCTCAAATCCAGGACAGCTAGGAACGCTTCCCCCTCGGGGCGTCCTAAGGGGCAGCTCGGCGATCTCTCTTTGAATGAATATTTCAGTCTGTGGAATCCGTAATTCTCAGCTTTAACTCAGAGCGCAGGAATCTGGAGTAAGCACCTCAGTAGGCACACTTTCTAAGCAGATCTCTTTTTCCTGCATCTTCCTCTAGTTTCAAAAGTTGAGAAGTAGAACTTTTTGAACGCTTTCCTGAGAATCATGTTGTTCAGATGCCTTACGGGTTCATCGCTTTTGGCTGATTTTCAGGGAGAACATCACTGCCACGATGTCTGTTATTTTCCACGTAAAAATGTATTTTACAGTGTCCGTGCGTGCACGTGTGTATGTGTACGTGGCGCGCCTCAGGACGCCGACACTAATCTCCCTGCAAGATGCAGACCCCTTAGTTCGGTGGAATCTGTACGTTTCGATCCGGTCCCGCTTCACACCTCCCGCCCAGCCCTGGGGAGCTCTGCTGCCAAGTGGCCCGCTTTACGCAATGACTGGTTCCTAGGGACAATGCTGACTGCCTAGGGTCTCTCGGAAAAGTCGGGGCGTTTCACGGGGAATCGAGGCTTTTGGAGTCCGTTCCGCGCTTTTAAGATGGTTAATACGGCAGCGCGTCAAAAACCATGGAGGATTTCTACGCGGAGGTTGCAAACTTGCCTGCTAAGGGTCACTTATTCGGTACCCTGACTCCTTGGGTTTTCATAGAATTATTTATCTCCAGTCTTGTTGTAAGGTAACGTGTAAAAAGCTAAGCCGACCTTATCTCACATAAAAGGAGCTTGCCGCATAATATAGGCACTTTTTTTTTTTAAGAGCATTTTTAAAAATAAAAACCTGTGGTACCCTTCGGGGAGGGATCCGCAGAGGGTCCCAGGGACTCAGGCTGATTGTGGTGCCCTCGTCTTTCAGGCCCAGTGGTCCTCAGCACGCCTGCCCAGCTTATCGCTCCCGTGGTGGTGGCCAAAGGGACGCTCTCCATCACCACGACAGAAATCTACTTCGAGGTGGATGAGGATGATCCTGCCTTCAAGAAGATCGACACAAAAGTGAGTTAAAGTGGTTCCCGGTGCAGTACTGGTGGCTTTGTGGCAGGAAGTGATTTTCAATTTTGCTTGGTTTTAAATGACAGTGGGGGAGGGGAGCGGATTCCCATCTTTCTCATAGAAAATAAAATGAATGAAATAACTCATGCTCTATTTTATGGCATTGGAGACTATATTAAGGATTTTAAATCCTGAATTGCCAGAGCAGGAACATTTTAATAGTCTCTCTCTGAGTGCCTTTGTGTGCATTTGGGAAAATTTGGTAGTTAAGCCAATCCCTCCAAGTCCATGGGATACAGCATCTCAGTCCCTCTGGGACGACTAGGAAGGGTCTTATGAAATTTCTTATTAAGATCGCTTTTGATTTCAAAAAGTGTAGACTGCAGTGTGAATTATTATTCATTGAAAGGTTATAAGGAAACTGGTGGGGAGGGGTTCTATTTAGATATAAATTCATCTCCATTATCACATCCATTTTTCATCTCCTGAAATAATGGGTTTAACATCTGCATTTAAGAGGAAGAGAAACTGATTCTCCTTCCCTGAGAAGTTTTGACTTAAAATGTGTATATATAGTGTATACCAGCGCTCAGATATTTAAAGTTTGTATTCTTTTGTGGGTGTAATGCCAGAAAATACATGTTTGGACGATTTGAAATGAATATTTGTTTAATATATCTTGTGTAGTTTTTAAAACCTGAGTATTAGCGTGGCTCTACAACCTCTGAACTTTTTTCTGAAATCAGTTTTATTGTTGTTTTAACTGCTGTGTTACTGGGCAATTTGTAATCTTCTCTTCTGAGGGTAAGAATTCAAGAGCATAAATGTGATGCTAGATATTCAAAAATCAATTTACAAAGATCTTCCTATAAAGTAGCTTTTAGAGGCCATTATTCTAAAAGAGTCAAAGACAAATGCTCCTGTAGATCGAGAACTTTATATATAAATTTAATTTTATGTAGAAATAAAGCATTATAAAGTGCTGTATGCAGAATAGCAATTGAAATTCTAAAATTCACCCCCACCTGAATTAACTAACCACCTTAAGGCCATGGGTGATTAGCCCTTCCCACACTTGTTGACCATTAAAATACTCTGAAGGATAGTTACAGGACTTCTTTCACTTCTGACTTCAAAAGAATTGAATTTTACAAGTGAGTTTGAATGTGGTGTATTTAACTTTAAATAATTTAAAGTTTGTTGTCTTTATGCTTTTAGCATTAGCTTGCCCTTATGAAGTAAAAAGGAATTCTAGACTTCTGATTAATTGATTTAGCTAATGGAACACGGTACATAAAATAAGATTTGACATAAAATGGTCAGAAATTATCTTCATTTTATTAACATAGTTTTCATATACAAATTTTGAGATGTTCGTTATGACTGTGAAGTTCATTTTCTCTGAGTTCGTCTGATTTTTAACTCAGCAGTCTTTACTGTCATGAGGTTTTTCCTTGTATTATCAAAAATGCTACAAAATAACTAACCCAGAAGAGCAAGCTTTTGGGGTCAGAATTAAATCATGTCTGTTATAGAAAGAAATAATCGTATTGGTAAATTAGAAACTGAGAGTGGATCAGTATCTTCTGTAGCTATACAAAAATTGTTATGGTTTTATTTTTAATGATTTCATTAACATGTTTTTCAAAATGTTTAAAATATTCAAGTGTGTTCTACTTTCAAAATGAAACATTTCATCTTTTCATAGAAAAACAATTTAAAGTGAGACACAACAACTTTTATTTTACCTCATTTATTAGCTTCTAATTAAATAAAAACCAGCAACAGAAATTAAAATCTAAATCACAAAAGTAATTATCCAGTGTATTTCAAGTGCATTTTTCAAATATATAATTCAGATATTCAAGCGTTATTATATAAGCTGAATTCAGATTTCTTTGAATATATTTAAATAACATTTCAAGTATATTTATGGAATGTTAGAAATAGAACAAGCAATATATTTGAAACAAAATGTAAACTTTTTTAAAGTTCAGACACTTTGAAAGACAGATAAAAGTACCGGGAGGAAATCTACCTTTAAATGGTATCTTTGTTAGTGGAAAATATCGGGAAGTATCCAAAATGGCAATTTAACTTCTGGTCACCAAATCACAAAACACCAACATCCACACTTCAAAGACAATGTGAGATCACAATATTTGTTACAAATCAAAATATACATTACAGTTTCCTTCAGATGGCATATCCACATCGTGTTTACTCACAGACAGATGCACCTAAATCACCGGGATTGCTGTAATCCTTTGATAGTTAGGCGGAGTGTTCCCTGCGGTCTTGCATTACAGCCGGGTTGTTTTGCGGGTGTCATTGTGTACTTTTCAAGGGAGATAGGAAATCCTTTGTAAAGCGGTCTTCTAATACTTGTGGGTTTGGGGTTTTCCTTTATCTGCTTCCCCCACTTTCTTTCTCCCCTTAGAGGGGCGGGTGAGATGATGCCTAAACATTGCATTATTATTATTATTCCTTTTTAAGGAAGAGATTGTTTGCACGGTCAAGTGGGATCCTGGGTAGGACTCGAACAGGAAGTGTACGCGTAATTAGGACTCTGGGAAGAGTAATCACATTTCGGCCGTTGATTAGTTTGTCCTCTAAAGTTTCTCCAAACTTTTCGGGTTGGTCAGGATCTCCCGCGCCAGCCGCCACGTTTGTTTGGCAGCGTTCTCCAGCGCCGAGTGCGGTTTGCCTTGAAACAGATCTAAGTTGGGCAGGAAGTAGTGAGGGCACCGCCGGCACTGCAGGCAGGAGATGAGTTGCAGCAAAATGCCGTTGAGCCGATCGCCCAGGCAGGACTCGTCCCAGTCCGACTCCCGGGGATGCTTTTCACACTCGTAGGAAACCAGAGTCTTCATGTGGTAATTGTTGAGGGGCTGGCCGGGCAGTTCCAGGTGGCGGTCCCGTAAGGTTTTGAGGATGGAGAGGCATTTCTTTCTGCAGCCCCCCATCTGCAGCCTGTTCTCCGCCTCCGCGAACTGCAGCACCCAGGCGTCGCTCTCGGCCGAGCTCTGCTTGCCGGCCAGGGAGTGGCACTCCTTGGACAAGAGGTTGAACCCTTCCGCCTTGACCTCCGCCACCCGGTTGGGTCCCGGCCAGGGGATGTGGGGAAGTGGCCAGTGGGCAGCACTCCTCGGCCAGATCCCAGTGCATTTAAACGCCGGGGTGATCTGCACCACGTACCGGTCTCGGATGCGCAGTTTCACTTCGCTGGTGTCTGCCACCATCTTTACCACGTCCCGGTAGCTGCATTTGTCCACCGCCTGAGCCACCAGCGTCTGAAACCTGGAGCGGATCTTGCGCGCCGAGAGGTAGCCGGAGGCGGTGATGAACTCCACCCAGAGGGACATGCTCCTCTTGCGCCCGTCGCTCAACTTGAGCACGGCGCAGCCGGGCAGCGAGCCGTCGTCCACGAAGTTGAACACCCCCATCTGGTTCAGGTAAAGCACCACCTCGAACTCGGTGGGGGAGATGACCTCGAGGCCCTCGTAGCGGTTGTCCATCTCGTTGAGGGAGCTGATGAAGCGCGGCTCCTGCACCTCCACCTCCTTGAGCACGTCGGACACGACTTTGCAGACTTCGCGGATGGTCTTGGCGATGGCAGCTTTCCTGGCCTGGCACTTCTCGTTGTAGTACTTGTTCAGGTGGTACACCAGCTTGGCCTGGGCCGCGATCATGTTGGGGCAGAGATCCGGATTGTACACCGGAGTCTCGCAGTAGGCTGTGGGATCCAATGCGGCTGCTGGGGCTGGAGCCAACTTCGTGCAGAAACGGCCCGGCGCGCGCGGCGTCCCCGACCCGGCCCCGACGCGCCGCCGCGGGGGTCCCGGCGGCCGCGGTCCCCGCCTGCGCCCTGGCGCCCCGCCGGCCCGAGAGTGAAAACACCGCGCGCCCCCCTCGCGCTGCCGCTCTTCCTCTTTGAAAGAATCGTGGCGGGAGAGAGAGGCGTGCAGAGATCACCTTCTCAGTTACAAAAAAACAAAAGTTGCGTCGAGACCCAGCAAAGCTCTTCCAGGAGGCAAAATCATCAACCCCGTCCGCGTTTATTGACGCTCTCCCGGAATCATTGTGTGTGCAGGACCGTTCATCAGACGGAGGAAGAGTGTGCCGAGTGTGTGTGTCGGGGGTGAGTGTGCGCGTGTCTGTGTCAGGAGAAGCTGCTGTCGGTTTGTCTCAGAGCCCAGATGCACTCGTGTGGAAATTATAAAGGCAGGGCCAGGCAGGCTGGCGGCCAATCGCCACTGGGCTCGTCACGACAGCCTCCTTCAGCTTCAGCCCGGCTAATTAATCCCCCTCAAGGATATAGGCGCACGAGCTAAAGGTAGGAGCTGCTGCCGGCAGAAAGCCGCCCAGGCCGCCTGACACTTTTGGAAATCGAGAGGAATCTCTCAGCGTTGCTGTTACTCGAAGCATATTGACGTTTTGAGCAGACTTTGGCCAAGTGGGTCTCCTCGGCGCGAGAAACCTGCCTGTCTCTTTACCTCCGAAATGCAAATACAGGTGTATTAATGGTCGTCCATCAATTAGGGAACTAGATGGGGTTTTCTAAAACAAAAGTCACTAACTCGCGTTTAGAGGAACATCGTTAATGTCTGTTAACCTGGAGGTCTTGTAAATGCAGGTGGAAAGTTTGCTCTTTCTTGTGTGTGGAAGTTGTCTTTACGTGGAATAATACCTGCGTGATTTTCTGAGTGTTCCTATATGTTAGAATGATTTTTTTTAATGTTATACAGTGTTTTGCCTCCGTTTATTCCTCATTTGCAGTTCTTAAAAGGAATCTGAAAATTACTGCTGAGTCTGTTAGATGTCGTCTACCCCAGTTTAAGTTAGGATGTTTTTTTAAAATGTTTAGTACATCCCTCCCCCAACCCCCATCCACTGGTGTACTTTGTACTTTGGTAGACTTACCCAACATGGCAAGTAGGACAGTAAGCTTTGTATGTATATTTGAACAACCAGTTATCTGTGTGATGGAGAGATTATTTTAATGTGTGTTAGCTGCATCTCAATATGTGAAATTCAAGAGAGATCATAGAGATGAGACCTACTGGCAGATAATGGTCCTGAACACACTCACAGGCTTGGGTTTTCTGGCTTGTTTACAGATGTAAAAAAAGGATATCTCTCCTCTCTTAAGTGTCCTTAGTGGTGACCTGAGACTTCTGATTTCATTCTGTTTCATGTGATTTGATTAAGGGGAAATGGTTAGGATTTTAAAAGAAAATGAACTTGCAGTCATTAGGGTTTTAAATTTAAATAGCATTTTGGAACATTTTGAAAGAAATCAACATTTCTAAATTTGCAACGTTGAAACAAGAGGGGGAAATTGATTTACATAGAGCTTTTGTATATTTTTTTTCTGGTGGTACCAGTTGTGTCCTTAATGTGCAGGAAAGGAAAGAAATAATACTGAGGGGTTATGTAATGCTTTTAAAACCTAGGCAAATTTTTAATTGCCTACCTTTAACTTATATGCCATCTCTTTCAAATTAAGAACATTTCCAGCAAAATCCTCTAACTCCAGGTAACAGGTTGTAGGCACTTTCTTTCAGCCACTTTTTAACAAGATCCTGTTCAGGGCTCTCAGATTTTTTTGCGCAAGCTTTTGATTTGAGGGGTTGGGGGCTCACAGGTACAGGACCACATAAAGCCACCTTTACTTTCTCGTGCTCCAAGAGCGATAGATCCCGGTTTAGCTTAAAGTAGTGCATTAGATTTGGGGCTCGCGGTACTCATCTCCTCTGTGCCCCCAGAAGCTTCCACTCCCTTGGGGGAAACGGGAACTCGCGACAGCTCCTCCCCACCTGCCGGCGTTGCGCGTCAACGCACTGCTACCTTTTGGCATTTGGAAAAGGAGGCAAATCCGAGCTGCAGAACCCGCTGCCACTAAGGCGAAGATGTGCATTGGTCTCTGGAGAAAAGCTCCTCCAGTCCCTCACCCAGAGCAGATCCCCGTGTGCTTCCTGTTGGTCACCTTTCTCCCGCGGCTCCGCACACCGGCCTCTGCTCGCTGTCCCTTAGGCCTTTATTCCTACGAGCGGATTATTTTAAAGCCTTACTTGGTGTCCCGGGTTTCCCCCACGACTGCTGCAGGCCCGGGTTCTCAGCCCGCGCACCCCTCAGCCCCCCGCCACCGCCCAGGCCCACATGTGGCCGCCGCCGAGCCAGCGCTTCCCGTTCGCCAGCCTCCGGCCCTGTGCGCCCAGCACGCGCCCTCCTCGGGGTCAAGGTCTGAATTGCTTGGCCGAGACCTCCCTCGCCCCTCGATTTCCTGGGCCACCTGCAAATACCCCCGGTTGTCGAGGACGCGAGGCACCTCGCGGCACGGGGCCCCGGGCTGCTCGGAGACCGTGGCGCGCCGTCCAGGCGGGCGTAGCGCAAAGGACGCGAGGGGCTCGGGCCGGCCCGCCGGAGCCAGGCGCGCAGGTGGTGCATCTTCGGGGTTCACTGTGCGGCTTAATTGGGTTAAAGCGGAGCTAAACACAGAAGCACTTTGTGCAAACTAATTGGTGTAACCGGGGCCTTTTCACTAACGATTTGCACTTTGAAGAAGAAAAATGGATAGTGAGAAGAGGACCAAGAAGCTCGTTAGTTCTCGAGTGTTGCAGGGAAGTGAAGTCGTTGGGTTTCACGGACCCCGGGACTGTGTTTTCTGAGCTGCTCCCTTCAGCGCCCATCACACGGGGAGCTGACAGCGACCTACACAGCACAGGATTCACCCACCCGGGGCTATCGCTGTGGGTGAACTGGGCGCCCCCGGATAACGCTGGGCGCCTGTGCCGCTCGTCGCTGCGACACAGTGATGTCTTACACTGAACACGTGGAACGAGTCGCCTTCTGCAGCTGAATCTTGCCAAGATCTCAGACACCTCTCACTGTCCAAGGACAAATCAAACTGTTCTGAGGAGTGCGTTTTCTATCCCTTGATTCTTTTTTTTATTGAAATAACCTATAGATAGGAACTTAAAATGTAGAGTATACTTGTGTTTGTGGAATTCAGCTTTTTTAAATCAAAGCTTTGGAAGTAGATTTGTTTCATGGGAGTAACTTATTTAATTATTGCATAGTAAAAAAATATTTTTTGACATATCATTTGACCTATCGAGTTATTTCAAATGATGATGTAATACAGGGAGATAGCTTAAAATCAGTTCATTTCCTTATGTGAAAAGTTTATGAAACAACTTAAATGACACCAGTCTTACTTAAGTTATTATTATTTTTTTTTTACTATAAATATGATCTTGGTCCTTAGTACTGGAATGAAAGCTTGTATCTGTCTCATGCTTGAGGATAGAAATGTTCATTGTTTTCAGTGGTTATCCTGTGCAGACATCTTTGACATGAGCTAATAATAGAATGATAATTGAAAAACACTGACCTAGTTGAAGAGGAAAAAAATAAAACACAAGAATCTCATGATTTAATGATAGTTTGAGATGCTTACGTTTGAACAATATTTGGAATTTTAAGGTCTAACCAGCTTGACTTCATTTCATTTACTTAGTTTACTAGGCAGCCTTGAGTTAAAAGATAACCATTTAGGGGAAAAAATCCAAAAAAAAAGTCACAAGCATGCCATTATCAGAAAATTTTAGTACTATTGATAAATATAAAACAATTAAATACTGTGATGCTTAATAATGTTTCCTAAAGTGCTATTTCCTGGGAAAGCTATTCCCACTTCTGTAACCCTAATTAACAGATAAACAAAGTAATGCATAAATAGTCACCTTATTAGATTTAAAGAAAAAGTCTATTATGTTGAGAAATGTAGGAATGCAAGGTTTCTGTGTTAAAAAAAAGAAAATCCTAAATTACATGTTCATAAATTTAAGCAATTGTGGCCTTTCATCTGGAAAAATGTATCTGTTGGAGGATATGCACACACATGTTAAATGCTCACAAAGATATTGTTTTGTGTTTTTTCATTATCTGCTGGCTGCTGGTCTGTTCACAAGTATTCATGAATTTAAAGTTTTATTTTTTTAATATGTGCTTATTACACTTGGGAGATAAAAAGAATATGAAGTTGAGTTTATTGAATTATTTATCCCTGCTGCTGGAGTGGCTTTGAAGGCTCATTTTAAGCATCTGATTTCTACCCCACCCTCTCCTTTTTTTAAATGCACCCAGGCTATTTCATCTGTTTCATTCTGCCAGACACAATATATTTCTTTTTTTTACACTAGAGAAATTAAAGACAGATATTTGTGCAGGGTTTTCTTTATGTGTCACATTAAATAAAGTAAAATACAGAGAGTTTTTCTGGTAATCTACTTTGATGGCATCTATACCTTTCTTCCTGTTGTGACTCCTGGTACAAGAACAGTGGAAACAGAGTAGCTTGAGAGCCTCAAAAGTTTCAATGATTTCTTAAAACAATGATTTCATATTTTAATATCAGGTTTATAACAAAGTAAGCGGAGAATTGAGGTCATTGTTTGCACAATTTTGACCCTATTTTATTTCTTCAACCAGAGCATCCTGATAGTTGTGGTTGACTTTTTAAAAATTATTCTCTTAATTCTTCACCTGAATGGTCAAGGCGGTTGCCTCAGTTTTCCTTATCCCCATAGTACATGACCAGCTGGTGGCATTCATGGTGGGGGATACTTTTATTTTTCCTGCAGTGTTGCAATTGTGGCCTCTCATCTGGAAAAATGTATCTGTTGGAGAAACAAGTAAACTTGTTCTCCGCCCTGAGAAATGTTGAAAAGAAAGTAACTTTCAGACTGGAAGTCAGATGCCTACCTTATGAGAATATCACCACTCTAGATCTGCAGGTTTGAGGTGATTCCGGATAACTGTCTATAAAACTTTTTTTTTGGTAGAAAAACAAATTTACAACCTAGATTATTTAGATGATTGTCTCGGTTCCCTAACTTCATTTGAATGTGCACACAGAGGTACAGGATGTTTGTAGTTGCATCTGTAAACTGAAAAACGAAAATGTTTTCTTATTGCTCAAAATCAGTGTGCTCTAACCCTTTCCAAAGATTTAAGGATATGGGGGCTAGTCATTCATTTATTATTTTGGAGGAAGTGTTGATTCCAATATTCCAGTTCTTCACAGACCTTTCAGAAAGTCCTTGTTATCTTCGTAAACTATAAAACTTAAATTTATATGGTTATATTTTAGCTACTATTTTTCATAGGGATGTTATAGATATATTCTGACAAGATAAATGGGCTCATGTGATTCCTTTTCTGTATGAAAAAAATGAAAACTTAGATATTCCTTAACCTGTAACTCACAGGGATTTACAGACGTCTGCATATGTGACTACATCTTTGGCACTCCTAATACACCAGAGTTTTATTGTTCTTAGAGAGAACAATGGAATCAGACGTGATTAGTGTCTGTTAATCTGTACATCTGTGGTGGGTCACCCAAGACTGTAGCTCTCATTACTGTCCCATATTGTCTGCAATTAAGCCACTGAAAATATTCAACATGACCTTGAGACTAAAGTATGATATGTAGATAATCAACTTCCAGTGATTGCATGTTTAAAATAACCTTTCCTATTTCTAATTTACAGTTTTGCCGCTTATTTTTTTAATGAACAAAGCGATTCTTCTAAACTAGAATTTACTTTTTTAATGATTAGTAACTGGAGTAATAATTTAAAAGAAAATTACATTAAATAAAAAAGTATTATCTTTTATCATATATATTCTATGCAATAAAATAAATGATTTATAGAAAAAAGGAAATGAGTTTATAAATAGGAATTTCCTTGAGAGCTTTACATGTAGATATGGCAATTGCAACATTGTCTGAGAATAGACCATCTAAATATTTCATTTCCACTTATGTATGATTATTTTCACTATTCTAATAATATGCATTTAATTATAACACTATTATTTCTTAAAAGCACAATTTTTCCACGTAATTATTTGTCAAAAATATCAAGTCAAAAGTACTAAGAAATAGTTAATACTTTTAAATCTACATGTTTCATCATTTTATCTAACCATCTAGATCAAGTAAAAACATAAAGCATAAAGAGTCTGGAAGACTTAGTATTTCTAATAAAAAGTTGTGAACCCACTGATATAAAAAGTAGACCTTTTTTATTTTTACGTGAAATTCAAAAAGTCAAGTTTATTGGTCTAATTTGTATTCAGCTATCTTATTGTATGATTATTTCATATGAATGTACCATTCTGTGAATTCTGACAGATACATACAGTCATATAGCATTAAGTCTGGCACAGATGTAGACCATTGCTATTGCCACAGAAAAGTTTCTTTATGCCCCAGTTTAATTTTTTATTTTGTAAATTTTATGATTCACTTATAAATGGGTATTTAAGTTTTATATCAAAAAAATTTAAACTGTAAATACCTTTGTTCCCCCATTATTTATTACTTTATCATACTTCTAATTTAAGACCAGTTTTAATCAGAGAGCATCACTGAAGTAGAGGCATAATATAAAATATTTTGGATACACAAACAATAGGTTTACAATTGCTTGGCAAAAGATGCGTTTTCAAAGGAACTACTAATATTTTTTATGTTACCATGAATGTATGTATTAGACTTGTGAATATAGTTTACAGTTTACACATCAAAATATTAAGAAACGGGTTCCTTATATAAAAGAGAGCAACATACGAGACATATTTGTAATGATTCTGGCCTTATGTCACTAGAGAAATAAATCTCATCTCAATATTTAAATTACATTTTACTTTGACAGTTTCAGTAAATTAATCCTTCCTTTGAGTGTTGGGGGACAAGGCCAAGAAGTTTCGTGGAGCCAATATTAATTAATATATACGTATTCTGGAATATATGCTTCTAATCCTAATTTTGTACAAATATACAGTGTCATTTAGATTTAGATGATTATAAATAGCTCCAAAGATTATTAAATTGTAGGAGTGTAAATATTTTTATTGAGAATGATGCTCTTCCAAGTATTTTGCCTTTTTTACAACCTGGAATGGTATAACCAGTCTTCTGTTTCTTCCTCCAAGATATAAAATTATTTAAATGCTTTCTGTTTTTTTATTTGGCAATTACAATAGAAATTTTAATGTTATGCATGCTTACAGGCCTATTAAGAAAGAAATTATTGCTTTCTTAATAATCTTAAATCACTTTTAGGAAGTATACTCTTTTTTTGGTTTGCAAAATAGCCTATGCATACAGACTGTATGTACACACACACACGTGCACGCACATGCACGCACACACGCCCAAACCCCAGTGTTTCAGATAGTAAAAGATTGAATTGGCCTCAATACATTTTTTATGTTAACTTGTTAAAAGGAAATAGCCACTAAATATAGGATTCTTGTTGCCACCAGAATGTAACATCACCTCTGCAAGATTGTTTCGTAGTAACCCTTAGACGGTTCAATAATACTGTAAGAGACTGCAGCTAAATGGATTTTTTAAATAATAACTGGAAATTTCGACAGTATGTATCCAGTCACACTATGACAGTTTTGAATGTCACAAACTTTTCATTGTGAACTTGGTAAGTTTTAACATCGCTAGCCCTTCTATGTTTGTAAATAAAAATCCATCGCTGAGCCGTTCACATATATAATGTGCCTTCATTCATTTAAAATTGCATTCTATCTACTTTTTGCAAAAGACCAAGGTTACTTTTTTTTTTTTTTTTTTTTTTTTTTTTTTGCAACCTCAAAGTGTGTTTTATTGGCAAATCACATAACTCATTGGGGCAAAAAAAAAAAGTGAGTTTTTTTTGGTTTTGGTGATTTTGCTTTTTGTTGATGTTTTTTTTCTTTTCCTAGCGAATTCATTCTTCATTTGTTGTGCTTTCCACGCTGCATTAGCACAGCTTTCCCCTGAGTGCATCTGCCAGTGTACAATTTAGCCACGGGCATCTGTAGACCTTGTGGTGATCAGTATGGCAGGCAAAAGCCGTATGTGTTTAAATAAAAAAAAAAAAATCTCTTTATTTCATTTGCTGTTTTAACTGGATGGATAACTTTTGTGCCTCAAGACAGAAGAGAAAAAATACAGAAATAATTAATTGCCTGTATTCTTGAGGCAGCTTCATTTCCCCCTCCAATATGGAATGCTTGTCAGCTTTCCTGATAAATGACTGCATGTATTTGCATAGATTTTACATTAACACAAAAATTAGTTTTATTTGTGGGAAACTAGTTTACATAATAATATAAACCTAGTGTTATTGATTATGTTTCCAAATATTGATGATTTTTTAAAGGGATTGTAGCATTCTAATTTTTCAAAGATCTGGTCAACCTATTTCTTGATTTAAACTATTTTGCTTCATATAGTTTCTTATTAATGAGACAAACATTTATCAAAGTTTAAAGTTTTAAAAATTATTTTCTAGATATATTAATCAAGCTGTTTCAGACCTCTCACATGGTTAAAATATTCTAGCAGCTCCCATGTTAAAGTATTCTCATTTTAAATGTTTGGCATGGAATATTTTAAAATACTTGTTATCAATTATATATACTTCAGAGAGTGGGAATAATGTATCTCTGGATGATTTAAAATTTTATATTCATGTTATCAAAAGGATGGATACTATAATGCGTGTGCTTTGTCTTTGGATTTACTCATTGTTTACAACTAAATTTAGAATATGTCTGAAAATTATTTTCTCCATCTTCAATCTGTTTTCTTGATATGCCTAATCAATTGATCATCCTAACCCAGCCTCGAAACAAAAACATCTGCTGGAGCTGTTTGGGTGCTGAAAACAATCCTCCCTCTCTAAGTGGCAGGCAGTAGATATTTATTCATACTTTAATCTGGCATCTTGTTGTCTAGAGGCAACCTGCTAATTATGTGCTATCATTGTATTATCCATGTTACAGAAGATTTAAATATGTTCACTGCTGTTATTTACATCACAGATCTTTTCATAAAATACACTTGATCCTCAAGAAACCTACCATACTTCATGGCAACCTAAACCAAGAGTGTCTGTGCCACTTCTTGATTCTGGGACACCCTGGGTGCCAGCTGTCACAGCTCAGCTAATGATGCAAATGTCCCTCTCTATGCAGATTGCAGAGCTCACAGGCTGCTGCGAAAGGCAACCAGATTACCTTTCTTCAGAGAGTAACTTAACCTTTTAACTCATGTCAAAATGAAATGATCAGCTGTGATAGTTTCAATATCTGTATCTTTAAAAAATATATCAAAAAACAGACTCATTTTTTTAAATTTCCAAATTTTTATATAGTTTCCAAAGCTTAACTCTTGAATGCTGTAATATTCTTAAATGAGAAACTCTAGGTAAGATATATCATAACCACACTAGAGTGTGTATGTGAACTCTGCATATAACTCAGGTAGTGTGAATTATTGAGAAAATTACCCAGAAAACAGGCTGGTGAAATTGGGGGTAAAATGTATTCTTTCTCTCTCTTCAGCTCAATGGTAAACCTCTGTTCTCCTGCTGTGTGATAAGTCCAACCTTTTCCAAATAAACGGTGATATTATTTCTCTGGACTCTGGATTATTCCAAAATGACTTAGAGAACAATTCTTGCTAATAATTGTCTTCTCTGTTTTCAACTTGAGGGTTAGTTTTAAGTTGTTAATTTGTTCTGTAGGAATCTGTTACTGTGTTATGATGCATATATACGTATGTGCATTATTAAAAATAAACCAACACTGTTAACCATAATGTAATGCAGAATGATAAACACTTATTTAATAAGGTAATACTTTACAATTCCAATTTTTTTTAATTTACAAAATATTTTATATATACATTTGATAGTTAAAATAATTCTTTGAGTTGAGAGAAATGGGTGATAAAGTACTACATCATGAGTATTTAACTATTTAATCTCACAACAAATACTAGTTCCTTTTACAAGTAAAGGACTGAGTTTTAGAAAGGGTTGTGTACGAGGTCATGCTAGTAATCTTGCAGACCTAGTCTGTACTTATGGCGCTCTTAGCACTACTGTAGACCATATGTGGCGGTGTTGTGTGTGTGTGTCATGCATGAATGCATGTGATTGTGTCCTGTCTGTCCCTGAATAACCTTTAGCGACTCTACTAGGATATAAGCAAGTGTTATTCTGAAAGAAACTACAGCTGACGTTTACATTAAGAATGTGTCATCTTTGATGATCATAAAGATTAAGTTCTTTATAGGATTTAATTAAGCAAATGTTGAGACCTTTTTATGTTATAAAGTTTTATTTTATGATAATGTAGCAATCTGTCATATAGGGAGAAACTTTGAGGAAATATATGTACTAGTTAATGAATAATAAATTGGGATTTTCACCTAAAGAGCCACTTCATTGCAAAACCTAAGATAATGGTATACCTTTATAAAAAGGAGAAAATAATTGCTCCAGCAATTACTTGAGCAAAATATGTATAGATTTTTCTTCTATGTACGTTGTCTTACTCCCTGACATCTATAAGTTATGCGAGCTGCAATATGTCCATCTTTCAGTTCAAGACACATTGAAAACTCTCTTATGAATTTAAGTGCAATCATTTCTAAGAAAGCTATGTCTGCCAGTTGTTTTTATTCCTTGCTTTTTTTTTGGTACATGATACTATGATATAAGGATTTTTCAATGATACATCTGATTGTTTGTAAATGCTCTCTTTTTAGTTTTAATTATAGAAATTACTTATAAGTAACGATCATACTAATGATTAATAAGTTGTAAATATCTACCATATATAAAAATTAGTAGAATTTACAGTGAACATTTTATCAAACGTATCATGTAATTAGTGCTGGAAAAGAAATGAATTCCGCTTCGTGAGTCAACATTTTATCTCAGGCAGGGAGAAAATGCAGCCACCTCATTAACTGTCTGAATCTACTCTGGAATGTTCTAAGGAGTAGTCTTCCAAAATTCTCCTTACCTCTATCGATGAGAAATTCTTTATTACTCAGATAGCTACTTAACCTATAGACAGATCTAATTGTTAGAAAGCTCCCCTAGTATTGAACTCAATCTTTCTTTTTGAAATTTTCATCTCTTGTGCCTATTTTTCCTCCTTCTCTGTAGTCTAGCCTTTTAGCAAATATAAATCCTTTAAATTCAGTATTTAAGATGTCAAACGAATTGCTCTCAGCTGTCAGCCGTTTTACCTGTAGCATATTTTAATCATCTTTGCCATCAGGACCCATTCTCCTGCATCATTTTCTTCAGCGTTAGTTGCTAGAATTCATTACTCCCAGAATGCACTGTGAATGTTAGATCAGGACCCCCGAGTGAAACCTGTATATTTTTGGGGTACTGCCTTCACAACCCTGTTGATAAAAGTTAAGCTATGTGTCAAACAAGTTATATTATTATCAAAATATATGTTACTGAGTACTAAAGTACATTGACTTTTTGATATCCCAACTCATTTTATCTTGCTCTTTTTAGCTACTTTTTTTTCCCATGGTTGACTTTTATCATAACAAATTGTTATTTTTGAATAAACTAATAGTAATAGGCATGATAATTTCTTTCTTAAAATTGTCATAGGCTATACATATATCATCCATAGCAAAACAGAATTTAACTGCAATGAATTTACTGGTTTTGCTCAGCCTATGTATATATAAAGAGGCTAATCCACTTAATAAGATCGTTGCTAGTTAAATTCACTAAATATTCCACAGACTTTATATAGTTTTCTCTCTTTTTTTTGCCATACATTCAAAATACTTTTCATGGCTTTATCAAATTATGTAACTATTCAGTCCCATTTGGTATGAAGAGTATACTTTTTCTTATTTTGTAATCTTTATCAGTTTTGCTTTGTCAACATTTTGCCAGCAAATGGAATCTATAAGTTTCTCATGCTAGAACATGCACAGAAAAAACTAATAATACAGGTGTTCGTAGAGTCTTATAATGTTTTTTGAATAATTTTCATATTGCTTCATTAATATTTTTGCTTTTGATAACATTAATTTCTAAATAATTAGCATGAGCAGAGGTAAATGCTTTTTAAAAGTGGTGTATTTAGTAAGATGAAATCAGTGTGAAAACTGCTTATCAAACTAGAGTAGTCTCACCAATCAGAGCCCATTCTACTCTAAAATTTCTTCAAAAGCAATGCCTAGAACTGATACACAGTAACCCAGAGCAAGTCAGTGGATGCAGAGTAAAGACGCCTCCATTAAAAAGAACATGCTGCTGGAAAAATATACTCGGAACATTAAGTAGTAAAAGGTGACCAATATTAAGTAAGTAAGATAAAATGCAAAATGCACTTTTTTAACTTATGTCACTATGAGTTGTGGAAAAGAAAGCTTTATTAACTTTTGTACTGTGGTATTTATTTTAAAGCCTTAAATTTCTGTAAGTGTAAGCACATGTTTTCATTTGCCAAGTTTTTTTTTTTCCTAAGTGAGGATATTTCATTAACACTTTATTTACTATAGCTGTGACATCTAGGTGATAAAACACAAAAGCAGCTTGCCTCAGACTTGGCTTTCTTGCGGTTTGTGTTTGAAGAGAATAAATAAGTCCAGTGCTTTTACAAAAGACATTCTCAAGTGAGGAGCTGCTCCATCTGTCATCCGGTGCTTATGCAATAAGAAGTGTTATCACATGCATCTGAATGCACGGGCAGTTGTTTCATGAACTCTGTCTGGGCTTCGAGAGTTTATAAGTTGCCTGTTCCATTGTATGTCAGTCCCAGCTGACCGAAGTGCATTCTGCTGAGCGTATTTGAGGGATAATTAATCTAATGAAGCCTGGAACACAGCTAATTCTCTAAATGATATTCTTATAGTCGTTTGCATTCCCAAGAATTCTCCAATTCATAATCTATGACACTTATTTTTTTCCTAACACTGTTGATACGGGCTACTCTATTTTTATGGTTGTTTGATGGGCATTAAAAAAAATATAGGTATTGAAATGTGAGAAACATATTTCAAAGTAAAAGTTTAGATTATTTGTTAGTCCCTGGGTTGAGGGCAGTGCCAGTTCTTTGCCATCTTTTTTTTGCTTACGTCTCAAATGTTTATGGCACTTGTGAATAGATAATGGGGTAGAAAACATCAAGTGAAAAGAGCCTCTTTAAAAATGTACCACTGGGAAATAAAACCTACAAGTAAATATTTAAAATTATTAATGGATGGTTTCTATGTCTGAATTAGGTTTACAAGGAAATCAGAAGGTTTTTTTAGGTCCTTATGAATAGGCTTCTGCTCAAAGCTGTTTCATTAATATGGCTTCAGCGTACCAGCGGTGCTAGAGTGACATTTCTCTACATGCCCTCACCACGTAGTCGGTGATTCGGTGGCCTGTAACACTTTAAATCCCATCGACTTGCTTTCCTTTCCTGTTATCACTGTTCCAGTGAGTGGCACTTCTCTTGTGCAGGTTAAGATCCGGTAGCTTCTGAGGGCATGCTAGAATGAGGACAGACACAGTTGCCAACAAAAGGAGCCTATAACTTTATTAAACCTTGCGCTCAGTAAATAAGTACCGAAGTCTCTTCATGTGGGTACTTTTCGTAACCTACGTCCCGTTTGGTCTCCTGCTGTCTAGAAACTGTGCTGAATCCACTAAGAATTGTGACTTTAACCTGTTGATCTCAAATTTAATATTCACCATACTCTAGACCCAGATATAAATACCTTAAGGCAAGTACCACTTTATTAGATGCACAGAAATACCTAAAATAGTGTAGATCACCAACTCTGAGTACTAACCTCGGAACTAGTTGGAGCCTCGATTCTCATCACAAGATATTTAACGCTGCTGCTGCGAACATCTGTCTGAACTGTGAACCCTGACCTACACGTTGCTCTTCCTCATATTGTACCCTCTTCATGGAAAGCAGCTAAGCATTCAAATAGCACATCTCAGAATCTTGAAGGGAAAAAAGTTTGGGTCATTCATTGTATTGCTTGGGTTTCAAGACATCTTTTTTATTATTGAATTTTTACATCTTTTAAAATGACAAAGAATGAAGCTGACGAAATTAGTTAACATCGAGTTTTTATACGTGCGGGACTGTGCGAGGTGCTGCATCTGTGTCACTGCACCTTCATCCTCTCAGCATCACCATGAGGTAGATCCTGCTGCCGTCATTTCCTCATTAAGATCCTCAGACACAAGAAGTCAGGCGACTGCTCTAAGTTTACAAAGCTAGGGGTTCGCAGACCGAGGATCTGCGCCAGCCCTTTGGCATCCAGGCTCCTTAGTCATAACACTAAACTTATCTTAAGTTTCTCACCTATAAAATGGATAATAATGTCTACATCAAAGGATCGTTGCATGCATTCATATTAATGCACATAAAAATCATAATTTGTTTTAGCTAGAATAACCCAAGTCATATAGTAGCCACAGAGCTAGGATTTAAATCCAACTTTTTCTGTCTCTAGGTCCCTGAGCTTATTTAGCATAGTGCCTAGGTGACCTCTGTTGAATGAATAATTGAATAAGTATCATCTGCCCTGTACTTCCCAATGGAAGGATTTGTTAATTTGCTGGTGGTTTTAATAGCATAGAGCAGATACTCGATGGTGAATGAATGAATGATTGTTCAGCCTCTACTTCCCAATAAAACACATTAAGAATCCCAAACTTACATCCCAGCCAAGACCTCTCCCCTCAACGTCAAGCTCATTGATCCAGCCGTCTCCCCATACATTCTCACATCTGGAAGAAGCGTAGCAAACATAACATACCCAAACCTGCCCTCCATTCTCCTCCAGCCTGCTCC
Organism: Eonycteris spelaea; assembly: GCA_003508835.1. Classification (NCBI taxonomy): domain Eukaryota; kingdom Metazoa; phylum Chordata; class Mammalia; order Chiroptera; family Pteropodidae; genus Eonycteris; species Eonycteris spelaea. The sequence goes on from PUFA01000189.1 coordinate 2,334,749, forward strand.
TCCTGCAGTTGCCCTTGCCTCAGTAAACAGCAACTATTTTTTCCAGCTGCTTAGGCCAATAGCTGGCCTGCCATCCTTGACTCCTGTCTTGCTTTCATACCCAATGGCCGGCAAAGCCTCCAGAATCCGCCCACCACTCACCAACTTTACTGCTTCCATCCTGGTCAGGTTACCTCCATCACTTACGTGTACATTAGTTGGCCGAGAGGTATGCTAACTGCATGGAGGTCGAAGTCCAAGGTCAGTGCTCCTTCTTAGAGCCACTCCTGCAGCTCTCGAGCACTCCTTTGTCAACACAGCAGCCAGAAAGATTTGTAAGTAGAAGAAAGTCAGATTGTGCTACCTTTAAGTTCAGAAATCCCTAACGGCTTCCCATCTCAGAAAAAAGTCTGAATCCTTAAAGTAACTTAGCAGCCCTGCAATTGACACTTTTCCGCCATGGTCCTCACCAACCCTTCTGACACCACCTGCTACCCTCACTGTTGCTTTGTCTTTGCTGAGCGCTGTGGCATGCACTCAACATTAGGGTCTGTGTGTTTGCTGAGTCCCCTGTGAGAACTCTGCTCCCAGTATCTACACGACTTTTTCCTCACAACCTTCGGTGTTTACCCTATCGAAAATGGCAGTACACCCCACCGGACTCTCTCTATTCCTTCTCTCCCTTCCAAAAACATATTACTATCTAACGTGTTTGTAAGTATTTATCATGATTAATGTCTCTTCCCAATTTAAGTATGAGCTCTCAGTGAGGGCAAGGATTCTGTCTCTTCATTGCTGCATATCCAAAGTCTAAAATAGTGCCTGGCTTATAATAGTACTCGACAAGACCTGTTTAAATGAAGGGAGGCAGAAAGGAGGGAGAGGTGGAGAAAGAAAAGGAAGGAAAAAGATAGGGAAGCCGGAGGGAAGGATAGGAGGTAATCAGGTGATTCTGCTGAATACTATGTTCGTAATAATGCTATTGTAACTGCACTTGAGATTATTTCAATCTCATAATTCACAAACCACCATGGCGTCTTGACATTATGACCTCCTCCTCTTTTTTGGAATATCTTTTCTTAACAAAAATCTTAGCTGTTTAACACGTATTCTCTGCAAGACCCATGCTAAAACCTGACGTATGCAGCAAGTACTGAGTAGGGCTTTTCCCTACACCCTAGAATTGGCATCTGGGGCCTCCACTATCTCATCTTCTAAAGAGCTGAGAACAATTAAGGCTAGACAATGGAGCAACATTCCAGTGGGGAGACATGAAATTAACAAGGAAACACATAAGCAAGTAGAAAATATGTAGTATATAGGTGGTGATAAGTGCTCCGAGGGGTAGGTGTTACTATTTCATTTTTAGAGATAAAAAGTGAAGCTTAAGAAAGTTATTTAAGGTCCTCTAGCTGGAGCCAGGACTTAAAGCCATTTTTGGTGACTTCAGCATCCATGCGCTTAACTATTAGGTTCTACTCACTACTGCCATTCATTTTCCTGTTTTGCCTCTTACTCCACTGAATGATTTTTACCATTAACTTGACTTCTTTTCTCTCTTTCTTTCTTTTTTAACCCCCTAAATATGAGTTTACTGTTGAACTCCTCACCTTACGGTTAGGTAGCTTGAATTATCATCTCTATGGAGATGTGTCACACATCTGTACCTCTTTGTTCGTTCATTGTTGTCGTTTTCTACTTCCTGGCAGATCTTTTCCAAATCAGTGTCCCTGTCCTCGCCATGTTGTTGTACCCCTCCCCTCACGTAGAAGTCAGAGGCTTTTCTTGACGGCTGCTCTCTCTCATTTCTCCCTTTCTGTCTTCGACCTGAGCCATTGTTATAACTTCAGGGACTTGACATCTTAGTCATTTCTGACGCCTCCCTCACCTGTTGCTGCTTCTCTACCACCCCAGGCCCGTTTACCACTCGGCCTTGCAATTCTCATTCTTTCCCAGATCTTTCACGTGAATTCTGTCACGCCCATCACCGTCGCCCTCATTCAGGCCTTTACCACTTGGTTGCTGGCCTGTGGCTCCCTGTTTCTCTGTCTCTTCTCTGGTCCGTTATGAAGACGGCTGCTGGATTGACTTTCTCAGAGACCACTTCTGTCTCGTTACTCTCCTGTTCATAAACCTTAAATTGACTCCCAGTTCTCATGAGAGGAAAGAAGGGAGTGGGGGAGGGAAGAAGGAAAAGAAAACCTTCCTGGCATTCAGGGTTTTTGACTATCTGGTCACAGCGATATTCCGACATTAACTTCTTGACATCCATCCTGTAGTCTCTGCTATAGACTGATTATTTTCCTAACACGGTTCTCAAATTTCTTCCTCTGCCTTTTTACTTCTTACTCTTCACCCTTCAGAATTGCGTTTCTTTAAGATCAAGTGTATCTAATGACTTCCTAATTGAAAGTGGTCTCTCCTCAGTAATCTTATAGCGCTTGACTTTTCTACTTGGTGTCGTGTAGATGAATGCTGTGAAAAAAAAAGTTATGTAAATTTGTAAATGTCTTATGTCCCTCAGATGGAGTCAGAATTCCTGGATGATAAGCAAAATTTCCTCTTCTTCTTTACCCGTACCCCAAAATGCCTAGCATAGGACTATATGCATAGTAGATGATCAATACATAACTTATCTTAATTTTAAGGTATCAAAAATGTAATAGGAAAATTAAGGCCAATTTCGTGATTACGGGAAAAACTAACAATGATCACCATAGCCATTTTTCTGTAGACTAATTACGAATAAACTGGACAAACTAGCTTGTATACATCATGTTTCATCCAAGAGTGCTATAATAATATATCGAGTCCCCTGGCCAGCTTCCATTTTCTTTCCTGATAATTAATAAAAATCAAAATTTGGTAAGTAGGTTGAGACTCTACACAGCCGTTTAAGGTGCCCCAGTTATCTTGGTGTCTTAAGGCTGGAGAAAGAAGCCATTCACGGGTCTGTTTCCTGCCGTGGATGACCTCAAGTAACAGTTTGAACCTTTTTATATTGTTAAATGGATTCTCCCCTGAAGATACTGACCCCTCAACACAATTCAAATAAGTGTCTTCACTCAGGAAAGATTTGAAATAAATATTTTTAGTACTCTAATATTCATGAATTGTGAACTCTCCAGTATTAAATCTGTGTATAAGCACTATTTGAAAATTATAAAATTATAATATCTGGCTGCTGGTGGAAAATGGATATCTTACCTCTGCCTGAGCAGTGCTCAGGCTGTACTATTTCTAGTTGTGTCTGTGTAAAATGGAGTTTTAAAAATGCAGTTTGTAATGCTTCCTAAAAATCACCTCAGGAATGTGGAAACATTCTTTCACCCTTCCAGGGAGCACAGGCAAAGAACTTCTTAGATCATTCAATTATCAGTTATTTATTGACAGTCTCCTGGGTTCTCCACATGCCTTAGTCATACCATCCCCACCTTCAAAGAGCTCTCGGACTAGCGGGTTACAACTGCTGAGTGCACAGTTACAATTCAGTGAGCTAAGTACTAAATGACTGGAAAGGAGAAATTACTAAGGATCATGAAGGAGAGACCTGTGAACGCAATCCAAGGAAGCTTTCTAAACGGAAACCCGGAGAATGACTGCATTAGTCCTATCAGCAAATATTTATTGAGCATAATTTTTTCACTTTCTATCCTTCTGTCCTCAAAGCATTGTGCTAATCGATATAGGGGGTATGTAACTCAGAGCCTCCACCATGAGCCACTTGAGAAATAGAGAAATCATAAAAGAGTATCTGGTGTACCTGAGATGATTCTAAAGTTACTGCCTTCAGTGATGGGGACAGAAGCTGTACCAATTGAGATACAGAAATATTGGAACATAAACAAGTTTTTTAAGATTGTGAGTTCAGTTTTAACCACTGAACTGTGGGTTATCCATGTGGAAAAGTCAAGAAGGCAGCTAAATACATAACTCTGATTTGAGGAGAAGGACCCTTGATTATCATGTTTTCTGTAGTCACAGGCTTGAGAGTCCTTGAAAGACACCAGCAGACAATATAAAATGAGAAAAGGCACAAGGACATTGCCCTAAGAACCCAGCAGAGAAAGAATATCCAGGAGATGGTTGAGACGCGATTTTCAGAGAAATAAGGAGGAAGACCAAGAGATAGAACTGTCCTAAAAGCCGAAAACAAGAGTTTTAGTAAAAGGTAGTAGACAATAGTTTAGCTACCACAGAGGTCATGTAAGATGGAAGGTTCTTTGTTTCTCCACATCAGCTATCAGTGAAGTCGTAGAGACAGACACAGGTTACAGTGGAGTGGAGAGCAAAGAGGAGGGGAAACAGAAGTGTAAGATGCGCTTTCAAGAAAACCAGATATAAAAGAAATGTAAGAGATATTGTGGCAAATATGCAGTGATGCAGGATAAATTTTAAGAGACTTGCACATATTTAGGGCATACAGAGAGGAGAAATAGAAGAAAGGCTAATGTTGAAAAAGGGCCAGTTCATAGGTGCCTATCTCCAAGACTCACAGAGGAAATGGTATGATGGATTCTCTTGAGGCTAGAGACAGCTGAGGGATGGTTCAGTTTTCCTCGAAGGTAAACGCTACATGTTTATGACTATTATGTTTTATTTACTGTGTTCCACATGTAATAATAACAATGGAGCATGAAGTTATGGTTTTGGATAGACAGGAGAAGGTCTAGAAACATACCAGGAAGAATGTATTGCATTGTGGAAGGCAATTGTGAATACATACATAAGTTTATAGAGGGTGATTTATTATAGAGGGTGATTTAATCAGCTGATAGAATATATAACTAAGCCTCAGTTTTTATCTTGACAGTAGAAAGCACTGGGACTTAGGTTAGAGTTGAGGAGAGACTCAGTTGTTTAAATCACCCCTAAAAGGAATAGGGGGTATACACACTGATCAAAAACAAGGGAAAGATTGAGGTGGAATAAAAGTCCCACCATGCTAGAAACCATGGATTCATAATTATGTCAATTTTAGTAAAGTCAAAATTATCCACGTTACTCTGACACCCAGAAGTGGAAGACAAGAGATACTGAATTACAGAATATATTCAGGGATGAGGATTTGTGTACTGCTTTATGGCAGAAAGATATATGGATGTGAAAGAATTTAAGGTACTTTTGTGATCGGACTGATAGACTATTGATTTGAAACAGAACAGAAGAAAGTGTAGTCAGATGAACTGGAAGAAAATGGAATGATGAAGAAACTGGAAGTCTTTTGGGTTTAGCATACGGAAACAGAGGACTTCCTGTTAGTGTATGAAAGGTTCTTCTTTTGAACTCCACCCAAAATCTTAGCATATGATAATATAGGGCTTCCAGTTAAATTTGAATTTCACATGAAGATTTCATTGTTTGTCGAACAAATCTTCTGTATTTTGTCTAGCAACCCTAGGTGAGAGTGAGTAGATGTAGTAAAGTTGCTCAGTAGATGAGTCAATGAGATGGTAGACAGAATAGATCGTGAAGCAGAATTTGACCTTGGATAGACATAGACTGTTGGAATTCAGAGGAGTCAAGGAATTTTAAGATTAAGTTCGAATAGATTGAATATTGAATGTATGAATATTGAATTCTCTAAAAGTGATGATAAGATTTTGGACAGAGAGGGAAAGAAGAACCTTCGAAAGTGAAAAACCAGAGGGAGTAGAATGAGCAAATGGAGAGGAAAACAAGCTTAATCACCAGAACCTGCACAAAAGGAGACGAATGAGGCTAAGAGGGCTTGCTGGAGTATTGGAAGCCAAAAAGACACTTCACAGGATTATTTCGTTGAGTGTTTTGAATACGTTTGCGATATTTAATAAAACAGTTTTATTATCAATAGCTGATGACACTAGAGTTTATATGAATTTACTCCTATAGCCAGGGCAATCACAGGCTCTTTTAAAAGTCTCTGATGTATATAGAAGTCTCTTGAGGCATCAACCCAAGTCTTAATCCACTAGGCTTACCTGTTTTCAATACTGACAAAGGGTCTCAGGATATTTTGATAGGAGTCAGTCACATCTGTTTCAGTTGAGGCACGTAAAACTTCCCAAAATACTTCCCCTTTTAGTCTTTGGTCACCATATAACTTCCTTCAGTTTCACAATAGAGTGAGAAAAGCCTTTGACTAGGAATTAGAATGCTTGGGTTCTAGGATTTGCTCTTTTTTAGATGAGCTATACGACCTTTATTAATGAGTTCAGTTAACCTCTCTCTGTCTAGTTTCTTGCCCTATGTGATGAAAGCAGTGGAATAGATGATTTCTAAAGCCTCTTCTGCCCACCCCTTTTAAAATCATTCAGTTCTTTGTATTTTATTTAACTTTGAGATTAGCCAAAACAGCGGCAGTTTTACCTTTGGAGGTATACTTCATCATATGCAGTAGCATATATATATATTACTGAAAAGTTAGCATAAATCATTTTTTTTATTATTTGAATTACATTTAAATTTATTTGAGTTTATTCTTCCAAGATCCTTATAATGCATTTCTATAAACAAGTTATCATTTTAGATTATTATAATTCCTCATTATAATAATACTCTTTAATTCCTCATTGTTGAGGACTTACAGAGAATGCGAGTGTGTCAGAAACCAGACAAGGGCAAAGTATTAGGAAATTCCGTACTCGGAACCTTCTTTTTCAGCATTGTTAGCAGGAATGTGATGAAGACTTAGGGAAAATTCAAGTCTGCCTCAAATATTTTGGTGAGCAAATAGAATTAAATTTTATAAAAAATAAATTTGTCTCCATATAAATTATGTATATTGTAAGCCCTAGATTAATCTCTAAAAATATATATTGTTTTAAAAATTATCAAAGGAATTACAGTGTTACACTAGAAAATATTTAATGCAAAAGAAAATAGTAGAGGAAGAACAGATGAAAAAAGACATGAGACCTATAGAAAACAAAAGGAAAAATGGCAGGCATAAATCCAACCGTATCAATAATAACATTAAATGTGAATGGTTTAAATAATTCAAACAGAGAATTTTTTAAAAATAAGATCCAACTATGTATATACAACGAAATGCCATCAGTTATTTGCTTTGATTCCATTTAGATTCAAAGATAGGTAGGTTGAAAATAAAAGGTTAACAAAAGCTATATGCAACCAGTGTCTATAAAAGAGTTGGAATGGCTACACTGATATCAGAATATATAGCCTTTTAAACTAGAAAAAAATCTCACTACAGGTAAAGAGAGACATTTTATAATGATAAAAAGGTTAAAGCATTGTGAAGATATAACAATTATAAATATATATGTGCCTAACAACAAAGCCCAAAATACATGAAGCTAAACTGACATAGTTAAAGGGAGAAGCAGACAGTTCTCCAATAATAGTTGTAGACTTCGTGTAAGACCCCACTTTTAATCATGGATAGACTAACTAGACAGTAGATTAGCAAGCACATATAAGACTTGAACAACCCTGTAAACCATCCATACCTAACAGACATCTGTAAAACACTTCACCAAACAACAAAATTCATCTCTAGTGCACATGTAACATTCTCCAAGCTAAACTATATGTCGTACCATTTCAAAGCTCCATAAATTTAGAATTTAAATCATACCAAGATTTTTCTCTGACACAATGGAGTTATATTAAAAATCAGTCTATAGGTGACATAAACCAAGTTAGTGAACACTGAATGACATCAAGATTCATAAATCAGATGGAAACCATATCATGTGATTTGAAGGAACTGAGGCTACTTTAAGCTCCTGAATAGACTAATTTGGATGGTAGATAGGAATGGAGCAGGACATAATAGGTTCCTCTAAAAAGCCTGTCATTTGTAATAAGTATATTTATATGTGATCTTCTAGAGAACACCATTAAGACCCATGGATGGAAGTTATAGCACAAAATGAAGAATATTCTAATAATACATTGCAATAAGATATAGGCAGTCTTGTGCTTTCATGTATTATGTCCCTTAAGGTATATTTTTAAAATCCTACGTCAGAAAGTCAAGTGTAATTGATGATGATGCTTTATTAAAAGAGTTCCATTCCCAGAAAGGCTAAAGAATTAAATGAGTATGGTTCCTGTAAAACGCCTTTTCTTTAAAAGTCAAGGAAGAGCCTTAGAACAGCAGCCCTCCACCTTCCCCGGGTGGGATCATGAGCTTCGACCCGAGCCAGCCCACTTTGCTTCTTTCTCAAAATAATGCCATTCCTCAAACAAACCTAACAGATTTTGAAATAAATTCTCATGTAATTTTCTTATCGTTTGCAACTTTTCCTTGACTTTATCAAGCCAATCTTTAATGGCTTAAATTTCTAAGAAATCGTATGAACTACTCTTTCTCTTAAATCTATGTTCCAACTATACAAACTGTGAAATATTTAAATATAGCAATTCAGATGTTGAGATGTGTTAATATAGAATCTTCAAAACTGTAGATTGTACAAAAATTAATAATATGAAAGACCAAGATCACCTCCAACAGATTATAAGTAGTAATCATTGTCAAAGTTATTCAGTCAGAATTCTCAAGAACCTTCTGTGGGGAAATTGAGAAAGTGCTACTACTATATGTGATTTTGCGTACCACACACAAAATGTCAGTCTGTCTATTCTGCCAGACATTCTTAACTTCTGTTATTACTCTTTATTACGATGATTGTTATTTCTGGAGAGTAGAATTTTCAAAATGACTTTAATAAGAAAAATTGTTTTGTTTACTGTATTCTTCCAAAATATAAATTATATTGTTGGAGTAAATTAGGCATACTCCTTTATATCTTGGAGTTCCGCTTTCAACAATGGGCAATATATCCCTTGGATATATCTAGGAGAGTTTATTTATTTATAACCTTATCTAATATTATATGACTAAATATATTTATGCTTTCTGATTAAGTTTCTACTGAATGTATAAAGAGAGGTCTATTTATATTTGTGGCTTATTAAGCTTTCTTTGTAAGATTGGTTCTTAGTTTTTACCTTGGACGTGTTGTTTTATTTATTTGTATTCTTTTTTCCTGAACGTAACTGTGATTTTAGAAGCAAAACTACCTAACATCTATAACATTGTAGATCTTAGCCTATTTTGATTTTTACAAAAGCTCTATTCTTCAGAGGTCATATAAATTCAGTTACATGATGGAAATGCGTTGGAGATGCTTAGTAGACGTTTTCCTGCTCATTAAGAATTACTGATAAGGATATTTTACTGTTTATATATGAGTTAAGTACTTAACTTGCAACATGCAGCCCTTCCTGAGTTGAAAACTTTTCATTGATAATTTTGTCTTTTTTGTGTCCAGTAAGAATTACCAAAATATCTTCCATGTGTGGTGGCAAATAATTGCTAATTATTATTCAGTTTCTTCCTCGCCCAGGCAACTCAGTTCCTACCTAGTACCCAGACCAAGGGGCCACAGCAGGCGTCCTCGGCGATGCCTGGCACAGTGGCCACAGTGACACCACGCCACACGAAGACACTGCAGCACATGTGTTCTGGAGATGGCTAGAGCAACATTAGATGATGAGATGCTTTTCGTAAAGCCCTAGGAGAGCAGGGATTACACTTGACATTTTTTTTAGATTCCCTTCAGGATCTTGAAGAAGTTCAAAATTAAAGTGCTCAGTTCTCTTTAATAAGTTATACTTTCTCCTTGACTACTTACCCGGCTGTACCCTAAAATATTTTTGGTTCAAATCCGAATCATCGTAAGAACATTTATATTTAAAAATACTAAAATTGTATTTGTCAATTAGCTAAATTAAATGTTTTGTTCATGTTGTCGTCAAATGGCCTCTGTCTTCACTAATGGAAACGCCATGTGCAAAACGCTCCATTAACTTTTCTTCCCCTTAACAACGAAGGGTCAGCCATGCCCGGTACAAGCAATGTATAGACATATCGTTTTCTGATATTATTAATGAATTGTCTGTGACCTTTTGCTTGAGATTTGTGTATTGTTTTGTTGTTGAAAGAGAGAGTACTTAGTGGCATTTAAGTGACCACTCCAGGCAATGTAAGAGTTGGTCTTGTTCCTGGCTTGGCGTGTAACTCAAGTTAGTCACTTGTAGAAAAGACAGTCATGCCATAAGCAAACAGTTTTGTTTATTTTTTTTTTTTTTTCCTAAATGAGAAAAAAAATGAGGTGATGCTCTTGACATTGCTTTTTTACGGAGAAGCTTAAGATCTGTTTATCTGGTTGAAGTTCAAAATGTTTTATTATGGTGTCAATGCTTCGGTTTTGGCAGCGGTTCTGAAGTGTCGATTCACAAAAAGACTACCACGGGAATGAATGCTAGTGTTGACACCACCTAACAAGCAGGGATTATGTGTTTACAGAAGAAGTAATATGATAGGTCAAGTATAAGAGGCACTTCTCAGAGCACTTCAGCACATAATGAGTGCCTGACTGGAAGGCTCAGAGCTGCACTCCTGGCCGAGTCCACGTCGGAGCCGCCTCTCTGCTCCAAAGCTCTCTTGATCATGTTCAGCTGCTCTGTTCTCATGTGGGGAATAATAGTAGAGTAAAGCTGCTTTTCTGTCTCATTTTTCTTGCTAATTTACACATTCAAGCCATTTTTTGTTTGCTACCCTTATTTGCTATTCCTTTTGTCAAGGCACTGTTCTCTTTTTTGCCTCAGGCCAGAGAACTAATTGAGCTTCTATAATTACTTCATGTTTTACACCTGTCTGCATATCATACCCCTCTCCGCTTGTCTCTGCACTTAAGCTGTATTTCTTGCAGAAAAGCTGGAATTCATATGCAAGGAATTCCAAGTTTCTCCCCTCAGACTGCCACAGGAGAAACACAATTAAACTGTTGAGATGTCCTCAGCAGAGCGGTGACCTCTGCAGTTCACGAAGGACAAATGAGCACTGTCTGCTCAGACAGTTGTTAGGCTTCGTGAAGTGGAGACCCGAGCTTGTTCCTCGTAATGAAGCAATGGTTGTAGTCATTTAAAAATCATTAAGACTCTGAATGCACAGTATCATTCTGCAGTGTTTGCTCTACAGCTGTTCTCTGCTTTAATAGCAGCTTATTAAATTTGGGTCAAGCGGACTCTGAAGAGTATCACAATGAAGATACTGTTCGAAAAGTTACCTGTTTAAAAAAGGCGATTGATTAGATTTTTAACTTAAGTGACAGCTGCAATTCATTGCCTATTCTTTGTGATGTCCAGCCCGGACGGCCTTTTGTAATTTGGGCTTCATTGCGTGAAGCTTTCCTGAATATTCCAGGCTTGCTTTCCACTCAGAGCCTGCCGCAATCCAATTAGGAGTTTAACAGGGGTCAAATTAAGGAGACGCTACACTTCACGTTTGCATCATTAGCCGTGAGACTGTTGTGTGAGCGCATGACTGTGTGTCACGGAAGAGGGCGAAAGACCGCGCCGTGGGGCAGACACGACGCTGTCACCCCCCGCGTGCTTGCCCCTCAGCTGACGGAGCGCAGCGGGCTAGCAACAGCGTTTCCAGTTGTCTTTTGGGGGTTTTGCCTTGTCAGATCAGCTGCTAAGCAGTTGTTTGGCGGTTACAGGTGCTAGCTGGGGCTGACGACGAAGAGCGGGCTTTTCGCCCTGTCGTTGCCGGGAGCCTGTTGTGGTGGGACCAGGGGCTGGGCGGACGCAGTTGACACCTCTTGGGCATTCATTATTTCTGATGCGATGACAGCCACCTAGCTTTGTGTTCTAGCGCCCTGTGCAGTTTTCTGTTTCAAAAAAAAAAATTTTTTTTTAATTCTGTAAAATATCATAGAGAGTAGAAACTCATTTTTCAGGGGATTAGTTAGAGGTCTTAACGAAGATCAGTTAATGCGATTCAAGAAAACTAAGAGCTTATAATAGTATTTTCAAAATTGCAATACTTAGGATAACTTTTTGTTCCACTTTGTCTATCCATCAAGTTATATTTATATTGGTTAATGTGCCTTATATTATGTCACTGTGAAGAAAACACCTATTTCCCAAAAAGAAGAGACAACAAAATTCTGCTAATCAGCGATTCCGTGAGCGGGAACCGTTGCTGTGCCCTTCGGCAGAGCTTTGTGCTGCTGCACACAAAGTAAAGATTTCTCTAAAAATAACACTTTCATTGTTCCTTACTTACCTCCTCAACCCATTAATAGGTACTTTAGTATCATGAGAGTTTTCATAGTTTAATCCCCTCTCAAAAGCTTTTCAGAATAAAAGCCCTAAATGGTCATCAGTATTAATTTGATGTGACTTCTGTACAATATGGTTTAAAATTCTCAGAAGCACATTTTTACCGCTTATTCTTTTTCGCTGGAGCAACGTGTGGAAAACACCAGCTAAATGTTTAGAGGATAGTCTGTCTAACGGGAACAATCTTAGTTGCTTTCTGATAATGTCGATTTCCAATTTAAAACATTATTGTCACGGGGATGTAATTCTTAATCCTCGAGAATCTTATTTTGGGGTCTCCATTAATTTTTTAATTGTAAATTTCTTCTTAATGTTGGTGTTTTTCAAAGCTGTAATTTTAGCCTCTGATTCACTAAGAATTAAGAGCCATAATAGAGTCGGCCTGGTAAATAGCAGTCAGGCTAGATTATGTGCAGTGGTTACATCTCTGTTTGTGTTTGGACCTTAGCGGCTCAAACACAAGAACTTCCGGCGCCAACAACACCCTGTTTGTGTGTTGTCGTTTTTGAATACACATCTGTCTTTCTCAGAGTAGGATGTGGTAGATGTCAGTCTGCACATCATTTAATGCTGGACCCACGCGTTCCACGCCGAGTTCCATTTCAACTTCTCATACATCTACAAAGCCTCCAACGTGAGGGGTGGAAAAGCCAAGAATCTGTGAATCCTTTTAAATTTAAAACTCCTCCCCTGAATTTTAATGTTAACATTTTCCAAAGGGCTATGTGTGTTTGTGTATTTTGTGTGTGCGTATGTATGTGCATGCCTGTATGAGTATATACATGTAAATGTTTTCCACGGTGAAGAGTTACTTTTATTCTTTTTAAATGTTTTCAGATCACCTACTGGTGCAGAGGCTGTGTTGGTGACGCAGTAGAGAGAGCTAAGGCAGTACCAGCCTGCCCTTTGGAGCTTTGGCGCAGGGGGCAGACAGCAAGAAGTCAGATAAGCACACAGCTTTGTAAATTTACAGCTGTTAATGTACCTCACTGGGGAATGTGATCTGATCAGCAAGTTCAGGGAAGATTTTTTGGAGAAAGTGATTTTGAGTTGACCTGTTGAAGACGCTTTAATATAAACAATTTCGTATTTATTTATTTTTATCCCAAAGAACTGGAAACATTTGCACATACACTTCTGATTCAGTATTTACAAACACAATGAAAATTTCTATTGATAATATAGTAAGTAAGGGACCATGTAGAAAAAGGCATCTGAAAAAAGAAATACATATAATTTCAAAGGAAAGTTTTAGGTTAATTTTAAGCTATGTTCATGGAGAGGAAACAAGTAAGTGACTTTTCTAGAACTGTTTCTTGGTTATATTTTCCCTGTTGTTTTTTGGGGGTTTTTTGGTGGTTGTTGTTGTTTTCCTTCCGCAAGGTTTATGAGATGATTTATCTACTTAGCATGTAGAAACAGACCGTCATACTCCGCTGTGGAACCAGCGGAGCACGGAGGCGGCGTCTGCAGACTCCTGCGAGCCCCGCGTGCTCATTTCTTCCCCACCCCGCATTCGGTCATCACCTGGTAGCTGGAACCTGCCATGGTGCAAGTATTTATACAACAGGAACTGGCAAACCCTGCCCATAAGCGTTGCTGCTCTAGCTGCCTTGTCAGAACTCTTGGTTATATCTGACATAGTTATGGGATCTGTGCCTATAGTTAAATTTGGGAAGAGTCCATAAATTCTCATGACTCACCTCCATTTTCCCATAGGAGCTGGGAATAGAAATTAGAAAACTAAATCAACTTTGGAGCAACCTTTCAAATTGTTTAAAGTTTTAGGAGAGTATAAAACAACTAACAAAATTCTATTTCTCAGTGTATAAAAATGAAGCTAATAACATCGTTTACCTTTTGAGGTAACAATCAATAACAGCTCTTCCCTGCGGATTAAATGGATTAAATGATGATTCCCTTTTTAAAATAATTGTCTTTTACATGTAAATGTTTATTGGTTTCCAGTGTCATTGGAGACAGTATAAATTTAAAGATATTTTGTTACTTTACAGACTACTGACCTGTAGCAGTCTTTTCACTAAATAAATCAAATTTTTGTTTTGCTTTCAAAACTAATACATTTATTGTTTTACTGCATATAAATGTAATGCTTGCATACTAACAAATACATTTTTTTTTACTTTTGTAAATAATTTTACATTTACATTTAAATACTTTTTCAATGTATGTATCCACTTCCAGGTAGATGTAGTTTTATAGATGATAGTGTACAGATTATTTTGTAACTTGCTTTATTCACAGAACAATATATCAATGTATTTTTATATTAATAGATATAGATTAATATCATTCCTTTTAGCTACTGCATATTATTTCATTGTATAAATACAATGCAATAACCAATCACCTATAGATAAGCATTTTAAATTTTGTTCATCTTAAACAACAAACAATTTTGTAAGTACCATTTTGTACACTTGTTCACTTATGTCCTTAGGATGAGTTCCTAGGAGTTAGAGTAGGTGGTGTCGAGAATGCGTGTTTTATTTTGTTTTGTTTTTGAGGCTTTTACATGTATTACTTTCCAAAGTTTCTTGCAGAAAGTTCATACCAACATTATAAAATAGCGTATGCAGCTACACATACATTAGTCCTTTGTCAGCATAGAATATTATTATTATTAATTTTTGTTAACCTGATTGATTGTCAAAATGGTTTCAATGATATACTTAAAATCTTTATTTCTCCTTAATCTATGGATTGTAAGCTTGAAATTGTCCAATAAAATGCCCAATTATTCCCTGAGGGGAAGGGACAGGAACCAATTTAAAATGCGCATATTTTAAATAAAGGAATGGGACTACAGCTTTAGGTTAAAGAGCTGGAAAGATGTATATTATAATTATACTACCTAGGACAAAGGCAACAAATTCTAACATTCATTTATTCTCTGTATACAATTCTGGATAAATTATTTTATTCAATTTAGAGGAAACTTGAGATTATAAAATCAGAATGTGGACCATCTCAACTACAGAATGTTGCCAGCTAATTGAAGTTAAAAACAACAAAACAACTCAAGCACTGTACAAACTAAACTAAACAAGATCTGTAGCAAAATTTGATCAAAACGCTGCCAGTTTACAAACTCTGCCAAAGGTTTTGTGGCTTTCTTCCCATGTAAAATAGAATTTCTTACCAGTTCTTAACTAAAACTGTTTTCCCATTCCTTTACCTGAAACTTTATAAAACTTCAAATATACACACGCAGTTTTGCTCCTAAATGTAGCATGTAAAGAATTTCTCGAGCTCAGTAGCACTTAACTCCTGTAGGCCGAGCGTGCCCCACTCGTCACAGTTCATGCCCTCCCACCTCACTGGACTTGATTTGCAACTTCTATCTTTGAATATGTAAAAATAAAATACAAAAATCTTTTTATTGATAATTTTTTTTTTTTTAAATGGAATATTGCTTATTTTTCAGTACTAAATAGAAATATTACTATTTAGAACATCATTTTTAACTCAGCAAATTACAGGCTCATATTAGTTGCCTTTTAAAGGTAAATATATATAAGTACATATTATGGTAAAGAATGTAAGTGGACAAAAGTCAGAATTCAAAATAACATTTCTAAAAGTTACTTTCATAATGAGACCATATAATATACATATTCTTTTTTGGAATCATGCTGTATCTATGTGAATGCAAACATTTAGGTGAAAACTGACTTTTTAAAAATGTGGTTTATGACAGATACGTAGGATTTGAGTTTAGACTTAGAAATAGCTAACTATTATTTCAGCGGTAGCCTTTTGGCCTTTGGCCTTTGTTGTGTTAAGACTAATTCACTGTGTTCTGTGGTTAATCTAAAATTTTAGTTACACTAAAGCAATGTGTTCTGGAATTCGAGATTTGGAAGTGAAAAATGGAAAAAGAATTCTGAACTACAAGTATAATCACTGCATTTCCATTGTTGAAATGTTACATTTTTACTTATTAATGTTTCAATTCCTCTTTGTTCTATATAATATACATAAAAACAAACTTCTTGATTGTTGTCTTGTATCAGGAATACATCTAGGCCTATATGAAAGTTGAAGTTATAGTTTGAATTTGTGATTGTGTCTTAGAAGGACTGGTCAAAGTACAATTTTGAAGAAATAGGTTAAAAACCGATAGCTGTCAATTTTCTTTGTCTCTTGGGGTAATTTCCTTAACTACATTTTCCTCATCAAAAAAGTTAATGTAATAAGATAAACAATATCAGAGTTTTAATATTTGTGAAATCTTTTGTGCACGAGAGGACTCAGAAAATTATTTGTGTTTTAATCAATATTTAATTAGTTGATTTTAAATTAGCTTTAAAAGTATAAAACTTTATAGTTTCATCTTTAATTTCACCTTACAGATTTTATTTATAAATGTTTTAATTTGTACATGAAAGTAGTGCTTACTTTTACTTGATTTGTAATTCAAATTTAAATAACTGATACATTGAGAAATCAAATTCCTGTAATCATTTAATACCAGGTCCATACAAATTTATCAGATTCTCTTCGATATTTCCAATTTTATCTATTAAATTTGTCTGATTTATTATTTATGGCAGTTGTTAAGTGATTAGTAATATTTCTGTTAGATTTATGTCTACATTATTAGGTTTTTGAAGTGCTTGAGAAATCATGTTGATTTAGTAATAGTACTTGAAATTCTTACACAGAACTGACTTCAAGATGTTATGGTTAAAACAGCCCACACCACCCAGTTAGCCAACCTTGGATATAAAGCTGCTTAACTTTTTAGGTCTGTACTTTTCTCATCCAAAAATTGGGATGTATAATCACTACCTCATAGGAGCTTTAGAAGTTTTAAATATATACCTCCAAATATTACGTTCTACTCCTTTATTCATTCCCTAAACACAGTCAAAAGATAAAACCTAAGTCAATTACCCTTAAAGTTTTAGTTAGAATTTGTGATAAATTATTTTATTCTAATTCTTCAATACAAATACGGCTCCAAAATGACTAGTTGGAAGAACTAGTGCAGTTCACTCCTTTAATTCCCAACTCAGTGTTCTTCACTCCAAACCATTTCTCGAATTGTTCAACCCCTGCCGTAGACTTGTGAGTCATCCGGTAGGGTTTCACATTGCAGGACTCCCTGTTAGTAGCCACCCAGCCATAGGACGTGTAGAGCACGAAGGCTCTCCTGTTCATTTTCCCCTTCTCGCTCCTCTACACTTTGCCCCCACTGAAAGCTGTCTCCGTGACTTCTCCCTTTCTCCCTTAAGTGCACTCAAAGTAGGCTCTTGCTTTCACCACTTCACTGAACATGCTTCTGGCAAGGTCACCAGTGACCTCCATTTTGCTCAGTCTGGAGACCAGTCTCCGTTCTACCTTACCGTAATTCACCACACCCTCGTCCTTGAATCACTTCCTTGCTTGGCTTCTAGAACCCTGTACTTTTGTACTCCGACTTCCTCGCTCGTTTCTCCTTTTCATTCTCCTTTGCTGACTCATCCTCTCTCCTCAACCACTTGACGTTGGAGTGCCCCTAGAGCTTTATTCTTGGACTTATTCTCTTTCTTTTTACATTTACTCTCTTGGTAGTCTCGTTCAGTCATATGGCTTTAAATATCCTCTACATACTGAAAATTCCACAATGCATGTGTCAAGCCTGAACCTCTTTGTTGGACACCAGGCTCTTAGATTCGACTACCTACATGGCATGTCTAATAGGTAAATCAAACTCAGCTTCTCCAGTCTTGAACTCCAGTTTCACTTTCCTCCCGCCCTGATCCAGAGGCATTGCTCTACCCACAGTCTGCGTTATCACAGTCCACTGCAGCTCTACTAGCCCAGCTATTCCGGCCAAATCCTGGGCGTTATCCTTGACCCCCTCTCCCTCCCTTCTACCTCACGTATACAGTTGTCTCTACCTCAGAATATATCCGGAATTTTACCACTTCTCGCAGAGCTGTTACATTCTGAGTATTCTTTAATTGTAAATGTCCCTCTTTTAGTATAATGCTCAGAAATGGCCTGATTGATTGAACATGTTACAATTATATCCTTTTTTCATCATAACTTATCCTACGATTGCAAGAACCATTTTAGTAGTTATATTACAGTGTTCATTAGAAGCAACTAAAACTCCTGGTGTTTTTAGCATTAATTGTAGATTGATGTCCCCATATGAAGTAATATTTGTAGTGACTGTCATCTGTTGAGCACCTACATACACAACTTTATCACCACAACCCAGTTGGTAGACAAGGAAATAGAGGCTCAGCAAATTTAAGTAATTTGCTCAAGTTCACAGAGCTAAAAATCAGTAGAACTGGCAGTAGAATTCAGATCTAACTTACTACCCTTCCTTGGACCACTACATAGAAAGGGCTGGAGATGAGAAAGAACATGATACATTTAAGGGTTTGAAAGAAATTCTGTATATTGAGAGGATGTAAGGTAGAGGATGCTGGCAAGAATCAGACTAGAGAGCAGAGTGCCAGATTTTGGAGGATATTATCAGTCGCATTGAATTTTACTTTACAGCCAAGCATTAGGAAGGGGAAGCTGTCAAAGTATTTGAAGCAGATTTGCTTTTCCAAATAATTACTCTATTTTAGTATGAAGAATGAATTGGAAGACAACAATACTGAAAGAGTTTGTGATGGCCTAACCTAAAGAGTAGTTAGTGACAGTGAAAGGGGATTATCTGTAAGGTAGTGTTTGCAAATATTTACTCTAGGAGGAAGACTAAAAAGTAGTATTGTTGAACCATCTGTGAATACCTTTACTGAAAGTTATTTTAATGCCCAATGTAGATATTTTGATATATTTATCTGCCTTTTGTTTGTTGTTTGTTTTAAACGAAGAACGTTATGACTGTTTGCTATGGAGTGAAAATTTGAAGATTAGATTTTCTGTCATTCTGTGCATTAGACAAGACTCAGACTCATTTTCCCAGATGAGTCTCAGCCCTGCTCCTGTTTACCCACAGCTGAAATGGGATGGTCTTCTCTTCTGGCAGCCATTAAAAAACCTCAATGTTCAAAAGAGCTCTCCAAGCTCACCCCTGTCTCCAAGTGTCGGTAAAAACATATGGTTTTGCTTTTAATTTCTGACACACATTAGTCACATTATAAGTACATGACAGGAAGCAAAATCTTCACATACCACCCAATATCAATTAAAAATTTGGCTGAGTGAAATGTATTTATAGAGTATTACCTGAATGTTAACAAGTTCATTCATTTTTAAATATTCTATACTCGTGAATTAAACCTGATTAGCAAAACCTGTGAACTTGGACCATCTTGTTGGCCTCTTTTCTGGTTAAGTTTTTTGGTTGCATGAAATCTAATTCATTTAAGTTACCTCAAGAAATAGGAGCTTTATTATAAAGATGTATGCACACATGTCTGAAAGTTTAAAATTGAAGAACTAAGCCAACTCAAGGGACTGCTCTCTGCCCCTCCTTTATAAACCACTTGGTCTGCTCATCTCTAAACATTCTTTTTTTTTCCTCAGCAGACGAACTGCCTTTTCTGATTCCCAGCTTTGGTTCACTTGAATTTTCAGCTTGTCGGTGACCCGTCTCAGCTCCTCTGGCCCCTCACTAGATCATGACGTTTCAGCTTCTGTCCCCATGGCCAACTTCGCAGTTTTTCTGTGTTTCCTATTTCCATTTCTCTGCAGAGAATCTGATTCACTGAGTTTATGTTCTTGAGCCGGGCCAAACCACAGAGAACTGGCAGACCTGTGGGTTGGCTGCTGTTGATTCTGCCGATGGGAGGGGAGGCTCCTCGTGGTTCATGCCACGTTGGCCCCTTGCACAGAAAACCGTGAATGAGCCCACTTCTCTCAGAAGGCAAGTGTGGGCTCTCTCTTACCGCCTCTCTGTAGGGTTCATTTTTCTAAAATGTGCTTTGAGAAATATAAACCTTGAGATTCAATGTAAGGATATTGTTGAGACATTATTTATTACATTGTATAGTGCCCTTTTTGTGAAAACCCTTGACATAAATTTTTTTCTAGCTTTGATATTAGAAATAATTATGCATTTATTCCTGAACTGGTTTGTTTTTATCTTATTGACTTTGTGGTGAATTTATTACTTCTGTTTCACTGGCTTTAGGGATTTCACAAATTTGTGACCCGAGCAAAGTAAGTTTAAATGACTCTATGGTATACTTCTTAATTTTTATTATCAATCTTATGTCTAGATTCATTTTCTATTTTTGATATTTTTTATATATTTCTAATTCAAGTCATATTTAAATATCCCTGTAGGTCACTTTGCATCTCTTCAGAAGCAAGGTATACATATAAATTATATAAATTTTAGCATAGTCAGAGACATATTAAAGTTCCTAGCTAATTTTTTGTTAACTGTGACCTAATTTTAAACAAATAGACAAATAATTTGAAAATATTAGTTACATTTTTTCATATTTATGTAATTTTAAACCATATCCAGCTGCTTTTTTAGAACATAAAAATCCCTTTGAGCTTAGAAATATTTTTCAAATAAAGTTCAAGATAGAAAAGATTTTATTACACATTAATCTTCTTGGCATTCGTGACTATTTGTAACTTATTCTTGTTATAGAGAAGGTAGATGTGTAATAAAACGAATATACATTTTAAACGTTTTCACATAAAACCTGTTTCAAAACAGCAGCCTCTACCCCTCCAACAATAACAGATCCTAGAGTTATTTCTTTTTTCTCCCAGACTTTACTTCACAGCTATTCCTTTTTTTAAAAAAAAAAAAGAAACTGACATCAATTTTATATAAAAGAAGCCCTTAAGATAGAAAGTTAGGGAAGCCTGCGTGAGCTTCTAGCAGACAAAATGTCGCTTACATTTTGCCGCTGAGTAGTTTGATGTACTCATTTGCTGATGCGAAATGACCAGGGCTTACAAAACGGGTTTGTTTTTAGACCTAGTGGGGCCTAGCAGAACCCAGTCAGCAGGTCGTTAACTCTGGAGAAAACAGCTTGCATTAATATGCTCTAATCCGGTATAATTAGTCAAATTACTGCACGCCGACCAGCTTGTCATTGTTGTCAGACTTGGCATGCACGCTGGATTGCCTGGGTCCCTCTGGAATGCCACCCTCAATCAGGCAAAACTGCTCATTTGTCGTGGTCTTGAACTCTTAGCAGAAAATCTAACTAAAACACAGTCATTGGGGATCTTGCACTAATTCTTTGAGTTAAAGTAGTTTTTCATCAAAAATAGTTTAGCATTTTGTTGACTGAAATGGAATTTTTCATTTCCTGTAGCCTGTCTATATAATACTCCAAGTGAAATTAACATTATTATGAAAAAAAAAAAGATTTCAAATAAATAATTACCAGCTGACCAGCTATCATTCCAGTATCGGAAGTGCCAGTTCCTCTGTGTTTGGAAATGTGTGGGTCTTTTTCCTGTAGGGTAAGAGGTTATTAAACTCTGAAAGGGCCATATTAGCATAAATTTACAAGAGCTCTTGTTCTGGCGGCTGGATAAAAACCTGTGTTACCTTTGCATTAACACTGAATTGCTTGTTGTGCTTTTGGCAATGACAGATAAGTCAGTGTAATTCCCCATTGCAACAGAAATGATGCTCCAGAATCCAAACGCATCCTGAAGATGTCACTGACAATAATCTTCAAAGAACGGCCAGTGAGAGTGGGCTGTATGTTTGTAGGATGATATACTGCAAATGACAGGAAGAATTATGTGAGTGAAGACGAATCTGTAACATATTATTAAGCAATTTCACGAGAATAACAGGGATAAAAGGATAATGGATGAGGGTGTCATTATTACCTTCATGTAGAGGGAAAGGAAAAGCAAAGGTAGAGAGACAAGATTAATTGAGGAAGGGTGAAGCATTCATTGCTCACCAGCTCTTTTGTACTCTGCTCCTGAAATTCCAGACAGGGGGGGAAAGGTGCTCAGAGCTGCATTTCAATGCAGCTGGCAAGGAGCAGAACACTGACGAGGCACTTTTTAGTCACCTCCCTTCTTATCAAAAAAAAAAAAAAAAAAAAAGGAAAAGAAACACATAATCACTATTACCTTTGACTGTTCTGTCGTGGCAACAAAAATCCAGCAGAACATTTATTTTTATTTTGTAGCGGCTTTCATTATTAGTTATACCTTTAAAAAACAAAAGTTATAAAACATTAAAATGTATTTTTACATGCATTACCAAAAATGGGCTCTTTTAAATTTAGAGGTTCATATTCAGTGAAGAAACATTTCAGAATCTAGTACATTTTTATTTTGATAATCCTGAGATCGTTAGGTTATGGAATAATAATACATTTTGTGATCGATTTTGACTGTTCTCTCCATTCTCTAAGCACATTTCCCTTTCATAATACCCGCTTTCCTCAGATGATAGTAAACATGTTTACTTTTATGAGCTGAAGGTGTGAGCGATTAAACATTTAAAATTCTAAAATCTTCATTTATGTTTTTCTCTGTCGCCCTTTTTTTAATAACTTCTCATTTGGCCAGTTCTTCCAAAGTACGTATTATATTACATGCGGTAAGGAGCAATTATAATACAGCAGGCAGTGTCCTTCTGGTTGCAAAATAATAACACAGGTGTTTTGCTGGAATCTAAGAAACCTTTTGGGACATCAATTCCCTTCCAATTATAATTTACTCCTGATACGAAGTTAACCTTAAATATTGCAGAAACTTTTAAATATGCATTTCTGTGTACTGAGCTAGTAGGTTAGTCAGATGCTCAAATTATAAGCTTAAATATGTACCCGATAAAGATCCTCAGAGTTGAAGATTAATTTGGGAATAAGAAGCCTAAATCCCATTCTTGTCTCCATTGTGGGTTCAGGAAAGGTAAGAAGGGGTTGGGGTTCAGGTGTTAATGAGAACTGGGAATCACTCGGATAATATCCAACTAGCAACCAATAATTTAATGTGTACATACATACGCTGACATACATAGCAGTAATGTTATCAAATGTGAGATGAATATACCATCTAGTAATACTCTTTTTATTGTATAATAATTTGCAGACTGTCTTCCTATACACCTTGTCATATATGATCCTTAAAATAGTCATTTCTTGATAAGCTGAACTAGAATTCCTATTTCACTTCTATGAATGAGAAAACTGAGCAGCAGAAAATTAAATGAGTTTATCCAGGTAATTCCATGGTAAATGACGCTGCTAGGCCTAAAACCAACATCTGCAGACCTCTGAATCAGTGGTTTTTTTAAAATCACTATTTTATTTTTGTATTTATTATTCATGCCGCACTCTGATTTTTAATATTTTACTACTCTTCTCATCTGTCTTCCTGATTATCACCACTCTACAAAGGAGGAAACTAAAATTTGGAGATGTCATTTGTCCAAGCTCACAACTAGGTAGCATGACGGATTCAGACCCAAGTTTTCCTGTCTCTAAAATTCGTATTCTTTCTAACACTTTAGCTTGTCTATACTGTGCGTCATATATGCAGTCAAAATTATACTGTCTTTTTACATCTATTCCATATTTTAGATCTCCGAATGTCTTAATGCGGTGGGGTTTTTTTTCTGTCCTGGTATTTTTTAATTTCTGCATAGCATTTGACAGTGAGCTTCTAAAATCCTCCATCCTACTTCTTCACTAATTCACTGGCCCTTACGTCTGTTTCATTAGCTGCTACCTTCTGCCATGCCCTCAGTACAGAGCCTCCCATCCCGATTCTCTGATTCTCTTCCATCCCGATTCTCTGATTCTCTTCCCTGGAGATCTCATCCCCTTCCGTGCTGAAGCTTCCTCTCTGTACAGATAAGGCCAGAGTTCTCCTCTAGTCCTGTCTTCTCTTTCCGATGCTGTATTCTTAGCTGCCTGCTCTGCTGAGCCAGCCCTTCCAGAGACCTTACTTGCCTTACTTAACTCATCGCTGTCCTTTTCTTCCTAAATTTTTCCTAACTTTCTGATTGTAAAAGAAACTATTCACCTGGATCTTGTTGCCAATTTGAATTAGACTTTTTTTTCCCACCTGGCATTAAAAACATCTGCCCTGTTAGGTTTCTGAAGCCCATCCCTCATCCCTTCTCCAGATCAGCCATCCTTCAAGGCTCATATCAAAGATCGTCCTTAATAAGTTTTCCCCAAGCCCATCAAGTATATTTATTTCTCACTTCTTTGAATCTCCAAATACTCAATTTGTACCCAAGTTTCCTGGCTCCAAAGCTTATAAAATCTAAGAAGAAACTCAATAAATATATGTTGAAGTAAATTAAATTCTATAACAATCTCAATCAAGTATTTTTAATTTATATCATTTTTCCTTATACATAAATGAGCTTCAACTTTGCCATGTCAAAATTTAACATTAACCTTTTTATTTATTTACTATTTTGGAGTATTTTTTTCTTACTGAATTGACATTTCTGCATCCCATTCTATTATCAGGTAGTTGCCATTTGCCGAGCATGCGCTTCCCCCTGGGCCGGGCACTTCGCTGCATCCTGGGTGTACGGACATGGGCGGGTCCCTACCTTCACGGAATTTCTGCTTGGTTGAGAAAGTAGCGCTCTTTTCATGGCATTTATTTAACATGCCAACAGTCTCTTAGAGTCATAGTTATGACATGTGGAGATGATAGATGTGAGAAATGCAGAGCACTTTATGTTATGTTTAGAAATATCTAAATCTTTATTACTTATAACAGTCCTAAGATGTATGTATTATTTTTCCCTGTTTTATAACTGCGGACACAGACTCTTAGAGTCCAAATTACTTCAGATCATAAAAGCGGTAAAGTGACAGAGCCAAAGTAGAACTGAGGTTTATTTAATGCCAGGTGCCTGCTTTTCCACTGTGCCACACAGCTCTACAGGGCTTTGTCCTAGCAAAGGGGATGATGCTATGTGACAGGAGTTAACTTTAACTCATGTGTTTATCCAGTTGCCTCAACGTAGAGAAGGCAGGAAGCGTGAGTCATAATTCTGCCGGATGATAGTAGAAAGGCATTACTCATTTAGCTTACAGACAGCACACCCCGCAGTTCAATAAGCGGAATGAAAACAACTTATGACTTCTGTGCGCAAATGCCCTGTCAGGTGAATTGCCACGCCTGCTAGCGCTGGTCACATGATTCCAATTATTGCCATAATTTGGGTCGGGGGAATATATTCTACCTGCCCAACATTTTGGGGAGGAATGTTGTGGAATACCTCGTAGAAGCCGACGCTTTCTATTGCACTTGATTTCAGTCGGATAGCTGGAGAGAGAGATTCTTAAGTACCCATAAGCCCAAATCAAGCAGAGCGTGACAGAAGAAGCAGAATCAGTTCTCCCTCACTTTGGCACTTAGCACATTTTGATACCCCATTGTGGAAATGAGAACTAAATATCATCAGATTGACCAGTACAGTTCTACTTAGCCTTTCTTTCAAACTGCTTGCTATGTTTGTATTTCTTTTTTTTTTTTTCTAAATTCAAAATTCCCTATCAAACCTGCTTTTTTCTTCTCTTCTCATAAGATGGTTTTGAATCCAATCTGTTTGGGGGTGGGGGAGAGAGAAGGAAAATGTAGAAATTTTCTCATAGTCTCACATTGCTCAAATTTCAAAATTCTAGTCTACTTACGAGTGTACAAATAACATCATCATTAGTATCAGACAAGTTAGGATTTTAGTCTTCTTCAATTGCTTGCATCCATTATTCTCATTTTATATTTCAATTTATAAGCTATTAAAACTGGGATCACTCAGATCTCTTTAATTGGCTTTATGTGGTACTCATGACCTTGACATTTCCAAATATTTATATAGAAATGCTTTTGATAATAGTATCTCATTTAATTTTCCATGAACTATTAGTTTTGCTTATTTTTAAAAATAATTTTGCCTTTTAAAAAGCATTCAGTATAATGTAGACTTGGGTCAGTATACTTTACAGAGGGAAATGAAAAACATAACTTGATCTCATAATTTGGTTCTGTAAGAGTCAAGCCTAAGGAGCCTCATGTTGATACAGTCACCATATACAGCAGTGCATCTGTGATAAAAACACATCAGGCAAGCTTGCCTCTCCCTATACCAGTGAGACTGGAACATTTTTTTTCTCCTTTGCTCCAGTGGCAAGGAGGACAGGGTTTTTGTTTTTTAATAGAATATGGACCTGGCAAGAGATAAGACGAGAAGTTGTGCCAATGGTGGCACTAGTGAGAAGTAGGTAAGAGCATCCAGGGGTATAAGAGCACAGGCCAGCAAATCTGGGATATCCTGTCACTGAGACTCTCTGGGACACCAACCAAAGGACCAGTTGCCTCCTTTTTTGGCCCCGACAGCTCCAGGAATTGAGTCCCCATCTCCCTTTCCAGTACTGTTATTACATGATACTTTCACCCTGATTTTCTTTCCTTCTTGACTCCTTGGGGGAAAGAATGGTCTTCTAGCTTCTCACAATTCTCCCCTCCCTTAATTCAAGTGAGGTCCATTGGAAATTCCTAAATGTTTTTAATTGTTTCAATTTAAGAGATTGCTCTTGAAACTCCCAATTTCTTTATGACATACCATAAACCCAACATTTTTTTCTGACAGATTTTTACTGAGGAGGAATCTCCTGTTAAGGAGAGATCTTTTTGTTTCCTCTCATCTCCTCTTTGTCCATAAGAGAAGAAACTTCTGCTCCAGCCGTTGTTGCTCTTCCCATGGGAAAGGAATTTCTACTCTTGATTTTCCAGACCCCGAAGTGTTCATCAGGCCATAAACATACACTTTGGCAGGGTCGGTACAGCGTTAAATTGGCAGTACTCCCGCGAGGGAACCACATCTGGACAGAACCGATGGAGGTAGGCTAGCCAGCCTGTTTACTTCCATTTTATTCTGTAGAATCATCGAGTTGCATCAGGTCTCTCTTGAAGCCCAGCCACATTTTTTCCCCACAGGGCTTCCTCGCAGGTATATATACCCCAAGACTTATCTTCAAGAAGCCTTGCTTTGGCTTCAAATCCACATCAAATTCTTGAATCCAGTTCTTGCCAGAATAGCCTTGCAATGAGAGAGAATAATATTAGCTATTAATGTTTTTTAAGTTCTTACTTTTGCATCTGGTTATTATTCCCCGTCATATATTTTCTTCATTAAGAAACCCTACAGGAGGAAGCAGAATGTGATAGGATTTAAGCAGCAAAATGCTACCCACAAGTTCTTATCCCGATTCCATTATCATCACACTGTGACCTTTCAGGAGTCATTGGGTTGTAAGAAATAGAATTTAAGTTAGCTGAATCTAAAAGATTGTTTATTTTCAGCAATTAAGAGTATTTCATAGAATCCAATGAAAAGTTCAGCTGGAAACTGACCAGAAAATGGAACCAAGAATTGGAGAACTTGAATTTTTAGAGTTGGGAAGTCTAGGTGTCCCCCTTTCCTGGCCATAATGGTCTCTTGTCTCTGTCACTGTTGCTTCGCAGCACAGACTGAGTGCCCCTGAACCTCCCTGCTCACGACCCGAAGGGAGTTACTACAGCTCCCTGCAATTCATTGCTGCTCCAATAACCAACTAAAATTCCAATTTCACATTCCAAGGACAAGGAATCTGATTGGCTAATAACTGCCACGACTGTCCATCCTGGTCTAAATCAGTGTGGTTAGGTAGAAGCAGGGCACACATGAGCATAATTTGCAGGGACACCCCTGAGAGTGTGGGAGGACTTCTCAGAGAAAAGGGAGTTGGCTGGGACATACACTCCAAAACATCTCTCCCTTTTAACTGTATTTTGGTGCTTCCTTACCTCAGTAGACTGGGGGTGGGGGTGGGGAGTTACAAAAAGAAGATCCAGCCCAATTTGGAGGGTGACAGGACTCTCAAATATAAACCAGTCGACAGTAGGTCAGACAGAGGAGAGAGGACATCGATACACACAGAAGGAACAGGGTGCACAAGCAGGGCGAAGAGGGACACTGGGGCCCTGAGCACTGCTGAGCCTCAGTGCAGTGTGTGAGGCGGCGGCAGGCAGGGGGCCTGGAGATGGGAGCCGGCCATCAGATAGGGGGCGAGAGCAGGCGAGTCTGGAGGCTGGGGCATTGCCGAGGCCGGCTTAGAAAAGGTTGGAGGGCCCGTCAGGAGACCTGCTGTAGGCCAAGCGGCAGGCGCAGGAGGGAAGGGCAGATTTGCAAGATCTTTTGGAGCTGGAATCAACAGGGTTTTGCCACCAATTGGATATAGGGAGTGAAGAAACAGGAATGTTGACCGATAAGCTTCGCGTATTAGCTTTGATCACTTCAGGAATCGTGGTGCCCATCGCTGAGATGGAATACTCGTGTTGTACGAAAGCACTGGGCTAGAGAGCTCTCCATTGATTATTGTATTTAATCATCATAATGTCTCTGTGAATTTTATATTAATTTTCCTATCTTATAAAGAATACAAGCCTTCAAGAATTTAGGTCTTCTGCATGTACTCACACAACTCATCAAGTACAAAGTTAATTTTCACGCCCATTTCTGTCTGACTTCAGAATGATCCAGCACTTAAAATTTCCTTTTCTTAAGAAAGAAGAGCAAGTTTTAAGGAAAACGTTAAGTTTCATTTTGGACATGTCGCACTGAGTTTCCTGTGAGACGTGGCTGAAGAGTCGTTGGACTGTGGGGCTGTGACTTGTGAGCCATCTGGGCTGGACTCTCGGCTTTGAGAGACCAGCAGCTTAAAGTGGGAGCCAGGAGGGTGGAGCGGTCGCTCCGGGAGGGGTACCAGTCAGTTACTGTGGAGACGCCTGCCTCTCCCTGGAGCTGCTTAACGTTATGGAATCGAAATTATCTAAACATACATATGCCTTTTCAGAATGCTCATTTTTAACTTTAAACATCCTTCTGTATCAGTTGGTACAGCCCAACTTTTTGGTTTTTGTACTTCCCCCCGCCCCCCCCCTTTTCTTAAAGTAGTTACCAAGGATTTGTCATTTTTACCTGTCTTTTCAAAGAACCAGTTTTTAGATTTTTTAAATTCTAATGCTCTTATTTTTATTTTAACTATATTTCCTTCCTTCTGCTTTTTTCCTTTATGTTTTTTTCTGGGTTTTTTTTTTTTTTTAAGATTTAAGTTGTATGCTAAATTCGTGTATATTTTCTTTGAAAGCATTCAAAAGTAAGAACTAAAACTGACATTCTGTTTTCATCACATTCCATGGTAATGTTTTAGTATTTGTTGTTCCTCAAATGCTCTGACGCTGCTGCGTTCACTCCTAAGACAGTGACGTGACCCAGGCGATCCTCACTGGCAGGATGCCTTTGGGGCTCTGGAGGGAGGAGCTGCAGAGCCTCACTGGCTCCCTCTAAGTTCTCCCGCACGTGTTGGCCAGCCAGCTCCAAGTCCATCAGCAAGAACTGTGCCATAGGTTACAAGAAGAGAGAAAACCCTCTCTTTTTGGATATCTTCCAAAGGAACAAGTCCAACCCTCCAGATACTTTCCCAACAACCAGTCAGCAATGAACAGTGTGGCCTGAGTGAGGGGCGGGGTGCACAGAGCGCCCCCCGAAGCCCTACCACCCCCTCCAGGCTCCTGTGACTCACTTCCCTCCACCCCAAGCACCTGGGACCGTTTCTCATAATCCTCATCTAATTGAACCATCGCAGCATGTTAACCGCATAGATTGTTTCAGTTAGAGTAAACTATGTATCAGCTTCTATGTCAGGGAACCATGTCAATTTTAAACCCCTTTATTTCAACCTGGTGTATCACACCGAGTTTGCCACACTTAGCCAGCAAACCCAATAAAGCTAAATGTTTTCCAAGGAAATTACAAATGCCGTAATACCTCACTTGGATTTCATTTTATATCGTTAAAAATAACATTAACTACTGTATGTAAAAGTGAATTTTGTAATTAAATGTAGTGATTTATATGTCATAGAAAAGTATAAAATAATTCTCTTCCAGAGAAAGACTTGCCTACACCGCATTTCAGTTAGACCTGCAGGCGCTTATCTGGGTTGTTCCTATTTAGCAGGCGGGGGCTTTGCGAAGGGACCACCGGAATGACCGGTCAGGAGGCTTTATCCAGACTGCATGGTAAAGGACAGAAGTGCGTCGTGGTCCTTGGTGTAAACCCCCCCTTTTTTTTTTTTCGTTTTTACATACAGAACTAAATTTAATGTCTTTTTAAAGCATTATGCTGAATTGCGAAATGTATGTCTTTTTTAAATGTCCTACCTTGTTTTAGAAAACATGTAAAGCAAATCAATGTTTATCAGAAACAAGTCACAGGAAAAAACCTAGTAAATGTTGTTGCTTAATCTATTGACTCTGCTTTAGTGCCTCGTATGTCAAATCATGGAATTTTGTGTTAAATGATTATAGAGATTGTTGGTAAATATGACTGTATTAATGAAATTAATTTAAGAAATTTTGCCATTACTTATGGGAAAGTGCACTCTATATGGGGACTCTGAGGCAGAGTACTTGAATTCTAACCTCAACATTGCCATCTTTCAGATGTTTTGAGATGGAAGTAAATTAACATCACTAAGTCTTTTCCTCCTCACTGGCAAGTCTTTTCCTCCTCACAGTGATCTTATGGTGATTGAATGAAGTTGAATATTTGAAAATGTTTGGTAAACCTACATAGATAGGGATAGATATAAAAATCTATATTCAGTACTTTTAATTTTGTTCTATTAATATTTTAAATTATCTTGTTAAATAGTGAAATTAATAGGAAAAAATCAGTAATATAACCAATGCCTTGTACCCAACACCTATTTTAACATATCATAAAATTCTGCCACATTTGCTTCTGAGTATTGGTGTGAATAAAACATTACAGATACAAGTTGTAGTCCACCATGGTTCCATTCTCATCCCTCTTTCCCTAGAAATTCCATAGTATTTTACAAATACGCCATATAATTCGATTATATTCAGTTTAGGCTCCCTACGCAACGTTCACAGTTTTTTATACATCTAACAATTTTATTCCAAGAATGAGTACATCCATTATGATGGCTTTTAACTGATGGCAAGTGCATAGATTTTCAGAAACACTGTATCTAGCCATCATCATGAAAACCTATAATCAGACTCTGTTTGCCTTGTTTTTGCTCATTAGATACTAGTGGATGCTCAAAGAAATTAAGAAGAAATTCTTTTAGGTGCATTTACACAGTAACAGATAGTTCATTGAAAATATTTATTTTTCATGTTTTGGAGAGATAGATAAACTAAACAGAAGCAATTTCATGACTTGATTAAAGTTGCAATTGTACGCAAATCTGTATGACAAATATGAATATTTACTACAATGGGAATAAGGTTAATATTTTAAAACAAGGTCGACAGGAGAAAAATTGTCTTAGTGTGCAAAAAGGAAATTTGTTTCTTTAAGTGAAAATTGAGGTCAGTAGGCCATGGCTCGCCTTACTCCTACATGACTGAAATGAATTAAATATCTCCGCAATAAAGCGTTACTGACCGAGCTAATCACAAAATTACATATGAGCGCTTGAGTGAAATCATTACATGTTAGAAACGTGTATTTCGTATAAGAAAGTATGAAATTTAAAATGCATGTCTACTTTACCTTGATTGTCTTAGGATAGAGAAACTAAGTTCTGTTTGTGGTCACTAAGACCTCACTGTCCTTTTCAAAGAGCAAGGGTGGGAACCGTTGCTTGGACGTGTCCAGTCTTGCTTGCTGTATTGCTTACTAACTGTGACTTCAGTGTAATCAGGTTTTTATGACAGACTTGTTCTTTGTGCCGTAGGGGCACCATCCAGCACACATGCTCTCGAGAGGGGTGTTATTTTGTAGAGGATAAACCTAATTTTGAATTGTTTTCTCTTCATTGGATTATCTTAAGTGAACTAATGAGGTGACTGTTAATCACGTAATATGTTCTAGGCTTTATACTAAGTGCCCTGGGCCCTCTGTCTAATCCTCAGCGACCATTTGAGGCAGACATCATTTTCACCATTGTAGGTGAGGAGGCAGGCTTGGAGAGGTCGTGTAAGTTGACCAAATTAGCCAGACTAGTACGTGGCAGTTACTCTATGCCTAGTTTATATGCTTACTAGTGACATTTTCTGTAATTTATTTCAAATATATTAGTATTTAACATAATATTGCTACCATTTATATTGAATCTTGGGATTAATGACCTCAAAAATAATTGCTAGTGGGAATCTACTTGTAGTAGTCAGAACGAATTAAGCCTGTTCTCTGCATTTATAATTGGCTCTATGGTTCAGTGTCAGTGCTCACAGTGACTTTATGGAAAATGTGAGTGAAAAACACTGAGCATAAGGTATATTTTATTATATAATCACTTGTTTATATGTGGGCATATAGTGAACCAAGTATTGACCCCCACGCAGTACGTGTAACTTTATTTTGAATAGTTAAATGTTTATATGATCATCTCCATGATGCCGAAACAACTGTCTGATTCACAGAAATTATGTGATCAGAGTATGATTTTCATCACAGCTCTTCACTCTTCAGTTCCTCGTGTCAAGCTATATAATATAAACATGATCCAAGTTGTAATGTGCTCAGTGGGCTCTGTGTATTCATAGTGGCCCTTTTTCCCAACGTCACAAAAAGGCAGAAAATATGTTCTAGCCATGTGAAAATTAACTAGTTTTACCTTATTACGTTCTTCATACATATTGTTTCTCAAAACATGGGCAATCAAATCAGCACCACAAGAAAATTCTTCAACGATAAGAGATTATGACCCCAATAAACTGAGTTAAAGACTATGTTCAATTTTCCAATACAGTATAGGTTATGTGTGCAAAGAGACAGAGGTGGTCTTATGTTTCTTTTCTCTGTATCCATATTATCAAAGTAACCTTTATGTCTGGTTTCCTCTAATAATGACATTTATACTTTGTTGCATTAATGTGAAGTAACGTGGATTGCATGAGTTTGTAGATGCCTTTTAATTACTGTGTAAAAACGATATGTAATTGAAACAAAAAGCATTGTTTCCAGTCCTAATTTTTTTTTCCTCAAGTCCATCCTGTCAAGCTGAAAGCGTGAAAGTTATTTTCTGGTGGTGTGATTAGATTGGGTCTGAACTCTCCAGCTGGCAGGCCTGTCTGTGACTGGCGGCGGCCTGTCCCCAGTGCTTGTCATTTCTGACATGCCTGACAGGATGGGGGACAGCCGCCCCAGACAGGTTCATTAGATGGTGTTTTCTACAGCTGGGCTAAAAATAAATAGATAGATAGATAGATAGATAGATAGATAGATAGATAGATAGATAGTCTGTGCTTCATCAAGGCCCAGGCTGTAGGGGCCTTTCTTGTTGGTTTAAACCAGGGCCTTGTTTTGACAAATTTTGATCTGTGCAGTTTTTAGATTTTTCTGACACATTTTTGTTTCCATCCCCTTTGGCCTGCACCGTCTGCACTCTGCCTTGTTTCTGCTTTCAAAATCCTAACAGTCTTCCCCAGAGGAAAAGAACCGTAGGTATTGAAATCTTAAAAGAAAAATAAAAGCAGCGCAATGCTCTATAAAATAGCAACAGTTAATTTATTTCCGTGGTGATCTGCCCAGTGGTCAGAGGAAGAACCTCGGGACTTGCGATAAGCCAATTACAAGAAAGGTTAAGAGTTTTTCTAGTGCCAGAAACATGCCATCTACATGAGAACATAGTATCATTACTAGCAGCCTACACTCTGAGATACATTGCTTTTCAAACCTGCCAGAAATTTAAGCTATCTTCATTCTTGGGCCTTTAGGAAGCTGACAGTTTTCTGCCTGTATTGATGGGCTTTGATGTCACGAAGGGAAATTATAGAAGATTATGGAATACCTGCTAATAAAAGGAGAAATAGATTCCAAAACCAAATTAGAGATATGTTTCTTTGTCGGTGATAGGCTTCTTTTAAGGTTAGCTGGATTTGCCAAAAATTTGGTGTGTATTTGAAACGTACATGATTTATTGTTTTCATCCCCAAATTTGAACTTTTAAAACTGTCATGTTGGAAAGGGAAAATAAAATTGTTAGCCAAAGAATTGTTCTTTCTGGGTTATACCTGCAATTAAAAAGTAGATATTGGCATCTTTACTTTATAGACTTGCTAGATACAGTCTCTTTATTCTTAACGTTTCTGATAGATGCATTTCATTGGGAGAAACATTTGATCTTAACTTTTAGTACGTAGAACATGATCAGATTTTTTTTTTTAAAAAATCGACCATGTATATTGACATAATCTTAGTGCAACTGTTAGCTATCTTTCCGTTCACATGCAAGATAAAGAAATGTAATACTGTTTGTGTCTCTTGTCATTTTGTCTTTGGTGTAATAAACAGTGTTGCTGAAAAGAAGCAAGGTCCTCATTCACAGAATCTTAGCCCGTACCTTTCCTTTGTATTGTTAGTTTCTGCTGCTTTAGTTCCCCGTCTCTATGACAACTGTTTAAATTGGGATGGGCAACTGTCATCTGGAGTATTACTGAGAAAAAAGTGTTAGTGAGCGCACAGTTCCCATAGATAGAGCATTTCAATATAATCCAATTTTAATTGAGCTCCAGAGACTTTGATGTGCTGCAGAAGGGTTGGGCGAGAGCTATTCCAGGGAGAAATTAAAGCAGCCCAGCCAGGCTTCGCTGCTCCAGACTGTCACCGTTTTAAGTGAGCATTAGCATCAGACTTAACCTGCCCCTATGGAACATCTCACTTCTTTTTTTTCAGCTTTTCGCTGATTTATTTCTCCATATGTAAAAGCAAAGCACTTTCATCTTTTTATATATGTTTTTACGCCCATTCGATGGGGCTTGCAAAGCTCATACTGGACCTGTGATTATCTTATGCTGTCTGTCGGACTTTGCTTTGGTGGTTCACAAAAGAGAAAGAGAGTGGGGATTAGTTTTAAATTGTCAGCTATCATATATTAAACTTTCTTTTTAATATCATTTTATAAAACCCTGTGTAGATCTAAAAAGTTGAAGGAAGTGTAATTTTTTAATTTAGCTTTGATTTATCATTGAATTTCATTTTAATGTTTAGATGCTTTGGCATTTATTAAAGGCTAGGGTTTTATTTCAAAATGGATTAAAATGTCTTTGCCCCTTCATTATATATGTGTGTGTGTGTGTGTGTGTGTGTGTGTATACGTATATGTATGTATATGTATATATATATACACATACATATATACACGTATATATATACATATATATGTGTGTGTGTTATATATATATATAAACACTAGGAAAAGCTAGTTTAGAGCAGATGAACACAGGGAAATCAGTCCTTAATGGAGAAAGCATTGACCTTAAAAAAAAAAAAATGGGAGGAAAATGGGTATTTTTTCATGTATATTCAAAGACCTCTTAAGTACTTTGAAATATAATACGTTAGCTGTTTTACTAAAAATAAAAATGACTAAGACCACAATGTCTTATATAATGCTTGCAATGTCAAAGCTTTGTTATAGGTATGGTAAAGATAGCGAAGTCACTACCTGTTTGTGACATACTTGAGATTTCTGATCTGTATTGGCACATTTTAAAAATAAATTAAAATTTATGTTGAGAAATGAAGTAAAATTATGACAATAATTAGGAATTAGTTTGTGTACATGCACCTAGATTTACTTGCCGGTTTACTGTAAAGTTCAGGAAGCTTCAGCGTCAGGCTCCTCACTACACCAGGGCCTGGGGAAAGATGGGGTCATCAGGAATGGTGGACTGGTCTCAGTTTACCCACTTGCCTTAAGAGACCTCAGAAGAACACAACCTGCGTTCTAAGGCTCCAATATTTGTTGTGGTTTTTTTTTTCTCATTCTAAATAAATATCCAGTTACATAAATAATTTTTATTTATAACTTTGTATCATAATTTTTAAAAAGGCGTCCCAAATAATGTAAGCTTATTCAACACTTTAATGGCCTTATCGAATTCCCCCCACCCATTGGTGGGCATTTCTTCCATTCTTTTGTTGTTATAAACAATGCTGCGATGAATAATCTGGTACATACTTCATCTTGCATTTGTGGAAGTATAGCCACAGAACAAATTCCTAGAATGAACTCGGTGGCTCAAAAGGTACATGTGTTTGGTATTTGGAGAGATGATGCAAAAATGCCCTCGATTAAAGTTATACCAACCTGCGCTCCCAGCAGCAGCATCCTTAGTAGTGAGTGCCTGCACGATCAGCATGACGAAACTTCTAGATTTTCACCAGTTTTACAGATAAGAATAGTATTTCCACATAGCTTTAATTTTACTATGGGTGAGGCTAATCATGCTTTCAGTCAAGAAAGAGTCATTTGTACTATGTTTTCTGTGATTTATGTATTTGACTTTTTTTAAGCAAAATTTTACTGTATTTTACTGTAGGACAGTTTGTCATACACATGCATTTTTGTATTAGCTATCGTACAGACTTATACTATATATTATGAAATTTTATATGTATAAGTATATCTCCTTTTTTACCTACTTCCCATCTAGATTAATTTGTTATTACTCTATAAAACATCCTCCCAAATTTTGGTGGCATTAGTTATAAGGATAAGAATATTTTTTAATTTACCTATGTACTCAATAAAAATCTTTCTGCTCTGTAATTTTAAAAACTTCAACTGTGACATTATCGAAAATATAATTAGCTAATGTATGAACACTTCATAATATAGTCACTGTATAGAATTCTGTGCCACATGGGTCACCGTCTTTATCACTTAGTTTGCCGTGTGGCTGTCTCTAGTATGTGCTTTTATTTAGGGACGAAAACATGAACATTGGAGGCACGTACGGCAGTGCTCCGGGAAGCGGCACACGTGTCTCACGTGCCAGACACTGCGTCCAGCACCAGGGAAGACATTCTGTGTTGAGGTGGGGTTAAAACTGAGACATATGAATAACCTCCATATCTGGAGAAGATACTATTGTTAGGTGTCTTCATACTGTTAGTGGAGGGCAAAAGTTTAATAACAAACTAGATTTTTTTATTTAAATCTCATTCACTGGTTATCATTTCTTTAAAGTAGTCAAGTATAGATAGATTCATTGTTTTTGCTGACACAGTTTTCTTTGCACAGTTTACATTTCTGTGGGTGTTAACGAGCAGAGAGAGTGCCGTATCTTATCTTTTTCACGACACTCATCGTCTGCCAGTAACCCTAAACCTGGCGAATGGTGGAGAGCACCATTCGTCTAGTCCCTGGAGCCAGAAACTCTTGCAACAGCTTCAGTTCTTCTCATTGCTTTACATCGGCATAAAACAAAACAAAAACACTCAAGTCCCATTAATCCTGTCTTATAAATGTGTGTGCTGTCTTTCCCTGCTTCCTACCTACGGCAGCTGTCTTAGATTAGAGTTCCTTCACACCCCAGTGGCATAAGTCAGGTTTTCAGTTTAGCATCCCTCCATGTGCTTCTCACGGCTTCCAGAATGGCCTTTCCAAAATGGAGATTTAATCTCATACCTACGCTCACTTTAAGGGTCTCGATGGCATCACTGTTGTCATTAGATCCACCGTCCACTGAGAGCTAAGTTTAAAATCCAAGTCTCCATTAATCCTTTCTGCAGCTAACTCTCTGGACAGCCTCTTGCCTCTAGAAAGGTGACCTCTGCTACTTATGGTGGAGACACCTGTTAAATACAGCCGCAGACACCTGTTAAAAACAGTTAATTGTTCAACAATCCAGTGGAATAGAATTATTATATCAATCGAGTATTAAGGCTTGAATAGAAACTGGGCGCTCCATTAAAGGAGGGGCCATCTTCCTCTTGTTTACTGATGTTTTCCTGTCACCTAGCACAGTATCTGGAACGTGGTAGGTGCTGACTAAATCTACGTTTGATGAATCAATGACATGTGATGCTAACAGCTTTTGCCTGGGGACAGAGTACTTATGATGATCAAATGAAACAGAAAAATAGCAAACTCTCAGCAAAGTAGTATTTTGCTGCAAATAGATAGCTTTACAATCAAGAAATATAAAGTAAACATAAAGTAAAGTAAACATAAAGTAACACAGAAGAGACTTTGTGGGGGGATACCTAACACTGGAAATACTATGTTCATTACCTGCAAAAGTTGGGAAGTCTCTAAAAACCTCTTTTTACCCCCAGTTACAGGTATTTATGAAAGATATTTATGGACTGCAAGGGGCATTTACTGAGCTGTTTACATTTAAATTGACTTGCATTTCTTGAAGAGGTGTTAATTATTGTCTAATGTTGAGAAATGAGAGTACAAGTAAAAATACCACAGGAAATTCAGTAACTCAGTTGTCTCTAGTTGAAGTAGTAAGTTTTTTATTTTTTATTTTTTTTTAAGATTAAACTTCAGACACAGCAGACAGAACACTCAAAGCCATGTAAGTGGCTTTGAGTAAGGGGCATGTAAGTGGCATAGAAGAGCAGATTCTGGGACATAACCAGACTTGGTGGAACCGCTGTGAGACGCAGAGTTTGGTTCACAGAGCAGTGGCCGCTGGATCAGGGTCTGGCTGAGACCAGAGCAGTGCTGCCCTCGCCACTGCTCACCGAGACTCTCCCGAAGCTGGCTGGGCAGGATCATGAGTTTACTTGTCTGACACCTTAACGTCTCCACTAGATACTTCATGTGTTTGTTCACTAGCTACAACACCCCCGCAAAGTGGATGTGATCATTCTCCTTTCGTGTTAAGTGGCAAGAACGTTCCCAAAGTAACACCGCTCGGGAGTGGCTGAGTCAGACGGCAGCCTGTCTGTCATCCTCTAACGTCCAAGTTCTTTCTGCTCCAGCATGGCATACAAGTCTATAAAAATTATCATCATCCACCAAATGAAGCACTAATAAAGGGCCCACCAACCGTACACCCTGGTGGAATGGGGAAAGGCGACAAGAGCACTTAACACTCATCCTGCAGGGCGCAGGTGCCCGTAAGAACAAGACCCCAGCTGAAAGGCTTCCTGAGTCCCAGCTCCTTGCACGAAGATGGGGCTCATTCTACAGCTGCTCTTCGGGGGCAGTGGTTCTAGAGGTACTCCGGCTATAAGGGGAAGAGGAACACATTCTCGCGAACCCCAAGAGTGTGTCTGCGAGTGCCCGGTACTCTGGTGTCCTGTGAAAACACACTTAGCTCCGAACTCGTGTTATATGCAAACAGCTTTCAATTGCTAATTATCACAGGAAAAGAAACCTTTAAAACAAGAAAATTAATTCACTTTCATATTGTCTTCCTGGCCCCTGATATCCTGGTGCCTACCTGTCGGATCCTTGGCAAACTGTAAATATCTTTTGAGGAAATGCTCTTCTGAGCAGTAGGCTTTCGGGACATAGTAAGACTTTTATTGGCAGATGAGGAGGGAAAGCTGTTCTAGAACATATACAAAGTAGGGAAATATTTAGCATCGCTTATTTTTAAAAACTTTAATAGACTTCATTTTTAAATAGTTTCAGTTTATAGAAACTTGAGCAGATTAGTGCAGAAAGTTCTTATTGTGTGTGTGTGTGTATTAATCAAGCTTTTTCCTTCTTCAACTAATAGAGACATGAAGGTTATAACAGGAAATAAGAGTTTGCATCAGAAAACTTTGAGCTGCCAGTAATAGATACCCTAACTCAAATGCCTTTTTATGTATGTATGTGTGTGTGTATGTATGTATTTCTGTGTGGTATATGTATGTGTGTGCTTGATATGTGTAGGTATCATAAAATTATACTAAGTTCTGAATTATACTAGTCCCCAGGGTTGATTGAGTCAGCTGATTCAGCAGTTCCTGGATGTTTCGAGAACCCAGGTTCATTCCCCATCTCCACTTTGTCATCCTTGGTCCTCACTCTCACGCTGACAGCAATGCGGCTTCAGCACTCCCCAAATCACCATAAGCTCAGGAATGTCTAGAAGGAAAGAGCATCTCTTCTACTGGCCCCTTCCAAAGAATGAGGATGCTGACTGCCCTCTGGGACCAGCCGTGGGGTGAGTGTGTCCCGACTCGGAAGCGCATGGAAGAGACTCAGTACCTGGATACGTCAGCGTTGTTGGTCAGAAAGGAGGAGGGCAGGGGAGCAGGAGCAGATCCCAAGTGGGAAAGCGGTAGCATCTACTGCCGTGTTTATTGTAGGAAAGTCTAGTAAAGTCCGAGCAGGGAGTTCCCGTCAGGCCTTCTGAAAAAGGTGCCAGTGGTGTGGTGTTTGGACGTCCCGTC
This sequence comes from Eonycteris spelaea, assembly GCA_003508835.1. NCBI lineage: Eukaryota > Metazoa > Chordata > Mammalia > Chiroptera > Pteropodidae > Eonycteris > Eonycteris spelaea. Next base: position 2,374,971 of record PUFA01000189.1, read on the forward strand.
AGCCTCACACACCCATTAACGTTACTCAGTGCCCGTCACTCTCTGCCTCTGTTGATGTTTTTGCTCCTGCAGACTAACTGTCTCTAAATATACTATTAATTCAATTATTTATTGAGTTTTGACAATGTAACAGGCACTGTGCAAAGCCATGGAGATACAAAAATGGTCAAAGAGTAGGGAAATTACATTAATAAACTCCATAATAACTTTGCAAAATCACATCTGTGGCGCATGCTGTGAAGGGACCTCTCGCAGTATGGATAAGGGCCAGAAAGGAGACCAGGGGCCAGGCCAGGAGAGCCCAGTGCTACTGGGCGTGTCCGGAGCAGGACATGGTCATGGCTATACTAGACTCACCTTGGCTTCTGCTTCCTCGAATGCCTGTGACATTCAAAACATTAAGATGCACGGTGTGCTGGAGGCAGCCAGCCAGCATGCGGGGAATACGGCCCTGATGGACAGGGTTCTCGCCAGCGATGGGTGGCTCTCCTGCTTCAGTAACTACATAATAGGAGGTGTCCATCCCGTTCCGTCCGCCAGGGCCAGAGAGGCAGGGTCATCGTGAGCAACATGGTAAAGAAGCACTTTCCAGTTGGGGCACCTTCCATGTTCTGTCCAGTGCATAATGAATTGAGAATCAACTCTGGACTATCTTGATATGAATGCTTTTAATTAATATAGATCATATCAGTTGAGAACTTTGCTGTGCATGTGTATTACTAAATATAGATCAACAAAAGCATTTCTAATGATTTACTGCTTTTAAATCACTGCTGTGTGCTGGGCTCTGGGCTAAGTGTGAAGAATGCGGAGATGCCCTCGGTGAGCTCACAGGTTAGGAGGAGACACCAGTAAGTAAACCGACACCTATAACAACATTTCGGTAGTGGACAGGGTCTCAGAGGGAGTATCGGGCTCGTCATCAATAGCAGTTAATCGGAAGAACAAAATAAGGAGGGCTCTGCCGGGCAGAAGAAACCCCACGTGCACGGGCACAGAGCATGAACGTGGCACGTTTGGGAGCTGAAGACTGTTCAGGATGGTTGGGATTAAGAGCTAAACATCATGCGCAATGTGGCTAAATGAGAGATTTTCCACTACTTCTGATAGTAGTTACCGCTTCCTAAATAACTACTAAGTACCATAAGTGCATACGCTTTACATACATAAGCTATTTGTGATTTTCGTGGCATACTGGGATCCAAATTTTTAAAAAATACTTGAAATTCTAAATGAATATAAATGGAAAAGAACGCTAGCATTTGTATTATGAGTGTTTTCCCAGGTAAATATAAACCAGCGTCAACTAAAGAAAAAATAATTTTGCCTTTAGATTTTAAAAAAATTAAGATTTCTCTCTTCACTGTGCAATTTTAAAATAAACTTTAAAAAATAAACGTTTTTAATGTTTTACATGAGTTCTCTCATGACATAATTAGATCTCCAGTGTAAAGCAATTCTCCCCCATTGCACCTATATAGTAAAACTGACTTCATGATTGCAACAGTGATTACTGCAACTCCCCCATCTAATCTTGTATCATTTCTGACTGTACCTAAAACTTTAATTGAAATATTTCCGAAAAGAGGAAACTATTTGTGCTGACAATTTATGGTATTCACAAAATCAGACCCAATTACCAAGTTGGTTCAAAGAAAACTCTCTAACCCAGAAATCCAAATGATCTGATACAAAAGAAAATAAATCTTAAAACAGATGTATAAATATAACTAGTTTTAAAATTGTCATTATGCAGAGTAATACAAGGAGAGTTAATGTGCTCAGTATGGAAATGAAAGTTAATAGTAGAAACTAGAAATTGGTTTCTTTTCAAAGTGTAGAGTTCTCCCTTGCTATCTTTTTTCTTTGTAAAATAACAGCAGAGAGACAAATACAAGATTTTAGAGTTTGCCAAATTTGAGAAAATGAGGAAACACAGCCAAATATAATCCTTACACATGGGGACATTCATGAGTAGGACAAAAATGAAGCAACCTTGCCAATATCATTTTTTAATGTTTGAGAGTTTTACCATAATTTTGAGAGTATACATTTGAAAATGAAGCACAGAGGACTCCAGCTGCTCCTCAAAGTGATTTGGAAATTAAATTTTAAAGATTTTATTCAACAAAAATTGAATTCCTTTCATGTGCAGGTTCTGCAAAGAATACCAAATAGAATTCAACTTAGTCTCATATCTCTACCATTGTTTAGGGGTCGTTTATAACAAAACAGGTGGATGTGAAAGTACTTACTACCACGTGAGACACCATTGGAGCGGTATAAATAATACTCTCGATAGAGTTCATGGTTTTCTACTAATGAACATCAAATAACATTTGCATAGATTATTGGAGCAGCACAGCCCATCTCTAGCCAAACAGCCTCTACCTGTAGCAACAGCAATGATCTCTGAAGTGCAGATTTGTCACCTCACCTCTCCATTGCTCTCAGACCAAAAGTCCGAACTCTTTAACATAAATTACAGGATGTGACCCCACAAACTGGCTCCTCGCCCACCTTTTATTATTCTAATCTTCTTTTCATCTCTCTCCTCTTTACAGTATTTGTCTCAGACAGCCTGGACCCATGCCCCCAAACACCATGTTTACATACGTGTTGTCCCTACTGCTCGGGACACTCATCTTTCCCTGTCCCCTCCCCTGCACTGTGATCCTCCACCAGACTGTGAGCCCCTTGAGGACAAGGACTCTGCCTCTCTTGTTCACCACTGGATCATGGCCATCATTTGCTAAATCAAAGTCACCGAAAGAAAATAAAATTGATAAATCATGAGGACAAGCTCAACGGGGAAGAGCTGGTCTAATTACAGGCTGTTCATTGGATAGGAAGAAGCCTTAGAATCATCACTGCTAACGATGAGAGTGATAACCAATGTCCCAAAATTAAGAGATTGGTACTGTGATTGCTAGACTATAAACCGCCACTAAGGAAACAGTAGCTGAGGCTGTTAGTTTAGAAGGGTCTAACTTGTGGTCCAGGTGTTCTCTTCTCCTGCTGTCAGTGTCATTAATGAGTGTTAAACCCAAACGGCACTCTGCTGCTGCGTGCGTGCGTGAGTGCGTGTGTGCATGAGACAGTAGGCGATAATTACAGCAGTCGGCTAATATTTAAGTGCTTCCTGGGTGCCAGGCACTGTACTAAGCATTTTTAAAAAGAGTTATTTTATTCAATCCTCACACCACGCTGTTACTTCCTCTGTCTTTATGATAAAGAAGATGTGAAAAATAGCTACCTTACCTGAGGGCTCGAAGTAAGTGAGGGAGGCTGGTCCCAGAGAAGCTTCAAATCTTGGATAGGCAGGTAAATCCACTGATGAATTAGAGCAAAATGCGGACTTAAATGAAAAGTTCTCTGTGGATGGGCTGCCTAAATGTCCCCCAATTATAGGATGTTTCAACCATGTAATTTTAACCCATATACTGATAACAACTATAATTATGAATATTTAACCTCAGAAGTATAACAATATACTATATATTGCTTAATTTTCATTGAAAATGTATTTTCTAGAAACCATTCTGCCAGCTTAATTTCTTGATTATTTGTTTTTTTTAGAGTTAAGCCATTTCCAGTTTTTCCTATTTTCAAATGAAAATATGAAAACATTTGACTCAGTAATCAACTTTTTGGTCTGTATTAGATTTTACTGATTATGGTGCCTGCCCTTGACAGTTTTATTCTGATGATCTGATTCATTAATTGGATAAAAGATCAAAGTGAGACTTTTCCATCCCATGTCTGAGAGTTTCTTTATTACGTAGGGCTGGTCTCTTACCTTTGTCCTCTTTTTGTTCCCACCCACCCTGTAAAACAGTTTCAGAAAACTATATACCACCTTTTCAGAAAACTGTATACCACAAGATGTTAGCTTGTCTAAGTCAACATCTGAAATTTTTTCATAAGTCTAAAAATTTTTTAAAGATATCTAGTATGCTGTGAATATTGATATCATCTATTTTAAAATACACATATTTTTTCAAATGGATACTTTATGTAATTCCTCTTTCTCTTGAACTCATATTTTCACTTAATTCCCTCCCCCAAATTTATCAAATCTAAAAATATTTTATACTTGCAAGCCTTATAGTGATCACTATATTATACAAACCTGCAAAAAGCATATATATTTATGAATTGAAATTTTAATTTGAAAAATTTTTAAAGCATAAAATTCTAAATGTTTAAAATTTTTATTCTGGAGAAAATTATTACTACAAATATTATCAACAACATAAATATATTTGACCTTGAAAAATACTTACTAAACACAAAAAGTAAAATGCTATTGGTAATTTATTTCTTAGTGAGATGAGCAATTAATATATATTTACATAGGAATATTGCTTATTACTAGGATACAGGGATTAATATTAGAGCTTCTCACTTTCTTTTTTGTAGAAGTGTTGAAAAATCAAATAAGAAGGCTATTGAAGTTTTATTATAGCAATGCGATAATTTTTGTACCACTTCTAAGTTGTATGCTAAAAATCACCTAGTGATCTATCATCAAAAATTATTTTTAATTATCTGTCAACTGACAGCCCAATTAGATCCAGCTTCAGCTCGTAAAAGTGAATTGGGAAACCATCTAACTCATGAAAGGGTTTTTTTAACCCAGTCATTGAGGACATACACTTTTCAGCACCTCTGTCAGTATTTTGAATTGTTTCCTCTTTGAGGCTCCCACCTGTCACCCCCAGAAGATCTCACACCCCAAGCAATACACCAGAGAGAGCCCTTTCTTCCCCCCACCCCCAATTTGAAGAGGGGGATGTGAGGAGGGCGATGGGAGAGAGAGCCTGTGCCTCCCTCACAGGTTCGTTCTCAGGCAGATAGATTTTAAGAAGCTAAGGGTCTGGAAACTTGCTCTGTTCATTTTGCATACCTAATTTACCTTTACCCGTAAAGCAGCACATTGTGTTGTTTCTTGTTTTTTCCATAACCTTCTAGTTATTTTGTACATCTTACACCTCTCCACACCTTTGGTGAGGAAATAGCATCCCGGAGACGTGTGGAGAAGACCAAGAGAGCATGCCAAACAGCTTGCTGTCTCTGCCGCTCCCGTGTCCTCGCCGCACGCACCACGTGCACGAGCCAGACAGAGCTGACTCGCACGTGGCCGCTTTAGGACCTGTGCTTCTCCATCTTGTGGTTCAGCTTTCTTTCTGAGACTTAAAATCCTCTTCATGAGCTGGCAGACGGGAAGAGTATGGACGATCATGTGTGCCTGTAAACCTGAAGTTACTTTTGAACGATTCCATCTTGAACATATTTGTTATATCCAAAATCATTGATCATTTATACAGGATTGTAAAAGTCATGGGGACTTGTAACTTGACATTGTGCTAAAAGCCGTTGAATTAAACCGTCCGAGCTGCAGTGGTCCGTTTGACGAGACGGTCTCGTGAGCACTGAGCAGGCGTGTCCACCCAGTCTCCCGCGGCAGCCTCATCAATTCTTAACAGGAAATATAACTTGAAGCAAAATTTAGAGTTTTCATACTCAAAGAAAAAAGTAGTTTTAGTACTCATTTTAATATGTGTATTAGATGATTTGAGATTGGCAAAGCTATCACTAAACAAGTACTTTGTACATTGCACAGTATTAGCTGCCTTAGAAGGAAAAGATGAAACTGATCTGACAGCCATATACATGATTCTGACAACGTGTACATGTCTGACACGCACAAGTGCACAACAACCCTATTTTTCTTCAACAAGATCATCAGATAATGTGTGTTAAGCACATGCATTTGGGCGAGGCGGTTCACAAGGGGTCTCTGTTACGTTTGTTTGCTATGGCTTCCTGTGTGCTTCAGCTCCTGAAGTGGGGCAGACCTCGGAGTATGAGACTACCATGAACTCTTTCTCCCTTCGCTTTTTGGGATGCTAAGCAGTTAGCTCAAAATTATTCAGTGGACACTCAAGAAAAATCACAAAGTGCTCTAAGATTTGGGATCCAGATGCTTTAGTATTCTTGTTTATGACCTGACCTATGTGATGTAATAAAAATTCCGTTTATTTAATTTTCAGAAAATGAAACTGAATGGGGTCATTAGCATTCGTTGATTGGATTTCATAGTATATTAAATAATTTGGAGAAGCAGGCAGGCACAAACCGGATGATATGGAAAGGCTGACTTAAAGCAAAAACCACAAACCTCAAGTATAAATGAAAATGCTTACATAGTTTCGAAAAATATCCTGGACTGTAATGAAAAACAAACTTAAAGAGTTATTATAGAAGGTCCTGAAACTTATACAGACTTTTGTGTAACTAGTAAAGGTATAAATAAAATACAGACAATATTATAATATCAGGTCATATTTCAGACCTAGGCTTGATGCCCAGATTTTTATAGAAATGTGCCATAAACTTGATAGTTAATCAACTATAAGTGATATTTCCTTACATTTCTGAAATATGTAGAAATTGATAAAACAACTCATCAGTTGCCTGAGCAGTGACCCAACCGGTCGCTCTGCCTTTAGTCTCAAAACCTCACTTTCTCTTCCACGTGCCGCCCTTGCCAGGGTACGCGCTCCACCTCCCCAGGTGTCAGGGCTTCTCGTCACCCACGAGCACAGGAGACGGGGGTGCAGTCCAAGGAGACCGTGCACCTGCAGAATTTACTCGAATGCTAGTGTTTATCTCAACAGTTCATCACTTGTTACATTTTATTTTTCAGTCTAATTGTGTTCATTTTACTTAAAAAAAAAAGTTTTAAATTACCAGAAATAAAATTGATGGCCACGAAGAGTGCCAAAGGATATTCTCTGACACCCCTTAGTAGACATTTTCTTGTGTGAGAGGCATAAGTCTGTAAAATGAAGTCAAAACACCGTAGCCTAGAGACCTTCCGTAACCCCTCTGGGCTGAAGGAATTCTTTTAGTGTGGGGTGGGGTCTTTCAGGATGGGAAAGAACCCATCTAGAGTTCTCAAAGGTGCGAACTAAACTACTGGAGAAGAGAAGAAACCAGTCTTATTGAGACTGTTTTTTTTAGGTCTTGATTAAGTTGACGTGGGCTCCCCCATTAGGATATTAAACATGAGAAGTCTAAGGGCCAAACTGGAAAGCTTTTCCCAGTTCAGCAAGGAGTCGGACATGCATACACACGGTGAGATGTCTTGTAAATCTCCCCCATATGTGTGATCGCTGTCAGTTTCTCTTAGTTTCAACCAGCAAGTATACCTGGGGCACATAAGTGCCAGGCACTGTTTTAGGTGCTGCGTACTGAACAGTAAATAAGATAGACAAGGTTCTGTTCTCATGGACCTCTCATGTCACAGGGAGAGGAGAGACCAAAAAACAAACAAATAAGAAAATAAATAAGTGCCTTGCACAGAATTAAAACTAAGTGATGTAATAGAGGAGACGAGGAGGTTAGTACATGGTAACTCTCCATTGGGTGCCAGGAAAGGCGAGCTCACAAGAGAGGATGTAAAGAAAATTAATTTAAAAATTTAAGAGTGCTTGCATTCCATAATCAATTGCATAGTTATTTGCATCCCGCAATCAATCTTGAAGTAAACAAGAAGAAGCAAAAGCAGGAGGTGGTTTACTATGAAACAAAAAAAGAAGACTCCAGGCTTCACTGGATTTTCTGACAGGAAATTATGACCAGCTCCCTCTTTAGGGATTTCAAAATCTCAATTACAACATGGGTGTCTGTAAAGTAATTAAGCAGATTTTTTTTTTTTTGCATCAAGTTATAAGAAGTTTTATATGTGTAAGTTTCCCCTGCCAGGGCCTTTTCTGAGGTCTGTGCGCTTACTCGGATAGCGCCCTTGTCCCAGATAGCTTTGGAGCCTCAGATCGCACTCCTCGAATTTGCTTCCCTGAGCTGTTTACTAGCTACTAGCAAAATAATTTTCTTTTAATTTTATTTTCTCTCTTTTCACTCCTTGCCTTCAGGCTTTACTGAGTTCCTCTGATTATCTTAGTGTCTTTTTATCTTGCTCCTGAGGGCCCCGCCTGGAGCTAAGAAAGTGGTGGTCAGAGAACTGATGGAGTGTGTGTGTCTGTGGGGCTCCAGGCAGGAGAGAGAAACCGCAGAGCAATTTAAACAGGGAAAGTGTGATATATACATAATTGGAATGTAAATTACAACAGGAGATTGGAGCAACAAGGGAGTGGAGAGTAAGAAATAAAAAGAGAGAGGCCTGTGTTTAGAATGCCTGTGTAAAGAGCAGCCACCATCCTTAGAGCTGACCTTGAACCCAAGGGACTGGCCCTGCAGGCCTTGTTGGGGAGGCATGTGAGCCTGTAGCTCACCAAATGGTGCAGAAGTCACTGCGGGGCCCAGCTGCGGGATCTCGGTCCTTTGGAATTTTCCAGAAATCCACCCTCTAGGGAGTTGGCGACGCTGGTCCTAGGAGGGTTCTCACCAGTGCACTCTGCTACAAAACTCCCTGGGGTCGGGGAGTACTGGAGAAAACTGCCAGTCAAGGCGGTAGCCCTGACTAGAGGGGCCCCACAGTCTGCAGGACCCCCAAGTAAGCACACCAGAGCCAGAAAGAAAGCACCTTCCTCCCGCGGTCTCTTTGGTGTCCTTTCCTGACAAAGCTTAACATTGCACCAGCTGGCATAGGGAAAATAAAGGGCACGTATTCATTTTCACGGAACAAGCAATTAAGGATGCATTTGGAACTGCAAAGCAATGTATTGATAACTGACATTGCTGGTCAGACATGGCGCACGTAAGGAGTCAGGCTACTTCTACGTGTTTGTGAGCTACCTGCCTGCTATAAGTAAAATAAACTGATAATGTGCTTAATGGAAACTGATAATGTGTCAATATTCAGTAGTAATCATCATGGTTCCCAAAGAGAAAAACATTAAAAATATGAGTGTGTGTGTGTGTGTGTGTGTGTGTGTGTGTGTGTGTGTGTGTGCATCTTCCTGGCTTAGTGGCTTAGTGTAATGATGCCAAAACAGCTTTCATGGGAAAGTCTCTCTTATTTTTCTGAGATTATATTTATTTTATTGGGTTTTTTGTTGTTGCGGCTATTTTTTTGCTTTAAGTTTTTTTCCTACTTGACAAAAAATAAATTAACACTGTATTAGTTCCATTTTTAAAAACTTATAGTGGTCTATGAAATTCAAATCTGGAAACCATTGTGTCCAACTGAGAATTTAAGATAAATTGTGGCACGTCACTATTCTTTTGTGAAATGTATAAAAAGTTTTGCATTTAGGAACTGAAAAACAGTTGTCACATTATGTTCAACAACAACATATATATAACTTAGAAACAGAACTTAAATAAGCTAAAGCCATGCACTTTATATTCAGTGTCTCCACTTAAACTGACTGGTAATGGGTACTGTTATCACTGTTTTTTGAATGACAAAAATCAGATGGAGTTAATTTTTCCAAGGCCCTACCGCTAGTAAGTAGCAGAGCCAAGATTTAAATAGATCTCTGCCTTCAAAAACCTGCCAATGTTTACGAAAGACAAAAGTTGAATTAAGGAGTTAAAAAAAAATGGAATTTTCCAAAAATAAAAGACTAATAGATCATATATATATATATATGTATGTATATATATGTTTATATATAGTATATGTGTGTGTGTATATATATATAGTATGTGTGTATATATATATATAGTATGTGTGTGTATATATATATGTATGTGCATATATAGCATGTGTGTACATATTTATAATTCCTAGAGAAAGGAGATGTAAGAAGGGACTTCATAACTTGTTTTCAAAGCTTAAGGAATATCATGGATGTAAAACTCAACAATTTCTGTTTCACCAAAGCAAATGTAAATGTGGTAGATGATGCAGAGTAACCACTGCAAGTAGAAACGTGTTTTTGTACTGTTAGTATACAGTGGTGTCTCAGGAAGGAGTGTGTTTGTTGTAGATTCCACTACAGTGGCTTAATCAAAAAGGGATTTATCTGTGTCGTGTAAGGAGACGTGCGCATCTGGCTGGGTGCTGAGATGGTTCCGGTAGCTCTGTTTCAGGGCCAACCTCAGCGTGGTTCCCTTGGCCTTCTCCGCATGGCTGTGCAGTTGCTGCCACCGTTTCTGCCATTACATCTGCATACAGGCGAGAAGGGGACAGCACTGTGCCAGCTACATATGACTCATTTTATCAGCTTATTTGAAACATCCCCAAATGCCTTTGATTTTGTTCTCATTAGCGAGCACTGAGTCAAATGCCCTTACCCCTGGTTGCAAGGGAATTTGGAAAATCAAGGAATAACTTCTTCACGATTCACTGAGACCATAGGTCTTCTAGACTCTGGCCCTGGGACCAATCCAGGCCGCCCCTGTTGTTGTAAATAAAGTTATACTGGAACACGCCATGACTGTTTATTTACACATTGTCCATGACTGCTTTCACGGTACAGTGGCAAAGTTGAGCAGTTGTGATAAGGACCATATGGCCTGTAAAGCCTAAAAATATTTACTCTTTGGTCTTTTACCAAAGTATTTCCTCATCCCTGGCTTAGATCAATCATGATCCTTCGCCTAGGGCTGACCACGTGGACGCTTCAGGATAACTGGGCTTTTATTAAGGGAGGAAGGAAGAGGAGAGGGGATGTTGGAAAAGAGCCAACAGTTGTATCAGATCACCTGGCCCAACTAATTATATACAAGACCAAAAAGTCATAATACATTTTCTGTTTTAAGTCACAGGTCGCATTGAACATAGAACTTTTCTACTTCTTCATTTCCACAATGAGCCAATTAAGAAAATTAAGAAAGGTCAAAGTTTGCAAATACACAGAATCAAATGATCGACAGTGTCATTATACATCACGAAATCAGGAAGATGATCCCTGATTTACAGACTTTGATTCAGCACTGAGATATCTCAGATAAGTTGTGGACACACATTTCACTGATTGACACTTCCCTGTAAACTGTTTATTTTAGGTTCTTGCATACACAGAGGGACTCCATGGAAAATGGATGTTCAGTGAGATACGAGCTGTGTTTTCAAGACGTTATCTTCTACAGAACACTGCCTTGGAAGTATTTATGGCAAACCGAAGTAAGTCTCCTTAAATATCTTGAAAGAAAATGTGCTCATATTTAAATGTATTTTTTTACATGGTGTGCAATGCTCGCTCTGAAACAAAAATTAAAAAGCATTAATTTGTTTGAAAATGTTAATCCTAGATTTCTCATGGTTTTAAAGTTACACAGAAAGCTGATTTTCCATGAAGATTCATTACGTCTACAAATAAATCATGCTAAACACTTGAAAATGATTTCAGAAATTGATGGCGGCTAGCTTTCCCGTGGCTTTCTAAATCGTGTTTTTTCTTCTTACCACAGCCTCAGTTATGTTTAATTTCCCTGATCAAGCAACAGTGAAAAAAGTTGTCTATAGCTTGCCTCGGGTTGGAGTAGGGACCAGCTATGGTTTGCCACAAGCCAGGTAATTATATCATATTGCGCATTGTCTATAGATGTTTAAAACATATTTCAATAAGACAGAAATCTAAATAGGGTTGTACTATTATAATTCTTTTGAGAACCAAGGATTTTTTTTTCTGCAGGTCATTTGTAGAGAAGTAGGTTGTGAAAACAGCTATTTTAAGAATGACAGAATAGTCAGGGCATAATTTTATTTACACACATAGATAAGGAAGTAAAAAGTTAACTGACTATCATAGTTAGAACACAATTAAGACATTTTGATTATGATGTTACAAGAAACATACAAGGCCTCGTAATATTTGTGATTAATTGTTGTGTAATGGCATACAAATTGTTCTTATAAATCCTTCTTCATTAAAGTAACAAAACTCTTAGAGTTTATTGAGATTAACAGTCATTAATTATGCTGTGGTTTTAATCATTTCCTAAATATTTCATCTTGGTATTTTACAGACATCATTTTGACACATCACTTGATTGAAAGATACTAGTCTAAGTAGAAAACATAATAAATTTTGTGTATCACTGATATCAGTTAGTCAGTTTTCAGCTCCAGGTAACTGAATACCTGACTAAATGTGGCTTAAGAGATAGGATTCTTAGCCGTTTCTGTTTTTGTGTTTCCTGTAAAAGATCTGTGGTTGCCAGCATTAGCTCAGAGGTTCAGTGACGTCAGGACCCAGTTGGCCTCACGCTCACAACATAACCACTGCTACAGACATGTCTCCACACAACTGCACAAAAGCAGGACGAAGACACACAGGGTTTCTCCTAACGCTCCTGTGTTTTAGGAAAGAATACATTTCTGCAAAGCCTCCAGCAGTCTTCATCTCAGGTCCCTTTGGCCAGAATGGGGTCAACTTCCCACCCCTAAAACAACCACCGTTGAAGGGGTGTGAGTTTACTAGCTTAGCATATCATCCCCTAGAAATCAGAGAAAAAAGGTATACCTCTGAACTCCTTGCTACACCCTACCTGGGGGAAAAAAAAAACCAAAACAGATGTCTGTAGGCAGAGAAGAGAGAAATGGACTTTGAGTAGACAAGTAGCTGCGTTTTCCAGGTAGATTGTTCTGTCCTGAGGATTACTACAGGCCCTGCATGGACGGAAAGGGAAACAAATCTCTGTCTATCTTCTCTTAGGTAGGCTACAGACATTTAAAAGACAGGGACCGTGTCTTGTTTATCTTTTAATCTACAGTTTCTAGCATAGCGCCTAATTGCAGAGGTGCTTTTTAAATGCTACTCAACTGGAATTACCTTTCCCCACAGTGTAGCTATTCTCTGCAAGCTTACAGTGTGAGAGCAGTTTACTGACACGTATGTACAGGCTCGGGATATTTTCTAGTAGACTGACTATTAAATTAAGACATTAGTAGATAATGAAATACTTATATAAAACATAGGTCAAAGGGAAAAAATGCATTTAATAATCAAAAATGAAAATGAAGTTAGTTTTGCAAGACTTGTTCTTACTGAATCTAAGGTGACTCATGGTAATCACTACTTCCTTTCCCAAGCACTTATGGACTCGATGATTGTTTAATCATCAATTCAAGAATTTTTCCAGGAATTGACATTAAGGACTCTCAAATAGGCCTGACATTTTCCTTTTTAAAAAGAATCCACCTCCTGGCTTCTTTCTCAAAGACCAGGAATCTTCAAAGATTACCAATAGAGGTGTTTCTCATGTGTGATTTCCTTCAATACTCTTGGACTTGTTCGGACCTGAAATCATTTAAAACAACTGACAGCTCTTTTATTACCTTCTTTACCGATTATGAGTATTATTTCCTTTTTAACCACATTCAGTCTCTCTTTGACTTTGGAAAATCATTCTTCTTGATAGAAAAACTAAAAACAAAATAGATGTTCGGTAGTTTTGATTCTGCTGTTACTTCATACATTCTATCTTAAAATATTCTTTCGTTGGTTTTGGTTCCCCCACCAGAAACTCAACTAATTCTTAGTCCCTAACAATGTTCTCGGCAGTTAAATGTTGTATAGCTGGTGGGGGTTGGAGGAACACTGCATCTCGGCCCAGACCGCTGCTCACCTGCCAGATCACAGCAACAGAGCCTGGTCCTTAATAGGGACTCGTGACGTCTTAGACAATGCACAACACGAAGCAAGAGGAACGACACTCTCATCTGCTACAGATAAGGCCAGAGTCTTTGCGTAGAGGTCCTTTACGAATGTCTCGCAGTCACAGAGTGAAGGCACTCTGTTAAACTAGGCACATGTACACTATACAGGTATGTGCACACATATACACACAGCTATAGATGGGTAGGTGAGTAGGTAAATAGACACACACACGTACCTCCATAAAGTTAGGTGTGTGATATGTAAGATCTCATGGCATTAAGCTAATTGTCAAAGGGGAGAATGATGTCTGGCTCCTCCTACGAGAAGCCCTCTAGCTGAAAGTATCTTGATAGGACCACCAAGGAATCCATTCTTTGCTTTCCTTTCTTGACATGACTTTTATCAATTTAAGCAGACTTAATCAAATTATGGAAACTTACTCTAAGCTAAACCCATGAGAGACTGATTTATATATATAAACAAAAAATTGTCAAATTCAAAGATAGGTATACTGCAAGAATAATTAACTTCACAAATTGTTGAGGCTACTCCTTGGACAAGTCCACCAAAGAGATCACATTAGAGATCGACTTTTGCTTAACGAAGATTTAGAACAAAGGATTATTTCCATTAAACTAGCATAGCCTAATGAATGCCGTTTTAATTAATTAATAGCCATAGCTATCATTTACTGAGTCCTTCCCGTGTGCCAGGGACTATACTGAATGTTATAGTTGTAAGTATTATTTCCATTAGTTCTTTTTTTGGGGGGGGGGTGGCTTATAAACAATCAGCGTTTATTTCTCATGGTTCTGAAGGCTCAGAAGTCTAAGATCAAGGAGCCGGCAGGTTTGGCGTCTGCGGAGCCCACTCCCTGGTTCCCAGATGGCCGTCTTCTCATGGGTCGTCTCGTGGCAGAAGGGAGCTCTCTGCACGTCGTGTTTAAAAAACCACATTCTTAAAATAAAAGTTCTTATTCCATGTTACAGATAGGAAGTTTCTGATTTAGATATGTTATTTATTTTACCCGAGATCTTAGCCCACTCTCTTAATTTCTATTCTGTGTCCTCTATTAAGGAGACCCATATTGGTCATAAGGATACCTTTACTCCTGATGATGGAAAAACACTTGACCGTTTTCTATACCCCATACCGATTACCATTGTTTGATTAGTGTATTTTTTATTCAGACAGTCAGTACAATCAATTAATTTTAGATTTAACTAGATTCTTCACCTGCCTATATTTATAGTCGATTATTTTTGGTCACCATTAGTTATGGTACTTAATATTTTTATTTTAGAGGACAATTTTGTCTTCATTTTATCTCCCAATTCTAAAAGCATCCTACTGTAGCCGAAATATGTACAAACTGTCCTCATTTGAATGTCTAAATTTGTTATAGGAATTTCAAACAGCCATATTGATTTGCTGTGTCTGATTTTCTTCTTCCTATGAAATTACCTGAGTTTTTTTAGGATCACATCTCTCTTCAGCCATTTTTCTGTTAGGGTAGGTGACCAATAACTCAGTTTGTACTTAATGAGACACCATTATGCCTGCTAAGTGCTAAGGGTATAATAGCGAGTAAAACACAGTTCAGTCCCTGCTCTCCATGAGTTTATTGGGGAAAAGACAGAGCAATAAACAGGAAAAACTGATCATGAATTTAGAAAACTGCTTTTCTAAATTCATTTCCTAAGCCCACATTTTTATTCACTATTCCAAACCCTAAGAAGGACATGATAATGTTCTCCCATGATTCCCATTATTTATACCTATTAAGTTTATTTACACAGGTCAGATTTTGTTTAGTTTTGGGTTCCGGGGGCATTTTTGGTGGTAAGAATTATTTCCAGACAAGCAATTTTCTTCTTAAGTCATCTAGGTTCAAAATATCAACAAAGGAATTCAAAATTTTATTATGTACATTGCTTTTAGCAGACTGAGCGTGCTCCAGGTAAGAATTTTAGTTAAATTAGTAAGAATATGATTATAATAGTAACAGTACAGATTGGAGTAAGCATATGGTTATAATAACAGCACAGTGAAAATTAGGCTAAGTATAGTCTACTAATTATTTGATAATTCAAAAAACATTTTAGTTTGTTGCCATGACAAAGTCAGAATCAGGTCAGAAGTTTATAATCTAAAACAGTCGTGTGAGTGGAAGTGGACCTGAGGAAATTTTGAATGTTGGTGCCAGTATCAACCAAATTGTGAAAGCCCTAAAAGGTAGCCCCTGAAAGTCATATTTTAATTAATTGGAAAATGCACTGAATTAGAGACTTATAGTATGAAGTATGTTTATCATGTCACATTGCAATTAAGCAAATCATTAGACTCATTGTGCTTTTGGAGCCAATAGGGCATATTATCTCAACATATACAACTAGGAAAGTTCTTCAAAAAATTTAATATGCGACCAGGCTACTGCAATTTATTAAGTTAATATTTTAAGCCTCAAGTTACACATAATTATTCTTAAAATTGTTCATTCAGATTTGATTTTGAGATGAGTTTCTTCCTGTCCTTCTTCCCTCCTCCTCTCCCATAACTAACATATGTTTAGCTCCTGCTGTGTACAAGGCAATGCCTGTGAATATTCATGAATGACAAAACTAGTGTTAAGTCCATGGTTCCCAAACTGAACACCAAGGAGCCCGGGACGTTGCTGTGAAGTCACGGAGCTGCTGCAAGGCATTTGTATTTTTTCGGAAAATAGCAACACCGTCAGCCACCGTACAAACTCTTAGGTCAAGTTAGATACATTAGACAGCACTGCGTTCTTGACATCTCAGCTTTGTTAAACTAGTTTTGGAGGGTTGCTGTGGTAAACAAATAAACAAACAAAAACAAGTATTGCATTTGTTGTGGAACAGGAAATGCAAATGGTGACAGCAGATAGGATTCTGAGGTTTAAGAAGCTGTGCACTGGCTAACGATGTGTCTAGTTCTTTAGTTAGTAATCGTGGTTATTAAATGAAATAAAAACATGACTGTAATATTTCCAGACATCTACTGAGTTGTTAAGACTTAGGTATTTATTAAGCTATTTAGATATAACTACTTAATAAACAAAATTTAGGTGTTTTCCTTGGGCCAGGAGTGACACGAGAGAATTACTGAGACACTGAGACTGGCATGAATTGAAGAATTTGGGAACATCTGTCTTAAGTGGTGACCATTATAGAAACTCATTAGCCTTATCGTACTTTTACAAATACAGCTGACTTTCATTATTTTTTAGATGAACACATCGAACCTCCAAAGATTCATAATTTATTCAAATTATCCTGATTACTCCCTTAAGCCATTTCTGTATCTCTTCTTCTGAAGTCATACATGTTCAAAGTTCCCAATTGTTTGTTTTGTACATCACAAGAAGGACGTGTATTATATGGGTAGAGGCTATGCACGTGTGCACACTGAGTGTGGAGAAAAGTGAAAAATGTTTAGTGAGGCCATTGTTATACGAGGTTTAAGTCAAATGTTTATAAGCTGGTTCCTAACTACCTACTTACCTAGCTTCTTAGCATGAGGTAGATTTGCTGTATTGTTTAAAAGCTACTTGGACTTATTTTGAATATGGTTTCACCTTTTTTTGTTTTTATTAACTTTTAAAATGCCCATCTGCAGCCATATTATTCAAATAGGTATTTTTCATATTGGTGTATCCTGAGTAACTAAATAAATGTCTTCTGTATAACAGAATTTTCGATATTGCTAATATCTATGATTAAAATATATTCTATAATTTATCTAAGAAGGATAGACCATAGATTATTTTAAATTGAATGGTATCAAAACAGGTATATAGTTAATATTGAATTTTTAGAAGTCATGAGTTAAAAGAGACTCTTCTGTTATGGTTTCTTAATTACTAGGAGGATATCACTGGCCACTCCTCGCAGCTTTATAAATCTTCCAACATGACTCAGCGCTGGCAAAGAAGGGAAATTTCAAACTTCGAATATCTGATGTTTCTTAATACTATAGCAGGTAAGACATCTCATTCTTTAATCTCATATGTTCGTTTTCAGCAAAATCTTGGGTAATGTGACTTGATGGAATACATTTTCCTCTTTGGAATTCAAATGCAGCATTGGACTAAATGTCGAAGCACTCACGTTAAATGTTATTAGAAAATGTACAAGCTGGTACTGAGGCTCTAGATGCTTTTATTGTTGAAGAGGCTTCTTCTTGCTCTCCTTCTGCCCTTTTCTTTGCTGACAGCTTTGTCTGAAGGTTTATTAGAGTCAACAAACCATTGCCAGAGAGTGTCTGGAAATAATAATAGGAAAATGTAATTTCGCTACTTTGTCATTCCCCGCAAAAGCAGCCAGACAGGAGAATCACAACGGGATTCTGCCTAGTACAGATGTCACCTGGATTATGGCATGATTAGGTTACAGCGTTTTTTTTTTTCTTAAAATTTTCAAATAAAAATATAAAATCAGATTACATTTCTAAATGATGCGTAACTGCCATGAACCTCAGCAGTGCCGTGCCTGTAAATTAAAAGAAGATAGTGTTTCTGTTTTTCTGCTAAATCAGTGGTTGTCAATGGTCTATGAGATTTAAGTATCTCTTTCTTTTTTCCTAAGTTAAGCTACAAAAACCCTTATTTATGTTGAATTACAGAGTTTACTTCTGTAAATCAGATGTTACCAATTTTTTTGCATTCAGATGAATTTAAATAACTATTTAAATACATATACTTAACTATTATTACTGTTATGAATGACTATTCAGAACCATGAAGCTATGTTCTCTGAATCATAGCTTAAAAGGATACTATACAATATACTCCTTGTAAATCTATTATATATGTGTGCGTATAGATGCTATAGGTATATATTAAATACCAATGATAGATATGTATTAAATATATAGACTAAAACTCATGTCTTTCAACCAAAAGGAATAAAAATGTTTTTTGAAACGTTTTTGCATATTAATTAATTAATACATATCATAAAGTATTTGCGAATAGGATACTAGAGGTACAATCAAAGGACTATTTGGTGACATATTAAATTGTATTATATATTTTATGTACACATCTCCGTTATATACATATATCTTCTGAGATCTTCATGACATATTTCGTATGTATTCATATATCGTTACACTTTCCTTTTGTCTATTTCAAAGAAAAAAGGAAAGTGTATAATATTTAATTAGCACATATTATTTACATATATAGACAGAAGAAACTCAAATATCTTAAATGTAAAGAATTTAGTTTCATTGACATATTTAGGTAAACAGCAAGATGTAGTAAAAAACAACACACTTCAATGCCAAGGAGAAGAGAGGTGGATCCTCACACCTGCTGACTGTGCAGTGGGGCAGAGGTGCGATTGCAGGTTTTACTCTGTCTTGGACTTTTAACCTTCAGTAGCTGTGTTTAATATGTTTATATCTGTTATATGATATGTTTGGTCTCATAGCATCTTTATATTATTGTTTTTAATGTTTTCTTGCTTTTCATATTGTTTTCTTTTTCTTTGGTCATATAAGTAAATATTTGTCCTTTTTTTAGTGACTTAGGATGTAGGTATCTTGTTATTGATTCTCCTAGAGATATGTTTAATTTTTTTAAATGCTGTAAAATGTATTTTATTTTTGAACTCAAAAATAAATAAACATTTTTAATCCCTCCTATGTAAGATAAGAAGTTTAACTCAATTCACTCCTTATTCATTGCTTATCTTTATCAATATAGTTTACTACCCAGAATCTTATTTTTACTCTTATTTTTTGGAGTTTATATATTTTTGCATAAAAGGGCTTCAAACGCTCTATTAAAATTTTCTTGTTGTAAATATAGTATATTATTTTCAGCTACATGGGTCATTACCTGAATTTCAGAATAATGTTCTCTTTACGTTCTTCTGCAGTATTTTTCCATGTTCCCTGAGTTAGGTTCTTTGTTATCTGTTCTTGAGAACTGTCAAGATTCCTTGTCTACTGTATGTCTTAGGTGGGCACGTGAGCTTTTTCCCTTGACTGTGCTCGCTCTTTGGAGATGTTGGATGTGAAACTGGAAGACGGGACAATAGACCTCACTCCCAGCTCAGTTTCCAGTCAGCCGGCATTCGTGTCAAACATTTCCGCGGTTCTAAGATGGGATTCTCTCTGTCCCTCTGGATGGACTGTTACCTAGTTCGTTGTTCCAAAGGACTCTTCTCGAGTCCATCCCTTCCCGCTACATTTTGTCTGTGACAGATGTATTTTCCCCAATATGGCACGTGCCACCTATCACCTATCCTGCCTGTTGGCTTCTGGCAGTTTCTCTGTCGAGCTCTAGAAGGGTTGCAGTCTAACTAGAGTTAACATTGTGATCACTCCTAAACCTGTACCTGAGCGCTATCGACTTTCTTCTGGTTGGGACAGTCTTTGGGTTTCTGGGCCAGAGCGTGCTGATCATAAGGGGAATTTAAGTGTCTTCCTACTCTCTCTTGAATCATTGGGTCTCTTTTATTTGATGAAATAAAGAATGTATAGGCCACTGGATTTTTTTTAAAGAATATATTGGGTATTTCCTATACAACGATTAGAACTAAACATTAAAGACTGTCTAGTGTGTAGACAGTGAGATTAAAAGAAGTATAAAATAGAGATAGGAACTCAGAACACTTGCAACTAGATGGGTAAATAATATACATAAATAAGAGAGCTTTTTAAGACCCCTGATGCTAAGTACTGAATGAGTGCTATTAAGAGTGAATGCTCCAAGAGCTAAGCAGAGTGGGGGAATTCTAAAAATGTGGGAGAGGAAAAAGAGCAAAGTTTTACAAATTTCTACCAGTCAGATGTGTGTAATACGTTCAGTGGACTTGAGTATCGTATCTTGGCTGAAGCAAAGAACAATAGGAGATAATATTGGAGCTGTAAGTAAGAACCAGATTGTAAGAGCCTGATCTTAGACTTTTAGTGGTCAGGATTGTTTTGGAGTAGAGGGGAATGCAATATGGAGTTTTAGGAAAATTAAACTGATAACAGTGTATGACACGAATCGGAAATGAGATAGCTTAAAGTTAGCGAGAACTGTTAGGAGAGGGCAACAGGACTCTAGATGTGAAGTCAGTTTGTCCCTCCTTTCAGTAAGTGCGTGCTGAACACACACGCTGTTTGGCACTGATCCTACAGAAGAAGTAGAGTGTAGCCTCTGCCTTTGAAGAGATCATGGTATACTCGGGAAAACATACGTGGACACTAGAAATTCCAGGAAAAGGTGATAATTATTATGACAGGAGAATGTACAAAGTCACAGGTTTGGAAGGCATTACTTATAACCAAGAGATCAGAAAAACCTTCTCTTGGCAACATTTAAATTGGAAATTGAAATATGAGTAAGAATTTGCTAGAAAGTAAGCAGAGGGCATTCTAAGAAAAAGGAAAATGTGGGGTGAGGAATTGGATTAGAGTAATGGCAGCAGGTATCGAGAGAGCGAGAGCAGAGAGAGAGAGAGAGAGAGAGAGAGAGAGAGAGAGAGAGATGTAAATGACATTATATATAATGTCATAATACAAAAAGTAGAGGTCACTGTAACATGCCCAGGCAAATTGGTTGGCAAAGTGTCCCCTGACCTGCAGTACCTGTATCACCTGAGGACTTATGAGGGATGTAAATTCTCAGACTTCTCAAACATACGAATCAGAAACTCTGGGAGTGAGGCCCAACATTTTCATTTTAGCAAGGCTTCTAGGTGGTTCTGATGTATAAAGTTTGAGCACCATTGCTCTAGTCATTTAAGAGCTAACTGTCAGAACAATATTTGCATATAAAGACATTTAGAACATACAAGAAAGCATGCAATTAAGTGCCATCACTTTTAATAAAAGTTAAGAGAAGTCCGAGATGAGGAGATAGCCTAGTCAAGCGAAGCCTCATGGAAAAGGTGGGCTTTAAATTAACTCTTAAAGGATTTCATCATACATAGACGATTATCCAGGCAAAATAAAACTACACAGAAATAGAATGAGGTTGGTAAAACTTATGAATATAAACGTCCTGAGCTGCTCTCCCTGGGTGTAATCCCGCTGATTCTTCCCTCGCCGCCATCCTGAAGTTTTCAGGAGGAGTGCCAGTTTGTACTGAGCACCGGATTCGGGCAATGGTTTTGTGGAGAAGCTTCACTAAACCCCATCAGGGAAGTAATTAGAATTGCCTGTATTTTCCAGTTTGTGGAGAACACTGTGTATCCATTTATCTCTTCTGTTGGGACACTTTTCAGAGTTCTTTAAGGGTCCTGGAATAAACGACGGTATAAAGATGTCAGACTGTCCAGTATCGCTTGTACTAGCATGGATTCCACTAAATTATCATGTTGTCACATAGCATGGTTTCAACGATACAGTTATTGTTTAGTAAATGCTTATGTCAATCAATTGAAACTTAAAATTTATAATTTTTTGACAGGATGTTAGTATTCTTATTGACAAATTTACTGAGTAAACCAAAGCCAAGAAATAGTTGGTTTGTGTCTTACCATACTCTTTTTTAAACATTTCTTTAATTATTCCTAATATCAAAATTCAGAATAAAAAATATTATTTTGATTATTTCATTGTTTAGCTTTATTATTCTTGAAACATTTCTTTAATATTAATGTCAACATTCAGGAAAAAATAGTAAATTATTGTTAACATTTATTGAGTAATTTACGGTGTTCATTCTAAGTGCTTTAATGTGTTTACTCATTCAATCCCAACAGTAACCCAAGTTTAGATTCTGCTCTTGCCTCTGTTTCACAAGTGAGGTAATAGGGTACAGAGAAGTTAAGTAACTTCCCCAAGTGAGGCTGCTGGAAGAGATGGTTCAGGATTCTAAAGCAGGTTGTTCAGCTCTCGAGTGTCACTCAGCCGGCCAGCTGCAGGTCGCCGTGACGCCATTCAGTTTTCCCACTCGTCGTCAGCTTTACTCTATTAACTGCCTAAAACCCTAAACAAGTAATGATTTTAAACAGTTTCATCAAAAGAAGCTTTCGAAGTTCATTTACAGTCGTGACTTTTGTAGCTACTAGAAGTAGACCTGGAATCTCCGTCTCTAAGATGGAACCTGGTACTATTTTCGGCCAGGTGTCGGGCCAGGGAGCAGACTGTGAGATGGAGATGTGCCTGCAGGAAGTTTCTCGGAGAGAACCTCTGGGCTCAACATCCGTAGGGGAGTGAAGAAAGTAGAAGTGGGCAGAAGGCTAAATCAAACCCCAAGGTAGTTGCACCGTCGGTCTCAGCAGATCCCCCGGGGCGCCAGGTGCTGGGGTGATGGTCAGCGCTGCCTTGCGGTAGGGCCAGCCTTCCTTACCTCCACTCTGCAGTCAGTAGGTGGAGGTGCGGCTGGGGTGCTGGTGCTGGCCACTCCTGAGCACCACCAGCCACAACACCAGCAACGTAGCCACCACCCCAGCATCCAAGGTCCTGGTGGTTCTCATGGTCACCTGGAGGTCTCGCCGAAGCACAGATCACAGGGCCACAGCTCCAGAGACCCTGATTCAGAATTTGCATTTCCGGCAAGGCTCTGGTGATGCTGCTGCCACTGTCCAGGGTCTGCACTTTGAGAACCGCGCATCCACATCCACATTCCGTAAGAGACACATCTAGTGATAACTGTGCTATCTGTAGCACTCACATCTTCTATAGCATTGCGTGTGCCACACGTTTTAGCACTTACGATAGTGTGTCCATAGCATTTTATGTCTGTATCTCATCTTTCCAAGGAGATTATGAGGTCACTAAGGAAAAAAGTTTTGCTCAGTAGATACCCATCAAGTTGAACCGAATTAACATTTGTGCTTTGTGCTTCCATGCTTTTGTGATCTACTATGGAAATCCAATAGAATTACTGAATGAGAGATTCTTTAAATTTCCTGGATTAAAGAGAAGAGTTACAGACTTAGAATCTGATTGACAAGCTGAAAACAATCTTTTCTGGCTTCACGTTTTAAAAAATATAGGTCAATGTGATTTAATAAATTTATGTTTATTAAAAGACTATTTACTGTCTTACACCCCCAGATTTACCTCTTTTCTCTAAACTATTATTTTAACATGAAATGCAAAGTACATTTTATGATAGATTCCTTGCTCCTCATTTTTTCAAGGTCTGCCATACTTGACCAATTTTGCTTTTCTCTTTTCTTGATGCTTTTAAAAATAAGACTGTGAAGCATACAGCAACAGTGTCTCAGTATTAATGCATTACTAGTTTTTTAGACCCTGCTGTTACGTGTATATATACTAATTTCATTTTACCATATGTATATAATTGCATATTTTACTATATGCATATAAATTTTGCAAAGATACTTTACATATTAAAAGAAGTTTGTCAAATATTTCAGAAAACATTGTTTTTTAAGATACCTTAAAGCCCATGAGTGTTTTCATGGCCTTTATTTTGTTCTGTTTATTAACTTAATAAGTACTCATTATAGAAAATTGGAAATATAGAAAATTATAGTTTAAAAAATTAGATCACTGATAAGTGTAGCCATAAATATCAGAGTTAACATTTTGGTGGGTTTTTTCTCTTTCTGTTTCTGTATGTGGCACATTGTCGGGAACCTGCTACATATATAGGGTCAGGTCCTACTTTTGTATTTCATTAATCTTTTAAAAATATATTCTTTAACATTTCATAATTTTTAAAACTGTATGAAAATCTAATTTGGGATTGTGGTATAATTTATTTCTCATTTTATAACCCATACAGGTTTTTTTTAGTTTTCAAAGAATATTAAGTTTTAGAAAATTATATAGATGAATTTTAATGATGCCTAGAGTTGGACTAAAAATGTGATTTCAACCTCTAATTCCTAGAGTTGACCTGATTTCTGTTCATTATGTCTGAAAGGTACAACCTTCGCCTCATTTTATACCTTATTAGATACTATGAACAAGATGTTAAAATCTGGCATTCTTGCTTTAAAAAAAAAAAAACAGAGTGATTGCTAACGTAGCTTCATGTAAATGATCCCGTTAGTTTTGAGAATTTTTAAAAGGTTTTTGAGTTGTTTTTCATATGATCAGCTAATGAATTCAGCACAACTTCCCCAACCCCAACCTTTTTCTCCTGTTTAGCATTTTCCACTTTTTTACTCTGTGATGTACAAGCCCTCCCTGGTTAATTATGTATATATTTAGCTACTGCATGTGTTGGGCTTATTATTGTCATCTAATTAGATGTAACTTGAACTGCTTGCTTCTAGAAAAATCATTAAAAATTCTTTCCTAATGACCTAGAGATGACAAAATGTCTGTAAAGTGTGAAGAAGCAGACAAGCACAGGAATATCGCTCTTAAAGAGTGTTAATCCAGATGCTGCAATCATCTAATTAAACAATATTTTGCTGTCATTAACATTTTCACCAAGGAATTGCAGTTATAATTTCTTTGTCAGCTGTCTCTAGATCACTTTACCTTCAAAACTAAAGTGCCATATAAAAACATTAAATTGGATGGTTTAATTAAAAAGTTTTTTTTTTAAGTGAAGAAATATA